>CM042261.1:37663759-39091259 GCA_023566225.1 Romanogobio albipinnatus | reverse complement strand
AATATATATTTTTTTTGGATGGCATAATGCAATTTATTCCATCTTGACGCATTATCTTTAAATTCAATCATTTTATCGAACAGCAAACGGCTCAGTTTCATTGGACAGATGGGAAACCCCGTTCTCGTATCGGCCACACATCGAATGCTGCCATAAAATCTCATTTTAACTTTTATACCTGCATGCTTCATAAACGCAGGAAAAAAACAACACGGGGGAAACGGGCCGAGCCCGGAGGGTGGAGTGTAATAACTCCAAAAGCCATAATCACTTTTTAAGTATTGAGCTGTATGGCGACAGATATAGCAGGAGGGACGGGCTGACCCGCTGGCGGTCAGAGAGGACTGTCTGGAGCGCACAGATGTGTGTGTGTGTGTGTGTGTGTGTGTGATGCAGGGGACACCAAGTCTTTCCTGCACACGCTCAAACATGGACTATGACCATAAATAAATGGGAATGACGGTAAAATTTGCCTTTATGGAGGGAAAAAGCAGCAATAATGTTAAAAGTCCATTTTATAGGACAGTAATGGCACTTTGAGACTGTAATGCGTCCCAAAGGATGACAGAAATGAGACGTTAAAGTCAACAAGAAACAGCATTTGCAACCCATTTTACCTTCCATAACGTGACATTTTGGAGTGAAATAGGATATTCAAGAAGGAAAAAAAAATGAAGATTAAAGAACAGGACTTGAATTTATCAGTAATTGCTCGTCAAAAGTGGGAATGGAGCCCGACCTGAATGAAAGCTTACTAAAACTGTTCACAATGGATCAAAATCAAAGTATTTAGGCATAACGGTATCATTTTAATTTCATTTTGACATTATAGACATTTTTAGTCTATAATGGCTGAACAACTACAAACTTAAACGGTCATGTCATGACCACTTTTCGATTTACTTCCCATAGTTTGTATCCGGAAACACCCCGGTATGACCAGAGTTTCTCACACAGTGTTGTGTAGCATGTTTTTGGGAGCGTATGGATCTCAGGCACAAGCACTTCCTGTGGTTAAGCAGGGCTCCCGCCGAACACTCTGATCTCCTTCAGCCGCTCTGTTAATTTGTAGTTGTGTTTTTGGACCCAGCCCAAGAGATTCATTTTTATTTTAAACTCCAGCTTTATGAAATGCATCCAATGTTCATGCTGACATTCAATCCCCACGTCTCTTCATCAATCTGTCTTTTTTCTCACAGTTACACCTCACCTAGAGCTGGGTGTTAATTACAGACGTTGTTTTCTTAAAGAAATGAACTTCTATTCAGCAAGGTGACATTCAAAAGTGACATTAAAGACTTATATAATGTTACAAATGATTTCGATTTCAAATAAAGCTGTTCTTTTTAACTTTCTATTCATAAAAAAATCCTGGAAGAAAAAAAAAATGCATCTCAACTGTTTTCAACATTTGCTATGTTTCCATCCAATGTTGCAAATTGTACTTATGAACAAAACTGGAACATCGCATAAAACATATGCGAATAAAGGAACGCTTGCATTCCATGTGTTCAAGAGAACAAAATCGGAGAAGAAACTGGCTCTTTTTTCCTCCATCATAAATGACTTGCGTCTCAGAGCGCGCAGATGAAACGCATGTTCTCTTGCGTTCGGATGCTGGTGTTTGGGAACGCAATCATGCGAGACGCTTCTGGGAGAGAATCACACCAAGTCATTTTGATGTCAGACTCTGGATCAGAAATTTCAAAATGATCAAACCAACATTCAAGATGCTGTGCGATGCGATTGGTCCGCTGGATAGTCCAGATATCCAATCACATCCTCTGTTGAAGCAAAGTCACGTGAGTTTTTTGTTGCTGTGCATTGTGGGATTTATTCTGTAAATATGATTCCGTCTTAGTTTATGCACCTGCGAGTGCGGGTAAAGAATTTATGCGCATCTTAGTGCATATCTTTCAAAATGTGCATAAAAATAGGATGGAAGGAAACATAGCTATTGATAATAAGAAATAATGAGAATCAAATCATCATATTAGAATGATTTCTGAAGGATCATGTGACACTGAATACTGGAGTAATGATGCTGAAACTTCAGCTTTGATCACAGGAATAAATTACATTTTAAAATATATTCAAATAGATTTTTTTTTAATGTTTAAAATGGTGAGAATTAGAGACTTTTTCCCAAAATCATTTAAAAATCTTGACCCTAAACTTTTCAACAGTATATATTATATAGCATCTAGCCACAAGTTTAGATTTTACAATAGTTTTAAATAATACAAAAATAATAATTCAATTTAAAAGTATTCATTAAGCAGAAACTCTCATCATAAACAACTTCTAAATATTTGAGATCCCTTATATATGGTAAAATCACTTCCATGCACAACCTCTGATGAGAGTATTTTTCGCTTCATTAATTAAACCAATCAGCTCAAAACACTCGAATAAATGAGTCTCCAGAAAGCGAGGTCTGCACATGCGGATCACAGCGAGTTCACGGTGTCCTGAGTGACAGAGTCAAGCTTCAGTCTATAATGTCACTGCTCGTCTTCGTTTCGCCACATCATTAGAGAGGAATGCCAGTTTGAGGCTCTCTCAGACCATGATCTGAGCTCCGTAAACGTAAATATGTACACAGTCGAGTAACCTCAGGCCGTCCTCACCGCATTCTCTCATGCTGTAGACTGCAATCTGACAGTAGCGCAAAAACTGTAACTGTAGGTTTCACGTGCTGTAATTGCAGCGTTTTCGGTTTGCAAGACTGTAAACCAAATTCTTGTTCGATTCTCATCATTGCTGCATTTTTGAAGTCTTTAGAAAAAAAAAAAGACAAATCTTCTAAAAATGTTCTCTTCAATGTGGGAATTTCCACTTGTTTTATTGCTATCGGGTGAAAAGTGTGAGTCTGAACACTTAGTAAAGTTACGAGTTACATGCCAAAGTTTGAAGCAAGTTTAATACTTACATTTCCATGTCAAAATTTGAGGTCCTGCAATGAAGTATTACATATAAAGGAACACTCCACTTTTTTGAAAATAGTATCATTTTCCAACTCCCCTAGAGTTAAACAGTTGAGTTTTACCGTTTTTGAATCCATTCAGCCGATCTCCGGGTCTGGCGGTAGCACTTTTAGCATAGCTTAGCATAGATCATTGAACCTGATTAGACCGTTAGCATCTCGCTCAAAAATGACCAAAGAGTTTCAATATTTTTTTCAATAATTTCTCAGCCGATATGGCTAGGTACTAGGGATGTCACAATTCTCAATATAATATTGAACCGTTCGGTTCAAACACGTGATTACCGGACTAAGTAGTCGTCTTACTGCGCTAATACTGTCAAATACACACAAGGTTAACACAGTGATATTACACAGCACCTGAAAATAGTCCCCGGCGCTCCCTGTGCAAGCAGGTTGTCATGCTGGTTAGGTTGATGCAAGTTAGCCTATTTTCAGGCGCTGTGTAATATCAATGCGCCGCTGCACTCATGGTACGGTAGAAAAGTTCCTTGATTATTACGCAGGAATGAGAGTATAGTTCCTAGCCATATCGGCTGAGAAAATCACAACTTTTCATTTTCCGTCGGTCTTAGTACACGATGTAACTACAGAAGAGTCAAGTTTTAAATAGGAGGAAAAAAAAAAATCGAAAGTCTTTGGTCATTTTTGAGCGAGATGCTAACGGTCTAATCAGATTCAATGATCTATGCTAAGCTATGCTAAAAGTTCTACCGCCAGATCCGGAGATCGGCTGAATGGATTCAAAAACGGTAAAACACTGTTTAACACTAGGGGAGCTGGAAAATGAGCACATTTTCAAAAATAGTGGCGTGTTCCTTTAAGACTTGAATAAATGTTACAAAATAATTACATTTCAAATGAATGTTCTTTTGCACTTTCTATTCATCAAATTCTGAAAAACGTACCATAAAAATTAAGCAGCTTAACTGTTTTTAACACTGATAATAATCATAAATGTTTCTTGAGCAGCAAATCATCATTTAAGAATGATTTCTGAAGGATCATGTGACACTGAAGACTGGAGTAATGATGCTGAAAATTCAACTTTGATCACAGGAATAACTTACATTTGACTATATATATATTCACATAGAAAACAGCTATTTTAAATTGGAATATTTCACAATTATACAGTATTTTTGATCAAATAATTGGTGAGCAGAAGAGAACAAAAAAACTTAGCCACCCCAAACTTTTGAATGTTAGTGTATAGTTATAGATTTGATCAAATCACTAACCCTAAAGAACCAACTTACACTAAAGTATAAGGGACCCAGTAAACACCACTAACAAGAACAAAAACGAATTGCTGGCGTTTCCTGAAATTTGCTGGCATTTATAACAAATTAGTCCAGTTTTTACAACCATTGGCTGTACAATCTTCTCCCAATAAGACTTTCCGACTTGCAAAACCCACATCAGCAAATGCAAAATTGGAAAACCCAGCATGCAGAGCGTGAACAAAGACCGGGGACAAAAGACTCACAAGTGCTTTGTCATCAGCGCCCAACCCATTGATATGGAAGAAATTATCTCTATTAAACACACACACACCCCAAACTAACCAAAGGAAAGTTGGGCTGGCCCAGGGCGAGAAGGGTTGTGATGCTTGGGAGGTTGTCAACTGCCATTTTTTACTGTGGGAAAGGGCATTTTATTACTGCTTTAATATATTTTATAGCTAGACAAAAGAGCAACCCCTCACTGTAGTGGTTTTGCATATGCGCTTTATGAAGTTCTTTGTTATGGACGGCTGAGCAGATATTGCCACTAAACTGCAACCAGCCCCCATCTGCAAGCTTTCTATCACTACTTTTACACTCTTTCCCCTGCTTATCTGAACGCCAGCTGCAATGCATTCTGGGAACCCATTGCCTTTCTGCGTCTGAAAGGCCGGTATTGTTACCTGGATCACCTCATTCAAATCAGATGGGCAAATCCGACCACATTTTCATACTGTACGAATATCATTTGGTTTCTGTGGATTTGGCCACACCGCTTCCATCGGTAACCCTGAGTGAAATTGACTGCTTGTGTTATTAAAATGATGCTTTCTACTCGCTTCATTCGAGTAATTTATATCCCCCTCGAGTTAATAGCAGTCAGATGGCGGTCCTACTGAGGGAATACTCAGGATTATAGCATGCATTTATGTATCTAAAGGACCTCAAACCTAAAATACGGATAATGATCAACAGACTGCACTCGGGAGAGGCCTTTCCTCCATTATGAATTAAATCTTTTTATCCCGACACAGAACTGGAATCACATTCACATTTTCTCTTTATAATGGGGAAAAGCGAGATTTAGAAAGTGTTTGTCAAGCATTCAAACATGACAAATAACTCAAAACGGACAGGACAACAAATCCCGAAGCAACTAACAATAAAGCAGGGCTGCCAAAACCCATAAAAATACAACTGAAATCCATCTAGAGGGGAGGAAAAAGAGACCCGTCACGAGTGGATCGTGATTGATTTATCCGCGCCGCCGAGCGCCAGTGAATATGGACATTTCAGGCGCGTCTGTGCTCATCCTGGCTCTGCCCAAACCCGCAGGCCTTCCCTAATCTCTCTCTTCTCTGAACGGGTCGCACGTCTCTTCGAGCCCCGTCTCCCTCCGCCAAGTGCTATGACATCATGGCGGGTGAGTGAGGAATGATTTCAACAGCTTGTTAGCTACCGCTGAGGTAAGAGTGCTCAGACTTCACCTCAAACGCTCCAATAACACCTCAGATACAGAGCAGGGGACGCATTCAAAATTACCAAAAATATTCCTGCTTTAATCATAAATCATTTTACAAATCTCACACACACACACACACGAAAACACACTTATATTCACAATCTAGACTGGCTTTGAGTGCCTTAATGCTTTAAAAACAGTTACTATATAATATTAAAAACATGAGAAAATTATATAAAACTGTAATAAAAAAAAATGTATACACACACACACACACACACACGAAAATAAGTATTTGAACACCCTGCTATTTTGCAAGTTCTCCCACTTAGAAATCATGGAAGGGTCTGAAATTGTCATCGTAGGTGCATGTCCACTGTGAGAGACATAATCTAAAAAAAAAAAATCCAGAAATCACAATGTATGATTTTTTAACTATTTATTTGTATGATACAGCTGCAAATAAGTATTTGAACAGAGAAAATCAATGTTAATATTTGGTACAGTAGCCTTTGTTTGCAATTACAGAGGTCAAACGTTTCCTGTAGTTTTTCACCAGGTTTGCACTGCAGGAGGGATTTTGGCCCACTCCTCCACACAGATCTTCTCTAGATCAGTCAGGTTTCTGATCTGTCGCTGAGAAACACGGAGTTTGAGCTCCCTCCAAAGATTCTCTATTGGGTTTAGGTCTGGAGACTGGCTAGGCCACGCCAGAACCTTGATATGCTTCTTACAGAGCCACTCCTTGGTTATCCTGGCTGTGTGCTTCGGGTCATTGTCATGTTGGAAGACCCAGCCTCGACCCATCTTCAATGCTCTAACTGAGGGAAGGAGGTTGTTCCCCAAAATCTCGCAATACATGGCCCTGGTCATCCTTAATACAGTGCAGTCGCCCTGTCCCATGTGCAGAAAAACACCCCCAAAGCATGATGCTACCACCCCCATGCTTCACAGTAGGGATGGTGTTCTTGGGATGGTACTCATCATTCTTCTTCCTCCAAACACGTTTAGTGGAATTATGACCAAAAAGTTCTATTTTGGTCTCATCTGACCACATGACTTTCTCCCATGACTCCTCTGGATCATCCAAATGGTCATTGGCAAACTTAAGACGGGCCTTGACATGTGCTGGTTTAAGCAGGGGAACCTTCCGTGCCATGCATGATTTCAAACCATGACGTCTTAGTGTATTACCAACAGTAACCTTGGAAAAGGTGGTCCCAGCTCTTTTCAGGTCATTGACCAGCTCCTCCCGTGTAGTTCTGGGCTGATTTCTCACCTTTCTTAGGATAATTGAGACCCCACGAGGTGAGATCTTGCATGGAGCCCCAGTCCGAGGGAGATTGACAGTCATGTTTAGCTTCTTCCATTTTCTAATGATTGCTCCAACAGTGGACCCTTTTTCACCAAGCTGCTTGGCAATTTCCCTGTAGCCCTTTCCAGCCTTGTGGAGGTGTACAATTTTGTCTCTAGTATCTTTGGACAGCTCTTTGGTCTTGGCCATGTTAGTAGTTGGATTCTTACTGATTGTATGGGGTGGACAGGTGTCTTTATGCAGCTAACGACCTCAAACAGGTGCATCTAATTTAGGATAATAAATGGAGTGGAGGTGGACATTTTAAAGGCAGACTAACAGGTCTTTGAGGGTCAGAATTCTAGCTGATAGACAGGTGTTCAAATACTTATTTGCAGCTGTATCATACAAATAAATAGTTAAAAAAATCATATATTGTGATTTCTGGATTTTTTTTTTAGATTATGTCTCTCACAGTGGACATGCACCTACGATGACAATTTCAGACCCCTCCATGATTTCCAAGTGGGAGAACTTGCAAAATAGCAGGGTGTTCAAATACTTATTTTCCTCACTATATATATATATATATATATATATATATATATATATATATATATATATATATATATATATATATATATATATATATATATATATATATATATATATATATATATATATATATATATATATTTATTTATTACAAAAAATATTTATATGAATAGTTTTATAAACATTGTATAATTTATTAAATTACTATGAATATATACATATTTATATAGTAATTTAATAATAATATTAATATAAATTGCAATAATTAAAAGATATATTTAAAATATTCATAAAAATAGAATTTTTTTATATTATATTAGAAATTAAGTTATTACATTTTGTGAATCATTGTAAAATTAGAATTTAATAAATAAGTAATAAAATAAAATATATCTGTATTCAATACATCTGTATATATAGATATATAAATTGCACAGCATTGATGGCAGACCATGGTGCAATGTGTCAGAGTACATGCAGTAACCACTGAGCCATGGCTGCAACAAGATCTTTAGACAATCACCGCAAGTTTCAGCTGTAAAATATCTGCCTAAAATCAGGGTGTGAACAGGAAAAGACGAGACTCACCGGATACAAGCCACTGTCCGCTTGGAGAAATGCTGATGCTTCTGACAAGACTAGAGTGTCCGCGGTACACCTGTCAGACACAAACAACACACACATCAACACTACATACAGACACAGCAGACAGAGCGAGATCACTCGAGGACACGCTCTGTACTCTATTATTTCACATTAGCCCATTACCAACTAACATATTTGGGTGATTTATTAATTTTTTTGTTCTTCTATAACCCAGTCCAAAAGAATGACAGACAAACCCTGTTTCATGTCTGCAGTTTTACAGCCACGGCTGTCTGAAAACGCTACGGTTTCAACAACACAAATATTCGTCTTCTGATCTTTTTTACCCACGCGGTACAGTAAGTAATACGGTTTCCTGTCTCAATGAAAACAAAGCTCACTGTCCTGCCATTATAAAGTCTAGTCCAGAAATATCATGAGTTTCTGATCTAAGCGCTGCCATCATCAGAATCAGGCTGTAAAAACTGATCCCAGTCCAGCTCAAGTCTGCCGTACCAGAGACTGTGTGGTTGGGAAGGGCTGCAGGTCTTTGGGTTTGGGAAGTTTGGGAATCAGGTCTTCTGGGTTCACATTCACCTGGACAAAAGATATAAAAACAGGGCAATATTGGAGTTAAAACACAGATTTTAAGACATGCAACATTTGTTATTCAAGAAATAATGAAGGGCAGTGCTCAGTTTCATCATTTCAGTGTAATTGGATTGTGAAATGTTAAACTGTTAATATTAACATTTTTAAAACATGTTTATGTAAAAAAAAAAAGTTATGAAAAAACTTTAAACTTTAGTGTCTTTGGACAGCTCTTTGGTCTTGGCCATGTTAGTAGTTGGATTCTTACTGATTGTATGGGGTGGACAGGTGTCTTTATGCAGCTAACGACCTCAAACAGGTGCATCTAATTTAGGATAATAAATGGAGTGGAGGTGGACATTTTAAAGGCTGACTAACAGGTCTTTGAGGGTCAGAATTCTAGCTGATAGACAGGTGTTCAAATACTTATTTGCAGCTGTATCATACAAATAAATAGTAAAAAAAAAAAAAAAAAAAAAAAAAAAAAAAATTATATATATATATATATATATATATATATATATATATATATATATATATATATATATATATATATATATATATATATATATATATATATATATATATATATATATATATATATATATATATTATATATTGTTATATATATATATTGTTATATCTGGATTTTTCTTTTTAGATTATGTCTCTCACAGTGGACATGCACCTACGATGACAATTTCAGACCCCTCCATGATTTCCAAGTGGGAGAACTTGCAAAATAGCAGGGGATTCAAATACTTATTATATATATATATATATATATATGCGCTAATGTTTGGGGTCCATAAGATTTTTGTTTTGTTTTTTTAAAGTGCATTTATTTGATCAAAAATACAAAAAATATTTTATATTGTGAGATATTATTGCTACTTAAAATAACCGTTTGGGGTCCATAAGATTTTTGTTTTGTTTTTGAAAGTGCATTTATTTGATCAAAAATACAAAAAAAATATATATATATTTATATTTTGAGATATTATTGCTACTTAAAATACCGTTTTCTATGTGATTATAAATGTAACTTATTCCTGTGATCAAAGCTGAATAAAACAAATCTTACTGATCCCAAACATTTGAACAGTAGCGCATGTAATTTAACAATATATATTTTTAATTATAATATTCATAATCTTTCAAGATTTTTTTTCAGATCATCTCCAACAACTAAATTCAGACATGTAAATCTCTGAGGAACAAAATTAATCTGAGGTGAATTATGACTGAATTCAGATTTTTTGGGGGGGTTATTTCATCATTCATAACTCTGAAGTGTGCCGTTTCTGTACCATTGATGTCACCAAACATTGTTAAATATGGACTGCAGAGTTTGTTTGTTCGGGACAGGATGTAGAGGTGTCTCACCCTCATCTTACGCTGACGGGGACACAGGTACAGGTCGAGGCAGCGCTCGAAGCGCTCGTGAATGAAGCGCGAGTACGCGGGAACGGCCCGCAGGCAGGCGAACTTCTGCGGCAGGAAACTCAACTTCCTGTCCTCGGGGTCCTGCTGCTCCCATGCCAGTCTCTGAACAAAACACACAAAACAAACGTTATGACAACTCTGACAAAAGCCGGACTAAAGAACAGGTGCAGTCAAAATTGGGGTCAAAATTTGCTTGTATATAAAGATTAACTTGCAGAGGGGATGCACGTGTTCCCACGGAGTTAAGTATAGCATATGTAAAACATACGCAAATTACTTATAGGCAAATTGTACAGGCCTAATGGAGACTGGCTAAATAATGCCCAGATCATTTCACACCTGTGCCTCAGCTCAGTGACATTTTAAAGGAAGAGTTCATTTACTCGCACTCATGTTGTGCTAAACCTGTACGTATGCATCTGCAAATCTACAGATCATGCTGCTCTGTTCCAGTTCACACTGACCAAAGATCAACATAAAAGCTGTGCATGTGACTTCCAAATCCCCTGAAGTCATATGATAGTTTGCGTGAAGAAAATACCATAATTTAAGTCATTATTCACTGATCGTCTTCTCTTTATGTGCTTAAGAGACGTTTTTTCCTAGTGCAAAATTTACATTTATATTTTTATACGATGACATTATAAATCAATGTATTTAGCTTTTGCATAAAGACTCGTCTTGAAAGCAAGCGAGTCTCAGTTAAACATTTCAGACTTCATAACGCGAGTTTATGCACATAAAACAGATGGACAGTGTAAATTTAATACATTAATTTCATTAGTAAATAATATTTATTATAAATATAAAATTATACATATAAATTTAGCATAAAAAAAAAAGTATCTATAAATAATATTTTAATTAAATGTTTTGTTCTTGTAATATTTTGTATATAATTTAATTAGGGCTGGGCAAATTAACGCTTTAATGCGGGCGAATAATTTTTTCAGCTTAACGCATTAAAAATATTTTACGCAAATAACGCAGCGTCCGTTTTTATATCTCTTTTTGCCTAGCATTACATGATCACGCTTCTATTCATGTAAATGCTTCCAAGCGCGACAAGACACAAGAGAACGTGCTGTATGTCATTGTCCTGTCTGTGTGGCTGCGTCTCATGTCAGCTAATCGAGGGACACTGACACACACACACACACACACACTCGACGCACACACAGACTCGCGTCAGTCTCCTGCTCACATCGGGTTCACTTTTGCTCATGAACAAACACTAACAACAACACAGAGAATTTTGAGTATTCTCATATTAGGGTCTTAAATTAGTTAAATAACGTCTTAAATGAACTTAAGAGTTGTGAGGAAATGAGATGCGCGGGACAGCGCGTCAGATCCGCGTCATGTTCGTCTGCGAACGTTCTTAAAGTGACAGGAGCACTGATGATGCCTGTCATTAATGCTCATCAAAGAACAACGGGAACAGAGAAAATTGTAGCTTTAATGATGATTCATCTACATTTCATTTATTATTTACGCAGTTAAGAAAGGTGTTTGATAACTATTACATTTCTGTATATGTCTAACAGGGAAGGCCATGGGTAAATATAACATTTATTATTTTGGGTTTATGTAAAGATTGTTTTAAGTTCACTTAAATTAAAAGTTGTTTTTTTAAAGCCTAATAAAATTGGTAGCTTTCAGTTATACTGTAATGTAACGTCATTAATGTTTCATAGAGACATTAGTATCAGTGATACTGGCCTTCATTAATAAAAAGATGCCATTACAACACATATTTAAAATATACCGTCTTTAAATTGTTTCTACATTAATTTGGAGAGTAACTGAAATTATTACAATATCAAAATATTAAAAACTTGCGATTAATCACGGTTAATTACAGAAAAAAAATGTGATTAATTAGTTAATTTTTTTAATCGATTCCCAGCACTAAATTTAATACATTTAAATATTAATTATAATTTTAAATATATAAAAAAAAAATTATCTATATATTTTAATGAAACATTTGTTCTTAAGTGTTAAATTCATTAAGCAAATTTAAAGCTGTGCATTAAACAGATAAAAGGCAGCATTCATTTATTAATAGATTAATACATGTTTTAATAGGAAAATATTAATTTATACAAATGTAAATTCAATAAATGTATTTTTATTTATTTCGTTTTTTATTTTTATCTATAAATATATTTTACGTCATATTAGTAAATTTTTCACAGTAAATTTTGGTTCTAAATTTACCATATTTACATTAAATCTTACATGTAATGAAAGCAAAAAAATATTATATATACTATGACTAAGAAAGGGATATCAAAAAGTCACTTTCACTATGTTTTTAATCATATAATTGAATTGTAGAAATAGTTGCAATTTGAAAATGTTGTGTTCAGATTTAGTTGCACCAGGTTTGATGTTATTGGTACGTGTTTTGAACAGTGGCTGTATGAAAGCACCGTGCAGAACAGATGCATTATATTTAGGTGAACGATTGCTTAAAAGCACACCTCTTCCTCTGACAGCAGGTACTCTGGAGGTGGATTGTATGACTCCTCGTGCCCAGGAAGTTTCATCTTGGGTGCTGGGATGTGCATTTTGTGGCGTCCCAGGATGCTGTTGGGGTCCTCCTTGGCCCACAGGTCGTAGTACTGCGGGGTGGTTTCCTTGGGTCTGCGTGGCTTGATCCAACCCATCTTTATGGCATGGACCAACTTCCCGACCTAATAGAGAGAAAGAGAGAGATGGATGCAGTGACGGTACAGTAGAGAGAAAAACACACACACAGTAACACATCATTGTCGTGATTGAGAGCACATGTGTACGATCATTACTCAAAACACTCGTTGCACACGTCGCCGGTTTACTGCAGGAAACGCATTACATATAGTGACCGGAATCAGATGGAATATCTAAAGAGGGAATCTTATTTTTACCGAAACGTTTGCAGGTTTGATTTCTTTTCAGCGTCCAATTTCAGATCCCCATTATGCAGGCGTTTCAGACCTCTTTCCACTTTAAAAACTATGTGGGAATCATTATTGGTAACGCAGCACAGCTGGGAGCAGTTAGGAGACGAAACATGACTATTCTCATGCCGTTTCCTTTTCACAGTAAATATACGCTTTCACCATAAACGTAAAACGTTAAGGTGTGACAAGGACAGCCAAACTTACCTTCTCTTTCTCGATAAGCGAAGGAATAAAGCTTCGTTTGTCCTGAGGCCTGTTGGTGACGGGGTGAATCATCACTTCGTTGGAGAAGAAGTCGACGGCAGGCTAGAAAAACAAACAAGACACAGAGAATCAGAAAGAGGAAAACATTAAGGAAAAGTAAAAAACATTATCAGAGTGTTTAAAAGTGCGGTAATGAGTGTTTTACACTTAAAAAGAGGAAATGAAAAGTCATTTGAAAAAGAAGCCAGTGAACACACTAAGGGTGCTTTCACACTTGGTTTGATTGCCTGGTCCGAACCAGAGTTCGACTGCTGCCCCCTCCCCCTGTCCAGTGTTCAGATTATATTATTTGGGTCTGAACCGCGGTGCGTTTGCGTCAAAGCAGCAGCTGTTTCCCCCATTGGTAATGACGGCGAGCGAGAAGGCGGCAAAATGCATAGCGTTGCTCACCTCACTTTTGAACCATTGGTTTTGTTTCCAAAGCTTCAGTACGAAACAACACATGCATCTTCTCTGCCGCGAATGTACGGCAAATGCTCTAAAAAGAACGCTGAACGAGAAATGAGATTTACAGCTCTCTACTTGCAGTACCGTCAGTCACGCTTGCCAGAAAAATGAGTGAAACACATTTTTATCAAATCATACGTCATTAATAGCGTTTCATTTCCACGATTTAGTACGAACCGTACCAGAGTTCACATGAACCGTACCCCAGACCACCCTTTTTGAGCGGACTCGGGTATGGTTCGCGGGTGCACAACTGAGTTCGGAAGACAGCGTTCACATCATCCAAAAGAACCAAACTCTGACGTCAATCGAACCCATATGCGCACCAAAAGTGCTAGTGTGAAAGCACCCTAAAGCACAGCACGCAAAAACCCCAAATTAATCTTCCTTTGCTAAAAATAAAAGCAAAAAATTTAATAAAAATATAGCTGTGAGCAGCCATGACCACCCCGGTGGCATCAGTGCAACTGTGCCCAGCAGGAAATGGGCATTTAAAATGGGAAAACATAAAAGAACGAAATGTCAAAGTCATTTGAATTCACCACATTAGCTGCAGCAGTTGGTGCTGCTATGACCACAAACCACAACAGCCACATCTATGAGATCAATTACGTTTAAATATTTTAAAATGTCAGATGACGTCAAATGTCATTTTCAAATGAGTGCAGAATACTGTCCGAATGCTGATGTATTATCCTAATACTTATCTTAATGTGTTTTTTGAGCTACCGTTTGTGCACCTATCTTATGCACCAAAATCATGCTTTTATTTCAATATGTGTGGTATCCAATAAAAAAAAAATTATAAATTACAAAATTGTTTACTAGTTTATATATACACGCATACATATAGTAACGGTCAAAAGTTTGGAAACATTACTATTTTTAATGTATTTGAAAGAAGTCTCTTCTGCTCACCAAGGATGCATTTATTTGATCAAAAACACAGAAAAAAAAATGTCATATTGTGAAATATTACAATTTAAAATAATGGTTTTCTATTTTAATATACAGCTGAATTTTCAGTATCATTACTCAAGTCTTCAGTGTCACATGAACCTTGAGCAATTATGTTGGAAACATTTGTTTTGCTTAAGAAAAAGTTAAAAAGGAACAGAAAAATATAAATCTTTTGTAACAAACACTACTGTTCAAACGTTTGGGGTCAGTCATTTCTTTCTGTCTTTTTTGTTGTTGGAAGAAATAAATACTTAAATTCAGCAAGGATGTGTTAAATTGATAAAGTAATAGCAAATATTTATATTCTTAGAAAAGATTTCTATTTTGAATAAATGCGGTTCTTTTCACAGGTTCCAAAAAAATATCAAGCAGCACAACTGTTTCCAACATTGATAATAAATCATCATATTAGAATGATTTCTGAAGGATCATGTGACACAGAAGACTGGAGTAACGATGCTGAAAATCTGCATCACACTAATAAATTATATTTTAAAGTATATTAAAATAGAAAATAATTATTCTAAATTGTAATAATATTTCACAATAACTACCGTTTTTTCTGTGTTTTTGATCAAATAAATGCAGCCTTGATGAGCAGAAGAGACTAGTAGATATACCGGTACTAGAAAAGTATCACGATACCTTGCTATTAAAAACGGTACGATATTAAATTTTTATTAGTACTGGTACTTTAAGAATGACAGCACTCTAATAAGAGCATTGAGATGGTGGTCCAGTGGGTTAAACCATGGACCTGATACACAGAAGGTTACTGGTTCGATCCCAGCAGTGTGTCCTTGAGCAAGGCTCCGGGGGGATTGTCCCTGTAATAAGGGCACTGTAAGTCGCTTTGGATAAAAGTGTCTGCCAAATGCATAAATATAAATATAAGAGCAGTATTTCTTAATTTGTGTCGATGTGTGACAGCAGGAGTGAGGGCGTGTGTGTGTGTGTGTGTGTGTGCTCTGCTTCCACCGTTCACTAAACATTGGAAGCAGAACAGTCAAATATATACGCGTAGTGCATGACAAAGAAAGCAACAGATGCATGAGAAAATAAAGCCCAACGCAGGACATGCTCACGCTGCCGGACTCTGACCTGAAGCGCCCGCACACACCTTCCACTCAGAAAGCATGCGATTGCAAAATATGTAAAAATGCACGTCCTGGCGTGAGAAATCTGATCTGTTACAGTGTTGGACCTAATATTCTGTGTGATGTTAATCAAACAACTAAAGAAAATAGGAAAATCACCCCATGCTTGACTGAATAACTTTAATATATTTATTAAGAATCAGTGTATAGTTAATTTATAGAGTGAAGACTCTGCAGTTTTTTGTTATACATTTGATTATTTAATATCTTTCTTGAATGCTACTGTTAAAAAGACCTACTGTAGCTGAAAATAAAGCACTGTTTTTGTCATTGTTGGTAATTTACATTTTTGCTTATTTTTAAAAATCAAAGACAACATTAAATTAAATATCTATATTGTAAGTATAAAATTACATTAAAAAAAAAATGAAAAAAGATTTTGGTCATCCCACCCTGTTCAGAATAGTGAATGTTAACATGACTGATAATAATGTGATTGTTGCAAACATCTCTGTAAGGATATTCACACTGGCATGCAGTTATTATTATTATTATTATTTTTAAATAAAGAGGAAGGAATGGTCCAGGGCAGGGCAGGAACAGGAACACGCTGGCCAAGTGAGTTTTAAGGGTTTAAAAAAAAAAAAACAGACAAAACAACGATTAGTAACTTCTGTCACATTATTCAATTACTTTTACTGTTTTTTGCCGTGGTATCGATTCAGTAATGGTATCGAGGTATGTTAGTCTGGTATCGTATCGAAGTCATAATTTTGGTATCATGACAACACTAGAAGAGACTTCTAGTAATGTTTCTAAACATTGACCGGTGTGTGTGTCATATGCATTATATAAACATATAAAAACCAAACCAAACCAAACAAATTGTGTTCTGTTTAATTTGGCAACGTGAAAATGAGAACATGTGGCCGATCAACCAGACGCAACAGGTCCTAGTCAGATGACAGGTGGCTTTTTCACGCTCACAGTCTTTAAAGCCTGTCTGAGGTCGACTAACTGATCACAGACAGACCCAAATGTGGAGTGACTCACTTCCTGTTTGTGCCAGAAGAGTCTGCGATGCGTAATTAGCACTGATGCTTGTAAAGTGAAGCTGCTAAACGACGGCCATGACACCATCCAGACTCATTACCTCCTGCACAGGTCAGACGGCTAATTGAGCTTGTGTTAATGCTTCGTTACTTCATTCGCCGGTGGTGAGCGCAGACTCGGGCTGGGCTTCGTGCGGCTTCGTAAATGAGAGGAGTCATTCGACGAGCTTCATTTTTTCCCCCATCGTGCGCTGGGGTTATTATCTAGAAGCCTGTTTTAAGAGGTTTTTTACAGACCAGACTGCAGATGTTGAGGTGACAAATTCTGTTACTGTCGGATCTGCGTTGAATCCAACACCAACAGAGCGGAAAACCAGATCGAAATACCTCGTATTCGTTGAAGTTGACGTCACCGAACTTGCCCTGCTGCAGACGGTGCACGAGGTCCACCTGCTCATCCGACAGACGGATATCAGTGCCGGTCATCTTGTCTTGGACGGTACGCCTAGTAATGACAGAAGAATGAGTGAATAACCAATTATAGAGGTTGAATGACTTTAAATGAATGTTCCAGAGACTCCTCACCAGTAATCGGGATTCTCCATCTTGTCGAGAAACTCATCCAGCTCATCTTTGTTCCTGATTGGTTTAAAGATCTTCTTGCCGTCCAGGTCGTATCCGATGTGGGGATAGTCCTTGTACCACTCCATAGGGATGTTGCCGACCGTGTTACGGATGTCCTGTGAATGGACAGAGAAAATAGTAAAGACCACAGTCTAGAAACTACCAGATCAACACCAGGGAATATTTTGTGTTGCTCTAACACCTGCAGAGAAAGACTGGTTACTATGAAAGCAAGTAAAAATTGCATTCATCTTAGTGACGTCCATATATATATATATAGCTATTTCCTGTTAAGCTCAGCTAAACTAACCAATCACATGTCAATATTACTACATTGAAAATCTTGGATTGTTTCATTTAAACTTGGATAAGTGTTATGGTTTCGTAGAGAAAACCCCCCAGAATTAAAGTAAAAAAATAAAAAAGATAAAAAAATGGAATAATTATTTACGATTATAATGCTAAATAATGATAAAAATAAACTAAATCATATAATAATTATATTAATATAACAGAAAATATATTTGTGATTAGTGATCTAGAAATATTACAGAATCATAAGCAAATATAAAATACTATTTAATATTATATATATTATCTACTTAGTTATATTTCATATGTACAATTATATGTAACAATTATATTAAACAACAAAGATATTAAATATAATAAAAACAAAAAGAAAAGATGAAAAACAACAAATATTTATGATTAGTCATCTAGAGATAGTACAGAATCATAAGCAAATATATTTATATTTATTACTACATAATATTATACATTATATGTGTGTGTGTGTAATTTTTATTTTATATTGCAAGCAAATATAATAAACCATATATATATAAAATATTATATTAAACGATGCAAAACAGAATGGTTTTCTTTCTATCTATCCATCCAGCCATCTTAAATATTATATAACTTATTAAAATTAAAGAGAAAAAAACTGAAAACAAATGTTTGTTTAGTGACCTAGAAATAGGGCAGAATTGTAAGCAAATATAAAATAACTATCATTTTATATTTAAAATACAATATCAAATATAATATCACAACACATAAGTCAATACACTAATAACCAAAATCCGAACGAGCTCAGAATACAGTTGTGCAATGCAGTGAAGTCTAATGCAGATGAATAAGAAAAGGTGGGTAAAAGTAGAGTTTTGAATAACTTTACAATAAAGATATCAATATAACATTGTACGTTAGCTGAACGTTCCCACCCCTAGTAGACTTGTTTTGCTAGTCTCCTCTCACACTAACCATCCTCTCTACCTCCTTTACCAGCAGTCACAGTCAGGGCGAAACCCTGCGTCAGTCCTGCAGGTGCAGAAAACCGCCCGCCCGATTTTAACTCACTCCGTATTTAAGCTCACTAACCCACCCACTTACAGTACGCCACAAGAACGTTACACAACTAGGACTGCTAATAAACCAAACAGAGCTTTGGTCTGAAAATAGAGATTTCTTTGTCTGGGAAGAACGCACACACGCTCTCGCTCACACAAACACACACTGGTAACAGCAGACAGCTGAAAGTTCTCAGAGGTTGTGAGCGCCACTTTAAAGCGAGGCCTACACCTGTGAGTGATTTCAATAAAAACACCCCTACCATATCCAATTAGGTCCGAGTGGGCAGCGCTGTCACGCTTTCACACACACAGCCGACAGCAGCTGCGGAGGCCACGCCCACACACCACTCATCTTCAAAGGCTCATGTCTGATTGGCTGACATTCTGATCGTAATTTAATCTAAATGTCTACGAGACGCATTCACTGTAATCTCAGTGTCTGGCCGAGTGAAGTGCTTGTGTTGTCTGGTACGATTGGCATCCTTGCCAACTCCAAGGAATCAGTGCCAAGACAGCGGAAGAGCGACAGAAGTCTTGATAATCTGATACTTCCTGTGTGGAGGCGTTACAGATTGTCACTAAATCTTCACACAGTTTCAAAGATGAAATATTAGGGACTCTGAAAGTGATTCGAGCATGGAGACTAGTATTTTGGTCATTTAAACAGGGTAAAATCAACTAAAACCAACCAACTTTCAAAACATTGTTTGAGCTGCTCATCTTGACCATTTGTACCCGAATGTTGTAAATTAAGTGCAGGACAACAAAGCTTATCAGCACAAAAAAAGAGGGGGAAAATAAAACAAATATTTATATTTAGTATTACATAGAGAAGAATCATATGTAAAGTAACAAACAAATAAATAAATAACATCCACATTTAAAATTATAATATAATATTTTATTTCTTTACCATTCTTCACTATTACACTAATCATATATATATATATATATATATATATATATATATATATATATATATATATATATATATATATATATATATATATATATATATATATATATATATATATATATATATATATATATATATATATATATATATATATATATATATATATATATATGTTTTTAAATGACCAAACAAGTTTGATTAAACCATAAAAATATGAGGAAGCCATTTTATTTTTTCAAATATTTTTTAATATGAGGTAAGAAATGAAATAAACTTGGTTTACTTGGTGGACATAATTACTTGCCATAAAAAAGCAAACTACAGCTTTATTTTACTACCTAATAAGTTTCATTTTACTATTAAAAAACACTTCAGAAAAAGCAAAAAAAAGTTACTAATATTTTGTTGGTTTTCATAATTTCTTTGTATGCCAGCCAGGTCAAAAATTATGTCCCCACAACTTGGCACGCTTTACTGAATCATCACAAATAAAACAATTGTCTCCAAGCACAACCTCCACAAAATGCTTACAAAATATTTAACATATTTTTTTTATAATATTTCAAAAAGGGTGAAGATGTCAATTTTCCTATGCCAGACATCACTTCTGGTAACTACTGCATATTAATATAATAGAACACAAAAAAAACCCCAGCATGGATTAATGTATGGTGGGACCTGATTAGGGCTGGTGATATGTTGTACAAACTCGATATACCGCCCAGCCCTAGACCTGAATGTATTAACTGGGATTTGATTGCAACATTTTAGGCTGGGATATAACTATTAGTTATATTTATTTTCCCTGCATAGATTGTCTTAGTTATGTCAGCAGTAAAAATATGAAAAAGCAGTTTATTTAAACATCATTCACACAGACACCTGTCCCCGGATAACATCACTGCTCATTTGCATTGGACTTCTCAAGAGCTCAGCTTTATGCAAATGAGCAGTGACGTGATCAAGATTTCCAACAGTCGTTGTCGCTCTTTGCCGCAAAATGGTAGGTTTGAGTTACGAATCAGGCACAATAAGTTCAATTAATAAATACTACAGATCGCAATAGATTTCAGAAAAAAAGGTAAACGGGGTCAATCTGGGCTCTCTCAGTAGGACGGTCCAAGAGAACTGGACAGGAAAAACATCTGAAGCACAGCTCACCTGCTTTCAATTGAGCAGCTGAATGCTGCCTTTATTAAGTGTCAGTCAGTCCACAGCCGCCTGGCCAGAACGCTGAAAATCTGCCCCTTACCACACACTCTTATCAACTTCCTGTTCAGACTGCGGTGGGGACAGCGAGGGGTGATTGACTGCTTATTGTGTGTGCGCTCCTGACAGGAGCTTCGAGGGAAGACGGTCAGAAACCTTGCTGCTGGCAGCCTGCACCTCTACGCCTGATATTTCCACACCACATCATTAAACTCCCAGAGACAAGTGGAAAAAATTCCCCTCTTTGTAAACCACCTGAGAAATCAGACTGTCAATCCAGAAATATATGCGTAGAGCTTTAGAGGACAGTATTCGTGACATTTATCAGCTTTGAAAAAAAGTCTCTGGCTGAATCTCAATTCACATCCTTCACCTACGCACTGAGAGTACATACTTCACTGCTGATGGGAAGTACATACTTTAAAGTATGCTGTACAACAGTACTGGGATTTTAATTCTACATCATAAAATTGCATCTTCAAAACCATATACATAACTATTTGCTTCTGCATGCAATGTTACCATCTAATCAGTAGCATCGGACTTATTTCATTACCTCAAACTCCAATACTCACTTTTAAGGTTCATACACTTAAAAACCCGATTCAGGGATGTGCTGGAGGAGACTTTACTGAGTGCTGGACTCTTACATTGGCAATACAAGATCTTGACCAAAAATGTTATTTCCATTTAGAGTTGCATCAATTTTTGGTCCAGATCTTGTATTGCCGATGCAAGAGTCCAGCACTCAGTAAAGTCTCCTCCAGCACACCCCAAAGACTTTCAATGAATTTAAGATCAACTCCTCCCAACCATTCTTTCACAGTTTGAGCTGATGAATCTTGACATCGTCATCTTGGAATACGGCCATGATGTGTCTTCCTACATGGTTGTTTAAGAAATGAAAAGCTACACACTCCATCAATTAGGGTTAGAAAAACTGTTGCCAAACATATATATCATGCTAGAAACATAATCACTGCAATAATCATCTAGTCATTGACACCTTTTTTCCTGCTGGTGCTTTTGTAAGAGGTTACACTGGTGCCACCACCACATTGCCCAACTGGTAAGAGGTTTCTTTTGCATATGAGAAACATGAAGCGGCAAACGAAATTAGAGTGAAATGAAACCCCGCTACACATTTGAGCTGCAAAGCGTGGACCATTTATCAGTTCTGAGCAAGAACAGACAGAGCAGCACGAGCTCAGAACAGTTACTCATGGGCCGATCTCGACTATGCGACACCGTTACTGGAAGATCCAGTGAGAAAGCGTTTGAATTCGCCGCAGTATTAATAACATTGCTACTGTAGGAAAAGTAGGGAGTCAAAGACAAAAAAAATTTTCCCCATTGTGACTGAATTACACAGAAAGCAAGTAAAGAGTGTTTTTATAAAATCACTGAAGCTGTCGCTCAGTTCAGTGTGATGCTATAAAAGAACAATGGTACATCTAATAAGAGTAGAATATTTACATTTCCCCTATAAAAATCTGTTTTTGCATGTTACTGTTTTTAATAAAAGTTAATTTTATCTGCATGTCAATTCAAGCTCAGTGCTTTACTGTCAAATTTCCAATAAGCAAACATGTAATATTATATATTGTATATTAATGCAAACAATAGTAATTTTATGATTAAATTCACTTTATGATCTGTAGAACTCAGTGGCACCAGTGCTACTGCTCTCAAATGTTAGTCTGGAGCCCTGTATGTATACATGTATAGAGTCCTAAGTACAAAAAGGAAGTGCAGATTGTGATGAGGTAATGTTTTGCGCTTTACAACGTTTCTGCTAGGATGCCTCACCCATGAAACGGATTCTTTACAGGACAACATCAAACAAAGAAGGTCCACCTCTCACAGAGGTACCCCTTGATTTCACACGTTTCACAGGCCACAGAGTGAACATGACCCCCCCAGATTTTCACGAGGGACACTCGTAAAGGGGCCTGAGAGACCCCGGAGAGCCGCAGAATTAGGCCACACAGAGCCATGAACCTCGCTGAGAAGCAGAGCTCACTAAACCGCCTGCAATGAGGGAAACACACCAATGATTGTGAAGTGCAGATGCACACCTGAATGCTGTGAGTTGTGTAGTTTAACATCATAAAACTGCTCTGCTACTAAAGCCTGACTGCTGCCAACAGATCAAGGGTTTGATTCCCATGTACTTTGGTGATTTTACATGTCTCAATTACAGTTGTGTTCAAAATAATAGCAGTCCAACATCACTAACCAATGTTTTTGGTGGAAATTATATTTGTACATGGCAAATATTTTACTAGTAGGTGTAGTAGAGTAATAGAAAACCAACAGACACAACAGTCATGACACGCATGCTGCTGATTTTGTGTAATTGAATCATTAATTGAAAAGTGCATGTTCAAAATAACAGCAGTGTGGAGTTCATTTAGAGGTTTTTCATTCTGTGAAAAAACTGGTGTCAAACAAGTGGCCCTTATTTAAGGACAAAGGCAGCAAATGTTGTACTGTGCATTTCTCTCTGAAAATCTGAGTAAAATGGGTCGTTCCCGACATTGTTCGGAAGAACAGCACACTTTGATTAAAACGTTTATTAGATAGGAGAAAACAAAGTAGTGCAGAAAATGGTAGGCTGCTCAACTAAAATGATATCAAACGCTTTAAAATGGCAACCAAAATCAGAGTGGAAGAAAATGGAAAACTGCCATTTGAATGGATCGAAGAATAGCCAAAATGGCAAAGACTCAGCCAATGATCAGTTCCAGGGAGATCAAAGAAAGTCTAAAGTTACCTGTGAGTACTGTAACAATTAGAAGACGCCTATGTCAAGCCAAGCTATTGGCAAGAAGCCCCCGCAAAGTCCCATTGTTGAAAAAAAAATGACACGTGCTGAAGAGGTTACAATTTGCCAAACAACACATTGACTGGTCTGAAGATAAATGCCGCAATATTTTGTGGATTGATGAAAGCAAGCTTGTTTTTTTTGTTTTGGGTGTAGGGGCCACAGACAGTTTGTCAGTACACTGTGAAGACATTTCTCATACTATGTTGTTGGGCCTATTTATCGCATTCCAGGGATCATGGATCAGTTTGAGTACATCATCAAAATACTTAAAGAGGTCATGCCGAAGAGGAAATGCCTTTGAAATGAGTGTCTCAACAAGACAATGACCCCAAACACACCAGTGTGTGAGCAGCATCTTGATTCCAGACCAAATCTACTTTTTTCCCTACTATGGTAGTAAATGGTTGCTCTATCAGCCTGGTTACAAACATTCCTCAAAACATCTTTTGTGTTCAGAAGAACAAATAAACTCATACAGGTTTGGAACAACTTGAGGGTGAGTAAATGATGACAGAATTTTCATTTTTGGGTGAACTATCCCTTTAACATTATGGAGTGGCCAGCCCAATCCCTGGACCTTAATCCAATAGAAAACTTGTGGAGTGACATAAACCAAGAAATGCAGAGGAATTGTGGTATGTAGTGAAGTCGTCCTGGGCTGGAATACCTGTTCACAGGTGCCAGAAGTTGGTCGACTCCTTGCAACACAGATGTGAAGCAGTTCTCAGAAACCGTGGTTATACAACTAAATATTAGTTCAGTGGTTGACAAGAAAGCTAAGTCTTCAAGCCTTTTTCAGTTTATACAGTAAATGTTTGACTTTGTAAAGAAAATTGCAGACACTGCTATTTTTTTGAACAGCCTAATATTACTTTTTCTTCACTTTATGTAAAGTAATAACAAATTTGAAAAGTTTTTCTTCATGTTTTGAAGAAATGTTCCCAATGCATTTGCATGCATTGAAATAAAAGTTATTATTAGGATTTTACTTTACTCACTTTTTTTAAACACACTGCTATTATTTTGAACACAACTGTATATTTAAGTATAAAATCCTTTCCTTCTCAAAGACACTAACACAATTAATACAAAAATGAAAATGAGACTACAGAGCTTAGGGTTGATAACAAGAACAGACTATTTATAATATTAAGAATGGACTGGTACAACAAGGAATATTAGAGATTTAGTTTTAGTTAATGATAATATCCCTGAGGAAGACTTGAAATATTGCAGAGGAGTCATTTGGATTATGTTTATGGCCCTTATCTTGTTCTTTTTGAGGCACCAGCACATTTCCATGAACTTTTCCTTTAAGGGGGCTCAGCAACAGTGAGTTTGGTGTCAGCGAGCAGACGCAGGTTGCTGAGAGCTCCAGCGGTGAATGATTGAACACGCTTGATCATTAAACGGATGACTCAAGCAGGTGGCCTACGTTTGGAAAGGATGTGGCTCTCTGCTGGGGTCCTCGGGTTCACAGGCCAAAGTGGCATCGGCCCGTCAAGACGCGTGGTGGCAGTTGCATGACAGGTTCATCCATCAAAACAGTTCAGGAGCCCTCAAAAACCCCAATAATAACAGAGTAAAAGAGGCAGTTCTCTCCGTGATATCCGCAGTCCGCTCGGCCAGAGCTGCGGGTAAAAATAAAGTTGGTGGTGCTGTCAGAGGAGCTGAAGGAAAATCCACAGGTCTGTCTTTCAGGAGTATCGCTCACATTTTCCGCTCCTGGACACCGTTGACCTTTGCCTCACGGTGGCGGAATTCCTTGGCTGCGGGAACATCCCTGGAATTGCAGCACGGAATTTGCGAAAGTTGTGACTTCATCTTTCGTAATGAGGTCAAATCAAGGGGCCGAAATAAAATGGCAAAACAAACAGTGTTCAAAATGATTCCGCAAGTACGGTTTGTTTAAATAAAGGAGAGTGTGTATTTAAACTAGTCCGTAGTTTACCTCATGCAGGGGTAAACCAGAACAGATATGCTGTGTTAGACAGTGATGGTGTATTTTCCGAGACTTAGCAAAACAGACCCGTGTGGTCTAAGACAGTGTGATAGTGCATAAATGTGCAGCGGAATGAATGGAAATGAGGCTGAGGCTGAAGAGTTCCTGATACTTTTGTTGATAGGAATAGTAAAAAGACAGGATATGCAGGGGAAGTGAAAAAGTGAAGGGGATTGGAAAGTGGCACAAAAGAGACTTGTACACATGTCGACCAAATGAACACCAAAGCTAGTCCACAGCTCCATTAATCACTGAACCTCAACACAGGGTTATCAAGACTGAAGTCCTTCAAACACTAGGGTGTTATGGTTAGAGATGTGGATAAATAAAATACTTCCAAAATCAACTAGCCATAACATATTGGCCAAAAACCTCTGAACACCGGCTTATGGAACATCTTTGTAATTACAGCATTGAAACGGCAAAGTAATATTAACATCTTAAAAACAAACAAAAAAAACTATTAGGGGTGTAACGGTACACGTATTCGTTTCGGTACAGGGCTTTCGGTTCGGTGAACGCGATCGATCATCTCTATTTGACCATTAATAAGATGGAAAAAGGAGCTAATTTTTGCACTTGTATGTCAGAGGCGGCTTTATTACGGTATGTGTGTGTGCGCTTCAGATGCAAACGCGAAATCTGCGGGAATTAGTAGAATTAATGTTATGTGCAACCCTGCGAGAAATTCAGACCGGTCACACCAATACTAACAAAAGTCCAGCAGAACACCCGTTCGCAATGTTCAGAGGATTAACCGGACTGAATGAGAGGAGGCGGTGCGTGTCACTCGCTGTCGGTCGGAGAGGAGAGCGCAGCTGATATCCATACTGTAGAAAATGAGTATTGTATCGTTTCAGATATTTCAGTATCGATACATAGCGAAATATGGATATTTTTGACAACACTAGTAGGCGCATACACAGGTTCGAAGACTCGTTCTCTCGCCCCCTACAGTGCATTTCGGCTAGGTATACATCCGCGCTAAAATATCAAGGTGAAAGTCATCATAGCTTGTGTAGTATAGACCCAGCTCCCAACCCAACTTTGAGAATAGATTAACGGCGATATTTTTTTTTATCGCCCGATAAGAGTCTCACGTTAACGCCGACAACGGCCCACCACTAATATATATTATAATTATATATATATCACGAGACATGAGACTGGGTTCACGAGAACAAGACATTTTTTAAATAGTATTTTTAAGAAATCCTCAATGATGAAATGTATGACTAGAAAAATATATATTTACAATATATAATATAATATAATATAATATATAATATAAAATAATATATAGTCTTCTAAATTTTACCGCTGCATACCCAAGAGAAGAAATATCCCGTTGGTCTGTCTGACAAGTCATTACGTCATAAGGGAACCCACCGCTCCTTCTGCTCAAATGAAAAACATAAAAACATGACTCATAGTCACTTTTCTCAACCTGAAGTCGTCTAGACAGAAGGAAAGAGCAGACGGCTCAATGCTACCAAATGCATCAAAGTGTTCAATGCCCATTTCCAGCCGAAGGCTCCAAGCCGCAGAGAACTGCCTCCTGACACAAAACAGAAATCGCCAATCTCTAACAGGAGCAAAACACACTGGACTAATGACACGGGACACAGCGTCTTTCCGTAGAATGGAAATGATACGCTTGCTGAGAATGCTACGTCACCGATCGCCACGCTGCCAAAGTGAGTCAGGCCTACGCTCGGATTGGGTGTTTGAAGTCAAGCAGAATGGGCTCATGGGAGAAAGTTGCATCCTCCCAGTGTCAGTAAGAGTGATTCAGGTCAGGCTTGCGTGTGTGAGTCAGGATGAGCCGTAATCCATTGTGGCAGAAGACCGATCTGCTTGATGAAGGTGCAGAATCGCAGCTACAGCAACTCATTCATTTTTCTTCTCCTCTACTCTTCTTTCCGCATTTCTCCTTCGCTCAAAGCCAGAATGCAAACCATCCCACCAGCGTGCTGTCATTTGGGAGCACTGAATGGAAGTTGTTTTTGGAGCGGGAACCGCATGCCTGGAAGTGAAGCATTCCCGCTCGGCTGCCTGACCGAATCCTGGAAGTGCGAGGGAAAAAATATATACGTATTCTCGAAAAGAGTTAAAAAAAAAAAGGAGTCTGCTTTCAACTGCAACAGTATGTCACACTATGTGCCCAAGAACATCTGCAGCACATCTTTTACGCAACTGTTTGGGGCCAGTCTGGCTGGCAGAAAATCACAAGTCATCATCCATAACATATTAAAGTATTTAATAAATAAAAGAATAAATAACAGAAAATAAAAGAATAAAGTAAATGAATGATTTAAATATAAGCAAAAAAAGTTATTTCTTTTGACAAAATAATACAAAATTGAATGGATAAAATGAGTAAATAAATAAATCAAAAACTTCAATAAGTCTATAGATAAGATATAAGTTAATGACTGATTAAAGAAATAAGTAAATAAATAAAAGAATAATTAAATAAATGAATGAATAAATAAATGACTGTATAAAGAACAATAATAAAATAAATATATAAACGAACAAAATAATAAATAAAATGAATAAAAAAAGTACATAAAATCAAAATAAAAAATAAATCAAATAAATGAATTAAATAAATAAATAAAAATGAATAAATGAATAAAGAAAAGAAAATAAGACTAAAGTAAATTAATTAAATAAGTAAATAAAATGAATAAATAGATAATTAATGAAAGATTAAAGAATTAAGAATAAATTATAAAAATGAATCAATGAATGAAAGTAAATATCACTCTGCGCACACAAGTGTCCTCCACAGCAGGTTTTGTAATATGAATACACTGCGGTCAGACTATGGATACAGACTGGATGATCGTCTGTGGCCGCCCACGAGCAGACAGATGAAGACGAGTCCATCTGCTTTATTTCGCCAACCACTTCCCTTTCATGGAACTCATATACAGAGATACTCAGATCGGCCGACATGGGAAAGTCAAAACATCATGTCGACAGCCAAAGATGTTCCTGTCGACGGATACCAAACAAACAGCACATTTACAGCGCAGCGATGACTCTGAAATGACCGATGCGGTGGCAGCCAGGCTTTCCCATGACGACTAGTGAAAGTAAACAGCCAGAGTGAATCAACACATTAAAAAGGTATGGTTATTAAAAACATATACATTAGATCCAGACACTGATAATGCCTTAAACAGCTAAAGGAGGGTTACGGATGTGGCGTATCGACTGCAGGGCTTGCGGTCGGAGTCCCTGGTCCCTGTACAAGCAGAGAGGGTCTATTAGGAAAGTGTGTTTGATATTTCAGACGTTTATGGATGTGTCTGGCTGATCAGGCTGATCTCGGGTGATATAGCACCTGTACGCCTCCCACCAAAATCACGTTTGTCAGATGGATGGTAGTGAAAGTCCAGAGGGACGACGAGCCCCTTGTTTTTACTAAGAGACTGACAGACCACCAACGCCCAAACACAATCCTGAAAAACATGGGGAAGATTCTGAAAAACCTCAAAAGAAAAAGTATGGGTTTCTATGAAATTAATTCTCAAACATTACGATTTCATTCCTGAAAGCAGAAATCACAGATTTGTTTTTTTATTTAACGTGGTAAATAAAGTGGTACACGTGTTAGTGGCACCAAACTGCTTCAATCATTTTCAAACCATTTTTTGCTAACGGGAGATAAAAAAACAACAAATAGCCAAAGGTCATGCAACTGGTGACAAAACAAAAATGACAGACCGCAGCATTAACAGGTTACAATACCTTTAATGCAAAGCCTTCCGGTAGCTCAAACAGTAGAGCATGGCCATTACAATGGCAAGGTCATTTTTTTAGTTTCCAAGGAAATGCTAGCCTGGTCCTACCAGACTCTCGTACATTTCACCGAGTCGGACCACTCTCCATTGACAAGCGTTTACTTCCTTGAAGGCGGGTACTCTGTTGAAGTTTAAAACTATTGGATCTGCCCAGAGCCACTCTGGATCTGCCATAACCAATCGCTAACGTTTGGTCGTGACGCATGTCATCTAAAACTAGCACATGACATCAACGTCGTCGTTCTCAGCCACTCCCTCTGTTCTCTGATTGGAGAAAACCAGAGAATATACCGCAACCCCAGATGGAGTACTGAGGGAAAATTGAGCGGAAGTACGTAAGAGCCAGGCTAAGGAAATGCATGATTTGAGAAAAAAGAAAAAGAAAAAAGAAAAAGCATAGCTTGAATGCAATGGGAGTCACTTTGGATCAAGCATCTGCCAAATGCATAAATATAAATGTAAATGTGTTCACACTTGTAGTTCGGTTTGCTTGGTTCAGACCAAAAAAAAAAAACATTTAGTCCTGGTCCTCTTAACTTTCACAGTGGCATTTTAACACCAAACCTGAAGGCATAGGGATACGTTCACAAACTGATTTGTGCTGTTTTTACGATGTATATTTTGCAACAGAATTTACTGAATATCCAAATCAATGCGCTGTATGTGCGTAGCTTCATATGATGGTACTTTGACAAGCTGAGAACTTGTGAAGAGCTTATAAAATGTGTAAAGGAGTCAAAACAGCGTCAGGAATCTCTCCTTCACACACACACCAAGATGTGCTGCGAGGAGACACGGTTCTGACACCTGTACCGAACTGTGATGGGCAACATTACGACTATGATGAGAAAAAACAGGTAAGCTTGAGCATTGTGTCCTTTTTAGGGTCGCATCTTGTGACATGTCCTGTCTTTGGTCGGTTGACATGTCTTTGGTCAGTGTTGTGTTCAAATTTCATTCGAACCGCACCAGAGATCGCTTGAAAGCGGACTGAGACTGAACACTTCAGTGGTCTCGGTCCGCTTGTTTGGTGCACACCAGGGTTCAGATGGCAGCGTTCACACTTGTTCAAATGAACCGCACTAACTGAGCAATTGCACCAGCGCTAGTTTTAATGCAACCAAACCTGCCAAGTGGTAACACACCCTTAACCTAAACTGTGATTGGTCCATAATCAAGAAAAAGTTGTCAGAATTTGATACCATTTTATTTGACTTCCTTTACATAACAAAGATGTAAAGAGTTTGGTGAGCATGCGGGAGACTCAGATTTGAATTGTGGCCAAACACCATTCTTGCTCAGGGGAATCCAATGAACAGAAATGCTGTAAAAAGAGCATTTTACTTCTGCTATGTACAGATCTGACTCTCTTTCCTGATGTTTGCTTTGCGCTTACCACTCAAAACCGGTGCATTTATAACATCAATTAATCTGTAAAGTTCTCCAGGGGCAATTTAGAAAATCTAGCTTGAAATTGAAAAAGTGGCCATTTCAAATTCAATAATGTGTTTAGGTGACATGATTTATGAATTCATGCTGGCACTGAATATTTTCCAGTGGCAGTGTTGATTTGATGGAGGGCGTTAAACGCAGGGAGAAGCTCATTCTCGATGGGCAGGCACGGCATCGGGAAGGAGAACTGCTTAAGACCGGGATTTATGGAAGCGGTTCCACGGCTTACCCACTCGGCACGGGCCACTGAGCGACAAGCCATTTGCAGACGGAGCAGCCTGCGTCTCCTCCCCACAAATGCAGGTTTGCATTTCTCTCTAATGGGATCATTTATAATCCCAGTAAACTCAAAACTCCGCAGTGGAACGCTGCCACCTCCACACTTTCCATGAGGTCTATCCAAACAGGGCCATGCGCCTGCAGCAGGAATCGTGCAGACGTGTTAGCGCACCGCATCCCCTTGCGCGTGAATGTGGGTGAGTGGCAGCTGCGCGTAGGCCATTAGGATGCCGCTAACATCCACCGCTAACAGCTCGCTGGAAAAATCAAAATTGGAAAATGATCATGGAATAATACCCAAACCCAAGCATCCTGCGTAAGGAATATGAGAAAGTGAGCGAGGCCCAAAGAGCTCTCCAAAACGCAGCACTTTTCACATTTGCTGCTCACTTCATTTTGAGTTGTAAAAAAAGCATATTAAATCGTCAATAAAAGCAAGCACCCTCAAAAAAAACAAAACAGAAAAAGACGTGGAATAACTGGTGAAGTAAAAAACACTCATGCAAAATTAACAATTCATTAGTGAACTGTACCGAGTAAGAGTTAGGGTCTCCTTTTGGTCCCAAAATCTGTAAAAATTCAGACTGCATTCTGCTACACAACACCACTTTTGACCATCCAATCAGTTCCTTTTTCACTCAGAAATGGGTCAAAACACAGGATTAAGATGGGCTACAAAGCCCAATCACATTGATTTTACTTATGCCACTATACAGACATGAAATCTCCAAAAATGAAAGGCCCCCAAAAATGAGCAACAAGACATAACGGAACAACAAATCAAAAGCAAACGGTTGCACTTGTATGTTATGGTACGTGCACTTAGGTGTACTTACAGAGTACTTACCTAAGAAAGTACACGATAACTACATGGGTTAAGGTTAGGTTTAGGGGTAAGTTCAGGGTTAGTACCTAGCTATTATGCAATTACTAGTATACTACATAGAACAGGACTGTAAAATAAAGCAAACTACAGTAGGTCTTGACAAATATAGCTTAGTCCAGAAACTGAGTCGGTGGACGTGTACAAGTTGCACATGTGGATGGACTGCTCTCAATTAGGTCTTCCGGCCTTCATATTACAATGGAACAAACACAGAGTCTCTGTAGTTTCAGCCTGTTTATATGCTTTACCCACTGTAAATGTACCCGAGAGAAAACACGTCATAAAAAAAGAACAGGGCAGGAGCGCTTTAACAACGGAAAAGTCACAATAAGAGCAATTTCGACATTAGCACAAAGGCCTTGGCTGGTCTAATTGCTTTTATTTTTTCCCTTCATATAACCCCACTTTCTCCTTTGAATAAATTAACTGAAGTCATCACCGCGGTGACCTCAGCAGTTTCGTGAGCCGGATCACGTCTGGCTTAGATTAAGCGGCCTGTGCTGCTCTGAAAGCGATACAGGGGCTCTTTTCCAGGACGTGAACCCGTCCAGACAAATCCGCCCACAAGCTTACGGATCCGAGCGGTCCATCGCAGTTTGATGCACCTTGGGTGTTTAACCAAACACCAAAAACTCTGCAGCCTGAGAGGAGCAGAGCCCAGAAAGCGTTTTTCTCCAGACGGGGGGCTGGATTAGATGTCGCAGAGCTCCAGAGGAGGTCAGTGGGAGCTAATGGCAGTCAGATGGGATGCCGTTCCTCGTCTTAAAGCAGGCCGGGCCCCGCGTGACAGCGAGATAACGAGCGTTGTCATTCGTTACCCCAGAGGTCGATCTTTATGAGGTAGCGAGACATTCCATCTCTGCTGCGGTCTCGCTCGACCCTAATGAATGTCGTCACGTTATGACCCGGTTTCTGTAATGGCTCGTCTCGGGATATACGGACTGCCGTGGTGAGGCTTTCCTTTAATGACTGAAAGGTCGCAGCTGGGGTCTGGAAAGAAATATGGCTGTGTCACTGCGGTCGTGACTGTGACACTAGAAGACATTAATATTTCATGCAATGAGCATCTTTCTCTATTGCGTACAACGATAAATACACTTTTCTAAGGCCAAATATAAGCCTAAAAAACCTTGGCATCAGGTGCGGAGCAAAAACGTGTCTTTTAAAAGATTGGCAAGATCGTAATATGATTATATCGGCACCGCTTTATAATGCAAGCACTTGAGGAATATAGCTAATAATTTAGATGGTTGATTTTAATGATAAAACAATTTACAGAGTCAACTCACTACTCAAACATTGACAAGAGCCTTCATGAACTATATCACTTCATTTTCATATAGTTGTGATGCGTTAAATTTCTAATATGTCACTCACAGTTTGACTCCTAAACAGATTTCTTAGAAGCGATTTATAAATACCATGCAAATGGGTTTGAATTAAATTAATCGACTCAAAAATGATTTGTTCGCATTAGAAGCAAGCACATGCACAGAATTGGAGACTTCAAAATGGTGACGCCTTCATAGTGAAGCGCTTGCTCGCCTCTTAACGAAGACACAATCTTTGCAGACGTGCAACTGATACTTTTCAGTCTGGGGAGAGAATACGTCTGACTAGAGACTGGTAAAGCCATTCTACTTCAAAATTGGTTTCAAGAAGGGAAAAAAACATCTTTAAGGTTTTATTCCAATTACCCAAAAAAAAAAAAGAAAAGAAGAGGAAAAGTCCATTCGGAACAGGATAATCGTACATGTTTCGACATGCGGAAAACATTATTTCAATACAATTGTGTTAAAAACTAAACTAGTGATTTACTGCTGCTAGTTAAACCAGGTCAAAATTCCCTTTTACAAGAATAAAATTAAAGAGTGCTCTCCCACTCAAAGGAATATAAATCTCTTCACTCGCAGCAGCCATTAACAAAACCGTTTTCATTAATGAAAACATGAAACACAGAGGCTCCGTGCCCCTACAGACTGGGAACGTTTTCCATCTTAAATTTAAAGAGAAAGCAAGTTTCAGGTGTTAAGTGTTACGTTCCTGCTCTTCATGACGATGGGTTTCAAATGGCCGTTCGGGGAATAAATGAATGAATAAATTCTCCTAAGAAGGAAAAGAGTGTATAGTCTAGCTTGAAATGTAGGTATCACTACTATTAATAATAAATAACAGATAAAAATGTCCCAAAAATGAGACCTAAAAGAACAGAAACGAATGTTTGAAAGGATCCGCCTCTCTTGTGGTTTTGACCACGAGCAAACGCCGGAAATCAGATATCCCGTCTGGCCTTTAACTCGCATCGCTTATTAATGAGGCTGCGGTTCAAAGAGACTAAACACGAGACGGCATTAATATGGATTTACCACGTCCTCAAAACGTCTTTTTCATCATCTCCGTCATTTGCAGAGAAATGGTACGAAAGCCACATCATTATGCCGCCAGTCTAGCCTTGAGCTAATGTCAAAAATATGAAATCTAGAGAAAATGAAGGGGGGAAAATGTCAAGCCGCCATTCATATCTTCATATTTTCCAGAGGGTAAATAGGAGTAGAAATTATAATGACATCAAGGAGTGCCCTTAAAATCCATCAAGTGGTTGCGTTATACAGAAATGCATTTAGTTTTTTTTTTTACCTTGTGACTCTTTTATTCACCTATACAACTAAAAGAAAACATTAGGTTGAGAAAAGACCTGAGTTTCCTACATAAACAACTTCCACATGCTTTATTTTCTGTTCTGGTAGAACTAGCATTTTGTTCTTGTGTGATTGTCCTTCAATGAAACCTATAAGGATAGTAAGGTCAAGTCAATATTTGAACATTTCAATAATGTCGAGGGAACATTTTTAATGACTACCGGCTATAAAGTAACAACGCTGTGACAGAACATATAACGGGTTCAGACGACTTTTTCAAACTTCCATAGTTAAGCTAAACAAGGTCATATAACATTATCCTCAAAAAGCAACATGACTAAAATCTCAGAGGGCTTATCTTCATTTCCTCATAAAGCGATTGCTGGTAATGACTGAGAGAGGAACAGGTGCTATGATCTGAGTTATAGCCCCGCTGGATGATGTTATGTTGCGATTTCCCTCCCGTGACTAAACTGGTCCAGCCAGACAAAACGGCAATGTGTTTAAGTGTGAGAAAACCAACTCATCTTCATGGACAACATTACCCATGAAGCTACTGGACAGTCACTCACTCAGAGTGGAAAGAAAAACCATGGGAGTGCACACTCATTGCAAAGGACCAGCTATGAGATGGCACATTGGACCCTGTAAAACCACCACTGAGGTAAGTTGATGGCTAGAGAGTTCAAGGAGAGGAGGAGGAATGGGTAAAAAAAAAAAATGACCCACACTTTATAAAGCTCCAGTGGAAAGACCTGGAGTGTGAGAGTCACTCTAGGATGCAGTATAACTGTAAATGAAGTGTGAAAGAAAGCAGCGAGGGAAAAATAAAGATAGAAGGTGTCAAAGGAAAGCTAGCAAGCAAATAAGAAGGCAAGAAAGAAAAAAAGAATAAAAAGAAAGCAAGCAAGAAATAGATAGTATAGAAGTAGGAAACAAATAAAAAAACAAAAGGAAAGAAGAAAAATGAAACTGATCTCACAGAAAGCAGCAAGGAACAAAGGAAGCAAACAAAAAGGAAAGGAAGAAAGAAAGCAAGAATTATTTAAAAATCAATTGAAGGAGGGAAGGAATGACAAGAAGAGAGCAAGTAGGATTGAATAAAGAAAGAACAAAAAAGACAGAAATCGAGCGAAAAAAGACAGAATGAAAGAAATCAAGCAAAAAAGAGCAATCTTCAAGCAAAAATAAGACAGATAAAAGGTGTTAGATAGGAAGCAAACGAGAATGAAAGCAAAGAAGAATGATTTCAAACCACTAAAGCAAGCAAGCAAGAAAATAAGAGAAAGGCTATTATTAACTGGGAGTTAAAAAAAAAACTGATGTTGATAGCTGTATAGAACCACTTTGCTCCCTGCCTGAGCCGCCAGCTGGGATATTTGCATAAGCAGTAAAAGAGAAGGATGGACAGAGTGAGGGAGAGAGAGAGAGAGAGAGAGAGAGAGAGAGAGAGAGAGAGAGAGAGAGAGAGAGAGAGAGAGAGAGTGTGAGGGAGAGAGAGAGAGAGAGAGAGAGGGAGGAATCATACCAGACACTCCCACAACCTATAAAGCACAACCATACTGAAACACTCAGTGAAACCACACGTGGGTCTCTGTACAAGGGGGAGAGCCAGCGCTGCACGGACAGAGAGCCGGAGAAAGAGTGTGCATGTGTGTTTGAGGAAGCAAGACGCTGATTTCAGCTCAAGTAGAGAAGCGCTGATGGGATGTGAGTGACAACAAACAACAAGTTCAACCCTTCAGGATCAATTCTCCAAGTCTGACTGTAAAGAAAAACTCAGTTCAAAGGGTCTGTAGTGGCAGAGCAATGTAATACCAGAGCGCAACTGTACCAGAGGACTATCCGGAGAACAAACAAGTGCAGGATTGGTTCCAAAGCTCAGAGCCCCATGCATTACGAACTCTAGTCTCGCAAGAAACATTCAAGATTAGTGTGGAGTTTGGAAGTTTTTAGCACCTGCTGACAATGTCTTTCGCGATGGTGCGACCGGCTCCCAGCCGATACCTGTACTCGGAGATCTCAATGATGTCGGAGGACGATGAAAATGGCAGCGAGAGCTCGGGCTCAGATGACCGCTCGTTTCGCTTGGACGGCTCAGGGTACGACATTAAAGTCGGAAGAAAGAGAAAACCTGGAATAAGTGGAGGCGGACTGCTGATTGGGACGCCACCCAATTCCAACAACATAATAGGTCCATTGCCAGAGGGCCGTCAACGCAACGCAGCCAACGCACGGGAGCGGGACCGCACCAACAGTGTCAATACGGCCTTCACCGCATTGAGGACTCTCATCCCCACAGAGCCCGCCGACCGGAAGCTGTCAAAGATCGAGACCTTACGGTTGGCATCCAGTTACATATCTCACCTGGGAAACGTTCTCCTGGTGGGTGAAGCTTGCGGAGACGGCCAGCCGTGCCACAGCGGAGGGCCCTCGACCTCAAACTACTACCACCACCACAGCTCACCCAGCCGGGACTCGGAGAACTCGCAGCCCAAACAGATCTGCACGTTTTGCCTCAGCAACCAGAGGAAACTGGTGAGTAAGACGCATGCAGGTGTTCCCCGTTAAGGTTGTGCAATGATCTGGACATGTTCAAGTCCACAAACAAGCTGAAGAAATACTGACAGAGGTGTGAAATAGAGCTGAACCTCAGGGAGGGACAAGAGCGGGTCTGATTTAAGGTCACTGAGGGCAATGATTTAAGGCAAGGTTAGTCAGGACACAGTTGAGATACAGTAAACACTGTCAAAATAAATCCTTAAATGTCCAATGTTAGAGAATAAAGGCTGTTTAACTAACAAGAGTGCCAAGGTAAATAAACTAAACACTTTTTTAGAATACCTTTCAAACAAGTAGTTGCGTATGTTTCCTTTCTACAAGTATTTCTGTAAATCTAGCCGCAGCTTTTAACCACAACAAAGCAGTTAAAATGCACAAACCACACTCCTCGCTTCTAGAACTGGCACTGCAAAAACGTATAAGACTACAGAAAGCTGATAAGGTATAATTTGGTACATGTTTTCCAAAGCATGAGCAACTAGTGGTTTTAAACAGTCTGTCATGAATGTTCCTACAACTGCGCCTTTTAGTGAATCTGCGTCGTAATTCCAGCCTCGCCAAGATAACGTTTGACACTGAAAACCATCCTCAGCACTCTGAAGCTGAGTTATGACTTCATCCACATGTCCTTTTCCATCAAGGGCGATATCTCTGTTACAGAGTGCGCTGCTACCATGACCTCATAGACAGATGCAGTGAAAGATCGGATTAAATGTACCCCAACGGAAAATATCCAATCAACAAAGAGACTGTCAGGTAATATACAAACACATCATCCATCTCTTCCCCCGGCGAGCGTGACTGCACTGACCTTGGCCCGTGGAGCCAACACCGCAGCACATTAAAAATAAAACTGTAAATCACACTGTGGCTGTGAGGAATACAATGACACCAAACCAAAAACAGGGGGAAAACTGTAATTTAAACTCGCATGGCGAAGAACTGTCAGAGGTTGAAATATAACACACGCTCAAGACAATTACACTCCGCCATGACACAAGAGCATTTTTGCTCAGGGTATCTCACCACCACAACGTGTGTTTAATCCTCAAAAAAAAACCTGAAGTGCTTCCAGAAGCCATTGAGCTAAATTTTCTTTTGCTGGATCTTTTAAAGTAAAGTCTGTAGCGAAGGAAATAAACACAAAGAATAGCAGCAATCGATTCCGCAGTGGATACTCTGCACCGCACGGGTGAATTACAACGAACCTAGTTTGGGCCATTTATGACAAATGAGCAAATGGGAGGCATAAATATGCAAATGTAAATGGTCCGTGCTCTATATATCAGGCCATGAGAATCTAGGGAACATCTGCTGCAGGGTATTTTCCCCCAAGTAGCCGTGCACCAACCTCAAAGTTTCACTCAAACATCCTGTGTTGTTCTTAGTCTCTTCCTCGCTGCCCAATTAATATCCCTGTCAGGCACGACACGCAACCTGCTTGAAACTTCGTAAATCTCTCAGAGAAGGATTTTCACAGATTTCTGAAAAGAACACAGTGGTCTTTGCACATCAATTTGAGCAGGGAGCATTAAGGTCATTCAAATGTGAAGATTTAGACGGATTTATCTTGTAAGCACTTTTCGTATAACGTGAAGAAGGAAGTGCCTTTGAAACCTGTTCAGCAGTTCTGATAGGATAGACCGATTTATATTAGCCAAACCTGATTTCGTCAGCTGCTATTTAACCGTTTTCTGCCACAAAATATCTCAGCTGTGTCCAATTCATGTAGTCAGACAGCTAAATTGGCTGACTATTGGCAGTACATTGGACATCGGCCACTGTTGCTCTCTAGAAATCAGTCATCCACAAATTAGCAACTCAACGAGCATCTTTAAGTATTCAAATCTAATTCTTAAAACCACACAGTATATAAAGAGATTGACACAAATGTACACAACACAGCCATTCCTTTACTTGCTAAACTGTTTGTGGTTAAACTGTTGTTGAAAAATCACAGAAACCACACGGTAAGGAACAACAATAGGCCAAAGGCCAACACTCCCATTTCAGGCAGTAACCTTAATCCCTACAAAACGAAATGATAGATCTTTATAAGTCCGATCGTGAAGTACGCCCATGTCTTCAGGATTCCAGTGGCAGGCAGATATTTGAAACAGACCGGGCCTTGCCTTTGTAGAGCACTTTCAGAAGTGGGTCTGTGCGCTCCAAAACCGCACTCGTCTCTTTTACCCCTACTTAGTGCTCATTACGCCGTGAAAGTATCACTCAGCCAAGACGCACGGCTTTATTGTTTCTAAAAAGAAAGAGAAAGACGAAATAAAGAACACACACACACACCAGGGGCAAGACGTAGAGGTATAACTGAATTCAAATGTTCGGGTTTTCGCCAAAGTTAAGCGTCTGTAAGCTGACACAGAACAGACAGCTGCGTCGAGATTCTCCAGCGAACGGGCGAAACTGACTTTTAAATCAAACGCAGACAGTCATGCGGCAGAAAACTGCTACTTTTGCCTGCTAAGACGTTCAAGACTCAAACAGATTTGTGTCTATATAAAAATGATAGATTTTACCCTAAACATTTTCCAGGTTTTGATTCATCTGGCTTTTTTATCCGCATTTATTAGATCATCTTGGACTCTTGGATCTCAATATTTGCACATGCACGCACTCAGTAACTCGTTTTTTCTACATCTCTACATGCACAGGGATGTACCACAAATATGACAGAGCGAGAAATTTACCATATGCGTTTCATCTAGCCTGTTTAGCTAAAACACACTCGTTTTTAGACTTGGGCATTTGGTTCTTCACAGAAGAAGACATAGGCTTGGATAGATTGCATAACCAGACTGTACTACTACTTTTTCTGAAAATTACATTTTTTTAAGGCAGATGGGACGTCTTCCTCACAGTTATGGTGTCTGCTGAGATGGTAACCCAATGAGAAGTAACATGGGTAATATTTTCTGGATAATTATCAAGACTTCTCTCATTACGAGCATATGGAAGAGTTTAGAGTCCTTCACTCTAACGGGAGCCTGAACATTTGACACAATATGAAATTATTAGAAGTATTAGCAGCGCACACTAAAGAGCCAACATTTTTTCCTCCGTAAACTGCCGTTTTATTCGAATGAATCCTGAAAGATTTGGCCAAAAGCGGGATCTTATAAAACCACCAAATGTGAATACTTCAATACCTTCTGGAAAGTAAAGCCACATGAATTAAATTTGGGCTGGAATTGGGTCATCCTTTACCACAGGTGGGGCGGTACGCTTCATAACCATAAACGAAGGGAAACTAGTGTTTTCGCTTGTGGGCAGCAGCAAAAAGGTCTGTGCAAATACTCCCGAACACTATAAAAACAATCAAAAGTGTGTAAATGGCATATTCAAAGGGTGCAAAACTCATATATTGGGATTAGCTCAAACAGAAGACTGGTTTTAATAATCTACCCTGTCCTGTTACCACTGAGAGGCTAGAGTTACACATCTAAACACATGCATGCACACACACCGTCTCATTGTGATCTTTAGCAAGCTGTCAACGTTACCCATCAACCTAAGGTGAAGCCAAATATTTGTGTTAAGAGCCCTGTAGATGCTTAAAGGGAAGTGAACAAAAAAAAGAGGTGAACACCAATTTATTGATATAAAGATATTTGAGAATTTGCCGTGATTTGTTTCCTGCCTCAAAGTACTTGGAAATAATGTGTTTATAAAGGACTTCAGACCAAGGGGAGCGAACGATCAATCTGGGCATTTGGACGTAAGCTCCAGCAATAATAATTTCTTTACGGCGTGTTAGACAGGATATGAAAAGCAAATGTAGGCAAAATCCTATTAGTTTGGCCGTAAGTGATCCCTGGAGTCAGAGCGCTGGTGACTTTAAAGTGGCACTGAACTTAAAGGAGGGGCTGGGGAAAAAAATGGGAGCGAGAGAAAAAAAAAGAAGGAAAGAAAGAAAGGAAAACGTTGAGGGTCAGGGTTATTTTCAAATGGGATTCTGTCTGACTTCATCAGTTAAGGTTGAGTGTTTTGACTAGAAACTCCGCCTACATCAGATGGGGGCCGCAGGAACGATGGCATTCCATCTGCTCCTGTTCTAAGCAAAGCAAACTGGGAAATGTGAGCCAGGTGTGTGTGCGCGTGCTACCGCAAACGGAAAGGTGATAGGAGAAAAACAGCAGGCGCGTTAATGCCAAACCACCGGTCTGCAGGGAAAACGATGACATGAACCCTCCAGAGTCAACAACTCTGAAAAACTGAAAATTAATAAATATTTGCAAAATGTTAGATAAATGAATGACCTAAATGCAACAAATAATACATTTAAATAACTCTGAATTGCAAATATTTTTAATAAATACATTCAAGTAAAATATTGAAATAATATATATTAATTTAACAATGAGAACAAAAAGTTGTTGCACCTGACATTTTTCATAACTAATGGATTGTTTTCTTTCATTGCAGAGCAAAGACAGAGAGAGGAAATCAGCCCTGAGGAGTTAAGCCACGACGTGAATGGATTTACAAAACATTAGCATCACCAGTGTACAAAAACTGTTGGCTGCAAATGCAATGTTATGGTGTATATATGCAAATATCAATTCATATTTAATTATTTGTAAATCGCCTTTGGACTGGAGCATTTTTATTGGAGAAAAAAAACAACATGTATGACTTGAAAACGACAAGACTGCAGCGACTTCATTACGCAAGAGCTGAACATTCCGCCACAGACTTCCACCATCCATTTCCACCTTTTCCATGCTTTTACACACCAAGCTACACCAAATGTTTATCTTTGACCACAGGGAGTTGAGGTAAAGCTATTCGCCAAAGACTATCCAAAGAAGAAGACAGCACTCACAAGGCTGCAGATGATCACCGAAGACACAGCGCACGGAGCCCAACTTTGCAAGGCAAAACAATGACAGAACATCCTGCTAGAATAAAAATCAAAGAGGACTCTGGGATCGTGCTCATATCGAGGGCATGAATGGATGCAAACTGATGAAACATTATTTCTGACAACAACACGAAAGACACTTAGCCTGACTATGAAAACACAATAAATCCAATAAATGCAGTATATACTGCATGTCTAATATGGCAAATTACATATATTATTCATTGTTTAAATTAAAGATTATTGAACAAACGGACTGTAAACCACCTGCTTTTCTTTCTAGCACACATTCAACATCATGCCACAAAGATGTTTGGATATCTTTGCCATCAGGCAGTGCTGTAATTAAGACCAACGCCAGCTATACAAACAGAGTCCCTCCAGATAAAGATCAACACTTTCATTTTATCATCTGTGCAGATCCTCGAAGCCTAAATATTTCATTTCACATTCTCTTTCTGGATTTAATCTGAACGTAGTTTATTCTTCCAAAGGCTAAGAAATACAAACACATCTAGAGTCACTCGTGTTGTCTTATATTTCACAAACTCAAGACAAGATACTTCAGATTTTTACGGTATTAGGAACTATAACTGGCAAGAACAGTTGCTTATGATCTATAGTAATGGTTCTCAACCTTTTTGAATCCAGGACTCTCTATTGTGCACAATATCCAAAGGTCACATGATATTTCCAGCTTTTTCATGATTTAAATATTAAAATATGATAAATACTTAAATATATTTTGTCCCCAATTTCAATCTGATAAAATGCTATATTCATAAAAAAAAAATGCCTATGGATATCTTGAGACTTTTCCAGGTCTAGAAATCACACTTTAAAATGAAATATCCTGATTTGTTGTCGTTTTGGCTTATTTTGTCCTTCCAAGACCCTCTTATACAAACATGAACACATATATATTATAATATAATATATATATATATACACATACATATACATACACACATATATAAAAGGAGCCTTTGATTTTATTTTCCTCTAAACCACTAGATGGCATAAAACTGGCCTCTAAACATCCGCTTTTCAAGATGCACATGGTATTGATCTTATTCTTGACAAGCGCAGACAGCAGCGCAAGTTGATTCTGCTTCAATTTGAACTCATATTTGATGTTTTTTCAAATGTTGTAGATTTAAGTAGAACATGAGAATCGCTAAAATTATTGAATATGTTTTGAGACCAAAGGTTAGATACAGATGGTAAATATCATATTAAGTTGGATGTACACTTTAGAGATAATCACCATATTTATAATGAAAACCATATTTAAGACAAAATATGATTTTAAACATATGATATAGTTACCACTGTTAATCTATATTAAAGATCTTTACCTTTTAAAATAATTTTGTTTCTGTATTTTTTAAAATATATTTCTAAACTAACATTTGAATGACTGTATATTTATCGAACAAAAATCTATTTTATCTATCAAAATAGTAAATGTTCAAAACAATCACTTTAGCAAAGTTTGTACTAAGTATTGACTTGTTAAAAACATTTAAGCTGAAGTATTTGTATCAATACTGCTTTTAGCCCCATTGTACCCTATATACATTCAACATGTAATTGTTTGAGAACTCCTAGTCTACATTTATTTACATTTATGCATTTAGCAGACGCTTTTATCCAAAGCGACTGACAACTTGGGGGTACATGAAGCGATTGGTCATGAAGAGTCAAGAAGCGGAATAAGAGCCTGAAATCCTGAGACCATGTACATTGTTCAGTGTAGTACAGGCTAGAGTAGGGAGGGAAGAAGGAAGAGAAAGAGGAAAGAAGTGTTTTTTTTTTTTTTATGAGGTTAAGTGCTCACGAAAGAGCTGAGATTTAATACAAGAAGCACACTATAAACCGTATCAGATCATGAATATTAATCACATTACATCATGCTGAGTTGCTTAAAGGCAGAAGTTGGTAAATAGGCATTAGACAAAGTAGGATCAGTGTTTGTTTAGTTCACATGGTCCTAAAAGGCATTTTACCTGGATAACTTATCTTTGGATTTCAGCCAAATAAAATGACGCAAAAAAAAAATCTTAATTTTACCTTCCATTAAGTGCAAAGTCGTTTTAATGGATGTTCGTAGTGGTATTGGTTGGATCTTGTGTGACAGAGGACAGGAGGAAGTGTGAGCCGAAACAGACGACAGAACCGAGGTGAACGGCACAGGAAGTGAGGCCTGTCAGACAGGCAGCTGTTCCGTGTGGCGGCGCAGATGGGATTCGCAGGTAAAGCTTTTGGCAGCGGTCCTGGCAGCGTCCACCCCTGACAGCGCCAGAAAAAGGGTGAGAGGAAGTTCGGACAAATTTTGTCTTGGGTCTTGAGAGTTTCGGCTCACATATCACCTTCTACACCTTCCAAAACCTGCAGACTACAATCACTTCATCTCTCCTCTCAGGTAACTAAAACGACTCTCTGCTTGGTTAAACTAATCTAAAAAAAAAGAGAGCTTTATTTTAATCTTTCAACATTACGTTAATATAATAATAATTGCATTCTTGTGATTGTATTTATAGTTAAATGCCTAAAACTTTTCTTAAGGGGAAAAAAAAAATTAAGATATGTACACAAAAGAGCAGCTCATGGGCGATATTTCATACTGAGCTTCAATGATATTTCAATTCGACCATTGCAAAAACAGATAATTATTTAACTTTTGTTAGACGCCCCATCTGGATTTCATTTATAAATAAATCTGCCGTTAAGAAGTTTCTCCACGATTGGCGAAAGAGCCGCAAAAACTTGCGATGAGACACACCAGCTCTGGAGTGTCATTAATTGGAGAGCTGAGAGGAGATTGTTTTTCAACCACATTATCGATTGTTTTCAGTTTAAAAGTAAATCAAACTAGTTTGGTGTCAATGAAGCGGTATGTGATCCTTACTGATGAGGCTGTGGAGGTACGCAAGACGAAAAGAAAAGCACTGGGCGGCATCCCGCTGAGCCTTACCCCTCTGTTCACCCCGGTCTGTCATTCTGTCATCCCCTCATATCTCACCAGCCAGCGCACACAGAACAGCTCCATATCAACACACATGAACCCGGTTACCTGCGTGTCTGACGCAGGCCTCGCATCCAGACACTACACACATCAGCACTCATACAGAAGAATAACAAAGGAAATATTCAGCAGTGACAATGCATTCAAATACACGGCCTGAAAAAAGAAAACAACCCATTCTAGGCACTCATGGAAATTCAACTGCAGTAGAGCTCCAAATGTCACAGACTAAAGAATAAAACAAACTATGGTCACCTATATGGAAAAGATATTAAACTTGAATGATTCGTTCTACCTGAAATATGTACAAAATTATATATACAGCTCTGGAGACCACTCCAAGTTCAGAAATCAATGTTAAGTGGTAGGGGTGTAACGGTACATGTATTCGTACCGTTTCGGTACAGGGCTTTCGGTATGGTGTGCGTGTGTACCAAACAGTTCCGAATGAAATCTTTAACAGTTAACCGTCGGCTTGTTTTAAGCGCGGAACACACTTCAATCAGAGTTCCCAAACAAACATAGTAAGTATTAAGTCCATTTAATCCCGAAATTCAAACGATAAAAGACGTTTTGATGCTCTTTAATGTGACGTGACTGATCAATTCAGTTCAAGTGGCGGCGTGGCGCACCAGTCAACGCGACCATCTCTTCCTAAAGAATAAACATCTTCAGGTATGTTGAGGATACATTACTTACTGAAACTTCTCACATGTGTAATCGCTCAATCCGTGTTTCAACCACGGAAAGAAGTCAATAAAACAGCTTGTAAACAATGTCATGTAGCATCACATTCACCTCAGGAGTCATTCAGGAGGGGTTCGGTACAGCAGTTTTGGAAAATTGCTTTTTATTTATTTTTATTAAACAGTGGTTTACTGAAAAAAATGGTCTGTCCTTAAATGAATTAAATTATAACTAAAAGTTACATGTGCTTGTTGTATGTGTGTAGCTACATATGATGTCATTTTGACCAGCTGAGAACTCGTGAAGAGCTTATATCAGTCCTTCCAGAAAAATGCGGCTTTTTTTGTGATTGTTGCGGGCAAAAATCCTTGATTATGCGGCACGTTTTCTTTAAAAAATGTGATGGAAAATGCGGGATATTTATGCAATTTTATGCGATAAAATTGCGGGAACTTGCAAAAACTGCAGTTTGATGAGAAAGAGAAAAAAAGCACTACATCACAGAAAGTGCTGGGAATATTTAAGCTCTCATCTTGTTTTATTGAAGACCTTAATAATGGCTCAAATTTACAAAACATTGAGTCAAACAAGTTCTGTAGCTTTACAAAAGTAATATGCTACAACTTCTGAAAAAATTAATAAATAACTTCCTGTTCTACAGAGGTAGCTTTACAAAACAGACATTTGAGTGCTTCCAATGCACAAAGTGCAATCTCTTAAAGGGTTAGTTCACCCAAAAATGTAAATTCTGTCATTAATGACGTCCCCTCATGTAGCTGGACACCCGTCAGACCTCCGTTCATCTTCAGACACAGATGAAGATATTTAAGTTGAAATCCGATGGCTCAGAAAGGCCTCCATTGGCTCAATGCACTTTACACTCTCAAGACCCATAAAAGGTACTAAAGACATCGTTACAAAGTCCATCTCACTACAGTGCAGGTTCTACAATAACTTTATGAAGCGACGGGAATAGTTGTTGTGCTAAAACCTAAATAACAAATTATATAGTGATGGCCGATTTAAAAACAAACAGCATCATGAAGCTTCAAAGCGTTATGAATCAGCGAGTCGATTCAAGATTCGGATCGCGTGTCAAACTGCTGAAATACGTGACTTTGGCGATACAAACCGCTGAATCGACTCGCTGATTCATAATGCTTCAAACCGCTGAATCGACTCGCTGATTCATAACGCTTCAAACCGCTGAATCGATTCGCTGATTTATAACGCTTCAAACCGCTGAATCGACTCGCTGATTCATAACGCTTCAAACCGCTGAATCGACTCGCTGATTCATAACGCTTCAAACCGCTGAATCGACTCGCTGATTCATAACGCTTCAAACCGCTGAATCGACTCGCTGATTCATAACGCTTCAAACCGCTGAATCGACTCGCTGATTCATAACGCTTCAAACCGCTGAATCGACTCGCTGATTCATAATGCTTCAAACCCATGTGTTCCATGTGTAAAGGAGTTACACACACAGACGAAAATCTGCTGCGAGGAGATGGCATTTCTGACGCCTGTCCCGAACTGTGATGGTAACATGGCTCTTATGACGAGAAGAACCAGGTATGCTTGACCATTCGGCCCTTTTTGGGTCGCATCTTGTGACATCACATCCTGTTTTTGGTTTGTTTAGATGTCTTTGGTCTGAGTTGCAGTCATATTTCAGTCGAACTGCACCAGAGCTTGTATATAAGCTTAGACCCCAGAATGATGGGTTTCGGTCTACTTGTTTGGTACACTCCAGGGTTCGTTCAAACGTATTCAAATGAACCGCACTAACAGAGCAGTGGCACCAGAGTTTGTGTTAATCCAACCAAACCTGCCAAAATTGAACACACCCTTGATATTCAGTAATATTATCAGTGACTACACTGACTATTGAATGAGAGCAAAACTTGAGCTGGACACAATTGTCTTCAGTAGAGCTGCTTTATAGCGGAATCAATATGGTTTCATAACTGATAATCTTTGCGACATTGACATGGTTACTGAACAGAATTGAATCAACAATTAACTACATTTAGCTGAATAATGACAATGTTTTCATTTTAAATAAGTGAAATAAGAAGTGATGTGTGGCCAAGTATGGTGGCTAGGGATGTCATGTACCAAAATTCCAGTAGTCGGACTCGGTACCAATACCATAAAAATTGTACGGTACTCTGTACCAATTTCGGTTACACAGCTAAATGTTTTTTTTTTACTATTTAAAAAATATATATTAAATTAATTAGGTTTATCATAATACAAACATTTAAAGGCTGTATGTTGTTTAAAAGTAAACATTGTTTATAAAAAAAAAGATCAAGTGAAAAATAATCAACCATCTAGGCATAATTATTATTATTAGTAGAGACGTATTATTATTACTACAAATAGCTAAATCTACTGTAGGCTACAACAGTAGCCTGATATATTCTGTCAATTAAAATTTTTTAAACCAAACTTTTATTTTGACGGGTTGCCGTGACCTTTCATAAGGTGTTCATAATATGACAGTTTTCTCAAATGAAACAGTAAATTCTCATGAAGGGACTGTTTATGTGTTCGTGTCCTCATGTCCTAATCCTCACACACGGCAGAGACTACAAAGACAGCGAGCGAGTGTCATGTGAGCGGGCCTCTGCGTCCCTCATTCACACAGAGAGCGCAGAACATGGAGGAGTAATATTTAAATAGTACTTTGCAGTTTAATATCAACAGACACTAGTATATATTCGGCTACAGTCTTGAGCCCTGCGCTTAGATAAACAGGGAAGCGACTGAACGCAGCTGCGGGTACAGAATATACTCGGGAGTCGGTACTACCTGTACTACAGAAATGCTGGTATCGTCACATTTTTATCATTTCAGTACCGACTTGGTACCGAAGTACCAGTACTTGTGACATCCCTAATGGTGACCCATACTTTGAATTTGTGCTCTGCATTTAACCCATCTGTGCACACAGTAGTGAACACACATCCAGAGCAGTGTGCAGCCTTATAGCTGTGGCGCCAGGGGACCAGTTGTTTTGGGTCTCACCCAAGTCGGGGTATTGAGGGTGAAGGAGAGCACTGGTTATTCACTCCCCCCATCGACAATCGGACCTGAGACTCGAACCTGCAACCTTCATGTTACAAGTCTGACTCTCTAACCATTAGGCCATTAACTGAATCCAAACTAAATTGAGGTGAATATTGACACTGTACACACTCTTCTGCTGCTTTAGTGTTATAGAATTGAATTTGTTTCATAATTGTCAACACTGACACTTACTGAACTGAAATGAATCAACACTGAACTAATGGAGAATTTACATGACACCATTTTCAACTAAAAACAGAAATCATTTTGGCCGTTCATTTACACGTTGGTGCCATTTTGAGGGCCTGAAAACGGTACCTTTATGCACATGCGTATTACATGTTCAGTCTATAAGTGTGTAGCGCTTCTTTACAAAGTCACATCGCCAACTACTGGCCTGGCATGAATGATAGTGTTTTTAGTCATTTTTGTGGATCCTTGAGAACAGAGATTGTTTTGACAACATTTCCTAAATTTAAACGTAATTTAACGCTGAATAATGACACTGTTGTCTTCTGTAGAACTGCTTTATAGCTGAAACTATATTTGTTTAATTCATAATTGATGATTTTTGCAATTGATATATTACTATATAAATAAATGTGACTTGACTTGATAGGAGCATATTTAAACTCTACATTATACATTTAGCAGATGCTTTTATCCAAAGCAACTTACAAAACAGGAACAAAAGATAGAGTTTCACCAATGTCAAATCACAACTTGGAAGCAACAGCAAACGAAACCTGAAAACACATTGTCCCCCTCATTACCATCCTAAACAGTTTAAAAACAGAGCAAGCCGATGACCAGAGCAGACGTTGTTCTTTCCATGAAAGGCTGGACGTGGGGGTAATAATCCAGCCTCCCCCGGGTCCCGCGAGACCGTCTGGAGGATGGCTAACAGATGACAGCTGCACGGCCCGTCGTCCGGCCCGATTCTCGTCTGTTCAGCATCAGAGCGCTCCTGTCCTGCGAGGACGGTGCCATGCTGTCGGCCGGAAGAACGGATTCCCTCACCTGACAGTCCTGCAGCTGTACCCCCACTTTTAATTTCACAACTTCTTACACAGAACCAAAGGCCATAAAAATAAATCCCGTCATTATTTCTAAAATAGCGAAACCGCAAAAGAGGTCATCAAAAGGTCAAGCGCTCATTACTTGCGGCAAAAAAAAAGAAAACCCATCCTGCACCACGCCACCCCGATAAATAAATAATCTGCAGATCTTCGCACACAGGGCTTTAACCTTGGAGGACGCATGTGGAAAGTTTGCGTTCTGGCAATGTGGGTTTCAAATGGGTTTCCCACCTGGAGCATCCGGTACATCATTCAGAAAGTCATTATTTATTGAAAATTAAATATCTAATGAGGCCCTCAAGATTTTCTGCACGACGACTCTGGTCGTATAACAGAAGAGAAAGCCATCGAATCAAAGCCACAAGAGCGAAGCGCTTGACTTTTCCTTTATATCATTAACTGAAACATCCCAGTGAGCGTTTTTTCCTTCCACTGTCCTACAAGCATGATGAGCAGTTTGCCCGTATGGTTTCAAAAGCATATTTTGGTTTTAAAATGTGAGGACAAGCCAGGAGAAAGTCTGACTGAAGGCATCTACGTCAGAAGCAGAGGAGAGACGCTGAACACGAAGGTGGTAACGGGCCATATTTCTTTTTTCCTTTCGTTATTTTTCCACCTTCGTTGTACAAAAACATGCATCAAATACCTAACACAATGTGGAAAAAATGTCTCCGCTAAAATAAGAGAGATACAAGCTCTGTTCAAAAACCTAGTGTGTTGTCCACATAGGGAGCATTTTAAGGCATCATTTAATGTAAAGGATCCGTTTACCCACATATAAACATTCTGTCATCATGTCATTTTAAACATGTAGGATTTTCTTTCTTCTGCGTAACACACACAAACAAAAAAAGTTCTGAAGAATGTTGAGGTCTAAACAGCATTGGCCCCCATTGACTTGAAAAAGCAAGCTTTTTTTTTATATCTAGATTTTTTCTTTAGGGAGGGGAAGATAATATTTTTTTTTCTTCTGGAAAATAAAAATCAGTATGACTATCACATAACACAAAATGTATTATTATTAAAGCAGCACTAGGTAACTTTTCAACCTTCATAATATATTTTCAAGACTCTTGTGATGATACATCTACGTACAATAGGTTGAATGGCATGTCTGCTATAGCCTGATGGGGTCTGTATCGTTTTTAATCGTACTTTTAAACTTCGGGTTTCGGGTAGTAAAAAAATAACTACAAAATTCGACTGCTTTACGGCATATACGTCACTTCCACCATCACCCCCACTTCCTTAAAGGGTTAGTTCACCCAAAAATGAAAATGATGTCATTAATTACTCACCCTCATGTCGTTCGACACCCGTAAGACCTCCGTTCATCTTCGGAACACAAATGAAGATAATTTGGTTGAAAGCTGATGGCTGAGAAAGGCCTCAGCAAGCCCTCCATAGGGATTCAATACATTTACACTCACAAGACCCATAAAAGGCACTAAACACGTCATTACAAAGTCCATCTCACTACAGTGGCTCTACAATAATTTTACAAAGCGACGACAATAGTTTTTGTGCGGAAAAAAAAAAAAAATCTAAATAACGACTTTATTCAACACGAACTTTGGCCTCTGCCGTGAACTCATGAAGCACCATGACGCATGCGCGAGAATATTACGCAGATCCGGCGTTCGGACACATAACCCAGAAGCGAGGAGGAGATGTGTTTACAAGCAGAGGAAGACGCGCCGTATCTAAGCTGTTGAATTCTACATTGATCGTGCTTTAGGTCTCGGCGTAGTGCTCAAAATGGGACTAAAGTGTGCATTTTATGGATTCCCGAACGCCGGCGCTACGTCATATTCTCGCGCATGCGTCATGTCAACAAATGCACGTGCGATGCATCCCCTGATGCAGGATGACAGAGTTTACGACAGTAGTAGAGGACAATACTGTTTCCCAACTGTAGGGGGACCCCGAGAGCAAAACCTACTTAGTGCTGCTTTAAAATGATTGTTAAAAGTAATATTAATAATGGTTATTAATACTACTACTAATACATACAAATATTCAAATAAAATATAAAAACAAATATTTTATAATAACTTATTTTACATGTGTACAATTACTATAATCAATATTTGTTGTTTTTTTTAATGTTTTTTTTTATTTATATTTTTGCCTTTAGTCTGCTAGGACAGTATAGAGTGGACAGGAAGCGAGGTGGGAGAGAGAGATGGGGACGGGATCGGGAAAGGGCTGCGAGTCGGGACTAGAACTTGGGTTGCCAGAAGTGCAACGGTGGTACACATTGGCGCACTGCCCAAGAGGCTCTCGCCAACGATACAATATCAATATTTATGGATTCTTAATTTCTTCATTTTCAACCACTGAACTTTTATTTTGGCTGAAAACCCACAAAAAAGGAAGACATGAGCGTGAGTAAATGACAGAATCGAACAAAACAGAAAATGAGAAATGTTTCCTCTTTTATGTTAATATTTTATTTAAAGAAATAAAAATGTTTTTTTATTTAGTTTTAGCTAATGGTAATAAACCCTGCCATAGATGCCAATAAAAAAAAACGTTATTTTTAAGAGTGATTAGTGTACTGCACCATATGTTTTTTGTGAATCACAAGGTTGCTGCCTAGGTAGAGCGTTTCAAATCAATCACTTGTGATGTTTCGTTTAGGATGCTGTCAGTACAATGTAGGCAGATAAGTGGGTTTTGAACAGTTGTAGTCATGGGATTTTCAAATGAAGTCTAGCTCATCTCCTTCCTGTATCTGAGGTAAACATTCAGTGCATGCATTCTCCATATCTCCATTCATGTCCTCACAGAGACCGAGGCAGCCCCCGCTGGCAGTTGGTTTCAATCAGGTCTTCTGGCAGGATGCATGCTGGCCCAACTGGGAGTTGTGCTGAAGACCGGATGAAAAGGAAGTCCTAAAAACTGTGGAACGACAGGTGGCTACTTTGGCTGCTCTCGAAAAAAAAAAAAAAAAAAGCCAGCTTTCCAACGCCTACCCCCCACCTCCACACACCTGCAAGAGACCGCAGCCTGGGGTCCCGTTTGCTCCATCTGACCGGCACGCGATTTACCCGAGCGCCTCCTCCCCGTCTGACCCTCCACCCCCGGCCCTCTGGATCAACATTCCCCCCTGACTAAGAAAAACACATCCCCGCTTCTCCTTAAATAGACTATTAAAAAGAAATTTCCTGCTGACAGCGGCGTGTCAGGCCAAGATTCCACATAATTTACCGGCGATCTGTCAATTTTATCAGCCTATTGATTTCAGCGGAGCGCGCTGGGCTGAAAGGAGACCTTTGTGTCCTTGGACAAGAACGCTTTGGAAATCACTTCATCCTCAGAAGACAACTGAGACGTTTCAATCCATCCCAGAGTTTTTGGACAACAGCCCGGAGGAGTGCTGCGCGTTTGCTGATCGATATCATTTTTGTCTATTCTGTGACAACTTACAACCCCACGGCCAGAAACAAACTCTACGCTAACGGTGCATTTGCAAAGACTTAACTGGCATTCTCGCATCACTGTGGCAGTAACGATTTCAGTGCTAAAGAGGGCGATAGAGTTACCTTAACTCTTACCTTAGCTAGTTACTAACATTAAAACAATCTTATGGGTTCAGTGCAAATTAAGCTCAATAGAGAACAGTGCCAGTCCACTTTTTCAGTATTTTCCCCATTGGGATTTGTTAGGGTTACAAGCGCTGAACCAAAACAACCAACTACGAGGTGGATCACAACATTACAAAATGTACAAACAGAGAGTAAAGCAAAAAAAGTATTCGATAATCAAAGCAAAAAGACAAGTTAAAGACTGTGTCCGTAATGGCTTTAAGGAAAGAAAGAAAAAAAACTACAATCTCAAGAAGAACTACAAAGGAAATTATTGAATTAAAATGGTTGGAGAAATATAAAAACTCTATACACTGTACACGCATTTGTACCAAAATGAACACTGAATGTGTAGTGTCATTTTACCTACTGCCAGTAGGGCTGGACGGAATATATCGTGACCACAGTACAAAGTGTCTATCGTTAAGAGATTCTACTATATTGTTTATTTCATGGTATGTAAATATATCCATATAGCACAGTACTACTTTAAGTTATACACACTTAAGAGTGATGAAGAAACATGCATGAATGAGAAAATAAAGAGCGGAACTGTATTTAGTGAGCCTTACAAACTATACTTCTTTGGCCATGAGCGTGAAAAAGCCTATTTGGCACGTGCACTTGTGGACTTTGTTTTCAAACACTCAAGTCATTCGCAAATGCACTGTTGTACGTGTACTGTCCGCGTCAACACAAACATTGAGCTGAACGCATGTGTGCGGACCCTCCTGATGAAATAGTTACATGGACAGTGTGCGGACAGTCGTGGAATGCGGACAGTATTTTTGCTTTAGACAGCATGCAAATAAAAAATTCTGAACGTGTATGATATTTAAAAAAAGTTATTGAGTGCAATGAGCTGTGAAAAAACTCACTCAAATGGGGTTGGTGCGCACTGACTGACAGACATGCACTTGAAGCGCGTGCACAGAAAGCCACCTCTCAGACAGTATGCGATCGTTTACTCAGTTCTCTTTCATATCTTATTGCGCTTGAATGGTCAGATAGACACAATAAATGTTAAAATGCATGTTGTGTGGAATATTTACCTAAACATAGTGGGTTATGTCCTAAATTAACAAACTGTTGGGTGAAAACCAGATGCGTGTCAGTAAATTGGATCTGTGCATTCGGTCTTAAAGGGACAGCAGCAGCATAAACTGATGCCTCATTAATGTTACTCAAACAACAAAAGACTAAGATAAATCACTCACTCCTCTTAACTGAATCACTTTTGTATCTTTAATAAGAATCAGTTCATATTTAATTAATACAGTGAAGACTATGCAGTGTTTTAGTTATACACTTGATTATTCAATTTCTGTAGCATTTCTTACGACACGTTAAATAAACCTACCGTAGCTGAAAAACAAAGTTTATTTCATTTGTGTATTTGCTCTTATGTATTTGTCCTAATGTTTGTAATTTGCTGCTTTTTCTTATTTTAATAAAAAAAAAAAAAAAAAAAAAAAAAAAAGCTATATTGGGAACAATATAATTTTGATCGATGTAAACCGAGTTCTGGCCGTCGTTCTCTGCCTTTGAGAAAATGACAGCTCATTTTCTCAGCTCAGAGCTCAGACAGCTCAGACGAGCTGATCTTGAATTTTCCTGCTATGACGTCATAACGGGAACGGTTACCTTAATTTCCTCCGCCCAGAGAATTTGGCACGCCCATGCGAGCGCCATATTTGTTTGTCCTCGAGAGATCATGGCTTGTGAACGAGTGAATGCTGGCAGTTTCTCAGTGTTTGGATGTACAAATGTAAACAGAAGCCTTTTTTCAGTTCCTTCTGATTGGTGATCAGTGATTTCTGATGTGTAGCTAATTATTCAAGTTCACACAGAACTTTATTATTCGTGCACATGCTGCGGCTTCTCTCTCTCCCGACACAGAACGGTGTTCTAGTGTTTTCTATCTTGTGAGTCAGTGTTTTTGTACATCCTCGTCACGTCTATCTGTTCTAAAATGTGCATACAGTCGTGAGTTTCTGCTCAACATCGGCTGAGCCATATCTTTAGAGATAAAACTCACGCACGCCGAAGCTCGGGCTGCACTGACCGGTCGGCCTTCAACATCACAGACCCCCACTACTGCATCTCGAACAAAGCGGAACAAAACCGCTCTCACAACTCAGTAGTTACAATATAACTTTGTTAGCAATCGCTCCGTCTCTGGTTCATTAGTGATGTCCGGTTCGCGAACAAATCGTTCTTTTGAACCGGTTCTTTTTAGTGAATCGGTTGAACCAGTTCACCAAATCGGACTGAATCGTTCTAAACGGTTCGTGTCTCGAGTTAGCGCTGATCCATAATTTAAGTTAAGTTACTAACTTTCTGACATGAGTGACAGAACCTCCGACTAGAAATAAACGAATAACCTGAAGTATATGCTAGTAACTACAACAGTTCACTGAACTGAGATGTGCTGAGAGAACTGATGAGAAGTGACATCCGTCTCTCTGGCAGGCTTGTGCCTTGTAGACCTCGTTAAACCAGGCCCCTCAGCCAATCACAACAGTGGGCGTTTTTACTGAAGTCTCAGAGCAGACACGCCCCTTGAAACAGGGCATTCAGCCAGAGGGCAAACATCAGTATAGAAAAAATGCCTTTTATTTCTAAATTATGACATTTTACGATGTAAAAATCATACTAACAATACAAGTACACCTCAGAATAAATTATAAAATAAAAAAATCCATGCCATGGGACCTTTAAACATGAGACGTGCTTTATATAAGCACATCAAAATAAATCATAAACCTTGCACTGTCAAAGGCGGTATTTAAAGCGCTTGAGGCATTTTCTTCAACGCCCAGCTTTCATCTTATAGTTGTATACTTTCCTGTACAAATTCACGCAAGTGAATAAAGGATTATCCTGACCGCAAGTGAGTATTTTTAACTTCTCAGACTTCAGTGAACTCGTGATTGCACGTCATATAGTCGGAGCGAATTAGAATTGGAGCGCAATAATTCTAACCGTATTCTAAAATATTTTGAGAACACGTTTTTCATCCAAAAGTTAAGCACTTCAAATCTCTTTACCCAATTACAACACCATAATCGGCAATGTATGTTGCTGACGTTTTTAAATCTTTTAAATCCGTTTTTAAGTATTAAAGTGATAAAGAAAGTGGTTAAAATGAATAATTAAAGAGTTGTATCATAGGTTAGTGCATGTGTACAAACTCATTGAGCTCTGGTGTTCATGCAAACTCACTTAAATCTCCTATTAAACTCGCATCACTTCCAGTTCTATTTCTACTGTACATTTAAATAAAAGTGACACAAAGGTAAAAAAAAAACTATAAATGTATATGAATATAAATTAATCAACAATAAAATAGAGAAATATGATAAAACCTAAGGTATTGCGCAATCATCCGCTCTAGGTAGTGGCTATGAGCTGCTTCTCCCCTCTCAAACACACACAGGAATACATTCGTTCAGTTTACGGCTCCAAATAGCTTACACGTTTGCTTGACTCCTGCCAGAGGGAGGAATTATTGGCCTGACTCTGATCTGGAAGGTACGGCGTGGGTGTGAGGACTGTGTGGGGACCAATGGCTCCCAATGGAATACAGCCCTTAAATCCCCCTTTTTACCTTGCTGCATGTGCAATAGAACACCACCCACATTCACTCGAGTCTAATTTGATAAATCTAAAGAGCGGCTCGATCCAATGGATCCGAGAGAACAAAACCGCTCTTTGTATTTTAATAGTGCAGACGTTTTTGTAAAAATCCATGCCCATGTCTGCTGAAGCACAAAACATATTAATCATTCTCTTCCCTGAAACGCTGAACCGAATGGCGTGCTGGGGGGAAAGACAAAGAGAAGCATAGAAACTACATGAACAACAGACGCCGGCGGTGCTTTTAATAAGAACTGAGAGCAGAATAGGAGCAGGGTGCAAGAAAACACCTCGGGCCAACAAGGTACGGATGCTGGAAAAGTTCAAAGGTCTATGAGGTGAGCTAAATGCACCGTACTTACAACACTTTAGACATTGACTTCCATAAAAGGAAGTTTTGGAGGAAATGGTACCTTGAAATTGGAACTGCTCAATTTTGGGGGGAAATATTTAATGCATGAAATTGTGATTAAACAATTTCAAGAATCCTGTGTTTGTTTGTAGGGCTACACAATTATATATATATAAATTTGGCTGTAATAATAATAATAATAATTATTATTAGGGGCCAAGCACCGATGGTGCGTAGGCACCTATTGTACCTGTTGGTGGTGTTCTTCTTCCACTCAGGATGGCAGCCCATAGAACCGCCTGCAAGACATTTATGAAATTTGGCACACAGATAGAGGTCAGTCTGAACTGTCACCATAGCAAATTTGGAGTCTCTTACTCAATCCCTTTCACTTTCGTTTGTGCTTACAACTTTTAGGGCTTGCCAAAATGAACGAGAGACTATATCTCTGTAATGCTTTAGCGTATTTTGACCAAACTTGTTGAGTTATGACAACCATGACCTGAGGCTACCTGCACAGTTAAAACGGCCCAAAAAAATAAAAATAATAAATAATTCACAAAACACGTCTTTTTAGATTCAGTCAAACGCAACCAAATGTTCCCATATGGGCCATTTTAGGTGTCGTACATGTTAAATTTTGGTGGAAAATGCCATATTTTATGAACGCATTGACGCATCATTACAAAACTCGGTATGTGTCTTCGGCACCATGCCCTGCGGGTCCTCAAAAAGTTTCGGGACAGTGCCACCTTGATTAAATTAGCCTACTGAAACTTATCTTAATAGATCCCTTGGGTCATGCCGAGAACTTGTGTTGCATTTCCACTGTGTGGTACGACTCGCCACAGCTCAGCTCGGTTTGCTTTGCCACTGCAGTTTAGTACCGTTTCAAAGTGGGTGGGATTATAGACCGATTTGTTAGTTACAGCGCCACCTCATCTACTGAACACGATACAGCCATTTCTGTTTTCAAGTTACGTGCGATGATACTGCAGTGACTGTTGCTGACTATTTAAATTTAGCGGGTTTGGTGCTCGCAAATCCAATGACACTGGTAGTAGCGATTCTCTCTGGCCAAACAGTGATCTGCAGTGTTTACAAGTCACATTTTAGTATTGGTACGACTCGCTTGGAACCTCAACCAAATATATTAAAGAATATAACATAAAACACTGATAAAATTAATATTTATCTTACATCTTAATTTCTTCATTTTCAAATGTTAAACCATTAGATTTTTATTTGGCAGCCATTAAAGCTTTTCTTTTATTGATGATCGCTTCTCATTTCAAGTATAGGAAGATGCTTGGCGCATAATGCGTTCCCAAATGCACATTAAATCTACCCAAAAATCAGCAATTTACTGCAAAATGAACCACTCCGAGATGCTGAAAATACTGGCGAAACACAGTGCTGCACTTCACCCTGAAACATGCAGCGCATACATTTATTTAATTAAATTGAAACCTTTATGATTTGATAAACACTAAGTCATAATCGCAATCTCAAAAAGTTTTATTTTGGTTAATCGTGCAGCCCTACTAGAAATGGTACTCTTCGTACAAGGCTCAGACTTAATTTTAAGTAGCCTTTCTGCTTTGTGGGTTCATTTTGAAAACTGTTACGGTAGAAAGTAACTAAGCAAGGAAAATGAACGATGGGATATAAACCAAGCAGGGTTCTCATTTCACTTGCCGTATGGCAAGCAGACCTAGACATAGAAGCCGTAATAGATGCTGAATGCTCTGCAGAACGCAGAGGGTCAAAGGTTGAGTTCAGTTCAGGCCTCAAATGGTGTTGGGATGCCAAGGATGAGTGGATACAACCCCCGGTTCCTGTTTCATAAATTGATGTGAATTTGCTGCCAGAACCTTCCCCTACATCTGCTTTAAAAATGGATATAAATAAAAGAAACATCGTGTAAAGGAAGCGTGTTGATGGCTTTGATTTTGGGCATCCAGGAGTTTTTCAACCATGTTTCAATCCCAAAGCCCGGAGTACAGCGCCAATCTCCAAACGTACATACAAGGATACGGTATTCGGTGACAAGAGGAAAGCAGTAATGATCGCCTCAGATGAAATTCTCTTCCAATTTAAATTCCTCAGAGCAATTTAAAAACCTATATATTAGTTTTAAAATTTTGCTTTGAATAAAAACTCTAAAATATAGATCATGGGTTTACTTTACTTCAAAAGTATTTGCCGATTAACAATTTCTAAAATAATATAAAATAGAACTTAAACCCATCAAAGTGGGAACCTCCAATGGAAAGAGAAAGGGAAAGAAAATAACACCGGGAAAGGTAGGCTGTTTCCCCCCAACTGAGGAGCATTGGGTCATAATCATGCTGTGCTGCAACTTATAGATCCAGCGATACATGGAAAGGCTGTCAATCCTAGTAAGGATGGGGTTGGGAAATAATAGTTTCTTCCCTAAATTACCCTCTAAGAGCCCAGAACTGCTAAAATTCAAGCTTTTTTCCCTGCCATCAGATTGACCGCAATCATTTGAGATCCCATCTGGAACTCATCAGCAAGCGTTTGGAAATGGCCCAATCATGAAATTAAACTTTGGGATTACCAAAATTTAGAGAGCAAAGCAAATAAAATTCACCTCGAGATATGTGCTTGGTGTCTCGGTTTTCCGAGGAGTGGGTGGCACAGATCCCCGGAGGGGGAGGCTGGGTTCCCTCTTAACTCTGGAGCAATCTGGACACCTGACCAGTCGGCATTACAGGTTGTGTTTGTTTTACTTTGTACTGGAAAGCAAACAGGGCTCTTTTCTTCAGACAGCGTGGGCCGAAATCTTTCCTAAATCTCTGGGTGGAAATGACAAAGCCAGTCCTTACCTTCCTGAGTGAGATTTAACCACCTGAAGAAACTCTCTACACCACAAAACCTCCTGAACATGTAATTACCCTGACATCATTTGGGACTGGAGGAAATCGCTAACTAGATCCATCAAATGCTCACCCATGTCCTTCAGCTACAGCGAGTCTCGCATTATAAAGCCAACCACATATGCAAATATCCGGCCCTAAATAAAACCTCCCAATTAAAACAAAGCAGTCGCCATGCAACCACTGAGGTCAGCGAAAGGTGCCTGATTCTACCAAGCTGCAAAGGATGTAAAGTTTCCTCCGCTCATGACAGCTCCTCAGTGGGTCACTGGACCGGAATCTGGAATCAGTCAGTCGATGTGATTAGCAGACGTGACCTCGATCCGCTACCTGTCACTAGAGCTTTACGTTAGAGCCCAGAGAGAGGGCCGTTCTGAAAAACCTCAAAAGAGAATCACTCATCCATGGCTTACCGCACACTGGAAATAAGATTTCAGCCGTGTGCCTGTCGAGTAGACAGCAGACACAGCGCCCTCTATGGGATGTGTGCGCACAGTGCAAACTGACTTTATGAAAAGGCAAATTTACCACTATGAAAATATTAAGAGGGTTATATGACATTCAGAATTTAATTAAGAATTTATTTTACATTTTATTTTATTTTTTAAATGACAGATACACAGAATGAAAGTAGGACAGACAGACAGACAGACAGACAGACGTAGTTCATCCTTTTAAAATCACTACTGCTAAAATATTTAAGCTAGAACAAGATCTAGATAAACATTTTAGTCAACCTATTAGTCAGACTCAAAACTTAAAACACAGACTCAAATTAAAACAGATTTAAAGAAACTCCTAAGTTTGAGTGTTAATCTTAAAGCTTCAAACTTCTGCTGGACCCAATATGGTCACGCGTCAAGAACAAACCAACCAATCCGGTTCATCTAATTAAAAGACATCAGTTTAAATGACGTCAATCTACAGTTCAATCTGGTTTTTATCATAAATCTCCCATCAAATTACCCACTTTACCACCTGTTGCAAACTTAAAACACATACACACACACAGACACACACACACACACACACACACACACACATTTCTAGGCTACTGTGCAGGGTCTCAGTCTTTGAGAGCGGTAGCTGCTCAGCCGGCAGGAAGCTGAAGTTGCGGCCGTGAGCCAGAGCCCCTTTTCCCCTTAATTCCACAATGTGTCTTCATTCATCTCGAAGAGCACATGGAAAAGCCATTGCGGGGGAAAAGCCCCTTCCTGCCGGCTCGGTCTCGGACAGACGCTGCACTCGCGTATTCCCTCTCCACTCGGCTAACAGGAAATAGCCCTTTATTACAAAGGGGGGACGTGAGGATGAAAAACAGGGGATTTAGAAGTCTGGAGTTTTATTTGTAGACAACTTGTGTTGAGAGCTGCGAAGGGACGGAGAGGCAACCCAATCTGCCGTCCCCAGACAAGGGGGGCTAATTTAGCGTACGCCAAACGGCCGCAGGACCACCGCCGATCTGTGAGGCGCACGCAGAGACGCCTGACAACACCGCCGAGATCAGGCCCACAAGCTCCTTCAAAAAGCGCTGCCTGAGGGGTAAAAGACAAGACTGACAAGCTAATGAGATTCACACCTTCTCATCTCCATATGAGACTACCGAACAGAGCACAAACTATCAGAGAGAAGCCACCATGTTTAAGATAACAAGAAACTGTTTTAGCAATGCATTTAATATCTGATGCAGTGCAGTGGGAAATGATGTCTATTTTAACTAGTGGGATAGGAGAAAGGTCCAGTATGATAGAATAGTCATCTAGTCAGTTTAAGTACAACTAGTTGACCATTTCTATTGATCCCGGATGTTGACTAGCATGCTCATCTAGATTTAGCGTTGCTATTTTTAGCTGCATTAATTTAAAGATGATGAAGTATTAGATAGGGCTGCAGCTATCGATTCTTTTTGTAATCTATTAATCTAGCACTTAATCGATCGATTAATCGGATAAAGATTTGCTTGCGTTTTTTTAAACAACCAAAACAAATAATGCTTAACAAAAATGAAGAGGAAAAGCAATTTAATTTATTAATATGCACAACAGGTTTCGTGCTGTAATCTAGCCCTGACATCAAAGTAAATATCTTTTATATAGATTTCTACACCTGCAGCATTTACCATTAGGCTACTAACAAATAATATATCATTTCTGGGGTGAGCCCATTTGCTATGGTAACCTAGCAACGTGTGTGTGTGTGTGTGTGTGCGCGTGCGCGTGCATTTGGCTTGCATCACTTGCATTGCGGTGCATTTTAGGTGAAGCATCCGTTCTAAAAATCGCGTCAACACCACGCCCCGGTGTATACAGTGAATGCATGCTGAAATTTTTGTTGCGTGGCTACATACAAGTTTAAGCTTAATGTTATGCATTGCTGTGATTGGTCTGACTGGCGCGTAAGAGAGAGACGAGGGTGCATGCGTGTGTGTGTGTGTGTGAGAGAGAAGTGGTTCTTTTTTTTTAGGCTATACTTTCTTGCAATTGAACGTGAATACGTTTACCACTTTGCTTTCCATTTTTTGCCCTCATAAGGTTGAGCAAGTTCCTGAAAAGGTTTTTAATGTAAATATTTTCTACTATTAAGTTGGAAATTTTCCAACAAATGCAAAAAGTTAATTTCTTTGTGATTTTAAAATACTTGAAGGAAACGGTTTCACTTTCAGCAGTTATTGTATATGGGGCAGATTTATGTTTGTTTTACATCAGATAAATTAGTACAGTAGGCCTACATTACATTTATTTGAATGCATTAAAGAGAGAGAGATTGTGTGTGTGAATTACTCATACCGTCTCCATTCATTATGAAGCTGTGGTTTGTACTTCAAAGGTATTCAAATACAGTGAGGAAAATAAGTATTTGAACACCCTGCTATTTTGCAAGTTCTCCCACTTGGAAATCATGGAGGGGTCTGAAATTGTCATTGTAGGTGCATGTCCACTGTGAGAGACATAATCTAAAAAAAATCCAGAAAAATCACAATATATGATTTTTTAACTATTTATTTGTATGATACAGCTGCAAATAAGTATTTGAACACCTGTCAATCAGCTAGAATTCTGACCCTCAAAGACCTGTTAGTCTGCCTTTAAAATGTCCACCTCCACTCCATTTATTGTCCTAAATTAGATGCACCTGTTTGAGGTCATTAGCTGCATAAAGACACCTGTCCACCCCATACAATCAGTAAGAATCCAACTACTAACATGGCCAAGACCAAAGAGCTGTCCAAAGACACTAGAGACAAAATTGCACACCTCCACAAGGCTGGAAAGGGCTACGGGGAAATTGCCAAGCAGCTTGGTGAAAAAAGGTCCACTGTTGGAGCAATCATTAGAAAATGGAAGAAGCTAAACATGCTCCATGCAAGATCTCACCTCGTGGGGTCTCAATGTTCTAAGAAAGGTGAGAAATCAGCCCAGAACTACACGGGAAGAGCTGGTCAATGACCTGAAAAGAGCTGGGACCACCGTTTACAAGGTTACTGTTGGTAATGCACTAAGACGTCATGGTTTGAAATCATGCATGGCACGGAAGGTTCCCCTGCTTAAACCAGCACATGTCAAGGCCCGTCTTAAGTTTGCCAATGACCATTTGGATGATCCAGAGGAGTCATGAGAGAAAGTCATGTGGTCAGATGAGACCAAAATAGAACTTTTTGGTCATAATTCCACTAAACGTGTTTGGAGGAAGAAGAATGATGAGTACCATCCCAAGAACACCATCCCTACTGTGAAGCATGGGGGTGGTAGCATCATGCTTTGGGGGTGTTTTTCTGCACATGGGACAGAGCGACTGCACTGTATTAAGGAGAAGATGACCGGGGCCATGTATTGCGAGATTTTGGGGAACAACCTCCTTCCCTCAGTTAGAGCATTGAAGATGGGTCGAGGCTGGGTCTTCCAACATGACAATGACCCGAAGCACACAGCCAGGATAACCAAGGAGTGGCTCTGTAAGAAGCATATCAAGGTTCTGGCGTGGCCTAGCCAGTCTCCAGACCTAAACCCAATAGAGAATCTTTGGAGGGAGCTCAAACTCCGTGTTTCTCAGCGACAGGCCAGAAACCTGACTGATCTAGAGAAGATCTGTGTGGAAGAGTGGGCCAAAATCCCTCCTGCAGTGTGTGCAAACCTGGTGAAAAACTACAGGAAACGTTTGACCTGTAATTGCAAACAAAGGCTACTGTACCAAATATTAACATTGATTTTCTCAGGTGTTCAAATACTTATTTGCAGATGTATCATACAAATAAATAGTTTAAAAAAATCATACATAGTGATTTCTGGATTTTTTTAAAAATTATGTCTCTCACAGTGGACATGCACCTACGATGACAATTTTAGACCCCTCCATGATTTCTAAGTGGGAGAACTTGCAAAATAGTAGGGTGTTCAAATACTTATTTTCCTCACTGTTTTTGCCTATAACGGTTGAGTTGAGTTTCTAAGCTACTTTAGTGACTTTACTTTAGTCACAGGACAGCATTGACACTGTGTTTCTACGCTGCTCTCTGCGCGCGATCGTCACGTGAAAAGAGGTCTGCCTTCAGGGCACGCGCGCGTTGTCGCGAAACGGCTCGGCTCTCTGTGTCACAGAAAAAAGCTGAGCACTGAACGGATAAGTTTTCCGTATTGTTTTTTTTTTTTAATAGTGCACAAATCGCTTTAAATGTTCAAACTGGCAGGCCTTTAAACGCATTTACTTTGACAAAAGTGAAAGCGAACTGGCTTCGGGGCTTGCGCGCGCCGCGTGTGTGTGTGTGTGTGTGTGTGTGTGTGTGTGTGTGTCAGCTATAAGAACGGCAATTAACTTATCTGTATAAACTGTGTAAAACATGCAGTTACTATAGAGATTCTGGGCATCTAGAATCTAAACTAAATTCAAAATGTATCACGCGCTATGGTGTGCTTCCTGAACATTGAACAGCGGTCCGTGTGAATCAGATCCCAGATACAGATCCCAGGAATTTAACGAGGCTTTGAGGCAGAATATTTGCCTCGAGGAATTTTTGTAATCGAGTTAATCAAGTAACTCGATGAATCGTTTCAGCCCTAGTATTAGAACTGCATTTAAAAGTAAACTTTTACCATACTTTTGTTTTAGTGGGCCAACAGTCCAATAGCAACTGGTACCACACATCAAAATGAAAAATTGATTTGCACATCATGATGCGACAGCAGTGCAATATTCCAGTCAGGTATTTTTTTAATAGCGATTTTCACAAAGAATATAATTTCAAAGCAGCTGTAAGATGACATTCAGAACCACAGTAGCTATGCTTCCATCCAAACTTGTGAATTTAACTTGAGCAGAAAATTGGAATATCGCATAAAACATTTGCGAATAAAGCAGTTTCTATCCCATGTGTTCAGGAGAACAAAATCGTCACTTCCTGTGAAACAGGTACAAAATATCAGGTTGTAGGAAAAAATAGCCACAGTGGCTTCTCTGGTTACAGCAAACTTGATGTTTGAGAATGCAATGTATTCGATAAATGTGCTTCCATCAAAGTTTATGCCTACAGGCATATCTGGATAGAATAATAATAATAATGATTAAAAAAAAGTGCATCTTGGCATTTCCATCCAGCATGTTTTTTTTGGCGATATCCCAAAATTAAACAATACGTGAAAACATGGCTAGTAACAAATTTAGTTAAAAATTATCCTAAATAAATTTGAGCAAGTACATAACCAGCCAGTGTTCAATACTATCTGCTTACCTTAGCTCGATTTACAACTTGTAATAATGTTTTTAATTCCAGTGGTACTGGTGGGTTTCTGCAGGAAATTCAAGCAGGTCTTTGCGTCATTACGTCAGATCTGTACTCATAAAGAAGGTGTCCCGGCTAGTAGGCTATATTGCGTGTAAGGATGTTGGAGGTGGAGATTTATAGCCTTTTCTCACAGCACTTGATATAATTACACTTATCAATTTGATGGCGGATCCAGAAAGGTTCAAATGACAATCTCCAGTGACAACTGGAGATTCACCCGTTGTAAAATGCAAAAGACTTCGGACTTTCGGAGTGGCTACAGAAAAAAAGAGACTGCAAACAGGCCTACGTGAAAACAAGGATAAAAATGGCTTTTGAAAGGTGGCTTAAACTCTTAAACTTTTCTGCTGGACAGGTAAGACATTTCAATGGTTCAATTATGTAACAGAAGCGCACTTGTTCGCTTAAAGGGTAACTTCAGTGATTTAGCATTAAGCTTTGTATTTAAACTGGTTCATTTATGCAGTAAAAAAGTGAAATTATTTTTGAATTTGGTGCCTTCTAGACTGAGAAAATGTATTTTTGTCTCATGTGGATGAAAGACAACAACTCCCAGAATGCACTTGCTTCGCTGCCCAACGAGGCCACTCCGTACACCGTCGTTTTGATCTTCATAGTAATACAATCATTTCGTTCAGTTAGAGAATAAACACTACAATTAAAAACTGAACGTGTCTTTTCAATAAAGTGTAAGTGACGGCACAGACGCAGCAGTGTCAGATTTCATTCATCACGAGAGAAGAGCTAAGCAGAGCTGAGGTAACGTTAAGTGCCAGTCTGGCACGTTTTCACATCGCATATGGAAGCTAAACTATCACAGGAATTAATTGAAAAGTTGAAACACTCACTTTACTCTGCACCACCCATTATGAATGCCTGTGCGGCCGTCTGTGTCTTACATTCTGTGCGTGAGATCTCTCCCCTATGGGCGGGTTGATAACATGCGGAACAGCTCCTTCTACTGGCTGTAGTCTCTCGCCTCTGGCCCAAAAAATCCTCCGATGACGCAAAATTACGATATTTGCGTCATCGGAGGATTTTTTTTTCCAGAAATAAAATGCATAATTCTCTCGTCTCAGGGAGTTATGAGGGGGAAAGGTACCATAATTTGATATACTACCGGGTTTCTACTGATACAAAGCCTAATGCTAAAATCACTGAAGTTACCCTTTAACCGGTTATGGAGTTCTTTGTCGTGCCTTTCTCGTTTTGCTATGTGCATTATGGTAAATATAAATTATTTTGCACTAGCTATGAGACGGAGCAATTCACCTCTACTCCACATTCATTTAATCATCGCGATTTATTGCAATGCTTTTTTCCCCTGGTCAGAACAAAAGTGGATGTTATCTACTAAAAATTATTATGTTGGTCATACTTTCAAAAAGTATAATCTGTGATTCTGAATGACAGTATCCACACCGGTGCGGTGACTGACAGCTGCAAAGTCTCCTCAAAACATTGGATTCCTCCGCGCTGTGCCATGCCGAGGCACAATTCACGTAAAGTTGATAATTCCGCAAATAACTGCAATTGCAGATTTCAAACAGAGATGGCGACAAAGAGGAAAAACTACGGACTGTAGCTTTAAAATATGATTGGAATTTGAATGAAAATACAGATCGGTGCAACATGCGCAGTCTGTCATAAGTCAAAAAGGCAACATAAAACAATGATACATCATAATTGGGTGCTTTGGACATGACTTTTAATGGTGAGGCTTTTGCTTTTGTTTTTGTAATCAGGCTCTCAAAAATTATATGGATTTAAATTTATCAGCCAATATATCGGTTATCAGCTTTCAAATACAAAGAATGATCAGTATCAACCAAAATGTTCATATCGGTGCATCCCCAGTAAAATATAATGTTAAAAAAAATATGAGAAAGTACTATTAAACAATGCTTTTGAATTTTAAGAACATTTAAATATTTGGTCATAATTTGGTATGTTGCAGTTTGACGCTCTTGTAAATTTGCATTATTGCACACTAAAATGTTATTTTTGTTGACTAATAAAACCCCCTATGAAATAGCTAAAAGGTAAAATGGACTAAAATGAACAAATATGGCATGACAAAATATTGACTTGATTCAAAAGGACAAAACATGGTAAAACCCTCTCCAAGATGTTGCATCTCTTAATTCATCCCCTGATACAACAACACTGATAAATGCTCCACAATAACACTCAAAGTTGAGCTTATTTAATTTTTTTGTTCATGTTGTCATTAAATTAAAAGAACTAGAAGAAGCCTCCAAAGACGACAGAAATGTAAAACATTTAAGTACTCTTACAAACTAAATAATGACAGCACTCATGGTTTCTGATACATTCTGAATGACTATGAAGGGGCATTAAAAAGTCACTTTGAAATCGGGTATCTACCCAAGAACAATAACACTTCTGCAAAACATTCCTGGTCGGTAGCAGATTGCCAAGAACAGTTTTGGATGGCTGCTGTGTTTAGGTTGTACGGCCTGGCAAATTATCCAGACCGCATCGTGCCAGGGTTCAACGGTTTTCAATGATGCATGTAAATTAAAGAGCTGAAGAGGAATTCTTTAATGGTCCTAGATGTAAATATGAGACGTTACAGAGCTCCTTACTGCAGAGGTGCATCACGGTCTCCCATTGAAAAAGCCAAAAGAGACATTACAGAAATGCGGTAACGTCTGACAGGCGTAAGGGAACGGTATCAAATACTGCGGTTCAGACACTTCCAGCTCAAGGAACAGGACAAAAATCTTTTTCCTTTACATGAAACATTACACAACTAACCATATTCCCCTCTACGGAACAATGAAGTAATCATGCCTGTGCAAGCGTAGCACAAAAAGCCACCGCTATATTTAAATTGAAAATGAGATTTTTTCTTACTGAAATCATCTTTAGTCTACTTGTCATTCAGCAGTTATTCAGTATCATGTCATCAAGCAATAAATTTCCATTTTTTCTTCAACTGTAGACTAAAGTTTACACTAAAGTATAACTTTCTCCTCAGCTGTCGGTAGACTCAAATACCTGAATAAAACTGTGATTTGTAAATCTTTGGGAAGATATATTTCATATAGCGTGCTCACACACTCCAAAATTCCCTCAAGTAGTCAAATGATGCATTTGTTATGCATCCAAATAAAAGTCAAAAGAGTTGAAAGTCAAATGGCCATCTGGAAACAAATGAAAGGAGGACAGCATGCAAAGGACACATCGCGACAGATGCAGGTGCACCAACAACACCTGGACACAATGGTGATATTCAGACTCTCTGAACTGGAAACTGCAATTTAATGGAAAATAAGAGTTGAGCACAAACATTTCCATGGATTTTCAGTCACCTGAAAGAGATTGGGGTCCAACAGTCCGAGACCACTAGTGAAAATGCTTCAATTTAGCATTCTTTTCCCTCTTTTTTGATCACAATTGATGTTATAAGTTGCATAACAATTTGAGTGAAAAGTTGCTTTGAAACATTGAATTACAGCGCCACTGAAGCTGATATGAACAAAACTTGATGATCAGTATGATTTGAGAGGATCCAAAAGAGCATCTCATGCTTCAATAGTGCTTTAACCTCCTTAGCTCTGGGACCATTTTTGGGGATTTCTGCCTGGATTTGGCACTAGGTGCAAAAGTGATAAACAGTATATGTTTTTGATTTTTTTGGTTATAAATTAATTTTTGAAAGTGTATAACTCAGGTCCTGTGTGCTCTAGCACCCTGCAGACAGTTTTGGCTGTTTCCGCTAGATGGCAGCAAAGGTTTTATCCAAATGGGGGAATATTAACGTTATGTAATTTCCTCCTACCCAAATCTCTCCAATATACAAGTCTCCCATTTATAGTGATATAAATGAAATATATCCCAGTGTCAAAATTCAAATTTCATAGATATCAAAATTCAAAGTCAAATTTTTTCCAGTGTTTGCTGACATATGCTGGAAACAGCCAAAACTGCAGGGTGCTAGAACACCCAGGGCCTGAGATATACACTTTCAAAAATGTATTTATAACCAAAAAGAAAAAAAAAACTATTTTTGGGGGGTTTATTACAGCTTAGACAACATACTTACATTTTTTAAAACAGTGTTTTATGTAACTTCAAATGGTTTTCCTGTAAAATGACACCAAAATTGTGTATTTAGACCACTGTATGTGGGTATGGGAAGCTTTTCAATTTGGGTAGGCCAAATCTAGGCGGAAATGATCCCAGAGTAATTTAGTGTAAATAAGTTACTTTGTGTAAAACAAAGGCCAAAGTATATACCATTTTAAGTATATACTTGTTGACGTCATATTATCAGGGTCCTTGGAGTTTAAGTGGTAAAAACAGGGATGAACCACTATGTAAATTTCGGCTGACACCAATAACCGATAATACTTTATTTTAGAAAGCCGATAACCGATATATTGGCCGATAAATCTAAATCCACATTTTTATATCATTTCTGAGAGCCTGATTATAAAAACAAAAGTCTCACCATTAGAAGCCATGACTCAAGCACACAATTATGATGATGTTCTCAATCAAGTTCTCAGTTCTCCAATCAGCTTTCAAACAATTCAAAATCATCATGTCAAACGGTGTGCATCTGAAGTGTCTCAGCTGAAGGAAATAACTCATTTATTGGCCAAATGTTCTTATCGGACCAATAACGATAACATTACAAATGAACATATATTGGCCGATATATTGTGCATCCCTAGTTTTAAAGATATATAAATATTTGAAAGTCCAAACCTTTGCTCATTTCAATGCCAAACAGGAGAAAAAAAATTCAACAAAATTATCATGGCAACTAGTGATGTATGTCTCGAGACCGGTCTCGAGACCACTTTTACGTGGTCTCGGCCTTGTCACGGCCTTGACGGTCTTGGTCTTGGTCTTGTCTTGGTCTCGGACCTCTCGGTCTTGTCTAAGTCTCGCTGTCTCAGAACGATTTAGCAATACAATATCCACGACAATATTTTTTTTTTTTTTACGACAACACAACGTTCAATAATGCACCATTAATATTATTTCGCGCCTCTCATTTTTTCCAGGCGCCGTGAGGTGAAAAAAATCACCCAAACACTACGTGTGTTTTTTTCTACTCCGTTAATAAATCTTGTAACGTCGTTAGCAGAGCAACATCAATCGTTTTTCGGTGGTGGAAATCCATTAGCTACTAAAAAATGTATTTGCCATTGAGGAGCGCAGTGCATGGCTGCATAGCAACGACAGACGCCACAGGAAAATCAGACCGAATTTTACTATAATAAAAGATAGGCTAACGTGCATTGTAAATGTCAGTAATGTATATTTTTTATAAAAAATATTTAAAGGCTGAAATATGTGAGGTTTATTTTTTTATAAAACCTTTTGTCAACTTTATTTGAACTTGTGTATGTTAGATAACATGTTGCAAGACACTCCTTTACAATCTGGCCATCATTTTTAATGTTATTAATTTAATGTTTATGTAAATAAAAAGTGCATATTGATGCTAATTTAATTTGTTATTTGCTGGTTTTCGACATAAAACTTTATTCAGGATTCTGTGATATATACTGTAATAATACTGTATCCTAAATTCGGGATAATTCACCTATTTCATATGCTGAAGTAAATTTTCCCCCTCCGGTCTCGACTTGGTCTCGGTCTTGATCTCGACTTGGTCTTGGTCTTGAGTTGGTCTGTCTTGGTCTTGGTCTTGTCTTGGTCTCGATACCCTCTGGTCTTGGTAGTGTCTTGGTCTCGGTTTAGGCAGTCTTGACTACAAGTCTAATGGCAACCATAGTTCCCAAAAACTATGAAAGGGCATAATTACTATTGTACATCCATAAAAATGGATATAGGATCTCTTTCAAACAGTGTTTGAAACAGGATATTCATTTCCTTTTCATTTTTTATTGGCTGTAATGACCAATATCATATTCCCAGAGTTAAGACGGTAGATTTTGAAAGGGCAATGTTTTCTTTAGATGTCTGCAGGCCTTTCAAACTAAATCAGTTTTTAAGATGTTGATTGTTCTTGCCCTGGGCTGTAGATGATGGACAGATTCTTACCTCTTCATCAGACGTGTCATGCTCATACTCGTCCACCTGTGAGGAAATCTTGAGGCCGTTGTCTCGGTCGGACACAACACTCTCTTCTCCACCCTCCTTCCCAGCGGATTTTCTCTTCTTCTTCTTCTTTTCCTTTGAATTTTGGCCAGCACTCTGCAGAAAAAATGTAACCACATTAGTTGTTACCGAAACCTCAGCTTATGAATCCAAATACGAAAAAAAGGTTTTATAAAAAGGACATTTTTTTTTTTTTTTTTTTTACAATTTATAAATATTTTCTATAAAACTAAACATTGTAGAATAATAATAAGAAGAAAAAAGTTTACTGTATTTTAAGGTTATGAATATATTCATACACTAAATGGTAGTATTTGTTGTACCATCTTTACTTTATGTAGAATTGCAGATTATAATTTAAAAACTCATATTACACTAATTTACATTAAAAACCAGCAAAAATTAAAATTGTTATTAAAAACAAAACACAGTGAAAAGTAAAACATCGTAAGCTACATTTACATTGTTCTGTAACTACTAACAGCACAAAGTAACTTAATTTTACAGTGTCCCTGTAACACATCTTACATTTACTTATAGTAACAACAGTAAATTATAAGCTACTAACCCTGAACCAAACCCTAACTCTTAACCTAAATCTTATATTAAGTACATGTTATTATGTGCATAATTACGCTGTAACAAGGGTACCTTAAAATAAAGGGTTACACTTTATCTGAAAGGGTCATTGTTATCTACTTAAGTATTAAGTAATAATAATTAACTACATGTACTTACTATAGGGTTATGGGTTGCATGTAATTATGTACAATTCCCTGTTATTGCTATGGTAAGTACATGCAACATATGTAACAACGACACTGTATACTAAAATGTTAACTTTAAAAAATAAAAATAAACTTACTATAGGGTTAAGAGTTGTGGGCTTGGTTTAGGGTCAGTTACTTGTAATTATGATTAATTTGCATCACCTTAAAAGTGGCTACCAAATAAAGGTGTAACCCAGTACGACATAACTCGTTTAACTCTAGTTAATGTAACGTGTACTGTAACAAGCACTAGTTATTGGCATAGCAATTGTATACAACTAGTATGTGCAGTGCATTGTGCTTAGTTGTCATTTAAAACATTAAAAACAATGCAAGATGTTTTCAAAGCGTGCACTTTTTTCATGCTGTTGTAAAATAACAGCGCATTTTCCAGAGATCCTTTTTTATGGCAGCATGAGAGTCGACATGTTTCAGATATGTAGGTTATTTCTTTTTTGTGCACAAACTTCCTGTGGATGATTTACATGTGCACCGTTGAAAAGCAGTCACCAGAACCTCACATCCTGCCTGAGACACCGGGACAGCGGGATGAAAGCTCCCAGTACCGCCTGTTATTTACCACAGCCCATCAGTCACGAGAAGGGCAAAAGGACTGAAAATCTCCTAACAGGGTGGAGAGGAAGAGCAGCTTTGAGCTGCCGCGTCTCCCACGAGCCCGAGATGGGGCAGGTGAGCAACCTGTGCTGATTTACGGCTCCTTAACGTCCCGCTATCTCTTGGACTGCAGAGCTAAGTGAAACACTTCCTCCCTGAAGCCCAGTTAAATCCACATCAAGACGCTCGAGCCCCGCGTTCCTGAATGCCTCGTGCTGCCCGAGGGACGGCCAATTTTTCCGCTAGCGCCAAAGATCTAAAAACAAGCTGAAGCAGAGTTTTGGAAAGGAAGAGTTGGGGGAATGACACCGGTGGTTCTGAGTCATTAAACCGCAGGCCAAATCAGGACGTGACCTGTTGGGATAAGCAGCCATATCGAACTTGCTGCCAATACAAAATTGTGAATATCGTGAGGACTTTCGTCACGTTTCAGTTTCATTGTGCTAGTTGATTCTTCCTTGCATTGAGTATAAAAGCATTAAACAGATGTTTTCTCTGATTTTAACAAACACCCCTGAAGTTTGTTCATGAATCACTTCAAACCATAAACTAGTTCAACGATTCACTTGCACCTGAAAGATTTTGCAATATCTTTGAATGATTTAGTAAGGAATACATGCAAGTAAATGTTGTTGTTTATGACTATACTTTGTTATATTGATGAATATAGATGAAAATTATTAAATGCTATTCTTCCCTATGTTCATTAATGTAATGGAAAAAGAAAACAAAACACTCAAAACATACACTCAATGGATTACATTTTCATATACTATTCAAAGGTTTAGGGTAAGATTGAAAAAAATTACAAATAAAAACATTTTATTCAGCAAAGATGCATTACATTGATGAATATTTGCAATCAAGACATTTATAATGTTATAAAAGATTTCTATTTCAAATAAATTATGTTCTTTTAAACTTTCTATTCACAAAAGAATCCTAAATATAAAATATTAAAACCAAAATGTAATAATGTATCATGGTTTCCACAGAAATATGATAATCATAAATGTTTTTTAAGCTCAAATCATCATATTAGAATTTCTGAAGGATCATGTGACACTGAAGACTGGAGTAATGATTTGATAACAGGAATAAATTACAGTTTACAATATATTCACATAGAAACAGATCTTTTGAATTATAATATTTCAAAATATTACTGTATTTTTGATCAAATAAATGCAGCCTTGGGGAGCAGAAGAGACTTCTTTCAAAAATATTCTGTTAATGTTTATTTATATACATACATTTTTATGGGTACTATAATATGTGCACATATAAATTAAACTATCAAATATACTTGCATGTGTTCATTTAGTTATTAATTTAGAACAAAAGTGTGGAAAACAGGCTTTAACGAGATTTTACTTTTTAAAATTCTGAATCTAATTTGCAATAACATGAAATGAACAATTTCAAAAAACCTTTCAGAACAATCACAGGAAGAGATAAAGCTGAAAATGATCAAAATATAACATTATTTCTCTATATATCGCCCAGGTCCAATTTGCCAGACATTCACAGGGATAAAGGAACTCCACACGGGAAACGAACACGCTTGTTTCTGACTGCAAGAGTCCGGTAATAAAAGGAGGATGTGGGGGCAGAGAAATAAGCTTTTGACAGATGATTTGACCAGATGATGTTCGAGCGGCCAGAACAGAAGAGCTCACGGTGTGGATTCAGATTAAAAACAAGCTCTTCAGGACGTCTGGCGGCGTGTGGCCTAACGCCAGCACGACCACAAAACCCACATGGGCTGAAGATGTTGCAAACCAAAAGCATGACGATGGGAGTTCGAGTCTCGAATGTTACAAATGACAGACGATGCATGAATCAGACAGAGAAACGAACGCACACACACACACACACACTATATACAATGCAGGTCAAAAGTTGGGAAAAACATTAAGATTTTGTGTTTTGTTTTTGAAAGAAGTTTCTTAGGCTCACCGAGGCTGTATTTATTTGATCAAAAATACAGTAAAAACTGAAATATTAAAATGTTAAAATGACAGTTTTCTATATGAATATATAGTAAAAAAAATTGTAATTTATTCTTGTGATCAAAGCTGAATTTTCAGCATCATTACTCCAGTCTTCAGTGTCACATGACCCTTCAGAAATCATGCTCAATTATCATTGGTGCTCAATTAATAATGGTACTTATTTTTTATCAATGCAAAAAAAAAGAGAAATTTTTAGGATTTTTTTAATAGAAAGGTAAATAGAACAGCATTTATTTGAAATAGAAATCTTTAGTAATATTATAAATGTATTTACTGTCACTTTTGATCCATTTAATGCATCCTTTACTGAATACAAGTATAATTATTTTATATTTATATTACTTACCCAAACCTTTGAATGGTAGTGTTTTATGGATCCCAAAAAAAATTAAGCAGCACAACTGTTTTCAATATTGATAATCATAAATGTTTCATATCAGAATGATTTCTGAAGGATCATGTGACACTGAAGACTGGAGGAATGATGCTGAAAATTCAGCTTCGATCACAGGAATAAATTACATTTGACTAATATATATATATATTAGAAAAGAGTTCTATTGAATTATAATATTTCAAAATATTAATGTATTTGATCAAATAAATGCAGCCTTGATGAGCAGAAGAGACTTCTTTCATCTATCTATCTATCTATCTATCTATCTATCTATCTATCTATCTATCTATCTATCTATCTATCTATCTATCTATCTATCTATCTATCTATCTATCTATCTATCTATCTATCTATCTATCTATCTATCTATCTATCTATCTATCTATCTATCTATCTATCTATCTATCTATCTATCTATCTATCTATCACAATGATAGTGCTAAAGCAATATATTAACCTATAGATTTTACTGGATACTATAATATTTGTACATTATTACAAAATACTCCCCAAGCAATGTATTGTAATAATATTCCAATGAATGCACGAATCAGACAAAAGAAATGCACTGACAGGCTTTTGGAGCACATCTCCTCGCATCCGTTTCGAACCTTCAATGCACACGAACGTTTGCACAATAACGCGTTTTTAATGTCAGTTGGCGGACTGTCCCGGGTTCCGCTCCGAAGGCCTCGAGTCGCTCATTATTTCGTTTGCTTCCTCTGAACTGTGGTTGAGTTATTGAGTGAGTTGCGGATGGAACAATCCGACGCCACTCATCAACATTCACGCTGATACTTAATTAAGAGCGTGGCTACTCAATTAAACGTGTCCCGTCTGGCCCATCACGTGTGTCAGCGGTGGAAGCGGACCAGCCGTGTCTGCAACGCGTGCTGTGCGTGGGCGTGCGTTAGCGAAAAAGCAAGTTTGGCGGTAAGATGAGCCCCTCTGGTCTTTTCCTCCCCCGTCCCGATGTCCTCTCCCACCCCCTCACGCGGCATGAGCGCGGCCGCTGCTGGATCAGACACACGGCTGCAGGGGCGGCGGGGAATCTCGCAGGAATCATAACGTCTCCGGCAGCCGCATTAACTTCTGCCTGGTGTGCATCAGTCAGAGTCGTGATCCATCTCTCAGAAGACCCTCAACAAAAGAGTGCAGGGGAAAAAACACGCCGGGGGGCGGATTAAAAAGTTGAGACAGGAACAATGCGTCCCACGGACTCCGCTGCTACGCCAGACAGAGATTTCAAAGCTGCGAATTTGATAGTGTCCCGCTGTAAGTCAGACACATCCGCTGGTGCGCAACACTTTGGCCCTGAACCTCACACTGGAGGTGCTGTTGATCCTGACAAATGAGAGCAGAGAGATCTGGAGTTGCTCTATGAAGAAAATGTGCTCGCATGTATAGGGGCCTCATGCTACACTAGTGATGGACCAGAAGACCAATATTATCAGCCATGATGTTAATCATGACCACTTGGTCGCCTTTACAGAAGCATTAGCTCTCCCTGGGTCCACACTAACAGTCTTGTCACTGGACAAAAAATATTTTTTTTTACATATTTTTAGAAAGCCATTTGTGAAACAAGACTTAGAAGAGCTGTCGGCTCACATGGCCTTAGGTTCGAGTCTTACTTTCCTATCAACACTTGGTTATCCTATAAAATAAAGGGAAAAGCCCAATAAATATAAATACACTTTTACAAGTACTTGATAAATATTTACACACACATATACAGTACCATAACATTTTTATCTTTAATGTCTTTTTAAAGTCTTATCTGCTCACTTAGGCAGCATTTATTTGATTAAAAAAACTGTAATATTCTGAAATATTATTACAATTTAAAATAATGTTTTTCTATTTTAACACACTTGAAAATGTCATTTATTCCTGTGATCAAAGCTGAATTTTCAGCATCATTACTCCAGTCTTCAGTGTCACATGATCCTTCAGAAATCATTCGAATATGATAATTTGATGCTCAAGAAACATTAATGATTTATGATGATATTATCAATGCGTGCTGCTTAAATTTAAAACATTTGTGCTGCTTAATTTTGTATTTATTTTTTTGGAAACCATAATAGGCCTACACTGCCATTCAAAGGGTTTGGGGTTAGTAATATAAATAAAAAATATATACATTTATTCAGAAAGGATGCATTAAATTGATCAAAAGTGACAGTCAAGACATTTATAATGTTACAAAAGATTTCTATTTCAAATAAATGCTGTTTTTTCACATTTCTATTTATCAAAAAATCCTGAAAAAAATGCATCACAGTTTCCACAAAAATATTAAGCATGCAAACACGGTTTTCAGCATTGATAAAAAAAGAAAAGAACCATTATTAGTAATTGAGCACCAATAGTAATTGATGATAATTGAGCATCAAATCATCATATCAGAATGATTTCTGAAGGATCATGTGACACTGAAGACTGGAGTAATGATGCTGAAAATTCTCTTCAATTTCTTTTCTACTTTTATTATCAATGCTGGAAACAGTTGAACTGCTAAATCATTTGGAACCTGTGATACTTTTCTCAGGATTCATTGATGAATAAAAGGTTTTTTTTTTTTTTTAAAGAACAGCTTTTATTCCAAATAGTAAACATTTATAATGTTAGAAAAAAATATTATTCTATCACTTTTTTATCAATGCAAGTCATCCTTGCCGAATAAAAGTATTAATTCCTTCAACAAAAAAAACCCAAATGTTTGAACAGTAGTTTTTTTTTTACTTTTTATTAATCAAAAGAATGATGAAAAAAGTACCACAGGTTATAAAAAATATTAAAGCAGCACAACTTTCCAAAATAAATCATCATATTAGAATGATTTCTGAAGGATCATGTGACACTGTAGACTGGAGTAATGATGCTGAAAATTCAGCTTTGATCACAGGAATAAATGACAAGAAAACTGATATTTTAAATTGCAATAATATTTCATAATATTACTGTTTTTACTGTGTTTTTGATCAAATACATGCAGGCTTGATGAGCAGAAGAGACTTCTATCACAAACATTTAAAATTGTAAATGTTACCTTTACTATTTCCATTACTACTAAAGACCACAACTTTTGACCCTCTCTCTCTCTCTCTCTCTCTCTCTCTCTCTCTATCTCTCTGTGTATAAAAATAATTAACGCTGCTGCGAGGGTGTTTCTAATAGAACAGTTGATTTGAAACTTTCTTCTGACTGCTGTAATCAAACTCTCAGAAAAAAATCTAAGACTGTTGACAGCACTATTGGTAGATTCGTATCTGACATTTTTTTTAACTTTGCAGATTCTGAGCTTTGCAACTGGCCTTAAACTGACAATGCACACAAAGAATATGCTAACAACATTTTGAAATGTTTATAAAACTTGTAGTTTATAAAACATAGCACGAAACTCGTACATCTCAGTTCTCTAGGGGAAGTGATGTCATCGCAGACCTGCAGAGGTGATTGACAGCTGTTGAGTTCTTCTGCGTTCACCAGCGGACTGAAGCAGCATTAGCACTGCTATAGATAAATATTGACTTTCTTCTGTGCCAGACACCGGCCATTTATCAAGATCACATGTTCCTCTGTCTATGATTCCAAATCAACTCCCACAGAATGACAGTTTGACAATCCACTTCCTTCTCTCAGACGTCCAGTTATACAGAAGCAGAGGGTTTGTGAAGAGGTGCGATGCAGCCGGTGGCATTCACACTATCAGTGATGCACCATTAGGGGGCGCTAGAGAGTGAGGATCGGAGGTAGACCACGTCTTTCCTCACTGAACTGAAAGATATACAGCAGCCCAAAAACATTTGGATAATTAAAAATGTCTCAATGTCATTGCATTAAATAATAAAGCATCAGGTGTCAGTATCTGTGCTCAAAAGCAGCAAGATCTTTTCTCAAAGCTGGCTTTTCTTATCTCAGGTCCACTAGTGTTTGACATCTTCAAAGTTGCATTTTTCTTCATTTTCACAACAGTGTATCTACATTCAAGTTTTATTTAATCATTTATGTTTTTAGAAATGTCTTTCTGTGAGCACTTGACTGAATCCTGTTAAAGTTAATTCTATACAAAATAAATTTAAAATAAATGAATAAAACAATCAATTAACTAATCAACTAACTAACAAAATAAAAATAAATAAATCTCTATGCATAAATGATTTCTTATTTCCCTCATTGTCTAGCATGAAGTAGACTAAACTATTTTTTGAACTGTTCTAAACTCAAAATCTAATGTTTTCTAATGTTTCTAATGTTAATTTGTTTTAATTTGCCTTGGAAAACCTATAATGTGTATGAATTAATTTAAAAGTGTGATTTCATGATCTGGAAAAGTCTTGGAAATGTTTATAATGACTAGCCTATTTTTATCAGACAGCTATTTGTGAATTAAAAATAAATAAAAAAGTATCCTTTAATCACAGAACACTGGAAATGACAATTAATTGGTCATAAAAAGTGTGAACTCTGAAATACATTCAGTCCCAGAATAATGGAAATTAACCATTTTAATTTAAAGGTGCACTATGCAACTTTTCCGTCCACTAGAAGTCACCTTTTCAAAACAAAGGCGTGGTTTGATGACGCCAAGTTTGAGCGCAGAATCTTGGGACAGCCGGTGGGAAAGAATCGGGATAGGACTCGGGCAAAAATCATGTTCATGTGATTATTAACGTTACTGTAGTCTGAAGCAGAGCAGGACCAAGTGTTGTGGAGCTGAGGAACAGCTGGAGCGATTGTTAATGAGATGAACGCAACACACGCCTCACGAGCAGCGGGACTTTTATTATGACACAGTCGCCAGCGCCACTTCTGCTTTTCCGGTCATGAGTATGAGGTAACACAGCTCTGCTTATCATATTAGACACATCTGAGTGTGTTAATGATGTTATGACGTTACTCTGTGCGTTCTCTCGGCGGCTGCTATGACACTTGTTCACACTGCAGTGAGAGTAAAGCGTTTCTGCAGAATAAAACCAGAAACAGAGGGGAACGCAGATATGAGGCCATTGACAGGCGACTGGTTAAAATAGCAATTTTCACACAATTTACAGATAGTTGGAAACATTTGGGATATTTTAAGTACTCAACTGAACAAAATATATAAACACTGGCCTAGTGATTTTTGGATATTTTACTGAAAAAAGTGTTACATAGTGCACCTTTAAATTATTCATTTATAATTTTATATAACTTTATGCAGTTATTATTTAATTTCATCACTCATTCCTTCTGAAAAAGCGTCTGTTATTACAGCAGAAATATCTCGGTCTACATTTAGGGGCTTTGAATATTGTCTTGGACAAAGAAGTGAGAACCAAAGTTCTAGACGATGTTTGTATTTTTATCATGCTCATGTTTTTGCCTACTTAAAAGTAATCGCTTTTTAAATATTTGGATAAAAGCATCTGCTAAATGAATAAATGTAAATATTAGCGTCTTTACGCAAGCTGCTTTGATATCGCGTTACACAATGCAATGACACGCAGACATTTGTCTGACTGAAGTGTCCAAATATTCTTTGGAGTCACTGTACTATATTCCAAAACACTGTCTGGAAATGTGACACTCCATATGACAGACAGTGAGCTGAATGCAATACATTTGGCAATAACAAACACAGCCCTAATGGAAATCACATCTGTATAAGAGCTACAAACGCAGTATATAAAGCACAGAAAACTAGAGGTTCTAGTTCAAGTCTAATGATCTACCACCTACAGTCATGATTATATTCCCTCTTTTAGGGAAAATATTTAACGGTTTTGGGAAGAAGTGGATGAATCTACGTGTGTAAAATTAAATTACTCACCCTCAAGCCAAGAGTCAGGATATTATTTAAAAGGGGGCGGTGAAACACTGAGTTTCAGTCAATCTCATGTCAATCTTGAGTTCCTATAGAGTAGTATTGCATCCTTCATATCTCTATATTTAATTTTAATATATTTATAAAAGAAAGATAGGCTGTTAAGAGTCTTTCCGGAAAAAACAGAGTGGCTGGAGGCGTATCGTATGGGCGGAGCTAAAGAGTCACGAGCTCGCACAGCGATTGCGTTGAGAACTGAGAAAGCTGTGACATCCTTAAACGTGGAAAAAACTTTATCCTAAATAAACCATGGAGATCAATCGGATTTAGCCATATATATATATATATATATATATGATCCAGAATCAGATCTAGAGGCTGAAATTGAACAGGAGAAGAAGCAGCGACTACAGCAGGACGTCTCTATGGTATGTACTGTAAAACCTATAATGGTACCTGCTTATAGCGGCTTGTCATGCGCAAGTTTTGCAACATTTGTGTGCGTTTACTCATGGTTTATGAGGACATAATTTGATTTATGGACTATTGTATGCAATTTAATGTTAGCAGTAGCAAGCGTAACGGTTTTGCACGTCAAACTAGTGCGTGTTTACATAGAAAAACAATGGAATAGTAGCACATTTGAATGAACGAGTCAATAGCTAACAAAACAAAGACATTTGAAGCAGTTTTACTCACCGCCTGCTTCCAACCTTAATCGCTGGAACCGCTACATCTTTCAGCGTTAGACAAGCTACAAATCCGGAGTTGAACTGGGCCTTATTTATAAAACGATCGTCGCCCAAATGCAGGGATCCCATTAACGCTGGGTTCTTTGGGAAGCTGTACAGGGTTGTCTTGGGTTTCCCGGACAACTAAAAACAAACATCTTTGTTGACATTGTTGATTTTGTGATGTCCTATGACTGCAGTGCAGCCGGCTTCCCTAAAGCCGAGCACAGAGCTATAATGGGCGTGCATTTGCACTCTCGCTCTAGTCGAGAAGACCGGGAGAAGAGCCCGTACAAGGACATTTTGCCCCATCTGACGTCACATATACCCATACTCAAAAAAAACTTTCCAAAACTTATGAGAAACCGGAAGGAGTATTTTTGGCACAGAAATACTCCATCAAACGTCCAACTTTTTTTTTTGAAACTTTGCCCATGTTTAGCATGGGAATCCAAGTCTTTAACAGTGTAAAAAGCTCAGTATGCATGAAACAGCATTTCACCCCCCTTTAATATAACTCTGAATGTGTTTGGCTGAACGAAGAAAGTCATATACATCTATGGGGTGAGTAAATTATGGGAAATTATGGGTTCGTTTGTATTTGGCTCAAAGCCACTAGCTGCAAACTTTTCTTCGCAGAAGCTTCAAGTTCATTTCAAGTGAGTGAGAGAAAACTCAATACCACATTTTGTGTCCTATTATTTCCCAGATGCAGTTTTGGTTTGAGGTCAAAGCTAACGTATCTTGCGTTTGCTATACAACAGTGCGTGATGGTCACCCTGTCTGCAATAGGGGGACACACTTCAAATCTGCAGAGTCGTCTTCGTGACCATCACACACTGCTGTATAGCGCAGTGGTTTTCAGCCCAGCCCTGCTCGTGCACGCAAGTGACAATCCCGCAGTGTGAATGATCAAAGACGTGATGAGAGAGACTTGCCGACGCCCGTGAGATATTTGGCCCGATTCAAACTCCTGCTGTGTGAAATGTGTTCTGACTGAAAAACACATTGGCGATGACCGACAGCCAATGAGAGGGCAAGACACAGGGCAGCGGGAGGTTCAGGGAGGAGTTATAGACCAGAATATCCGTATTTTTAATAGATATATTCATAATTATATCAAACAGAAACAAAAGCACACACATTTGTTCGACCAGCCGCAGCAGCAGCACGGTGCAAAATTATTTATTTACCTCCAACTCTCAGTCTCTTTGCAGAACACAATCTTTGCTCCCTGTGTCTCCCCAACCATTTCCTCCACCATAATCTTTTTCCTTTTTCTCCTTTTTGCACAGACAATTTGGATGGCAAGTTTCTGCACTGCAGTCTATATTTTTAATAACAATTCCAGTCTCGCACGAAAACTCCAGTCTGACGCACGCGTGATCTTGCGTTGTTTCCTTCTCACTTCTCGCGTGTGTTTGCTTGTGAAACTTAGTTTGCGGACAGGACAGATCTGTCGGCGATTTTTCCTCTTGTACAGTCATGCAGTGTGAAACCCCCTGTCGCCGATCCATCGTGCAGTGTGAACACAGCAGTGACTGAATGCTACCAAAGATAGTCATGCAGTGTGAAAAGAACTGATCCAACGAGTTTGAAAATCGTGCAGTCTAAACTCGGCTTAAGGCCCCGTCCACACGAGAACGCGTTTAGCTGTATACGTAAAAAAAATTGTATCATATCAGAATTTCGTCCACACTGATTTTGGAGCCTGAAACAAGTATTTTTTGAAACCGGGTCCCAGAGTGGATAAAGCTGAATCCGACACCCTTGCGTTTTCGTGTGTACAGACAATCCGTATATTTTAAAAAAACAGTGATGTCATCACACCACGTCCCGCACGGTAAAGACTAGAAGGGATACAGCAACGGGCACTGGGCATGCGAACATCAATATTGCGTCATTTAATTACTGTATTTGCATTATTGTAAGGGTAGGTTTAGGGTTGGTGTAGGCGTTAATAAAACACAATCTGGTAAGTAGCAAATGTATTTATTGTTATTTTATTGTGAGATTTTGCCTCACTTCACTCTTCTCCGTTTTTAGTGACATTTTACTGGCATGTATACTACATCGTTGAGTCGGTTTCAGTGGTTTCGTGTGTACGCAGATCTTTTTTGAGACGAGAGAAAAAAAAAAAAGAAGAAAAAAAAAAAAAAAGGATCGGACAGGGAAATCTCTGGCTTTGTGTGGATGTGGCCTCAATTAGGCGTGTCTGATAAGGAAAACATACAAAATGTGCAGGGCTGGGCTGAAAACCACTGCACTATACAACAGTGTGTGTGTGATGGTTTGCAAAGACGACTCAGCAGATTTGAAGTGTTTCCCCCTATTGCAAACTTTCTTTTTGCATGTTCTGCAGACAGGGTGACCATCCTCGATTAAGTTTTCCTCAGGGCTTTTCTAAAAGGCAAAATATAATGACCACACCTCAGATTTGGTCCTTTTGGAAGCTAAAAAAAAAAAAAAACATCTCCCGAGCCCTGTCACTAGCTATGTTTCCATCCAAAGTTGCGACTGTAATTTATGCGAAAATATGCAATATCGCATAAAAATTTTGCAAATAAAGCACCGTTTCCATCCAGTGAGTCGAAGAGAACATAATTGTCACTTCCTGATAAACAACCGCCAAAAGAAAAAATAATAATCACTAAGAAACCACATATAATAATTTTCGTATGTAATAAATGATTTACGTCTCAGATAATTGTTGTCATGCTTTCAGAGGCAGATGCTGCTGTTTGGGAATGCAGTCATGTAAGACAGGAGTGAAATATACAGAGCATCTTTGACAATAGACGTCCGAATGACCAAAACAGCATTTCAGATGTTTTGCAAACAAGATTTTTCCGCTGGTTAGTACAGTTATGCTGTTACATCGCGAAAGTCACATGATTTTTTTTATGCGCATCAAGGAATTTATTTGATAATGCATTTCCATCGTAGTTTATGCGCATGTTTTTCGTATCAGATAGAAAATGTATCCGACTCAAACGAGCGCATTCGTTTTTTTATGCGCATCTTGGCGTTTCCATTCAGCATTTTTTGATGCGATATCCCAAAATGCGCAAAAAAAATAGATGGATGGAAACATCGCTACTGCCTTCTGCCATTTCTTTTTGTTCAAAAACACAGCTTGGCGATCGCCTGCGCCAGACTGATGCTGGCTGGGCAGGATTTACCACACGTTTTTAAAATCGCGATAATCAAACACGGTTTTAATGATAATTCTATTTTCAACGATAATACTAACCGTCAGTACACGTTATCGTGGTTTCTCATGAAACCGGTAATCTTCCCATCCCTAAATTAGAATTTTAATGTGCCCCTATTATGCTATTTTAAAGTTCCCTAATTTAGTTTTGTAGGTCTCCCAACGACAGGTTTACATGCATCAAAAGTACAAAAACTGTTTCATTTGTTCACAATGTTCAATGATTCTCAAACGACTCGATGGATGAATCGGTCTCTCTAAATCGCTCCTTTCCACTCTGCTCTGATTGGTCAGATCTGATCCAGTCTGTTGTGATTGGTCTACCACGTATGGCGCGTATTTTCGGAAACAAACGCCCATTACCATTAATAAACTTCAGCTCCGTCCCGAGGCTTCATAAAGCTCAGCGATTGTACACACTGTAAAGACCGTAACGATGACGTCGATTTTACACCAATCCCAGCGCGAATTGATGATGAAACAATGGAAGAACACATTTTTTTTAACCCGAACCTTGAGCAGGACGATTCTCAGTGATGCTATTCAGTTTGAGGTACATTATGAGATGTTTCAACTGTAATTCCTCATCACCAGCATTAACAAGTGTACGTCCATCAACAAACCGGTGTGTGTGTGTGTTTCTAATGTATTGCGGTGCACATGCAGGAACTGTATCTATAGCAGAGCATACGTTAGCTCAGCACTAAAGTTTGCAAAAACAAATCTTGCTCCTTCCTTTATCTGTACTAAGTAAGTAGTACTAAGAATGACAGACAATCTGCATTAATAGACACAGTTTTAGGTAATAGTGGCCCACAGCTGATTTACTGTAGTATTTCAGACAATAATAATGTGAGTTAGCCAGAAACCTACACAATATGAAACACAATAAACACATTGTAGAGCACAGCGTCTTCTCGACATGATGCTATGCAGTAGCCTGGATGCCAGACGAACTTAGCCCCGCCCACAAACAATTTTGCACGGGCAGTTCGGTCTGGACTTGATCCATAGAGAAGTAATTATGCCCGAACAGAAACTGTTCGGACCAATGAAATTGTCAGGGCGGGCTTTAGACGATGATGGACAGATGATAAACAGTAACGTAATCATCCACGTCATCAAAGGCGCTTGGGTTGAATTTGTTCTAATCCTAAACGGAGAACTTGTTCGTATATGCATTCACCTTTACTATTTCTCTCAGAAATGATGATGGTGTTGGTAAGTACTCTGTGTATCCTTAAATTCTTTTTTACAACACCGGCAAAGATCATCACGACACTCATCTTCTTCTTCTAACGTGACTTATTCCAGCTTGTGTGCGGACAGGGTTGCCAAGTTTTAACAGCAAAACTCGCCCAACTGCAACTCAAAACTAGCCAAAAACAAGCCCAAAAGCTTTCCGGGTGGGGGGGGGTTCTCCGGGAAAAATGGCATTTGGGGGGTAAAATATGTGTTATTTTGGCACGGCTGCTAAATTTCGCATTCCTGGGTCTGTATATCACATAATTGGGGTCGCTTCAACCCGCGGACTTGGCAACACAGTGCAGTTGAGTTCTGTTGACATTTGACCACTAACGTTATGCGTCGCTCCGTTGCTCTGATTGGTTGTAGGTCTATCCAATTGAGGTCTTTCCTGGTTCGTTTGAAACACGCCCCATAATCACAGCCCAACGGAGCAGTATCAGACTCATATTCTGACAAGAATTGAGTATGACGACGTCAGGCAAGCTATGCAGAATCCGCTGCAGTGTTTGAGGTGGTTCAAGTTTTCCCTGGTGTCTGCGGTGGACGGGCAATATGCTAATGTTTCGTTTTGACGTCACAGTGAAGCGGCTTTGGGGTTTGTTTAAAAAAAACAATTAATTTAATTGACAATAACTTTATATACGCAGCACGTTCAGATGTAAAACTTTGCTGGATGTTTTCGTTCACTTAGAACTGTGTTACACACTACATGAAAGGTCATTTTCAAAAATCCATGATGGGGGAATCTTTATTTAAAGGTCCCGTTCTTCGTGATCCCATTGTTCAAACTTTAGTTAGTGTGTAATGTTGCTGTTAGAGCATAAATAATACCTGTAAAATTATAAAGCTCAAAGTTCAATGCCAAGCGAGATATTTTATTTAACAGAAGTTCCCTTTCAAAGCCTACAGCGAACGGCCGGCTTGGACTACATCCTGGTACAGCCTGCTTTAATGACGTCAGTAGAACAGTTTGTTGACTAACGTCCGCCCACAAGAATACGCAAAAAAGGGGGCGTGGTCTTGTTGCTCTTCCACGTGGAGAAGAGGAAGTGTTGCGTGGAGAAGAGGAAGTGTTGCGTGGAGAAGAGGAAGTGTTGCGTGGAGAAGAGGAAGTGTTGCGTTTGAGTGTGTTTGTCGCCATGTCGTCGAGACGCTGTTATTTTTATCCCCGAGTCAAATCCCCTTTGTTTGGCTTTCACAGGGACGCTGTAGAGATCATTGAGTGCATACATCTCCCGTTAAGAGGCGTGACCTTTCCACGTTCGCTAAGCTGCTGTCGAATCACAACACAGGAACCGCTGGCACAATCAGAACTTGTTACGTATTTCTGAAGGAGGGACTTCATAGAACAAGGAACTCATCAGCCGTTTTTAGGACAGTGAAAACAGCGGTATACAGATAAGTACATTGTGTGAAAAATACTGTGTTTTTTTTACACGCGAAACATGAACACATGTTATATTGCACACTGTAAACACAATCAAAGCTTCAAAAAAACACGAAGAACGGGACCTTTAATCCTTGATTCAAAACACAATTGTATGCCATCACACAGGGCACATCAAAACGCTGTCGTGATTCTGTCTTTATCAGTAATGAGCAATATTTGTTTAGAGTTTAGGGTGGATTTCAGCCCTTGAATAGGCAACAGAGATGCAACTTTAAATTGCAGGGCAACAGAGAAAACACATTTGCAGTGTCAACATGCTGGTTCATGTTACCTGAGGTTTGGTCACATCTTTGGCGGACAGCCGAACGGCTCCATCACTGCTGGCGGCTTTATCTTCCTCGACATCAGAGCTCTTTTCTTCAGAACCATCCTCCTCTTCCTCATCATCCTCATCCTCATCCTCATCATCACTGTCACTCCCTGATTCTTCAAGCCCGGAGAAGATGCTCTCCTCACTGTCTGACAAATCAGCCTGATCTTCATCACCATCATCTAGATGACCATCTTTACCGCCGTCCTTATCAAAGATGGGCAGCTGAGAAAGAAACAAGAAAAAGTGTCAGTGTAAGTTTGATAGAATCATAATAAAAGTCCATCATAAAAGTGCATCCGTCCATCATAAAAGTGCATCTATCCATCATAAAAGTGCATCTGTCCATCATAAAAGTGCATCCGTCCATCAAATCAGCAGACACCTGCAAACTCATTACTGCATAACCATATGCACATACATTTAATTTTACGTTTGTAATGAAATGCATTCATGGATCAATAGGTTTTCAATGACATGAGAAATGTATATATAGTAATGTGCTTCCAAACTTTAATAATATACTACTGTTATATAATATAATACACAGTATAAAGTATAAACACTAAACCAACTAAAAGAGAAAGCGTTACACGTACTCCGTGAGGTGTCTATTCATAGTTATTATTAAATGTATTATTAATCTCAATTGTATTATTATTCTGCATCTTATTCAGTCAAAACGCTGCAATTTAGTCTCGCGCTACATAAACACACGTGCTATTATATAACGCGTTATGCAGGACTACAGTCTGACTGCTTCAAAACAACGTTGTATCAATATGGTATCAAATCATACCTGTTCGTCTTCATTCTCCTCTATATTTCGTTTTTTATTCTTTAATTTAGTCATGGTGCCGCTGTGAGTTGGACGCATGCTGGAACTGCGACCATGTGGTTTTGAATCCGTGACGTCAAAGGTCAAACCAATACGCGTTCGGTTTATTTTACATACTTTTTATATAAAACATGTAAACATATCATTAGGTTTGCATTTGCTTCAAAAAATAACGTTTTATAAAATAGAATGATTTCGATTTGATTGCGTTTTATAATAACCGTGCCTGAGGTAAAAGGTTAAAGTTCAACGTTGAACGCTTGCACGTTTAACACTGTTAATTTGTCAAATTAATTATTTTAAATGCCTTAAAACGAATATAAAGAGAAGTATACTTGTTTTTAGTTATGTGTTTAGTATTTATGTATAGTTTTAATTAGGGTGATATTTTTAAACAGTCGTCGCGCTGCGTCATCAGAGCCCGACGCTTCTCAGCGCTGCTTGTTTTCTACGCAGTTTCGTCGCGATGTGGATTTAACGGAAATTTCCACTCCTTCTTAATCATTATTAACAGATATTCTGATTACATTATTACAGATATCGCTCTTTAAACGGGATACGGGTATTCTGAGGAGGAAAGAGAATCAGTTTCGTGTATTTGAAGTGTGTAATCTGCGTTCGTACGTTACAGAAACACTTTAGTTTGTAACTCTGCTCGTCTTCATCGGTGACTCATTACAGGGGTTCAGTCGTCGTCAGAAACAATAACTAAACTATCTGTGATGGAGTATCACAGTGTAGGGCCCGGCGGGGTGATAGTCTCGGGTAACAATGTACCTGCGTTTCTGACCAAACTCTGGACGCTGGTGGAGGATCCGGACACAGACCCTCTAATCTGCTGGAGTCCTGTGAGTTCTTGTTTTGGGTTTTATGTGGTTAGGGGAAGGTTTACAAGGCTGGATTATAGTTAGATTAATTTGTAATGAACAAGTTTTAGGCCTTAACCAGTACGTCCAAAAATAACATCTGATATGGAGGCACAGGATTGTGAATTTACTGTAGTTTTGTCTTCTATTTATAAGTGGCCCTGCTGATACTTGGGCTAAAGGGGCCCGAGACCGTTTACAGATCCGTCTTGTAGTTTACATTCAATCGTCATGAGCCAGTTTAGACTCTTTTAATAACATGTAAAGTGCTTAATTAATTGTATTTGTGTCCTGTCTAAATCTGGAGTATTATAAGTGGATTTGCTTGGTGCTTTTGTTTCTTTAGGCTGACTGTCAGGACAGACTACAGATCTGTAAATCGCTGGTTTAGTCTCAGATTCTTTTGACGTCTTGCAGATCTGTTATTGTTGTGTTTGTTCACTACTAAACTAGTAGGCCTGGTTTCACAGACAGGGCTTAGATTAAGCCAGGGTTAGACTTTAGTTCTGTTAAGACATCTAAGTAGCTTTTATACATGTGTCTACACAAACATTACTGGTGTGCATTGTGAGAGAAAATGGTGGCACTTCAGTGCAAGTTGCTTTCAGTTAAAACGGCTGAAAACATGCATTTTAGTCTGGGACTAGATTAAAGGGATGGTTCACCCAAAAATGAAAATTCTGTCATTAATTATTGACCCTCATGTCGTTCCAGACGCTTAAGACTTTCGTTCACCTTTGAAACACAAATGAAGATTTTTTTTGTTGAAATCTGAGAGCTTTCTGTTCCTCCATTGACAGCTACGCAACTTCCACTTTGATGCTTCAAAAAGTTCATAAAGAGATCGTTAAACGAGTCTATATGAATTGAGCGGTTTAGTCCAAATTTTCTAAAGAGACTTGATCGTTTTAAATGACGAACATATTTAATTTAGGCTTTTATTCACATATAAACATTGATCAGCGAACATAAACCGAAGCTGCCAAACCTGCTTGACGTGCAAGACTGAATCTCATTGGTTCTTGCTGAAGCTCAAATGTTCTGCATAATGCGAGAATGAACCTCATTGGTTCTTGCTGAAGCTCAAATGTGCTGCGTAACACGAGAATGAACCTCATTGGTTCTTGCTGAAGCTCAAATGTTCTGCATAATGCGAGAATGAACCTCATTGGTTCTTGCTGAAGCTCAAATGTGCTGCGTAACACGAGAATGAACCTCATTGGTTCTTGCTGAAGCTCAAATGTTCTGCATAATGCGAGAATGAACCTCATTGGTTCTTGCTGAAGCTCAAATGTTCTGCATAATGCGAGAATGAACCTCATTGGTTCTTGCTGAAGCTCAAATGTTCTGTGTAACACGAGAATGAACCTCATTGGTTCTTGCTGAAGCTCAAATGTTCTGTGTAACACGAGAATGAACCTCATTGGTTCTTGCTGAAGCTCAAATGTTCTGTGTAACACGAGAATGAACCTCATTGGTTCTTGCTGAAGCTCATATGTTCTGCGTAACACGAGAATGAACCTCATTGGTTCTTGCTGAAGCTCATATGTTCTGCGTAACACGAGAATGAACCTCATTGGTTCTTGCTGAAGCTCATATGTTCTGTGTAACACGAGAATGAACCTCATTGGTTCTTGCTGAAGCTCAAATGTTCTGCGTAACACGAGAATGAACCTCATTGGTTCTTGCTGAAGCTCAAATGTTCTGCGTAACACGAGAATGAACCTCATTGGTTCTTGCTGAAGCTCAAATGTTCTGCGTAACACGAGAATGAACCTCATTGGTTCTTGCTGAAGCTCATATGTTCTGCGTATCACGAGAATGAACCTCATTGGTTCTTGCTGAAGCTCATATGTTCTGTGTATCACGAGAATGAACCTCATTGGTTCTTCCTGAAGCTCAAACGTTCTGTGTAACACGAGAATGAACCTCATTGGTTCTTGCTGAAGCTCAAACATTCTGTGTAACATGAGAATGAACCTCATTGGTTCTTCCTGAAGCTCAAACGTTCTGTGTAACATGAGAATGAACCTCATTGGTTCTTCCTGAAGCTCAAACGTTCTGTGTAACATGAGAATGAACCTCATTGGTTCTTGCTTAAGCTCATATGTTCTGTGTAACATGAGAATGAACCTCATTGGTTCTTCCTGAAGCTCAAACGTTCTGTGTAACATGAGAATGAACCTCATTGGTTCTTCCTGAAGCTCAAACGTTCTGTGTAACATGAGAATGCACCTCATTGGTTCTTACTGAAGCTCAAGCGTTCTGCGTAACACAAGAATGAACCTCATTGGTTCTTGCTGAAGCTCAAATGTTCTGCGTAACACGAGAATGAACCTCATTGGTTCTTACTGAAGCTCAAGCGTTCTGTGTAACGCGAGAATGAACCTCATTGGTTCTTGCTGAAGCTCAAGCGTTCTGTGTAACGCGAGAATGAACCTCATTGGTTCTTGCTGAAGCTCAAATGTTCTGCGTAACACGAGAATGAACCTCATTGGTTCTTACTGAAGCTCAAGCGTTCTGTGTAACGCGAGAATGAACCTCATTGGTTCTTACTGAAGCTCAAGCGTTCTGCGTAACGCGAGAATGAACCTCATTGGTTCTTGCTGAAGCTCAAATGTTCTGCGTAACACGAGAATGAACCTCATTGGTTCTTGCTGAAGCTCAAATGTTCTGCGTAACACGAGAATGAACCTCATTGGTTCTTCCTGAAGCTCAAACGTTCTGTGTAACATGAGAATGAACCTCATTGGTTCTTGCTGAAGCTCATATGTTCTGTGTAACACGAGAATGAACCTCATTGGTTCTTCCTGAAGCTCAAACGTTCTGTGTAACATGAGAATGAACCTCATTGGTTCTTGCTGAAGCTCAAATGTTCTGCGTAACACGAGAATGAACCTCATTGGTTCTTACTGAAGCTCAAATGTTCTGCGTAACACGAGAATGAACCTCATTGGTTCTTGCTGAAGCTCAAATGTTCTGCGTAACACGAGAATGCACCTCATTGGTTCTTGCTGAAGCTCAAATGTTCTGCGTAACACGAGAATGAACCTCATTGGTTCTTGCTGAAGCTGAATGTTCTGCGTAACACGTGAATGAACCTCATTGGTTCTTGCTGAAGCTGAATGTTCTGCATAATGCGAGAATGAACCTCATTGGTTCTTGCTGAAGCTGAATGTTCTGCGTAACACGTGAATGAACCTCATTGGTTCTTGCTGAAGCTGAATGTTCTGCATAATGCGAGAATGAACCTCATTGGTTCTTGCTGAAGCTCAAGCGTTCTGTGTAACGCGAGAATGAACCTCATTGGTTCTTGCTGAAGCTCAAGCGTTCTGTGTAACGCGAGAATGAACCTCATTGGTTCTTGCTGAAGCTCAAATGTTCTGCGTAACACGAGAATGAACCTCATTGGTTCTTGCTGAAGCTCAAATGTTCTGCGTAACACGAGAATGAACCTCATTGGTTCTTGCTGAAGCTCAAGCCTTCTGCAAAACACGAGAATGAACCTCATTGGTTCTTACTGAAGCTCAAGCGTTCTGTGTAACGCGAGAATGAACCTCATTGGTTCTTGCTGAAGCTCAAATGTTCTGCGTAACACGAGAATGAACCTCATTGGTTCTTGCTGAAGCTCAAACGTGCTGCAAAACACGTGAATGAACCTCATTGGCTCTTGATCTCTTTATGAACTTTTTGAAGCATCGAAGTGTGTCAATGGAGGGACAGAAAGCTCTCATATTTCATCAAAAAGATATTAATTTGTGTTCTGAAGATGAACGAAAGTCTTACGGGTGTGGGATGGCATGAGGGTGAGTAATTAATGACAGAATTTTCATTTTTGGGCCAACTAGCCAAACCCCTCTTTAAGCCTTGTCTTTGAAACCGGGGGCCACTGTTTTAAGCACTTTTGATGTGTTTTCAGAATGGCACCAGCTTCCATGTGTTCGACCAGGGAAGGTTTTCCAAAGAAGTTCTGCCGAAGTACTTCAAGCACAATAACATGGCCAGTTTTGTTCGCCAGCTCAATATGTGTAAGTGTTCCAGCAGCCCGACAACAGAATTAACCTATTTAATCATTTGTACATTTTGACTATTTAATGGACCTTATCAACCAACCCAAATTATGTCATTATGCATTGCACCATAGACAATATGTATGATGTTTAATGCACAATAAATAGTTTTACTTCCTCAATGTTTAGGTTGATATAAACACTTAGTGTGCTGTCAACATGGAAGGTTTTGATTTGTATTTGTTCAAAGTCAATATATTTTTAGTCGGTCCTTTTCACAATACACATCGTTTCAAAGCAGCTTTACTGAGTAAAGCTTTAAAATGTAAAGTGCCTAATTGTCCACATTTAGCAGTTTAGAGTTATTGTATTATTGTTAATAATAAATTTTATTCATAGAGCACTTTTTAACTGTTTTATTCTCTATACATCTCATTCATTTGGAAGCAGAAGACATTTAACATGACAGAATTTGTGCTTATAACACACGTTAATGTCTTTCTTATAGATGGTTTTCGGAAAGTTGTCCACATCGAGCAGGGTGGGCTGGTAAAACCGGAGAAGGACGACACCGAATTTCAGCATCCGTATTTCATCCGCGGACAGGAGAGTCTTCTGGAGAACATCAAGAGGAAGGTAACAACGGTAAGTAGAAACTCATCTTGTTTATTCGGGGAAATCTTCTCTTGCTGAAACATCTGAAGCTCTTCAAAATGAGAGTATTTGCGCAACGCGTTTGTGAGATGTGGGCCGCAGTGACTTTGAGTTTTGAATGGTCTCCAGGTATTTATAATTAGTTGTTATTTCGGAGGGGCTTTTTTGATCCAAAGCAGCTTACAGACGGGCTGAAGTTCATTTAGGACACAGTTATGATGTCAGACCAGTAATGCGGTCTCAATTGGTCTGGATTTTTGGGGGATTCCCTGCTGCTTGTGTTTCACTTCTAAATTAACTTTTACCAGAATTATATTCTCCTACAGGGAAAAACTTAATAAAGTGGGATTATAAATGAACTTTTCTTACTGAGCAGAGGCTTTTCCAGCATTATGTGTAGTTTGTAATGCAGATGTGTAGCTGTAAGTGAAGAATTTTCCCTGTCATGTACACGTGATTGATTTTACTGATATATTTGCCATTTTCTGGTTTTTAATAAGTATAATTTTGGACAAGGATTTTCAAACTAGGGTCCAGAATTTTTTTTCTAAATATTTTAAATGGGTTTTTTTTACCTGTCAAATAATATTTATGTTAACATGTTATCTTTAAACATATTTTATGCAATAATTTGCATATTTACTGAATTTGATCCTTTTCTTCTCATTCTTCTTTCTAAATACTAGTACAGAAATCATTGGATTAATCATAAATCAGTTAGGTAACACTTTATTTTAAGATGACGTAGTTACATGTACTTACTAGGGCTGGGCGATATGACCTAAAAAAAAAAAATCCCTGATTTTTTTTTCTCACAAAAAATCCGATTTATGATTTAAATAGATTTTCTTTCTTTATTTTCTTTTTTTTCCCCCCCTCCTACTTAAAAAATCTCCAGATAACAAAGAAATTGAAACAAGTTTAAACGTTATATTGTTTATGTAAAATATTTGCGGCTTGGTAGCACATACCTGGGGACCAAAACTTTCAGCATGTGAATAAACCCCAGCTATTTCACAGTATAGATGGGCACCATATATATTGCAATATACAATATACATATCAAAGGTTTATGAATTGATATGCAGATAAAATTATTTTTTATTAACAACAGTAGCTAATGTTCAAAAAAAGTATAGGGAAAATGTAAATATTCTGCTCTTATTACATATAGGTTAACATTGTTCTTTTATAGTCTCACACTGAACTGACCAACAGCTTCAGTGATTATTAAAGGAATTGTTTTAAATTGACTATTTCTTCCACAATACAATACCCCTTTAAACTTTTAGTTTTACAAATCAAAACATTAAAAAATAAAATTAAAATCGGATAATATTTAGAGCTTTGAAGTGCTGGAATAAGTGTGAATCACTTGAAAACCCTTAAAGTGTTTGAATTTCAATCTCAAAATGTTGTACTAATCCTGAGATGAATAATGACAACAGCATTAAATCCACGTGGTGTTACTAGGGATGAAACGATTACCGGTTTCACGATAAACCACGATAAAATTTAGTGACGGTTAGTAATATCGTATAAAATTGTATTATCATTAAAACCGCGTGTGATTATCACGGTTGTGAAAACTCGCGGTAAATCTTGTCCAGTCAGCGTCAGTCTGGCGCACCGCTGTTTTCTGAATGAGGAGAAATGACAGAAAGCAGTGACAGCACTCGGGAGATTGTTCTGCCTTCTAAAAGGACCAAATCTGAGGTGTGGTCATATTTTGGCTTTTACAAAAGTCCTGAGGGAAACTTAATCTAAGATGGTCACCCTGTCTGCAGAACATGCCAGAAGAAAGTCGCTGTAATAGGGAAAACACTTCAAAACTACGAACGCAAGGCAAGTGGACTTTGACCTCAATACCAAACCTACGTCTGGGAAATAATAATGTGAAGCGAACGAACAAATTCAGACAAGACTAGGGTGACATTTAAGGGATAATAATCAGGGTTTGACATTAACAACCGCCATTTGCGGGTGTAACGTTATTTCGGCTGCACACTAGCCACTCTGGCTGTTGAACTTATAATAGTCTTCTCAAAAGCCATCTGTTATAATCGCGTTGCGCATTATAAGCACTTACACGTGCTTCTATTGAGTTTATGAATGCAATATCTCATAATCAGAGGCGTTCATATTAGCGGAGTTTTGTTCAGAGCGCGCGCCGCTCTCACACGCTGAAATCTGCACTCGAAGCAGAGATAAACGTGCGATGCACGCAGGAGATTCACTCATCATACAGTGGTTGACTGTTTTTGTTCTATTTCAGCAGCGAAAATGGTTTTAAAAAAACACAGCAGAACCACAGCGCATCTGATATGACTGGCATAACGCAGGCGAATTTAGGGACCGTCTGTAAAGTTACATACAACATTGGTAACGTTATACACGTTTCAAACTTCAATAGCATTTGAAGAGAATGACAGTCATAAAAAGACTGTAAAGTGTTCATCTAGGTGTCAGGTATGATGCGCACATTTTGATATTTAATAAAATAAACTGTCGAATCATATGGAAATATGGATATGCATTATTTCACTAGGATACTGTTTGGGCTCTTACACAAAATATGCTAGATTTAAATGTGTCTGATAGAACACTGATGAGAATATTGCTTGGGAATATATTTACAGTGATAATATTAGAGATTATATTTACGACAAATGATTATTATTTATGCGTTGCTATTGATGACGGCCATTAAGGAAGGAAATCCCACAGAATCTAGCTTAAAAAAGTGCTTAGAGCTGCTTTAGTTATTTGTTGTTTGTTGAATTTCAAATATAAAACTTGTTGAAATGTTTTAAGTGTGTGCATCTGTTCTTTTTGAACACTTTCATTTCGTTTGAACAAAACCGTGATAATATTGATAACCGTGATAATTTGGGTCACTATAATCGTGATGTTAAATTTCCATACCGTTTCATCCCTACTAGGTGTTACTACAGTAAATCATGGTGAATATTGGTGATTTGGGACTGAAACCCCTGATCTTATCTCATGTTGTTTCCACGTCAGCTCTGTTTGATCTGATATCTGTGGTTTATAACAGAATTCTGCGTCGAACGCTTCCACTAGATCTCGCAGTAGCGATGTTATTAATACTGTGGTGAAACTCTTTCTAACTGGATCTCCCAGTGCTGTGTAGTAACGGTGTCACGAGATCGGCCCGTGTGTGAGCTGAGCTCCCGCTGCGCTGTCTATTACTGCTCCGAGCTGAGAAACGTCCGTGCAGCTCAAACGAGTAATGTTAGCGCGGTTCTGTTCAGACTTCAAACACACTTTGCAGCAGGGTATTTTTTCGACTGACGCCGAAAACCCGAACCAATTACGAATGACACTGTATGTTGTAAGATGACACTGTCCGTGTTGTTTGTGTATCTCTGGCTAACGCGCGTGGGGCGGGCTGAGCCCATTCAGGACTACGGGAGGCCAGAGGGGCACGTCTGCGGATGTTAAAAAGAAAACCGATTTTCATTCAAACAAATCGACGTAAACTACACATTTGAGTTAATTGATAAAATCGATTTATCGCCCAGCCCTAGTACTTACTATAGTTATAAGAGTACATTTTTGAAAAAAATGCATAGTTACAAGTAACTAACCCCAAACGTGACTCTAAAGTAAGTACATGCAGTTAATTAATACTACTCAGTACTTATTTGAGTAAGTACAATTTAACTACGTCACCTTAAAATTAAGTGTAATAAGTGTAATGTGCATATAGTTGTCTATAATATCACATAATATATAATCAGGGCTCCAGACTGCGACTGAATGGTTGCATTTTGTGACCTTTTTTCCTGCTGGTGCGACTGAATTTGGTTGGAGGTCACACTGGTGCGACCACCGTGGTGCCCAACTGATGAGAGCTGCCATTTCTGTTACATATGAGAAAAATCGGGCCGCAAACAAAATGAAAGTGGAACGGAACCGTGTTACTCGTTTGAGCTGTGCTGCGCGGACCGTTTATCAGCTCAGAGCAATAATAGACATCGCAGCGCGAGCTCATACATGGGCCGATCTCGATCACGCCACACCGTTACTAAACAACGCTGGGAGATCCAGTGAGGAAGCACTGAGCATTCACCACAGAATTGATAACATCGCTACTGTGAGACCCAGTGGGACACGTTTGGTGCAGAATTATCTGTTATAAACCACAGACATTCACCATGGATTGAATGTAGTAACACCCCATGGTATTGTGGAAGAAATAGTCAAATGTTTTTTTTATTTTAATTTTTTACATTATTCATCTCGGGGTTCGTAAAACCTTTTGAGAGTGAAATTCAAGCACTTTTTAAGTGTTTCACCCTTTTTCCAGCACTTCAAAGCTCTAAATATTATACAATTTTAATACTATTTTTAGTGTGATGATTTGCAAAACTAAAAGTTTAAAGGGGCTGGCCACTTTATGGCAAAAAACAAACAAAAACATTATAACCAGTAGGTGGTGGCATAGGAGCACTTATTTGACTCATTAGACATTTCCACTCCTTAATATATGGAAAAAAAGCAGGAAGTCACAAAGTCTCATGAAAAACTAAAACTTTTCTTCAAATTGTGACTGGATTACAAAGAAAACAAGTAAAGAGTGTTCCTTTTAGTTCAGTATGAGACTATAGAAGAACAATAGTACATTTAATAAGCGTGGAATATTACAATTTTCCTTATAAAAATGTGTTTTTTGCACATAACTGTTGTTAATAAAAGTTCATTTTTTTCTGCCTAACAATTCAAGCTCAGCGCTTCACTCTTAAATTTATAATAAACAAACATATACTTTTATTAGTAACTGCACTTATTAACAAAGCAATACAAAACAATAGTAATTTTATGATTAAATTAACCTTATGATACATTTTCCTCCAGCGCCACCAAATCTGATGCCACTGCTTTCAAATGTTAGTCTGGAGCCCTGATAATATAACGTACCTTTGTGTCATCATACACATCATTTTTCATACAGTATAAATATGTCTTTGCATTTGAAACTATGTAGCTGACTTTGTACTTGCCATTTAAAATGTTGAAAAATATGTTAAGCTATAGATTATATTGTCACTGTGTAACCTGTACTAATTATTATATGGCATATTACTGTACATTTGTGTATATATACCATTACTATAGATAGATAGATATCCAGTTTAGATGTGTTAAATGCATTTTTCTTTCATGAAATCTGGTTTTGCGACTTGTAATCGCAGATTTTATTTGTGTTTTCTGTGCTAATTTTTGAGGAAATGGAAATCAGGAATTATCAAACCATTTAAAAAACACTCTAGTTCTGTTCGGAAATCTGTGGTTTGGATATTTCCAGTTCTCAGTGTGCAGAGTCTGGTGATGGGTAACCAGATCAAGTCGTGTGCGATGGTTTCCATGTGCTCTGCCGGGTTTCCACGGTGTCCCTCTTTCGCGTTGGCTCGGTGACAGATTGCGATAATCAGCCGGTCTGAGAGGAAGCCAGCTGGAGACGTGTGGATTAGAGGCCCGAGGTTCTGGGGCACTTAATCTGGCATCACTCTGATGCTCGATCGCCGGCACTTTCCAACCCTCCCAATTTATAGTCTTTCCTCTCCCGCTCTGTCCAAATGTCCGGCTCAGGGCGGAAATCAAACCGTTAGCACATGCTTTCCACTACGTGAGGGTTCAGAAACGGGTCATGTCAGACTCCTCTCACCCCTCCAATCACATGCACACTCTTCAGTTCATATCACCATCTTTGACGTTTTCATTGTGTCCATCTGCAGGTGTCGAATATTAAACACGAGGACATCAAGATCAACTCTGACGACGTGTCTAAAATGATCACAGATGTCCAGCTCATGAAGGGCAAGCAGGAGTCGATGGACTCCAAAATCAGCACCCTCAAACAGTAAGTCACACTGCAGTCAAAAGTTGGAACTAATTATGTTTGTTTTATAATTTTGAAAGAGTATCTTCTGCTCACCAAGACTGCATTTATTTGATCTAATATACAGTAAAAACAGTAATATTGTGAAATATTATTACAATTTATTTTATAAATTGAAGGATCATGTGACATTGAAGACTGGAGTAATGATGCTGAAAATTCAGCTTCGATCACACAGGGTTCCCGCGGGGTCTTAAAATGTCTTAAATTTCAAAATCTAAATTTTAGGCCTTAAAAAGTCTTAAATTCTCTGAAGTATTGAGTTCTAGGTCTTAAATTGTTTTAAACAGGTCTTAAATTGATCTGCGTCCATGTAACGCTACCTCTAATGCTCATTTAAATGCTCCCGCAGCGTGTGTGTGTGTGTGTGTGTGTGTGTGTGTGTGTGTGTGTGTGTGTGTGTGTGTGTGTGTGTGTGTGTGTGTGTGTGTGTGTGTGTGTGTGTGTGTGTGTGTGTGTGTGTGTGTGTGTGTGTGTGTGTGTGTGTGTGTGTGTGTGTGTGTGTGTGTGTGTGTGTGTGTGTGTGTGTGTGTGTTTATTCCGGGCTGTTGTAGTTTTTTTCTTTCGCTAGTCCAACTATAGTTCGCTGTATTACAACTACAAATGAGACCAGCATGCATCTTATATTGCAGCCAATCAGCTTTCATGTTATTGGCGCGGGTCTCTTTCGGATTGTACCAAAAACGCATCAAACGGATTTTATTCCTCAGCTTCAGTTCTGCAGTTCTTCCAGTTCACGCAATCGTGAAAGCGAAGGTGAATCTTTCTCGCATAATGACCAAATAAAAGTATGATACGTCCGACAGCACTAAAAAGAGTTAATTAATAAGAGTTAGTTAAATCACAAACTCAATAGACACACAGACCGATGTTAGAATGGCTGTGGATTTTGTGCACGCGTTTGCCGCCTGTCAGCTCGCGCAAGTGTACCGAATGTGGTACACTTAATCTAGGCTTACTCTTGAACGATCATACACGCATTCATATCCCTATGTTCTTATTGGCGGTTATGTCTTGACTCTTGAGTAAAAAAGTTTGGGACGTGTGTCAGTATTGTATCTGCACATTACTGTAGTTCTTAAAGTGAAAGCATACCAATATAGTTTTTACCCGCTCCTGTCGGTGTGTTAATGTTAAACAAACAACAACAGGGGAAAAAACGTTACTTCAACTTTAAGCACTGTTTGTATCCGTATCTTTAGGTTGTATTTATTTGTCCTATTGTAATTGGTTAATACGTTTAGTACTTATTAGTAAAAACGTAGTTTTACTTTTTTACAATATTTACAATTGCTTACTTGTAAGATTTTGGGCATATTTCCCACCCAAAGCGATAATGTTATTAAAGCTAGATAGCACACCACTTTACCAGCCTTTTTTTTGTAATACCAAACAAGATTCATGCATTTTGTTAGTTTTATTGTCATGTGTGACTATTGTGCATCTACGGTAATATGGTAAATGTGACATCCTATGCAAAAAACAAAACTGGAAATGACCACCACAAAATCAGTCATTTTGATCTCAGTAGGGAAAAAAAATATAAAAATAAAAATATATATATTAGTGAAATCCTGAGATTGAGCTATGAGGAAGTGCAAGTTTACTAATACTTTGTTCAATTTGAATAAATTAATTTGCTTTGCAAGTAATTTTGTGATTCTGCATTTCCTTTGTACGTTTTTTTTATTGCGTGATATAGGACTTAAATATAATCCCTAATGGTCTTAAAAAGGTCTTAAAAAGTCTTAAATTTGACTTTGAATAAATTACATTTTTACAATATACATTGATCAGGCATAACAGGTGAAGTGAATAACACTGATTATCTCTTCATCACGGCTCCTGTTAGTGGGATATATTAGGCAGCAAGTGAACATTTTGTCCTCAAAGTTGATGTGTTAGAAGCAGGAAAAATGGGCAAGCGTAAGGATTTGAGTGAGTTTGACAAGGGCCAAATTGTGATGGCTAGACGGCTTCTCTTCTGCTAGAGCATCTCCAAAACTGCAGCTCTTGTGGGGTGTTCCCGGTCTGCAGTGGTCAGTATCTATCAAAAGTGCTCCAGAGAACCGGCGACATGGTCATGGACGGCCAAGGCTCATTGATGCACGTGGGGAGTGAAGGCTGGCCTGTGTGGTCCGATCAAACAGACGAGCTACTGGAGCTCAAATTGCTCTAGAAGTTAATGCTGGTTCTGACAACAGCGCATCGCAGTTTGTTGATCAGTCAGGGTGCCCATGCTGACCCCTGACCACCAGCGAAAGCGCCAACATTGGGCACGTAAGCATCAGAACTGGTTTTGGCAGCAGAAGTGGGACCAACACAATATTAGGAAGGTGATCACAATGTTATGCCTGATCGGTGTATTCACATAGAAAACAATGCTACTGTTTTAATTGCATTTTCTTATGGAGCGTAAGAGACTTTTTTTTCAAAAAACATAAAAAAATCTAAATTATTCCAAACATTTAACCGGTCGAGTAGGTTCACCCAAATTTTCTACTTCCTCTTTCTGTTCTGGTTTAGTTAAGCATCTAAACTGACTTTAAAGGGATAGTTCACATAAAAATGAAAATTGTGTCATTTACTCCCCCTCAAGTTGTTCCAAACCTGTATGAAATTGAAGACAAAAGAAGATATTTTAAAGAATGTCAGAAACCAAACAGTTAATGGACCCCATGGTATTTTTTCCCATACTATGGAAGACAATGGGGTCCATCAACTGTTCCCTTACCCATATTCTTCAGAAGAAAGAAACTCGTACAGGTTTGGAACAACTTGAGGGTGAGTAAATGATGACAGAATTTACATTTTTCGGTGTGAACTATCCATTTAACAAAGTTCCTAAACCTACTAGGAAAAGTTTGACGGATGTAACAGTTGGCTTGTTGACAGCCAAGCGGTTAGGGCTTATCCAGTGTTGCGCCGGGTTGATATCAATAGCTGTTCAAAGTGGAACTCTTACGACGTGAATGAGCGTTAATCTCTGCCGGCTTCGTGACCGCTCATTAATGCTTCACCTTTTTCAACCCTGTTAGTCATCGCTCTAAAACGGACGGGCGTCCTCACGCCAGTGTGACGTGGTTCGGCAGCTGCTCTGAGCTCATCCAAAGGCATTTTGTCCCTTTCCCTCTCACAGCTGGACGGGTCTCTAGGCTTTTGGTCACGTGTTTGTGTGGTCAGCTGGTACACAGGCTGAATATTACTGATGATGTCAGCATGAACGTTTTTTAGTAATGTATTTGTGTACGTTTGCCCGATAGGCTTCCGTCATAAGGTCATAACTGTGATTTAAATGCATTTGTATTGTTTTTTACTATAGTATGAGCTAATACAAATATTTTGGTATTTTCTTTTTAATTTGTAAGTTTTAATCATTTTAGTCTGTTTTAAATAAGTTTTTATTTTAGTACATCAAGTTAAACTAAATGAAAATGAGAAATGTTGAAATAAACATTTTTTCATTTGATTTTATTTCAAGTAATGAATATGTTTTTAATGGTTTTATTTAAGTATAATAATAACCCTGATTGTTTGTTGGGGTGATTGACATCATGGCACAGACGCTGTAAACAGCTTGTGTTTTGCACGGCATATTTAATGCTGTTAAATGTATTTTAACAAAGTTAATGCACTAGCACAGGTGTCTGTTTTTAATAACTAAACTCATGTTTATCAGAAAAATAATAGACAAATCCTAATTTTAAAGGCAAATTTATTCATTAATAGAGCTGCATGATTCTGGATCAATTGAGAATCATGTATTTTTCTTTTCTATTTTTTTAAAAGAGAGATCATGATTCTCCCATGATTCTAAATAAACAACCACACAAAATAACATGACATTTACTTGAGGTGCTGACAAAATATTAGTTTTTCTAAATTGCTAAAACATAATTTCTGAAACCGTGCTCCATTTTTTTTGAAAACATTAAACACAAAAGCTCATCTTCAAGCACTATTTACAAAACCTCTGACTCTTCTTGCAAAATTAAACTTTCGCCTAAAAAACGTTTTACCTGTGTTCAAAATCAAAAACTCCTCTCAAATCATGAACAAAGTGATCAAAATGATATACATGATATCAAGCAGTCAGTAAACAATACACCAAAAAAATAGAAAATGCATTGTTCAAAACATAGTTCTCAGGAAGAAGTACATTTTTAATCTCAAAACAAGTTTCAAGTTTTTCCGTCATTGTCTTTTGATGAACGAAAACATGTTCTATCATAGTAGCTCAAAATTGATCAGAAATTACTACTCTGCTTTGCTCTTTGCAATTTTTTTTTGTTCTTCCTCCTCCTCTGCCTCTTTCTTGCCCTCTTCCTCCTCTTCCTCTTTCTTGCTCTCCTCCCCTTCTTCCTCTTTCTTGCTCTCCTCCCCCTCTTCCTCTTTCTTGCCCTCCTCGCCCTCTTCCTCTTTCTTGTCCTCTTCCTCCTTGTCGCTCACCTCACATACGCACTCGTCCTTTCACATTGTTTCTTCTATCCAATCTCAGACTTTCTCCTTCCCACCTTCAACAACCTGTTTGCTCTCTGAACTGGCTTCTATTGGTTGTCACATTATTTGAAACAGGTTAAATCAATGTTGAGTGGTTGTGTTCAATCAATGACATTTGTTCTTTATATTGTATTTGTTTGTTGCCACTTGTGTTTACCAGTATGGATGATGTGCATTAGAGTACAGAATGTGTTCAGAGTTTTGCTGAAAAGTCTAAGTGAGATCTTCAAATTGTGTTTTACCGTGTGAAATGGTTTAAGGTATTGACAACAGACTGCACGATTAGCTAAATGAGTTCAGGCAACTGAGAACTTTGTTCAGCCAATGGGTTTTAGTGTTTTAGCAATTGAGAAAAACTGTAATTGCTGCGGTCTATTTAAAAATCTTTTTTATTTGTAATTGGTTTGAGTGAATGATTCAATGACTATTACTGGATGAATCAGCATTTTTGAATGAATCTCTTGAATGAGATTGAAACTCTTCAAACATCTAAGCAATCTTTTAATGATTAATCGTGCAGCTCTATTCATAAATCAACCAATATTAATAAAGTTCAGTGTGAAATATCATCAAACAGTGAGGTATAGCATTCATAATGCCTTTATTGCAAAATTCAATGATTTTAGATTTTCAAAAAGTACAATTACTCACGGCTAACTTCAAAAAGAGAGAGCCCTGGTTTTAAGTTGGATTATATTTTAATTCTTGTATGATCTTTTTTTGACAGTCTGTTTTGGCATGAAGGAGGTTTTGAAGGAAATTGCCCCCAATCGGTGTCGTCCTGAGTAAATGTAGAGGGATATAATCCTCCTTCTTACAGGAATCCACACCTGCCCCTATAAACCCCCGTCCCATCTGCTGAGGGGTGAGCAGGGGGGCAGGACACATGATCGGAGGAGGGGACTCTTAAAGAGCTTCTTCCTGCACGCTGCTGTTTTACAGACGCAGCTGAGTCCTCTCATAATCTCCATATAAGAGACCCGTCCGCAGGGAGTCCACGGACCTCTGACGTGACATCATCTGCCCCCTGATATTTTACACTGAAAAAAATGTATTTACTTTGGAACCATTTTCACTCAGAAATTACTCTTAAATTTCTTCAAATAATTTGAAAAACGACAGGCAACACATTGATTTTAAATGTGAAATTTTGAAGTATAAAACTGAAATAGTATTTTCTTATAAAACATCTCATTTACGACAACACTCACACTGTACCATAATATATATACTTTTTATATTTCTCAAATGTATAGTTTACAATTATACAAACTAAGCATTGTTTAATTAATTTATAATGTTTCATAGATTTATGTAATTGTAAAATCATAGACATATTTCTATTTAGCTTTTATCATGTGTATATCTATATTTATATTTGCCGTTTATGCTTTTTTAGATTAATGAAGTGAGGCCAGGTGTAGATTAAAAAAAATCTAACTTTTAATAATTTTGTTTTTGTTGTTTAAATATAGTTTAGTTATTGATTTACAATTTTCTATTTTACTATTTTTTTGCCATAAATATAGCTGTGTTATTTGGCATGGTGCTAAAATATAAATCATAAAACAAACCTGTATATATGGGTGAAGTTTCCTATATGTTGTGCTTTCTTAGCACATCATTGGTGCTGATGGAAGGACATAGGAATTTTTTTTTTGTGTGTGTGTTTTATAAACTTTTTTTGCTCATGATTTCAAATCCTCTGGCATTATTTCCCACTAATGCCAGTTTGATGTACAGTATTAGCCTGTGCTTTTGTTCCTCTGTGCTGGTCTGTGTTCAGGCCGTGTGTCTGGCCATATTGGACCCGTGAGCGCACTTAAAATGGCATTTTATCAGTGTCAGGGGAGCCGAGTTTAAGAGAAGCAGGCCTTACTCAATCACCCTGAAAACACACCAGTCAGTGACATTTACAAAGATTAGTGCCATATCTGTCTTGTTCGTTGTGAATGAAACACCAGAAGATGAATGGAAATTTCACATGTTAAATGTAAATCTTTATTAAACCTGGTCTGTCTCTGTCCCGCAGTGAGAACGAGGCGCTGTGGAGGGAAGTCGCCACTCTGAGACAGAAACACGCTCAACAGCAGAAAGTTGTCAATAAGGTAAACTCAGCTGAACTTTTCCCTGCTTTCAGAGTGACACATGCCTGTGTTGCTCAGTATTTTGAACAATGTACTTAAGGGGTGTCCAAACATTTTTTAAAAGGGGTCCAGATTCGATGTTGTGGACACACCCGGGGGCGGGTTCCCTTTTCAGTTTTTTTTATATATACACTGAACAAACGTATTATAATTATTATAATATTTTTTTTAATTATTATTATTATAAACGTAACACTTTTGTTTTTGCCCCCATTTTTCATGAGCTGAACTCAAAAGATTTAAGATTTTTCTATGTACCCAAAAGGCCTGTTTCTCTCAAATATTGTTCACAAATATGTCTAAATCTGTGTTAGTGAGCACTTCTCCTTTGCCGAGATAATCCATCCACCTCACAGGTGTGGCATATCAAGATGCTAATCAGACAGCATGATTATTGCACAGGTGTGCCTTAGGCTGGCCACTCTAAAATGTGCAGTTTTTCTGTATTGGGGGGGTCTGGGCCGGGGGGAGGGGGTCCCAGGTGGTCCAAAAAAAGTCAATATCTGGTGCGACCACCATTTGCCTCACATCTCCTTCGCATGGAGTTGATCAGGTTGTTGATTGTGGCCTGTGGAATGTTGGTCCACTCCTCTTCAACGGCTGTGCGAAGTTGCCAGATATTGGAGGAACTGGAACACACTGTCGTATAAGCCGATCCAAAGCATCCCAAACATGCTCAATGTTATGTTTCCCTGGCCTAAAATCTAATACTGCATCTTGTGTTGACATTTTGAAACAGCACGATTTGTTAATTAAGGCTGGCGGCCCTTAATAATGTATTTTAATAGTTTGAAATGTATCCCGGGCTGGGCTTTGGACACCCCTGATGTACTTAAAACAGGCAGCCTTTAGCAATTAAACATGAAACGAATCCCATTTTACTTCCATAATAGAGCTGCTAATTTTTTTTTAGAGATCACGATTCTCTCACGATTCTGAACAGACAACTAAATAAAATAAATTACAAGAGGATCTGACAAAATATTAATTGCTGCAGTCTATTTAAAATGTTTTAATTTTTATATTAAAAAGTGAATGATTCAATGACTCCCTCATAAAGACTTCACTTGTTTGATTACTGGATGAATCAGCATTTCTGAACAAATCTCTTGAATGAATGATACAGTGACAAATGCATTTTTATCCTGTGTAATCGATACAGTTGTTATTTGAAGAATTTGTATCTTATCATTGTTTATGTACAATATGGAAATATGTAATGTCAGTTGAATACATTTCAAGTTGTAATTCTTTCTTTTTCACAGCTCATTCAGTTCCTGATCACACTTGCACGGTCCAACAGAGTCCTGGGAGTGAAACGAAAGATGCAAGTCAACCTCAGATTAATACACTCAGACTGATCCACTTTATATCTGTCACTGTCGTCCTATTTAAAGAGGACCTATTATGCTTTTTTACATTTTCAACCTTCTTTAGTGCTGTTTGAACATGAAAAGGGTCTGCAAAGTTACTCCAAAGGTAATTATTATCTATATCAGTGCGCACTGTTTTCCCTCAAACACCTCGATTGTAGTCTTGAGTTTTATCCAGGAACAAATACGTCACAATATTCCTCATTTAAATAATCCCCACCCAAGGCATATGCAATAAAGTGGGAGAGGCCTGGTTAGTTAGTGTTGAAACATAAGGTTATGGCGTAACATTTCCAAAGTTAGCTCGAAGTGGTGGACCGATCGCAAAGCACTGGTCGGGCAGACCAATCAGAGCGCACTGAGCTTTATGGAAGGAGGGCTTCATAGAGACCGGAACTAAACCGAGCGTTACTGATAGACTGGGAAGAGAGGAGCTGCAACAATGTACAATATATGAAAAGTAAGGTGAACAATCAAGCATGAACGCATATTCTAGTAGAGACCAAAAATAAAATCAACACTTTCAAAAAGGGCATAATAGGTCCTCTTTATCTGTAGTATTGCAGTGTGTGAAATTGTGTTATCTGTGATTTGTTGTCTGTTTTAAGGTATTCACCCCTTTCCTCTTGCCTTTTTATTTTTTGGGGGGATTTTTCTATTTCTTTCTTTCTTTCTCTCTCTCTCTCGTTCGTTCGTTCTGTTCGGTCACAGGCCCTTGATGTTGAACGATGGCAGCTCCACACACTCCATGCCCAAATACTCTCGGCAGTACTCGCTCGAGTCGTCTCCTGCCATCTCTGTGAGTACAGCATGCTTCCATCTCAAACCGAGAGCTGAATTTACCAATGATTACCAGGTTTGTTACGTTTAATGTATGTTTTCTTGTGTGCAGCCCTCCAGCACAGCTTTCACAGGAACGGGTGTCTACACCTCAGAATCGCCCGTGAAGACGGGGCCAATCATCTCTGACATCACTGAACTGGCACAGTCCAACCCTGTGGCCACGGAGGAATGGATTGAAGATAGGCAAGTTTGAGATTCTCTTAAAGGGGCAATGAGTTAATCTCGCAAAGATATATTTAGTTCTATTTGTGTGTTTATATTTATTTGTTATTGTGTGTGTGTGTGTGTGTGTGTGTGTGTGTGTGTGTGTGTGTGTGTGTGTGTGTGTGTGTGTGTGTGTGTGTGTGTGTGTGTGTGTGTGTGTGTGTGTGTGTGTGTGTGTGTGTGTGTGTGTGTGTGTGTGTGTGTGTGTGTGTGTGTGTGTGTGTGTGTGTGTGTGTGTGTGTGTGTGTGTGTGTGTGTGTGTGTGTTTATTTATTTATTACAATTAAGCAATTTTTAAATTACTGCAATTATCAAATGTAATTTTTATTAACGTGATGTGGAAAAGAAATGTATTGGAGTATTTATATTATTTAAAAAAATTAAATATTCTTTTTTTTTTATCGTTACTGTATCATGGTACTTTTTTATTATTGCTGCTTTTAAATCTCTGAGAATATTTGAATAACTGCTTTTAGTACCATAAATATTTTAATATTTTTTAGCATTGTGACTATTTAGCAGTGTTAATTTTGACAGCAAATTTTGATTTTGCTTTAGTCATAGTCTTTTGACTAAAATGCCATTGAGTTTTAGTCATATTTTAGTCACCTGAATTGTTTTTAGTTTTAGTCTAGTTTTAGTCGACTAAATATCATAAGATTTTAGTCGACTAAATCTAATGAGTTTAGTTAAATTGTAATAAATTAAGCATTTATGCCTTACATAACCGACTGTCACTTGAACTGACATTTTGTTTTTGACATTAAAAATACACGAAATAGCTCAATTCACTTTTTTGTTTGTTTTTTAAAAACAGCTATATAGTTTTTATAACTTCGTATTTTTGTTTTAGTCAGTAGGCCATATCAGGTTAAGCTAAAGCTTTCAAATAAGTTTGTTTATTTTTATTTAATTTCAAGTAATGAAGAGTTTTTAAATGGTTTTAGTGAACTATTATAACCCTGATACTTTATTGAATATGTGTCAAATACTGGTCTGTCCTCCTGAATATGAATTAAATGGGAATTAAATTGAATACAGTTTATTGTGTAACCAAAAACGAATATATAATGCGTGACTTGTAATTATAAACAAGCTCGAAATACACCGGGACTCTTATTTAAAAAAAGCCTACGCCTCTGTTGCTATTGCAGCTGCTCATTCAAGTTCAGATGAGGAGATAAAATATGCATTGTTACAACCGTCTTAAACATATTACTATATACACATCGTAAAGTAAACATTGTCATTCTTCATCAGCATTAGTTCATAAACAATTGTCTGGCATATATGTGTGTTATTGATCGATTGAGCCACTCTGGAGTGCTGGGGTGAGCCTGTAGAAGCGCAACAGCGCTGTGTTTTCCAGCGGTTAGATCAGCACGTTCAGATCAAATGTGCGCCTCTGTTACACAGGATATATCAGTTCTGACTGGATCTCTTCCCTAATCGTCCCTCCCTGACATTTTCATCTTGTTTTTATTTGTTGACTAAAATGAAAGTTGATTTTCGTTATAGTTTTTAAGACGTCATGTGTGAACACGCCCTTACATTACAATAAACCACATTTTTCTAATTTCATACTCATTACTCATTTTTCTATTATTATTATTATTATCTGAAATTTATTTTAAACATTTTATTTAAAAACATTACAACAACAAAAACATTGTTTCACAATATTTTAAATACTGTAATGCAATAATCACAGTTATAAGTAATGGTAATTATGATCATTAAAACTTGTTCAAAAATAATCCATAAATGTTAATGGGCCTGAAATAGACCTTTTCTTTATGCAAACTATAATTTCAGATGACCGTTTTTGCCTCTGTATCTAAGTCTTATACATGTATGTTTTCTGTTAAGATTATAGATTAATTGAAAGCGCTTTGCTTTGAAAGTCTTATTGCTGTTATTGTAACAAATCTCCTCTCTTTTTCATCACAGAACAAGCCCATTGGTCCACATCAAGGAGGAGCCGTCTAGCCCCGCCCACAGTCCTGAGGTGGAGGAGGTGTGTCCTGTTGAAGTGGAAGTGGGGGCAGGAATGGGTGTACCTGTGGACACGCCCCTTTCCCCCACAACCTTCATCAATTCCATCCTTCAGGAGAACGAGCACGTCAACGCCCCGACCCCGCCTCCCAACGAGCTGAAGTGTTTGAGCGTGGCCTGCTTGGACAAGTGAGCTTTATCAACATGTTTACATCTACCTAGGAGAAACAAACTACTGCCTCCCTGCCCAGTTTGAGTTTATAGACTTCTGAGTACCTGGTTGTGATCCATCGATCAGCTGGGATTGACCACTCAAAAATGAAAGTTCTGTCATCATTCGCTCACCATCATGTTGCCAGGATTCGTTTTCTGTGGAGCACAGAGAAGTTGCTGTCTTTAATAAAGTCAAAGTGGATGGTGACCACTTTTTGACACGTTCATAATACATGTGAGAATCAAATGTTTGTTGGCAGTTTCTTCTTTCCTTCCTTCCTTCTGCAGTGTGGGGGGTGTGTGGCGTTTCTGACTGTATGCAAACAAAAATTCTCACATTTGTGCATAAACAGCAGTTTTTATCATGTATAATTGCAAATGAGATTTGAAATCAAAGGCATGGTTTTGTTTATGAATTACAATTATTGGTCTGTTCTCACACAAAATGAGCAAATGGCTCCAAAATAATTAATTGTATGGCCTACATTATGACGCTTTTTGGTGGTCACCATCCACTTTCGTCTTGTAGGGTTAGTTCACCCAAAAATGAAAATGATCCCATAATTTACTCACCCTCAAACTATCCTAGGTGTAGTGTTGTCAAACGTACCGACCTCGATACCAAGTCGTTACTGAAATTGAAAAAATGTGACGCTTTGAGCGCTATTGAGCTGGACTCGTAAACACTTCTAACTGGCCATTGTGCTCACGCACTCACTGGATGTGTCTGTGATTGGCTACAATGATCAACGCACGGGGACGTTTGAAAGCACACGGAAGTGTTTGAAAGTGTTTTGAAAGCAGGAGCTTTTGAAAGCACAAGCATGCGTCGCCCAGCGGATACACTATCTGTGTATGCTCTCGGTGAAAAGTGTCATTGATGTACATTTACAACATGTTTTTGAAGCGCTGGTCATTGTAGCCAATCACAGACATATTTGATGAGTGTGTGAGCACAATAAGCAATCAGAGCTGTTTACGATTCCGCTCAAAGCGCACATTTTTTACATTTCAATACTGACTTGGTATCGCGACCTGTATTTTTGACAACACTACCTAGGTGTATATGACGTTTTTCTTTCAGCCAGACACAATCAGAGTTATATTTAAAAAATATCCTGGCTCTTCCAAGCTTGGGAGTTAATGGCACCCTAAGCCTCGTGCACACCGGGACATTATCGCATACGCTTATCACCAGTGTTTTTTTCGACGTGTCTTCTGTGTTTATACCCCAGCGATTTTCACAGGCGATGCGCCGAGTGAACGTGCAGATTCACTCCCTGACAGTAGATGGCGCTTTTGATTTGATTGCAGATCAAATAGGATTCGATGGGAACTCACCATCAAATCCTATTTGGTCTGCGATTCCTCTCCATTTTTGTAGTCACTATGCCGTTTGTGTTCAGACACCAAAGAGACCAGCAGCTCTACATTTAATTTTGCCTCGTTGCATCTTCCTCTTCGTCTACTCAATGTGTGCTAGGCAAGACCTTTTTGTGCTTGAGCGCCACCAAGTCCTGTTTTTCTGTAAATTCAGCAGCTCCAGACATGTGAACAAAAGCGCCAGTGTCATTGGTCGGACAGTTTTTAACGCGGCCCATCAAACCAAAAACCCGTATCCGAGGTGGTTTTTTGTATTTTTATTATTACGCTTTTGCGCGTCAGTGTGTGTGCTCACATTGGCGCTCTTTGTTTAGTCACAAGGCGTTAAACATTGCTGATAAGCCCGGGCGATCCTGGTTTGAACAAGCCTTTAGATTTTGAAGCCTAGAAAAGCGCATCCATCCATCATAAAAACGACTCCAGGGGGTTAATAAAGGCCTTCTATAGCAAAGCCATGTGTTTTTGTAAGAAAAATATCCATATTTATAACTTTATAAACTAGAATCACTGGCTTCCAGTAACAGCCGTACGCGAGTCTAGTTCCAGCAGAAAAGTGACCTCTGACCCAACACATGATGTAGGCTCGTGGTTCAAATAAAGGGTCTGGCAACAAACTCAAGCTCCTCCCACATTTCTCTTTAAAAATTCTTGCTTCAGACCTCCAATTCGTGACTGGTGCTTTGTTTTGCTCTATCCTCTGGGCTTCCGCGTTCGTCAGTACATCATGCGTCAGGTCAGAGGTCACTAGACTCGCGTACGGAAGCCAGTGATTTCTAGTTTATAAAGTTATAAAAATTTATATTTTCCTTAGAAAAAATGCATGGCTTTGCTTCAGAAGGCCTTTATTAACCCACTGGAGCCATCTGGATTACTTTTATGATGGATGGATGCACTTTTTGGGTTTCAAAATCCAAATTTTTTTTTTTATATAACTCTGATTGTGTTTGGAAGAAGAAGAAGAAAGTCATATACACCTAGGATGGCTTGAGGGTGAGTAAAGTGTGGGATATTTTTTAGTATTTAAATACAAAAATGGCCGTTTTAAATTGGCACGGGTGAGTATTTAATGACAGTATTTTCACTTCTAGGTAATCTCTCTTTCCTCAGAAAAAAAGGTATTTTTTAAATGGGCAAAGTTGAAAAACTAATGAGCGGCTGCTTTTTTAAAGGGTCCTGCAGAAGCATTGCTCTTAACTAACTGTTCAGCTGGACTTATTTGTGGCATTTGGCTGCCCGGTTTAGTCTGGCAGACTGGCATAGTGACTAATACTAATCCTTTTCCAGATATTCATGTGAGCCAGCACATTTTCAAAGGTCAATTCATCGTATGACACAATTTGAGGGACCTTATTTCTTTTATAAGTAATTAAAGTGCAAGCTAATGTGTACTTGATTGTTGTTTTGCAGATAAATGAGTCTGATTTGCTTTAATTTTACTGTACAAATCTAATGTAATCAGTCTATTTTAAATCATTATTTGAAAATTAGGACTAATATGTGCTTAACTGGTTTTGGCTTGAAGATCTAAGACGAGAGCTTATTAAAAGCTATAATTTTTTTCTCAAAAGAATTTGAGCTTTGTCCAAGAACATTCATTGAGGAAATATTTTTAATAATGCCGTTTTACAACCCTAGCCAACCTGTATAATCATTCGGCAGTGTCTGGTGGCTTCGAAACACCTGGACTCATAAAGACCAAATTCTGCACGATCTGTAATTCATCTCCGCCTATATTGGCTCTAGTTCCCGCTCCACCTAAAACGGCCCCGTATTTGACTGTGGCAGAGGCCTGTTGATGTGTGTAGCGCCCCCTGCTGTCTCCAGTACCATGTTGTGCTTCTGTCTTTTCAGTTATCCTCAGATGTCTGAGATCTCTCGCCTTTTCTCCAGCTTCTCCACCTCAGCTCTCCACCTCAGGCCTCCTCCCGGGTCAGCATTACAGTCGGCCGAGCCGTCCCCAGAACGTCTGATGCTGTGCTTGATCAGATAGACGCTAACCGCACTTAGCTTGTATTCTGTGCTATCAGAGCTCTGGTTGCCATAAACATTTGCTCATTTCTGCCCCAGTATACCTGAGAAACACTGAATGCTGATTGGTCGGTTGGTGGGCTCAGGTGTGTTGTGAGGTCGTAGAGAGCGTGAATAGGGTGTTCGGGGGCTCCTGAGCTTAATTCGAAAAAACGTAACGGCATGAAAGTGTGGAGTGTGGCATGGCATTTGAGCGTAGACGCATGTTTTGTGCTCCCATTGAAACTACCCAATCACCCTTTGACCCCTGTTCCCATCCTACCGCTGATTGGATACTAATGTGATGAGGTCAGCAGCCCTGCCTCTCCCTATGTCATCATCATCATCATCATCACAGTTTTGATCTTTCTGGGGACCGGCCTGTCTCCTGTTGTCATAGGAGTGTGTTCAAATGCTTCCTGTTATTGCTGAAATGAAATTGCAGATTTAAAAAAAAAAAAGTAAACATTAAATGAGATTTGGTTTTTGGCGAGTGGAATTGTCTGCTTTGTTTGCAGCATGTGAGAGATGATTTTCTTTGTTTCCTCTCTCTTTCAGGACAGAACTGAGTGATCATCTAGAGACCATTGACTATGGATTAGAGAACCTTCAGCAGATCCTCAATGCTCAGTCCATTAACTTTGACACCTCGCCTCTCTTTGACGTAAATATTGTTTGAATATAATTTTAAGAATTATCAAAAAGTGGGTTCAGTTATATTTCTATATATTGGTAATGCACGATATATCGGTATGTTCATTTTTAATGTTATTGGCCCGATAAGAAAATTTGGCCAATATAATAAAGTCGATAAATAATGGATTATTTCCTTCGGCTGAGACACTTCAGATGCGCACTGTTCACCATGATGGTTTTAAAAGGCTTGAAATATGGATTGGAAATACAGTTAAGAGCGACATGTGCAGTGCAAGTCTGTCATATAGGCTAGGGGTTCTCAACCCTGGTCCTCGAGGTCCACAGTCCTGCAGAGTTTAGCTCCAACGCTAATTAAGCTCTTCAGGATTACTAGAAAGCTACAGGCAGGTGAGTTTGATCAAGGTTGGAGCTAAACTCTAGGACAGTGAGCCTCGAGAACCAGGGTTGAGAACGCCTGATATAGGCTACATAAAAAATGATTATGATAACATCATAATTGTGTGCTTGGGACGTGGCTTGCAATGGTAAGACTTACTTACTTTCAAAAATGATTAACCTTTATGCATCCCTGGGGTCGTTTTCATCCACTATGGGGTGTTTTTGAGTCTTAATTTGGCCATAACTTTCTCTGTGTTTCAGCAAATGGAATGATTTTTGGTGACACGTCTTATTTTTTCTCACATTTTGGGAAAATGCTTTGAAAATTTTCACAAACTCAAAGATAAACTGTGGGCAAATTCGAAGGATGCACAAGGGTTAAAAAATGTGTATATTTGTTATCGGCTTTCCGATATAAAGAATTATCGGTATCGGCCACATTTTTTATATTGGTCCAAATATGCAATTTAAGCAATTCAAGGATTAGTTCACTTCAAAATTAACATTTCCTGATATTTTACTCACCCCCATCTCATTCAAGATGTTCATGTCTTTCTTCAGTTGAAAGTTTTTTTTGAGGAAAACATTCCAGGATTTTTCTCCACACCAAAGACTTCCATGGCAACCAAAATGTTGATCCAAATCAATGCAGTTTCAAAGGAAGGGCTTCAGAGGCTCTGCACGTTCCCAGACGAGGAATAGGGGCTTATCTAGCCAAACCATCGGTCATTTTCAAGAAAAAATAAACATTTATATACATTTTAACCTAAATTGCTCCTCTTGCACTGCTGCGCGACGTGCCAAGGATTGCGTAATCACGTCGGAAAGGTCACGTAGGTGGAAGTACCGCCCAAAGCGAACGTGCGAAGACTAATACAAGCGGCCTTTACCAAAAAACACTCCATCTTTAACTTCAAAATCGTCCAACATCGTTATTTTACCTTTTTTTTTTTCAAAAGAATGTTTGTATTAGTCTTCACACGAGCGCTTTGCAAGATGAGCAATATATTTTATTTTTTTAGCATCGATTTGGACCTTCAACGTTTTGGTTGCCATTGAAAGTCTATGATGTGGAGAAAAATCTTGGAATGTTTTCCTCAAACAATTTAATTTATTTTTCACTGAAGAAAGACAGAGATGAACATCTTGGATGAGATGGGGGTGAGTAAAATATCAGGAAATGTTCATTTTGAAGTGAACTAATCCTTTAATTGTATTAGTTATATATTACTGTATGTCAACACTGTATTCTTGATGTTGTTCTTCAACACAGTTGTTTGTGTTTCACAGATTTTCACATCAGCATCTTCTGCTGATCTGGATCTGGACAGCCTGGCTAGTGTACGTTTGTTTTTTCTTTCTTTCTTTTTCTTATTGTAAGGAGCACAGCTACGAATGAACAGAATGTAAAGACTGTAAACAAACCTGTCTGATCTGTTTAACAGAAAATATTTGCTGTGGTTTTAAACAGTAGATGTGTATCAGCCAGCAGTAAAGATGTTTAACTGCAGATTTTTCCGGGGTCCATGCAGTTTACTTTCACTTTAGAAACAATGTATGCATTGTACTCAGTTGCCTAGAAAGACTTTTCTCTAAAAAAAAACCTACCAACTGCCAACCCTTCTGAAAATCTGAATATTTCTAGTCTTTTAATCATGTGCGGTCTCTATACAGATCCAGGATCTTCTGTCACCTGAACCAGTGAAAGAACCCGAATCTAGTGTGGACGCTGAAAATTCAGGTATTCTGGATGTATTACGCTTTAAAGGGGTCATGAGACATCAAATGTGCCTTGATCTTTCAATAATAATAATAATAATTTGTTACATTTATATAGCGCTTTTCTAGGCACTCAAAGCGCTTTACATAGAAGGGGGGAATCTCCTCAACCACCACCAATGTGCAGCATCCACCTGGATGATGCGACGGCAGCCATTTTGCGCCAGTACGCCCACCACACACCAGCTGATTGGTGGAGAAGAGACAGAGTGATGATACCAATCGTGTATATATATATATATATATATGGGGATGATTAGGAGGCCATGATGGACAGGGGCCTATGGGCAAATTTGGCCAGAATGCCAGGGTTACACCCCTACTCTTTATCGATGGGCATCCTGGGATTTTTAATGACCACAGAGAGTCAGGACTTCGGTTTAACGTCTCATCCGAAGGACGGTGCTTGTTACAGTATAGTGTCCCCATCACTACACTGGGGTGTTAGGACCCACACAGACCACAGGGTGAGCACCCCCTGCTGGCCTCACTAACACCTCTACCAGCAGCAACCTAGTTTTCCCAGTTGGTCTCCCATCCAGGTACTTACCAGGCTCAGCCCTGCTTAGCTTCAGTGGGAAACCAGTCTTGGGCTACAGGGTGATATGGCTGCTGGCTTTTGACATGTGAGAGGTCTTTGTACCATTAAAACATCCTCCTTATTATAAACGGAGCATTTATTTAATCAAGCTCCAAAATCATGTGCGAATACATTTGCATATGCCCGCCTCCAGAGCAAAACATTAATGGATCGTTATACATCATCGCACCATAGGCCCCGCCCACCGGCAGTCAGACGCTTAATGGTTTACATTTGCCTACACTGGATGTGAGAGTCATGTCAAAAGCAAATAGAAGCCATTATAATGACTGACGCTGACAGATGTGCGTTCAGTTCCTGACATACTCCACGCGCTTGAGTCTGCCGACAACAGGACAAATGGAAGAGTGAATAGATGTTTGCTTTGATGCGTCCAGTTTGCATCTCTGTACAGATTCGGAAACAAGTGGATGGTTTATTTTTAATAGCATTTGAGGACTATATGTGCATTTGACTGCAGATTGTTTTGTAGATGAGGCAGTTCCCAAAGAAACTTTGGTTGACAGATGAAGCAGTCAGCTGTATTGAATTTGACAGCAGCTGCATCACAAATCATAAGTAAACAATCATTATGCTCCGTCTGTAAATGACCGTTTTTTTACGGATGTTTTCAAAACCCTTTCTCATGTGCAATAGCGAGTGGGCGTTGATACGGTTTCCTATCCAGTGGCATTAGCTAATCATAACAGTGGCCATTTACTGACAAGCCTTAACCCTTGAATGAATGTTTCACCAACCATTATTACATATTTGGGTCTTTAGCGACCCGGATCTATATCTAACACCGATGGATCTCTACCTGTCGCAACAATATAAAACTCTCCTAATATTAGAGTAGCAATTACAGAAGAATAAAATCAAGCATATTTTGTTTGCTTTTGGAGCATGTTTTATCCCATCATCACTGTCCTCGTCAGAGCTCATTTCCCAGTACATTCAGCATATTCGCCATCTCATATTCTCAAATTTTTCAACATCTTCAAAATCAATATTTTGATCGCTGACAGCTTCTTCAACAGATCCACCATCAAGTGATAGTGACAGTAATATTTGATGGCGTTCAGCTCTTGCTCTGCAGTAAATCGCTGAGCCATTTCAAGTTTTGCTGATGATTCTTCCTATTCTTTTGTTTTCTGCCTGCGCTAACTAGGAGTGAAACGTCACTTTATCATTGTGTATCAGATATTGCCACCTTGAGGAATAAAGGTGAATTGCACTTATTCAGTCATCAAAGATTCAATTATTGTTAAAATATTCTTACACTTTTACACACCTGGAGTCAGGCTTTAGTGACCCTATAGAATTTTTACAAAACATGAATGGGAAAACAGGCATTCTTTTATCATTTTGTTCTTGTTATATTGTTTATAATGAATTGATTGAGGAATACTAAGAAGGTTGATGTCTAACTTAAAAAAATTAAGGAGGAGGAGGGTAGTGAATGACGTCCCGGGTCACTACAGACCCGAGGTATGCGTTTAACTCTTTCCCCGCCAGTGATTTTAAAAAAAAGTTTCCAGCCACCGCCAGGGTATTTGATCATTTTCACAAAAATGTAATGGCCCATAGAATATTTGGTTGTATGAATATCTGAGCATGCAATATATCAAAAGAAAGAGCAGACCCTCTGCTTTAAAAAATAAATAAAATAAAACCGTTTATTCTAGCCTTAATGCATTCCTTTTTTATCAACACTTAAATATGGGTAAGTTCATAAAAAAAGCAACATTTTGAACAAAAAGCTGAGAAAATCATGTTTATATTTAGTCATTCACATATCTTTTTTTGTTAGTCAAGTTTTAGTCGACTAAAAGTCTAGTAATTTTAGTCTAGTTTTAGTCAAAAGACAACTCAATATATTGTGTGGCAAAATAAGTTACATAAAATATAAATCATTTGCATAATGTATGTGCCACAACACCATAGCTAACTGGTTGATTTACAGCGTAGATGCCTAAAATCAGCTTTAGCTTATAAGACGATGGGCACAAATAGATTTCGATCTTGATTCAATATGAATTAATTTGTATATAGCCTACTGTACATATAAGGAAAAATAAGTTTGCCTTTTAGCACTTAACTTTTTGGGGGTTAAATTATATTTTCCAGCCACAAAATGACTCTAATTTGCCTCTTTGAATTGGAATTCTCTATTTTAACCTTAATTACTACACTAATTTTAATATAAATAATAAAAATATTAGAAGAAAAAGGTTTTAAGTGGTCATTAATGGACCATAATAATTGCACAAATAGTATTTAGTACCAAAAGATATCCTCAAAATATTCAATAAATATTATTGAACTAAAAGATAGCTATTTATTTAAAAAATAGTTAAGGTTTATAGTCACATTTGACCACCAATGAGTATGAGTGTGGCTAATTAGTAAGGAATACCTGAGGGCTAAATACAAGAAAAACATTAACATTAATGTTAACAATGTTGCATCGCCACCACTCTCCATAATAAAATGATCCTGTAAATATGGTTGACGTAATAATCGCGGCGAGAGGACAGGCTGGCAGCAACAGGAGTCTGAGACCTTTACATGAGCAACAGCACAAACTCTTTCGGCTGAATATTCCATCTCATGATGAAAAAGTAGAGACGATTGTAGACTAAAATGAAGAGAGGTTTTATCTTAGTTTTTATTTTATGCAAAACATTTTAGTCTCGTCCTTTTTCGTCAACAATAATGCATGTTAATTTAGTCTTAGTCAGCGTTTTTGGACATTGGTGCAGTCTCGTCGTCTCGTCTGCGTCATGGAAAAAAAGGTTGTTGACGAACATATTTAGTCTGGTCTCGTCTGATGAAATTAACACCATTTCAGACCCATTTTTCAGAATAAGGGTTGTTTTTCCATGGAAATATATTTGTTTTGTGCAAAAAAAACGTATACATAAGTGAATCTCAAGGTACATATTAAAATTAAATCTGCAAGCAGCGATGAAAGGGCCCTCGCACATGCACCGCAGGAAAACAGTGAATAGTGGGCGACATGCATTTAAGCAGGTAAATATAGGAGAAATATGGCAAACTCACTTCAATGTGCCACACTTCCTTCTGCCAGCAGGTGGCGCTTTGACTATAACTGAATATTGCCATGTAGATGTCTTCAGGTCAGGACTATTATCAAACGTGAAGTTTGAGGCAGATCGGATATTGTATGCCTGAGTTACAACAACTTCCTGTTTAATACAGTAAATCACATACAGTAGCACGTAGCCACGTGTTGCAAGATTTAATGCGTTTCTAGCATGTTTGGGATTTCATGACATATTTAAAAGTGTTTTTGGGAGTGAATTATAGTATAAAGCATGCCATTTCCTGTTGCCAGCAGGTGGCGCTATGACTAACTGAATATTGGCATTTAGATGTGTTTAGGTCAGGACTCTTATCAAACGTGAAGTTTGTGGCAGATCGGACATTGTATGCCTGACTTACAACAGCTTCCTGTTTCAAGGCGAAACATCAGATCTTCGCAATTTAACGTTGCAAAGGCCTTTAGATTAGACTGACCAAATATGATGTTGATCTGATTAAATCTCTAGGCGGAGTTGATTAAAGTACAATGTCTGGAAATGGCAAAATTTGCAACAATTTTGCAAAGAAAATTAAAAATATCTGTTGGTTTTCAGATTTGGCACTCAGAGACTTTTTTGTAGGTATTGGGCTGTTACATGTGTATACCGAATTTCATAGCTCTACGTGAAACGTAGCGGGAGTGGCACTACGTTAGGTGGCGCTGTCAAGCCATTTTGCCACGCCTAATTCTGAATCCCATAACAGACGTACATTTTCACCACTTCTGACGCGTGTGCAAAGTTTTGTGAGTTTTCGAGCGTGTTTAGGCCCGCAAAAAAGCGATTCATTTGGGAGCATAATAATAAATGGAGCAATTCCAATAGGGTCCTCACACCATCGGTGCTCGGGCCCTAATAATAAAAATAAAATTTTCACATCATGACCCCTTTAAACACAAAGACTGTGTTTATTTTTTGAGCCACTAGCATGACCAAATGAAATTGTGAAATGTCGTTTCAGGCAAACAACTGGTCCAGTACACCGCTCAGCCCGTGATTCTTCCCGACGCCGTCAGCACCGAGACCTGTGGCACCGACCTGCCCATCCTTCTGGAGCTGGAGGACGACTCGTATTTCGACTCCGAACCAGCCGAAGACCCGACCATCTCCCTTCTTAACTTCCAGTCCCCTGTACCCGAAGACCCCAAACTATCATAGAGAGAGATGCTTTTATAAAGGGATTTATGTCTGTGTGGGTTTTTTAAATTAGATTTTTTTTGGTCTCTTATTTAACACGTCAGGGCTAGCCATCTGAATATTACTCTGGTATTTCCCTTAACTTTTAGTCCGGGGGAGAAAAAAAAACAAGTCTCTAAAAGCAATAGAGAAATTCAGTATTCCTTCCGTCACGGAGTCGATGTCAACATCAAAACAAGCTTTTATTTGTCGGCTTGGTAGTTTCCTTGTTATTCCAGCAGCGAGAGAACCTGAAACTAAATGTGTAGTGCTAAATATAATGTATCGAACACACTTCCTACTTTTAATTGTCCAGATTGGATTGGATTGGGTTGGGTTTGCAACAATACGCAGAAATCTATACGAAGCGACTCTTTGCAGTCCATCACCACTGCGAAACTTCCAAAAACTTGCAGTTTCCTGATGTTGCAGTGACCTTCGATGTCTGGGTCTCATCCCGTGCAGGACGCCAAATTCTTCTTCGCATTTTTGATCTCGTGGATATTGAGAATATTAAGAAATGTCACACTAGTCGCCCGCCTTCTGTAGCCAGAAAATGCGGTCGATCTGGTCAGACAAATGTGCAACAAACATAAAAAAAATGAATGTTATGTGAACGTGTCCAACATCCCACCAACTGCGTTCAAAGCCATAGCTGTCACTCATCATATAATGTCTGATCTCAGTTAGTGATGATGGGTGTGTATTATGACGATGCCAGTTAAAGGTGTATTTTTAGTGTCGGAAGAGATTTGAATGAGATGGAAAATCGATCATCTTTTGCTGTTGAAAGTTCTAATTAGACAGCCAATGGTGCTGTATATAGGACGTATGTATGAATATATAAATAGTTTGGATTCTGTATTGATAACGCGTTTGTTCCGATGAATCAAATGCGTCTCAAACACATTCAACAGGACTGAAGTACACGATAGGTGTATTGTATAATGACCGGTCATTTCTTTGCATTGATAACATGTCTGCGCACCCAGTGTACATATTACCTGGGTCGGATGATCCGATTTGAAACCTTTGTGCAATAACTCTTAACCAGCTTTGACGGCAACACACTGCTTTCTTTTTTTAATCTTTTTTTGTTGTTGTTTGCTTTGCTAAAGGAAGTAGAGAATATTATAGGAGAATCTTGTGAAAATCTTGTCTGGGCTTATTTCACCTCAAAATCGAAAGGAAAACATTTTGATAGGAAAAAGTTTTTGCATGACGATTAAGATCATTTTCTTATTAATTCCAGAAAGTAACGGATCACCGTACAATCCCATTTCATACAGTTCAATTTTAAATGCTGGCATATAACGTACACTTTTAAGTGTACTTTAACATTTAAACCATTAGTGGTCCTAAGAAAAAGAAAAAATAGGTTTCATTTTATTTATGCAAAATATAAATTAAACAATCAAATAAAATATATATATTTTTTCTTGTGATTTTGTGTGAAATGTTACCCAGAGCATTTTGTGAGATTCACCGGTGTAAATTGAAAACCAAAATACAGATTTGAAATGGTATTTTTTGGCGTGATTCCTACACATGCTATGCCCTATAGACTTCTATCGTTCACCACTTGTTTATTTTTGGATGGTCCGCACAGTAGAAAGAACTGGGAGAGGAATATCAATCGTTGGTGATTCTCATCATTTTCAGTCACATTTTAGTCATTGGATGACTGTAATAGCCAGAGAGACATTGATATTAGGCATAAATTATTTTATTACGCATGTGAACAACACTTTGTGTATTGGTATGTTTCAAATAAAATGTTTTTGAAAGTATTTGGAAGTAGTTTGAGTTTCATTTGCCTTGCTAGGTCCTGCTCTAACCAGCTTTTGATTGTAGCTGGTTTTTCATGGTTTCTAGTTGGTACTTTTTGGTCTTTAGCTGGTCCAAGCTGGTCTAGATAGTCGATCGACTTTCTACTGATGGACCTGGTAGACCACCTTGGTAAACCTGGTTTGGTTTGGTTGGTAGACCACCGTGGTTAACCTGGTTGGTAGACCTCCTTGGTTAACCTGGTTTGGTTAGTAGACCTTCTTGGTTAACCTGGTTTGGTTAGTAGACCTCCTTGGAAAACCTGGTTTGGTTTGGTTGGCAGACCACTTTGGTTAACCTGGTTTGGTCTGGTTGGTAGACCTCCTTGGTTAACCTGGTTTGGTCTGGTTGGTAGACGTCCTTGGTTAACCTGGTTTGGTTAGTAGACCACCTTGGTTAACCTGGTTTGGTTGGTAGACCACATTGGTTAATGGTTTGGTTTGGTTGGTAGACCACTTTGGTTAACCTGGTTTGGTCTGGTTGGTAGACCTCCTTGGTTAACCTGGTTTGGTTAGTTGACCACCTTGGTTAACCTGGTTTGGTTTGGTTAGTAGACCTCCTTGGTTAACCTGGTTTGGTTGGTAGGCCTCCTTGGTTAACCTGGTTTGTTTTGGTTAGTAGACCACCTTGGTTAACCTGGTTTGGTTGGTAGACCACTTTGGTTAACCTGGTTTGGTTTGATTAGTAGACCACATTGGTCAACCTGGTTTGGTTTGGTTAGTAGACCGCCTTGTTTAACTTGGTTTGGTTAGTAGACCACCTTGGTCAACCTGGTTTGGTTTGGTTAGTAGACCTCCTTGGTTAACCTGGTTTGTTTTGGTTAGTAGACCACCTTGGTTAAACTGGTTTGGTTGGTAGACCACTTTGGTTAACCTGGTTTGGTTTGATTAGTAGGCCACATTGGTCAACCTGGTTTGGTTTGGTTAGTAGACCGCCTTGTTTAACTTGGTTTGGTTAGTAGCCACCTTGGTCAACCTGGTTTGGTTTGGTTAGTAGACCTCCTTGGTTAACCTAGTTTGGTTTGGTTAGTAGACCACCTTGGTCAACCTGGTTTGGTTAGTAGACCACCTTGGTTATCCTGGTTTGGTTTGGTTGGTAGACCACCTTGGTTAACCTGATTTGATTAGGTTGGTAGACCACCTTGGTTAACCTGGTTTGATTAGGTTGGTAGACCACCTTGGTTAACCTGGTTTGATTAGGTTGGTAGACCACCTTGGTTAACCTGGTTTGATTAGGTTGGTAGACCACCTTGGTTAACTTGGTTTGGTTGGTAGACCACATTAACCTGGTTTGTTTGGTAAACCTCCTTGGTTAACCTGGTTTGGTTGGTAGACCACATTAACCTGGTTTGTTTGGTAAACCTCCTTGGTTAACCTGGTTTGGTTGGTAGACCTCCTTGGTTAACCTGGTTTGGTTTGATTGATAGACCACCTTGGTTAACCTGGTTTGGTTTGATTGATAGACCACCTTGGTTAACCTGGTTTGGTTGGTAGACCACCTTGGTTAACCTGGTTTGGTTGGTAGACCTCCTTGGTTAACCTGGTTTGGTTGGTAGACCTCCTTGGTTAACCTGGTTTGGTTGGTAGACCTCCTTGGTTAACCTGGTTTGGTTGGTAGACCACCTTGGTTAACCTGGTTTGGTTGGTAAACCACCTTGGTTAACCTGATTTAGTTAGTAGACCACCCTGGTTAACCTGGTTTGGTTGGTAGACCACCTTGGTTAACCTGGTTTGATTAGGTTGGTAGACCACCTTGATTAACCTGGTTTGGTTGGTAAACCACCTTGGTTAACCTGATTTAGTTAGTAGACCACCCTGGTTAACCTGGTTTGGTTGGTAGACCACCTTGGTTTACCTGGTTTGGTTGGTAGACCACCTTGGTTAACCTGGTTTGATTAGGTTGGTAGACCACCTTGGTTAACCTGGTTTGATTAGGTTGGTAGACCACCTTGGTTAACCTGGTTTGGTTGGTAGACCACATTAACCTGGTTTGTTTGGTAAACCTCCTTGGTTAACCTGGTTTGGTTTGGTTGGTAGACCACCTTGGTTAACCTGGTTTGGTTTGATTGATAGACCACCTTGGTTAACCTGGTTTGGTTGGTAGACCACCTTGGTTAAGGTTTGGTTGGTAGACCTCCTTGGTTAACCTGGTTTGGTTGGTAGACCTCCTTGGTTAACCTGGTTTGGTTGGTACACCACCTTGGTTAACCTGGTTTGGTTGGTAGACCACCTTGATTAACCTGGTTTGGTTGGTAAACCACCTTGGTTAACCTGATTTAGTTGGTAGACCACCTTGGTTAACCTGGCTTGGTTGGTAGACCACCTTGGTTAACCTGGCTTGGTTGGTAGACCACCTTGGACCACCAGCTGTTTCAAACTGCTATGTTCCTGGAGTTCCTCATAAAGTTGTGTTTCTCAGGTAAAATGACAAATATTTGAATTTGATGTTCAAAATAGATGTTCAATTTAATGTAAAGATTATCTTCAAATGACATACATTCAGCAATATACAATTGTGACATTTGTAAAGAGTATTGCTCAAACATCTAGGCAAGAAAATACAGTAGTGACTTTATAGGGGGGAAACAACCATTGAATTTACACAGCGCATTTATTCAAATACGTTTTAAATCGTGACTTTACTCATTCCAAGTTAGATTTTTGTTTCGGCACACCAATGAATAAAATACTTACAGGGCACTTTTATAAACAGGCACAATAAAAAGTTAAGTTACAGTATCCTCTGAATGTTTAAATAGTCCAAAATAAAACAAACATACACACACACAAAGGAGACCTAAAGTCTAGCGGGCGGGTTCACGGTTCCTCTGCCAGGCGTACTGGTCCGTACACTGAAATCTGTAGCGCAGAAACCTCACTCGCGGCTTCATGTGGAAGTCAGCAGGTATCTTCCAGTTCCACATTTTCTGCACCTTTCAGAAAGCGCAGAGATCAGTTCAGAGGTCAAGCTAGCAGGACAGACATTTATTAGCTGAAAATTGGGCAGCTTTAGATTTAAAGGGATAGTTCAGCCACATTTTTTTGTATTATTAATTACTCACCCTCATGTCGTTCTAAACCCGTAAGACTTTCGTTCATCTTTGAAACACAAATGAAGATCTTTTTGATGAAATCTGAGAGCTTTCTGTCCCTCCATTGACAGCAACTGACACTTAAGGTTCATAAAGACATCTAAAACGAATCAATATGAATTGAGTTTTTTAGGCCACATTTTCTGAAGAGACTTGATTGCTTTATATGATGAACAGATTGAATTCAGTCTATAAGTCTAAATTTAAGTATAAACATTCATCAACTCACACATCAGTTGTGGTAAATGGAAGCTCAAGCATGTTTGCTTGACGTGCGAGAAACAATGAGGTCCATTCTCATGTTACGCAGAACGCTTGAGCTTCCTCAAGAACCAATGAGGTTCATTCTCGTGTTACGCAGAACACTTGAGCTTCCTCAAGAACCAATGAGGTTCATTCTCGTGTTACGCAGCACGTTTGAGCTTCAGCAAGAACCAATGAGGTTCATTCTCGTGTTACGCAGAACGTTTGAGCTTCCTCAAGAACCAATGAGGTTCATTCTCGTGTTACGCAGAACGCTTGAGCTTCCTCAAGAACCAATGAGGTTCATTCTCGTGTTACGCAGAACGCTTGAGCTTCCTCAAGAACCAATGAGGTTCATTCTCGTGTTACGCAGAACGCTTGAGCTTCCTCAAGAACCAATGAGGTTCATTCTCGTGTTACGCAGAACGTTTGAGCTTCCTCAAGAACCAATGAGGTTTATTCTCGTGTTACGCAGAACGCTTGAGCTTCCTCAAGAACCAATGAGGTTCATTCTTGTGTTACGCAGAACGCTTGAGCTTCCTCAAGAACCAATGAGGTTCATTCTCGTGTTACGCAGCATGTTTGAGCTTCAGCAAGAACCAATGAGGTTCATTCTCGTGTTGCGCATAACGCTTGAGCTTCCTCAAGAACCAATGAGGTTCATTCTCGTGTGTTTGAGCTTCAGCAAGAACCAATGAGGTTCATTCTCGTGTTACGCAGCACGTTTGAGCTTCAGCAAGAACCAATGAGGTTCATTCTCATGTTACGAAGCACGTTTGAGCTTCCTCAAGAACCAATGAGGTTCATTCTCGTGTTACGCAGAACGTTTGAGCTTCCTCAAGAACCAATGAGGTTCATTCTCGTGTTACGCAGAACGCTTGAGCTTCCTCAAGAACCAATGAGGTTCATTCTCGTGTTACGCAGAACATTTGAGCTTCAGCAAGAACCAATGAGGTTCATTCTCGTGTTACGCAGAACGTTTGAGCTTCCTCAAGAACCAATGAGGTTCATTCTCGTGTTACGCAGAACGCTTGAGCTTCCTCAAGAACCAATGAGGTTCATTCTCGTGTTACGCAGAACATTTGAGCTTCAGCAAGAACCAATGAGGTTCATTCTCGTGTTACGCAGAACGTTTGAGCTTCTGCAAGAACCAATGAGGTTCATTCTCGTGTTACGCAGAACGCTTGAGCTTCCTCAAGAACCAATGAGGTTCATTCTCGTGTTACGCAGAACGTTTGAGCTTCCTCAAGAACCAATGAGGTTCATTCTCGTGTTACGCAGAACGTTTGAGCTTCCTCAAGAACCAATGAGGTTCATTCTCGTGTTACGCAGAACGTTTGAGCTTCCTCAAGAACCAATGAGGTTCATTCTCGTGTTACGCAGAACATTTGAGCTTCAGCAAGAACCAATGAGGTTCATTCTCGTGTTACGCAGAACGTTTGAGCTTCCTCAAGAACCAATGAGGTTTATTCTCGTGTTACGCAGAACGCTTGAGCTTCCTCATGAACCAATGAGGTTAATTCTCGTGTTACGCAGCATGTTTGAGCTTCCTCATGAACCAATGAGGTTCATTCTCATGTTACGCAGAACGCTTGAGCTTCCTCAAGAACCAATGAGGTTCATTCTCGTGTTACGCAGAACACTTGAGCTTCCTCAAGAACCAATGAGGTTCATTCTCGTGTTACGCAGCACGTTTGAGCTTCAGCAAGAACCAATGAGGTTCATTCTCGTGTTACGCAGAACGTTTGAGCTTCCTCAAGAACCAATGAGGTTCATTCTCGTGTTACGCAGAACGCTTGAGCTTCCTCAAGAACCAATGAGGTTCATTCTCGTGTTACGCAGAACGCTTGAGCTTCCTCAAGAACCAATGAGGTTCATTCTCGTGTTACGCAGAACGCTTGAGCTTCCTCAAGAACCAATGAGGTTCATTCTCGTGTTACGCAGAACGTTTGAGCTTCCTCAAGAACCAATGAGGTTTATTCTCGTGTTACGCAGAACGCTTGAGCTTCCTCAAGAACCAATGAGGTTCATTCTTGTGTTACGCAGAACGCTTGAGCTTCCTCAAGAACCAATGAGGTTCATTCTCGTGTTACGCAGCATGTTTGAGCTTCAGCAAGAACCAATGAGGTTCATTCTCGTGTTGCGCATAACGCTTGAGCTTCCTCAAGAACCAATGAGGTTCATTCTCGTGTGTTTGAGCTTCAGCAAGAACCAATGAGGTTCATTCTCGTGTTACGCAGCACGTTTGAGCTTCAGCAAGAACCAATGAGGTTCATTCTCATGTTACGAAGCACGTTTGAGCTTCCTCAAGAACCAATGAGGTTCATTCTCGTGTTACGCAGAACGTTTGAGCTTCCTCAAGAACCAATGAGGTTCATTCTCGTGTTACGCAGAACGCTTGAGCTTCCTCAAGAACCAATGAGGTTCATTCTCGTGTTACGCAGAACATTTGAGCTTCAGCAAGAACCAATGAGGTTCATTCTCGTGTTACGCAGAACGTTTGAGCTTCCTCAAGAACCAATGAGGTTCATTCTCGTGTTACGCAGAACGCTTGAGCTTCCTCAAGAACCAATGAGGTTCATTCTCGTGTTACGCAGAACATTTGAGCTTCAGCAAGAACCAATGAGGTTCATTCTCGTGTTACGCAGAACGTTTGAGCTTCTGCAAGAACCAATGAGGTTCATTCTCGTGTTACGCAGAACGCTTGAGCTTCCTCAAGAACCAATGAGGTTCATTCTCGTGTTACGCAGAACGTTTGAGCTTCCTCAAGAACCAATGAGGTTCATTCTCGTGTTACGCAGAACGTTTGAGCTTCCTCAAGAACCAATGAGGTTCATTCTCGTGTTACGCAGAACGTTTGAGCTTCCTCAAGAACCAATGAGGTTCATTCTCGTGTTACGCAGAACATTTGAGCTTCAGCAAGAACCAATGAGGTTCATTCTCGTGTTACGCAGAACGTTTGAGCTTCCTCAAGAACCAATGAGGTTTATTCTCGTGTTACGCAGAACGCTTGAGCTTCCTCATGAACCAATGAGGTTAATTCTCGTGTTACGCAGCATGTTTGAGCTTCCTCATGAACCAATGAGGTTCATTCTCGTGTTACGCAGCACGTTTGAGCTTCAGCAAGAACCAATGAGGTTCATTCTCGTGTTACGCAGAACGTTTGAGCTTCCTCAAGAACCAATGAGGTTCATTCTTGTGTTACGCAGAACATTTGAGCTTCAGCAAGAACCAATGAGGTTCATTCTCGTGTTATGCAGAACGCTTGAGCTTCCTCAAGAACCAATGAGGTTCATTCTCGTGTTACGCAGAACGCTTGAGCTTCCTCAAGAACCAATGAGGTTCATTCTTGTGTTACGCAGAACGCTTGAGCTTCCTCAAGAACCAATGAGGTTCATTCTCGTGTTACGCAGAACACTTGAGCTTCCTCAAGAACCAATGAGGTTCATTCTCGTGTTACGCAGCACGTTTGAGCTTCAGCAAGAACCAATGAGGTTCATTCTCGTGTTACGCAGAACGTTTGAGCTTCCTCAAGAACCAATGAGGTTCATTCTCGTGTTACGCAGAACGCTTGAGCTTCCTCAAGAACCAATGAGGTTCATTCTCGTGTTACGCAGAACGCTTGAGCTTCCTCAAGAACCAATGAGGTTCATTCTCGTGTTACGCAGAACGCTTGAGCTTCCTCAAGAACCAATGAGGTTCATTCTCGTGTTACGCAGAACGTTTGAGCTTCCTCAAGAACCAATGAGGTTTATTCTCGTGTTACGCAGAACGCTTGAGCTTCCTCAAGAACCAATGAGGTTCATTCTTGTGTTACGCAGAACGCTTGAGCTTCCTCAAGAACCAATGAGGTTCATTCTCGTGTTACGCAGCATGTTTGAGCTTCAGCAAGAACCAATGAGGTTCATTCTCGTGTTACACAGCATGTTTGAGCTTCCTCAAGAACCAATGAGGTTCATTCTCGTGTTACGCAGCACGTTTGAGCTTCAGCAAGAACCAATGAGGTTCAATCTCGTGTTACGCAGAACGTTTGAGCTTCCTCAAGAACCAATGAGGTTTATTCTCGTGTTACGCAGAACGCTTGAGCTTCCTCAAGAACCAATGAGGTTTATTCTCGTGTTACGCAGAACGCTTGAGCTTCTGCAAGAACCAATGAGGTTCATTCTCGTGTTACGCAGAACGCTTGAGCTTCCTCAAGAACCAATGAGGTTCATTCTCGTGTTACGCAGAACGTTTGAGCTTCCTCAAGAACCAATGAGGTTCATTCTCGTGTTAAGCAGAACGTTTGAGCTTCGTCAAGAACCAATGAGGTTCATTCTCGTGTTACGCCGAACGTTTGAGCTTCCTCGAGAACCAATGAGGTTCATTCTCGTGTTATGCAGAACGCTTGAGCTTCCTCAAGAACCAATGAGGTTCATTCTCGTGTTACGCAGAACACTTGAGCTTCCTCAAGAACCAATGAGGTTCATTCTCGTGTTATGCAGAACGTTTGAGCTTCCTCAAGAACCAATGAGGTTCATTCTCGTGTTACGCAGAACGTTTGAGCTTCCTCAAGAACCAATGAGGTTCATTCTCGTGTGTTTGAGCTTCAGCAAGAACCAATGAGGTTCATTCTCGTGTTACGCAGCACGTTTGTGCTTCAGCAAGAACCAATGAGGTTCATTCTCGTGTTACGCAGCACGTTTGAGCTTCAGCGAGAACCAATGAGGTTTATTCTCGTGTTACGCAGAACGTTTGAGCTTCCTCAAGAACCAATGAGGTTCATTCTCGTGTTACGCAGAACATTTGAGCTTCAGCAAGAACCAATGAGGTTAATTCTTGTTACGCAGAACATTTGAGCTTCAGCAAGAACCAATGAGGTTCATTGTCATGTTGTGCAGAACGCTTGAGCTTCCTCAAGGACCAATGAGGTTCATTCTTGTGTTACGCAGAACGCTTGAGCTTCCTCAAGAACCAATGAGGTTCATTCTCGTGTTACGCAGAACACTTGAGCTTCCTCAAGAACCAATGAGGTTCATTCTCGTGTTATGCAGAACGTTTGAGCTTCCTCAAGAACCAATGAGGTTCATTCTCGTGTTACGCAGAACGTTTGAGCTTCCTCAAGAACCAATGAGGTTCATTCTCGTGTGTTTGAGCTTCAGCAAGAACCAATGAGGTTCATTCTCGTGTTACGCAGAACGTTTGAGCTTCCTCAAGAACCAATGAGGTTCATTCTCGTGTTACGCAGAACATTTGAGCTTCAGCAAGAACCAATGAGGTTCATTCTTGTGTTACGCAGAACGCTTGAGCTTCCTCAAGAACCAATGAGGTTCATTCTCGTGTTACGCAGCATGTTTGAGCTTCCTCAAGAACCAATGAGGTTCATTCTCGTGTTACGCAGAACGTTTGAGCTTCTGCAAGAACCAATGAGGTTCATTCTCGTGTTACGCAGAAAGCTTGAGCTTCCTCAAGAACCAATGAGGTTCATTCTCGTGTTACGCAGAAAGCTTGAGCCTCCTCAAGAACCAATGAGGTTCATTCTCGTGTTACACAGCACGTTTGAGCTTCCTCAAGAACCAATGAGGTTCATTCTCGTGTTACGCAGAACGTTTGAGCTTCCTCAAGAACCAATGAGGTTCATTCTCGTGTTACGCAGCATGTTTGAGCTTCCTCAAGAACCAATGAGGTTCATTCTCGTGTTACGCAGAACGTTTGAGCTTCTGCAAGAACCAATGAGGTTCATTCTCGTGTTACGCAGAAAGCTTGAGCTTCCTCAAGAACCAATGAGGTTCATTCTCGTGTTACGCAGAACGCTTGAGCTTCCTCAAGAACCAATGAGGTTCATTCTCGTGTTACACAGCACGTTTGAGCTTCCTCAAGAACCAATGAGGTTCATTCTCGTGTTTTGCAGAACGCTTGAGCTTCCTCAAGAACCAATGAGGTTCATTCTCGTGTTATGCAGAACGCTTGAGCTTCCTCAAGAACCAATGAGGTTCATTCTCGTGTTATGCAGAACGCTTGAGCTTCCTCAAGAACCAATGAGGGTCATTCTCGTGTTACGCAGAACGCTTGAGCTTCCTCAAGAACCAATGAGGTTCATTCTCGTGTTACGCAGAACGTTTGAGCTTCCTCAAGAACCAATGAGGTTCATTCTCGTGTTACGCAGAACGCTTGAGCTTCCTCAAGAACCAATGAGGTTCATTCTCGTGTTACACAGCACGTTTGAGCTTCCTCAAGAACCAATGAGGTTCATTCTCGTGTTTTGCAGAACGCTTGAGCTTCCTCAAGAACCAATGAGGTTCATTCTCGTGTTATGCAGAACGCTTGAGCTTCCTCAAGAACCAATGAGGTTCATTCTCGTGTTACGCAGAACGCTTGAGCTTCCTCAAGAACCAATGAGGTTCATTCTCGTGTTACACAGCATGTTTGAGCTTCCTCAAGAACCAATGAGGTTCATTCTCGTGTTACGCAGAACGTTTGAGCTTCTGCAAGAACCAATGAGGTTCATTCTCGTGTTACGCAGAAAGCTTGAGCTTCCTCAAGAACCAATGAGGTTCATTCTCGTGTTACGCAGAACGCTTGAGCTTCCTCAAGAACCAATGAGGTTCATTCTCGTGTTACACAGCACGTTTGAGCTTCCTCAAGAACCAATGAGGTTCATTCTCGTGTTTTGCAGAACGCTTGAGCTTCCTCAAGAACCAATGAGGTTCATTCTCGTGTTATGCAGAACGCTTGAGCTTCCTCAAGAACCAATGAGGTTCATTCTCGTGTTATGCAGAACGCTTGAGCTTCCTCAAGAACCAATGAGGGTCATTCTCGTGTTACGCAGAACGCTTGAGCTTCCTCAAGAACCAATGAGGTTCATTCTCGTGTTACGCAGAACGTTTGAGCTTCCTCAAGAACCAATGAGGTTCATTCTCGTGTTACGCAGAACGCTTGAGCTTCCTCAAGAACCAATGAGGTTCATTCTCATGTTACACAGCACGTTTGAGCTTCCTCAAGAACCAATGAGGTTCATTCTCGTGTTTTGCAGAACGCTTGAGCTTCCTCAAGAACCAATGAGGTTCATTCTCGTGTTATGCAGAACGCTTGAGCTTCCTCAAGAACCAATGAGGTTCATTCTCGTGTTACGCAGAACGCTTGAGCTTCCTCAAGAACCAATGAGGTTCATTCTCGTGTTACACAGCACGTTTGAGCTTCCTCAAGAACCAATGAGGTTCATTCTCGTGTTTTGCAGAACGCTTGAGCTTCCTCAAGAACCAATGAGGTTCATTCTCGTGTTATGCAGAACGCTTGAGCTTCCTCAAGAACCAATGAGGTTCATTCTCGTGTTATGCAGAACGCTTGAGCTTCCTCAAGAACCAATGAGGGTCATTCTCGTGTTACGCAGAACGCTTGAGCTTCCTCAAGAACCAATGAGGTTCATTCTCGTGTTACGCAGAACGTTTGAGCTTCCTCAAGAACCAATGAGGTTCATTCTCGTGTTACGCAGAACGCTTGAGCTTCCTCAAGAACCAATGAGGTTCATTCTCGTGTTACACAGCACGTTTGAGCTTCCTCAAGAACCAATGAGGTTCATTCTCGTGTTTTGCAGAACGCTTGAGCTTCCTCAAGAACCAATGAGGTTCATTCTCGTGTTATGCAGAACGCTTGAGCTTCCTCAAGAACCAATGAGGTTCATTCTCGTGTTACGCAGAACGCTTGAGCTTCCTCAAGAACCAATGAGGTTCATTCTCGTGTTACGCAGAACGTTTGAGCTTCCTCAAGAACCAATGAGGTTCATTTTCGTGTTACGCAGCACTCTCAGATTTCATCAAAAAGATCTTCATTTGCGTTCTGAAGATGAACAAAAGTCTTAAGGGTTTGGGACGACATGAGGGTCAATAATTAATGACAGAATTTTCTTTTTTTTTGGTGAACTATCCCTTTAAGCTTTTGGTGTGGTGTCCAAACTCATTGAGCATCTTTTATCAAACACAAGGAGAACGGATATCTGTGCAAATCCTCTATAAACCCATTCTTGCGTAAACTGTGTGCTTTCTGTCCCATATACACCAGTGTTCAAAAGTTGGTAAGATTTTATGTTTGTGATAGAAGTCTCTTCTGCTCACCAAGGCTGCATTTATGTGATCAGTAAAAACAATAATATTGTGAAATATTATTACAATTTAAACATCTTTGTTTTTACTATTTGAAAATATATTAAAATGTAATTTATTCTTGTGATCAAAGCTGAATTGTCAGCATCATTACTCCAGTCTTCAGTGTCACATGATCCTTCAGAAATCATTCTGATATGATGATTTGATGCTTAAGAAACATTTCTGATTATTATCAATGTTGAAAACAGTTGTGCTGCCTTATGATCATGTGAAAACTGATACATTTTTATTTAGTATGCTTTGAAAAATTGCATTTCTTTTAGAAATCGTTTATAAATGTATTTACTTTTACTAAATAAAACTTTCAAAACCATTTTACTGAGCCCAAACTTTTGAACAGTAGTGTATCTTAAAATGAATCCTTATTAACACACATCTGTATCATTTATGATGAAGGTCCAAACATAATATGTTTGAGATGATTTGGACCGTTTGTTACGCTTCTGCTGAATATGTGAAGTTCATCGATATTTCAGCATGAAACGATGTGTGTGGAGAGTTTCAGACCCACCTTCAGGACCCTGACCAGATGTGTGGTACTGTTCACCTGCTGATACTGGACAGAACAAGCAAAACAGAGAAAAGAGAAGAGCTGTTGAGCATCTGTTCATCACTGCAGCAGCTCAATCAGACATTAACATGACTTTTCACAAGGTTGTGGACGATAGGTTTCCCTGACAGATTTGACGTGGAGGTGAGAGCAAGATACGGATCATCAGAGAGAATCATAATTCATGCGACTAAAGTGAACTCCCATGAAGCTTACCAGCTGGCTGTGTCTGTTCCGTAGCACCAGGTTGGCCTGTTAGAGGAGAACAAACCATGTGACATGAGATGCTCAGATCAAACAACTGATTTGATGAATTCACCCTGTTATACAGTTTAGCAGGTAAAGCAGGGTTTAAGAAATGTAGTGATATAAAAACATTTATCACATTTAACATGAAAAATATACTTTGTGTGGCTTGATTTTTTTTTTATCGCAGTGGAGTTATTGATCTAAGCAAACAATAACAATGAAATATATATATACAGTGAGGAAAATAAGTATTTGAACACCCTGCTATTTTGCAAGTTCTCCCACTTAGAAATCATGGAGGGGTCTGAAATTGTCATCGTAGGTGCATGTCCACTGTGAGAGACATAATCTAACAAAAAAAAAATCCAGAAATCACAATATATGATTTTTTAACTATTTATTTGTATATACAGCTGCAAATAAGTATTTGAACACCTGAGAAAATCAGTGTTAATATTTGGTACAGTAGCCTTTGTTTGCAATTACAGAGGTCAAACGTTTCCTGTAGTTTTTCCACCAGGTTTGCACTGCAGGAGGGATTTTGGCCCACTCCTCCACACAGATCTTCTCTAGATCAGTCAGGTTTCTGGCCTGTCGCTGAGAAACACTGAGTTTGAGCTCCCTCCAAAGATTCTCTATTGGGTTTAGGTCTGGAGACTGGCTAGGCCACGCCAGAACCTTGATATGCTTCTTACAGAGCCACTCCTTGGTTATCCTGGCTGTGTGCTTCGGGTCATTGTCATATTGGAAGACCCAGCCTCGACCCATCTTCAATGCTCTAACTGAGGGAAGGAGGTTGTTCCCCAAAATCTCGCAATACATGGCCTCGGTCATCCTCTCCTTAATACAGTGCAGTCGCCCTGTCCCATGTACAGAAAAACACCCCCAAAGCATGATGCTACCACCCCCATGCTTCACAGTAGGGATGGTGTTCTTGGGATGGTACTCATCATTCTTCTTCCTCCAAACACGTTTAGTGGAATTATGACCAAAAAGTTCTATTTTGGTCTCATCTGACCACATGACTTTCTCCCATGACTCCTCTGGATCATCCAAATGGTCATTGGCAAACTTAAGACGGGCCTTGACATGTGCTGGTTTAAGCAGGGGAACCTTCCGTGCCATGCATGATTTCAAACCATGACGTCTTAGTGTATTACCAACAGTAACCTTGGAAACGGTGGTCCCAGCTCTTTTCAGGTCATTGACCAGCTCCTCCCGTGTAGTTCTGGGCTGATTTCTCACCTTTCTTAGGATCATTGAGACCCCACGAGGTGAGATCTTGCATGGAGCCCCAGTCCGAGGGAGATTGACAGTCATGTTTAGCTTCTTCCATTTTCTAATGATTGCTCCAACAGTGGACCTTTTTTCACCAAGCTGCTTGGCAATTTCCCCATAGCCCTTTCCAGCCTTGTGGAGGTGTACAATTTTGTCTCTAGTGTCTTTGGACAGCTCTTTGGTCTTGGCCATGTTAGTAGTTGGATTCTTACTGATTGTATGGGGTGGACAGGTGTCTTTATGCAGCTAACGACCTCAAACAGGTGCATTTAATTTAGGATAATAAATGGAGTGGAGGTGGACATTTTAAAGGCAGACTAACAGGTCTTTGAGGGTCAGAATTCTAGCTGATAGACAGGTGTTCAAATACTTATTTGCAGCTGTATCATACAAATAAATAGTTAAAAAATCATATATTGTGATTTCTGGATTTTCTTTTTTAGATTATGTCTCTCACAGTGGACATGCACCTACGATGACAATTTCAGACCCCTCCATGATTTCCAAGTGGGAGAACTTGCAAAATAGCAGGGTGTTCAAATACTTATTTTCCTCACTGTGTATATATATATATGTGTTTATGATATATACTATGTTTACCTTGGTATATGTTTATAAGGGCAGCTTACCTGGATAGTAACTATATATATACACACTGATCAGGCATAACATTATGACGGGTGAAGTGAATAACACTGATTATCTCTTCATCACGGCTCCTGTTAGTGGGTGGGATATACATGACAGCAAGTGAACATTTTGTCCTCAAATTTGATGTGTTAGAAGCAGGAAAAATGAGCAAGCTTAAGGATTTGAGTGAGTTTGAGAAGGGCCAAATTGTGATGGCTAGACAACTGGGTCAGAGCATCTCCAAAACTGCAGCTCTTGTGGGGTGTTCCCGGTCTGCAGTGGTCAGTCTCTATCAAAAGTGCTCCAATGGAGGAACTGTGGTGAACCGGTGACAGGGTCATGGGCGGCCACGGCTCATTGATGCACGTGGGGAGAGAAGGCTGGCCTGTGTGGTCCGATCAAACAGACGAGCTACTGGAGCTCAAATTGCTCAAGAAGTTAATGCTGGTTCTGATAGAAAGGTGTCAGAATACACAGAGCATCTCAGTTTGTTGCGTATCGGGCGGCAGAGCCGCAGACCAGTCAGGGTGCCCATGCTGACCCCTGTCCACCGCAGAAAGCACCAACAGTGGCACGTGAGCATCAGAACTGGACCACGGAGCAATGGAAGAAGGTGGCCTGGTCTGATGAATAACGTTTCTTTTACATCATGTGGATGGCCTCTTTCAGCAGATAATGTGTCACCCCAAAGCAAAAATGGTTCAGGAATGGTTTGAGGAGCACGAGTTTGAGGTGTTGATTTGGCCTCCAAATTCCCCAGATCTCAATCCAATGGAGCATTTGTGGGATGTGCTGAACAAACAAGTCTGATCCATGGAAGTCCCACAACTTGCAGGACTCAAAGGATCTGCTGCTAACATCTTGGTGCCAGATACCACAGCACACCTTCAGGGGTCTAGTGGAGTCCATGCCTCGACGGGTCAGGGCTGTTTTGGCAGCAGAAGGGGGACCAACACAATATTAGGGCATAATGTTATGCCTGATCTGTGTATATTTTTATATATATATATATATATCAACAATACAGTAAAAAGTCTTCAGTGTCACATGATCAGAAATCATTCTTTTATTTGCTGTTTGACTATTATTGATTCTCAATTATTAATAATGGTTTTTATTGTTATCATAGTTTCATATTTTTGATGCTTAACATTTCTTTGGAAACTAATATTTTCATTAATCTTTTATGAATAGAAAGTTCAAAACAACAGCATTAATTAGAAATAAAAATATAATAAAAATAAAAATCCTTTGCAACATTATAAATGTGTTTACTGATTTAATGCGCCCTTGTTGAATAATAGTATAGGCTATTATGAATGTATATAATGTTTAGTTTGCAGATAATATAAACTTACTTGGACTCCCAAGAGTCCCTTGTGGTTCAGATGTAGCTTAAAAATAAACTGCAAATATTTTTGTCCTTATAGTTTGTGTTTTAGTTGTGCGTCACTCACCTGTGCCCATGGCGTCTGTCTGTGAGGAAACCCCTGTGAATGGATCCCCTGTGACTGGAGTTGAGTTTAAGAAAGGCTTGGTTTATTTCAAACTCTGAATAACGTTTTTTTTTAAAATTCTGCTTTGTAAGCGAACCCTTGCAAAAACCGACCTTGGTAATCATAGTTTCCACCAAAATACCATTGCTATTGTACTGCAAAATCATGAGGAATCTCCTTCAAACTGGCTTTCAGTGTCTTTCTGTCATTCTCTGCAGAAACTATGTTTACCATGGTATATTTTTTATAAGGGCAGCTTACCTGGATAGTCAGTCCACCTGATGAGACAGATGTTTTCGAACGTAATTTACCTGGTAAGTCTGTCTGAACCATGCTACTATGTCTCTCTGAGGCATCTGAAAATTTGACAAGAACATTAATATGCCAAAAAAAATCATACAGAGATTAAATCAGCTCTTTATTACATATAGGCCTGGTTTCACAGACAAGGCTTAGAATCAGAATCAGAAAGAGCTTTATTGCCAAGTGTGCTTGGCAATAAAGTTAGATTAAGGATAGTTCAATTTAAGTAGCTTTTATAAACGTATCTTAGAAAAAAACAATGACGCCGACATATTTTAAAGATCCGTCTGTGCAAGTTGCTTGTAATTAAAACAGCTCAAACATGCATTTTAGGGCTAGCTTAAGCCTTGTCTGTGAAACTGGGGGATACACTTTTTAACACACCCTTGCAGTGCCGCTGCTCCCATCACGTGCTGCATGTAGGGCACCAAGTGCTCAGGGGGGCACCACAAGAAAATGCTCTCAGCAACACCCACAAACATCCCCACCCCACCCCTCGCACTTTATGATGCCCGTAATTTGCGAACGCCGCGACCGCGGGCATCCTAAAGTCATAAAGCGGCGGTACTGCACCCTTGTATATACACTCACCTAAAGGATTATTAGGAACACCTGTTCAATTTCTCATTAAGTTAGACTCAGTTACTCAGTTGCTTCAATGCATTTAGGGGTGTGGTCCTGGTCAAGACAATCTCCTGAACTCCAAACACATCCAGTATGCGGCAGTCCTGTGGGCGAAAATGCCTTGTTGGTGCTAGAGGTCAGAGGAGAATGGGCCGACTGATTCAAGCTGATAGAAGAGCAACTTTGACTGAAATAACCACTCGTTACAACCGAGGTATGCAGCAAAGCATTTGTGAAGCCACAACACGCACAACCTTGAGGCGGATGGGCTACAACAGCAGAAGACCCCACCGGGTACCACTCATCTCCACTACAAATAAGAAAAAGAGGCTACAATTTGCACGCGCTCACCAAAATTGGACAGTTGAAGACTGGAAAAATGTTACCTGGTCTGATGAGTCTCGATTTCTGTTGAGACATTCAGATGGTAGAGTCAGAATTTGGCGTAAACAGAATGAGAACATGGATCCATCATGCCTTGTTACCACTGTGCAGGCTGGTGGTGGTGGTGTAATGGTGTGGGGGATGTTTTCTTGGCACACTTTAGGCCCCTTAATGCCAATTGGGCATCGTTTAAATGCCACGGCCTACCTGAGCATTGTTTCTGACCATGTCCATCCCTTTATGACCACCATGTACCCATCCTCTGATGGCTACTTCCAGCAGGATAATGCACCATGTCACAAAGCTCCAATCATTTCAAATTGGTTTCTTGAACATGACAATGAGTTCACTGTACTAAAATGGCCCCCACAGTCACCAGATCTCAAACCAATAGAGCATCTTTGGGATGTGGTGGAACGGGAGCTTCGTGCCCTGGATGTGCAGCCCACAAATCTCCATCAACTGCAAGATGCTATCCTATCAATATGGGCCAACATTTCTAAAGAATGCTTTCAGCACCTTGTTGAATCAGTGCCACGTAGAATTAAGGCCGTTCTGAAGGCGAAAGGGGGTCAAACACAGTATTAGTATGGTGTTCCTAATAATCCTTTAGGTGAGTGTATGTAAGCAATAATCCATGGCTAGCTGTGCATTAAATTATTTTAATTCACAATGTGGAGGCAAAGAACCACCGACGCCAATCGTTTAATGCACAGCTAGCCGTGGATTATCCCTCTTATACCATGATCATTTACCAGCATTGACAAGTTAAAACTGTTATTGATGTTTGCGGCGGGATATTTGACTGGAAGTATGGTTATTTTCGTCAGTTATGGTTCATCAGATCTAGCATTTTAAAAAATTATTTGAAAGAATTACAGCATTTTTCTGAATTAAATATCCAGTGAGAGATATAGATGTGTGTGTGTGTGTGTGTGTGTGTGTGTGTGTGTGTGAATTACCTGCGTCTGTGCAGCGTCTCGCTCTACTTAAAGTCCCCATGAAATCAAAATGTTTTTTGTCTTTTAGTATGAATATGTTAGCCTTGCTGTTATGTATAAGTGAGTTTGCAACAAAACCATGACAAAAATTTGCATTTAGAAAATATCTAGTCTATATGGATTAATAATTTTGATGACATCACTCATCAGATTTTCTGTCCAATCAAATGCTTTCTAGAATCGGAAGCCCCGCCCCCTACATTATAAACAGACGCTGAAGCTGTGGCTGAAATCAGTCACTTGTTCACAAATTTACAATTTTATACATGGCACATAGTGCACTATATAGGGGATAGGGAATGATTCAGACTGTGAATATGTTTTCCATTGGGGCAAATTTGGTCTGGTTTCACATTAGTGACACGTGAACCGCCACAGCTCCAGTCCAGAGACACGACAGCACAGAGCGGATCATGTGATCGAGTCGGTCCAGAGACACGACAGCACAGAGCGGATCATGTGATCGAGTCGGTCCAGAGACACGACAGCACAGAGCGGATCATGTGATCGAGTCGGTCCAGAGACACGACAGCACAGAGCGGATCATGTGATCGAGTCGGTCCAGAGACACGACAGCACAGAGAGGATCATGTGATCGAGTCGTCCAGAGACACGACAGCACAGAGCGGATCATGTGATCGAGTCGGTCCAGAGACACGACAGCACAGAGCGGATCATGTGATCGAGTCGGTCCAGAGACACGACAGCACAGAGCGGATCATGTGATCGAGTCGATCCAGAGACACGACAGCACAGAGCGGATCATGTGATCGAGTCGGTCCAGAGACACGACAGCACAGAGCGGATCATGTGATCGAGTCGGTCCAGAGACACGACAGCACAGAGCGGATCATGTGATCGAGTCGGTCCAGAGACACGACAGCACAGAGCGGATCATGTGATCGAGTCGGTCCAGAGACACGACAGCACAGAGCGGATCATGTGATCAAGTCGGTCCAGAGACACGACAGCACAGAGCGGATCATGTGATCGAGTCGATCCAGAGACACGACAGCACAGAGCGGATCATGTGATCGAGTCGGTCCAGAGAAACGACCGCACAGAGCGGATCATGTGATCGAGTCGGTCCAGAGACACGACAGCACAGAGCGGATCATGTGATCGAGTCGGTCCAGAGTCACGACAGCACAGAGCGGATCATGTGATCGAGTCGGTCCAGAGACACGACAGGTGTGTTCGACATCGGCTGCAGCCGGATTCAACTGATCGGCGAGAGTAGCCGCGTGCAGGCGGGGAGGAGCTGCAAACGGAGACGTGAAGTCGGACACTTTCTGCTTCCCGTAGTGACGCTCGCGCTGTGTTTGCATACTTTATCAGCTGAAGTGAAATAAATGCAATATTTGGCAATGCACAGATGTTTCAGAGACATTATTGTCATGTAATACTTTATGTACTACTTAATACAGCGTGTGTTTGTACAAGAATAAAGTTCAACATATAATCCTTCACTATCAATGAAGTGGGGTTTACGTTTTTAATCAGTTTTATTTTGATAAACATTACAATATAACATCGCGACTACATGAAAGGAGGTTTTACTGTTATAAAAAACAGATTTGTGCGCATTAGTGGAGCTGAAGGTTTTAGAATAAACACGAAACACACGTGATCGCTGTCATGCGGTGAATCCAGCCAATCGAGGAACAGCTGTGTCGTCATCAGAGTCCGTGTAGCCTCTTGCAGCTGCTCTGTAGAAACTGCACCGGCTGTATCAGCCGACTGCTCTCGAATCGCTCTCGCGGCACTTTGTTGACATACGTCACTGTCACGTGGCGTCGGAGCTGCCTCAAGTCGGACAAAATTTCTAACCGGCATGCACTGCTTCAAGTCAGCCGCCGATCGGTCTGCGCATCGCTGGGTGAAGTCGAACAAGCCTGACAGCACAGAGCGGATCATGTGATCGAGTCGGTCCAGAGACACGACAGCACAGAGCGGATCATGTGATCGAGTCGGTCCAGAGACACGACAGCACAGAGCGGATCATGTGATCGAGTCGGTCCAGAGACACGACAGCACAGAGCGGATCATGTGATCGAGTCGGTCCAGAGACACGACAGCACAGAGCAGATCATGTGATCGAGTCAGTCCAGAGTCATGACAGCACAGAGCAGATCATGTGATCGAGTCGATCCAGAGACACGACAGCACAGAGCGGATCATGTGATCGAGTCGGTCCAGAGGCACGACAGCACAGAGTGGATCATGTGATCGAATCGGTCCAGAGACACGACAGCACAGAGTGGATCATGTGATCGAATCGGTCCAGAGACACGACAGCACAGAGCGGATCATGTGATCGAGTCGGTCCAGAGACACGACAGCACAGAGCGGATCATGTGATCGAGTCGGTCCAGAGACACGACAGCACAGAGCGGATCATGTGATCGAGTTGGCGCAGACCAGAAAACGTATTGGACCCCTTTGAACTCTGCACAGAGTGATATTTTAAAGCGATATGGAGCAGATTAGGGGGAGAAACGGTTAGATATTAGGAGGAAACTGTGGCTTTAAAGAGCTCAACGGCTCTGGTCAGGTTGTGATATAAACTAAATGCTATTGGCTATTTTAAAAAGGGGAGGAGCTGTTTGATATGTCCCGCCCTGTCTTCCTGTTTCAGTGGAAATGACGTCAACACATTGAATAATGCTGCGTGTTTCGAGGCACTTTAGTGGGACTTAAAAATTAAGCTGTAAGTTTAATTACGACATTGTGCGTGTCTGTGTGTGTGCTTCAGCGCTTTAAACTGACTGGAACTACCTGTGCATTAAACGGTATTCAGACAGACCATGGTGTGTGTGTGTGTGTGTGTGTGTATTAAACTAAAGGTAACTCACCTGTGAATCCAGTCCCAGTCGCATGAACAGAATCTGCTTTTCAGAAACACACACTACACATGAAACCCTGCCCTGAGTGATAGACTGACACGTGTCTCGATGTGCTGAGGAAACGAGGTTACCTGTGTAATTTGGCATGCCGTCAGTCACAGCTAAGTGTCCCTGCCCTGAACAACAGGAAATAGCATGTTATAAATATTTACTACTTAAAGTACTCATTTATGTGATGTGTTTAACTCACCCGTCATGTCTGTTTGAGTCTGTCCTTCAGTCACCGGATCACCCGCCGCACCTGATCACAGAGACAGCACAGACCAATGCTGCTTACAATCACTCATGGTGGATTTCTGGAATATGTTTGGTAAAATTTCAAAGATAATACCTGCCATATCTGTCTGCGCGCTTCCACCGGTGACACCGTCACGTCCTTTGAGATGGCAAGGCAATGTTTATTTATATTACATATTTCATACACAATGGAAATTCAAAGTGCTTTACATGTGTGGAAGCCCATTTGTGCCACATAAGAATTATTCTTTTTTTAATTATATATAATTATGAATAAATCATATAAGATTAAAGTAGAAATTCTGACTTAAATGTCATAATTATGACATTAAAAAGTTGAAATTCTGACATCCTAAATTGAAATTCTGACTTAAAAAGTCATCATTATGATTAGTCAACTTTTTATATCAAAATGTAATATTTAATTTTGTATGTTATAATTATGCCTTAGTAGTCATAATTTCTATTCATGTCATAATTTTGATATTTTTAATCTCATAATTTATGATTTATTATGTCATAATTTTGATATGTCATAATTTGTATTTTTAATCTCATAATTATTTAATATGTCAATTTCCATTTGTCCTAATTTAGATGTTTTAATATCATAATCACCGTCATTGAATTGATATCTCATAATTATAGTGTCATATTTTTTACTAAGTCACTCATATAAGATTAAAGTCAAAATTATGACTTTTTATGTCATAATTCTGACGTGAAAAGTTTAAATGCTGACATCCTAAACTGAAATTATGACTTAAAAAGTAATCATCATTATAGTCATAAATTAAACTTGTCATAATTTTGACCTATTCTCAAAATGTATATTTTTTAATCTCATAATTTATGACTTATGTAATTTGATCTGTATATTTTTTATATCATAATTATTCATTTTTTTATCTCATAATTATATATTTCAATTTAGACTTTTTTATGTCATAATTTCATTTTTTTATGTCATAACACTTGATAATTTACAAAAGCATGATTTTGTTGCGGAAATTGGCTTCCATAACAATCATTACAGATGTATAAGCAATAAAATTACAGAGAAGCAAATGGAGAGACGTGTTAAAATGAAGAAATCAAGTTTATTATTATTTTTCTATAAATTTATCATCATTATTATTTAACCTATTCAACGAAGTTTGTTTTCTTACCAGTCGTGTCAGGGTAAGGACTGAGAGTGTGATCAACCAGATCAAGCGCCCCGCCAACTGAAAATAAGAAAATAGCATTTCTAAAGGTGCTAAATAGATTAATATTTGCCCAAAGGTGATTATGTGATGCCAGTGCCACTGACCTGCATCTGGATGTGAGCTGACGGCATGAGGGTCTCCTGTACAGACAAGTAATACTTCGTAAGACGTAAGAAGTTAGGTGTTAGCATGATGCTAAGCTAATGCCACAAGCCTAATGAGTATGAATCAGTATTCATTGAAATAAAGCTATATTTATGGTAAACATATATTTCAACTCCACCATTTTGGAATTATCTTCTCCACAAGTACCTTAGAACAATATTTTTTAGTAAAAGAATAAAATAATGCTGACTACTTTTTGGAACAGCTCACTAGGTTTAGGAACAATTCATTTAAGGGAAGACACCACCGGTATGAGTATGGTAAACATTTAACTAGAGACCACCTTTCCCAGTATAATCATATTTAAGGCAATTAAGTTTTGTTTTCTGAGGCTTTATCTAATTAAATATGCACTTATTTCCGTACATTTCTAGAAAATAAATCTGAACATGGGATAAAGCCAGTTTTAAAATTCTTGTTTCATTTTGTTGACATATCAACAAAGGCGTATCTAGTTGAAGATTTTTACAGAGAATCTCTCTTTTTATCCCTCCATAAATCAGAAAATACTGTCAACAGGCATACAAATGTCACCATATTCTAGGGATAAAATGTTAATAATAATAAAAAAAATAGATGTCATCGAAGCAAAATCGAAATATTGACCAGTGCATGAAAAACCCTTAATTTTTTCAATAACAAATTGCTATTTGTAGTTTAGTTGTCTATGAAAATAGGAAATAGTTTGTTACGAAAATGGTTGATATTAAATATTGGCTACGTTAAAGACACCATAAAGTGTCGTAGCATAATTTTGTACTTTTTTAATAGCTAATATGCATTATTTACATCAGATGATCCATCGTGTTTACATTTTTGATGTGTATATGAACTAATTTTGTCATATTTTAGGATTAAACTAGCTCATAGATAGATATTGTGTTAAACACTAAAAGCCACAGAAGTTCGATTGGGATTTCATGGCGGCTTTAAACCTGCCGTGAGAAATATTTTCCGTGTTGCGCACAGGCATTCGGTAAACCCGCACAACCCCACTGGTTATAGACAGACTAGCCAAGAGAAGACGCATAAAACATGAATTATGGCTAACAAATCAATTGAGTTTCAGTGATGAAGTCATGGAGCCGGCTGATATAGTACCAGCTGTGTGATGCATCTCCGTTGCGGCGTCCTGATGGCCTGTTCCGCCTGTTGGGAAAGACGGTTGGGAATATTCACATTGATTCCAGGATATTAATCTGTCAATAACATGATGTTGTGATTGTGTGTTGATTAGTTGTGTGTGTTTTATTGCTAGACACATACTGATGTCGAGATGAACGGCTGGAAGGTCACCTGTGAATGAATCCAGACACACGCTGCAGTCCTCTCTCATGTTTTATTATATGCTTTAACTACCTTTAACTTTTATTATATGCTTTAAAACCTCTTAACTGTCACCATCCCACAGGTGGGACGCCTAGTGCTCTTTTTTTGATCGCCTTTTTTCGTATCATTTATTTAAGTAATAATCATAAATTAGGTATCATTTGAAAGCTTACAAACTCAAAATTCATCCTGTGAAAACCGTTTTGAAATCGGACATTGTGTTACCATGGAAACGTTACTCTAAGTATTCTAGTGGGCTCCTCCCCTAGTGGGCGGTGTCATGTTTCATATTACAACAATTATTTTAACTACTTTATATTCAAAATCTTTTCCAATCTTGACAAAACGCATATTGTCGGAAAGGTCTGAGTCTCAAGGGTCCATATTTGGTGACTGTTTTGTGATGGAAGTGATATTTGGACAGAAATTTACAGGAAAATGCATCAAAAAAACAATACATGGAATTTGAATGACACCCGGTGGCTATTTTTGAAACAGCACCTAAACAAAATCTCATGGGAACTTCAATTTTTGTGATATCAACTTCAAATTTGGAACACAAATTGGTTAGACATATGGCTTTGATTTTATAGTAATTTTAGAGTAGATTCTTTTTGTAAAATATATATTTTATATGAGATAAAAAATATTTAGTACAGTATTTTTCATTCACAGTAAATTTAAACTTCCATAACTCTTTCATACTTTCATATTTTGAATTGCTTTCACTTCAGAGTGTCGTCTTTAAAACGAGACCAAACTTTGGTCTATATTCCAAAGCATTCTTGAATTACAGCCCTTTAAGTTTGGATGGTGCATTTTCATGTGTATTCTCAAAAAGGGGGATGACAGTTAAAGGGTTAATAGAGATACGAACGTACCTTTTTGTATGTCTACCACAGGTTTGTGTCGACCGTTTCCGTTTCCTGTAATGCAGTAATGAATGATGTGTCAATAAAATATCGTATGATGATATTCCTGCTGGAAAAGCCACCTAAACCAGCTTGAAAAGAAGCATTCCTTTTCCAGAAGGGAAAGGTGAGTTGACATGAGCTTACCGTTCGTATCGGGTGAATCTGCACCGTTATGATCTGCTCCCCCTTCTGAGGAGAACAAGACGACAGATCAATATCATATCTCATATCTAAATGCTGTAGAAGTATTTCTCATTGGTAGTTTAAGTTTGTTTCAACATTTGCTAATACATTTTTAAAATCAAAACTCATATCTGTTAACATTAGTTAACTAACATGAACCATTGCATTTTTAGTAACACACATTGATAAATGCTGTAATATATTGCTTTTAGCGTGTTTATATTATGTTAGTTAATGAGACCTTATTGTAAAGTGTTACAAAATTTGGTGTAGTACCTGAATAGTCTATGTAGGAATGACCCGGATGTGGCATTGTGTCAAAGACTACTGATGAATCTGTAAAAATCAGTCTGAATTGAGATTCAACACACTTTCTGTTTCAGTGTTTCAAGCCGCTCTTCCTCCAGACCATGCTGGATTGTTGGCGAGTGTGTCAGTTTACCTGTTGTGTCGGCCGGTGATTTTGACTGGGCTCCATTATCAGACGTGCCTGAAGACACAAGTGATTATTTAACCACATATTATTGAACAGACTGTTAACAGGGCCGTCGCTAGCAGGGGAAAAAGTGGTGATTGTTTCTAGGGGCCCCAGCTTATTTCAAGCTATTTCAAGGGTCCTGGATACCCCAGCTACGGCCCTGTCTGTTAACATACTCTTTATCTAATGCTAGTTAACAGACAAATACTTTACTTACTGATTGAGTGGGTATAATCACCATTCCCATTGTCAGCAGACAGGTAATCTGGAGCCAGAGAGTCTGATATACAGAACAAGAGATGGTTAGCGAGATACATTATTGGTTTACTAGTAGACATGTTGACTATTTAAGTATAAAGTTGCCTTTATTCACACTATATCGTTTAATGATTTTTATAGCATTTTCTATTAAGTCAAATTATGCAGCTGTCTGTCCACATCCACCCACTCATCCATCCACCCATCCATCCATACACCCACCCACCCACCCACTCATCCATACATACACCCATCCACCCACTCATCCATACACCCATCCATCCATCTATACACCCACCCCCCATCCATCCATACATACACCCAACCATCCATACACCCACCCACTCATCCATACACCCCCATCCATCCATCCATACACAAACCAACCCCCCATCCATACACACACCCATCCATCCGTCCATCCATGCACCCACCCACTAATCCATCCATCCATACACCCACCCACCCATCCATTCACCCACCCATCCATCTATTCACCCACCCATCCATACAAACCCACCCACCCACTCATCCATAAACCCACCCATCCATCCATACACCCACCCATCCATCCATCCACCCACTCACCCATCCATCCATACACCCACCCACCCATCTATCCATCCATTCACCCACCCATCCATCCATCCATACATACATCCATCCATACAACCCACTCATTCATACACCCATCCATCCATACACCCACCCACCCATCCATGAACCCACCCACCCACTCATCCATCTATTTATCTATCCATCTATCTATCCTCTGTCGCTATGTCTATCCATCCGTCTATCTACAGTCAAACCAAAAATGATTCAGACACCAGATATACTTTTTTACTAGTGTGTGCAGGACACTACAGTTCATTTATGTAAGTGAGGATAGCAAAATAAAGTAAACTGTGACATATTATACCCAAATATGTACAGTGGACTATCAGTAAAATTTATAAAATATGTGACCAAAATTTTGACCTGACCAAGTGTTTTTTCTGTAATTGCTAATGTGTGAAATTTTACACCACAAACTGAACAAAATTAAGCATTGCATGGTAATTGGTTGATTGTAATCCATTACATACCCTTCTATCAAAGTTACCTGGCATTATCAAGATGAATTTGTTCTGACACAGTTTAGTTCTTGTCATTTATTACCATTTTCTAAACTATAGAAATAATGTGAGAAAATGTTGAAGGTGTCTGAATAAATTTTGGTCTGACTGTATAAAACTATCTGTCCGTCAGTCTGCATCTATCTATCTATCTATCTATCTATCTATCTATCTATCTATCTATCTATCTATCTATCTATCTATCTATCTATCTATCTATCTATCTATCTATCTATCTATCTATCTATCTATCTATCTATCTATCTATCTATCTATCTATCTATCTATCTATCTATCTATCTATCTATCTATCTATCTATCTATCCTGTCTGTGTCTGCCTGTCTGTCTGTCTGTCTGTCTACTCTCCTGAACTCATTCAGTAAGTTGATTTATGATTTCTGTGATTAGTCTATGTAATCCATACAGATGCATAAAACCCCAGTGACCTCTCGTGACTCTAAAAACGTCTCTGAAAGTTGTCATTACACCCCCCTTGGAGCCCATGTCAAGACTGTAAGTCTGACAGAGTTTATTAGACGTGTGCTGGGATAATCCCATGGCTATTGGGGTAAAAGCGCTCTGAATTTACAGGACCTAAAGGAGAACAGAGCGGCAGCCAGCAGCCATTACCTGGAGGAGCGTCTAGAACCGGGCCGCCACTGGACGGGTGCCCTGGACTCAGGCCAGCGGCTGGAAAGGAGAAGCAGTGAGAGAAAAAAGACAGCTTTGATTCACACCAGTCATCTTTCAATAAATTATGAGGTAGAGAACAGAAACTGGCTGGTTTATTCTGTCAGCGCAGCCCATAATTAGTACAGCGTGACAGCTGGAAGGATTGGAGGAAGGCTCTCAGTGCCGTATGTGAGCCGTTTCACAGCATGGGCATAAATGTAAATCAAGTCAATTTAACTAGTGCGGGACAACCTGTTTGTTACAAGGCCAATGAGATCAGCAGAAAGCAATTCTGGTGTCCGCAGCCCAAAAGCCATAAACATCAAGCCTCTCTGGTTAAGTGAAAAATGGACAACGTGAAGTGGACGCTTACCTGCCGAATCCACCTGATATGCGAGTCCCATGTGATCTGTTGAGACAGCGTCAGTTACTAGGCATGTGGGCGGAACGTCTGGAGGAGTGTCTAAGAGGTCTAAAAGCGTACCTAGACCGTCTGTTTGGGTGTCTGGACCAAAGCTCTCTCCTATTCCACCTGAAGAGGGAGACATTCTGAGTCCAAACTGAGAAACAACGTTCAATTTTCCTTCCACTAATGAATGAGAATAAGGTAATGCTCACCCATTAAGCCAACAAGGAAGTCATGGCTTGATTGGTCTATTATGCCTACAATGAAAATTTGCTCACATTATTGACTGACCGATAGATTCATGACAAAATATAATTTGTTTTTGTAGAGCAGAAGAGTTGAACTGATGTTTACCTGTAATTTCCAGATGGGGGCTTGTGCCAAATGAATCAAAACCACCTGACATGGTCACAAAACAAAAGATGCACATGTGAGAACTGAGATCACAACTGAAAAACCGAGTAAGTACCCTGGATGGTTCTTCCATGTTCAAGTTTTAAATCATGTTTTTATACCTGTTCCTTGTATCTGAGATGTGCCTGGCATGAAATGATCCAAACCTGCATCAAAAACAGCAAAGATATTGTTATGTGTGTTATGTTGTATGAAATGTCAGTCCATAAAAAACATTGTTTCCTCACCTGTGAATCCTGTTTCTCCTCCGTTCATTAGCTGTTTGTGCCCATTACCTGCGAAAGGAACCCGATTAACGCGACTAAATCACGCATTCTGATTAATATGATGCGTAATATTGTTTGTTTTGCATTAACACAACACAATACTCACCGTTAGATTCTATCTCTGGGATTTCTGAATTTATAAGACAAAAATGACAGTATGACATCAATTACTATTTAACAGAAAACACTTGGTTTCCTCAGGTAAACGCTGTATGTAAACTGTGACGTTTATCACCTGGAGACTCGATTTGAGATCCATCATGAGCCGTTTCTCCTGATGCAAGAAGACAAGATCTGTTCTCGTATAAGTGTGTACAGCATTTAAGAAGAAAGAAATGACCTCCATGATATACAATAGAGAGATCCTGTTATACACATACCATTTTCATATTGTGGAGCGAATCCCTCTGACCCTGAACACATGCACAGAACATTATTATAACAGTTGCATACATCATTTTTAAGAGGCCATATTACGCCCTTTTACAAAGTTTACTAGAATAGGTGTTCATGCTTGAATGTTCAAAAAACACCTTTTTCACACATTTGACATTTTTGCAACTCCTCTTCCGAGGCTGAATCCGGAATCGCCCCTTAAATTTGGCACTATTTGAAGGGACAGCCATTTGTAGTGGTGTCCGAAACCATAGTGGACGTTATTGAGTGCACTCATTCTATCCCACATTGCACCGCAATAACATTGCACAGTGGCTGTCCGAATTCACTCACTCATTTTCATTCACTCCTTCAAGTGAACTGTATTAGTGGACTAAAGCAGGGAATAGTGATTGAGGGTTTAGGGGGCGATATCAGATTCAGCCCCAGTCTGTCAGTAGCGCTCTGTTTAGTTCCTGTCTCTATGAAGCCCCTCCTTCTGAAAAGAGCAATTTGCTCTGATTGGTCGACTGGACCAGTGTGTTGTGATTGGTCAACTGCTTTGAGCTTGTTTGGGAAATGTCCCGCCCCTTCCTATAACTGCGAGTTTCAACACTAACTAAAGCGCTGTTTCCACTGAAATTACCCAGAACAATTTGTACCAGGAACTTTTTCCCCCCCAGACCTGCTACTGTCTGCGTTTCCACTGCGGTCTAAAGTACCGTGAAGATTAGGCAAATTACATTTACATTTACATTTATGCATTTGGCAGACACTTTTATCCAAAGCAACTTACAGTGGCCTAATTACAGGGACAATCCCCCTGGAGCAACATGGAGTAAAGTGCCTTGCTCAAAAACTCTGTATTTTCATACTTTTGCCAATTTCCCATTCATTTCCAATGGGGGACATTTTTGGCCCGAAGGTCCTGTGTGTGACTATTTTTTTTACGACCACTTAGACTTTTCAAATCCTGACCCCAGTTTTTTTGGGTGTACCAATAAAGTCACCAAGTTTCGGACCATTCCAATGAAGCTACCATTTTTTACATTTTTTATTTAAAAAAAATTGTGTCAGAAATGACCGAAGAGTCCCAGAGGGTTAAGTCAAGGGAAAGACGCGTTGACGCGCATCTGGAGGTCCTGCGGTGCGATGGATGCGATTCCGCCTCATTCGCGCGTCCAGTTTGCACGAATTTGACGTGAATTGAGCGTCTTGCGTCTTGCGCGTGCTTTTTGTGCATTCACACGTTTGAAGCAAATTCTTTGTCTCACACTGGTGGTAACTGCTGGGATCGAACCAGCAACCTTCTGCTTATCAGTTCCATGGTTTAACCCACTAGACCACCACATCAAATTAGTCCAGAGACGTGGGACTGCGTGCGACTGTTCCTCCCACTCAGCGACGGACAGTAATCACTTTTGTGCGACACTGCAACAGTAACAAGTGGAGGAGATGCAAGCAGCGCTGCTTTTACTAGTTATGTATTGGTTTACTAAAGAGGTAATTAACAAAACTGCCGAATAGAGATGAGCACTAATACTAAGCAGATTCTGAAAGCTTGTAAAGCTAGATTTAAAACAAGACATCTTATGTCATTATCAGCTATTATGAACATTAACCATGAGATGGCTGAGACAACGCGTGCCATCGGACAGAAAAAGCAAGACTGATATTTACTGAACGCAGAACGAACCTCGCAAAAGACTGCCGGTTGAAATAAAATGCTGCGTGGAGTCAACCAATCAGCATGTTCAGCGCCCAAGTCCCACCCCCGAAAGTTCCTGAACTTTCAAAAAGTACTACCTCGCGAGCAGGGCCGTTTGGAGGGGGAAATATTTACCCGGAACTTCATTTAGACCCTGGGTCCTGCGGTCGAAACACACCGAGTACCACCCCAAAGTTCCTAGCTCCTGGGGAAAGTTCCTGCGGTGGAAACGCGGCTTAACTCAACCAGGCCTCGTCCCTTTATTTTGATTATGCCTTGGACAGAAATTATTTAAATGAGGAATATTGTGACGTGTTCGTTCCCGGAAGAAAACTCAAGACTGCAATGGAGGCGTTTCAGGGAGTTCAGAAACAGTGACCCTGATATAGAGAATTACTGGAGTGACTTTGTAACTTTGCAGACCTTTTTCATACTCGAACAGCAACATTACACACTAAAGAAAGCTGACAATAGAAAAAAAGCATAACAGGTCCTCTTTAAGGAGGAGGTCACCATGTAAGTCTTACATTTGATCTTTTTGGTTTAAATACCTGCAGGCTGTGATTGGACCTCGGAGGAAACTACACCCACACCACCTGACGCCTGCCCTGCTGAAGGTCGGCCAAACGTGTGGCTGGATGACATTGTTGACCCATGACCTGCTGCTAAGTGGCCTGATGACCCTTGACCTGATGACACTGTGAGATATCACATTATGTGGTGCATGAAAGATTAACCACCAATTTTGCATGCACTAGATTAGAACATTCAGTAACGTTTTACTTGAGGACTTTATGTATAATATATTATAAAAGTATGCACAATGTACATTTTAATGCATTAAATCTTTTCATAAATAATTGTAACCTAAGTTAAAATGCATTATAATATCTGCATATTCCTTGTTACATCTGAAATTGGTTGATTGTCATGTGTTTTAATGACAGTTACACTTTCTAAAGGTGTAACAATGAATACATAGGTTTTGTAATGTAGGCTGTGTATTACTGTGGTTACAATTCATGAGATCATACAGCGCATTATAATTACAAACCATAATTAATGCATATATTACACTATTATCAGGCCTTTGGATATATTATGATTTTGGTGTGCATAATATAAACACAATATAAAATATAATATAAACCCTGATTGCTTTAACATAAACAGAACAATCTCTTACCAACAGAAATGGACACTGAATGGACTCCCCCGTCTGTGCCTGAAACACATAAAGTTTATTAGGCTTCTCCACAGCTGTAAGTTTCTAAATTCTTTGAAATATCCTATTTTGAACAATAATTTACAGGTTTCTGAATGTCATTACCAGGGACTTTTGATCCTGAACCTCCATTAGCACCCGCTCCTCCAGCTCCTACACCTGAGAACAGTTTCCTTGGTCACTCGTCATGTTATACACTACTGTTCAAAAGCTTGGTGTAGTGCGATTATTTTATTTAATACTTTATTTTAGAAAGAATGACCAAAGTAAAGACGGATCATGAAGGATCATGTGACACCGAAGACTGGAGTAATGATGCTGAAAGTTCAGCTTTGATTACAGAAATAAATTACATTTTTAAATATATTCAAATAGCAAACGGCTATTTTAAATTGTAATAATATTTCACAATATTTCTTTTTTTACTGTATTTTTAATCCAATAAATGCAGCCTTGATGAGCATTAAAGTCTTCTTTCAAAACTTATTTTAACCATGACCTCTAACTTTTGAGCGGTAGTGTATATTAACCATGTAATTATATAATATTATATACATTTTATCATCTAAAATGTAATATTTGTATTGAATATAGTGGATAATAAGCTATTTAGTATTGCTAGTATTTATGCAATGCCATATGAATGTGTAATTTTCTCTTGCTATAATCAGTGACCGGGTACCTGAAGGAACTGTCTCTGATTTGGACCCCTCTTGTCCATCGTAACTTGCACCTGTAAGTGAAATAAATACGGTGATTAGGAAAACTTGTTAGGGTAAAAAGAGAAGCATGTTTACCGCAGGTGAATACAGTACCATGAGAACTTGATCCAGGTGGGCGAGAGTACCCATCTCTACCGTTACTTCCTGTAACACACACAGACGCATTACCGAGAGGTCATTCTTTCTACAGTAATAAAACACTGTTGCACGTCTTACAAATGCTCCAGTAATCCAATGACAAGCAGTGGGTGGCTTAAATGAACAACAAAACATTATTATATTGTGATTGAAATGCTGGTTACCATTTGCTCCATCTGAAGCTGTTGATGTGCTGCTTGATGCTATAATGACAAAAACACTATTTTACTTTCTAATATTGGACATGAAGATATCAAAATGTCAAAGTCAACTTTACTGTCATTTTTAGCACATTGCTTGGCAATGGATAAAAAAAAAAACAGTTTCTTAAAAAAAATAAAAATGGACAAGAAGTACTGACAATTTCTCAAAACTTTGGCTAATGTTCTGGTAAGGTTCTTTCAAAGTTATAAATAAACATTCTTCCAGTAACATTAATAGAACGTTTGTTTGAAGGGTTAGTTCACCCAAAAATGAAAATATTGTCATTTATTATTCACCCTAATGCCGTTCTACACCCGTAAGACCTTCGTTAAGCCTTGTTTATACTTTCCCCTAGCTCCGCAGCGCGAGCCTCCGCTGACTGCGAGCACTCCTCCCCAAACGGATAAGGCGTTTATACTTGACGTGCTCGCCGTTGTACTATTCTTTGAAACGACAGAGGGCTACTCTGAGTAATTGTTCTATAAACCATCAAGAAACAGCGGTGAGAAGAAGTAAAAAAAATGTACACGGGTGACGATATTTATTTTAGTTCACTTCACCAAAAACCACACTACAAAAGAATCGTGTAAAACTCAGTAAACCTTGATATTATTACTTGTGACATGAGAACAAAATGGATGCACACATGTATACATGTATTCAACTTAATTAACGATCTCTTAAATATTTCACCATGGATCTTTATTTTCAATAAAAGGGCTTATTTATGCTTTTGTAGGCTCATTTTGTAAATATAAGCAACTAATTTGTACGTGCGAACTGGGTGCCGGTGTGATGACGTCATGCTCGGTTAGATTCGCCTAGAACTTCGGATGCGGAGCCGCGCGAAAAGTTACAAAAAATGCGCTGCACACCGCCACGTGAAATGAGGTCTCGCCCACTCAACGCGCACTACTGCCCACACCGCAATGACGTCAGTTTTGCCGCTCGTGCGGACGCGTCGATTATAAACAAGGCTTTAATCTTCGGAACACAACTTAAGATATTTTTGTTGAAATCCGATGGCTCAGTGAGGCCTGCATAGTCAGCAATGACATTTCCTCTCTCAAGGTCCATGTGAGTACAGTGGTTCAATATTAATATTATAAAGCGACAAGAATATTTTTGGTAATGCTTACTTAGTAACGCGTTACTCTAATCTGACTACTTTTTTCCAGTAACGAGTAATCTAACGCGTTACTATTTCCAAACCAGTAATCAGGTTAAAGTCATTTATCCAAGTCACTGTGAGTTACTATTTTAGTCATTTTCCTTAGTAAAAATATATATTTTTGCTTTCTTCTTGCGTCTCAGGGAGAGTATTTATATTAAGTGAAGTCAAGAAAGACCGTCTTTATTACATTTTTTTTAATTAAAACATGTTTTTTTTTTCAGGAAATATTTTTAAATTTCAACTTAAAATGTCAGGAGATACATTGTTGACTGTTGAAAATGCACTTCCAATAAAGTGAGTGTTGGCAAAAACGGTTGTCATTTTTATGTTGAGGCGGCGGGGGTGTTGTCGGCAACTGCTGAATGTAACTAATAAAGTAACTTGTAATCTAACTTAGTTACTTTTAAAATAAAGTAATCTGTAAAGTAACTAAGTTACTTTTTAAAGGAGTAATCAGTAATCAGATTACTTTTTCAGAGTAACTGTGGCAACACTAATAGTGATGGCCAATTTCAAAACACTGCTTCATGAAGCTTCGGAGCAGTATGAATCAGCGTATCGAATCAGCGGTTCATTGCGCCAAAGTCACGTGATTTCAGCAGTTTGGCGGTTTGACACGCGATCCGAATCATGATTCAACACTGATTCATAATGCTCCGAAGCTTCATGAAGCAGTGTTTTGAAATCGGCCTACATTTGGTCTACATTATCTATACTAAGGGTGTGTAACGGTTCCTTGTAAAAAAAAATCGAATGGTTCTCCCCTCCAGTTCAGCACGCCCTTGCACCGCGGTTGAAATAGAATCTGATGCATAGCCTTTATAATATGGTTTGCTGAAAATAACAACACGTAAAACAGACAGTTCCGCTAATGTATTCTGGCCTCCCAATACGCAATGATCAAAAAAACGTGAGCAAAAACAGTCACTCTTTGTAAACTCAAATAGACCATTTGGGTTATGTGGGCGGAGCCTACCTGGTGGCAGAAAATGGCAGTTCTGCAGTAGCAATCAATGGAAACCACATAATAAAACAATTCGAGTTTATATCTCACAATTTTGTCTTTTTTTTCTCTCGCATTTCCAGGTTTATTTTTTTACAAATATAAGAAGAAATATCAGAATTGCAAATGTTTTCCCCCTCAGAATTGTGATATCAACTCACAATTGCAGAATTGTGAGATGGGCCTAAAAATGTTACCTGTATATAAAACATTATAGGTTTAAACATTATTTCATGCTGTAACTGTACAGCTATTATGCCCCTGTGAACTGCATATGTGAATATTATGTAGATTTATTGTTTACATCAAATCCATGCTTTAATAGTAGACTAATCATCGCAGGTTTCAGGTTTCATCAGTCCAGTCTGTGGCTCGCAACCATAAATGTCTGTGTTTAGCTTCACAGAGCGTCTTCGACGACAGTTTTCTATAAATATGAAGACCATCTTTTTTGCATTCTGTTTCTAACATCCAAAGGCACAAGAAATGTTTTGTCTTATTCCGTTGATTTTGCCAATTTTCCTCCACTTGTTACCACTGTTTTTATGCCACCATAATGTGCGAGGAGCTGCAAATTATGTAACCGTGACGTCTGCTCACAAATCTCACCCTGGTGTTGATAGTACGCGAGTGCAGGCGAGACCTGAACAGCACATGTTGATATCTGTGTTTAAAGCCTTGCCAATTTAAACATTCAAGCGCAAGAAGATGTGAAAGAGAACTTGAGAGAAGATTTGTGTGTGCACTTATCCGAAGCACCCAAACCCGCTTTTCAGGCAGTATGAGTGTACTGGATCCGTGCTTCCACGTCCTCAAGGGATAGTTCACCCAAAAATGAAAATTAGCCCATGATTTACTCACCCTTAAGTCAAAGGTGTATATGACATTCTTCTTTCAGACGAATAAAATCTGAGTTATATTCATAAAGTCCTGGCTAATCCAAGCTTTATAATAGCAGTGAATGTTGCTCTGTTTTTGAAGTCCATAAAAAATGCATCTGTCCGTCAAATAACGTGCTCCACACGGCTCTGGGGGGTTAATAAAGGCCTTCTTAAGTGAATCGATGCGTTTGTGTAAGAAAAATAACCAATCGCCTTCCGTATTCAATTTATGGAAAAAGTGTTGAAAGTGCCTCTGCTGTTCAAAAGGCTACCACCCTACCAGGTACGCTAGTCAGACGTCGCGTACACATCTTGAATTGCGAGAAGACACTTTCAACACTTTTCTACGGAAGGCGATCGGCTGGAACTTTACTTTATAAAGTTTTAAATATGGATATTTTTCTAACACAAAGGCATCGATTCGCTTCAGAAGGTCTTTATTAACCCCCCAGAGCCGTGTGGAGCAGTTATTTGACAGACAGATACATTTTTTATGCAAGAACTTCAACTAAAAACAGAGCGACAAATACTGCTATTATAAAGCTTGGATTAGCCAGAACTTTTTTAATATAACTCCGATTTATTTTATTCGTCTGAAAGAAGAATGTCATGTACACCTAGGATGACTTAAGGGTGAGTAAATCATGGGCTAATATTCATTTTTGGGTGAACTATACCTTTAAAGTGACAGCAGCCTAATATTCCTGCTGTCTGTGCTTTTTTAATGTTAAATCAATAGCTTTTGTAACTTTTTAATAATGATTAATATTTGTTAAATTTATACAGTGAAGATTATATGCAATGATAATTTACATTTGATTACTTTATTCGATTTCTGTACCTGAAAACTACTGTTAGATACCTAAATAACCTGAAAAGCACAGTTTATTTTATTTGTATTTATTTGTGCTGTTGCTTTAATTTTCTTTATTTTTATTTGACAGTAGTCTCCCCCGAAACGGTGATAAAAACTGAACCGTGAGACATTCTTGGAACGTTTTTTTTCTGAAATGTTTTAGTTGGATGTTCGTCTAAACATGTTTAAATGTAACTACATAATGTTTGCATAACCATTTTTGTTAGCTGGGGTATTTTCTACACAGAGTCAATCGTGTTGCTTTTCTAAAGTAGGACTTGTGTGAAAGTTTTGCCCCTGATAGATCAGGTTCACACTTACAGACTTGGCCAGTTTGAGTGCCACCATTGAGTTTCTGACCTGGGAAACAAGAGCAAAGGTTTTGTCAAAAGATGTATTGGGCTTCAAAAGCAGAATAGCGAGGCCTGAAAAGTGGCCATTGAACTTTCAACAAATTCACCTTTCACCAGAGGCCATGAGAGGCTAATGCACTCTGAACAGGAGGTTTTAAAGAACTTGTTTTTGCCTTATCGAGTAGACTTTCCTTACCATTTGGGGATTCGCCCGCAACGCCGCTGCCAGGAGTCATACCTTGGAGAAAAACAGCCCTTCAGTCTAAACAAGGTCCCGAAACATCGGTCCCCACAAACATGCCCTCTCACTGCGCTAGGCCTGCGTTTTCCACGGGCTCGTGCACCTGACGCGGCTGCTGATGTTTTGTCTTTCCACATTTATTAATAAATCGAGCAATGCCGTTCAGCCACTGTGGCAAAATCCCCACATACCTGATCCCTAAACCAGATTATGTACTGATTGACTTTGCTTACTGAGTAGGGTGCACCCAGTGAACTATTTTCCAGTGCTGAGAGGTTCAGTGTTCTCTGCCTCCAGCTCTAAAGAGGATTAGCTTCACCTTACCCAAGCCTTTGGGTGCTGCAGTGGCTTGCTGCGATCCGGCTCCTTTGGGAAAGAGGGAGAGGAACAAGAAACATATTCTTAAGATTCCCAGAGATCATTTCTCACAGGTCAATCAATCTGTTTCGGCCAGGTGTATGGCCCTCTGGAAGGACAAACGCTCTTTTTACATGCGCTTAAGGGGCTTTGCGCCAGTTATACGTTGCTTTTATAGGCTTTTATGAACATTTTAGATATGATTTTAGTTCTTTTTGTTGCTTCTAAAACCTCCAAATCTTTATCACAGGTTGTATATTATGTACAATATCAGTTTTCAGTCTTTATTCACATTTGTAATTTATACTACTGGAATATTTGGGGTCAGTAAGATTTTTTTTAAATAAATAATCCTTAAACTGATTAAATGTGACTGTAAAGATGTTTATAATGTTGCAATTTTTTTTCTATTTCAAACGTTTCACAACTGTTTTCAACATTGATAATAATCATAAATGTTTCATGAGCAGCAAATCATATTAGAGTGATTTCTGAAGGATCATGTGACACTGAAGACTGGAGTAATGATGCTGAAAATTCAGCTTTGCATCACAGGAACAAATTATATTTGAACATATATTCACACAGAAAACAGTTCTTTGACATTGTAATAATATTTCAGAATTTGTACTGTATTTTTGATCAAATAAATTGAGCTTTGGTGAGCAGAAGAGTCTTTACAAATAAATAAATAAAAAAATCTTACAGACCCCAAACTTTGAACGTTAGTGTATCTTGCACACTTAAACAATGCTGGGTTAAAAATAACCCAAGTTGGGTTGAAAATGGACTAACCCAGCAATTGGGTTGTTTTAAGCAAACATTTAACCTAACCGCTGGGTTAGTCCTTTTTCAACCCAACATTTTTAGAGTGTAATTAACTTACAAAAAGTACCATGGTTGTATCAGATGGTTACTATGGTATTCCAATGAAATCCAATGGAACAACTTTGTAAATACTATGTGAATATGACATATTTTGGTATGAAGAGTATATGTATATATTATATACTACATCTCAATAGATATATTTATATATCTCAAAGTACCATACCATTACCATCACAGTACTATGTTTATTTTTGTCATGGTATTAACATGATACCACAAAGAATATCATACACTCTAAAAATGCTGGGTTGCTTTAACCCAACAGTTGGGTTTGTCCATATTTGACACAAATTTGGGTTAAAACAACCCAGCATTTTTAAGAGTGTAACGCTATCATGTCCAAAAAACATATGGTAGCATGCTACTTTGATATATACCATGATACTATATGACAACCATATTTATACAACATGGTACTTTAGAATCATAATGATCGAGGCCAAAAAAGTACATTATACAGGAAATAATACCATTGTACTTTTTTTGTAAGTGTAATTTTTATATGATTATGGCAGAACCCCAAATGTATATAGCTCAGCCTCATTAAGACAGCAAACATTTAAAGCAAATTATGACTCATTATGTGATTATTAAATGTCAGATGACTGAGGTTTGGTGGTAAGTTGTGAACTTGTCACCCACCCTTCATATGCTGACCTTTGGAGTCATCATCATCTGTAAAGAAAAGGGAAAATCGATACAGTTTATAACAACCGCTCCTTTGTTTTGCCCTTCTCCTCTTTCTGTCCTGAATCCCTCACAGATCTGCTGACTGTTATCAGAATATAACACGAGTCCACTGAGTTTAGGATTCACATTAATAAGGCTCTTTTATTTCCCCCTAGGAACTTGGGATTATGTTGCTTTACTCACTTTAATTGGGTTTATGAAGCTTAACGGATTTAAAAAAGCAATTCAAGCTCACTTTTAAAACTGTTTATAGTGTTAACTTCTTATTTTGTCCTTTTGCAGGTTAACATGTCATGCCAAATTGAGCTTCTGTGGTACGATCAGCTCTCATCGGGACGCTGAAGAAGTAACATCTAAAAGACCTTCATCGCCTACCCTCTTCCTCCTCTGACAGTTCTTCTTCACCCTCTTCAGCCTCGAAGTCATTTTCCTCGGGCTCCTTATCTGTCCGGAGAAATGATTCAGCAGTGGGCGATTGTGTAAATACGTACGGGCGCTGTATGTTAAACACGAGAATGTGTCATTAAATACAGTCCTCTGGGAGAAGAGCTCGTACCTTCAACAGGAGCCGTTGATACGGTGGACACCAGAAACACAACAGCCACTGAAGCAATTACAAGATTTCTGTGAAAGCAGAATGATAAGAGTCCAGAGTGAGCAAAAGTGAAGCAAAATGACCCCCCGAAAACAAAGGTAGATGCTTTTTAGGGTGTATATCACACTTACTAGACAATGCATGCATATCCACAAAAACGGCCCCAAAAATGCTTGCATATGATATTATTCTAACTTAGAAAGTAAATTAAATGGTCAAGTCTAAAAACGATACTTAGCAAAATATACATATTGTGATATTTAGAAAGCACAGCTGTAATCGGCACTAAATGAGACTCCCAACATCAAAACATCAGAGTAAACTATAACCAGATATAAGTCATATGCAAATTGCATTGAAATGCAAGATTATTGATTACAAATCCTACACAAAACATGCATTTTTTTCAGCACTGCGGTGCTTGCAACACCAAGGTCATGGGTTTGATTCCCAGGGAATGTGATATAAAATCCTCATACAAGCACCTTAATAAAACAATCCACAGCTCCTTGCTGAGCTATCAATTGTTCCACTATAATCAATGAAGTCAGACTGGATCTTATAAATCAAGCGTCATTGACTTACCGTGACAGCATCTTTAGCACAGGTCTATGTGGGAAACTGTGCAGCAGACATAAAGCAACCAGCAAACGTGCTTTTGACTTCCTTATGCTTGACTGGGCACCAAAATACATTTTATACCCTTCCAGCCCCCCATCTTGTTAAGGGGCAGGACTTGACGTCTAACCCCAGCCCCTGCCATTCAAACTACTCCCTCTGGAGAATCAAACCACAGGTGAGTACTGTGACATTTTATGATTCATAATTCATATTCTGATCAGATCTGCAGTGTCCTCAAGCGTCAAAATGCAGAAATGCTGATGGATATCTGCTGTACGTTGGATGTTGAGTGATGATGATGCTAAAGATTAAGATAAAAAAGTTGTAATGTATGGCATGTCCCATCATCCTTTTGGGCCAACAGGCAGCGGTGGGATCAGTAAGGCAGCTCAGCCAGTGGAGGGCACAGCCAGCCTACAGAACATCACAGCAACCACAGGAACTCAGGCAGGAAGTTACAGGTTTTTTCTCATCTGTGCACATGGACCTGCATGGCTAGTTTAAGATCAGAGGTTTCCAGAGGGATCTCTCATGCTTATTTTGTGATTTAGCGCTTACATAAAATATTAGCCCAAACTCTAAAAAAAAAAGGTTCTATATGGCACCAAAAATGGTTCTTGGCTTGTAATCATAGGGGAACCTTTTTAAGTGCTATATAGCACCAATTTTGGTGCTTCAGCGGTTCTACAGAGGTTCTTTGACTATGGTGCTATAAAGCACTGCTACCATGTACAGAACATGTTAAGATATGGTGCTATATAGCACCAAAAGTGGTTCCTCTATGATTAAGACAGAGAACCATTTATAGTGCCATATAGAACCTTTTTTTTTATTTTTAGAGTGCATAAACACTCAAAGAGTGTGTGCACTCAGTCAAACGTTTGGAATAATTGCAAATGTTTTTGAAAGGTCTCTTCTGCTCACCATGGCTGCAAAAATACAGTAAAAACTGTAATATTCTGAAATATTTTTTTTAATTCAAATGCTATCTATCTGAATATATATTAAAATGTAATTTATTCCTGTGATCAAAGCTGAATTTTCAGCATCATTACTCTAGTCTTCAGTGTCACATGACCCTTCAGAAATCACTCTAATATGATGATTTTCTGCTCAAGAAATATTTCTGATTATTATCAATTTTGGAAACAGTTGTGCTGTTTCAAATTTTTGTGGAAACTATTACCATATATACCGAGAAATGGGCACACTATATTGATTATAAGTGACAGTAAAGCCTTTAAATTGTTACGAAATATTTCTATTGAAAATAAATGCTGTTATTTTGAACTTTTGGTTCATCAAAGAATCCTGGAAAAAATGTTTCACCAATTTCCAACGGTTTTCAACATTTATGATAATAATAAGAAATGTTTCTTGAGCAGCAAATCAGCATTTTAGAATGATTGGATTGAATTGTGCTTCAGTCTGTTCAAAAACATGGTAATACCATGGTCTTTTTTTTATAAGGATGCACAGCCTTTTGGTTGGAAAAAGGCTGAATTTGTTTGCCCTTTGATTGAATGTAATCCAAAACCAAAAGTGCTCACTTTTTTCCTGCTAAAAATGTGGTTTACTGGTTATCTGGTCAGTTATTTGATCTCCCAGCTTGACCAGAGGACAAGTGGCCAAACCCTCTCAAAAAAACAAAACAATCAAACCTGACTGCTTTTATAGCCAGCTAAGACTAGCAAACCACTTTCATGCATTTACCCATACATTTGAGTAAATGAAACCAGTGGTTGCCATATTATTCAGGAAAGATAAGAACGTTAAAGCCAGTAAAATAAGGAATGGCTTGTGATGTGTTAATGGATTAGCATGGCCCGTTCAGGTACTGTTGCATCCGTATGTTGCATAAGCTAATGCTCCTGTCCCACAGCAGTAACTGAATCGCTGGCAGCTCACAGGAAGATTGCATTCCTGTAGAGCGTGCCAGTTCACATCAAGCCCGTTTTACAATGTAACGAACACCAGCAGGCCTTGAAATGCATTTCTGTGATAAACTCGTGCTGATGAGCTAAATGGACGTGTGTCGTAGCAAAGCTAATGAGCTCTTCAGCTAAACAAGCTTTCTTTGTTGTATTGTGAAATGTGATCTGTGTGTGTGTATTTTGATTGATCTGTACTGTTACAATGATACTGCACGTTTGGTGACAGCTAAACCAAAATGTCTTTAGCATACTATTATTTTCTCACTAGAAATGACTTCAAAAATGGAAAACGTTGATCAAAAATGTACTACATTTGCGCAAAAACTGACGACTAACTGCAACTATTATATTATTTTTTAGCTCTACTGTTACAGAATGGAACACTATATGATTGTGGGATATCAAAGCCAGTGAAGGATACATACACTCACCTAAAGGATTATTAGGAACACCTGTTCAATTTCTCATTAGTGCAATTATCTAATCAACCAATCACATGGCAGTTGCTTTAATGCATTTAGGGGTGTGGTCCTGGTCAAGACGATCTCCTGAACTCCAAACTGAATGTCAGAATGGGAAAGAAAGGTGATTTTAGCAATTTTGAGCGTGGCATGGTTGTTGGTGCCAGACGGGCCGGTCAGAGTATTTCACAATCTGCTCAGTTACTGGGATTTTCACGCACAACCATTTCTAGGGTTTACAAAGAATGGTGTGAAAAGGGAAAAACATCCAGTATGCGGCAGTCCTGTGGGCGAAAATGCCTTGTTGATGCTAGAGGTCAGAGGAGAATGGGCGACTGATTCAAGCTGATAGAAGAGCAACTTTGACTGAAATAACCACTCGTTACAACCGAGGTACGCAGCAAAGCATTTGTGAAGCCACAACACGCACAACCTTGAGGCGGATGGGCTACAACAGCAGAAGACCCCACCGGGTACCACTCATCTCCACTACAAATAGGAAAAAGAGGCTACAATTTGCACAAGCTCACCAAAATTGGACAGTTGAGACTGGAAAAATGTTGCCTGGTCTGATGAGTCTCTATTTCTGTTGAGACATTCAGATGGTAGAGTCAGAATTTGGCGTAAACAGAATGAGAACATGGATCCATCATGCCTTGTTACCACTGTGCAGGCTGGTGGTGGTGGTGTAATGGTGTGGGGGATGTTTTCTTGGCACACTTTAGGCCCCTTAGTGCCAATTGGGCATCGTTTAAATGCTACGGCCTACCTTAGCATTGTTTCTGACCATGTCCAACCCTTTATGACCACCATGTACCCATCCTCTGATAGTTACTTCCAGCAGGATAATGCACCATGTCACAAAGCTCCAATCATTTCAAATTGGTTTCTTGAACATGACAATGAGTTCACTGTACTAAAATGGTCCCCACAGTCACCAGATCTCAACCCAATAGAGCATCTTTGGGATGTGGTGGAACGGGAGCTTCGTGCCCTGGATGTGCATCCCACAAATCTCCATCAACTGCAAGATGCTATCCTATCAATATGGGCCAACATTTCTAAAGAATGCTTTCAGCACCTTGTTGAATCAATGCTACATAGAATTAAGGCAGTTCTGAAGGCGAAAGGGGGTCAAACACAGTATTAGTATGGTGTTCCTATCCTTTAGGTGAGTGTATATGCTGCCTTCAAAAATCCTTCAGATGAAGATATCTCAGGAAACAGGGAGTGAAGCTAACGTTGGATTTGGACGTGCCTTGATGCCTTCCTACCTTGGAATACGTCCTCAGAGTCCGAAGGCATCAGTTTTCAGCTTTCGAACGCAGCCATACAAATATCTAATCAGCCAATCACATGATGGCGGCAACTCAATGCATTTAGGCATGTAGACATGTTCAAGACGATCTGCAGAAGTTCAAATTGAGCATCAGAATGGGGAAGAAAGGTGATTTAAGTGACTTTGAACATGGCATGGTTGTTGGTGCTGGTCTGAATTTTTCAGAATCTGCTGATCTACTGGGATTTTCACGCACAACCATCTCTAGGGTTTACAGAGATCTGGGCAGAAAAAGAGAAAATATCCAGTGGGCGGCAGTTCTGTGGGCGAAAAAACCTTGTTGATTCCAGAGGCCAGAGGAGAACGTCCAGACTGGTTCAGCTGATAGAAAGGCAATAGTAACTCAAATAAGAACTGGTTACAACCGAGGTCTGCAGAAGAGCATCTCTGAACATCTCTAACCTTGAAGCAGATTGACCAGCAGAAGACACACCGGTGCCACTCCTGTCAGCTGAGAACAGCAAACTGAGGCTACAATTCACACTGGATCACCAAAACTGGACAATATAATGTTGCCTGGTTGGTGAGTCTCAATTTCCTCTGCGACATTCAGTTGGTAGGGTCAGAATTTGGTGTAAACAGCATGAAAGCATGGATCCATCCTGTCTTGTATCAGCGGTTCAGGCTGCTGCTGGTGTGATGGGACATATTCCTGACACACTTTTTCTGACCATGTCCATCCCTTTATGATCATAGTGGACCATCTTCTGACGGCTACTTCCAGCCGGAAAACACACCATGTCACAAAGCTCAAATCATCTCAAAATGGTTTCCTGAACATGAAAGTGAGTTCACTAAACTCAAATGCCTCCACAGTCACCAGATCTCAATCCAGTAGAGCAGCTTTGGGATGTGCTGGAACGGGAGATTCACATCATGGATGTGCAGAAGACAAATCTGCAGAAACTGTGTGACGCTATCATGTCAATATGGACTCTGAGGAATGTTTCCAGCACCTTGATGAATCGGCAGTTCTGAAGGCGAAAGGTAAATTGGCTGGTGAGTGTGCATTTCCAGTGCTAAACTTCCATATTGTTGGGCCAGTGCAGCAGAATACGCATGTATGGTGGGTCATCGCATAATATGAGCACCACTGTAAATGTTAACAAATGCTAGTAGAAATGCCCACCTGCTGGTACAGTATCTATCAAAGTAGCAGTGCGGAATGAAAAGACATATTGAAAGCAGTATTATTACACATCAGCTGTTCTTGTGGCCAGATTTCTCTTCACCAGTTTCATGTCCTGTGGCTTCCTTCATTCCTGCAGGCCTGTCTGCTCTCAGACAAAAGCCTTCTGTTAGGTGCTTGAAACCATAGCGCTCCTGGAGCCAACCTTGGGTGACGAGATTAGAAGGGCCAGTCCTGGATCTGTCCAGCTTGGCCGATGGGGTCAGGCAGTCCAGCGGCTGCCGTCCACGGTGAGTGCGCTCGGACCACATGGAAATACATGGACCACCACAGTGGTATATATATCCTATATGGCAAAAATATATTTCTTTCTTACCAAAGTATGTTCAAAACATATTGTAAATATTGTTGTAAATATCATGGTTGAAAGAAATCTATTTTCAAAATTTACAATATATTAGAAAATGTACTTCAGTATGTATTCTGTTTTGTATTTGGACTGTTTCTGAATATAAGTGTGTATCATTTATTTTGTATTAATTTATTTTGATTTTGAAATATAAAAAAGAAAAATATTTCAGAAAAAATTAGCAAAAATTTATATATATTTATATACTTAAAATAAATAGATTATTTTATATATATATATATATATATATATATAATATTTAATCAATACTATGTTTATATATATATATATATATATATATATATATATATATATATATATACACATATACTGTATATTCACATTCATACATAATAAATATCAAATATTTTTAAAAATTATATTAAATTTAAATATACATTTAAATTTGACATGTAAAATTAAAATTTCTGAATATATAATTTTATATATATATATATATATATATATATATATATATATATATATATATATATATATATATATATATATATATATATATATATATATAATACATATTTATATAAATATATTTAAATAAGTATATTTAAAATATATATAATATAAATATATTTTTGGCATAAAATACAAAAATATTGTCCTAAATATTTTTTAAATACATTTCAGTAAGATATTTTTAAAAATAATTAAAAACAATTAACTTTGGAGAAACACAAAGCTCCTCAGAGACCGCGGCAGACCACAGGAGAGCATGTAGGAAGCAAGAGGTGAGTTCCTCTGTGGTCCAGCACAAACACACAGATTAAACCACACACACACACACACATGCACATACAGACCTGCGTGTTTTCTCATACAGATTCCTGTTCTGTTCTCAAGTTTCCGCTTGATCCAGAGCTCTGTTAGGAGTTTTTGTCTCACTGGTCACGAGCCACCTCTGATCGTCCTGAAGGAGCCATTCTGTTTAGAAACCCGATCCGTCTGAAATTACTGCGGCACTGGAGTTTTGGGTCCCTGGACCGCTCTGTAATTAATCACCGTGGGCCAAATCTAATATGTCGTACAGCAGGACAGAGGAATAGTGTGGACAGGTGGATGTTAAACTTAATCAGAGGGTCAGACTAGTTCTCATTTCCTGCCTGGGGTCTCGAATGAATGTTCACAACCGATATTAAACAACTACAGAATGATTATTGCATTACCAAACGTGATGCGATTTGATTTACTTTCTAGTTGTTTTCAGTTGACACCTGCTCTATATTTCATAAGTGAGCGATATCAAAGCTTTGTGTGTGGAACAGACCCACATTTACATCTTAAAGGGTTATTAGTTCACCCAAAAATGAAAATTAGCCCATTATTCCCTCACGCTCTAGTCATCCTAGGTGTATATCTGACATTCTTCTTTCAGACAAATACAATCAGAGTTATATAAAAAATGTCCTGGCTCTTCAAAGCATTATAATGGCATTGACTTGAGAATGATGGGTCTTTTTTGAAATCCATAAAAGTGCATCTATCCATCATATAACTACACACGGCTCCAGGGGGTTAATAAAGCGGGGGTGGCGCATTTGTATAAGAAAAATATTCATATTTAAAACTTTATAGACTAAAATAACTAGGTTCTGGTGGTCAGCGCTAAAAGAGTAACCCCTGACGCGATGTACAGGAGTATCACAAGCTTTGACGCCTCTCGCGGATAGGGCGGGGCATCATACAGGCCCCTCTTCTCTTATATATTAAAATTCTCCGCCATTTCTCTTGAAAAATTCTCCTTTTAGACTCTAATTCATGACCGGTGTTTTATTTTGCTCTATCCTCTGCGCTTCTGCGTTCGTCAATACGCAAGGGTCAAGGGTTACTCTTTCGCCGTAAATCGATGCGTACCGCTGACCGCCGGAAGCTAATTATTTTAGTCTATAAAGTTTTAAATATGGATATTTTTCTTACACAAACACACCACTTCACTTCAGAAGGCTTTTATTAACCCCCGAAGCCGTGTGGAGCAGTTATATGATGGATAGATGCACTTTTATTGACCTAAAAAACGACCAATGCTTATAAAGCTTTAAAGAGCCAGGATATTTTTAATATAACTCTGATTGTATTCGTCTGAAAGAAGAATGTCATACACACCTAGGATGACTTGAGTAAATCATGGGCTAATTTTCATTTTTGGGTGAACTATCCCTTTAATGGAAGATCTTCAAAAGGTTCTTTCATTATCGTGCTTGAGCGCCACTAAGTCATGTTTTACAGTAACTTCAGCAACTCCAGGCACGTGAACAAAAGCGGCGATCTCCTTGGATGTTTCATTTTTAAAGCGCCGTTGTCAAAACAAAAAAACTAACCCAAGGCGTTTTTTTAAAAACAACGCTTTTACGTCTGCTGTCGGTGTGCACACTCACATTGGCGACCCTTTGTTTAGTCACGAGGTGTTAAACGTCAGTGATAAATGCACACGGAAATCGTCCCGGTGTGAACAGGCCTTTAGATGAATATGTAAATATTCGCTGCGCGCTATTCCTCTCAGTAAAGGCCTGTTCACACCGGGATGAATTTTGCACGCGTTTAACGCAGACGTTTAACGCCACGTGACTAAACAAAGAGTGCCAATGTGAGTGTGCACACCGGCACGCAAAACGGCAGACGTAAAAGCGTCATTTAAAAAAAAAAAAACGCTTGGGTTCTTTTTTTGGTTTTGGCACGGCGCGTTAAAAACTGGCCGACCAATGAGATCGGCGCTTTTGTTCACGTGCCTGGAGCTGCTGAAGTGACAGTAAAACACGACTTGTTGGCGCTCAAGCACAAAACTGGCCGAGCACACATTGATACGACGAAGAGGAAGTAAGTAGACAAAGAAGAAGATGAGCTGCTAATGCTGTGTGCCAGTTAACAAAAAGTGTGTGAATGGTTTTGGCAGGCACGGAAATACTGTCTTTCTTCTTCTTCTGTGTGACAAGCAGTGAGTGTCAGAAGCGTAAAGTGCTGCAGCACCACCTTATGTACCGGGAGCGCCATCTACTGAATATATTCGTCCCGGTGTGCACAGGCCTTAACATAATGAACAATAAAATTGACAGTGGCGAGAAAACAGCAGTTAAGAAAGCTGATGTGGATGTTTTTACACAAGCTCTGCAATTCACCGGCATCATGTCTACAGATGAGCTAGGCCTAATTAAAATTACACTGTTATAGTTTTATTAAAGTATATTTGAGACTCTAGACTATATAGTTCTGGCTATGTGAGACTATAGTTTGAATTAATCCATTTTCTTTGCATGACGCATTGACATTACAGTACAGAATGGCTCTTTCGCCAGTATCTTGAACATTTTACACTCACCTAAAGGATTATTAGGAACACCATACTAATACTGTGTTTGACCCCCTTTCGCCTTCAGAACTGCCTTAATTCTATGTGGCATTGATTCAACAAGGTGCTGAAAGCATTCTTTAGAAATGTTGGCCCATATTGATAGGATAGCATCTTGCAGTTGATGGAGATTTGTGGGATGCACATCCAGGGCACGAAGCTCCCGTTCCACCACATCCCAAAGATGCTCTATTGGGTTGAGATCTGGTGACTGTGGGGGCCATTTTAGTCCAGTGAACTCATTGTCTAGCCTGGATGCCAGACGAACTTAGCCCCGCCCACAAAAAAATGTGCACGGGCAGTTCGGTCTGGAATTGATCCGTAGAGAAGTAATTATGCCGAACAGAAACTGTTCGGACCAATGAAATTGTCAGGGCGGGCTTTAGACGATGATGGACAGATGATAAACAGTAACGTAATCATCTACGTCATCAAAGGCGCTTGGGTTGAATTTGTTCTAATCATAAACGGAGAACTTGTTCGTATATTCACCTTTACTATTTCTCTCAGAAATGATGATCGTGTTGGTAAGTACTCTGTGTATCCTTAAATTCTTTTTTTACAACACCGGCAAAGATCGTTTACACTCATCTTCTTCTTATATGGGGGGAATGGCATTTCTCCGGGAAAAATGGCATTTATGGGGTAAAATATGTGTTATTTTGGTTGGACTGCCTGCTAAATTTCGCATTCCTGGGTCTGTATATCACATAATTGGGGTCGCTTCAACCCGTGGACTTGGCAACACAGTGCAGTTGAGTTCTGTTGACATTTGACAACTAACGTTAAGCGTCGCTCCGTTGCTCTGATTGGTTGTAGGTCTATCCAATTGAGGTCTTTCCTGGTTCGGTTTAAACACGCCCCATAATCACAGCCCAATGGAGCAGTATCAGACTCAATTTCTGACTAGAATTGAGTATGACAACGTCAGGCTACTCATTGTCATGTTCATGAAACCAATTTGAAATGATTCGAGCTTTGTGACATGGTGCATTATCCTGCTGGAAGTAGCCATCAGAGGATGGGTACATGGTGGTCATAAAGGGATGGACATGGTCAGAAACAATGCTCAGGTAGGCCGTGGCATTTAAACAATGCCCAATTGGCACTAAGGGGCCTAAGTGTGCCAAGAAAACATCCCCCACACCATCACACCACCACCACCAGCCTGCACAGTGGTAACAAGGCATGACGGATCCATGTTCTCATTCTGTTTACGCCAAATTCTGACTCTACCATCTGAATGTCTCAACAGAAATCGAGACTCATCAGACCAAGCAAAATTTTTCCAGTCTCAACTGTCCAATTTTGTTGAGCTCGTGCAAATTATAGCCTCTTTTTCCTATTTGTAGTGGAGATGAGTGGTACCCGGTGGGGTCTTCTGCTGTTGTAGCCCATCCGCCTCAAGGTTGTGCATGTTGTGGCTTCACAAATGCTTTGCTGCATACCTCGGTTGTAACGAGTGGTTATTTCAGTCAAAGTTGCTCTTCTATCAGCTTGAATCAGTCGGCCCATTCTCCTCTGACCTCTAGCATCAACAAGGCATTTTCGCCCACAGGACTGCCGCATACTGGATGTTTTTCCCTTTTCACACCATTCTTTGTAAACCCTAGAAATGGTTGTGCGTGAAAATCCCAGTAACTGAGCAGATTGTGAAATCCTCAGACCGGCCCGTCTGGCACCAACAACCATGCCACGCTCAAAATTGCTTAAATCACCTTTCTTTCCCATTCTGACATTCAGTTTGGAGTTCAGGAGATTGTCTTGACCAGGACCACACCCCTAAATGCATTGAAGCAACTGCCATGTGATTGGTTGATTAGATAATTGCATTAATGAGAAATTGAACAGGTGTTCCTAATAATCCTTTAGGTGAGTGTATATCATTAGTTTCACGGAAGAGAGGCTCTCGTCACATCCTTTTGATTTTCCCAGCAAAAACTTCCAGAGTCCTTCGCTTTCACAGACAACCTAGGAAGTCAGCTTTATGTAAGCTGTTCACACATTAGCATACATACATAGGCTATTACATAAGCGAATAAATTCTTACTTAGGCTATAGACAATTGTTTTGTATCACAAATTTTCTGAACTAGAATTTGTATTATATGAACTATATATTACTGTTTAAATATTCAAATACCCCATTATCTAATTAGACATGCCCTCATTTGCATAACATTCCAGAACAGAAATCTAAGCATTGCAATAAAGCCAGGTGTGAAATTCCTGTTTTATTCTGTTGTAATATAAAAATGAAGAGGTTTTAACATCCATGGAATTTTTCAATTTCATTAAACGTTCTTCACACTAATAAAAAATGGTTCTTTTAAGAACTGTTCATTGAAAGGTTTTTTAAGGGAACCAAAAAAGTTTTTTTTATGGCATAGATGTGACCCCCCCAGCCCCCCCCCCCCCCACCCTTCCCCGGCCTTTTTTTTAAGAGTGTAGGCCTATATAGGGTTTACTGAGGGGTTTTGGATTTCTTTTTTATCTGCTTATCCGTCTTATCCGGGATTTCTTTTTCTGTTTCTTGGCTTAAGATGATTTTGAAGTGTTATCGTATAAAATGTTTGCGTTCCATATAGTCAATAACTGGATGTGTGGGTGTGGACCGACAGAATTTTCATTTGTGGCTGAACTGTTCTTCTAAGAATGTTTCAAAACTATTTGAATGACTGACAAAGAAATGAACTGAATAAATGAAAAGAAAAGAGTGTGTGGACAGAACTTATCACACACGAGTCTTGACCTCAGTGAAGCCAAACAGTGTTGAAATCTTGAACTGGATTGTCAGCAGAGGCTGATAAATGAGTTCTCAGATAGCGAACACTCTTATGAATATGTCTTTTTGGAGTTTGAAAGGGTTTTCATAGCTGCTAGTGGATATTAGACAAACATATATGTAATATAGTAATGCGCTTGATTCTTATATTACATGCGAAAACATCAGCCGAGTGTGTTGCTGTTCAACAGAGCTTGTTTTTCAGTAAAAGGTAGGTCTTTTCTCACAGATATCAGCCACTAGATCAGAGTGGATGTTTAAACCCTCTTACGCCTTAAATTAAAGTATAATATTTCTAAAGGCTTCTCGCGTCCTTCCGCCCCCCTTCGAAGCTGTTGGGAAATGGGCCGCGGGGGAAACTAATGCACTGCGAGGGTCAAGCTTCACTGGCCGTCTCCATTTTGAAAGCCAGCCTTTGGTTTCATCGGCCTCCCGTAAGTTTGAGAAGGCCCGTACGGGGGTGACTAGAACATTTGCACACAGAGACCCGTGAGTCACGCTCGGCCGCGAGCGCTTTGTTCGGAGCTGTTTGGTGGCTTTTGTCCGGGGTACACCTTCCTCTTCCTCCTCATCCTCACGTTTGTTCACCCTCTGGCCAGGTTTAGACCACCGAGAGGTAATGCGAGATTGTGTCGTGCTCCAAAGAGCCTGTAGAGACACACGTGGAAACTTAACTCTTTCTTTGGGTAAGGGTCAAGGAATCTAGTCTGCAGGTTAAATCTTAAAAAAATTAAGACATCAGAGCTTAGATAAGACTTTCTTTCTTTGACTAAACCCGCTGAAATATGACACATTCATAGGGCCATTCACACGATCTGATAATGTTTAACTCTGTGTGCAGCCGTGCAAACTCTACTTGCTTTGCTGAAATGTTTAAGAACGCAACGAAGACATTTCAGATTACATCTATATTTTATTTGTTAACTGATGTTCAGCAGTTATTTTTAATTCTTTTCGGATCATCAGACAGTAAACACTGGTCACAGATATTGATTTTGACGTGACATTAAGAGGTGATATCTAAGGGTACGTTTACACGACAACAATGTACTAAAATCAGAAAAGTTTTTCCTTTGCGCTTTTCACGTACAGACGACAACATTGTCTAAACAAGGGTTGCCCAACCCTGTTCCTGGAGATCTACCTTCCTGCAGAGTTTAGCTCCAGCCCTGTTCAACACACCTGTCTGTAATGATCAAGTGCTCCTGAAAATCTTAATTAGCTGCTTTAGGTGCGTTTTATCAGGGTTGGAGTTAAACTTTGCAGGTGGGTAGATCTCCAGGAACCGGGTTGGGCACCCCCGAACGATCACCGTTCACACGGATCTGCAAAAACGCTGTATTCATGCCAGGCCAGTAGATGGCTATGTCACTTTGTTTTCACAAATTAACGTTAACGGTATCGTTTTCAAAAACATGCAAACTTTTAAACACGTTTTCAAAAGTTCGCATTTTCAGGCCCCCAAAACGCTAGCCTGGATGCCAGCCGAACTTAGCCCCGCCCACAACATTTGAGGTCAGGAAGTTCGGTCTGGACTTGATCCGTTGTGGAGCAACTATGCTTGAACCAGAGCTGTTCGGAGCAATCAAATTGTCAGGGCGGGCTTTATACGATGATGGACAGATGATCAACAGTAACGTCATCATCTACGTCACCAAAGAGCGCTCGGGTTGAATTTGTTCTAATCCTAAATAGAGAACTTGTTCATATATGCATTCTATTTCGGCCCATTTCCCAACAGCTTCGAAGGGGGGCGAAAGGACGCGAAAAGCCTTTAGAAATATTATACTTTAATATTTAAAACTCCCTTTCAAACTCCAAAAAGACATATTCATAAGAGTAGAATGCAAATACGAATGCATTTACTATTTCTCTCAGAAATGATGATCGTGTTGGTAAGGACTCTGTGTATCCTTCATTTATTTTTTACAACGCTGGCAAAGATCGTTTACACTCATCTCCTTCTACTTCTTCCAGCGTGCGTGCAGTTGAGATCTGTTGATAACTTGCTGTGATTGGTTGATAACGTTGCTCTGATTGGTTGTAGGTCTATCCAATTGAATGCAGAGGCATTTTCTTTCCTGGTTCGGTTGAAACACACCCCATAATCACAGCCCAATGGAGCAGTATCAGACTCATATTCTGACTAGAATCTGAGTATGATGATGTCAGGCTACCAAAACGCTGTTGTTGCGTAAATTAACGGCTAAAACGTATAAAAAGCTTTCCGTTTTTAGTTGAAAACTGTGTCCTGTCAACGGCCCCTAAGCGGGTGAGTTTACTCACTTTTTAATTAGTCTTCTTTTATCACCATCGTTTATTCATACACATGATATGCTGATGTGGAACACGCACTAAAACGAGAGGTGGGATTTAGCGTGTCATATCCAATCACATTGACTTTCCCCATTCATTCTCAATTACCCCCCCACACAACCCACCACATGCTTTAGGGGGTCTGTTGTCTTGCTGGCCTCGAGAGGCAGGAGAGGTGTAGTGTCCCGCTGTAGCTTTACCTGCGGGTGTCGCTGTGGGACACTGTTACTTTAGAAAAAATGTGTGACTTACTGTATATGATGTCATTTTTCTGAATATTTGCGAGGTTTTATTTTTGTACTGTTGATTATTTTATCATCCAATTGTTTTGAGGAGGCACTGTTCTCATGTGCCCACTGTTGATGCTTTCTGCAGTGGACAGGGGTCAGCATGGGTACCCTGACTGGTCAGCGGCTATGCCGCCCCATACGCAACAAACTGTAATGCAGTGTGTATTCTGACACCTTTCTATCAGAACCAGTTTGAGCTCCAGTAGCTCGTCTGTTTGATCGGACCACACGGGCCAGCTTTCGCTCCCCACGTGCATCAACGAGCCGTGGCCGCCCACACTGTAAAAAATCCAACTTATGTTTTGTATGACAAATTCAGCTTTTAAAGTTTATTCAACTATTTAACATGAAAAAAGTTTGTACAACTAATTGACCCTAAGTTGAGAAAACTCAAAAATGTTCTGCAGCTGGTTGCCTTAAACTTTTAAGTTTTCTCAACTTTTTTTTTTTACAGTGCATGACCCTGTCGCCGGTTCTCCACTGTTCCTTCTTTGGAGCACTGACCACTGCAGACCGGGAACACCCCACAAGAGCTGCAGTTTTGGAGATGCTCTGACAAAGTCGTCTAGCCATCACAATCTGGCCCTTGTCAAACTCGCTCAAATCCTTAAGCTTGCCCATTTCTCCTGCTTCTAACACATCAACTTTGAGGACAAAATGTTCACTTGCTGCCTAATATATCCCACCCACTAACAGGTGCCGTGATGAAGAGATAATCAGTGTTATTCACCTGTTATGCCTGATCGGTGTATATTTTTTATATATTTTTTTATATATTGACGTATTTAAGAAAAAAATGTCCAGTTAACCCGATGAGACCACCTTTATTTGACAATAAAGCGTTTTTGGTCCATCTGTATGAATTAGTAAATCATTTTTTGTCTGTAATAATTTAACATTTTAATAACTGTCTATTTTTATTTGAATTAAATCAAAATAAACATAAAGCGTAAAGAATTGTGTTGAGCTAAACTAAACATCATAATAAACTGACAAAAGTATTTGAAGTACTTTGAAAAGAAATAAGATAAAAATAAAATATTAATAAAATAAAAAGATAAATAAAAAAATATTTTGTAATATATTTATTGAGTAGTAGTTTTAATAGTATTGGCTCCGGCACTGAAATGATTTATTTTTCAATTATTTTGTTTTCATGACTATATATTTTTTATTTACATAAAAAAAGGCAAGTAAAAAAGTAAAAAAAAAATACAGAATAAGATGTGCATGTGCTTGGGGTTTAGTTTACACGCACACACACACACACACACACACACACACACACACACGCACACACACACACGCACACACACTCAAACATGCTGTGTTTCCATGTTTTATGGGGACTTTCCATAGACATGATGATTTTTATACTGTACAAACTGTATATTCTATTCCCCTTACACTAACCCATAATTTTGTCCCCATAATGTAGGGTTTACCAGTCCACACACACACACACACACACACACAAACTCATTTGGTTTTCTGACAACCCAGTCTTTATTAGATTTGCTCCCTGTGTACATATTAAAACGACTTCAAATCTATACAACATTATTTTTTAACAGAACAATCTGTGCTCTTACATTGCTAGTTTATTAGTATTCCTCCACAGAGACATAGACATCAGAGATTCTATCAGAAATTGTCTGTACAGTCTTAAATCATTTTGTGGTGTGGGCAGAAAAGATCTCATTTTGTGTGCGATTTCAGGCCGGCGTTCATCTGAGAGTCAAGAAAAGAAGGCTCTCGTTGTAGCAGCTGCAGTGTCAAGGATGGGGACACCATGTGGACAAACCAAAGGAACCAGGACAGGTTTGATGAACATTTCACCAGACCCCAATCGTTTGGTCTTGGGAGCTTTCTCAAAAATTCCTTCAGTTAGTTCTACTCTCTAGGTTTAATGTGTCACTTCCGAATGAAATATATTTAGACTCTACGCAAACAGACAAATACATGAGGTTCGAAGTTCCAGACCCTCATAGCTCTAACATTGGTATAATGAATATATCAAATGTTCTAGAATTAGGACAAAGTTAAAAAATGGAATGTACACCAAACAGCCAAATAATTTAATCTGCATCCCAGAACCCTTAGAAAGGAACCTTCACCATATGAGAGAGAGAGAGGGAGGGAGGGGGACGAGAGGGACGTGTCAATGTGTTTAAATGGGATGTGAAACTCTGGTTATCTTGACTGTCTCAGTTGATTCTTTTTACGTCTCTCCAGGAAACATCTGCAATGAGAAAGAAAAGCAATCATATGGTGAATATATCATTTCTTTTTATGACACATCATGCTATGTCTTCCTATTATTTGTTTAACATTAGCTCTGTTCCTAACAGTTTATGTAGACAGCATTTTAAGGCATCATGTGGGCCAAGACTTTTGGGCCAAATTCTAAATTGTTTATGCGAGTAAATCAATGAGGTCATGACTGTTCTTGTTCTTGTGTTCTTCTGGCAGTAACACCCCAAGACTCCAGGGGGCGATAATGTAACTTCAAATCCAATATGTTTTGGATAGCAACCATTCCCCTTTTTGATTGGAAATGATGATGCGATTTAAAATAAGTTATAATTTACTCATTACATATGGAAAATTCTTTATCCACAAATGTAAATGGGCATTGAAACTACTTTTTTTTACACCATTGATAGATTTATAATGCACAAAATGCCTGTTAATTGCTTATCAAGATGCTGATTTACTGTTTTTATGTGCTTTATTTTCTTTTGTTTGTTTGTGTTAGTATTTGATTTGATGTAGGCCTAACTGATATGCTATAATTGCCTTTAATTGTATGTTCATTGTTCAACAGATTGCAATAAAAAAATCATTGAAAAAGTGATCTATCATTCAAGATGGCGGATGAAGAAATCAGAGACTAGAAGCCCCGCATTTCAGTAAAAATGAACCAATCATCTTTTGAAAGAGGTAATGCTTGATTATTTACGATTTATTTCATTTATTTGCATGGACCATCCTGAAGGTACAGTTTTTTTTTTAGCATATTTGAATACTTGTATGGTACTATGTTGTCAGATTTGAAATTCATAAACAGTTTTTCATAAAAAGTGGCTTTATCTCATAGATCATTTAATCCAGTATAATTTATTTTTATGTTTATAAGTGTGTTGCATTGGTATCCTAGCCTCATAGAATAAATTGTAAGCTGTATTTTGTGCATGAGTGACCATTACAAACGTTTCAAATCAGTCACATGACTTTTAAGAGACGTTTATATAGTTAGGCCTATGTAGACACTACACTACATTATGAGGTATAATGACTTTATATCTCATATATTGTGACTTAAATGCTGCCTTCACGTGCTATCGAAAATGTCCTATTTCCCTATTTCGAGTGCTTTGTTGTCAGAAAGAACAGGAATCATGGAGGACACCAGGTTTATTCTTGCCTATTAATTGTGACAATCGTATTAAAGCCAAAATGATATTTAGCCTCCCATTCATTGACAACCATACCGATTCTGGAATTTCCGTCAAATACAGGCTATTTTCACTGTGTATAAAACATACAATACGCTTCAAATGATCATTCATATATGTAAATATGCACTACTTGAATGATGTAGCGATTGAGGAATACAAAAAAAATTGTGGCCTGCTCATCTGGGGAACTTGGGATTCAAAATGATCCTAGAACTTCCGATTGGTAGGCTAAATACGACTTGAGAGTTCAGTTTTTTGCATTACATTTTTATCTATAAATTTGTAGTCTTGGCAAATAATATTTGTTCGGATCCTCACACATGACATGCAAGAAAAAAAAGTAAGTTGTGCGCACAATTTACTAATTAATTCTCTCGATTCGCTAAATCATGCGAACGATTTACTACTTCATTCCCTCGACTTGCTAAACCGTTCAATTTACTAATTTGTTCCCTCGTTTTATGAATCGTGTGCACGATTTAGCAAATCGAGGGAACGAATTAATAAATAGTGCGTACGATTCAGCCTACTAGTTTTTTCCTGCATGTCATGTGCGGGGCTCCGTATGTTTGTATGTCTAGTATGTAAAAAATGTACCCCCCCCCCCCCCCCCCCCACACACAATTTTTTTTAAATGATAGCATATTTTCAATTCAAAATGGTGAAATTACATTTAAAAAGTTGAGTAGTTACTGTTACTGTGAGTCGTTAAACATATCCATCGTAAAACAGTTAAATATTAAATGTTTATCTACGTATATATTATGCTCGCACTAAAAGCGTTGCATTGGAATTCACACTCGTCTTCAGTGAACATTAAGGCTCAATCCCAATTCTATATTATACCTCTTCGCCTTCGCCTTCCCCTACCCCCACACCTACCCGTTCCCCTTGCCCCAGGCGTAGGGGTGAAAATATTCCCCGAAGAAATGGGACACCACTACTATACCACTACACGTCATCATACCCTGTTTCTTTTGTTAGTGTCCTGTAACATTTAACCTGTATGAACAGCAATGAAGTGCGTAGGCCAGTGTTTCCCAACCTTTTTTCAGTCATGGCACCCTTTGAAAATGTTTTGTGGCACCATTTTGTAGGGGTGTAACGGTACAGATTGCTCAAGGTTCGGTTTGTATCACGGTTTTAGGTTCACCGTTTCGGTACGGTTCAGTATTTGCGATGTTCAGAGAAAAAAGGAGTACTGTCAAATAAAAATAAAGAAAATAATAAGAACAAATAATTTAAATACAAGCAGCAGCACAAATAAATACTATTGAGCAAAGATACTAATAAAATAAACTATGCTTTTCAGGTACGTCTAACATTAGTTTTCAGGTACAGAACGTGATCAAATGTAAAATAACATTGCATATTTGACTGTATAAATTAAAGATTAATCCTATTAAACTTACAAAAGCTATTCAATCAAGAGCAGTGAGTGATGTCCTTGTCTTTTGTTGTTTGACATAAAGGGGCAGTAGCCTTTACTGCTGTCTGTTTAAAGACCTAATGCTCGGATATGCGTCGTCTTTCTCGACTGTATAAAGTTTACTTAAGGCATATACAGACTATGTCTGCTAGAATACTCATAAAGATGGACATGTTGACATGCTCTTGAACAGACAAACTCAGACAAAAAGTAAGACTTGAAAGGGAACTCAATATTTGCGCGCTGTGAGACGTGTGTGCGCTTTCGGATGAGTGCACAGAGACAAATTTTCTCACAGCGCGCGCGACTTCTCATTCGCGTCTTCTGACACTACTACTCTTCACCAGGGTGATGACGGCAAAAATGACTGGTCATATTCGAACATACGGCAGCACTCGCATGCATTGAACAAAGTTTACAAAGAGAGAATTATTTGAAAAATTTTGAAGGAAAAAAAAAATTTATTTGAAGGACTTTTACACGGCACCCCGGTTGGGAAACTCTGGCGTAGGCTATATCTAACAGAAATCTGGCGTGAGCATGTTTAACAAATTACTCACTCCCAACAGAGTTTTGCGCTGTATTTGGACTTGTATGGTACTATGTTGACAGATTGTATTGCTGATTTGAAATATATATATTTTATTGAAATAATTATATTTTAACTATTATTAATTTGTGTTCACATCACTCAAATAGTGCGTTTAGCAAGCTACGGAGAAACTGGCAGCCAGGCGACACACAAGTGATCGTTCCCAAGTGACAACATCACTACACACATGTGTATGGAGGGAAACTCCTCATTCCCCTTCGTTCAAAGTGGGGTCCTGAAAAATCGTTTGAAGGGTTGTATGGCCCTTCCCCTTACCCCTACCACTCCAGCCAAAATAATTAATTATAATTTGTAACATTTATATAGCGTTTTTCTAGGCACTCAAAGCGCTTTACATATGGAAGGGGGAATCTCCTCAACCACCACCAATGTGTAGCATCCACCTGGATGATGCGACGGCAGCAATATTGTGCCAGAACGCCCACCACACACCAGCTGATTGGTGGAGAGGAGACAGAGAGTGATGAAGCCAATCGTATATATATGGGGATGATGGAGCCATGATGGAGAGGGGCCAATGGGCAAATTTGGCCAGGATGCCGGGGTTACACCCCTACTCTTTTATCGAAGAATATCCTGGGATTTTTTATGACCACAGAGAGTCAGGACCTCGGTTTAACGTCTCATCCGAAGGATGACCCCTTCATGTGAACGCGCAAAATGAAAGGGTAGGGGAAAGGGAAGGGCCAAGGAGTAGAAATGGGATTAGGCCTAAGCCCTGCCTTCTTTGATCTGATTCATCATTTTGACATTGACAAGCGCTGTTAGAACGCTGAAGCAGACCAGCCTAAAAATTTAACTTTTTAAACGGTCTGTCAACAAACAACAAACAGAGTGGTACGTAACGGAGAACAACATCATATATTGTACAATTTGGCCATTTCCAATTATTTTCGGGCTTGTCTGTGAAACAGGGAGAATATGTCTTTATATCTCACAATGTGACTTTTTATCTTTTTACCAGTCACTACGGTTTCATGACTTTTAAGGGAAGTTTATGAAGCAAGGCCTGTGTAAACACTATATAGGTTTGAACAGAGTTTTCAATACGTGATCACATGATACCTGTTACAATGTTTTTGTAGAGTCCTGGTCGCTAGGAGCTTGGCATAGGGGTTTTGCTGCCATCATCTGATCCTTCAGAAAGACAGGAGCGGACATTAGCTTGTGTGAAGTGTAAGTGCTTTCAGCAGAGATTCTTCACGGCGTCATTACCTTGTGTTGTGTCATCAAGATGATCTGGTTCATCTTGTGTGTTAGAAGCAGCGTCTGTAAACAGGATCAATCAAATGCTTTCGGTATGACATTTATTATTACATGTATGCATTTGGCAGACACTTTTATCCAAAGTAACTTATATTGGATTGACAGCATTTGAATGTATTTTATTAGTTATGTTGTCAGTCTTATAGATCTGTTCTCCTACTGTATGTCAACATCTGTCTCCTAAGGAATTTTGGGAGAAATATCTCAAAACAAAGTTGACTTACCGGTGCCATCTTCAACCTTGACTTCATCACCATGGGCATCGTCATCGTCATCTAACCAGAAACATGCAAAGGAAGTGAGGATTTCAAATCACGTTCTCTTTGAGAGTTTCTTCCAATCAGAGAGCAGTGACCATCTAACAGGTAACAGCTACTTTATTTATCATTTATAAAATACACTCACCTAAAGGATTATTAAGAACACCTGTTCAATTTCTCATTAATGCAATTATCTAATCAACCAATCACATGGCAGTTGCTTCAATGCATTTAGGGGTGTGGTCCTGGTCAAGACAATCTCCTGAACTCCAAACTGAATGTCAGAATGGGAAAGAAAGGTGATTTAAGCAATTTTGAGCGTGGCATGGTTGTTGGTGCCAGACCGGTCTGAGTATTTCACAATCTGCTCAGTTACTGGGATTTTCACGCACAACCATTTCTAGGGTTTACAAAGAATGGTGTGAAAAGGGAAAAACATCCCGTATGCGGCAGTCCTGTGGGCGAAAATGCCTTGTTGATGCTAGAGGTCAGAGGAGAATGGGCCGACTGATTCAAGCTGATAGAAGAGCAACTTTGACTGAAATAACCACTCGTTACAACCGAGGTATGCAGCAAAGCATTTGTGAAGCCACAACACGCACAACCTTGAGGCGGATGGGCTACAACAGCAGAAGACCCCACCGGGGACCACTCATCTCCACTACAAATAGGAAAAAGAGGCTACAATTTGCACGAGCTCACCAAAATTGGACAGTTGAAGACTAGAAAAATGTTGTCTGGTCTGATGAGTCTCGATTTCTTTTGAGACATTCAGATGGTAGAGTCAGAATTTGGCGTAAACAGAATGAGAACATGGATCCATCATGCCTTGTTACCACTGTGCAGGCTGGTGGTGGTGGTGTAATGGTGTGGGGGATGTTTTCTTGGCACACTTTAGGCCCCTTAGTGCCAATTGGACCTTTTTTAAATGCCACGGCCTACCTGAGCATTGTTCCTGACCATGTCCATCCCTTTATGACCACCATGTACCCATTCTCTGATGGCTACTTCCAGCAGGATAATGCACCATGTCACAAAGCTCGAATCATTTCAAATTGGTTTCTTGAACATGACGATGAGTTCACTGTACTAAAATGGCCCCCACAGTCACCAGATCTCAACCCAATAGAGCATCTTTGGGATGTGGTGGAACTGGAGCGTTGTGCCCTGGCTGTGCATCCCACAAATCTCCATCAACTGCAAGATGCTATCCTATCAATATGGGCCAACATTTCTAAAGAATGCTTTCAGCACCTTGTTGAATCAATGCCACGTAGAATTAAGGCAGTTCTGAAGGCGAAAGGGGGTCAAACACAGTATTAGTATGGTGTTCCTAATAAACCTTTAGGAGAGTGTATATGACATGATTTGAAAAGCGGTGGTAAAAATGTTAGCCTTAGTAAACAACACAACTAAACCCAAAATGAAGTGCTTTAGACCCATGAGACGTACCGTCTAAAACATCATTGCTGTTTTCATCAGTGTGATCCTCTAGAGTTGGCAAAAAGTTCCAGAAACATACATTTAATACTTATTAAATGATGAAGGCATCACTTGCCTCTTACATACTGATTAATAAACATATTTACCGTGTGATGGCGTAGCATCTGTTGAGTCATTGTCATGGTCATCTAGAAGAAGAGAAAGATTATTACTGCCTCAGTTTCACCATGTCTTACACACGTGGCTTTAGTGAGAAGTCTTTATTTGTTCATGCTGAAATAAAAAATGCCGTGATAATGCAACTTTTTGTCCATTGTCGGCCATTCAAAAGTAGAAGTGTATTCTGGCGAAATGCTATTTTTTACAGTAAAACTCTTTAAATTGCTTAACCAGTGCCTGATTGTTTTTTTTTTTTGGAGGCTTTATATTTTTCCCAGCTGTTTTTCACATCACAGATCAGAATAATGTTGTGAACTAGTGAAGAAAAGAAGAAAAACCCCTCAGATTTACATGGAGTTGACAGGATTTATGCTTGTTCATCTCAGTAAGCATTAATTGAAGTTCATTTTCACTCTTCATGAAACATGTGAACAGTGAAGCTGTGGTTTGTCTCACCGCTGGAATCAGCTTCAGAGTCATGCGTCTGTATTGATGCTCCATCAGGAGAATCTGTAGGTTTACACATTTATATATTACACTTTGTTCTGTAACAGTGACAGTTTGCAGACAAGTTTAGATCTACAGAAGCCTGTTTTCTTAATTTCACAGTGTGACTTTATATCTCACAATTAAGACTTTATATCTCACAATTATCACTTTATATCTCACAATTATCACTTTATATCTTACAATTATGACTATATCTCACAATTATCACTTTATATCTCACAATTATCACTTTATATCTCACAATTATCACTTTATATCTCACAATTATGACTTAATATCTCACAATTATGACTTTATATCTTCAATTATGACTTTATATCTCACAATTATGACTTTATATCTTCAATTATGACTTTATATCTCACAATTGTCACTTTATATCTCACAATTATCACTTTATATCTCACAATTATCACTTTATATCCTCAATTATTACTTTATATATAACAATATGACTATATCTCACAATTATGACTCACTATTATGACTATATCTCACAATTATGACTTTATATCTTGCAATTATCTTTATCTCACAATAATGACTTTATATATCACAATTATGACTTTATATCTCACAATTATGACTTTATATCTTGCAATTATGACTTTATATCTCACAATTATGACTTTATATCTTGCAATTATGACTTTATATCTCACAATAATGACTTTATATCTTGCAATTATCTTTTTATCTTACTATGTGACTTTAAAATTGTGACTTTATATCTCACAATAATGACTTTATATCTTCCAATTATGACTTTATATCTTACTGTGTGACTTTAAAATTGTAACTTTATATCACACATGAGGATTGTATGCTATGCAATTTAGGTTTTATAAAATAACAAGTCTTGAGGTGGAAATGGGCCTGCGTGTATATCAGTAAATACCTTGTTTCTCTTTTTCCACACTGTCATTGTCTTCATCAGTGTCTGTGGGCGTAAACACATTCATCAATCAATCAATCAATCCATACTGTGGTTTGGTGAAAGCGAAACAGAAAGGATGAAATGTTTACCTTCTCCTCCTGTTTCTGAGCTGTCCTTGCTGTCACTATCGGAGCTTTCTGTGTCTGTGGACTCTGTGCTGCTCTTCCCTTTGTCCTGGTCTTTATCTTTGCTGTCCGAGTCTGAGTCCGAGTTTGAGTCCAGGCTTGAGTCCAGACTGGAGTTGTCAGAATCTGGTTTGTCTTCCTGCTTGTCTTCTTTCATTTCCTCTAGCGGACTCTCGTCAGACTGACTGGCAGTGGCGTCTTCTTTCGAGGTGGCGTCCTCCTTGTTCTGTCCGTCTGGTTTGGATTCATCTTCTTTATCTTTTCCCTCGTCGCTGTTGTTGTCATCGGTCTCCTCCTTTTCTTTGGCGTCCTTCTCGCTGTCTCCATCATCTTCTGTGTCTTTGGGGTCGCTGCTGTCCTTGTCTTTATCCTCAGCGCTGTCTTTGACGTCGGCTGCATCAGGGGAATCCGCCGTGTCCTGGTCGCTGCTGGCGTCTGCATTGCTGTCATCAGAGTCCTGGTCTTTCTCTTTCTCTTTCTTCTCAGTGCTGTCTGTGTCTTTTGAATCTGAATCCTGGTCTTTGGAATCGTCTGAATCTTTCACCTCATCTGTGTCCGAGTCGCTGTCTGTGTCGCCTTTGTCTGGCGTCTCAGAGGTTTCTGGACCCTCGTCTTCTGTGTCGTTGCGGGAGTCTTTCTCGTCGCTCTTTTCATCTGTGTCTCCATCTGTTTTGCTTTTGTCAGAATCTGCATGTAAAAAGTTAATTTCAATTAGGGAAGCATCCACATTGGCCGATACTGATAATTCTTTATATTTGAAAGCCGATAACCGATATATCGGCCGATAAATCTAAATCCAAATTTGTATATAATTTTTGAAAGCCTCGCCATTAAAAGCCATGCCCCAAGCACACAATTATTATGCTCTCATTGTAATTTTATGTTGCTCTTAACTGTATTTTCCTTTTTAAAGTGATTTCAATCTTATATCAAGTGATTTGAAACCATTATGGTGAACAGTGCGCATCTGAAGTGTCTCAGCTGAAGGAAATAATACATTGTTTATCGGCTTTAATATAATTGTTTAATTTTCTTCCAATTATGAGAACATTAAAAATGAATATATATCAGATATATCTTCCAAGAATACTGCCATAGTACTGCCTTTGTACAGTGGTAATGCTATGGTACTATTCATGCACTATTTACATAGCAATGTAAAATAACAAACCGTATTGCATGCCAAAAAATACGGTACAAAAATGTTTTGTAACATGTACATACTATGCACTTATTATAATAATTACAATAACTGGGTAATAACCCTAAACCTAACCTTAACCCCTGTATTATATTATATTACCCAGTACTTTCTTGGGTAAGTACACAAACTGTACAATAAAGTGCAACCAAAATGTTTCATTAACAAGCACTTTATTTAGGCTTTAAAAATCAGGTTTAAATAAATAAAAGTGATAAATCCTATCACTCCCATACTAATAAGTTTATAATGTTAATAATTTTTACTAATCAGCTTTGACACAATAAATATTTTGTCATGCTGGATAGCCTCATCCTCACTTAATTCAATTTAAATCACAATAAAATATCAAATATGTTATTATAGTTATCTTAAAACCATAATAAAATAAACTTAAATTAAAAAATAAATAAATAAATATCAATAAAACCATATATACATGTTCTAAAAAATGAGAAAAACACAACAAAAATAAAAACTATCATGGTATTTTAATGATACAAAAAATGGATCTGGTTCTGAAAAATGGTAATTGTGATTTACATCTACAAAATAGTGTGCACCTTGTTAGTACAGAATTGTAATTATTCTCTGAAGGGATTTTTAAGAGCACGGATCGTATTGTCGTATTGTTTGGTTGTTAAGAATAGAAATGAGACCGATTTCTGTAGTTTGGTGATGTTTAAGCTCACCATCAGAGTCCTGCTGCTCGTCTGTGTCTGAAGAATCCTTGTCAGATGAATCATCTGTACCTTCTGCATCAGAGCAAATACACTGTTATCAGTCCAAAACACCTCTAACCTCAGGATAAATCACACCTTCATTCTTTCAGTTCAGTAAATCATATATATACTACTGGTCAAAAGTTTGGAAACATTAAGGGTTTTTCAATGTTTTTGAAAGTACACTCTAAAAAAAAAGGTTCTATATGGCACCAAAAATGGTTCTTGGCTCATAATCATAGGGGAACCTTTTTTAGTGCTATATAGCACCAATTTTGGTGCTTCAGTGGTTCTTCAGAGGTTCTTCAGAGGTTCTTCACCGGTTCTTTGACTAAGGTGCTATATAGCACCGCTAACTATGGTGCTATATAGCACCGCTACCATATACAGAACATGTTAAGATATGGTGCTATATAGCACCAAAAGTGGTTCCTCTATGATTACGACGAAGAATCATTTTTGGTGCCATTTAGAACCTTTTTTTTTTTTTTTTTTTTACAATTTAAAATACCTGTTTTCTATGTGAATATATTGTAAAATGTAATTTATTCCTGTGATCAAAGCTGAATTTTCAGCATCATTACTCCAGTCTTCAGCGTCACATGATCCTTCAGACATTTATGATTATTATCAATGTTGAAAACAGTTGTGTAATTTTTTTTTCAGGATTATTTAATGAATAGAAAGTTCAAAAGAACAGCATTTATCTGAATATAAAGCTTTTGCAACATTATACATTTCTATACTGTCACTTGATCAATTTAATGCATCCTTGCTGAATAAATGTATTCATTTCTTTGTTCTTTTAAATTGTAATAATATTTCACAATAATACAGTTTTTGCTGTATTTTTGATCAAATAAATGCAGGCCTTGGTGAGATTAAGAGACTACTTTCTATGTTTCCAAACTTTTGACTGGTAGTGCATATATATATAAATGACAAAAGCATGTTTAAAAAAAACACAAAGTTACTAAAATTTTAACCAAAGTTAAAATGAAAACTGAAAATTAAAAACTAATTCAAAATATAAATGAATACTATAATAGTATATAACTATATATATATATATATATTAGGGCTGTCAAAAGATTAATCACGATTAATCACATCCAAAATAAAAGTTTGTGTTTACATAATATATTTGTGTGTACTCTGTATAATTATTATGTTTATATAAATATTCATGTATATATTTAAGAAATATTTGCATGTATATAATGTATACATTTATATAATTTATATGATATATGATAAATATTTTATATATAAATATAATACATTTTTCTTAAATCTATACATGCTCGTGTGTGTTTTTATATATAAATAATAATTATACACAGTTCACACACATATATTATGTAAACACAAACTTTTATTTTGGATGTGATTAATCGTGATTAATCTTTTGACAGCCCTAATATATATAGCTAAAATAACACTGATTTGACACTGTTCATATTGAAATGATCATTTCTGCAGTGATGTTAAAAACCTGTAGAAGTTTTGTTTGCATCATCAGGTGTGTCATCAGACTCGCTCTTTTCCACACTAGCAGAATCCACGTCTGAAAGGACAGAGCATGCCAAGATTGTTTCAGTGAGAATGCATCATTTGCTGTGAGAAAGGAGTGAGCGTACAAAGTAGGACTTGTTCCTGGAACATCTTTTGTTGGTGCTTGAACAATGTTCATGGCAACCAAACATAATCCTCCCACACTGTATAACCATTAACTACCACCAGAGGGGAACGTGGCTCGATAAGAACACTGTTCAAGAATCAACTACAGGAACACGTTCTGCATCAGAAATCTCTGTACCTGTGTCAACTGAATCAGGGTCCACCTTCTCGACTGTGTCTGTGAAGTTTAATAGTGAGACATAAGTCATTACCTTCTGTAACACACACACACACAGGTTTGTTTTGCTATTTAAGTGAGGACATGCCATAGGCGTAATGGTTTTTATACTGTACAAACTGTACATTCTATCCCCCTACACTGCCCCTACCACTAAACCTACACACACACACACACACACACACACGCACACACACACACACACACACACACACACACTACCCCTAAACCTACCCATCACACACACACACACACACAGGTTTGTTTTGCTATTTAAGTGAGGACATGCCATAGGCGTAATGGTTTTTATACTGTACAAACTGTACATTCTATCCCCCTACACTACCCCTACCACTAAACCTACACACACACACACACACACACTACCCCTAAACCTACCCATCACACACACACACACACACACACACACACACACACACACACACACACACACACACAGGTTTGTTTTGCTATTTAAGTGAGGACATGCCATAGGCGTAATGATTTTTATACTGTACAAACTGTACATTCTATCCCCCTACACTACCCCTACCACTAAACCTACACACACACACACACACACACACACACTACCCCTAAACCTACCCATCACACACACACACACACACACACACACAGGTTTGTTTTTGCTATTTAAGTGAGGACATGCCATAGGCGTAATGGTTTTTATACTGTACAAACTGTACATTCTATCCCCCTACACTACCCCTACCACTAAACCTACACACACACACACACACACACTACCCCTAAACCTACCCATCACACACACACACACACACACACACACACACACACACACACACACACACACACACACACACACACACACACACACAGGTTTGTTTTGCTATTTAAGTGAGGACATGCCATAGGCGTAATGATTTTTATACTGTACAAACTGTACATTCTATCCCCCTACACTACCCCTACCACTAAACCTACACACACACACACACACACACACACTACCCCTAAACCTACCCATCACACACACACACACACACACACACACACAGGTTTGTTTTTGCTATTTAAGTGAGGACATGCCATAGGCGTAATGGTTTTTATACTGTACAAACTGTACATTCTATCCCCCTACACTACCCCTACCACTAAACCTACACTCACACACACACACACACACACACACACACACACACACACACACACACACACACACACACACACACTACCCCTAAACCTACCCATCACACACACACACACACACACACACACACACACACACAACCCCTACCCCTAAACCTACCCATCACACACACACACACACACACACACACACACAACCCCTACCCCTAAACCTACCCATCACAGGAAACATTCTGCATTTTTTCATTTTTAATAAAGCATTGTTCAGTATGTTTTAAAGCTATTTTAAATACCAGTGTAATACCCGTGTCATTATACAAATTTGTGTCCTCATAAATCACAAAAACACACACACACTTTACTTTGGAGTATAAGAGATTCTTTCATGTTTTGAAGTGCTTGTTTTCAAAACTGAAAGATAAAAATGTCATTATTTACTTTTTTACTTTTTTGTCATTCCAAACCTGTGTGATGTTATTTTTCCATGGAACAGAAATGGATACATTTTTAAAGAAACTTGACACAATGTGTTCCATGAAAGAAATAACAGGTGAATAAATAACAGTTTTTCATCTAATATTTACATTTTATTTTATTTTTAATTACTGAAAACCATATTTAATAGTTTTTGATTTATAGTTTTAGTTAAAAAAATAATGACAAATGCTTTTCTATTTTTCAATAATTGATGTGTGAGTTATTAATTTGATTAATAATAAAGTAATGACAGTTTTTCAATCAATAATGTGTGAGTTATTAATTTAGCGTTTCACACTGTCATTTTAGCATTGAGTTGGACAGACAGCTAAATGTTTGTTTACCTGCTGATTCATTTTCCTTTGAATCTGCATCAACATGATCTGCATCTGAAATATTATATGACACAATTGACTTAACACATCTTATACGATCTCATTTCAGACGTTTGTTTCTGTGATCTCTCTTACCTGTGCTGTCCTCTGCTGATGGTTTCTCACTGATCTCATCTGCAGCAGATAAAGGAAAGTGTTTTGCACACATGTGGATTTTGTATCTTATGAAAATAGTAATACATATTCGGCTTTCACCCACCCGAATCTCCTGTCTTCTGCTGCGATGCGTCTGTTTCTGTGTTCGTTTCTGTGTCTGTGTCTGTGTCCACATCAATATCTGTCGTGTCTGACATTTAAATCAAGACACAGAAATAAATAATAGCATTTAGTTTTTGCATTTTACTATTGTTATGAATGATATATCTGGATGGAATGTCTTTGGATCTTATGTGTTTTCATCGCATAAGCTTTACTTATGGTGATACCATTTTGTATGGGAAATAATAAAATGTTGTGTTTTTTAAGGAAGTGAGGGATGCATATTGCATTGTTGTTGTTGTGTGTTTCTGCACAGGTTAGGTTGTACCTGTTGAATCTGGGCCGCTGGTGGCTTCATCCAGGCTTGTGTCACCTGAAATCGGTCGAGCTGTTAGTTTGTTTGAAATGCATTTGAGTGAAGATTTGGTAACACTTTATTTTGATGGTCCACTTTAGACATTACTAACTAAGTAACGTCGCAACAACATGTCAACTTATTACACTAACACTAACCCTAACCTAACAGTCTACTTCTAATGAGAGGTGGTTGCCAGTGCTGGAAGTTACTACAAAATCAGATACCAAAGTTAAGTAGTAGTAATTTGATTATATTACATTTTTAAAATACTCGGAATCAGACTACACACTGTAAAAAAATTATATGATCAATAAGTTATGACAACATATGTTTTTACATTACATCAACTCATCAGAATACGTTTTCAACTTGTTTTATAAGTTATACAAGACTCAGTTTTTAAATCAGTTTTGAAATAATTAAACATCCAAGTTGATTGTACTTAAAGGAGCACTCCACTATTTTTGAAAATAGGCTCATTTTCCAGTTAAACGGTTGAGTTTTTGAATCCATTCAGCCGATCTCCGGGTCTGGCGGTAGCACTTTTAGCATAGCTTAGCATAGATCATTGACTCTAATTAGACCGTTAGCATCTCGCTCAAATATGACCAAAGACTTTCGATATTTCTCCTATTTAAAACTTGACTCTTCTGTAGTTACATCGCGTACTAAGACCGACGGAAAATGAAAAGTTGTGATTTTCTAGACCGATGTGGCTAGGAGCTACACTCTCATTCCTGCGTAATAAGGAACTTTGCTGTCGTACCATGAGTGCAGCGGCACAATGATATTACGCAGCGCCTGAAAATAGTCCCCAGCACTCCCTGTGCAAGCAGGTTGTCACGTTGGTTATGTTGACAGAAGTTAGCCTATTTTCAGGCGCTGTGTAATATCTATGCTAAGCTATGCTAAAAGTGCTACCGCCAGACCCGGAGATCGGCTGAATGGATTCGAAAACGGTAAAACTCAACTGTCTAAAATGAGCCTATTTTCAAAAAATAGTGGCGTGTTCCTTTAAATGTACTTAAAGGCAGCAACTTTTTTTTACCATGCAGTTACTGAGATGACATCTTTTAAATGTTCCTTTCTAAAAAAAACGTCTACATGTTGTATGTATTTACATTAAGAAGCTCTTTCATCATTTGCATTTGACTTTAACATATATTATTTATGAAATGTTCAAATTATATAAAATATATATCTCATAAATGTGACCCTGGACCACAAAACCAGTCATAAGGGTCTATTTTTTTTAATTGAGACGTATACATCATCTGAAAGCTGAATAAATAAGCTTTCCATTGATGTTTGTTAGGACGGGACAATATTTGGCCGAGATATAACTATTTGAATATCTGAAGGTGCAAAAAAAGCAAAATATTGAGAAAATCACCTTTAAATTTGTCCAAATGAAGTCCTCAGCAATGCATATTATTACTAATAATCAGTGTTGCCACAGTTACTTTGAAAAAGTAATCTGATTACTCCTTTAAAAAGTAACTAAGTTAGATTGGAAGTTACTTTATTAGTTACATTCAGCAGTTGCCGACAACACCCCCGCCGCCTCAACATAAAAATGACAAGCGTTTTTGCCAACACTCACTTTATTGGAAGTGCATTTTTAACAGTAACGTCAACAATGTATCTCCTGACATTTTAAGTTGAAATAAAAAAAAACCTTTTTAATAAAGACAGTCTTTTTTGACTTCACTTATCATAAATACTCTCCCCGAAACGCAAGAAGAAAGCAAAAATATATATTTTTACTAAAGAAAATGACTAAAATAGTAACTCACAGTGACTTGGATTACTTTAATCTGATTACTGGTTTGGAAATAGTAACGCATTAGATTACTCGATACTGGAAAAAAGTAGTCAGATTAGAGTAACGCGTTACTGGCATCACTGCTAATGATACATTTTTGATATATTTGGAATCGCACACACAGACCAGCCACTATCATGTGATTATCACTGAAAACTTAGACCCACAGCTTTTTAATTACTTTTTTGCGATTTAATTAATAGATTTTCATTAACCTCAGAACCCCAGTCTGTGAAACCCTGACGTAATGTAATATATTTAATGCACTTCATGTTGTTAATAACAAAGAATGGAATATATTTTACAAGATTATCCTATTCAAATCAATGTGATAAACGAGTTAGGTCAAAAGTAATCTAAAGGCCTGTGCACACCGGGACGAATATCGCGCACGCGTTTTTGGTCTTTGTGTTCACACCGAAGCGATTTTTCACTGGCGATGCGCCGAGTGAACGTGCAAATTCAGTAGATGGCGCTCCCGGTAGAAGCTCCTTTACGCTCCTGACACACGCTCGTTACACAGAAGAAGAGAGACGGTGTTTACATGCTTCCCAAAACCATTCACACTTTTTGCTAACTGGCACGCAGCATTAGCCTACTTTCTTCCTCTTAGTCATATCAATGTGTGCTCGGCCAGACCGGTTTGTGCTTGAGCGCCACCGAGTCGTGTTTTAATGTCACTTCAGCAGCTGAACAAAAGCCCTTTGTTTAGTCACGAGGCGTTAAACCTTGGCGATAAACGCGTGCGAAAATCGCCCCCGTGTGAACAGGCCTGAAGAGTAATCAAAAAGTAGTCCGATTGCATTACCTTAAATGTGTAATGTAGTGGATTACGTTAGTAACTATGGTTTTTGTTGTGTAATTTGTACACAGTACTATTTGTAAGTAATCTACCCAGCTCTGGTAGTTAGAATGTATAAAGTGGATCATCAAAATAAAGTGTAATCAAAGGTTTCAGAAGTGAAGTCTTACTGTTTGTGTCTGATGAGTCAGGAGCACCATCGGCATCTTTATAAAGAGAGAACATTATTAAAGCCTAGAGTTCATTTATTCATGTCTGTGTCATTAAAAGTGCTTTTCATTCCTTAAAATGATAGCTAATGTGCAAACATACAAGTAGGCCTTTATATATCTATAATTCAACATCATAATGAGTAAATACAAGAGTTGAATCTATTAAAAGAGTTTATCCTGGTTCACAGCATCAACAAAGACCACATATCTCCATCCTTTTCATTAAGTGATAACATGGGCCATAAATAAAACATGTGTTGTGCTTTCTGTCCAGTTGCCGTGGAATTATTCACGCTTTTTCAGGACTTAAACGTAAATGATTGTTTTAGTTAATTTCATCTTTTCCTGTTGACTGACTGTGTCCTGCGGTTCAGACTGATACCCATTCTTCTCGTTCACTGATGTTGAACACACAGCAGTTAAACATTAATCGCGTGTGTATTGTGTTATCACACTCATTCATGTGTTATCTTGATATCAGTGCTTCCTGTTGGCACTGGTGAAAGGCTTCATGTGTCCGTTCTCTGTGTTATGTGCTGTGTGTCTAGAGGAGAACTGGCACCGCGACTGAGCCTGGTTTCTCCCAAGGTTATTTTTATTTTTGGGGTTTTGGTTTCCTTGCCACTGTTGCCTTTGGCTTGGCATGCTCAGTTGGGGACACTATATATTTCAACTAAACATCAAAATAAATCTAATTAATAAACTAAATTAACCATATAAACTAAATTACTGATCTAATTATTGTTTTAAAGCCCACACTGTCACCGTATGGAAATTGAAATGAACTGATGACATCAAATGGCTATACAGCTTAAATAAAATTATGCTGCATTATTTTGCTGTTTAACACTGTAAAGCTGCTTTGAAACAATCTACATTGTTAAAAGCGCTATATAAATAAAGTTGACTTGACTTGTCTAGATAGCAGCTGATAGCAGAAACTGACCTGGTTTCTCAGTCGTGTCAGACGAGTCGCTGGGACCTGAAATCACACACGTTTTGGTGTCATTGTTGGTTTGTTATCTGTTCAGTCATATTCCATGTTTCGTCTGGTGTTTCTTACCTCCGTGTTTCTCTGATGAGTCTTTCCCATCTGTAGTTCCTGCAAAAGAAGGTTTTCCAGAGTTACACCTGAGCGTCTGTCTGTGTAGTTCGAGACGACTTGGCTTTTATTAACATTATATGGTTTCATCAGAAAACCTTTTATATAAAGTCAGAGTACACATATATCTATCCATCCATCCATCCATCTGTCCTTCTATTTATCTGTCCGTCCGTCTGTCCATCCATCTGTTCGTCCGTCCGTCTGTCTGTCTATCTATCATCCGTCTGTCTGTCTGTCTATTTATGCATCCATCCATCCATCCGTCTGTTCAGCTGTCTGTCTGTCTGTCTGTCCATCCGTCTATTATTCATCGTCCATTTGTCTATCATCCATCCCTCTCTCTATCTATCATCCGTTTGTCCATCCATCTATCATCAGTCTATCTAAATATCTATCTATCATCCATCCATCCATCATCCATCCATCCATCATCAGTCTGTCTGTCTGTCCATCCATCCATCCATCCATCCATCCATCCATCCATCCATCCATCCATCCATCCATCCATCCATCCATCCATCCATCCATCTATCTATCTATCTATCTATCTATCTATCTATCTATCTATCTATCTATCTATCTATCTATCTATCTATCTATCTATCTATCTATCTATCTATCTATCTATCTGTCTGTCTGTCTGTCTGTCTGTCTGTCTGTCTGTCTGTCTGTCTGTCTGTCTGTCCGTCCATCCATTTATTATCTATCTATCTATCTATCTATCTATCTATCTATCTATCTATCTATCTATCTATCTATCTATCTATCTATCTATCTATCTATCTATCTATCTATCTATCTATCTATCTATCTATCTATCTATCTATCTATCTATCTATCTATCTTCCATCCGTCCGTCCGTCCATCCATCCATCTACTGTATCTATCTGTCTGTCTGTCTGTCTATTGTCCTTCTGTCTGTCCATCCATTATCCGTCCATCCATCCATCCATCCATCCATCCATCCATCCATCCATCCATCCATCCATCCATCCATCCCTCCATCTATTCTATTAGTATGATTTATATACTACTTTAGTATTTATTAATATTTTGAATTAGCTTTTTTTAATATATATTTTCAGTTTTTATTTTAGTTGAAGTGTTTGGTCATTATGTTATGTGCTTTTGTAATTTTATTAGCTGTTTTCAAAGATATTTCTATATAGCTCTAATTTATTTGTATTCAGTTTTTGTACATCAACTTCAACTCATTTTATTTCAGTTAGTTACCAGGGCAACATTTCTCATTTTTGTTTGCTTTTATTAATTTGTTCATCTAATATTTATAATTTATTGCAGCTTTATTTTAATCAATCAATTTATTTTTATTTTTATGAATGTTTATGAATATTTTAATAGTTTTAGTTACAACACAATAACAACACTACCATCTGTCTAAATATCGATGTTCAAATTAAGTTCATTGGACTTTTCTGCAGTTTATATACAATTTTTATAGCCAGACCAACCTGAGTCTCCATTTACAGGGACAGGAGTTGAAAGAGGTCCATTAAAATGAACTGAAAAGAGAGAAAAACATGTTTTTCAGATGATCTGGAAAACCTTCAGTGGTCCATTGACTTTTGATTTATAGATCAAATTCATTGCGACCTACCATTGAAGATCCCTAGTATGGCTGCAGCTATATCTGAGATTATAACATGAAATTGAGAATAAAAAACACAATCAGTGACACAATCGCATTCGTCTAGAACCAGATACTTATTGTCCCCTTTATAACTAGTCTGCCTGCCCAGAGGTTGTGTAGAGCTATAAAGTCAATGTGAATAGCAACTCTGATCATTTGGTAGAGTTCATATTGAAATTTCTGACTTTTAATTGCAGGCGTTGCTGAAATCTCTCCTGAAACTAAAGGAGACGCATGATGTGAGATTCCTGGGGTGTTTTTCAAAGAATTGTCATTTCATCCCATTTCTATCTTGGAGTAAATGTACAATTGCAGTACAAAGCAGTTCATTGTTCTTACACAGCTCGTGCATTCAGGGACAATAAGTCACTTAAATCATAATTATGAAGGGGAGTGTGGATAAGAGAAACATTCTTACCATCGTTATCTGTTCCATCTGTAGCAAAACAAAAGACAAAAGTCCGTCAGTTAGTGGTCTGAGTGCATTGAGCTATACGACATCATCTCCTATAGAGGCCCGGGCTTAATGTACCGGCGCAGGTGAACAGAACTCTTTTGTGTTCGGTCAAGGGCTCTGATTACAGTCTCATTATAGGGAGGCAGAAAATGCTTCATGTTACTTAGAAAAAAGAGCTGCTGCTCGTCACTAATAATAATTTAGGGATTCGGGGGTTATCTGGTACGGTATATATGTGACCTGTATGTGACAGATGTAGTGATGTCCGATATCTTACCGTTTATTGGTGCAGAAATAGAGACGCCCACTAATGCAAAGATCAACGGAACAACCAGCGTCCTTTATAACAAGAGGGGGAAAAAAGAAGAAAGTCATGTGAATGTTCACAAAAACATCTCATCTAAAATAAATAATAATCTAATTATTATATAATGATCCAAAAAAAAAATTTAAATTTATTTATTTGTGTGTATATAGTTTATGAAATGTTTAAATAATGAAAAAATATATATAATGTAATATTGAAAGATTTTATTCTGTGTGTGTGTATATATATATATAATATATAGTTTATGAAATGTTCAAATAATTTAAAATGTGTGTGTGTGTATGTGTATATATATATATATATATGTATGTGAGTTGATTAATGGATTAATATGTATATTTATTACAGTCATTAAACAAATAGTTCAATAAACAAATTAATAAAAAAAGCAACGTTTTCATAAAACTTTTTATCAAGAACAAATAATAATAAGTATTATTATTAAAATTGAGGACCATCTTTGATGCACACATTCTGTTTTCATCACAATTGAAATATTCAAATAATATAAAATGTATATATGATGTCAAATTAAAAGAATATATATATATATATATATATATATATATATATATATATATATATATATATATATATATATATATATATGTGTGTGTATACATAACTAATTTATTTACATTTGTGTGTATGTATGTATGTATATATATATATATATATATATATATATATATATATATATATATATATATATATTACAATCATGAACAATTTCAGAAATAATTTAATAAACAATTCAACATTTCATGAATCTTTTTAGCAAGAAAAAAAACAAGTAGCCTATGGTTATTAAAAACACGTATTCCGTTTTCACTTTATCAGTTTTATCACACAATTCAACATCTCAGTAAAACATGCACATGTAAAACCATAGAAAGATAGATTCTGCCCTTTTTCATTTATTCTGAACTTTCTAGCTGATAAAAACATAAAAACATTCTAGCTGATAAACTGCTGATAAATGTTTCATTTGGGTGCAGTGATTACTAAAGACTCGTGCAGATACACACATTAGACTAGTTTAAAATCAGTGCACTGCTGGGTTCACTACGTCCAGAGTCAGCCTTCATCAATATCAGTTATTCCCATTGCTTTTGCGGACTTTTGCATCTCTGTAAACATACATATAATGATGAACCGAAAGGAAACACTTTGAAGCTTTTGGCACAAAATCATTAAGCTAGGCCAGGGCTGCGTTTTTTTATCAGAAATTCTGTTAGCTAAGCTTATCGGAAGAGAGCTTCGATCTACTTAGGCTTCCGATGCTTGTGGTAAACCTAGCCAAGGTTGATGAGAGTAAACGAGAGACTTGTACTCACCGGGACAGCATTGCAATAGCACTGGAATGCAGTGTGTGATTCACGCAGGTGATGCAGGTCTAAAGCCTGAATGGAGCCGTTCTCAGATCTTTTATACCCTCTGAGGGGGTTGAGCTAAAGACAGAGGCGTTACATGAGAACCTCTAAAGCTCCTCTCATTAGAACAGGGTTATGAAGTCAGGCCGTCCTGCTATTGTTTGTGTTTTCAAACAGCCTTTGTAAATAGTGTAGCTTCTGTGTCCCAGTCCTGGTGTCTCTGTCTCGACGGGTCCCACCGCTCCTTTGTGATTCGCTCCAGACATTTGATTTAGTCGAGGAGTTCTTCTCAGAAAGGAAACAAAGAGGTGCTGGACATGCTGCTCAGGGTGTTTGCATCAGAACTTGTGTCTTTCTTTCTTCTATATGGCACAGAACGATCTGTTCTGCGGATAGACAGTATTTTTAATATACAATTGGTGATTAGGATAGGTTAGACCAGGGGTGTCAAACTTAGGGTCTACATTGAAGGCCTTGATATACTCATTCTTTTTCGTTCTTTGTTTAGGGGTAAAAAGCGATGTACTGTTAGCGAACATCCAACGCCGCCCACACTGAATATGTAAATATGTGCTGCACGCCTTCCTCTCAATAACAAAATAAACACACAACAAAATCGAGAAAACAGCAAGCATTTTATAAGATGTCTCATAAGAAAAGCATCTGATCATAGCAACGTGGATATGTTTGCACGAGCTCTGCAAATAGGCACTCTGGTCAAGTTATGTCACGTTTATTTATATAGCACTTCATACAATAGATTTCTTCAAATGAATCAGCTTTACCGTATTAAACATGACAACAGTGTGAGTGTCTCGTTTCATCAGAAGCACAACTTCATTCTCTGCTATGAAGAGGCTCTCCGGTGTGTTCATGTTTTCAGTCGCGTACGTCCGACCTTGAAGGACTGAACCGGAGAAATTAACCGGAGATTTCCACGTGAAAGAAGGCGGAGCCTGTTACGTAATCGCCACGGACCAATGATAGTACCAGGGTTTACCAGCCGTAGCAAACTTTTCAAGAAAATTCACTTTGGCAAGCTATTTCAAACTCCCAGAACAAACTTACAAACTTAGTTTTGGCCCAGATTTGTTCGAAATGCCGTCACATCAGTTCTTCAATTTCATGAGAAGTACACTGCATAACATTATGTGTTGGTCCCCCTTTTGCTGCCAAAACAGCCCTGACCCGTCGAGGCATGGACTCCACTAGACCTCTAAAGGTGTGCTGTGGTATCTGGCACCAAGATGTTAGCAGCAGATCCTTTAAGTCCTGTAAGTTGTGAGGTGGGGCCTCCATGGATCGGACTTTGTTCAGCACATCCCACAGATGCTCCATTGGATTGAGATCTGGGGAATTTGGAGGCCAAATCAACACCTCAAACTCGCTGTTGTGCTGGACCATTCTAGCTGATAACCAAACCAAATTCCTGGAGCATTTGTGCTTTGTGGCGGCGCATTATCTGCTGAAAGAGCCACAGACACCAGGGAAGACCGTTTCCATGAAAGGGTGTACATGGTCTGCAACAATGCTTAGGTAGGTGGTACATGTCAAAGTAACATCCACAGGGATGGCAGGACCCAAGGTTTCCCAGCAGAACATTGCCCAAAGCATCACTGCCTCCGCCGGCTTGCCGTCCTCCCATAGTGCACCTGGTGCCATGTGTTCCCTAGGTAAGCCACGCACACGCACCCGGCCATCCACGTGATGTTAAAGAACACGTGATTCATCAGACCAGGCCACCTTCTTCCTTTGCTCCGTGGTCCAGTTCTGATGCTCACGTGCCACTGTTGGTGCTTTCGGCTGTGGACAGGGGTCAGCATGGGCACCCTGACTGGTCAGCGGCTATGCCGCCCCATACGCAACAAACTGAGATGCACTGAGTATTCTGACACCTTTCTTTTTTTTTTTTTTTTTTTAAAGATTTTTTTATTATGATAGGACAGTAGGTAGACAGGAAGCGAAGTGGGAGAGAGAGAGAGGGACGGGATCGGGAAAGGTCCACGAGCCGGGACTCGAACTCGGGTCGCCCGAAGCGCAACAGCGCTATATGTCAGCGCACTGCCCACGAGGCTATTGGTGCTGACTCTGACACCTTTCTATCAGAACTTTGTTTGAACAGTTTGATCGGACTAAATGGGCCAGCCTTCTCTCCCCACGTGCATCAATGAGCCTTGGGCGCCCATGACCCTGTCACCGGTTCACCACAGTTCCTCCATTGGAGCACTTTTGATAGAGACTGACCACTGCAGACCGGGAACACCCCACAAGAGCTGCAGTTTTGGAGATGCTCTGACCCAGTCGTCTAGCCATCACAATCTGGTCCTTGTCAAACTCACTCAAATCCTTAAGCCCTGTACACACCGGGACGAATATCGCGCGCACTTATCGCCTGCGTTTTTTCCGGCGCGTCTTGAGAGTTCACACCCAAAGCGATTTTCACTGGCGATATGCAGAGTGAACGTGCACATTCAGTAGATGGCGCTCCCGGTACACAAGGTGGGGCTGTAGCACTTTATGCTTCTGACACTCACTGCTTGTCACACAGAAGAAGAAGAGAGACAGTTTTTACGTGCTTGCCAAAACCATTCACACACTTTTTACTAACTGGCACACAACATTAGCAGCTCATCTTCTTCTTTGTCTACTTACTTCCTCTTCGTCGTTTCAATGTGTGCTCGGCAAGACTGTTTTGTGCTTGAGCGCCACCAAGTCGTGTTTTACAGTAACTTCAGCAGCTCCAGGCACGTGAACAAAAGCGCCGATCTCATTGGTCGGCCAGTTTTTAACCTGCCACGTCAAAATAAAAAAACGAACCTGAGGCGTTTTTTTTTTTTAAATGACGCTTTTACGCCTGCCGTTTTGCGTGCCGGTGTGCACACTCACATTGGCGCCCTTTGTTTAGTCATGAGGCGTTAAACATTGGCAATAAACGCGCGCGAAAATCATCCCGGTGTGAACAGGCCTTTACACTTGCTCATTTCTCCTGCTTCTAACACATCAACTTTGAGGACAAAATGTTCACTTGCTGTCATGTATATCCCACCCACTAACAGGTGCTGTGATGAAGAGATGATCAGTGTTATTCACTTCACCAGATCAGTGTATATCGGAAAACAATGCACTAAACACAGAAACATTTTTCCTTTGTGTTCTTTGCTTACAGACAACAACGCTGCCAAAACGATCCTCTTGATCCTCCTCTCTTCCCAATTTGAAACCCGTTTTCACAAGTTTGTGTTTTCAGGCTCCCAGAACGCTGTTGTCGTGTAAATGGATCCATACAATTTTTTGGGATTTAGTTGAAAACGGTGTCACATAAATGGCCCCTCAGTTTGGTTCATACCCTGCTCCAACACACTTACCTGTCGTTTTCTAATAACCCTGAAGGACTTGATTAGCTGGATCGGGTGAGTTTAATTAAGGTTGAAGCTAAACTCGTCAAGGCTATGGCCCTCCAGTGCTGCGTTCCAGTCGCCTTCACTCGCTAACTTCCCTCCATCTCGTTCACTCAGATGTGCGTCATTGCATGAGTGTCCACTACTGGCTGAACCTTTGCTATGGACTGAACTGAAACGTCCTAAGCCCTTGATCACTTGAGTCCACTATGAAGTTGATTTATTTTTTTCTTTTACGAAATGTATATAGGTGTGTTTGGGTTGTTTTAAATGTTTTTAAAAATAATTGAAATATCATAGAGTTGTTTGTGGTGGGGTAAATTAAATGCGATGTGCGGTGAAGTGTACATATGAAGTAGACTCTGTCAAAATCAAGGGAGCGAGGGTCTGTCCATATAAACTTCCCTCGTCCACTTCATGAAGTGGAACGCACTTCAAAATGGCGGCAGGGATTCCCCCGAGGGGAAGTGCTTTGGCTAAAACTGGAGTGGGACGCAGCACAGGAACTGAGTTTGACACCCCTAAGGTGTTGTGGGGTTTCTATGGTCTGTCTAAGGGCAGGGATGGGCAGCTTCGGGCCTGGAGGGCCACAGTCCTGCACAGTTTAGCTCCAACCTTAGCTAATCAAGGTCTTCAGGATCACTAGAACCTACAGGAAGGAGTTTTATCAGGGCTGAAGCTAAACTTTTGGACTGAAGTTCCCCATCCTGGTCACTGCTTTAGCTTAAACCGCTAGCAAGTTACAAAACACATAAACAACTCATAATTACGGAGCCCCTAAAGGGACATGGTTAAGAAAAAAACATATGAGATGGGAGGAAAAATGATTTGGCATTGCTCGTCTCACAAATGTTTGCGTTCACTCTAAAAAATGCTGGGTTAAAAACAACCCAAGTTGGGTTGAAAATGGACTAACCCAGCAATTGGGTTGTTGTAACTCAGTGATTGGGTTGTTTTAACTCAGCGATTGGGTTGTTTTAACTCAGCGATTGGGTTGTTTTAACTCAGCGATTGGGTTGTTTTAAGCAAACATTTAACCCAACCGCTGGGTTAAAACTAAAAAATTATGGGTTAAAAATAACCTAAGTTGGGTTGAAAATGAACTCCATTTTCAACCCAACTTAGGTTATTTTTAACCCATAATTTTTTCGTGTTCTTTTGCAAAGAACTCAAAAGTTTTGCAAGTAAACTCAAATCAAAACATTTGCGAGAGAACACAAACTTATTGACCTCATATTCATATATGTCCCCTCCATGCATAATCATAGCCATGTGACTTGTGATATATATATATATATATATATATATATATATATATATATATATATATATATATATATATATATATATATATATATATATATATATATATATATATATATATATATATATATATATATAAATATATATATATTTTTTTTTATACTCATAATTTAACAGTAATATCATAATGTTAAAGAATATCATAATATCATACAACATTGGTAATCTTAATTTATAACAACAATTTATTTAACAAATAATTTAAAAATATTTTATTTATGTATTTATCAGTTTGGTTAATTTAAACGAAGTAGATTTTAATTTTATGAATTAATTGTTAAGCTATTTATTATGTTACTTGCTATATATATATATATATATACCCTTTTTCCCTTCCCGATGCCAATTATTTTATGGTGTGCTTCAGACTTGTCCCTTAATAAAACATGAACAAATACATACAGTGAACTACTGTATTTATTACAGTATTTTTATTATCTGACATGCATTTGACAGTAATATTATTTATTTTTCTTAAGCGTAAAAGAACTTCAAATGCAGCCACAAATCTAACACTGCAAACTGAAAAAGGTATTTTAGTTGTACAATATAACTATATAAAAAACAGTGCAACAAATAAATGTAGGAATATTATATATATAAGCAACCATCTAGGCATTATTATTATTAGTAGAGACGTATTATTATTACATAGCGACGGAGCTAAATCTACTGTACAGCTGTAGCCTAATATATGCTGTCAATTTAAAAAATTTTAAACCGAACTTTTATTTTGACGGGTAGCAGTGAAGATATTTCAGTGTCTGTGTTCCTTATATGACAGTTTTCCCAAATGAAACGGTAAAAAGTGACAGTTTATGCGTTCGTGTCCTCATATAGTGACCATAGACTGTGAATATGGACGTGGAGAAACTGGGGGAGATTGCCGCTTGATAGTGACACACAGCAGAGACTACAAAGACAGCGAGCGAGCGCGGTCATAACTAGGTCTTGTTTAAGAAAATGGTATCGGATCGGTACATGGGTTCAAGTACTCGCCGATACCGATGCCAGATTTTTTTGTGGTATCGGTGATATTTCCGACACTAGTTTCGGAATCGGAACAACTCTAATAAATTATTACTTATTATTTTATTATTATAGCAATTTACTCTTATTTATTTCATCTGTAAGGTAGTCTTATTGTGGGATATTTTTTACTGATTTATGTTGCAATCGGTTTGTTTGTTTATCCGTGTGTTTATTGTTCCACTGTAGATTGATCGGAGTGGCCTTGGATTACATGAATGTTCCCGTAAACAGAATTAAGTTGAGAACAGGACATGAGGCAGGGAAGTTGTCCATGATGGCCGCCGTGCCGAGAGCTCGGCACACAAAGCCTCTTTGTTTCTCTATTGAGAAATTTATTGAGCTTAAAACATCCTTGTTGAGCAATGAAGCCCATATTCCCGTTAAAGGTTAATCATTCGTTTCTCCCCCGCACATCCATTCACATTCAAACAGCCGCTGATGCATCAAAGCAGCTTTAAGTGTGACTTTATATGCAAACGATGGGGATACTCAGTGGCGTTTCAGGATGTAAATGGGCTCAGTGAGGTATTGTTGAGGAAATGAGCGGATCGCACGGGCTCTAAATGTTCCTGTGGCCTTTCTGAAGGAGTGTGGGGCTTCCCTGCTGCTATTCTTCAGAAAGTGTGAGAGTGTCAGGGCCGTTACTCTGACACTCCACACGGCTTTATGATGATGGAGTTCTGACGTCAGTTGGGAACAAAGCATCCATTACTGTTAACTTGAGCTTTCTGATCCACTGGACTCGACTTACACTCGTGAAGTAACACGGAAGCTTCCAGCAGATCTCCAGCTCTCATTCTCCCATTGGATCATGTCATCAGGTCAACTGTGTGACTGTTCAGTTATAATAGTGTGTGTGTGTCAGTGTTAATGTTGAACTGAGTGATGAGGCCAAATCATTCTGTACATCCTTGAAGACTTCCTTCCATTTCCTTCTTTTCTTTCTTCATTTTTCTTTCTTCTGTTTTCCTTCATTTTTTCCCACTTCACATTTCTTTCCTTTCTTCTTTACTTTCTTTATATGCTCTACCATTTTCCTAGCCTAGAAATCTAGACGCACCCCAGCGGCAGAACATGTATTTTGCTGTGAGTGTAGTCTCGCAACTCTCGGTAGACCTCAGAGCTGGAAAAACCAAACTCTGGTCAGGCCAATCACAGCGTGTGTAGAGTCGGTGGGCGGGCTTTAACATAATGGCGGAGCGCAGTTGTGGAGGTTCTTGGTGCTACTGCAGGTAAACAAAGAAGCTGGCGATCAGCGTCTTTCAAATCGGCTTTGGCCGCTACTCTGGAAGACTAAGGGCGTTTTCACACCTGAAAGTCCGCACCAAGGTCCGAACCGAAGTTCATGTTTTGATACTTTTTATACATTCGGTTAGTTTTGGTTTGGTTTCACATTGCAATCATGCGAGCGCACTAAAGAACTTAACATGACGCACTTGCGTCCACTCGTCATCATCCTTGTGGGCTGCATCTGGACATTGATTGGTTTGTAAGCGGACGTGCGTCTGACGTCAGCGTCTTTGATAAGAATGAATGAACGGACGCATATCACCGCCACTAATGAACAGTGCGCAATGCGCATTGCTTGACTATTTTTTTATTCGTTACGTTTAAAAGTGGACATTTCAAGCTTTATATACACATATTTCTCATGTTTGTGAGACGAGTAGCCTGCTGAGTTTCGGTTTATTTGAGACCCGCTCCAGTTCATGTGTAAAGCATGATCGCTCCCGCGATTATTGTCTGCTATTCTTTTTGCTTCTTATTTATTAAATCCAGGCAATTATCTGATTAAACGTTCATTAAAATCAAGATACAATTTATACAAAACGAAATTCCCATTAAAGAAATGCTTTCTAAGCAAAATCATACAAAATTTCGTTCAAAATTATTTCTGACTTTCTGTCTTCTGAAATATTGCGCATATTTTCACTTTTCATAATCAATGTAGCCTAGATTGAATTTAAAAATAACATTATAATATTTAAACATAAACAGGAACTTCCTGTAAATGGTCTGAAAGTCCGAACCATACAGAAAATGCTTTCACACAAGAAACGAACCGAACCTTTGTTCAGTTTGATCCGGACCGAGACTACCTCTTTTCGTCGGACCAAATTTCGTCTGTTTGGTCCGGACCGTGGTACGGGGGAGGTTTCACACCTGCAATTTTGATTTGGACCAAACTGAAAAGTCCGAAAATCCGGACCAAACAAGGTAGGTGTGAAAACGCCCTAAGCTTTTCTTTGAGGAAAGAACAAAGAACGGCGAAGTCATTCGTAAGAAAGGAAGATGTGTTCGGAGTTTAATCGATCAACTAAACGTTAGCTCCGCTTCGGTTGGTTGTGGCGCTATCCAATTGCGTGCAGAGGGAATTTGACAGACAACCGTTAATCCCGCCCCTCGGATTGAGCCCTGCCAATGGGGAGTTTCCTTCAGGCTACCATTTTCCTTCAGTCCTTCCTGCTTCTTTCTTTCTTGCTTCCTTCATTTTCCTGCTTCTGCTTTTCTTCCTTCATTCATTTTACCTACCTTCCTTCCTTCTTTCCTTTCTCCTTTTTTTCAGCCATTTTCCCTCTTTCATTCCTCACCCCCTCGTTTATTATTTCCCCTTCCTTCACTTTTTCTTTCTTCAACTTTCCTTCCTTCATTTATCTTCCTTTTCCTTACTTATTTTTTCCAAAATTCTCCTTCCTTCCTTCCTTCCTTCCTTCCTTCCTTCCTTCCTTCCTTCCTTCCTTCCTTCCTTCCTTCCTTCCTTCCTTCCTTCCTTCCTTCCTTCCTTCCTTCCTTCCTTCCTTCCTTCCTTCCTTCCTTCCTTCCTTCCTTCCTTCCTTCCTTCCTTCCTTCCTTCCTTCCTTTTCCCTCCCTTCCTTCCTTCTTTCATTCCATTTGTCCTGCTTCTGTTTTGCATCCTTCATTCATGTTACCATCCTTCTTTCCTTTCTCCTTTTTTCCCTACAATTTTCCTTCCTTCTTTCCTTTTTGCTTCTTTCATTTTTCCTGCCTCTGTTTTTCTTCCTTTATTCATTTTACCTACCTTCCTTCCTTCTTTCCTTTCTTTTTTATCAGCCATTTTCCTTCTCTCATTCCTCACCCCCTCGTTCATTATTTCCCCTTCCTTCACTTTTTCTTCCTTCAGCTTTCCTTCCTTCATTTACCTTACTTTTTCCACAATATTCCTTCCTTCCTTCCTTCCTTCCTTTTCCTGCCTGTTTTTCTTCCTTCCTTCCTTAATTTTTCCTGCCTGTTTTCTTTCCTTCCTTCCTTCCTTCCTTCCTTCCTTCCTTCCTTCCTTCCTTCCTTCCTTCCTTCCTTCCTTCCTTCCTTCCTTCCTTCCTTCCTTCCTTCCTTCCTTCCTTCCTTCCTTCCTTCCTTCCTTCCTTCCTTCCTTCCATCCATTTGTCTTGCTTCTGTTTTGCATCCTTCATTCATGTTACCATCCTTCTTTCCTTTCTCCTTTTTTCCTACAATTTTCCTTCCTTCCTTCCTTTTTGCTTCTTTCATTTTTCCTGCCTCTATTTTTCTTCCTTTATTCATTTTACCTTCCTTCCTTCTTTCCTTTCTCCTTTTTTCTCTACAATTTTCCTTCATTTTTGCTTCTTTCATTTTTCAATTTTCCTTCCTTCCTTCCTTCCTTCCTTCCTTCCTTCCTTCCTTCCTTCCTTCCTTCCTTCCTTCCTTCCTTCCTTCCTTCCTTCCTTCCTTCCTTCCTTCCTTCCTTCCTTCCTTCCTTCCTTCTTTAATTTTTCCTGCCTTTTTTCATTTCACCATCCTTCCTTCTTTCCTTTCTTATTTTTTCTACCATTTTCCTTCTCTCAGTCCTCACCCCCTTGTTCATTTTCCCCTTCCTTCACTTTTTCTTCCTTCCGATTTCCTTCCTTCCTTTCTCATTGTTCTACATTCTGTTTTCTTTCCTTTGCTAATTAAGTTGCTCCTTCTTTTATTTAATCCTTCTATCCTCCCTTCATCCTCCCACCCTTTCGTCCTTCTTTCTTATTTTCTTCCTTCTTTCCTCCATTCCTTCCATTCTTTTTTCCCCATAATTCCGTCCTCATCTGTGTATAGTTTCTCTGTTGATGTATTAGAGATATGGTGCTGTATAGTCTCTATCTAGATCTGGGCAGGTCATTGAAAGGTTTTAGGTTCAATCCTGGATTGTTCTGAACCATTATGTCCTTGATCAAAGCACTTTTGCTTCAATTGGATTTACCCTGGCAATTCAGTTAAAAGCTTTAAGTAAATGATTTAGCAATGTACTATCATCAAATGTTTTCAAACATGATTTTCTTCTGTACTTCTCCTCGTCTCCATCTGTTCTCTCCCTCCATCTCGTTCAGATCCTGTGACCAGTGATCCAGGACGAATGTGAGATCAGCACGTCTAAGCAAATGACCCGGTGACCTGTTAAACACTCTCACAGGGTCCTGTAAAACTCAAATGAGCTCATTGTGACCATCTCTGACTGTGCCTGCCTGTCACTTATGTGCCTGACTTTTGCCATTGCTCTAAATCAACATAAATCACATTGCTTTTAAACCTGAGGGATGAGGAAATGTCTTTTGTTTGGTGCTTCTTGATCAACTACAGAAATTCAGTCTGAAAAGAGAGACTTTATTGCACCATGAGGGCGGTTTGGTGATACAGCAGTTTTAGTTGTTAAGTCACTCTTCCAGAACCTTCCACACAGTTTTCCTCAAAAACACACATTACTGAGCCCTGCATCTTCAACGGCCCTTCTTTAAAGTCCCGTGGCATTGTGTGAGCTCTAAATTTACTTGACATTTCGGTGGACAGCAGTCAGCGATCATTGAAATTCTGTGTTAGTCACCTAAAATCCAACCACTAGCTTTTAAATACTGCTGTTTTTACTCAGTAAACAAAGGTAAGGACAACTAGAAGTTGATACTTATTGCTTAGTTTAATGACTTTATTGACTACATCATACGTGGAAGGAGTTTTGAAATCCTGAAAGATCCTTTTTTGGTGATCAACCTTTAAAATGTCCACAGTTTTGTTATTTGCAATATAATACATAGTTATGCATATAATACAAAAAATTAAAACAACCCAATCACTGGATTAAAACAACCCAATCACTGGATTAAAACAACCCAATCACTGGATTAAAACAACCCAATCGCTGGATTAAAACAACCCAATCACTGGGTTAAAACTACCCAATCGCTGGGTTAAAACAACCTAATGGCTGGGTTAAAACAACCCAATCGCTGGGTTAAAACAACCCAATCAATGGGTTAAAACAACCCAATCGCTGAGTTAAAACAACCCTATCGATGGGTTAAAACAACCCAATCGCTGGGTTAAAACAACCAAATGTCTGGGTAAAAACAACCCAATCACTGGGTTAAAACAACCCAATCAATGGGTTAAAACAACCCAATCGCTGGGTTAAAACAACCCAATCACTGGGTTAAAACAACCCAATCGCTGAGTTAAAACAACCCTATCGATGGGTTAAAACAACCCAATCACTGGGTTAAAACAACCAAATGTCTGGGTAAAAACAACCCAATCACTGGGTTAAAACAACCCAATCGCTGGGTTAAAACAACCCAATCTCTGGGTTCAAACAACCCAATCTCTGGGTTAAAACAACCCAATCTCTGGGTTCAAACAATCCAATCGCTGGGTTCAAACAACCCAATCGATGGGTTAAAACAGCAATCGCTGTATTAAAACAACCCAATCGATAGGTTAAAATAACCCAATCGATGGGTTAAAACAGCAATCGCTGTATTAAAACAACCCAATCAATGGGTTAAAATAACCCAATCGATGGGTTAAAACAGCAATCGCTGTATTAAAACAACCCAATCGATGGGTTAAAATAACCCAATCGATGGGTTAAAACAGCCAAATCGCTTTATTAAAACAACCCAATCGCTGGGTTAGAATAACCCAATCGATGGGTTAAAACAGCCCAATCGCTGGGTTAAAACAGCCCAATCACTGTGTTAAAACAACCCAATTGCTGGGTTAAAACAACCCAATCGCTGGGTTAAAGCAGCCCAATCACTGTGTTAAAACAACCCAATCACTGTGTTAAAACAACCCAATCGCTGGGTTAAAACAGCCCAATCACTGTGTTAAAACAACCCAATCGCTGGGTTAAAACAACCCAATCGCTGTGTTAAAACAACCCAATCGCTGGATTTGTCCATTTTCAACCCAAGTTGGGTTGTTTTTAACCCAGCATTTTTTAGAATGTAGCTTCATCCATAGATTCTGTTGTATGGTGTTTCTAAGTTCTTCTGGTGGTTTTTAGGTGTTTTATTAAATGATTTATTTCTTGGGTGATAAAAGTCATACACAAGTGACATTCATTCTCTATATATGACCCCAGTCCTTTCTTCAATGTTCGTCTGTGGGATTGTACACCTGTTTTATTGTCTAGCAGGTGAAAATGGCGTGTCTGATATCATTATGTGATTTCTTTTGAGGAGTGTATATGCGGTGGTTTAGGGTTTCTGTTATATTTGGATGTGTACAGTGTCTGATGTTCAGGTCTTCTCGACCCACTCATCCGTTTGAGAGGGAGTCAGTGGTAACAGCATCTGAAATGTAAGAATGTCTCTCAGCTCTGCTGAGTAAAAAGGCTGTTTGTGCTCAAGGTCTTCAACAAATCCATCTCTCCGTGACGTCCATTGAGCCGACAGCACAGTCTCCGTCCCATGATGGGGCGGTTATCCAAGACGCTTCTGTAAAATGACCCATGTTTATAGCAGTTTGCCCTACTCAAAAACCCTAAAGCAGAGTTCCTACGCAGTTCGGAAAAGTATGGAGTTTGCTTTGAGTCATTTCTAGGACTGGAGAAGTATGGAAAAAAGAAACCAGAGTATGGAACAATATTTGCACTTCCAGACTATTGCGCCTATTTAGTTTTCTATAATAGAAAAATAAGAATTTAAAAAAATAGTTTTTTTGACTTCACGCAAAAAATAAAGGAAGTAGTGGTATAAAAACTATATTACAAATTAATTAGCTACACACACACACACTCTCTCTCTCTCTCTCTTTTTTTTTTTAACCGTCTGCTGGCTCTAACCAGTTTTTTGACTTCACGACACTTTTTGAGTGTCTGACACTTTCTTTCTGTATTTCATAAAAAATAAAGGAAGTAGTGGTATAAAGCTATAATATTACAAGCTATAATATTACAAGTTTCTTACAAAAGTGATTAACGTGGCTATAATTCTGGATGCTTGGATGCAAGTTTTTATAAGCTGACGATCCAAAAAAACGAGCGTTTAAGGAGACAAAAGTGGAGACAGGCAGTAAGACGTGAAGCTTCAGCAGGAAGAATGGGTACATTGGTTTTTAGGTTTGAACCTAAAGTTGAGTTAGTTAGTGTTGAAACTGAAACGTTATGGGAAGGGACGGAACTTTTCCCAAACAAGCTCGAAGCAGCTGACCAATCACAACACACTGGTCAGGTCGACCAATCAGAGCACATTGCTCTTTGCAGACGGAGGGGCTTCATACACTCTTAAAAAGGTTCTTAAATGGTTCTTTGGGGGTGTGTATGGTTCCATGAAGAACCTTTAATATCCAAAGAACCTTTCCATTGTACAAAAGGTTTCACTCGAAAAAATGCTGGGTTAATAACCCAAGTTGGGTTGAAAATGGACCAGCAATTGGGTTGTTTTGGTTGTTTTAACCCAGTGGTTGGGTTATATGTTTGCTTAAAACAACCCAACTTGGGTTATTAACCCAGCATTTTTTTTGAGTGTTCTTTGTAGTGCAGTAAGGTTCTTTAAACTATAAAATGGTTCTTTAAAGAACCTTTCACAAAACGGTTCTTCAGGGAACCAAAAATGGTTCTTCCATGGCATCACTGTGAAAACTCCTGTTTGGTTCTTCCTGGCACCTTTATTTTTAAGGGTGTAGAGACAGGAACTAAACAGCGCGTTAGACTGGGGCTGAATCCGAAATCGCCCCCTAAACCCTCAATCACTATTCCCTACGTTATCCTCTAATATAGTTCACTTGAAGGAGTGAAGTCGGACAGCCGTTGTGTGTACATCGGCTGTACTCTCGTTATTGCGGTGCAATGTGGGATTGAATGAGTGCACTCAATAACGTCCACTATGGTTTCGGACACCACTTCAAATGGCTGTCCCCTCAAATAGTGCCCTAATTGAGGTTATAGGGGGGCGATTTCGGATTCAGCCCTTGATAACAGCGGAGAATTCAAACTACACGCGGCTAGACTGGAGCGAGCGCATTTAAATTTACACTCTAAAAAAATGATAGGTTAAAAACAACCCAAGTTGGGTTGAAAATGGACCTATTTCATATACTCTAGTGCTCTAAACACGAACTAGCAGTGTGTATGCGCACATATTTCATCACGTTTTCTTCAAATGAAATGTATGCAAACAAGGACACTGATAGCCGTAGATCTGATCCCAACCGCGATGACACGATGGGTTATTCTGCTACACCGAAGACAATGATGCAAGTTAATCGACTGACAATTCAAAGAAGAATGGGCAAAAAAGTCACTGCTTTATTCTTTCTGTGTTAAACTGACGTGTGTCGTTTGTTCAGAGACTGTAGCGCTCTTAAATACTGAAAATATCCTTTTAAATGTTCTTCCGTGTTTCTCCCTCGTTTTGGCAGTTTGTTGTTATGTAGGCTTAGATTTTTAAAACGCTTAAGTGCCCTCAACTCGTGTCAGAAATGAGTGTGTTGCATGTGTTTTATTGGTTGTTGTCTCCTCACAGCATCATTTTGTTGGGCTTTGCAAACCTGTATTAACTCTAGTGTGGAATTTTTCTACAATATTCACCCATGACAGTTAAACAGGGCATTCTAGTCAATCTCCTGCAGTATTTCCTCTCTCAATCAGTAGAAAATGTGGTTAACACCCGGTCATGCAAAATAATTTAGAAAAATACTGTGATAAAATGTTTTGGTCATAACGCCCTGCACTAATATAGACTTCATGTGCACATGAGACACCATTAAATGTAGCATATAGGATGAGGCACACTGATTTGCACCATCAGCCCATTTCGCTGTGTTTTTTCTCGGCCTCCACAGAGTATGCGTTAAAGCAGACCTAAGGCCTTGAAATATGACGCACTGCCCTAACGAAAGCCACATTTTGAACACTTTTTTTACAGTAGCAGTCTTTTTTATAGACCCTTGAATTTGGCAAATAGGACAATGCACACAGCCGTATTGTGCCGTCAGCCCATTTCATGTTATGGTTTCTCCGCCACCACAGAGGATGCGTTACATTGGACATTAGGTCTTGATATTAGAGATACTACCCTAAGGAAAGCCAAACTTTGAGCAAATAGACTTCTATTAATTCATGTGCATCTATGCTCCCGTTTGATGGCAATGACGCACAAAGGAAATCGTTTATAGTATAAAACCCATGCACGTGCGAATAGTTTCTCAAGGGCGCGAAAAAGTTTCTTGTGTGCATGCAAAAGTCTGTTTTTTTGTCTTTTTGAGAAAACCAATGAAAAAACCTCTGAGAAAATAAAAATATTTACAGATGACTGTACCATATACCAAATATGAAGCTAAAAATAATGCTTTATGTTAAATATGGCCTGAAAATCTTTGAAAATCTGAAAAGGTTATTTTTTTATTTACATTTTTTTGAAATGAAAAATGTGTAGGAATTTCAGTGGTATCATTTCTAATGGAAATTAGCTTATATAATTCTAACATATCACAAATTAAGCAATTAGAACAAAAGTGACAAAATAACTATTATGGCTTTTATTTACATTAGTTTTTTTATGTATGTATTTATTTATTTTTTTCATTTGTTCTTTGGCAAGCAATAGTAGAGTTTGTTTTATGTACACTCTAAAAAATGCTGGGTTAAAAATAACCCAAGTTGGGTTGAAGATGGACTAACCCAGCAATTGGGTTGTTTTAACCCAGCGGTTGGGTTAAATGTTTGCTTAAAGCAACCCAATTTTCAACCCAACTTGGGTTATTTTTAACCCAGCATTTTTTAGAGTGTATCATATGCATAAATATGCATTTATTTTACTTATTGAATACAAAATTGCTCACACACTTTCTTAAAGCTACACTGTGCAACTTTTTTAGTTTATTCTTAGCTAAAAACACTTAGTTCTTTCAAAAATATATGTGCTCATTAATGTATATTTACTTCTTTCAAGTAATAAAGTTTTCTCGTAAGTTTATAATATGCCATTGAAAATACATACGGGTAAGGGGTTCGAATGGGGGTCGCCATGTTGCCCCTCCATCTTGAAAGTACATTAGCCAAAGAGGGACATACCCGTAAATTCAAGCTTGGCCTTTGGCGTTTTAACACTCGATGGCACCGTGTCGAATGTGAAGAGGGGGATTGCTGGATTGAACTGGAAGCCATGTTAATCTTGGACTAAATCGGCCAGCGTAGGAGTTTAAACGAAATCGGAATTGGGAGGAACAGAAACTAATATTTACTGGATGGTCATATACCTTTTCACCGCTAGATGGGGGAAAATATCACAGTGTTGCTTTAAAGAAATCTTCATGATTCTAAAACTCCTACAGTATGTGATTTACTTTTAAGTGTCCTGTAGCAAGAATTTGTTTTAAATTCATTATAATTCTGATGATGTTTGCACAATATCAATATTATACCGATATAATAGATCTCATTGTGCCTATTTTAACGATTTAAGCGCATGGTCTGAAGTGCATGGCGCAGGTGCTCTTTGGGCGTGTCTGAATCCACTTTTGCTATTTTAATGACTGGACAAAATGGCTGACGCGTCAGGCGCATGGTCTAAAAGGGTTGTCCCTATTCTCTTCATGAGTCATGGGTGTGTTTTGGGTGTGTAACGAGGATCGATGTGCAGTTTATTAAAATAACACAAACTCACAGTACAAGCAGGCGTGGGTCGGTAAACCAGGGTAAACAGCAATATCAGTGGCAGTGCATAAATCTTAGTCATAACAGGCAGTAGGTCAGGGCAGGCAGCAAACAATCAAGAATCAAAGTCCAGGCAAACTGCGCTAAGGGCTGCGCTTTACTCAAAGTTGAACATTGTTCAACTCTCGGCGACCAGTAAAAAACGCTGAGCGCTCAGCGCTTGATGTGAAATACTCAAGGGGGTAATCCAGCACCTGGAAAGCGTACCTTCCATAGGGATTGCTAACCAAGCCATCACCTGCTGCTAGCATTGCATTGACTCCCATTCATTTTGGCGTCACTTTGACAGCGAATAACTTTGCATCTGAGGCGTTTAAAGACTCCATTTGACCATTGTTTATTTCTAAAGAAACACGACAATGTATAAAAGGCTCCATTACCTTGTATCTTACACTATCGCCCCTGTAGAAGCCGTTTTTGTAAAAATAGGCTAATGATTGTGTCATAACCACGAGACTCTGTCGCATAGTAGAGAAATTACCGTATAGACAGGAGGAGAAGCTCACAGGCAATCTTTAGCTGTCTATGAGGCAATCGGGGGGACGTGGAGGCATAAAGTCCGATAAAGTCAAGGGAGAAGCATGGGGAGAAGCCCATAGAGAGCCAAAAGCAACGGGACAAAATATTTCAACAACGTGATTCAGATTTCACTTTGCACAATTTCTAGAAGACTTACAACTGTCAGACTGGTTGTGAAAACAATTGAATACGCCAGCCATCCGCGTGAAAAAACGCTTTGGTGGACACACGGCCTATGAATCAAGAGGCAATAAAAATAAATCCTTATTAGGATTCCTATTTGGTTCCATTATAGAATCCTTTAGGATTTGTTCCAAATTTGATCAAAATTCCAATAGGAATCCTGTACATACTTGTAATATTTTAAATCAGGGTTTTGATATTCATCATTTATAAGGCTTTTTTCCAGTAGTTGACTGTGTCACCTCACCTCACCATGAGGAGGCAGTAGTCAGTTTTCCCCATTAAGTCTGAGAAACGCGCTTTCCCTGACCTGACAGAAACCTGCACTTATGCAGTCTGTACTGAGCATGCTTTCCGCGCTTAACAAGAGTGACACGTTCCTCACAATTTCCAGTCAGTCACCTAAAGAGAGGCTGAAGTATTTCCATAGCTCGTACCAGCCGGGTTGTGCTCCAGTAAAGCCCAGAAGCTGATACCAGAGGAGACCTGGATTCACAGCGCTGCCGAACAGAAGGCCTTTGTTAACGGCCACCAAATGAAACTCCTACACGTCTGAGATAATGTCCCCTCCAAAAACACTTAACAGCTTGTTTTTCATGTTCATTGAGTTCAAGTGATGTTTTTGTGATAGCAACTAATAGCTGCACTTGAAACAAGCTTTTGAAAGTGCTTCATTTAAACATATTAAAACGAAATCTAAAATATAAACAAACAAAAAATAACATTGTTTTTGGTCTAATTGCATTGAAAACCATGTATAATTTTTGTATTGGAGGAATTGATTTACTGTTCTGTAAAGGGAAATATATTCATATATATTAATTATATTATAAAATATCATATATATATATATATATATATATATATATATATATATATATATATATATATATATATATATATATATATATATATATGAAAATAACACTACAAAATAAATATATTATTTGTTTTACAATATATATATATATATATATATATATATATATATATATTAAATATATATTTAATATATATATTAAACATTGTTATTATTTATGTCTATGTATTTTTGTTATATTTTGGTATTTGTTAGATTTTTTATGTTAATTTAAATTATTTTAAAATAATTAAATATCATCAATAATAATATTAATAAATGACCACTAATTTTAATTAATTAAAATTTTATTATTTTCTTGGTTATTAAAATATAATTAATAATAAATGAACAATAATGATTCATTACAAATAATTGGTTTTATTTATGCATTGTTATTTTTTATTTAAAAATATATTTTTTTCTTTTTTAATTTAATAATTGTATTGTTATTCTATTTTTATTAGTTAGAAAGTTATTTGTATGATTATGTTTTCTTTGTGCATTGTTGTTTATTTTGTTATTAATTTAAATTTTGTTTTTAAATAATTCATTTATTATCATTTATATCTGTGCATTTGTACTTATTATTATCAATAATAATAATAATAATAATATTAATAATAATAATAAATGACCACTAATTTGAATTTATAAAAAAAAAAAAAAAGATTAATGAATTAACAATAATTATAAATATTAATTACAAATGATTGGTTTTATTTATGGTTTTTATTGTTATTTTTTTATTTTTTTTATTCTATAGAAAGTTATTTGTATGATTATGTTTTTTTGTGCATTTACTTTGTTATTCATTTAAATGTTATTTTTAAATTAGTAATTTATTAGCATTTATATCTGTGCATTTGTAGTTATATTTTGCTATTATTCTTTGTTTAAATTATTTAAAAATAATTCAATAATAATGAATCATCATGACTTGAATTGCACAGCCTGGCCTGTATGATACAGTAAAAGTCTTTGATTTAAAGGGACAGTTTAGCCGAAAATGAAAGGTCATCATTTCCTCATGTCATCCCAAATCTGCATGACTTCCATTGTTCCCCTTTTGTCCCTGACCTCTGCCTCTAGATCTAGATTTGTGTGGGAATCGCAGGAGAATCTCACTTCGGCGCTGTGAATGTGAGCGTTTGTGTTGATATTCTAGAAGGTAAATCCCGTCGCTGTGTGTGTGAGATTACAACAAAGCTCTCAATCTGACCTTGTGACCTTTTACAGGCGAAAGGTTGTGTTGTGTGGCAGCGCTGTGGACGTCACAAGAGAAGCCCAGACGGGTATCAGCTTTAGCGTGAGAGAACGGCCCGACCTTTCAGCTCAGCGTCCCGGACACATACAGCGCAAGGTACAGTATAGGGTTCTGGGAGCCTATAGACGCCACAGTCGACTGCTCCAGTTGAGTTCAGGCCATGACGCTGTGCCAAAAAACTTCAGAAGTGTGTCGCTTTCTCTTTTTTGGAGCAAGTTGAAATCATTTTGAAGGAATTTTGATGCTGTTATGAAAGGACTTTCCCACTGGAATCATTCATTTTAATTGCTAAAATAGGAATAAAACATTTTAAAATTAAAAAGAAGGATTTCAGTGGGAAAGTCCTTTCATAACAGCATCAAAATTCCTTCAAAATGATTTAATCAAAAAATAAATCAATCATAAATTCAACCAAAATTTTCTTTTAAATTATATATATATATATATCTTTTTAAATATTTCATTTTAAATATATATATTTATTTATTTAAAATGTTTTAGTTGAATTTATGAATTCATTACTTTTTTTCTATATTTATATATATTTATTGTCATGCTATTTTTATGATTATAATTATTTTCCTTATGCAGTGTTGTTTATTTTTGATTTATTATTATTAAACATTATTATTATTACATGTATGCATCTGTGCTTTTTCGTTTATATGTGATTTTAAATTAAATTAATAAATAAATTATTACAATTTTTTTATGTAGTGTTTACTTTTTTATTTATTAAACATCATTATATATTATATTATATATAAATATTATTATATTTATTTATAAAAAATATATCTATGCATGTGCTTTTTAATTTAGTTATTTAGTTAGTTTATTTATTTAACTTATGCATAATATTTTCATATCTATTATGTTATTAATTTATTCTTTAAATTATTACAAAATTATTTTCTTTATTATTAGTATATACCTTTTGTTAGTGTTGTATTTGTTACTTATTATTTTTTATTTATTAAACATTTTTATTATTTAAATGCATCTGTGCTTTTTAATGTTGTTTAATTTTAATGTATTCATGTTAATTTCACATAATTATATATATATAAAATGTATATGTGTATATATATGTATATGTGTGTGTGTATATATATATATATATATATATATATATATATATATTTTTTTTTTTAAATATATATATATATATATATGTATATAAATATATTATGTTTATGTAAGCATTTTTGTACTTGGTTATTAATTTATTTCAAGTTACACTTTTTGTTGTATTTACTATAAAATGCATCGTTTTTCTCTGGAGCAAAAACATAATGTATTTCTTTATTGGTTTTATTTTAGATTATGCAAAATAATATTTCATATTTCGAGTATTTCAGACCAAAGCAAAATGAAGAGACACCATTTGACTATCAGCATATTCATTGCTTTTATTTAGGGGTACAATAAAAAGAAAGAAATGTTTCAGAATCACATGTTATTGATTGTAATATTTGTAAATTCAATAATGTTAAATACTTTGCGTATAAAAAAGTAACTGAAAACAAAGAGAGAAACACTTTTGATTGAAACACTGACACTGAGGCGAGCGAAGGCTTCTGTGTTTGCTAGAATCACGGCACGTCTGAGGATGCCAGCACCAGTTCTCATCTCGCTGAGATTTTTAGATTCAAATCTATCCTGTAATTAATCAAGCAAAAAAAAAAAAGGAACCACCTATAAATTTCATATCAAACTAGTCTGATCTAAAATGAAATCAATCCTATAAAGTGTCACGTCAGCCTTGCCTCTGGGTAAAGTCTGAAGAATATTTGGCAAGCACAACCGTGTAGCTCACATTAACAGAGACCTCACAGGAAAACTCCCATGAGGCCATTCACACCAACACACACACACACACACACACACACAGTCAAACACAACGGATCAGGACATCACAGGATAAAGTCTAGTTCAAGATTCTCAAAACATACAAAAATGCCACTGAAAACATAAACTGTATAGTTATTTTTTTCCTTCTTCTGTCACTGCCTTGTCATTGCAGCTCTGCCCTGTTTCTCTCCACAGTTCACGTCTCAGGGACGGAGGTTTCTTGATCTCTTTTTGGAGGCAGAGGCGGGCTTGCTCCGCTTGCGTGCTGATGCATTATGGGATTTGGTTGCACGCTGCTGGACTGGGACGGGGGCGGGTTTGACAGCCGCCTCCGCCGCCGCCGCCGCCTCCTCCGAGTCTGGGCCTTCATCTTCTGTACGGAGAGAAAGAGGTGAGACAACACACACTTTAGACCTCGAATTCACAAGATATGAAGTTATTAACATTCACTGATTGCATGTGTGTGTGTTTATGATGTGATATTTACCATCATTTTCTTCCATACTGGATTTAGCTGCATCTAAAGATGAATAATACATGTAAAAAAACAATGCATGAGACACATGGGATTTGAGGAGAAAAATAGCCTATGTCATAATTCCCTAAAACAGTATATATATTATATATCATTTTTAATAAATTGAATTACTTTTTATAAAATATATGTTGTGTGTGTGTGTGTGTGCGTGCGTGCGTGTGCGTGTGTGTGTGCGTGTGTGTGTGTGTGTGCGTGTGTGTGTATATATACACATTAAAAAGTAATTACATTTATTACAAATTATAAAATTATATATAATAGTCATATATATATATATATATATATATATATATATATATATATATATATATATATATATATATATATATATATATATATATAATTAAAATGAAATTGAATTTACAATATAATAAATAATATTAACAATACAAATACAATTTATACATTAGTTTTATCCATATTTATTGTGTTATTAATTTATTATTTCATGCTATTTTAATCATTACAAAATTCTTTATTTATACATTGGGATTTTAGGAGTGAAATATCTGGTTATAAATATCTGGTTATTCATAATAATAATAATAATAATATAACATGAAAATAATAATAAATTATGTTTGGTATAAAAAAATGGATCTTAGGATAATTTCTTTTAGAAAATGAAAAAAATTAATTTAATTAAATAAAAAATACAAATAAATAAATGCATGTAATACAACAATCCTCCTGTGTGGACACATTTGTTTTTAATTGGCATAAGTTAAATTCAGTACAACAATTACTACCATGTGTACTTATATATATATATATATATATAATATATTATAATTATTTAATTATATTAGGTATATATATATATATACACACACACACACACACACACACATATATAGCATTACAGTAATGAGAATTTTGGTGTAAAATGTGCTTAAACATCATGATGTCATGCTAAAATCTATCATTTTTTTATGCTAAATATTTTTCCTCTTTTATTTGTAGGGTGAAATGTGACCTGGACATTCTGGCTGTCTCTCATGTGGCTACAGTAAAAACTGGACTCTATATTCCAGACTATATTTTGGTAAAATATCACACAGAATAAAAAAAATGACTCACCAGCTTTGGGCACGTCGTTTACTTGAGGTGCTAAAAAAATTAGACGTGTGTCAATTTTTGGATCATATTCGCTTTCAGTGTATTTCGGAACTTTATTTTTGATTATCATTCACTTTTCTTCAGTAAATCTGATACTCACCACTATTTCCTGCCTCAGCGCTGGTGCTGCTTGCATCTAAATGATACAAAACACATTTATTTTTAATTGTCTAATACTTTGTATTTTTGAACAAATGACATGGTTCTTTCTTATACCTGCAGTTGCTCCGTTGTAATACAGAAGCTCATCTGTAGCCATAAGAAAGAGAAATCACAAATGAGATCTCCTTAATATCTCACAGTTTAACTGAGAATTGAACTCTGAGCAACAAAATTTCCTCTGGGTAGCTCAAATTAGAGAAAATAAGAGTTCGTTTAGTCACCACTAGATGGCAGACTTGTAAAGTCTAACGATTAGAACTACAAACACAAATAAAAACGGTTGAAAAACTACAAACATGGCGGATGTGCGAGGCCGACGGTTGAGGAGAGCGGTTTAGATAAAGAGGTTTGAGTGATTAACCTGTATCTAACCTGACGAAAAGATATTTATTCAATGTTGTCCACATTATATTTCATCTGCAACAGCATTGTGAACCTGTATAACGATCCGTTTGTTCATTCAATTTGAAATCCCTTACGAAAATTAACCATGGTTTTATTGTAGGCTAGTAAAAATGTAGTAACCATGTTTTTTTGGCTAATTGAATACCATTTATATAACTACAGTTTTACCACAAATACCATGGTTAAACTGTGGTTAGAGAAGCAAAACCATGGTTACCATGGTTTTACTACAATAACCATGTTTTTTTGGTTTTATTTGTAGTAAAACCATGGTTTATTTTCGTAAGGGGCATCATTATGCAAACACAATGTGCTAGCTACTACATTTCTTTACACAATTATGACAAAGTATGTCCCAATTTAGCTTGCCCACTCATCTGCTACACACTCAAAATATGTACTTTACCTTCACGAAAACAGTACATACTTTAAGGACATAAAATTGTGAGGGCGAAATGGGATTTGAAATTGGTGTTTCATTATATAATGTGCCAGAACCTGCAAGAACTAGAGGATAAAAAGTTATCTGTGAAGAAGAATCTCTCATGTTCTTGAGCTGAGGCTCTTGAAACCTTAGCTATCCCTATGAGCATTGTATCAAACACTTTGTTTCTTCCTAAACTAACAATCATTATCTCTTGTTTATCAGGAAAATCAAGGGTATTGTCAAATCCTTCTACATACAAAGTTTATAACAAACCATCTTTCATCTGCTTCTGTCCTACCATGTGAAGGAGGGATCACTCACCGTTGGGCAGGTCGGGTGAGACCAGGTTCATGCTTTCTGTGAATGAAAACACAAAACGCTGCAGTGAAAACTGTCCGGCTGACAGAATACAGACTGTGAGTCCAAAACAGAGAAAGAGTGAGAAACTCACCAGTTGGAGCTTCATCTGAGGTTGAATCATGATCTGTGGGTTAATGAGGGATTCTCAGTTTAAGTTTTTTTTTGTTTTTTAACAGATTTGCATGCTACATGTTTTGTAATGTTACTGGTTTTATGATTACCTGTGGCAAACATGGCTTGGGACCCCCCTTCAGCTACAGAAGCAAACAAATAGGAAATATTATTGTCACATTCTTCAGTATACAGAGATTTATACAGATTTATCACATTAAATTGTAAAACAAAATTATATTTTAAAGATATATATATGTGTGTATTATACTGTACCACATTTTTAACCATGCAATTCTTGAGTGTTTAAAGAAATTCTAAACAATTATTCACTGATAATGTTCTATATATTTGTGGCTTATTTTGTTAACTTTCTTATATTACAGGGTAAAAATATGTTCTCTTTCACCTGCTTCAAGGTCCGCTTCAACCAGCACCAGCGCCAATGAGCAGAGGATGAGAATGTTCCTGTGATAAAATACACAAATCCATCACTTCCTCACACAATAGATCTCACGTGTAAATAAGCAGGTAAGGGCCAAGCTAACAGTAAACGCTCTCGGATCTCGTTCTGGCAAGTTTCTCTCAACGTTATGAGCAAACAATCCAGTAACGTTAATAGAATGTTTGTTTCAAGTTATTTTTAATATTGTTCTCAAAACATGAGCACAAAAACTTTTTTCCCTGAAAAGTTTAGTTGGATGTTCATCTAACGTTTTAAATGTTGAAAAACTTGTTTGTAGAACATTCAAAAGCAACGTTCCTGTAACGTTTGCAGAATGATAACATTGAATGTTCCCTTAACGTTTGAACAACCAAGGAAACATTTAAAAACCTGGACCTTTTGAACGGTCAGGGAACATTCAGATATAACGTTTTCCTAACTTAATGGGAACGTTAGCAAAACGTTCTTAGAACCTAGTTTTGTTAGTTGGGAAGCTGTTTTGCATCAATTCTATGTGTAGTGAAAGTGTTTGATTAATATTGAAGTCAAGGCATTGTAATTGCATGCAAACCACTGACACAATATCATGGCTCTGGATTTATGCTTGTTTAATTTCTTCGTTTTAAAAAAAAAATCTCTATATTTCATCGTCAGCTCTAAAATATTTTTATTATAAGAAAAACAGACAGTATTCTATATTAAAGTACATGTTTTGAAATGAAAATTATGTGTTTAAATATTTAAAATGTATCAATATTAATTGTATAAATTAATTTGGTGGAACCATTTCAGAGAATTTCATGTCTTTACAGAATGGCATACATATCCAATTCAGACCCACAATGATCTCAATGTATCATATGATAATAAAAAGGAAAGAAAAGTAGTGGATGTGTTTGAGATTTACCTGGTCAGCATGGCTGGAGGTCAGAGACAGGGTCCGGTGGTGTACAGTACACAATGTAGTATTGCACTTGAACTGGTCCTGTGGCCACAGCAGCCGTCAAGGCTTTTATACCTCCTCAAAGGCCATTGAGACTGTGGGAGGGGAGGGTCTCTTATTGTGAAAGAGGAGACGTGGAAAAAACGGCTTCATCTTGGATTACATTAATTGCATGGCTTAATGTAAGGATTGATATGTCTCCTTCCCATGTACATTCCCACTAAAAGATTCCCTCTCGCCTCCGTTAAAAGGGGAAATCTTTACCTCACAGTGAACCTTTTGTTGCCTGCCTCATGGTGAAATGTTTCTCTCCCCCCAAAACAAAAAAAAAGAAGTCCTGTAAGTGGAAGGTTCAGGTGAAGCGCCATACCAATGCCAAGGTCATCATAACTGCCCCCGGTGACCTGGCCGTCTGACGAGCGTGCCGTGTTGAAATGCGCTCAATGCTGGGGATTCCCTGGGTCACTGAGGCCAGTATTTGGGGAGAAATGCAAACCTAATTGCTCTGTAAAGCAATAGCGAGCTGGCAGGGCATTAATAGAATTTTTCCTCTTTAAAAGGTTGGTGTTGGGGAAATGGCGCTTGTTTTTTTGGCCTCTTGTTGTCCAGATGCCAGCGATAAGGTTGCTACTGATGGAGGTATTAGTGCTCAGTGCTGCGGGAGAGACTCTGGGATCTGTGTTCAGGAAATTCCACGTTTCCCCCCCAAGCTTTCCTTGAGATTAATTTTGAGAGAAAGACGGTGTCGGGTAACATCCTGGGCCAAACGCATGACCTGTCGGTTTTTTTAGGTACAGTGAGTTCCAGAAATGTTACCAAAAGGTCGGGAATTTACCCACAAAGGTTGTAAATCTATACCCCAAGGTCAGGTTTAGACTCGGAAAGAGTTGGGATTCGAGGCTTATGATGTAACAGGGACTCCGTGATGACTTTGAGAAACGTTTCCGAAACGATTCCGTAAATGTCGAATTATAACACAGAACAATCAGAAAAAAGCACGTACCAGAAATTTTTCCATTTTTGAATGTTCTTTTAATGTTCAAAACATCCAGTTTCTTCCTTTTTATCATTTTGCTAACATAATGGGAATGTTACTTTTGAATGTTCTCTGAACGTTATCAAACAAGTAGTAACATTTTAAAACGAACGTCCAACTAAAACGTTTCAGAAAAAGCTTTCCATGATAATGTTTTTGTGGTAATGTTTTGAGAACAATATTAAATACCAGGTAACTTTGAACAAACGTTCTATTAACGTTACTGGGAGAACGTTTGTTCGTAACCTCACCAGAACCTTCCCTGTTAGCTGTGGTTTGGTCACATTAGTGAAACTTTGCATGTAAAATATGTCTATTGTCAATAGTGTTAGCGATAAATGAAGACTGACGGCAGAAGGTCTGGACTCTATCGCAACTTTCATTGGCCAAGGACCACCCAGAGGCCGTCTGACTGACATATAAAGCAACCAATCACAATTTTGTTCCACATCATGTTTAGGGGTTTAAAAATGTAAAGTCGAAATCCCTACAATAGCAGGCCGGTGTGTAAAACTTTTGGATGTATTTTAAAGAGCCTATGCCGCAAATTTGACATACTTCACATTAGGGCTGGGACAATAAATTGATGCATCGTGATTCGTGGATCGATTCAGAGCTTCGTTTTTGACAGCAGATGGAGCTCTAGGCTAGTTTTTAACCATATGCTCAAATGCTCACGAAGAAGAACGCTCGTGCGTTCGGCTGAGAATGGACTTGCACCTCAGAATGCTTTTATGATGTGAGATTAATCTAAACAGCCCACTGCAAACACCCGCTTCAACCTTTTTGAACTTTATGAATGATTATTTTATAAATAATAGCTTTTTTTTAGCTGCTGTTAAAAACTAAGCTCAGAATCGATTTGAGAGAGAATTGCGATGCATTCGGAAAATCTCAGAATCCATCCAGAATCATTTCTTGATTCGAGATGCATCGATTTATTGTCCCAGCCCTACTTCACATACTTCTGATCCTGATAATTGCTCATTGTCACAGTTGTAAACACGACAACGTTTTGGCTTCATTGCACCTTTGTTTCTGTTAAAGAACGCGACAAACACGTCTCCCGGAAATCCTGTAGAATTCAACCAATCAGCTGACGACTTTGAAACTTCTGAAGTGTTTCCAGTTAAGTGTGCCATATGCATCAGACGTTCAGCTAGTGGTCTGTGGGCGTGACGTCTGAGGCTGAGACTAGTCACTTTCAAACCAAGCAGCTTTCTGATGCTCAATGCGACAACTTTGTGTGACCAACTTGAATATGGAATCGAAATGTTTACCCTCGCGCAAACTCCCAATCGTGTTGATTCCTTTTGGAATGATTCTTGGAACATTTCGCCACGATAGCCGCACCTTAAGGCTGGAATATAGCCTGGATGCCAGCCAAATTTAGCCCCTCCCACAACATTTGAGTTCGGGAAATTCAGTCTGGACTTGATCCGTTGTGGAGCAACTATGCCCGAACAGGAGCTGTCTGGACCAATTAAATTGTCAGGGCGGGCTTTATACGATGATGGACAGATGATCAACAGTAACGCAATCATCCACGTCACCAAAGAGCGCTTGGGTTGAATTCGTTCTAATCCTAAACTGAGAACTTGTTCGTATATGCATTCACCTTTACTATTTCTTTACTATTTACTTTACTATATCTCCTTTAATTCTTTTTACAACACCGGCAATCTTCTTCTTCTACTTCTTCTTGCTTGCAGTTGAGTTCTGTTGACAACTATGTGTTGCTCCGTTGCTCTGATTGGTTGTAGGTCTATCCAATTGAGGTCTTTCCTGGTTCGGTTGAAACACACCCCATAAACACAGCCCAATGGAGCAGCATCAGACTCATATTATGACTAGAATTGAGTATGACGACGTCAGGCTAGCTGGAATAGGCTACACTTAACAACTTTTAAAATCAGAACATATTTTAAACCACTATAGGCATCATACACTTGCAGACTTAGTAAATTATTCGGCTGTGTTCACACCAAGCGTGAATAGAGCGTCAGGAGCTAGTGATTTCAATGTTAAGTCAATGGAAAGGCGCGTTGGCGCGCGTCTGGAGGTCCTGCGGCGCGTTTCGCGCGGCACGATGGACACGGAATTGAGCGTCTTGCGCGATACGCACAATTTGCGCCGCGTTAACCAATCAGGAGCCTGCTCGCTGCTGTCTCGTGGTAAAGTGACGTGATGAGAAACCCCGCATAATTTAAAAATACTACTATTGTGTCACAAAATGTAGTTTTAAGACTTTTTCAGGTGAGAATGTAGAGATGTTTAAAGCTCAAATCTGTAGTTAATTTATAAAGAGAGTGCCTATTTAAAAAAAAAAATTTGTGTTTTTGGAGATCCAGGCGATCACCGGGCACTCAGCGCTCATTAACCCCGGCGAGAGCAGCCTTTCCTCGGCCAGTCATTCTGACGTTTGCCGCTGGCTTGGATGTCTCTGTGGTGGTTAAACATGAGATGAATGAATTTGTCTTGTGTGGATCTAATGGGCGATCTTTGGTGTCATGAATCTATAATTTGTTGTCTGCCAAATTGTTTTGACTGAGGGCAAAGAGAAGTTTCATAACTTAATTTTTTTAGGATATTTAAATATACATGCAGTGATGATAATGTAGATAGTGCGTTGCCTGGACCACATTTGTGTGGCTATTAATGTTTATTTGGCCTATATATTTTTAATGAAAATGAAAAGAGGCAGAGTGGTGTTTTATGACATATTTCTCCTGGAGCGCCTTGAACGCGCGTCTATTTCGCTTCAAATGCTCGATTTATACGCGCCTCCAATTCGCTCTGGATGCGCGAATGGATTCAAAATGTTCAAGCGTCCAACTAGATGCGGTAGACAAGATTTCGACGCTCTATTCACGTTTGGTGTGAACGCAGGATTACAGAGAAAAACTGGCCATCATACACTAAATGACCTAAAAGGATCATTCACATGCTACGAACACAACTTTTTAAGTTGTTCCAAAAACAACAACTTGTGCCTTGTTGCTAGGAGACGTGTGACAAATGAAAACAGGATTCTAAAATTGGCTCAAAATATCAAACATGTTTGATCTCCTCCAACTGGATGGAATCATATTCTGAAGTGACGTAAATCTGACTGTAAATCAAAGCAAAAATTTGTGCAAAAGTCTGGGGTCAAATATGGATAAACCCAACCTTTGGGTTACATTTTTTATTCAATTTATAAATGTAAACCAACGGTTGGGTTTGTACATATTTGACCCGCAATTGAAAACAACCCAGCATTTTTAGAGTGTGGTTAACCAAACAGTTTATGGACCCCACTGACTTCCATAGTATGGAAAAAAATACTATGGAAGTCAATGGGGCACTTCAACTGACATCCTTCACTCTATCTTCTTTTGTGTTCATCAGAAGAAAGAAATTCTTACAAGTGTGGAACAACTAGAGAGTGAGTAAATGATGACAGAATTTTCATTTTTAGGTGAACTATCCCTTTAAATTAGGGGAAGTCGAAAATGCACGATTTCACAAACTATAACTAAATCCCTTGCACGTCCTAAACAGAGACTCATCCGAGAGTCTAGATATTCGATCTGTTGGCCATTTTTCCCTTTTATCAGACGGAACCACTGCCAATGGAAATGAATGGGCCGTCGTTAGACAAGACAGGAAGTCTACCCATCTGGGTTTTACCTTTCCTGCATTTCTATGGGCGCCTGTGGTAAAATGGAACGGGCCGCTGTGGAGCAGAACAGGGTTAGAGTTTTGATAATGGGAGAGAGTGGTCCTGTGTAATAGAGTTACATTTGACATGTCCTCCACTCTGGTATTTAGGAGGGCCTTGCCTACTATCAAAGAAGTCCTCTGTGTGCGCGCTAAAAGGATTTTTCTCTTTAAAAGCGTAAATGGATAATTAACCGTTGAGGATCCCTCACTAGGCCACATTATGACCGCTTAGCTGTCTTTTCAAGAAACACACTGTTGAGGGAAGTCTTTGAAAGCTGGTAAGGTCAGATTTACATGTGTATGTGAAAAAGGCCCAAGGGCACACGGGACCTCTGGATTTTCCTTTTAAACATGGAGGCTGAAAGGAAATTGCCGGAACCATGAGGTACAGAACATACTATCATGCTCCGCGGCACTTTACATTAGGGAGTACAAGCTCGCTCGGGTTACAGGACCAGTTTGAACTTAGAAACCTCTGTTTGTTGTGGTTTGGGTCACGATTTAGTGGGAAAAGCAATTAACAAACTAAATGTTTTAATCAAAGATAAAGTGTCTAAAAACGATTGTTTTTTCAAAAATAGTTATGTATCATAATTACATTTTCTGCTTCTCGAATCTGATTGGCCGAGAGCCTTTTCCAGCCGTGCAATAGGCTGTTCCCCAGTATCAGCACTGGAATCACTACGCTTGCAACATTTCTCACAGCGAGTGTCATGGTAGACAAGCAAACCACCATCATTTTAGAAATACTACTGTTGTTGTCTCACGGAATTTAGTTTTAAGAGGTTTTTTTCGACCTCAAATATGCAACCTATACATAGCGCATATTTGTTTAGACGCTTTCGCAGATGTGAGCTCCAGACCGTCAGTGGCGCTAGCGCTCATGCACCCCCGGAAAACAGCTTCATCTCGGCCAGTCCTTTGGGAATTTGAAGCTTTTCAAAGCTTTTAATCCATTGAACCAATTGCTTCGCAAAATGATTTGACTGTTTCGTAGCGTTCGAAACGCCACACGCTGGTGAACCCCTGCTGGTCAGAACAGTGCAAATCCAATAAAAACTCTTTTACAAACTAATGTCTAATTAAAACGTCTACAAATTTATAAATCTGATCAGAGATCAGGTAAAAACCATAGACACTTGTTCAATGGTTCGCTGCTGGTGGCGATCTCAGTGAATCCTCATGATTCAAGGGTTCACAGAGATCATCACAACCCCCCCCCCCCCCCCCCCCCACACAGTGGTGAACCATTGAATTTTGAAACACTTTGAAACGGTTATGACGTTACGAAGCCTCATTTACGGAAATCATGTAACCTTGGCAGTTTGATAAAGGCACTGATTCTAAACAAAAGGTTCGCAAAAGTTTCAAAGCTTCATGAAAGCAGTGTTTCGAAATCGCCCATCACTAGAATTCACTGGCTCATATGTAGATAGTGTTTAAACATAAGGTATAATTAATTTTGGATATATCAAAAGGGACAATTTTTGGTCTTATTCAACTACCCTGCAATGCATACGTCTATAGGATGCTAAGTTGTGCCGGCAAGCTGGTCCACAGTCTAGGCCCCACCACGGAAAAGGCTCTGTCTCCTCTACGTTTGAGCCTAGTACATGGAACATTGAGTATATTTAGATTACTAGATCTTAAATTACGGGACGGATTATAGGGATGTAGAAGTTCAGACAGGTAACTTGGAGCAAGATGATGCAGACATTTGGAAAGCAAATAGGAGAATGTTATAGTCAATTATAAATTGGACTGGTAGCCAATGGAGAGCTCGCAGGATGGGAGTGACATGATTGAATTTTCGTCTTTATGGACCAATTGAAGACGAACGAGCTGGGACTTTGAAATGCCACAGTACAGTGAGGTACAGTAATCCAAGCAGGATGTTATAAAAGCATGAATAGCTGTCTCCAGGGATTTTTCGGGCACAAAATGTTTCATTTTGGCAAGAAGGCGGAGTTGAAAAAATCTCGAAGCGACAACAGAGGACACCTGTTTCTCTTAAGTTAATCGACTGTCTAGGAAAACCGTGCACAGCTTGTATTAAAAACAGACAAATTACCTAAAGTGTTTTTGTCAAACTCAAATTTGTCAGATGGGCCAAAAACTATAACCTTTGAATCATTTAATGTTAAAAAGTTACTTGCCAGCCAAAGCTTTTCCTCATCGAGACAATCCATTAAAGGTTTAAATGCAGAGGGGTCATTTCTTTTTATCGGCAAATAAATCTGTGTTCAGTGGTTCGCTGCTGGGGCGATCTCAGTGAATCCTCATGATTCAAGGGTTCGTTCCCCCCAGTGGTGAACAATTAACATTTTGAAACAGTAATGACTTAACGAAGCCTCGTTTACTGAAATCATGTAACCTTGGCAGTTTGATACACGCCCCGAACCACTGATTCGAGACACAAGATTCGCAAAGGTTTCAAAGCTTCATGAAGCAGTGTTTCGAAATCGCCCATCACTAAAATTCGCTGGCTCATATGTAGATAGTGTTTAAACATATGGTATAATTAATTTTGGATATATCAAAAGGGACCATGTTTGGTCTTATTCAACTACCCTGCAATACGTACGTCTATAGGACGTTTCCAGTTGGCCGCCCGGTCAAACTGAGTGATCGGGAGAGAAGGGCCTTAGTCAGGGAGGTGACTAAGTACCAGATGGTCACTCTGACAGAGCTCCAGCGTTTCTCTGTGGAGAGAGGAGAACCTTCCAGGAGAAGAACCATCTCTGCAGCATCGGTTCTGTATGGTAGAGTGCCCAGACGGAAGCCACAGTAAGTAAAAGGAGTTTGCCAAAAGGCACCTGAAGGACTCTCAGACCACGACATTCTCTGGTTTGATGAAACAAAGATCGAACTCTTTGGCCTGAATGGCAAGCGTCATGTCTGGAGGAAAGCAGGCACCGCTCATCACCTGGTCAATACCATCCCTACAGTGAAGCGTGGTGGTGGTGGTAGCATCATGATGTGGGGATGTTTTTCAGAGGCAGGAACTGGGAGATTGGTCAGGATCGAGGGAAAGATTGAATGCAGCAATGCACAGAGACACCCTTGATGAAAACTTGCTCCAGAGCGTTCTGGAACTCAGACTGGGGTTAAGGTTCATCTTCCAAAAGGACAACAACCCTAAGCACACAGCCAAGATAACAAAGGAGTGGCTACGGGACAACTCTGTGAATGTCCTTGAGTGGCCCAGCCAGAGCCCAGACTTAAACCCGATTGAACATCTCTGGAGAGATCTGAAAATGGCTGTGCACCGACGCTCACCATACACCATCCGACCTTGAGAGGTCCTGCAAAGAAGAATGGGAGAAACTGCCCAAAAATAGGTGTGCTAATCTTGTAGCATCAAACTGAAAAATACTTGAGGCTGTAATTGGTGCCGAAGGTGCTTCAACAAAGGCTGTGAATACTTATGTACATTTTTTTTCGTTTTTTTATTTTTAATAAATTTGCAAAGATTTCAAACAATCTTCTTTCACGTTGTCATTATGGGATATTGTTTGTAGAATTTTGAGGAAAATAATGAATTTAATCCATTTTGGAATAAGGCTGTAACATAACAAAATGTGGAAAAAGTGAATACTTTCCGGATGTACTGTAATAGTTATGTCTGTGTGAGTGAACAAGAACAAATGTATGGCTGGACTTGATTTTGTCAATGGAGAATTGGTTGGATGGTTGTGGTTTGCTATTGGTTGATCTCTTGTGAGTGACAGGTTGCCCTGCCCTCATGCCAGTAAACACTAGCCTGACAAGCCAGACCCACATCAAGATGTTGGGTCTGGGAACTCACCATTGGCAGGGCTCAATCCGAGGGGCGGGTTAAATGGTTGTCTTTCAAATTCCCTCAGCACGTAATAGGATAGCGCTACAACCAACCAGAGCAACGAAGAAGGTGAAGCGGAGCTAGTTGATAGATTAAACTTTCGCCATATCCGGTTGGCAAACCTCCGAACACATCTTCCTTTCTTAAGAATGACTTCGCCGTTCTTTGTTCTTTTCTCAAAGAAAAGCTTAACTCCAAGTCTTCCAGAGTCGCGGCCAAAGCCGATTCGAATGGCTGCTGTTCGCCAGCTTCTTTGTTTACGAGTAGCACGCAAAACCGCCACAACTCAGCCGTCATTATGTTAAGCCCACCCACCAACTCTATACACAATGTGATTGGCCTGACCAGAGTTTGGTTTTTCCAGCTCGCAAGCCAACGGAGAGTTAAATTAGATTTGCTGCCGCTAGGGTGCGTCTAGATTTCTAGGCTAAGTAAACACTTCAGAGATGATATCCCATTTTGAAGAGGGAGGGGCAGTGATTTTAATTCAAGATTATGGGGGCCCATGAATTTAAAAAAAGGAATGATGTGCATGGATAAATAATTTATAATAAATGCTGCAATATTCCATAAAAAACAGGAATTGTCCATTTTGATATCATGGGTTTTTGATATCATCCAACCAAAATGAGTATTCTGTCATGATTTCTTCACCCTCATGTAGGGCCGTTTTTAGGCATAGGCGAACTAGGCGGTCGCCTAGGGCGGCATCAGCTGAAGGGGCACCAATGAACGCATATCAGGGGTGTGTGTAAAGGGTGTCAAGGCCACCCTGAAATATGATTGCTGCCCCCACTGGTTCCCCTAACACTATTGGATCAGAGTACTGTCAATTACTGTCTGAATGTTGCATGTAAAGTTTGCATTTGGAGCGCTCAACACCATTAGATCAAAGAGCTCGGTCAAAGCTTTGGCAAGGTAACGCTTTTTTTAACCACACAAAAAAGCTAAATTCAAAGGCCAATTAAAAAAAACAGGTACAATAAAAAGTGCACAAATCTGTATTTTGTTAGGGCCGTATTTGTGGGAGTCAAGAAATCACTCTGTGAAATGGGCAGATAGTGTAATATTGCTCGGTGTGTATTATAGAGGCAAGATGTAGGCTAACCACACTCACTTTAGCATGTCATGATATCATTATATTTAGACTCTATTAAACTTTCTTCTCTTGCACCTCCAAAAGGTGTGTGTTTTTGTGCTAATGCATTGTTAAAGGATCAGTGTGTAATTGTCCCATATAAAACTTCAACGGCCAATTTAAAAATAGTATAATAAAATGTGCTAATTCACAATATTTATTAGCCTTTATTAAACCGCTTTGTCGAATTGAATGCATCTTTACGGGTGGTGTTGAAAGCTGAATCGATTCATTCAGTTCTAATAGTGTCATACAGGGCATAGCGTCACGTTATTTAAAGGGGAAGTTCAAGCGTCAATGAGAAACAAAGACCGCACTGAATCAATATTTATTCTTCTTACTTTCATGTGACTGGAACAGCTTTTATACGTAGTTTCCAAATTGTATTTGTATATATTTGTTAATAAGGATTACAGTTTCAAAATGGTATGTATGTATTTGTTAATAAGGATTCAAATTAATACCAGTAATACCATGTTGCCTTTTACGATTTGGCTGGGGGGTGCCAATAAGGATTTCGCCTAGGGCGTCAAAATGGCTAGAAACGGCCCTGCCCTCATGTCATTTCAAACCTGTATAAAAACGTTCTTCTCATGAAGATATGTTGGTAAGCAAACAGCTTTGGTTCCCATTGACTTCCATTATGAACAAAAATACAGTGGAAATGGCCTTTATCTGTTCATCTATATTCTGATAAAACTGACCAAATAAATGAATAACACATCTTGAGGTATAGAATTTGTTGTCCAATGGAATGGACCAATTTTCTCTTGGCACTGATTAGCATTAGCATTAGTAAGTAGCAAATCATGGTTCTGACACGAACTAAATCTTATTAGCTATTTTAAAAACAAACATTGATATGGCTCGTCCCTGCTTTCTCTTTTCGAAGGACATACGTCAATACAGATGCCATTTACTTCTAACAACCCATGAGCATATGGCATCATAAACATCATTTCAAATCGTGACCTTGCTAGAATCATGCTTGGTATCCCTCATCAAAAACACAAATGCTAATCCCTGGGTTTGTGTGTTTTGGTGGGGATTTCTCCTGCTTTAACTCGCTGCCAACTTGGTAAATGAACTGTCATAATTTCGAGGCAGTTTCCATTGCCTTCCATCATCATGAAAAATTGCACTCTTTGACCAGCACACATACCAGACAGGATTTATTCAGAGGCTGATGGGATTGAATAGCTTTTTAATATAGACAGAGTATCACATGAGACCTGTCTGATGGGGAGAATAATCTGTGGGGAATTACTCAGCATTTTAGCACATAGTTTGATGGAAGGTTTGCTTCTCGGGTATTAAACTACAAAGCTATCCTAATTAATATTTCAGCAATTTCCTAAATCAATCACATAATGGTGTGATTAAGAGCAACTAGCTTGAGCTAAAGGGTACAGACTAAACAAGAAACAAGTGTAACACCGTGTGATGATGCTCAATGTCATTTAAATGGCACATTGAATATAAATAAATCTATGTCTATCTGTATAGTCCCATTTATATGCTGTCATGTTTAAAAGAGCCAGTGCTTTTTCATCCAGATGAAGTCGAATCCCATCTCAGAATCAATTAAAATTCTTCCATCACTTGCCTGTGGAGTCCAAGCGGCCATTAACTTGGATTACGGATTGTTAAATATGTATAAATGGATTGGCTGTCATCAGGTAAATTAGCCCATAACACCAGTTCTCCTGACAGTCATCCATTAACGTGTCAGACAGGCATTCATAGCCTGCTAATGTTCCCTGTGCTCTAGTGTGTCCCACTTCTGTCATCTTAATTAACGCTGGAGAGAGAGAGGATGATGCCAACAAAGACGGTTTCAACTTGAGAAAAGATCATCTTGGAATCCCACACATTCTATAGTCACATGATGCTCAACGGAACTAATGATTGGCTGAAGCAATGACTTTCTGATTATGTCTTATTACTGTAAGATATCTATCCATCCACCATCTATCCATCCAACTATCTATTCATCCACCCATCTATCTATCCAACTATCTATCTATCCATCCAACTATCTACCCATCTATCGGTCCATCCAACTATCTGTCTGTCCAACTATCTATCATCCATCTATCTATCCATCCAACTATCTACTTATCTATCTATTCATCTAACTATCTATCATCCATCTATCTATCCATCCAACTATCTACCCATCTATCTATCCATCCAACTATCTACTTATCTATCTATTCATCTAACTATCTATCATCCATCTATCTATCCATCCAACTATCTACCCATCTATCTATCCATCCAACTATCTACCCATCTATTCATCCAACTATCTATCTGTCCAACTATCTATCATCCATCTTTCCATCTATCTATCCATCCAACTATTTACATCTATCTATTCATCCAACTATCTATCCATCCAACTATCTATCCATCCAACTATCTATCCATCCAACTATCTATATGTCCATCCACCCATCTATCTATCCAAATATCTGTCTGTCCAACTATCTATCATTCATCTATCATCTAACTATACGTACATTCATCTATCTATCCATCCAACTATCTATTGTATCTATCAATTATCTATCCATTCATCCTTCTATCTATCCATCCAACTATATCATCCATCTATCTATCATCCATCATCTATCCATCCAACTATCTGTCTGTCCAACTATCTATCATCCATCTTTCCATCCATCTAACTATGTATCGCACTATCTATCCATCTAACTATCTATCTATCCAACTATCCATCATCTATCCATCCAACTATCTATCTGTCCAAATATCTGTCTGTCCAACAATCATCCATCTATCCATCCAACTATCTACCCATCCATCTATCTATCCATCCAACTATCTATCTATCCAATTATCTATCCATTCATCCTTCTATATATCCAACTATCTATCCATCCATCCAACTATATCATCCATCCAACTATCCATCCATCCAACTATCTATTTGTCCATTTATTTATCTATCCATCTGTCTGTCCAACTGTCTATCATCTATCTATCCAACCAACTATCTATCTATCTATCTATCTATCTATCTATCTATCTATCTATCTATCTATCTATCTATCTATCTATCCATCCATCCATCCATCCATCCAACTATATCATCCATCCAAATATCTGTCTGTCCAACAATCATCCATCTATCCATCCAACTATCTACCCATCCATCTATCTATCCATCCAACTATCTATCTATCCAATTATCTATCCATTCATCCTTCTATATATACAACTATCTATCCGTCCATCCAACTATCATCAATCCAACTATCCATCCATCCATCCATCCATCCATCAACTATCTATTTGTCCATTTATTTATCTATCCATCTGTCTGTCCAACTGTCTATCATCTATCTATCCAACCAACTATCTATCTGTCCATTCATCTATCTATCCATCCACCCATCTATCTATCCAAATATCTGTCTGTCCAACAATCATCCATCTATCCATCCAACTATCTACCCATCCATCTATCTATCCATCCAACTATCTATCTATCCAATTATCTATCCATTCATCCTTCTATATATCCAACTATCTATCCATCCATCCAACTATATCATCCATCCAACTATCCATCCATCCAACTATCTATTTGTCCATTTATTTATTTATCTATCCATCTGTCTGTCCAACTGTCTATCATCTATCTATCCAACCAACTATCTATCTATCTATCTATCTATCTATCTATCTATCTATCTATCTATCTATCTATCTATCCATCCATCCATCCATCCATCCAACTATATCATCCATCCAAATATCTGTCTGTCCAACAATCATCCATCTATCCATCCAACTATCTACCCATCCATCTATCTATCCATCCAACTATCTATCTATCCAATTATCTATCCATTCATATTTCTATATATACAACTATCTATCCATCCATCCAACTATATCATCAATCCAACTATCCATCCATCCATCCATCAACTATCTATTTGTCCATTTATTTATCTATCCATCTGTCTGTCCAACTGTCTATCATCTATCTATCCAACCAACTATCTATCTGTCCATTCATCTATCTATCCATCCACCCATCTATCTATCCAAATATCTGTCTGTCCAACAATCATCCATCTATCCATCCAACTATCTACCCATCCATCTATCTATCCATCCAACTATCTATCTATCCAATTATCTATCCATTCATCCTTCTATATATCCAACTATCTATCCATCCATCCAACTATATCATCCATCCAACTATCCATCCATCCAACTATCTATTTGTCCATTTATTTATCTATCCATCTGTCTGTCCAACTGTCTATCATCTATCTATCCAACCAACTATCTATCTATCTATCTATCTATCTATCTATCTATCTATCTATCTATCTATCTATCTATCTATCTATCTATCTATCTATCTATCTATCCATCCATCCAACTATATCATCCATCCAAATATATATAATATATATATACACACATTAACATGGCTCAACTGAATCTTCAATTTTTTTTTATTCCCACATTCAACACTTTGATGCAGATCTTAACACTTTATTTTGCTGCTCAATTATTACAAGAACAAAATATGAATTTACATATATATATATATATATATATATATATATATATATATATATATATATATATATATATATATATATATATATATATATATATATTTATTTATTTATTTATTTATTTATTTTCTTGTCCAAAGGGAGTCATAAAATACAAAATATTGAATTGGTGACAAAACAATAACATCTAATCACAATTAATTTACAACATACAATAACAACAAAACCAGGGGACAGAATCTGATACAGTGAGACCAAAATGTATGAAAAATCAATTCATCACATCTGGATCATGCAATAGCCTATACTTTATGCATTTATGCTCAGAATTAGGAATGTTTTCAAATATTGAACATTCTACAATTACGCATACAATAATAAAAAATAGAAAAACTACAACCAAAAAAAATATATATGAAAACTGCTAGGGATTAGTAAAAAAGCAGAATATAAAAAAATACTTATTCAAACTTATTCATTGTACTGTCTGTGTACGTTCTTGCTTAAATCAATAAATCCATAAAGTTGGGGTTTTATTATTAAACTGTATTTATGGATGTGAAATGTGGTTAAACATATAAGCACATTAATCAAAAGCCTGTGTTCAGCAGGAGGACAGAGATCGATCCAGCGCCTTCGAGCGGAAGCCAGTATCAGTGAGAGCGCCGCTGCCACGCGCCCCCTGCAGGACTGGAGGAGCGTCGCGTCTCCTCGCGCTAACTTCGCCGCCGCCATATTAACACAGAGCTGAGAGGTAATACAAACCGCCCTTTATTTTAATACTTTTGTTTCATTCTCTAGGAACTTTTAATACGTACATAATCCTTAAATCGTTTCAAGGACGACGAGGGAGTGTTGTGTGGTGCATTACGCTCTCTTGTGTCTGTAGAAATGTTTAATGTGTAGATGATGGAACGTTAGCATGGTCGTGGCTAACGTGATGATAGGCTAATGAAATGTAAGATAAACTCGATGATTTGATGGCATTTAAATTATTTAACGTTTGAATGCTGTCGTAAATGTGCTTAAGTGTAGATCTATTTGAAAATAAAGCAGCTGAGTGGTTGCCAATGTGTAAAATAAGGACAGGCTGTTAGATTAGTTCCTAACTGATGCTCTACATCCTGATCTGAATGAGTGTTTGAGCTCCATGTCTGAATTTGGTCCTTATTCCACTTTATATATGTACAGACCTTCAAAAAAACGTAATATATTTAACACACTGTGTTTTGATCCTGTATAATGAGGCTGCAAATTATATGTAAGCTCATTGGTGGATATTTCATTAAGACAGTCAATATTTAAGTGTTAAAAATGCACTAATGATGCATTTGCTTCCATGTGAGGTTATAGGTTTATATTTATAAAAACATCTGTTTTAAATGCTTTTATCAGTATCCACTGAAGGCACTGAAAGCGTCTTTACATTTGACAACTTTTATTTGTTATTAAAAAACAAACAAGCAAGCCTAGTAAAAGACATTCAAAAGTAACGCAACACATTACTTTCTATAAAAAGTAACAAAGTAACGCAATTAGTTGGAGCAGTCTGGATGGTGGTGAACTGGTTTGAGACACTCCTTCGATCCCAAAGTATAATTATTAAACCTAGTGAGCTAATTATTTAGGCAGTATTTTTAAAACATGTCTATGATGCTCAAAAATACAGACTTTGGCCAACTTTTGACATTTAAAGAGTGGCTTTTTATAAAAATAAAGACAATAAATTCTTTATGTTGAACACTTTATTAATATGTAAAGTATACTTGTGTATATATAAATATAAATAAATACAAAACGCAACAAATTCACAATTAAACCTAACCCAACTACAATAATTTAAAGGGTTAGTTCACCCAAAAATGAAAATTGTCATTAATGATTTACCCTTATGACGTCCGACACCCATAAGACCTTTGTTCATCTTCAGAACACAAGTGAAGATATTTTAGTTGAAATCTGATGGCTCAGAAAGCCCTCCATTGGTAGCAATGACATTTGCACTCAAAAGACCCATAAAAGCTACTAAAGACGTCGTTACAAAGTCCATCTCACTACAGTGGTTCTACAATCATTTTATGAAGCGATGAGAATAGTTTTTGTGCGGGGGAAAAAAAACTTTATTCAACAGGTGCTTGTCTTCCGTCTAGGCCTCTGATGTGAACTCAAGAAGCACCACAACGTATGCGCCAGAATATGACGTAGCGCCGGCGTTCGGGCATTCAGGAAATGCACACTTTAGCCCCATTTTGAGCACTACGCCAAGACCTAAAGCACAATCAATGTAGAATTCAACAGCTTGGATACGGCGCGTCTTCCTCTGCTTGTAAACAAAGCTCCTCGCTTCCGGGTCATGTGTCCGAATGCCGGCTCTATTCTGGCGCATGCGTTGTGGTGCTTCGTGAATTCACGTCTGAGGCCTAGACGGAAGACAAGCACCTGTTGAATAAAGTCTGTCTTTTTTTCGCACAAAAACTATTCTCATCGCTTCATAAAATGATTGTAGAACCACTGTAGTGAGATGGACTTTGTAATGACGTCTTTAGTAGCTTTTATGGGTCTGCTGAGTGCAAATGTCATTGCTGCCAATGGAGGGCTTTCTGAGCCATCAGATTTCAACTAAAATATCTTCATTTGTGTTCTGAAGATGAACAAAGGTCTTACGGGTGTCGAACGATAAAAGGGTAAGTAATTAATGACAGAATTTTCATTTTTGGGTGAACTAACCCTTTAACACTAAATAACAGTTACAGTACTAATAACAGCAAAATAGTCTCTATTCTTGGTATGCTGCTAACCAGCTTCAAGTTTCAGCAATTATTTAGCTAAATATGTCTGGCTAAATATTTTCGAACGCATGGCGACGCTTCATGCTTCTCACGTGACACACAGCAGCCACAATAGTGCTGTATGACAGATGTGTCGTTTTTTTCTTTTTTTTTATTAAAAATATTCACAAATTCATGACATAGTTAACAATTATCTCATATTCTGTTTTTTAAATATGTGTAAGTCATTGTGTTAACCCTTTATAATGATCATGTTAGTTGATTTATAATGCACGATGTGAGCCACTAGGGCTGTAACGATTTGACCAAAAATATAAACCTTGATTAATTGAACATTTTACCACGATTATTTATTTATTTATTTTTTCATTTATTGCATAAGGTTTTTGAGTAAGTTCCTGATAATGTTTTACTGTAAATATTTTCTACTATTAAAGGTGGAATTTTTTTTCTAATAAAAGTGGAGTTCTTTGTGATTTTAAAATACTTGAAGGAAACGGTTCACTTTCAGCAGTTATTGTCTATTGGGCAGATTTCTGTTTGTTGTACATCAGATACAGATAAATTAACACAGTAGGCCTACATTACATTTATTTGAATGCATTAATGAGAGAGTGATTGTGTGTGTGAATTACTCATACTGTCTCTTCATTATGAAGCTGTGGTTTGTACTTACTTCAAAGGTATTAAAATATATGCCTATAACAGTTGAGTTTCTAAGCTACTTTAGTGACTTTACTTTAGGCACAGGACAGCGTTGACACTGCGTTTCTGCGCGCGATCTTCACGTGATGTGCGAGTGTTCGTGCGTCACAATCAGGGCCTGAAATTAACTTTTTTGACCACCAGCCACTTTTTTTCTCCTCGACATTAAGCCTGTTCACGTGCTTGTCCGGATTTTTTTGTGTGTGTTGTAAATATCATTTATTCTCAACAGTGTTCAATCATCTTTGACATATTTAAATCTGCATATCTTTGAAATTTGTACCTTTTTATAAAGGGCATTTTTTTCTCTTAATCTTATTAAATATAGGTTATGCTTCAGCTTTCAGTTTATATTTGAAAACACTGAATAGTTGTGATATGTGACGAGCTCTTAGCACGTCTGGCTCCGCGCCAGCCAAAGCGCGAAAGCACGTTTGAATTTAAGTGGCACCGAAATCTGCGTTCTGATTCGGTCCGGTTACATTCCATTTATATAGGGTTTCAGTACCCAACCCTAATAACATTACGGATTTAAACTTAGCCTTTGTAAAAATTATAAAGCAAAACATTAAATGTGCAAGGAAAATTGTAAGCGACAAGTTGACTAACAGCAGCACTATCATTAAATCAACTAGTCGGCCAGTCTCGCACATCCCTACATCAGATACCCTGGGGTTACATCCTGCTGAGGTCATTGCAGGTACATTTTGTTCACTTTCTGTGCACTAGTGACTGAGATCGACACCGTTCTGACGGAGAGAGGGAAAATATTTCCTTAATAAATGTTTATGTTTGTGTTTTTGACTGCGTCATCTCTTGGTGTGTTCACTACAAATGTTGCTTTGAGTGGTTTTGTTGCTGTGGCCCGGTTTGGCTGCACACGTTTTGACAGGTTTTGTTCATACAAAAAAACAAGTGCACATCTGTGCAAATGATACCGACGTGAGTAGCAATTCTTAATGTTGTTTGTTTTACTTTGCCTCACAGGTGTTTGGACTGTCACCCTCTTGTAAATTCAGTGCAAGATTCCCCAAGGCTGCCGCAAGTACACTTTAAGGTGAGTATGGGTTAAAGATCCATTGTTTTTTTGTTTTTTTACCTAATTTGACATTGGAGAGCATGTAAAATGTGTCTGCATATTTGATCTGTAGATTAGATCATGTAATTTATTTTCCCTGAGATCCTATAATGGCTGCTAGTGAATACAGGCTTTGTGAATCATGTGATATCAGGTTCAGCACCCTTCTGAGGGGGCAGGAATCTTTGGAATGGCGATCAAACCCAAATCCCATCTGGCAAAACAAAATTATCCATTGTTGCTAATGATACATTCCCATGAATGTCATTTAGCATCATTGTATTTTTGTTCCAGCATCCCTACTTGACTTCTGGAGCATTCATAAATACGGATGTGCCAAACGACATGCTTTTAAAACGGACTAGTTGGCGAGTTGCGACGATGAATTGTCGATGAATTGGTCTTAAGGTGACCCTGTATAATTAGTAGGGGTGGCACGGTTCACAAAACCCACGGTTCAGTTCGTATCACGGTTTTAGGGTCACGGTTTTCGGTTCTGTACGGTTCTTATTGTTGTTTTTGTTTTTTTTATCGTTAACACTCCAGAAATTTACTTCAGCATATGGTATATATGGCTTAATCATCCACAATTAGGATACAGTATTAAAAATTGTTATATCAAGTTGTTTTCTATCTGGCTGTCTACCAAGTCCGACACATTGACGTAACATTTTTCATGTTAATCATATCAATTTTGATCAGAACAATGCACTGTGGCTTTAATTCAGCTGACCTGATTAACACATTTCACCATGAAGTGTTCCGTGTGTTTCACAATCACCATATGACATCCAGCGCTGTGAAAAAATAACATAAAATACACGAAAACACAACACTGCCAGAAGTTTTTGCCCAAAGTTCAAAGGCATGTTTAAATTATTAGAACTAGAAGCATATCTTAACTTTTAAATGTTACATTTATCATGTGAACTATATACAACATATGAATGTGTGTATGAGACAGAGGGGAACACGGTCGCATTTGCAGCAGATCTATGTTGCCCATCATAAATCAAAGCATGAGACAGACAGGGGTCGGAGGAGAACACCGGAAAATGTGACAGATTGGACTATATTTGCCTGTATTTGCAATCCACGAGCCGCGGTTCAGCTGTGCGACTCGCAAGACAAACACTGCCAGTGTGTGTCTGCTCAACGGGCACGTGCGGCGCGGCACCCGCTCTCGCACTGCATCTGCTATATGATGCTAGCGCAGCCTTCCTTATCTCTCCCACTTTCATTTCTACATGTGACGTGACCTGCAGCACTCCACTTTTACTTTACTGTATGTCCACACACCTCTTATTTCGCGCGAAAAGGACACCCACTGTCAGAGGTAACATACGGGCACGAGGATACATTGCGCATGCGCGAAACCGTGCGACGCACACACTCCGAACCGAGACAAGCGAACCGAACGGTACGGTTTTTTTCCATGTACCGTGCCACCCCTAATAATTAGGCAGGTTTCCGGTGTAGTTCACCTGATCTGATGCATTTCCTGAGTAGCATTTACATAAATGCTCAAAATCAGCTGGTTAGTGTAACATTTTATTTTTTAATTTGGTTCACACTTGGCATGTTTGGTTCAATTAAAACAAACTCCTGGGTCGATTGCTCTTTTATTGCAGTTAATTTGTGTGAACGCTGCCATCTGAACTCTGGTGCGCACCAAAACCGACAGACCACTGAAAAGATGACCGCTTGGTCCGCATCCAAACGAATTCTCGTGCGGTTCAAATGAAATATAAATGCAACACTGACCAAAGACATGCCAACGAACCAAAAACAGGACATTTCACAAGATGCTATCCTAAAAAGGACTGAATGCTCACGCATACCTGTTTTTTCTCATCTTAGTCGTGATGTTGCCCATCACAGTTCCGTGTCTCCTCGCAGCAGATCTTTGTTTTTTTTGTGTGACGGAGGGATTCCTGACAGTGTTTTGTCTCCTTTACACATTTTATAAGCTCTTCACGAGTTCTCAGCTGGTCAAAGTACCATCATATGAGCGTTTATCCCAGCACACACCATTGTTTTGGATGTTCGGTATGTTCCGTCTCAAAATATACGCAATAAAAGCCTATCAGTCAGGTTGTGAACGTATCCCTATGCCTTTAGGTTCGGTGTTAAAATGCAATTGTGAATGCTGAGTGGACCAAATGTTTGGACGCAATGTCTTAAGGGTTTTTTGGTACGGACAAATTGAACCAAGCTAACCGAACTACAAGTGAACACACCCTTAAAAACACAGTTCTGGGCTCCTATCGGTTCTTGATTTGATGGTCGTCCTAGGAGAAGTCACACTGCAGGATTGCGCCTCAAATCTTCTGACAATGCAAGAATTTTGTCAGAGGTAAAATTTGATCGCAACGGTCATTAATCGGTTGTCGGTGCACATGTCAAACTAAGGATCAAAGACTTCAGATTTTAGCCTAGGATCAGAGAAATCTTTTAGGATTTCAAAATGTGTCTCAGACGGCCGAATCGTGGCCAAAATCGCAACGTGTGCACCCGGCTTAAGATTTGTTAGCATTTTGCGTTTTCGGGCGAACTTTTATCAACAAATAAAGCAGAAGTGTTGGGGGTTACGCATTACAAGTATCTCGAGATGCATAATTATCTCCTCTCCACCAATCAGCTGGTGTGTGGTGGACTTTCTGGCGCAATATGGCTGCCGTCGCATCATCCAGGTGGATGCTGCACATTGGTGGTGGTTGAGAGGATTCCCCCTTCCATATGTAAAGCTCTTTGAGTGCCTAGAAAAGCGCTATATAAATGTAACAAATTATTATAATTAGATTACTTTTCATAATTAGATTAGTGGTTATTCATTACTTTTCAAGTAACGAGTAAAGTAACGTATTGCTTTTAAATTTACAACAAAATATCAGTTACTTTTTCAAATACGTAATGCAAGTCACTTTGTTTTCCCATGCATTGACTGACAGCTCTCCTGTCCACATGTTGAGAGAAATCAGCAAATCTGCAATAATTAAATATTAAAGAATACGAATATACTTTATGTATTTAATATCACTTTATTAACCAATACCTTTGTTTTTTTGTTAAAAAAGCTCAGCCCAGGCGAGGAAAAGGGGATGCAAAAGTAATGTAACGCATTACTTTCCATAAAAAGTAACAAAGTAAAGCAGTAAAAAAAAAAACGTAATATTGTACCGCATTACTTTTTAAAAGTAACTTTCCCCAGCACTGTAGATGAGGACATCTGGGTGCAGGTTAAACATAAAGAAAGAGTACACATTGTTCATTTATGTACTTCTTACGTTGTAACTAACAATACAAAGCTGTAGTTCACTGTATGTATTTGTTCATGTTTTATTAAGGGATAAGTCTGGAGCACACCATAAAATAACTCTAGCAATTCATACAGGGCTAGTAGTTTAAACAGCTGTATATACAGATACACTCACAGGTATCGGATCAGTACTCGGTATCGGCCGATACCCTGAGCCCAGGTATCGGAATCGGGAAGGGAAAAAGGGTATCGGAACATCTCTAGTATGACTTCACAATGAAGTTAGGGGTGGAATAGGATGATTTGGTTTCCCTTTCAACTAGTTAAATGAAATTACAGTAGAACAGACTTGGGTAAAATCTAATCACACTAGGGTCCTGCAGGCCAGTTTTCATCAAAGCACTGATTCCTGAACTGTATCAAAATGGTTTATTAAACAGGAGGTTCCTGTTTTAAAGGGATAGTTCTTCTAAAAATGAAAAATGATCACTTGATTTACTCACCCTCAAGTCATCATAGGTGTATATGACATTCTTCTTTCAGACGAATACAATCGGTGTCATGTTAAAATGTCCTGGCTCTTCCAAGCTTTATAATGGCAGTGAATCGCAGGCCTCCACACGGCTCCGGGGGTTAATAAAGGCCTTCTGAAGCAAAGCGATGCATTTGTGTAGGAAAAATATCCATATTTAAAACTTTATAAAGTAAAATATCTAGCTTCTGGCGGACCGCCTTCTGTATTCAACACAGAAAGTGTAGCGCCTCTTGCAGTTCCAACGCCATCATCGCGCCAGTTACGCTTTTTTCATAAGTTGAATACGGAAGGCGGCCCGCCGAAAGCTGCCATTATAAAGCTTGGAAGAACCAGGACATTTATTAATATAACTCCGATTGTATTCGTCTGAAAGATGAATGTCATACAGGATGGCTTGAGGGTGAGGGTGATGAAATCATGGGCTAATTTTCATTTTTGGGTGAACTATCCCTTTAAAATGTGATGAGACATACAGAGCTTTTGTAAAATGAATTGATTTCATTGATATTAACCGACCCGCAGTGCCTTAAATGGTGTTTTCAGAAGCATAAGCGTTACTTTTGTTCTTTCACATTTGAGAATGGGCTTTTCAGACATGCACGTCGCCATAGTTGGGTGAACTTCAGTGGTGAACGGAAACTACAACATATATCATTTAAAAAAAAAATTGAGATTGGTCAGAAGAGAGAAAGATGTCAAATTAGCTGTCACTCCCTCTGCCGTTGTTAGAAACATTTTTGCATTTTTCTGTAATGTAATGCCAAGGTAAGAAAACGCAAAGTATATGGTTTTAAATGTTAATTTAAAAAAATGCATAATAATTTTTGTGGAAATGCATAATCACAGTCTGTGGAAAGGGTCCATTGGTCATTATTTATTGATGCTACTGTTTAGTGCATAACTTGTGCTTCAAAAGCACAGTTCTGTTCTTTTACCTAAAGTGATTTTTACCAGGTGTACAATAAAACATGAGTTGAGTTAGTTGCCACCCAGATAACATGCTATCCACTCATAGTGGTTACTCATTACCTCACTTACTAGAAGTCCCAGTGTGCTCTTGATGTTTTTTGCTCTATAATGTCAAACTCTGCGTCAGGTAGGTCAGCAGGTGAAGGAGAAGGAGCGCTGGATGGTAAATCATTCTTATTGTTCTGGATTATTCCAACAGGTTCGCCCTTGGAAGCTTGTGGTGTTGGACTGGTTATGGGTTGATTGAACCACCTTAAAATGAGTCATTTGTTATTAGTTAACTTCATTGGTTAAGATGAACTAAAATGAACAATACTGCTACAGCATTTATAAACGTTAGGCCCTTTAGCGGATAAAAAAATAAAACTTCATGCATTTTGGGGAAGAACATAGTTTTGGTTATGCTTTGGCTCTGTGTGACTGTACAGATGAATATGGTTCTCCTACTGCTCATAAAACATTCACTGCTAGGCTTAAGAGATATAACCAGTTTAGATGGAAAAGAACTCAAGCTGACTCACTAGCTGAAGACGTAATTGCAGTTATGCCATTAATGTATGCAATATACGTAATATCCCATGAAAAAAATCCTCTCAGGTCTAAAATGTAAACACTTATAATTGGCCTACCATAGTGAATCAGGGTAAGAGAACCCCGTTTTGGAAGGATTGATTGGTTGACTCATTTCAATTTTGTTAATTTTAATAAGAAAGTTATATGGTGCTGCTTTTAACTAACATTAACAAAGATGAATGCTGTGAAAATATGTCCATATTTAGTTCATGTTAAAGGGTTCGTTCACCCAAAAATGACATTTCTGTCATTAATTCTTCACCCTCATGTCGTTTCAAACCCGTAAGACCTACGTTCATCTTCAGAACACAAATTAAGATATATTCGAGCTCTCTGACCCCTCCATAGAGAGCAACGTAATTAACACTTTCAAAACATTAAAATTGTCCATGTGACTCCAGTGGTTCAATCTTAATTTTATAAAGCAATGAGAACTTTTTGTGCCAGAAAAGAACTTTATTTAACAATTTCTTCACGTCTGTGTCAGTCTTGACTTTTACACTGCGTCATCACGCGTGAACAGCGTTGGCCAATGGTAAGCCGCCGTGCTGGCTTAGCTCTGATGTAACTCTGAAGCGCTGGACTGTATTTACTACGTCAACAGCGTAGGAGACTGACACAGAGACGTGAAGAAATTGTTGAATGAAGTCGTTATTTTTGTTAGTTTTTTTGCACGCAAAGTATTCTCGTCGCTTCATAACATTAAGATTGAACCACTGTAGTCACATGGACTATTTTAATGATGTCTTACGAAGTTCTTAAAGGTTTGGAATGACATGAAGGTGAGTAATTTATGACAGAATTAAATTTTTTGGGTGAACTAACGCTTTAACTTATGTAAACAAATTAAATCTTACAGTAAAGTGTTACCTACAACTCTTAATTAATCACTTAAAATGAATAGAAAGCCCAAAAAATCAAGAAAACCCAATTGTGTCCTTAAGCCATCTTGTGTGTGTGTGTTTTTTTTTTTTTTTTTAGTGTGCGTGTTTTCAACCCTGAAAGAATGTGCTGACACCGTTGGACTGCGGTGGTCGAGTCTTCCTCGGTCTGCTTGCATCTAGATTAAAACTTTCCTCTATCTGGGCAGAGTTTCAGAACCCTAATTCAATTTATCAAGACAGTCAGGGGTCCGTGTCGTGGGCGGGGGCCTGTAAAGCCAAACATGCCAGTTGTAGATTTTTCTTTCCTGCTGTTTGTCCACGTGCAAATAGGGCCACATATTTCAGGCACCAAGCATTACATTGCAGTCAATGTTATCGATGTGTGTCGGCCTGATAGTTCTGTCCCTGTATTGATTTTGTGTGTGTGTGTGTGTGTGTGTGTGTGTGTGTGTGTGTGTGTGTTCAGCCCTGACAGGCGCAGCCACACACACAGATCATGTCCGGCCCTGTCACGAGTCGATCCCGCGTTTATCCAGACGTCAACACACAGAGACCGCGGGAATACTGGGACTATGAATCTCACGTCGTAGAGTGGGGGTGAGTGCTGAGACAGATTTTGTTCAGCTTGTGATGACACTGCGTGATTTTGATGTGAGTGAATGTGGACTGACATGAGCTGGTTTTCTGAAATGATGCGGAGTCTGTGTTTATGTAGTTTGGGTTACATTACAAGACTTCTGGAAGGTCGAAGATTACAAAAATTAAAGAAATTACAGGGTTATCACAAGATTGGATTGTTTTAATAATGTTTTCCAAGCCTGGAATATATATATATAGAAATGAAAAAAATTGTTTATATTAATTAATATATATATATATATATATATATATATATATATATATATATATATATATATATATATATATATATATATATATATATATATATATATATATATATATATATATATATATATATATATATATTAATTAATATATATATATATATATATATTAATTAATATAAACAATTTTTTTCATTTCTTTTACTCAGCAAGCATGCATTAAATTAATTTAAAAGTGACAGTAAAGACATATACATTTCAAATAAATGCTGTTCTTTTGGAATTCCTGTTCATCAAACAATCCTAAATTTAAAAAAAAAAAAATGTCCACAAAAATATGCAGCAGCACAACTGTTTTCAACATTGATAATAATCAGAAATGTTTCTTTCTCAGAAATGAGCAGCAAATCATCATATTAGAGTGATTTCTGAAGGATCATGTGACAAAATTCAGCTTTGATCACAGGAATAAATTTTAAAATATATTACAATACTAAACCTTTCGTTAAACTTGAACTCTTTACTGTATTTTTGATCAGCAGAAGAGACAATAAAAAGGTCAAACTTTTTCACAATCCATAGTGATGGTGAGTCAATTGTTCTTTTGAGTCGCCTTTTTTGAATAAATCAGTGTAACAGGTTTGCTCTGAAGGATTGTGCCTGCGCAGTAATGTATTGATCTATGTCACACACTCTTTCTCTCGCAGTGACACTGATTCTCGATATGCGTGTTTAAGGGCAGATTTATTCTCAATTAAATGAAATTGAATTGAACAGAACACAGGGGCCTTGAGGACTTTGTTGTTCAGAAACACAGTAGTTATTGCAAGCTAATGGTGTTTGAACACGTCACATGTTTAATGGTCTTATAAATTATCTTGTTAGTTGTCAGAGTTTGCAGAGGATTGTGTGAAGTATTTCTCTGTAGGGATACAGTGCTGATGTCTTTATTTGTCTGGATCTGCATTTCATTTGCACTTGTAATAACAGCTGTCGGTCTTGTCGACAGGAATCAAGATGACTACCAGCTGGTGCGGAAACTCGGCAGAGGAAAGTACAGCGAAGTGTTTGAAGCCATCAACATCACAAACAACGAGAAAGTAGTCGTCAAAATACTCAAGGTGAAGAGCATTGTTATTCCAGCTTTCTGACGAGCATTCGGAGAAGTCAGGTTGGGAAGACCCTTAGACTCATGCTCTCCAGGTTCTCATTTTCCAAGTCGTTGACAAGAACGTATGCTGAGATAAGCCTGTTTACGTTATGGAAGGCACTGGATGGTATCGAAACCAGAAGCTGCTGGCCGACGTTCAGATGAACGGGCGCCTGTTGAATTCTTTCCTCGCCCCCTCCTCCTCTAAACCAGAGAAAGCTCTAGATTCTAGCGATAACACCCGACGAGCTGAGAGCTTCTTTTCAAGCTAAGTGATAAATAGTTTTGAAGATTAGCGCCGTTGTCCCGTAATGTAGCCTGTCGTGTATAATGAACTTCCCCTACCTGGAGACACGAAGGATGAAGCTGCACGGATTGAGTCTAGACGCAGTTATATCAGATTTCATTGCGTCAAACTCGTCTGTGCTTCGATACGAGATGAAATCGAAATTGTTCTACTTTGTTTTGGAGCTGTGGCGATATGAGTCTAGATTATTCCATTCCCCCTTAAGCTCATTATCAAAGTGAAATAACTGCCTCTGACTTAGTTATTTTTGCCTGATGTGACCAGTGTCATGTTGGTTGTGAAATAAACATTAACCGATAATCTCTCAGCCCACTTTTCATGATCCAGTCAAGTCAATTCACCTTTATTTATATGCCGCTTTATACAATACAGATTGTTTCAAAGCAGCTTCATTTGGGCATGGACACAATTTTCATGATTTGATTTAATTTCAATTCACAAGTTTCAATTCTGATTTTGACTCCATTTGATATTGATTTATTTGAATATACTGTATATCAGGTACAGTGTGTCAATTATTCTCAAGGGAAAACCTGTTGAAATTAACAACCGATTTCTTTACAAATATTTGAATTGCATAAAAGGCAGTTTTTATTATAACAACTTTGACAAAATTATGTTTCTTTTCCAATTCGTTTTTGGAATATAAATATTTAAATACTGGCATAACTTTAATGACAGATTTATTCAAACATGTATAACATATTGAAGAAGAGGTAAAAATATAATGAATAGTGAATACATTTATGACAATGTTCCTCTCTAGTGTTTTTTTTATTTATTTTTTTTAAATGAGAATCGATTAGTATTGGATAATCAATATTTTTAACCCAGCCCTAAACCTCACAGTAACAGGAAAATAATAGTCAATGATGCAAATTTCTTCCAATATGAGACCAATTCAAGTTCTGCTGTAAAGTAGCTCTAAAAAAGATGTCATTATTCAGCTAAAGTCTGGTCAGTATTGATTCAATTCTGCTCAATAAATAGCTGCGTTTACATGGACCCTAATAATGCGATTGTAATCGGACTACTAGCACAATCGGAATAAAAAAAAGTAAAAGATTAACCACGTCAATCGGAATGAATTGGCCAGATCTGATTAATTTCATTCGAATGGTAAGGGGTTGTTTATTCCTTTTGTAATCCGATCGAGAGGACATGCAAACACTTGATTGGATTGAACACCGAAATTGGAGAGTACTGTGCGTAATGACATGTGGAACGAGCTGATCTTCCTGTTGAATAAAGTGTCATAAATGAGTGTCCTGTCGTTCTAAAATTCTCGTTCCACTCATTGTCTGAAGTGGAGCAGGACAACGTCCCACCAGTCCTTGTTTTGGACTCTCATCCACAGTCGACTGGTTTTGGGAAATTGCGTTTTTACTGTTTGATAAATATAAGCAGCACGGCTCAACGATGTACTCGTCTCCTAATAAGAACTCGAAGTAGATAAATATGAATCTGCTTTTAAAAGAATGAAAATGAGGATGGTTAGTATTCAACGACAGTGGGAAACTCTGTATATTAGTGAAGTGTGCGCTAGGGTTGTGCTGATGGACGATATCATCGCACAATTAACTTTTTGTCGTGCAAAGCATAGCATAGGCTGCAGAATAAATTATCTTATTGAAATATTGTAAAGTGGTCATATGAACTACTTGTCTGGCTATCACCAGATCAAGCTCAATTTAAGATTGAACATTGGTCTGGGGAGTCTGCTATGCATTTTCAACTGCACAAGAGGCGTGATCAACAAGCATAACGCAATTGGATAGTCCTTCAACCAATCAGACCACAAGAGGCGTGATCAACGGGCAACCATCGCTTCTCTGTCCATCATCGTGTTAAACACGCCAATAACGTGCCAGGTGGATAAGCCAGTCTGTTCCCGCAAAAGTGTAACAGAAGCAGTAGAAATGAATTTACAGGTTTCCAGACTGATTTGCAGGGCGAAATCAAATCGCAGACAGATCAGGCTGGGTTTACCCAGTCTAATGAATACACAAACGTTTAAAAAACAGTATGCAAAATCAAAATTTAATAGCTCTTTAAAGCAGCACTAGGTAACTTTTCAACCTTCATAATATATTTTCAAGACTCTTGTGATGATACATCGACTTACAATAGGTTGAATGACACGTCTGCCATAGCCTGACGAGGTCTGTATCGTTTTTAATCGTACTTTTAAACTTCGGGTTTCGGGTAGTAACCCGAGAAAAAAAAGAACTACAAAATTGGACTGCTTTACGGCATATACGTCACTTCCACCATCACCCCCACTTCCTTAAATTCGGATGTGCGAGCCCAACTATCCTTTGTTTGCCGGATGTTATAGTCATGGCCGAGGCAGCACAGAAAAAGAAGAAAGCAAAGGTTTTGTCGGAGGAATGCAAAAAGAGGAAACGAGAAAGTGACCGTATTAAAGGCAGGACGAGGATCAACATTGGGCCAGCGTTTGCTCGTTGGCATGAGCTGAAGGAGGTCAATATATTATATTGACGATATATGTTTATTACCTACCACTCAAACATTGAATTGAAGTATCATATAGATTCTGTAAAACGGTAACCAATAGACTAGACTACTATAATGACGCTGGCTTGTTAACGTGAGCATCGCGATCATTTGGTGTTTGGAAAAAAAAAAAAAACCCATGAAATGATATTCATATGACATGCTGAAACATATGCCACTGTACCTGGGATGAAGACATTTCACACGCGACGCAAGCAGAACACCTGCATGTGAACTCCTCCTGCAGTGTTCAGGGCTATCATAGTTGTCATGTCAACAAATGCACGTGCGATGCATCCCCTGATGTAGGATGACAGAGTTTACGACAGTAGTAGAGGACAATACTGTTTCCCAACTGTAGGGGGACCCCGAGAGCAAAACCGACCTAGTGCTGCTTTAACGGATTGTGAAAAGTGCGTGCAACCTATTGAAAAGCCCGGATGAGTCATTAGTTGGGTTAGTAAAATAACGTAATTATAGTTTTTAAGTTGAAAATAGCATTTATGTAAAGAGATATAGTTAAATACACCCCCAAACATCGTCAACTGCCAATTTAGGGGACATCACCCAACCCTAGTGTGCGCATGTCAAATAATTAAATCTGATCAGAAGCTTGTGACATCAACCCCGATCACTTTATTTAGCGTTCATGTAAACACTGCATTCGGATTCATCAAGCCAAAAGTCCATGTAATCGTAGCTACTGTGTAAAGTTCATCATTGACCTGATTTCAGTTTTGTTCTCATCCATTAGTGTCAGTGTTGTCAAACACACTAGAGAGGTAATTGATTTTATCCATGTGTGTTTATTTCCCACTGAATATTGTTTAACACATTATGGAAGTTAAATGTGTTGCAAAAGCAGTTTTATGTCGTCTTTAATGATTTTGTTTTGCTTGTTTTGTCATTATTTCCATATGCAGCCAGTAAAGAAGAAGAAAATTAAGCGGGAAATCAAAATTTTGGAGAATTTGAGAGGCGGCCCCAACATCATCACACTTCTAGACATTGTCAAGGATCCAGTGGTCAGTTGGATTTCTTGATGATATTTGATATAAAAATGTATTCTGTATTGTTGAGAATGCGTCTCTTGTGTTTCTCCCTCAAGTCTCGAACCCCAGCTCTGGTTTTTGAACATGTGAACAACACAGACTTCAAGGTAAATCCTTTCTGCCACCTCAACAAAATGTAAGACCCAAAAATCAGTTTGTTTAAACTCAACCATCCGCTTGTTCTGTCGTGCAGCAATTGTATCAAACGCTATCAGACTACGACATTCGGTTCTACATGTACGAGATCCTAAAGGTAAGTTCCTTCAGATATCATCTTAAAGCTGTTCACAGAAACTCCAGAGTATCTCAAGTCTGTGCCCACTTGTACCTAAATATTAGTTTTTGTACCTGTATTTTTCCAATCTGTTTCAAAGTCTCCCCATCTTGAACCAATGTGTAGTTGTCATGTTGAACCCCACTTTCTGCATTTGTTTGGTGCTGCTAGTTGTGCAGCTGTTACACACTCAGAAAGATCGTATTGCTCCAGTTTTAGTATGTTGTTGACGTACATTTGCTGTTAGTCAGTTGTGTGGGAATCCCGGAGTTAATCTGGATCAGGTAAACCTGCGTCACTGCAGCAGAAAGAGCATCTGTCCAACTGACTTAACCTCTGTACCTTTACCACTCTTGCTGCATTTCCCTCCTTCTGTTTCTCGCTTTGTCTTTGATTCCCAGACCCTTTTTGTAATAGGATCATCAATCTCCTGTTTGCTATAATGTGAAATAATATTTCTATTTGAATACATTGTAAAATGTAATTTATCCCTGTGATTCAAAGCTGAATTTTCAGCATCTTGAGTGTCACATGATCCTTCAGAAATAATTCTAATATGATGATTTTCTGCTCAAGAAACATTTGATTATTATCAGTGTTGAAAACAGTTGTGCTGCTTCTTATTTTTGTGGGAATGGGATTCTTTGATGAATAGAAATTTTATAAGAACAGCATTTATTTACGATAAAAATATTGTCAGTTTTATTCAATTTACTGTGTCCTTGCTCCATAAAAGATTATATATGAGATTGTATTTATTTTATATATTTATTTATTTTAAAAAAACATATAGAAGTCATTGCATTGTGATTATTAGAAAATATACAGATTTTTTTTTTAGTTTGTAATTTTACAAGATAAAAATAGATTATTCTCTAACATTTTATAATATTCAACCTTTTTTAATTGATTCAAATTGAGTTAAATTAAATGATATAGTATATTAGAATTTTATTAGAATATATAACATATATTTTAATATTCAAATATTCATCAGCTATCATCTTTTTTTTTTTTTTATTATCCAGTAATCACAAATATAAAATAATATATTTTAATATTCAAATATTCATCAGTTATCTTTTTTATTTAAAAAAAATAATTATCCAGTAATCACAAACAATGAAATAATGATTTATTTGTCAAGGCATGAGAAGCCTGTTTGTAAAGTCTGGTTCTCTCTGTCTCTCAGGCTTTGGACTACTGCCACAGTATGGGAATCATGCACAGAGATGTAAAGCCACACAACGTAATGATCGACCATGAACACAGAAAGGTACTGCCCGCTCGCGTCATCACTCGCGTCAGCCTTTGTGTTTATGCCATCTCACTCCACACATCTGATTGGCTAAATGACGACGAGCTCGCTTGCTTGCACCAATCACAATTGCTGTAGTAAAAGAGAAGCTTTGTTTGTTGCTGTGCAATCAAGCACATTACTTTGAGCTAGATCAAATGTAAAATGTCTACAGTTTGCACATTCCCTGCATCAGCTGGGTCACTCTTGTGAAATATCAAAATGTAATTATGAATCGTTAATTATTCCCCTGTTGGCTGAGTTCACATTTGATTCTTGTCTGATCGTGTGTTTTGTTGTTTAGCTGCGTCTGATAGACTGGGGCTTAGCAGAGTTTTATCACCCCAGTCAGGAGTACAACGTCAGGGTGGCGTCTCGATATTTCAAAGGACCTGAACTGCTGGTGGACTATCAGGTGAGACAAGACACAGCGATACAAACAAGACTTAGTTTGCTGTTTGAGACACAAATCTAGCATCAAATGCTTCTGTTGAATAAACATGCACATACAGAAATAGGGCTGTCAAAATGACTGAAAAGCTAAATTCAAAATTCTTTCTTAAATATTAGCAAAATTCGAATTATATTCAAATTCTAAAGGCAATATTTAATGTTAGAGGGAAAAAGTACTGTATTGTCTCCTATGCCCACAAGAGGACACAAGCGATGTAAACCAAATCAAGCATTGCGTCTTTTATTTAAATGAAATTACATTCACTTTTTACAGTGCATTAACTTTTCAAACAATTCTTAAATAAAATATAATTTCATTAACGAGCATATAAGAAAAATTAGGTAACAAAAGTGCATATAACTGCAAGTGCATGAGTAACCTGTGAAAACACGCTTCAACAGACAATGTAACGTGAACACAAAATAACAAACAGACATTCAGAAACAATCCATTTCCACTCACTAAACATCTACATATTGTTCGTCAAAAACACCAAACAGTCAACTTTGCTGAGGTATGGTCAAGTACGTCCTTGCCAGCTGCACAATATGTGGATCCATATACTGTATTTTCCGGACTAAAGGTCGCATCTGTCAAAAAATGCATCAAAGAGGAAAAAAACATATATAAGTCGCATTACACTGGACTATAACGCCAGCTTCACACCGCATGCGCAAGCAGTGCGTTGGCAGGGCAGAAGCAGTGCGGAGAGCGGGAGCCCGCTGTGCATTCACTCTGGCAGTGTTTGTCTCGTGCAGCTGAGCCTCTCCCGGCAGAGCGTTGTTCAAGCACTCATCTGTGGACTCATTCCTCCAGCTCTGGCCATCTTGCTTTCAGTCTGCGATTAGCTTTCTTTGTTTTCTTCATTACAGTTAAAGTAACCTCTGCTTTTCGCCAGTCCCTCACAAGTTTCACACTCACTCCAAACTTTCTTTCTGCCGCTCAATTACCGTTTTCGGCTGCGCATTTTACTACCTGCAGTTTGTAATTTGCAGAATAGGATTTTCTTTTTGGGGGGCATTTTGTTTGTTCAGTCTTTCTCATACCCCTTTTCCACCAGAATGAACCAGGTGCTAGCTCAGAGCCAGTGCTAATCCCAGTTCATAGTTGGTTCGACTGAGGAGCCTTCTAAGAACCGTTTGCTTTTCCACATGCTGAGAGCCACAACAGAGCCAGGTCTTACGTCACTGTATACGTCTCATCTTTCTCAGCAACGCTAGCGAGGCAGCGGCAGTGTTTTTCATGTCCACGGGTTGAAGCGACCCCAATTAAATAATATTTAGCCCCGGGAATGCGAATTTTAGTAGGCAACCATGCCAAAAAAGCATATTTTACCCCCAAATGTGATTTTTACCGAGGAAGCCCCAACGAAAAGCGATTGGGCTTGTTTTGAGTAGCAATTGGACAGGTTTTGTCGTGAAAACCTGGCAACCCTGGGCAGCGGGAAACACAAACACACCAGGCTTGTTCGAGATGCCTCGCCGCTGCGCAGACCGATCCACGTTTGATATTAAAAAAACGTATGAGTGAATCAAAAGCATAAGGAGTCATATGCTCTCGCTGGACTCGTTGTCATATGGCGATCGGTCTCTGCACAGCACTGCTGCCAACAAGCCTTCCATCAACAATGCAAACGTTGCGTTGCGTTGCGTTACTATTAATTCACATGGCTTTACGATCCTACATCGGCATTAAAACACAACGAAAACACAGCGAATCCAACGCATTCATGCAGTTTGCCGTAATTTTTATAGACGGAAATTACAAACGAGCAGTAGCTGTTAGCTCCATTAGCTGCTATTTCAACAATGGCGGATCTCAAGTCTGTGTTGGTCTTGTTGACCCCGCCCCCAGCGCCTGACGTAATCAGTTCTTGCTTCTAGCCCAGCAATGTTTTGGTGCTACTTAAGAACCACTTTTCCTGGCTCGGAGCTGGGGCTTTGGGTGTGGAAACACAAAGAACCGATTTGAAACTAGGCTCTGGCTCCGAACTAGCACCAGCACTGCCTTGGTGGAAAAGGGGTATCAGTTGTCTTTAAGTTATTATTTCAGTTAACAGTTTTTTCAGGGGTAGGCTACAGGAGCAACATAGAGCACCCTCTCGTGGCTGTAGAAGTAGCTAAATGTTTATTCTTGTCAGTCAGTATGAATTAATTTTGATATACAAGTTGCAGGACCAGCCAAACTATGGAAAAGAAGTGCGACTTATAGTCCTGAAAATACGGTATACCGCATGATTTTTGCCAGCAGGTAGCGTATCTTCTTTCATTTATATCCATCTCATGCTCCAAAGCCCTGATTGCCTCCTGCACTGCTCTGTGTCTGACTATATACGCCGTCGAACAGGTTGCCCATTTTCTCTGAGTCCTCACTCTTTGTTTCCGCCTCTTTTTTTCTTTTTTTTCGCGCTGTACTGGATAAAGAAAAACGCGTAAGCTATGCCATCATGTCTCACGCGCCTCTACCAAAAATTCAAATGCACAGTTTTTGCATTCAAATGTGCAATTTTTTTTTTGTGTGTAAATTCAACGAATATTTGAAATTCTAATTTTTATTTGACAGCCCTATACAGAAACAGTATAACATTGAGTCGTTTGGCTAGTTTGTTTCGCTTTGCTGCTTTTTTGAAGCTCATGTTGGTTTCGTCCCACAGATGTATGACTACAGTTTAGACATGTGGAGCTTAGGCTGCATGTTGGCGAGTATGATCTTCCGGAAAGAGCCTTTTTTCCACGGACACGATAACTATGATCAGGTGAGACCAACTGCTTTCAGGTGTTTTCAGATATTCATTGTCTTGCCACTTTATAGTGTCCTATAGTGTGACGTAATCCCAATTCGTATACTATACATTACAACATTATCAGAATTAATTTGCCTCAAACAGTGTTGGAGGTCATTATTAATTACTAAGTAATCAAATTACTTTTCCCTTGAAAAAGTAAAGTAAGGGATTACTCTTAATTCTTCTGTAATTTAATTAGTTACTTCTAATGTAATTGCATTAAATACTGTATAGATTATACAACAATTCTATATAAAGCAATAGTGGATTTAACAAATATTTAATGTTAAAATGTGTTTTTAATGTAACATTCATCCTTTACACACTTTGGTCAGTTCAAAAATAATTTATGCAATTGTATATTTTTTATTTGAAAAAAAAAAAAAAAAGTACAGTAATCTAATTACACTGCTGAAGATCAGTAGCGAGTAATTCACTACTTCTTAAGAGTAACTTACCCATTTTTTAAATATGCTCAGAATTGAGCACATTTTGAGAATTGTATGCACTAATATTTCCCACAATCCCCCTTGTGTTAGTGAAAAGAAAGATTTGTGACCCCTTTCTGATGTTATCAAGATGATGTTAGTTTGTCCCAGTGTCCTACTGTCTGTCTTGGTAAATAAAGTGCAGTACATACTTTGCATACTCATAAGTATATAAGTTATAATAATATTAAATATATTAGGGCTGCAACAACTAATCGATAAAATTGATCACCAATTTGATTATCGATTAGTCACGTCTGTATAAACAACAGATTAATCGATAGATTAGAATAATCATTAGTTGCAGCCCTAAAAGATTATTATATATAATTATATAGTAATATAACCATATATACAATTATGATGACAGAATTTTTTTAGGCCAACCTGAAAATGAGTACATTTAGCACTTCCGGTTCCATCAGGTTTTTTTTTTTATTGTTTAAATGCCTAAAATCAGGTTTCTGGTTAACACAAGCTCAATACATTTTATTTCTATGAATTAAAGACATTAGTAATTTCCCCTTGTGATAAAGAAAATAAATGGGACTACAGTGTTTTTTTGGGACATTAAACGTCATCCCATCGAACAGGAAAACTCATCTACTCAGTAGTCGCTTTCACAGCTTTATGTTTACAACCACACGCTTGCAAACTATTTTAACTCAAATTTAAGGAGAAGATGTTTTTTTTTTTTTTAAATTAGGACTGTGGAAGTTGTGCGACTGTGGTGTAGTTCAGTTGTATTTAGGCTTTAAAATTCATAAATGTTATCTCAATTTGAGAAGGTTATCATAACCAAAACATGCAAGAATCAAACTTGTGCAGAGCTAATTTTCTGAAATGATCCAAAAGCCAATGGAAAAATCCTGTTGGGATTTTGTGGAGGGAATCAGGGTGATGCTGACTTCAGGTTGGCCTATAAAACACGACAGCTGGTTTGATCTGTTGGTTGTGTGGTGTCTGCTGCCCTCTGCTGTTTTTAACCAGTACTGTTTAACACGTCTTTGTCCAGCTTGTACGGATTGCCAAAGTCCTGGGCACAGAGGACCTCTACGACTACATCGACAAATACAACATTGAGCTCGACCCACGGTTCAATGATATTTTGGGAAGGTAAATTGAGATGTGTGATTGTGTTTATGCATGTAACCTCAGTTTAAGGATTTCACTATCTCTCTTTTATTCATTGTCCTCTCTCTCTCTTTCTCCAGACATTCCCGGAAAAGGTGGGAACGGTTTGTCCACAGTGAGAACCAACACCTGGTCAGTACTGAAGCGCTGGACTTCCTTGACAAACTGTTGCGCTATGACCACCAAGCTCGCCTCACCGCCCGCGAGGCCATGGAGCACCCTTATTTCTGTGAGTGTCTTCATCTAGAGAAACTCGAAATGTTCTGTGGTTTAAACCCTGATTGCCACGTTTACAGGAAGATCCGTTGCTATACTTCTCAAGCCAGAGTCCAATATCTCTAAAATGCATTTTATTCAATTCTGCTGGCTTAAAGGGGGCCCATTATGCAAAATTCAATTTGATAAGGTTTGAATACAGATGTGTCCACAGTGTAAACAAAAATCCACCACTCCTTTTTTTAATAGTCACTATAAATCATAAACGGTCTCTCCCAATGAGCGGTTCCAGATTTCCCTCTACTCTTACGTAAGCCCCGCCCATGACTGGTGATGATCTGCCCAATTAGCATAGATCCCACCCTGAGTGAGCCGCAGCACTAAGCCATTTCCGTTTCCTCACTGTAGCAGCTGCAGATATACAATGTCTGCGCCAAAAAAACATTACAAATATTGTGTTATTGGATTTACCATTGAACATGAGTCTCCATAGACTCCTGGCATCTGAGCCTCTGAGGACACCGTGGATGAATTTCATTAGGACACCGTACTGTACTGATCATGCATTTCATCACTGTGCTCATGTCTCGTGTTAGATCCCATTGTGAAGGAGCAGGCGAGGATGGGCTCCACTTCAGGACTGTCCACTGGCTCCACTCCAGTCAGCACATCCAGTATGATCACAGGTCAGTCATGTGACTCCCACCCTTGAATCATGCTTAACTTTTCTTATTGAATTGAGAAGTACAAATGATAAATATAACTGCAAGCAGCAATTATCGGGGCCAACATGGCTGGTAGCATCAGACCAAGTGCAAAAACGAGCAACAAAAAACATTAAGATGATTTTAGGCAAAATGGCTGAAAAATATAGTCACTGGTAAAGTTATTTAATGGTTTTTCACTTTCAACCAATAGGTGGCGCTGTGACCTAATTGATGTGGTGTGGTCAGAGTAAGGTGACAATGATGTATGTGAAGTTTGTTGTCATTATGCCAACGCATTGCAGAGATACAGCCTCAAGAGTCATTTTGGCATCATGCTTCAAATTTGTTGCTACGCTATACAGAAACGGTTTTGTCTGTCAACACCAAATCCATAACTTTTTGTCAGCGCGGTCTGACGATGATTTGATTTTGGTGAAAATTTAACAAATGGTCTAGCAGGAGTTCGAAAAAGGTGGTTTGGTATCTATGTTCTAGGCATGACCCAAGGAGCCTATGAAGACCAGATTCATTATAATAGGCTAATATAATCAAGTTATAAGAATTTTTGTAAATTATGTTTTGACTTTAGACCACAAGGTGGCGCTTCCCTGAAACTTTTAGTACCTCAAGGGCATGGTGCTGAAAACACATACCAAGTTTGGTAATGATACGCCAATGTGTTCGTTAAAGGGTAACTAAACCAACTTTTTTTAGTTAATGATCTGCAAGACTGGGGCTTTATTAATGCTGTTCATTGATTTGAGTAAATGTTTTGACATTTGGGTATAAAGTGTTGTAATTCTATAGCCTGACAAGCCAGACCCACATCAAGATGTTGGGTCTGGAAACTCACCATTGACAGGGCTCAATCCGAGGGGCGGGATAAACGGTTGTCTTTCAAATTCCCTCTGCACGCGCCACAACCAACCAGAACAAAGAAGAAGGTGAAGCCGAGCTAACGTTAGTTGATAGACTTTCGCCGTATCCGGTCGGCAAAACTTCGAACATATCTTCGAACATATGCCTTCAGTGCCGTTCTTTTCTCAAAGAAAAGCTTAACTCCAAGTCGCGGCCAAAGCCGATTCAGCTTCTTTGTTTACGAGTAGCACACAGAACCTCCGCAACTCTGCCGTGACTTGACGTGCTGCCATTATGTTAAGCCCGCCCACCGACTCTACACACGCTGTGATTGGCCTGACCAGAGTTTGGTTTTTCCAGCTCTCAGGTCTACTGAGAGTTGCTAGACTACACTCGCGGCAAAATAAATGTTCTGCCGCTGGGGTGCGTCTAGATTTCTAGGCTAGTAATTCTATAATATATAGTGTAATGAGTGCTGCCCTCTTAAGGTTGAATGGTGGCTACTGCAGTTGAATTTTCCTATTGAATGTTGTGGGTCATCGTGACGTAGGATGGTTCTTCCAATGGCTCACTACCCACGCCCCGGCACGAGCTCACCACGCCCTCAGAAATGTTTTCCCCAATCACATGATGAGAGCGGCTTCACTCCAGTATGAACTCTCATGTTACATGAAGTAAAACATTATGAATGAAACTTACTTGACACATGCTTTAACATTGTAATGAAGAAAATGCGGTTAAATAATGCAGTTGTCACGATTTTCTTGCAATATTATTGCCACCCATCATGTGTACAGATAAATTTCCTACATGAGACGCTCTTTCAAACCCTGACACGCAAGTGGTTGCCGTGGTAACGAACAACAATTCCGTAACGTGCTGGCATATATAGTCTTTTATTTGAGGAAATCTGGTTATAATAGGCTATTAGGTCTGAACTTATTGGTCCTGCGCTGCTTATTGATTCCGTTCATTTGAATGAAAATACATCGTATGTATATCAGATATCTGATCTATTTTTAGTGGCATTCAGTATAAGGAAAGGATTCGACTGTTCATAAGTTAGGTCAGTTCTCTTTCGCCGCTGCTTCACTAGCATCATCGGCATCGGGAGTTAACGCATTGATAAGGCTCTGGGTCTGTGTCTACAGACAATTCACGTCCTCCACTTCAGGTGAAGGTGGGGGAGAATGACCGCTCTGTTGCAAAGCTACTGGCGTCACTCCAGTCGTTCTCCATCTTTACGACTCGCGAGTCAGACAGCTGTCAATCAGTCCGTCACTGCGGGTCTCAGGTGCACGCCCTCCGCTCAGTCCCGCCCTCCGCTCAGTCCCCTCTGTCTCCGCTGGGCTCTGCCCACTTTTCCAGCATTTTTCAAAAATTGCCAGTGGGTGGAGTTAAGCTCTGAGCTGGGGTTTAGTTACCCTTTAAATGTAGCATTTTTGGACAAAATTCAAAATGGCTGTCAAAATTGGGTAATGTATGACTTAGTGCTGGGCGGTATACCGGTTCATACTGAATACCGGTATTTATTTTTATGATGATATGTATTTTGATGATACCGCAATACCGGTATATGGCTTAAACAACGTTCGGAACGCGCGCAGTGCGTCACAATGCTCTCATAGCATCATTTTTTGGGTCTTTGCAAACCTGTATTAACTCAGTTTTTCTTCAATATTCATTCGTCATGACAGTAAAACAGGGCATTCCAGTCAATCTCCTGCAGTATTTCCTCTCTCAATCAGTAGAAAATGTGGTTAACACCAAAAAAATACCGTCATATACCGTGAAACCGATATAATTTAGAAAAATACTGTGATATACATTTTTGGTCATACCGCCCAGCTCTAGTATGACTGCACCGAATCTAAAGAGACCAGTTTTGTGATTTTTGGCCAAAGCGTTCCGTTGACGTTGCAGAGATTCAGCTTCATGTTCATTTTTCCTTCGCTTGTTTTTTGAGAACGTTTTGACGAAATATCTTGAATTTCATAACTTTTTGTCGGCCTGGTCTGAAGATGATCTGGTTCAATTTTCACGAAAATCTGAGCAACGGCCTAGCAGAGAAATCTATACATGTGTCTTACCTGACACTGATATTACAATGGTCAGTTTTAGAAGGTTGTTATTTTTCTGTGACAGATGTTTTCATGAGAAACATCTGCAGGGCTTGAAGGAATCAAGCTTGTTTGTCAGCTTATCCTTGACTCATTGGTGAGTGTTTGCTTCTAAATGCTGATGTGTTTGTTTCCCTGCAGGAGGCGTCACATCCATGTCCTCGTCCCAGCCGATGGCCAACATGGCAGGCTCTCCGGTCATCTCGTCTCCCAGTGCTCTTGCCACACAGGTTCCTGCAGCCGCCGGTGCGCAGCCCTGAACACACTCTCACGCTCTCTCTGCCCCGGCCACAGTTTTATGTTGAGTGTAAACAAACAAAAGAGAGACTAAACTAGGTTTCTTTTTTTTTTCTCTTCCTTTTTTTTCTCGTTTTTTTTCCATACAATAATTATATATTGAAGCTGGGACACACAGCAGACAGTTATGTTGTCCAGCAGTTTTTCCTGATGATGGTGTCTGTATAGAAGCCACTACAGTGTAGAGATTCTGAAAAATGGATAATAAAATTTATTTTATATGTCCCTATTTTTGGCTTCTGTTTGTTATTCCAACAATATGGATATTTGCTGGTGAGATTGCTGTTAATCTACAGGTTTGGGTAGAGTTTAAAACAGGGGTCTCCAACCTTTTTTTCATTTGAGAGCTGCTTTTTAAAAAATGAAAGTCGCACCTGAAAGAGTGTAGTAGTAGTTCCAGTAGTCAGTACCAATACCATAACTTTTACGGTAACGTTACTTGGTATCAATTTTGCTACCACAGCAAAAGTTTTTATTTTTTTATTTTATTTAACTATTAAAAAAATAAATAATCAATTAAATTCAATACGTTTATTAGCCTATTTATGATGATATTCAGTATAAGTAAATAATACATAAACATTTAAAGACTGTATGCTGTTTAAAAGTAAACATTGTTTGTAAATAAAAGATCCAGTGAAAAATAAGCAACCATCTAGGCATAATTATTATTATAATTAGTAGAGACGTATTATTATTACATAGAGACGTAGTTAAATCTACTGTAGGCTACAACAGTAGCCTAATATATTCTGTCAATTTCTTCACGTTAAACCAAACTTTTATTTTGACGGGTTGCCTTTAAGTTGACCTTAGTGTGTTTGTGTTCATGTTATGACAGTTTTTTAAAAATGAGGGTTAGGTCCTCATTTAGAGACAAACGGCAGAGACTACAAAGACAGCGAGCGAGACGCAGAACATGCAGGAGTAATATTTAAATAGTATTTAACAGTTTAATATTCACAGACAATAGTATATATCCGGCTACATTCTGGAGTCCTGCGCTTAGATAAACACGGAAGCGACCACGCAGCTGCGGGTACTACAGAAATGCTGGTGTCACATTTTAAAAATGTCACTACCATGGTACCGAAGTCAAGTACCGGTACTTGTGACATCCCTACATTTGCATGTTTACATTTACATTTGTTCATAAATAAAAATAACCTCACGGCCCATATGTCAAACTTGATTTGCGTTGGATTGGGTGGGTCACTCTGATTAGATGAAAAGTACGTCTTGGCGAGCTACCACCAATCAGGCCACGAGCTACTGGTAGCTCGCGAGCGACGTTTTATTGAGTCCCTGCACTCCTTTTAATGCTTTTAGAGTTACAGACACACAAACTTTGTAAAAATACTATTGATGGCACTCAGGCAGGAATGTTCAATTGCTCTGATATAAAAAAAAAACAAGGTACATTTCTAGTTTCAACATTATTCGTTTTTCAGAAAATTTTGAGATCCATATATCTCTGGAAATTACTGGGCCTTAAACATTAAGAAACCAAAAGAAAAGTTTAATTCGATTCTAAAAGGGTATTAAGATATCTTTAATATGAGTTACAGGCATGCAAACTTTAGGCAAAAAAAACAAGAAGTGAATTTCTCCCATTTTTGAACGTCACTGTTGGCATATAATGCAGCAGAGATGGCTAAAGTTAACATTTAAATAATAGACCTGCAAATCTGTGTAGAGATAAAATTAGAGATAAAAATAAAGATGCTGTTGGAAAGTCGTTTACCCCCCTGTAATCTGACTCCAAATCTCAGGTGGGAAAAAAAGGTGGGAAAGCTTCTGAAATTTGGTTGATTTGACACAGAATGACCCTTTATGAACCTTATATACACACACTTAACTGCAGATACTGAAATGTACAGTACAAATATTGTAAGTGTCCCTTATTCTGTTCCTCATTTTCCCATAAAGAACCAGGATTGTCCCTTATCCTTCCAGAAGTTGGCAACCCTATGTGTAACCTATTGTGATACAGCTGAGATATTTAAATGTGCGTCTGTAACGGGTGTGTAGAGACGAGGCAGAGAACACAGACAGAAACATGATGTCTGTCAGCCCAGATCCGGCCCATATCTGGAATACGGATTGAATCCACATGTACAGTGAAAGAATAACAACTGAACTGATGCAAGAGGCGAGGATGGAGCAAAACCTACGTCAGATCAGTTGTTATTCTTTCACTGTCTACTGGAAGCTAGTTATTTTACTTGACATTTTAAATATGGATATTTTTCTCATACAAGTGCATCGCTTCGCTTCAGAAGGCCTTTATTAACCCCCCCACCCCCCTTACTTTAATTACTTTTATGACCAACAGATGCATTTTTATGGACTTCAAAAACAAAAGCAAAATTCACCACCGGTTTAAAGCTTGGAAGAGCCAGGACATTTTTAATATAACTCTTGATTGTGTTCGTCTGAAAGAAGAATGTCAGATATACACCTATAGGATGACTCGAGGAAATCATGGGCTAATTTTCATTTTTGGGTGAACTAACCCTTTAATTTTATTTCTTTGTGAACTTTTTGAACCATCAAAGTGATAGTTGCATAGCTGTCAATTTTATTAAAAAGATCTTCATTTGTGTTCAGAAGATGAAGCAAAGTCTTACAGGTTTGGAACGATGTGAGGCTGCCCCCTGCTGACCGCAGCACAGTTTCATTAATGATATTTTTGGACAAAAATCTGGCTCAATCACACTGAAATGTCTAAACTTTGCTGACAATATATTTTTTCTGTGTATTATATGATAGACCTCTTTAATAACATACAGAACCACTGATGGAGGTAAATTAATATTCCTTTTCACAGATAAATTTGTTCTGTGTTTTACAAGAAGTATCAAACCAAGAGTCTAAGTGTTTTTTCACATTTCCCAGACGAGCACAATTCTCTCCAGACGAATCATCTGTTACCCTGTTATTAGGTTGTTTCGGATCCCTGGTGAACCAGAACCTTTAAGAGACAAACAAGCAATAATGCATTTGCAATAATATTTTTTGAAACATCTGTATATTGGTACATTAATTAACATTCCTAGACATGATCACACATGAGTTCTTACTGTACTCCAGTTTCAGTGAGAGTTTGGTTGTTCACCCAAACCCAGTGTCCTTCAGTGTCCAGATCATTGAGACCAATCCAGTGCGACTCTTTAATTTTAGAGACCAGGAAAGCCTAAATGAGAAAATGTACACAAGTGTGAAATAGTGTAATAGATTATATTTACACCAAGTGAAAATGGCAGCATTTCTTAGCAATCCGCTATTTGTCTGGTTTTGTCTATTTACACCAAGTGAAAATAGTGATAGGAGTCATTCCACGAAACATCTCGGGTTATGTATATAACCCTTGTTCCCCGAGAAGGGAACGAGACACTGCGTCATCGTGTGATGTGCACCCTATAAGCTGTGGCTATAGCCTGGACGATCCAGTTGCTGATCGTCTGAGTAGATGCAGGCAGCCCTCTCTTGGGTGAGCCAAAGGACACCAACAATTGGTCTGACCTTCTCCATTGGGAAGACTTCTCCAGATAGATTTTAAGTGCTCTGACAGGACAGAGCAGGTGAAGTCTCCCCTCTTCCGCCGTCAGGTGGGGAGGAGGATGGAAAGCCTGAAGAACCAAAGACCGAGCCACCTGAGATGGCACCTTGGGTATATAACCCGGTCTAGGGTGCAAGATGGCCTTAACTCCGCCAGGGGCAAACTCCAGGCAAGTTGGCGTAACTGCCAAGGCCTGGAGATCTCCCACCCTCTTGAGAGAGGTAATGGCAAGGAGAAAGGCCACCTTGAGGGTCAGGTTCTTCGGCTCAGCCTGCTCCAGTGGCTCGAAGGGGGCCTCGGCCAGCCCTTCAAGTACCACCGCAAGGTCCCAGGTTGGGACTCTGGAATGAGCCGCCGGCCTCATCCTCCGGGCCCCACGGAGGAACTGTACAACCAGAGGGTGCTTCCCCAAGGGTTCATCACCTAGAGGTGCGTGGAAAGCCCCAAGGGCAGCCACGTACACCTTCAGGGTGGACGGGGTAAGACCAAAAGAGAAGCGATCTTGGAGGAACTCCAGCACTGAAGCCACTGGGCAGTTAACTGGGTCCACCTCACGCTCTCTACACCAAGTGGAAAAGACGTTCCACTTGAGGTTGTACAGTCTCCTGGTTGAGGGAGCTCTAGAGCTGAGCAAGGTCTCGACTACCTCTGCTGACAGGCCCGCCTCTAGGTACTAAGCCCCCTCAGGGGCCAGACCCAGAGGCTCCATAACTCCGGCCGGGGGTGAAATATTGTGCCCCCTGCCTGCGTGAGCAGATCCCTCCTCAGTGGAGAGCCGTCTAGCAGAGCTATAATGTCCGAGAACCATGCTCGAGTGGGCGGACCCTCCCGGCGGACCCGCTCCAGAACTCCCGGGAGCAGAGCGATCGGGGGGAAAGCGTACAGACGGAGCCTCGGCCACGTCTGCACCATGGCGTCCAGCCCTAACGGGGCTGGATCCCTGAGAGAGAACCACAGTGGACAGTGGGACGTCTCTCGAGACGCGAACAGGTCCACTTCCACTGGGCCGAATCTCTCGCACATGGTCTTCACCACCTCTGGGTGGAGTCGCCATTCCCCGGGCCTCAGCCCCTGCCTCGACAGGACGTCTGCTCCCTGGTTCTGGTCCCCGGGGATAAACATCGCTCTGAGAGACAATAATTTCCCCTGGGACCACAGGAGGATTTGATGCGCCAGTCTGCATAGAGGGCGCGACCTCAAAGTTGTCGTCCGAGCGTATCAGGACATGGTGGCCGTGGAGGTCCGGGTAAAAGCTCCTGAGAGCTTTGTAGATCGCCAGCATCTCCAGGCAGTTGATGTGCCATGAAGAATGCCGGGTCTCCCACAGACCTCTCACAAAGCGGCCGTCCATGACCGCGCCCCAGCCAGTGAGGGAAGCGTCTTTTGAAACGGCTCTCCGGCAACATGACGCTCCCAACACTGGCCCCTGGGACAGGAACCAAGGTTTCCATCATATGGCGAGGGAACGAAGGCATTTGCGCGTTACCCTGATCATACGAAACGGATTTCCCCTCGGGGAAAACTCCTTGGCCCTCAGCCACCACTGTAGGGGTCTCATGTGCAGCAGGCCAAAAGGTATCATGTTGGCTGCTGCTGCCATGAGTCCCAGCAGTCTCTGAAACTGCTTCACAGTGAGGCTGCGGCCTGGCTTCACTCTTGAGACCATCGCCAGTATGGACTCCACGCGCGCGGGGGATAACTAAGCCCGCATCGACGTGGAGTCCCATACGACTCCCAGGAACGTAGTCCGCTGGGAGGGCGTCAACACGCTCTTCTTCATGTTGAGTCTCAGCCCCAAGCACCTTATATGGGCCAGAACGACATCTCGATGCCGAACTGACATCTTGCGCGACCTGGCCAAAATGAGCCAGTCGTCGATGTAATTGAGTATACGGATGCCCTGGAGTCTCAGAGGAGCCAGTGCTGCATCCATACACTTCGTAAAGGTGTGAGAGGAGAGTGCCAGGCCGAAGGGAAGAACCCGATATTGGTACGCTTCGCCCCCGAAAGCGAACCTCAGGAACTTCCTGTGACATTGAAGGATGGAAATATGGAAGTATGCGCCCTTTAGATCTATCGTGACGAACCAGTCCTTGGACTGGATCTGACTCACGATGGGTGGAATTGTGAGCATCTTGAACCTGTACCTCCTCAGAGACCGATTCAAGAGCCTGAGATCTATTATTGGACGCAACCCCCCATCCTTCTTGGGAACAATGAAGTTCCGGCTGTAGAACCCGGACTCCCTGTCTGCCAGAGGAACCCGCTCTATGGCTTCCTTGGCTAACAGGGCTTGTACTTCCTGTTTATATAACCCGAACCTGCTCAGGGCCGACCGCAGTCTGGACCACTCCCTGAAACTTTGGGGGAGGGGAACTGAACTGAAGCCTGTAACCCCGTTCTACAGTCCACAGGACCCAAGTAGACACACTCAGAAGGCGAGACCACGCGCCGAGATAATCTACTAAGGGAACCAGCCTCTCTTCTTCGCCTGAAGGACGGTCCTCAGATCGACCCTAGGCTCCGAAGGCTTACCACGAGAGCGCCGCCTCTTTTGCCAAGCTCCCTCAGGAGGGGCGCAAGAAGCGACGCTGCGAGGAGGAGCTACCTGACGGCTGAGGCTGCCCTTGCTGGACAGCCTTCCCCGAGGAGCCAGAACGTCGAGGGAGGTACTGCTGGAAGGCCGTCGCCTGCTTTTTCACCTCCTGGAACCTCTAGACGACGGTGTTAACGGCGCCACCGAAGAGGCCAGAAGGCGAAATCGGGGAATCGAGGAGAAAGTGTTTCTCTCTCTCTCTCATCCCCGACAGGTTTAACCAGAAATGTCTCTCCGCGACCACCAGACCAGCCATGGAGTGGTCGATGTTGCGGGCCGTCTCCTTGGTGATCCGGAGAGACAAATCGGTGGCCTTCCGCAGCTCAAGGATATCGTCCGGAGACGGACCCTCCCCCTCGTCTAGCTCCTTGAGGAGGTCGGCCTGATAGGCCTGCAACACCGCCATAGTGTGCAGACAGCTACCAGCCCGCCCAGCTGCCATGTAAGCCCTACCCACCAGCGCCGAAGTATCATGGCATGGCTTGGTGGGTAGCACCGGGGCCTTAAGGGACGAAGCGGCCTTGGGAGAGAGGTAGCTCGCGAGAGCATCCTCCACCTGAGGCGGCGTCCCATAACCCCGCTCGGCCGCCCCCAGCACATTCCCAAAATCAAGTGCTTGGGGGGAGGAAAGTCTGGCCGAGTAGGGTTTTTCCCAGGATCTAGGATATTCTCGGACGAGGATAGGGAAAGTGCCTCAGCAGTCCCATATCCCGTCGCGAGGTCCCGTTGCGAATCCCATGATCTGCGGCGCCGCCGTGCCTCAGCAGCGGCGGGCCCAGATCCCTGGGGCTCGCGGGCTTGGCCGGTTTCATCGAACACGGCCAGCTGTGAGCGCAACACCCTGAGCGGCAGCATATCACACTCGCTACAGGTGGCTCCCACGAGAGCCGCCCTAGCGTGCTGCACGCCCAGGCATTGCACACACATTAGATGTGTGTCCGTGCCCGAAAGGAAACGCGGACACGGATGCACACATCTCCTAAACTGAGCCATCTCACTTGTTTTTTAAACGTTGGTAGACAAACAACACCAAATAGACAGAGACAATACACAGAGCGCTTCAGCTGAAGAGCGAAAAGCTGCCGTGTGTTTGCATCGGCATCCGTTTGTATCTTCCGGGTATGCCGTCATCTACTACGTCATGACGCACCACCAATCAGATTGGCTTGATTTCATTCATACTTCAGATGCGTAACGCTGAGGGCGTTCCCAAAGTGTCATCACACGATGACGCAGTGCGAGTTCCCTCGAAGGGGAACCGGTATGATTCAAGTCCCTCTGACCTTTTTAAGTTTATTTTATCTGTTTGGTCACCAAAATCTATTTTTAAAAGCTTTTTGTATCAATTGAAATGTCTCCTTTAATAAAGTTTAAAAACATGACATACAATTTTATAGATTCTGTTTACACTTGTAGCCTATTTTCTTTGCAATAAGTGTAAATAGTAGAGATGATATTTATACTTATAAATCGTGTCAGATATTATTTGCACCTCAGTGTTGTTGTCCATTAAACAGTATGCAATAATAACTCTGGTGTAAATAATTATATATTTTTAAAAATATTAAATGAATGCCCCTAACTGATGAACACAATAAACACACTTTATTTTCACTTTTTGAATATTGAATATTTTGAATATTGAAAATGCTTTTCCGATCTGATATGTGATGGATTCAAACCTCGGGTCGATTTGCGTCCAAACTTTATGCCACGCGCTTTATTGTTGCTGTGCTTAGACTAGTATGCTGAGACTAGTTTTCCAATCATCCCACTACCTGTCCGCTTGATCCTATCCCCACTCACCTCCTTCAGGCCATTTCTTCTTCTGTTACTCCTGCACTCACTCACATTGTCAACACCTCTCTTCACACCGGGACCTTCCCCACAGCATTTAAGCAGGCTCGGGTAACCCCACTGCTTAAGAAACCCTCTCTTAACCCAGCACTTTTAGAAAACTACAGACCGGTATCCCTTCTGCCTTTCATCGCAAAGACACTTGAGCGAGTTGTGTTTAACCAGCTCTCTACGTTTCTTGAACAGAACAACCTCCTGGACAACAACCAATCCGGCTTCAAAAGTGGCCACTAAACTGAGACTGCCCTGCTCTCGGTTACGGAGGCACTAAGACAGGCAAGAGCGGCTTCCAAATCCACAGTACTTATCTTACTGGATTTGTCTGCTGCTTTTGACACAGTTAACCACCAGATCCTCCTGTCAACTCTCATGAAGATGGGCATCTCAGGAACTGCTCTCCAGTGGCTCAAGTCTTACCTCTCAGGTAGGTCCTTCAGGGTGTCATGGAGAGGTGAAGTGTCTAAGTCACATCATCTAGCCACTGGAGTTCCACAGGGCTCAGTGCTTGGACCACTTCTCTTCTCCATCTACATGTCATCACTGGGATCTGTCATTCAGAAACATGGCTTTTCCTATCACTGCTATGCCGACGACACTCAACTCTACTTCTCATTTCAACCAGATGATCCCACGGTTGGTGTTCGTATCGCCGCCTGCCTAACAGACATTTCTGCCTGGATGAAGGAACATCACCTGCAACTCAACCTTGCAAAGACAGAACTGCTTGTGGTCTTAGCCAACCCAGCACTTCATCACAATCTCTCCATTCAGCTAGGATCATCAACCATAACTCCGTCCAGGACAGCCCGGAATCTTGGAGTTGTGATTGTTGATCAGCTAAAATTCACTGACCACATTACTGCAACAACCCGGTCCTGCAGATTTGCGTTATTCAACATTAGGAAGATTAGACCCTTCCTATCAGAGCATGCCACACAACTCCTGGTCCAAGCTCTTGTTCTCTCCAGACTGGACTACACTGTCAGAAAAAAAGGTACAGTGCTGTCACTGGGGCGGTACCCTAAGGTACAAAACCGAAAAGGTACTAATATGTACCTTTAAGGTACTAATATGCACTCTTAAATTACTTATATGTACCTTTTAAGGTACTAATATGTATCATTTAGGGGTGAGTAAGGTACAAAGATGTACCTTTTCACTTTTGTACCTTAAGGTACCGCCCCAGTGACAGCACTGTACCTTTTTTTCTGACAGTGTACTGTAATGCTCTTCTAGCGGGCCTTCCGGCATGTACTATCAAACCCTTGCAACTGATCCAGAATGCAGCGGCAAGGGTGGTCTTTAACGAGCCGAAGAGAGCACACGTCACGCCTCTCTTCATCAGTCTCCACTGGCTCCCAATAGCCGCTCGCATCAAATTCAAAACACTGGTGCTCGCCTTCAAAGCAACCACTGGCTCTGCACCAAGATACCTAAACTCGCTTGTGCAGACTTACACACCCTCCAGGAGCTTACGTTCTGCCAGTGAACGACGCCTTGTGGTGCCATCCCAAAGAGGCATGAAATCACTCTCACGGACCTTTTCCTGGACCGCACCCACCCTGTGGAATGACCTGCCTATCTCAATTCTAGCAGCCGAGTCTGTAACCATTTTCAAAAAACAGCTAAAGACACGTCTCTTCCAGCAGCACCTGATCAATCAAGAATAGCACTTAACATTCTATTCATTTTCTGTCTGTCTGTCTGTCTAAAAAAAAAAAAAAACCTTCTGTCCTGTGTGTTCTGTGCTAGATTAACTGAGACTTGTTACAGCACTTACGTACTGTTACATACTGTTGCCCTTGACTGTTCTAGCTGCTTCTATTGCTCTCATTTGTAAGTCGCTTTGGATAAAAGCGTCTGCTAAATGTAAATGTAAATGTAGTATCTTCCGTCGTTTTGTCTGGTCCAACCAGATGTCAGTGGGTGGAGTTAGTGCAAATAACATTTGCCAACAAGGTGGGCTATTTGCACTTACTGTAAATAGACACTGGCAATTGGAAATTGGAAACTGGCATATAAACACTGGAAATTGGCATATAAACCCTTTAAAAAAACATTTAGTTTTATCTGTGTGATCGAAACTTAATATTTCTGAATTGATCTGACTTGCCTGTTCTGATTGGCTGATTATGATCACCAGATCAGCTCCTTTTGAAACACAGACATCTCGACTGCTCGTCCAGTTCAGTTTATCAGAGCTGAATGAATACAGCTTTCCACGACAAGCTATCCAGCCGTCCACATTACAAGACTGAGCTGTGAGTAATGAATAAAGTGTGATTAAACCTTTTATTATTTAGATCATACAGTTAATCAAACTGGTTCCATGTGCAAAAATATTCACACTTTGTCTCACACTAAGCTTGTAAACTGACACTCACCGTTGTAAAAGGACAGCCATTCTCTGAGTGTGTTGTATCTGGCTGTAAGATCATTAAACTCTTTCTTCATCTCTGGTGAAAAGACAATTAAAAAGTTGCTGCTACTTAAAAAATTGAAGTCAGAGCAGAAGACTGTGGCATTTTCAAATGAATGAAAATGTCAAATAAAAGCCAACTCATCAACATGAAGCAGAAGCTGTTCTCTAACTCTGGTGTAGTTGGTTTTAAGTTCCTCTAGTTCTCTTATCATGACTTAGAAGATAAAGCAGATAAAGTTTCTCACACGGTCAGTTCAATGAACACTCAACACTGTTAATGAAACATGTCTGTGCTCTACCGTTTATGAAATATAGTTTTCTCACCTCTTCTGTTGATGATGTGCTGCTCATTCAGTGATTCAGAATCAGCGAGCTTATGATTATCTGATTGAGACAAAAGCAGCAGCGGAAAATATGTGTTTTAGAGGAAAGTCACACACATGCACACTTAAGACTGGAATGATCTACAAAACAACGTTTGAATGGAGTTTGTTAATGGCAGTTTACACCTTCAATATGGAGGTTTGTTTGAAAACACTTGCCTGATAAAACAGCTTTACTGAAAAGTGTGATTTTACAAATAAAGAGCTACTAAATATTGCATTTAGTGATGATGCTACTGTCCCACACTGAGGTCAAGCAGAAGTACTTACAGTAACTCAGTCCATCCACACTGAACAGAGCAAAGATCTAGTATCAGATATACTCACAAATCATCCAGAGAGCGCAGAGACCTCCGAGAGCAAGAACAAGAGAGAAACCCAGAAGAGTCAGAAGAACTTTAGTCCACTTAGAGTAGTGTTTCTCAACGGGGGCGTTCAAAGCACAACGGGGGGCGTTGGAAGCAAGATTTCTGAAAGGGGGGCGTTCAGGTGTTCCTGGGGGGCGTTCACGAGTTTACAACAAAAATCCAGGCAAAGCCAGATTAAACATGTAGGCTAATTAGTTGCAAAATAATTGCCTACAACATTATAAAATCTGCCAGTTTAATGCGACATGTAAACTATGAATCGTTTTTTTTTTGTTGCAATGACTCAAGCCTCAATCCGGTGTAGAGCTTAGATCGGGCTCAAAAAATTAAGCCCAACCCTACCTGAGCCCGATGCCCGGCCCGGCCCGACACATTAACTGTAATTATGAGCCCGAGCCAGGTTAAAACCCGACCATTTTTTAATACTTGGGCGTTCTGACGAGAACGAGCATAAAGAGCGAAGCGGACCGGTGTGACAATCAGCTCAATGCAGGCGCGCGCTCATGAAACACCGGTAAAATGATGTTTGCTCAAATCCAGCTCAGACATGACATTTATCTGTACTGTAGCCTAATAATACATTAAACAATGTTTATATATATATATGTTATTTTTTTAAATATAGAGGCTATATATATATATATATATAGCCAACAATATTTTCTTGGCACAGATATATATATATATATATTTTTTTTTTTAAATAACATATAAAAATCAAAAATATCAAATATAAAATTAAATGAAATCCATTTTTTTCCCTCCCTAATTACGTTTTAATTTTTATGGATTCCGTTTTTTTGGACTCCATTTTAATGGTTAAATTATTATTATTATTATTATTATTATTGTAATTAAAAAGCATGTCTAGTTAATTGAAATAATGAAACCAATTACAGCTTTAGGGCCCTATGAAATACGTTTTCCCCCATCCAATTCCGTTAATTTTTTTTATTTTATTTTTTTTATTACCAAATTCTGTTTTCAAATCAAATGAAGAAATAAAACATTACTTTAATTTAACTTTTAATCATAAGAAATTAAACAAACTGTTTTGTCAAACAACATGCTGCACTGAACTTTATTGATCAAATTAAAACATGGAAGAAAACGTGATTCCTTAAATTAAGTTTTAATAATATTGTATTATTATTAGTGTTATTATAAGAAAGAAAATAATCTGAATTTTTATAACGATTCCAAGTAGGAACCGGTTCTCGATGCCCAATACTAGTAACGATGGTGCTAGCAAACATTCTAGAGCGCTCTTTAGTTCCTACTGAATTGTGACATGGCGTGCCTTTTCACTTGCCCATTAATCTAGTATTGATGGTCATTGAAGAAACTGTCATGCAGATGGGCTGAGGATGGGAACCGATGATGGTGAATTAAAATTTTACTGAAATTGGAATCATAGGCGCAAGCGAGATGATTGACAGGACGATAGCGGAGGCACAAGCGCAAGATCACTGTTGTTAATAACAAAAACACAAACCACAAATTGAGGGTGTCCGTTTTACAGGGGAATTTCCAAATATCTTTTATTTGTTATAATTCGGGTATAGATATTTTGTCATCCGTCTTATTCGTTTTTTTAACAAAAGTTTAACATACGCAAGTTTTTTTTTTATTGTTGTTGTATTTTCATTAAAAATAGGCTAATAACGAACAAAAAATTAAACATTCTTTTGAAAGTAATTAAAGAGGAAATTATGAGTTATCATACAAGCAATACGAATATCATACGAGCAAGAGTACTATTTTTCCAGAGTAGCCTATCAGCACGATTGCAAAATGCAATATTAATTTTATACAACAGTTCAATAAAAAAACAAGATGTCATTTTTTTACAGTTTTTCTCTATTTTTCCAACAAAAATAGCTTCAAACTAAGTCTAGGTTTCGTTCTCGCATAATTCACCGTTTTTGAACAGTTGAATGATTCAATAATCCATTATGCCGCCAACTACACTGGCAGTTTATAGTTTCATAGGCCTGGAATAATTAAAATTTTCCCAACATTTCATATTTCTATAATTAAAATATTATATTTAGAACTTAAATCTAAAAATCTCATTACATTAGATGGTGTGAGATGGTGGTCCAGTGGGTTAAACCCTGGAACTGATATGCAGAAGGTTGCTGGTTCGATCCCAGCGGTCACCACCAGTGTGTCCTTGAGCAAGGCCCTTTACTCCATGTTGCTCCAGGGGGATTGTCCCTGTAATAAGGGCTTTGTCGCTTTGGATAAAAGTGTCTGCCAAATGCATAAATATAAATATACATTATTTAGGCAATTGTAATTACAGTGTAAGTGGATTTTGATAAATGGTAAGATGGATTTTGTTGATATTGATTTAATTTAATTCTTATAACAGCCATAGTGTATCGTGGTAAATAGTGTAATTACTTAAAAAGATGGTCAACAATATGTAACTTTACTTTATAAGAGGTGTGCCCTAAAAAGTGAGCATGCAATTTTGAGAACACCAAAGCGCACGTTCTTTAGTCTGTTTGGATCCTTCAAACACAAGTTTGCACTGCCTGTTTGGTTTACCTGTTCAGCCTAGTAACATGCGTTTTGTCCGACTCATAGCACGTGATTTACCATATAAGCGCGCATTCTTAACGCGTTTTCCTTGACCCCAAAGCACACGTTAAGAACGCGCGTTTTTGTGGTAAATCACGCGTCAAGGACGAGCGTTTTGCTGTCAAATCGCCAGCGCCCTGCCAGGCGCGCCCACTCGCGATATTCCAAAATTCTATTATGGAATCTTATGAGGGCGCTACTCTAGCCTGTTAGTCCTCTATAATGTTATATAATATTGAGGAAATACAGAAATTATTTAGAAACGCACAACAGAAGCTACATATAGAAAATACCCAAAAATATACATCTATTTTTTTTATACCATCGCTTTGGCGCCCCCAAGGCCCCTTTCCACGTGTTCCACGCAAACGCCCCTAATATAGTCCCAAAATTTATAAACACTACTTATAGATGTACTAGTGATTCAGGATAAGACAAAAACATGGTTTGGGAAATGGATTCATGATGTACTCCCTCATTATATACATTTTGTACATTTTAAATACAAACAAAGTTATGGATTTAATAATAGCTAATAATATTAAGAAAATAATGACGTGAATAATATACATATTATTATTATTCAAACAGCAAGAATACAGCACACATTCAATAAAGAAATTGGGGGGGGGGGGGGGGGGGGTTGGGGGCGGTAAGGGACCTGGATAATGGATAGGGGGCGCTGGCCCAAAAAAGGTTGAGAACCACTGACTTAGAGGAACTGACTTTCCTCTCACTTTCTTGCTCTTCAGTGGAGTTACCTGGGGTTAGAAATTTGATGAGATAAAGGACATTATTTCTGAACCCTTGAATCATTGCAGCATTTCTGTCTGGAACCATTCCTGAATTTACACTGGGTTTATTTCAGTAAAATACATGTTTAACAGAACACATTTTCAACACATTGACCCAACCTGACATTTTATTAATTGTACTCTAGTAGTAATACTGTTCTAAGTTTATTACTGCATGATTGAAATAAAACATACAAAACCACTGCTAGAGAAAACAAGATTTGTGTAATTAAATATCTGACTCAAAACCTTATAGTTGAAATAAAGATCTCGTGAAAACTACGTCCATATGACAGCTTTCATGACACATTAGAAAAAATATAACACTGTTCTTAAATCGGTTTCAACACTTCTAGTCCGCTCACAGGAAGTCAAGGTAAACTTTACACCAATTCACACATCACTGTTACTTTAAGCAAACTCTTTGTAAAAAAAAAAAATTTTTTTTTTATTTATGCTTTTGGCAGATGCTTTTATCCAAACATTATATTACATTTAATACTGTATGTGAACTTTTTCTGCTTTCATGACTTTGGTGTTGGGATCATCATGATCTACTGTCTGAGCTACTGGAGCTTTTTTATTTAAATGACAGCGCTTGATTCCCAGGGAACACATGAATGGATAATATGTATACCTTGAATGCAATATAAACCACTTTTGACAAAAGCTTCTGCTAAATATGTAATTGTTGAATGAACATAAGAAAACCTTACACAGTTACTGCAGTGCTAAATCTTAGAAATAGCAAATATAATGCAAATGCTGATCATATCCCATCCTTACCTTTGTGTTGAGAGCAGTTTTCATCTGAAGCAACTGTTGAAAGTATGATATCAGAATTATCATAGATTGGATCCATTTCATGAGCCTGACAGAAGACGCGTCCGCTGAGACTGGAGTGCTGCTGGAGTTTGGTCAGAATAAGGAAGTCACATAAAATCTCTTCAATACAGACGGGAAATGATGAAGTTATGAGTCTGAAGAACAAATCTAGCAACTAATATTGCATGGTTGATATACACTGATGAGCCAAAATATTATGACCAGTCACAGGTAAAGTGGATATTGCTGATCAACAAGGCCACATCTTAAGGTCTGGGAGGATTAGATGTTAAGCAAACAATCTGTTCTCATGATAAACGTGTTGGTTTCAGTAGAAATGGGCAGGAATAACGGTCTTAGCGACATTGAGAAAGGCCAAATTGTTTTGGCAAGACGAGTGGGTCAAAGTATCTCTGAAACGGGAAGGCTTGTGTGTTGCTCCCGGTCAGCAGTGATGAGAATTTAGTGTCCGAGGAGGGACAAACCACAAACCGGCGACAGGGTGTTGGGTGCCCAAGGCTCATCGATGCACAAGGGAAATGAAGGATATCATCTTGAATAATTATGATTAATTATCATCACCAATTGATCATCTGTGGGATGTGGTGGACCAACAAGTTCAATCCACCGCGGCTCCACCTCACAACATACCCCAGACAGCAACATAGTGTCGGCCCAGATCCGGCCCACATCTACGCATTGAATCCACATGTACCAGATGTGGCCCGGATCTGTTTCTTTCTGGGACAGGACTTGAAGGATCTGCTACTAACATCTTGGTGCCAGATAACACAGGACACCATCAGAGGTCTTGTAGGGTCCATGCCTCGGCTGGTCGGTGCTGTTTTGGCAGCATGCAGATCTCATGAAAACTGCGTCCATATGACAGCTTTCATGACACATTAGAAAAAATATAACACTGTTGTTAGATAGGTTTCACAGCATCACAAGAACAGAAACACTTCTAGTCCGCTCACAGGAAGTCAAGTGGTAAACTTTACACCAATTCACACATCACTGTTACTTTAAGCAATAAAGCAATGTTTATGCTTTTGGCAGATGCTTTCATCCAAATATTATATTACATTTAATACTGTATGTGAACGTTTTCTGCTTTCATGACTTTGGTGTTGGGATCATCATGATCTACTGTCTGAGCTACTGGAGCTTTTTTATTTAAATGACAGCGTTTGATTCCCAGGGAACACATGAATGGATAATATGTATACCTTGAATGCAATATAAACCACTTTGGACAAAAGCTTCTGCTAAATATTGAATTGTTGAATGAACATAAGAAAACCTTACACAGTTACTGCAGTGCTAAATCAGTGCTAAATAAGAGCACTTTGGGTTTGTTTTTGTGTCTCTATCCAGACACACAGTATTTCTACACAGCATAAAGTTTTGGATAAAAATAAAGTTTAAAACTATCTCAAAGTGAATCATTTGCATTTACATTCAGTCAGTGATTGAGTTATGTTCTGTTTGTTTAATGGAAATAAACTTGCAATAAGATATTGTAAATTGCACAATGGAGGACGTTATCAATATCATTCAAAGAAACTCTTTTGGTGTTCTGAAAGACTAAATGCAAAATTAGTGATTTGCTTGTCACATGTGCAAGCTTGTTTTTCATCATTGTTTTATTGTTGATAATTTGCTTCTGACCTACAGGAAGACTGAAATGACTGAATGTCCCTCTTGCTAATACCAACAGCAACTTCTCTCATGCTCTGAACAGTGGGATTTTCTGTCATGTGGACTTCTAGTCAAAAGGTGCTTCTCAGGTCCTTATTTGTGCATCTCTAACCGGTCCTACTCGACCCGCTCCGGGCAGGATTTGAACTGGGATTTCTGGCATGGAAGGCAGGCGTGCTAACAAGGACACTAAAGACTGCAGCCGTTAGGGGGCTTCTGAAATTGAAAAAGTCTATCATTTGCATGCATCAACAGTGGCAGTCCTGTTGCGAATATTAAATTGTAATTATGAATAGTTAATCAGAATCAGAAAGAGCTTTATTGCCAAGTGTGCTTGCACACACAAGGAATTTTTCTTGGTGCTGAAGCACAATACAAACACAGCAAGAACATAGTATTACAAATTCTAAGAATAAAAATATGAAAAATAGTATAAAAAATATAAGGTCACAGTTACGTTTAGTCAGAATAAACATTTACAGATTATGAACATATTTACCGTATTTGAGTAGTATGAATATTTAAACATTAATAATCTCCTGAGTTTAAAAGAAACTAATTATTCCCGTGTTGGCTGAGTTCACATTTGATTCTTGTCTGATCGTGTGTTTTGTTGTTTAGCTGCGTCTGATAGACTGGGGTTTAGCAGAGTTTTATCACCCCAGTCAGGAGTACAACGTCAGGGTGGCGTCTTGATATTTCAAAGGACCTGAACTACTGGTGGACTATCAGGTGAGACAAGAGACAGCGATACAAACAAGTCTTGGTTTGCTGTTTGAGACACAAATCTAGCATCAAAAGCATCTGTTCAAGCTTTAATCTGATCAGTTTTGTGATTGTTGGCCAAAGCGTCCAGAAGTTATAAGGATCATTTTTCATATCTCCTGACCACTAGGTGGCACTGCGTCGAAGCGCTGCAGGCAGCCTCAGGTCATGGTTGTCATGACACACACCAAGTTTGGTCAGAATTCGCTAAAGCGTTTCAGAGATTCAGCTTCATGTTCATTTTTCGTTCACACATTTTTTGAGAATGGTTTGACTAATCAACTTGAATTTCATAACTTTTTGTCGGCCTGGTCTGAAGATGATCTGGTTCAATTTTCCTGAAAATCTGAGCAATGGCTTAGGGGGAGTTTGAAAACGTCTCGGTTACGTATGTAACCCTCGTTCCCTGAGGAGGGAACGGAGACGTACGTTAGTGACTAACGAATGGGGGTTTCGCTTAGAAGCCAATTATCTTCGAGAATTCAACAGCGCCCAATGGCAGTGCCAATGCCATGGGCATGCGGAATTTGCATGCGTAACTCCGCCCCACCTCGTGGGTATATAAGGAAGTACGCTGGCAATATCGCATTATGTTACTGCTGCAGGAGCCAAGACTGAACTCCGCGTTCCAGGCAGCACGGCTGACGTGGCAGAGGAAACGTACGTCTCCGTTCCCTCCTCAGGGAACGAGGGTTACATACGTAACCGAGACGTTCCCTTTCGTTCAGTCACTACGACGTACGTTAGTGACTAACGAATGGGGGTTCCAATACAACAACGCCACTCAGCCGTCATCCAGTGCCCTGCATAAGTGTGAGTACCCTGTCATAAGACTAGTACGGACGAAGGACACCTACTTATCACAGGATTACCAAGGTACACTGGGAAGCATATCCCAGTGAGGGAATGCCAAGATGCCTACCCGTGGGGAGGACTTAGAGAATACACATATGACCCGCTAAGGGCTGCATATGGAAGATCTCTAGGGTACCAGCCGAAGGTGGATTTTTAACCCTAGGGGCGGCAGGGACTTGCCAAGGGAAAGACACCTGCTCGCTGAGGAGGTTTACGGTGGGAATACTCGTGTGGGGGTCGCCGGAGGGGAACCATGCACACGGAGCACCTGGCCGGACATGAGGGTCTGGGCTCGAAAGGGCAGACTGAACTGATGTCGGCGTCAGCAGTGCTGGAGGAGCTCAGGGCTCTCGGGGAGCTCACCTGAGGAAAATATCGCACGTATCCAGTCCTTGGAGTGGAATGGCGAGCAAGCGAAGACACCTGAGCCTGGCCCATTACCGGCCACCCGTAGGGGCGAGTACATAGTTGGACACTGGCTCCACTCAGAGATTGTAGAATCTGGCGAATGTGTTTGGTGTCGCCCAGCCTGCAGCTCTGCAGATGTCTGTTAGCGATGCGCCATGCGCTAAAGCCCAAGAAGAGGCCACACTCCGGGTGGAGTGTGCCCTAACCCCAAGGGGACATGGTCGACCTTGCTGCTGGTAAGCCAAAACAATGGTGTCCACTATCCAGTGAGACAACCTCTGCTTTGAGAGAGCACTTCCCTTCCGCTCTCCACCATAACAAACAGGTCCCCGACCCTCTTAAGCGAGGCCAATGCGGTCAGCAGAGCCGTCTTCATAGACAAGAATTTAATCTCGGCCGACCGCAAAGGCTCAAAGGGAGGCCTCTGCAGAGCACTTAAGACTACTGAGAGGTCCCAAGAGGGTACGAGAGGAGAGCGAGGAGGATTTAGTCTCCTCGCCCCCCTCAGGAACCTGATGATCAGGTCGTGCTGACTTACCTTTTTGTCTCCCAGGAGATCGTGGTGGGCAGATATTGCGGCCACGTACACTTTAAGGGTGGAAGGAGACAGCCTTCGTTCCACCCCCTCCTGGAGAAGAGGTCCTCCTGGACCCGATCGGGCATTTCCAGGGGTCTTCTTGGCGGGAAGAACACCATGTGACGAAGAGGTTCCACTTCAACGCATAGAGACGTCGCGTAGACTCAGCTCTAGCGGAAGTGATGGTAGCGACCACCGCAGGTGGAAGACTACTCAAACCTGCCGCGTCCCGTCCAGAAGCCAAACGTGGAGCTTCCAGAACGCCGGACGCGGGTGCCAAACGGTGCCCCGTCTCTGAGTGAGGAGGTCCGGTCTCAGAGGAATAGGCCAGGGAGGGGCTGTCGCAAGGAGTAGAAGTTCTGAGAACCAGGTCTGGCCGTGCCAATACGGGGCGACCAACATGACCTGCTCCTTGTCCTCCCTGATCTTGCACAGTACCCGTGCAAGGAGGCTCACTGGGGGAAACGCATACTTGCGTAGCCCGGGCGGCCAGCTGTGCGCCAGTGCATCCGTGCCGAGGGTGCCCTCGGTCAGGGAATAATACAGGGAGCAATGGGAAGAATCCTGGGAGGCAAACAGATCTACCTGTGCGTCGCCGAACCGTTCCCATATCAGCTGGACCGTCTGGGGGTGGAGTCTCCACTCTCCGGGGAGAGGCTGAAACCGTGAGAGCTCGTCGGCTGCACAGTTCAGGTCTCCCGGGATGTGGACAGCACGAAGGGACCTCAGGCGCTTCTGACTCCACAAAACGAGATGGCGGGCGAGTTGAGACATACGGCGGGAGCGTAGACCGCCCTGGTGGTTGATGTACGCTACTACGGCCGTGTTGTCTGTCCTGACTAGTACATGTTGACCCTTCAGCAACGCTCGGAAGCGGTGCAGGGCGAACCGTACTGCCAGTAACTCGAGGCAATTGACATGCAGAAGGCGCTGGGGTCCTGTCCAGGAGCCCGCGGCTGCTTGTCCATTGCACATGGCACCCCAGCCCGTGGATGATGCATCTGTTGATACAACAACATGCCTGGAAACTCGTTCTAAGGACACTCCGGTCCGTAGAAAACTGAGGTTCGACCACGGGGTGAGAGTCTGTAAGCTGGCCCGAGTCACTTGTACCCGGAGCGTGCCAGACCGCCATGCCCATCTCGGGACTCGATCGCGTAGCCAGTGCTGAAGCGGTCTCATATGAAGCAATCCGAGCGGCGTCACCGCGGCTGCAGATGCCATATGCCCCAGGAGCCTCTGAAATAGTTTCAGTGGAACCGCATTCTTGCCCTCGAGTTGACGAAGGGAAGTCAGCAGAGACTGCGTGCGCTCGCTCGAAAGCTGCACGCACATGGCGACCGAGTCGATATCCATACCGAGAAAAGAGATCCTCTGCGCGGGGCAAAGTTTGCTCTTCTCCCAGTTGACCCGAAGGCCCAGACGGGCTAGGTGATGGAGCACCAGATCTCTGTGTCCGCAAACCTGCTACCGAGAGTGACCCAGTATGAGCCAGTCGTCGAGGTAATTCAGGATGCGAACCCCGTGCTGCCGAAGGGGCGCAAGGGCTGCCTCGGCAATCTTCGTAAAGACGCGAGGGGACAGAGATAGCCCGAATGGTAGAACTGCGTACTGATATGCCCGCCCCTCGAAAGCAAACCGTAGGAACGGTCTGTGTCGAGGTAGAATGGAGACATGGAAGTAGGCGTCCTTCAGGTCGATCGCTGCAAACCAATCGTCTGAACGAACGCATTCGAAAAGGCATTTCGCTGTCAACATCTTGAACGGAAACCGGTGAAGGTAACGGTTCAAGACGCGCAGGTCCAGGATTGGCCGTAGCCCACCGGTCTTTTTGGGTACGATGAAGTACGGGCTGTAAAACCCGGAGTTCATCTCGGCTGGAGGGACAGGTTCGATCGCACCCTTCGCCAGTAGGGTGGCAATCTCCGCTCGCATGACGGGGGCATTGGCCCCGATCATAGTGGAACGGACTCCCCGGAAGCAGGGAGGAACCTGCGCGAACTGAATCGCGTAGCCGCGCCTGATGGTCCGCGCGACCCAGCGGGACAGCCCTGGAAGCTGAAGCCAGACTCCCAGAAACTGCGCCAGCGGGGTCATTCGGAGCACAGACGTACCCGGTGTGGGCTTGCAGCGATGCAGCGTCACCGGCCCGGACATGGGAGGCTGAGGGGCGTCCCGGTGCGGGGGCACGGTTGACTGCTGCGTCCTGACAGAGGAGACCAGGGAAGGACGCACGTTCCACTGGGGTCTGCTCTGCCAGGAGGCTGGCGACAGAGTGGGATGCGAGTGGCGGGACCCGTGGGTGGCGCGCACCGTCATCACCGGACTCTGTGGGCTCAGAGATGGGAGTGTTAATTCTTTCTTTGACCAAATTAGGGTGCTGCTGACCCGTGGGCCAGCAGCTGAACAAAGGATTCTCCCCCGGCCCTCCACCGGGGGAAGGAGTGGTCCTGCTACCATCTCCTCGAAAGAATTTCCCATCCCTGAGCCGTCCGTCTCAGGAGCGCCGCTTGGCCTGGCGTTTAGCGGGGCGCGGGGCGGCCTGAGGGGACTTGGACGCCTTCCTACGGCTTCCTCCGCGACCCGGCCCGGGTGAAGGCTGCTGCTTGGACCGGGTGGGAGGGGCGGGAGCCTTAGGAGGGCGTCCTCGGCGTGGAGCAGACTGAGACGACTCTGCCGGCGGCTGGGTGGAGGCAGCAGCTGGCCGCCGGGGCAGTACGTGTTTTATAGCCTCAGTCTGCTTCTGGGCGATTGAGAACTGTTGGGCAAAGTCCTCAACCGCCCCGCCGAAGAGGCCGGCCTGTGATATGGGGGCATCGAGGAACCGGGTTCGCTCGGTGTCCCGCATATCGGCCAGGTTCAGCCACAGGTGACGCTCCTGGACCACGTTTGTGGACATCACTTGACCCAGGGAGCGTGCGGTCACCTTCGTCGCCCGGAGAGCGAGGTCGGTGGCGGCACGCAGCTCATTTAAGAGCCCCGGATCAACTCCACCCTCGTGCATGTCCTTGAGGATCCTGGCTTGGTAGACCTGGAGGATCGCCATGGCATGCAAAGAAGCGGCGGCCTGCCCCGCGGCTCTGTGCGATTTCGCCACCAAGGTTGATGTGAATCGACAGGCTTTGGAGGGGTGCTTTGGATCGCCGCACCAAGTTGAAGCGCTCTGAGGACACAGTTGCATCGCAACAGAACGTTCAACTGGGGGGACCCCAGTGTACCCTTTAGCCGCCGCCCCATCGAGGGCGGAGAAGGTGGAGGAAGTCGCTGACCGGTCACGGGAAGACAACGGGGACTTCCAGGACCGCGCGAGTTCCTCATGCAGCTCGGGAAAGAAAGGTATTGGGGGCGGGGACTGACGGTTGTCAGCGCGCACTCCCAAAAACCAATCATCGAGCCTTGAGCGTTCGGGACAGGGCGGAGGGTTCCACTCTATCCCTAAGCTCGCGGCTGCCCGAGACAGCATGGCTGTCAGCTCTGGGTCCGACTCGAGCAATGCTGGAATGCCCGAAGGCGGCAACACAGCCGAGTCATCATCCTCAGAGGACTCGAGCCCACCTTGTGATGCGGTGACCGACATCGCATCCTCCTCCGGAGCGCCAAACGAGATGCGCGGGGGGGCCGAAGCAGGCCCCGCGATCTGCGTCTGAACACTCGCGGGTTGCAGTGTGCAAGACGGGGGTGTGGCCCGAGGCATGAGCGTCGGGGCTTTGTTCCACACCGTAACCGTCAAGTCACCCTGACCACCAGCCGAAGTACTGGGCCTCTGGGACTCAGTAGATCGGGGTGTGGTAGAGGGGACTCTCACTTCTTTACGGAGGTCATGGAGTCTTGACCGCAACACTGCGATGGTCATATTCCCGCAGTGGGAACATGACTCATCCACAAACGCTGCCTGGGCATGCTGAAAGCCCAAACATACCAGACAGTGTTTGTGCCCATCGGAAGAGGAAAGCAACCGGCCACACCCAGAAGTACACAGACGAGACATCCTGAAAAGGACGTGTCACGTGCAAGCTCTTTTAGGAGAGGAAAGCCTCGCAGAGAACGCCGAAGCGCCCAGGGACCACACACCAGCTGTCAGACGGACCACTGCGCAGATCAGCAGGCAGGCAGTATGATGATCACTGGAACGCGCCGTAACACCAACGTCTCTGGAAAGCTGCTCGTCTCAAAGCTTTGTCGAAGACTCAGGATCAGGCTTGAAGGAGTGAAGAGATACTCTTGGCTCCAAAGCAGAAACATAATGCGATATTGCCAGCGTACTTCCTTATATACCCACGAGGTGGGGCGGAGTTACGCATGCAAATTCTGCATGCCAATGGCATTGGCACTGCCATTGGGCACTGTTGAATTCTCGAAGATAATTGGCTTCTAAGCGAAACCCCCATTCGTTAGTCACTAACGTACGTCGTAGTGACTGAACGAAAGGGAAAGTAGGTTTTTCGGAAAATCCAAAATGGTGGAAAAATGTTCATGAAGGAAAATTATGGCCTATGGTGCAATCTTGAGCCAAGGAATCAGAAGAAACTGAATTTAGTTTCTAGCCCTTGCGGTTCAAAAGTTGTTAGCATAAACGTGAGTGTAACTTTGAACAGTTGGTGGCGCTAGAGGGATTGATTTAGAGACTTCAGAATTGCTATAGTGATCGTTCAGACTGACCTCTATCTGTGTGCCAAATTTCACAGCTTTCCCGCAAGCGGTTCTATGCCATTGACTTCCAGAGCGGAAGAAGAGATGGAAAAAGAAGAATAAGAACGCCAACGATACAAAAGGTGCTTGACTCCTAATTACGATTACAAAACTATTGGTATTTTTTTCTGTGACAGATGTTTTCATGAGAAACATCTGCAGCTCTTGAAGGAATCGAGCTTGTGTTTCTTGTGTTTGTCAGCTTATCCTTGACTCATTGCGTGTGTGTTTGCTTCTAAATGCTGATGTGTTTGTTTCCCTGCAGGAGGCGTCACATCCATGTCCTCGTCCCAGCCGATGGCCAACATGGCAGGCTCTCCGGTCATCTCGTCTCCCAGTGCTCTTGCCACACAGGTTCCTGCAGCCGCCGGTGCGCAGCCCTGAACACACTCTCACGCTCTCTCTGCCCCGGCCACAGTTTTATGTTGAGTGTAAACAAACAAAAGAGAGACTAAACTAGGTTTCTTTTTTTTTTCTTCCTTTATTTTCTTGTTTTTTTTTTTCTTCATACAATAATTATATATTGAAGCTGGGACACACAGCAGACAGTTATGTTGTCCAGCAGTTTTTCCTGATGATGGTGTCTATATAGAAGCCACTACAGTGTAGAGATTCTGAAAAATGGATAATAAAATGTATATGTCCCTATTTTTGGTTTCTGTTTATTCGAACAATATGGATATTTGCTGGTGAGATTGCTGTTAATCAAAAGGTTTGGGGATTTAAAAGTACAACATAATTCATAGACAAAAATAAAACGTGCAAGAACCATTTTTACATTTGTGCATTTGGCAGATGCTTTTATTCAAAATTGCTTTCCAAGTTTACATTATAACAGTAATATTGTGAAAAGCTGGAAGCTCAAGCATGTTCTTCAGAATATTTGGACTAAACTGCTCTTCATATGGATTTGTTTTATGATCTCTCTTTGAACTTGGAATAGTTGTGTAGCTGTCAATGGAGGCAGAACTGGCTCAGATTTTATTAAAGGTCCCATGGCATGAAATGTTCATTTTATGAGGTTTTTCAACATTAATATGAGTTCCCCTAGCCTGAATAAGTGGCTAGACATTTTGATCGATGTAAACCGAGTTCTGGCCGTCGTTCTCTGCCTTTGAGAAAATGACAGCTCAGACGAGCTGATCTTATATTTTCCTGTTATGACGTCATAACAGGAACGGTTACCTCCCTTTCCTCCGGCCAGAGAATTTGGCACGCCCATGCGAGCGCCATATTTGTTTGTCCTCGAGAGATCATGGCTTGTGAACGAGTGAATGCTGGCAGTTTCTCAGTGTTTGTACAAATGAAAACAGAAGTCTTTTTTCAGTTCCTTCTGATCTGTGATTTCTGATGTGTAGCTAATTATTCAAGTTCACACAGAACTTTATTATTCGTGCTGCGGCTTCTCTCTCTCCCGACACAGAACGGTGTTGTAGTGTTTTCTATCTTGTGAGTCAGTGTTTTTGTACATCCTCGTCACGTCTATCTGTTCTAAAATGTGCATACAGTCGTGAGTTTCTGCTCAACATCGGCAGAGCCACATCTTTAGAGATAAACCTCACGCACGCCGAAGCTCGGGCTGCACTGACCGGTCGGCCTTCAACATCACAGACCCCCAGTACTGCATCTCACCTACAACGGAGGCACTAAACGCGGCACGAGATTAAGCAGAAGGGGGGGTAAGCGCGGGGTCTCCGGGCTAGGCTAGCCAGCAATCCCCACAATAAACTGGATTACATTCGATTACTGCTGTTGTCTTTGTTTGCGCTGTGTACTCAATGCAAGTCACTGACGCCTTTCATATGATAGGAAAATATCTCAAAATAATGCTATAATCAACACTTACTCGTAACTCGTTCATCTCGACAGCTGTAATGGTACATTACATGTGTTACAAAGCTGGTAGAATAAGAAGGAAGACGGGCTCGGCGTGACTGGGACTCGTGTTTATTCAGATACAAACAAAATAAACTCGCGCTGAAAGCGCTCTCACAACTCAGTAGTTACAATATAACTTTGTTAGCAATCGCTCCGTCTCTGGTCCATTAGTGATGTCCGGTTCGCGAACGAATCGTTCTTTTGAACCGGTTCATTTTAGTGAACCAGTCGAACCAGTTCACCAAATCGGACTGAATCGTTCTAAACGGTTTGTGTCTCGAGATAGCGCTGATCCAACATTTACTAAAGTTACTAACTTTCTGACATGAGTGACAGATCCTCCGATTAGAAATAAACGAATAACCTGAAGTATATGCTAGTAACTGACGTGCTGAGAGAACTGATGAGAAGTGACATCCATCTCTCTTGCAGGCTTGTGCCTCGTAGACCTCGTTAAACCACGCCCCCTCCGCTACTCATTTTAAATGCAAAGATGTCAGCCAATCTCAACAGTGGGCGTTTTTACTGAAGTCTCACAGCAGACACGCCCCTTGAAACAGGGCATTCAGCCAGAGGGGAAACATCAGTATAGAAAAATGAATAAGCCTTTCATTTATAAATTGACATTTTATGATGTAAAAATCATACTAACAATATAAGTACACCTCCATCCATGCCATGGGACCTTTAAAAAGATCTTCATTTGTGTTCAGAAGATGAACCAAAGTCTTACATGTTTGGAACGACATGAGGGTGAGTAATTAATGACAGAAATTTCATTTTTGGTGTTTTCATTTTAACTCTAAAGGGTTTTTCAGATCTTGTCTTATTTATAGGCTACATATAGATAACACTTGGTTATTCCAAGAAAACCTTTTCAGAACTGCAAGGCTGCCCCCTGCTGACCGCAGCACAGTTTCATGAATAATATTTTTAGACAAAAATCTGGCTCAATCACACTGATATGTCTAAAATTTGCTGACAATATATTTTTTCTATGCATTTATATGATAGACCTCTTTAATAACATACAGTACCACTGATGGAGGTAAATTAATATTCCTTTTCACAGATAAATCTGTTCTCTTTTTTACAAGGAGCATCAAACCAAGAGTCTAAGTTGTCTTTCACATTTCCCAGACGAGCACAATTCTCTCCGGACGGATCGTGTGTTCTCCGGTTATTAGGTTGTTTCGAATCCCCGATGAACCAGAACCTTCAAGAGACAAACAAGCAATGATATATTTAGAAAACATCTGTATATTGGTACATTGATTAACATTCCTAGACATGATCACACATGAGTTCTTACTGTACTCCAGTTTCATTGAGAGTTTGGTTGTTCACCCAAACCCAGTGTCCTTCAGTGTCCAGATCATTGAGACCAATCCAGTGCGCCACTTCAATTTTAGAGACCAGGAAATCCTAATGGAGTAAATGTACATAAGTAAAAAATAGTGTTTTCTAGATCTGTGATTTACATTAAATTAAAATATACAGTCATGGCCAAAAGTGTTGGCACCCCTAGTTTTTCTCACAGAAAAGTATTGAAATTACACGTTTTGCTATACACATGTTTATTTCCTTTGTGTGTATTGGAACAACACAAAAAAAACTGATGAAAAAAGCAAATTTGACAATTTCACACAAAATGGGCCGGACAAAATTATTGGCACCCTTTCAAAATTGTGGATAAATAAGTTTGTTTCAAGCATGTGATGCTCCTTTAAACTCACCTGGGGCAAGTAACAGGTGTGGGCAATATAAAAATCACACCTGAAAGCAGATAAAAAGGAGAGAAGTTGACTCAGTCTTTGCATTGTGTTTCTGTGTGTGCCACACTAAGCATGGAGAACAGAAAGAGGAGAAGAGAACTGTCTGAGGACTTGAGAACCAAAATTGTGGAGGAATATCAACAATCTCAGGGTTACAAGTCCATCTCCAGAGATCTAGATGTTCCATTGTCCACAGTGCGCAACATGATCAAGAAGTTTGCAACCCATGGCACTGTAGCTAATCTCCCTGGGCGTGGAGAGAAGAAAGAAATTGATGAAAGGTTGCAACGCAGGATAGTCCGGATGGTGGATAAGCAGCCCCATACAAGTTCCAAAGAAATTTGAGCTGTCCTGCAGGCTAAGGGTGCATCAGTGTCAGTGCGAACTATACGTAGACATTTGAAAGAAATGAAACGCTATGGCAGGAGACCAAGGAGGACCCCACTGCTAACACAGAGACATAAACAAGCAAGACTACAGTTTGCCAAAATGTACGTGAGTAAGCCAAAATCCTTCTGGGAAAACGTCTTGTGGACAGATGAGACCAAGATAGAGCTTTTTGGTAAAGCACATCATTCTACTGTTTACTGAAAACAGAACGAAGCCTACAAAGAACAGAACACAGTACTTACAGTCAAATATGGTGGAGGTTCAAAGATGTTTTGGGGTTGTTTTGCTGCCTCTGGCACTGGGTACCTTGACTGTGTGCAAGGCATCATGAAATCTGAGGATTACCAAAGGATTTTGGATTGCAATGTAGGGCCCAGTGTCAGAAAGCTGGGTTTGCGTCCGAGATCATGGGTCTTCCAGCAGGACAATGACCCCAAACATACTTCAAAAAGCACCCAGAAATGAATGGTAACAAAGCGCTGGAGAGTTCTGATGAGACCAGCAATGAGTCCAGATCTAAATCCCATTGAACACCTGTGGAGAGATCTTAAAATTGCTGTTGGGAAAAGGCGCCCTTCCAATATGAGAGACCTAGAGCAGTTCGCAAAAGAAGAGTGGTCCAAATTTCCGGGTGAGAGGTGTAGGAAGCGATTGATTTCAGTTATTTTTCCAAAGGGTGTGCAACCAATATTAAGTTAAGGGTGACGATAATTTTGTTCGGCCCATTTTTGGAGATTTGTTGTGAATTGTGTTTTTTCAATACACCCAGAGGAAATAAAAAGTGTATAGCAAAACGTGTAATTGCAATACTTTTCTGTACAAAATGCTTCATTTTCTGGAAAAATTTCAGGGGTGCCAACATATTTGGCCATGACTGTATTAGGAGTCATTCCACGAAACCGGTATGAGTCCTTCTGACCTTTTTAAGTGTATTTTATCTATTGGGTCACCAAAATATATTTTTAAAAGTCAATTTTGTATCAATTGAAATGTCTACGTTAATATAAAGTTCAAAAACATTACATTTTATAGATTCACCTGTAGCTTATTTCTTTGCAATAGCTGTTGCAATTCTGAATGCTGCCGTTTTTGGGAAATAAAGGCCTCCCTAAACCTACCCCTAACTGATAAGCACGATAAATAGTTTATTTCCACATTTTGAATATTTTCTTCATTTTTATTGAAAATAAATGCCTTTCCGATCTGATAAGTTTGGCAAAAGGGGGATTCGAACCTCGGGTCGATTTGCCTAAATTTTCTGACCAAACGTCATTGCAGAGTTAGTGCAAATATAATTTGCCAACAAGGCAGACTATTTGCACTAAGTGTAAATAGACACTCCGAAATTGGCTTAGAAACCCTTTACACATTTACATTTAGTTTTATGTGTGAGATCAAACCTTATTCAATCCTAATTGATCTGACTTGCCTGTTCTGATTGGCTGGTTATGGTCACCAGATCAGCTCCTTTTGAAACACAGACATCTCGACTGCTCCACCAGTTCAGTTTATCAGAGCTGAATGAATACAGCTTTCCACGACAAGCTATCCAGCCGTCCACAGAGAGATTACAAGACTGAGCTGTGAGTAATGAATAAAGTGTGATTAAACCGTTTATTATTTAGATCATGAAGTTAATCAAACTGGTTCCATGTGCACAAATATTCACACTTTGTGTCACACTAAGCTTGTAAACTGACACTCACCATCGTAAAAGGACAGCCATTCTCTGAGTGTGTTGTATCTGGCTGTAAGATCATTAAACTCTTTCTTCATCTCTGGTGAAAAGACAATTTAATAAAGTAAAGGAGAAACAAGCAGATAAAGCAGTTTCTCACATGGTCAGTTCAATGAACACTCAACACTGTTAATGAAATATGTCTGTGCTCTACCGTTTATGAAATATAGTTTTCTCACCTGTGCTGTTGATGATGTGCTGCTCATTCAGTGATTCAAAATCAGCGAGCTTATGATTATCTGATTGAGACAAAAGCAGCAGCGGAAAATATGTGTTTTAGAGGAAAGTCACACACATGCACACTTAAGACTGGAATGATCTACAAAACAAAGTTTGAATGGAGTTTGTTAATGGCAGTTTACACCTTCAATATGGAGGTTTGTTTGACAACACTTGCCTGATAAAACAGCTTTACTGAAAAGTGTGATTTTTTAAATAAAGAGCTACTAAATATTGCATTTAGTGATGATGCTACTGTCCCACACTGAGGTCAAGCAGAAGTACTTACAGTAACTCAGTCCATCCACACTGAACAGAGCAAAGATCTAGTATCAGATATACTCACAAATCATCCAGAGAGCGCAGAGACCTCCGAGAGCAAGAACAAGAGAGAAACCCAGAAGAGCCAGAAGAACTTTAGTCCACTTAGAGGAACTGACTTTCCTCTCACTTTCTTGCTCTTCAGTGGAGTTACCTGGGGTTAGAAATTTGATAGGAAATTATTTCTGAACCCTTGAATCATTGCAGCATTTCTGTCTGGAACCATTCCTGAATTTACACTGGGTTTATTTCAGTAAAATACATGTTTAACAGAACACATTTTCAACACATTGACCCAACCTGACATTTTATTAATTGTACTCTATTCCTGAGAACTCAGTTCAACCTTTCAGTTAAAATCTACTTTTATCATATGGTTGACTATTGTCTGAATGTTTACGATGGGGTTTTATTGTGATCATTGTAACCAAACAATATGATAAAAAAAAGATGTATTGAAATTTAAGATTGACGGATAGAATTCACAAATACAGTTTCATACTGGATGTTTGAAATAAAACATACAAAACCACTGCTAGAGAAAACAAGCATCTGTGTAATTAAATATCTGACCCAAATCCTTATTGTAATGAGGAGGCAGAGTCTGGAGTAAAATCCATTTGCAGAATGTTTATTGAGCAGCAGCAGGGACAAACAAATACCATTAGACAGGCTATGGGTCAAATCCAGTGAATCAGTCCAAACAGTTACCATACACAAGGGAAGATCCAAAGGTAGAGTGGAAGGCAGGCAGTAGGTCAAAACAGATATCAATCCAATCAGGCAACCAAGACAGAAGGGATAATCCAGATAAACACAGAATGAACATGCAGAAACGTACACAAGGAAGGCAATCAAATAGATCAGGGAAACGCTCAGTATGACAGGGTGGCTGGCAATACTTCACAATGTGTGACTACAGCTTCTCTGGCTAAATAGAAGTAGAAGCTGCAGAGGGAGCAGATCCTAGTCAATATTTGGGAGATGGCTGCCTCTGCTGGCGTGGCGTAACAGAACCCCCTTCTCTAGGAGCGTTTCTTGACGCTTTCTGAGGCTGTCCCCTTGGTCGTGGTGCTGGCCGGTCGGGTCTGGCTCGATGAAACTCCTCGATAAGAGACGGGTCCAGAATGTCATGGGCGGCTACCCATGATCTCTCTTCAGGTCCGTAGCCCTCCCAGTCCACCAGATACTGGAGCTGACCCCCTCTGCGTCTTGAGTCCAACAACAGGTTTACCTTATAAGCAGGGATACCTTCAATGTCCAATGGTGGTGGTGGCTCTTGAGTTTGATTGTTGGAGCCAGGCTCTGCATGAACCAGTTTTTACGGTAGTTAGCAGGAAGCTCTAGTTGGTAAGTGACCTCATTAAGTCTTCTTAGGATCTTAAAAGGACCAACATACCTTGGGCTGATCTTCCTGCTTGGTAGCCGCAATTTGAAATCCCTGGTGGAGAACCAGACCCGTTGTCCAGGTTGATAAGGAGGATGTGGGCAACGGCGACGGTAAGCCTGCAGTTCCTGAGTTCTTAATGCTCTCTGCAGATGGACATGAGCACTGTCCCACACCCTCTCACTGCGTTGAATCCAGTCGTCCACTGCTGGGACTGATGACGATTCTCCGGACCAAGGGAACAGGGGGGTCTGGAAGCTTAAGATACACTTGAAGGGGGTTATACCTGTAGATGAGTGGACCAATGAATTTTGGGCATATTCGGCCCAGGGCAGGAACTCTGACCAACGGTGCTGTTCTCTGCTACAGTAGGTTTGGAGGTACCAGCTGATTTCTTGATTCAGACGATCCACTTGGCCATTTGCTTGAGGGTGGTAACCCGAGGTGAGGCTGACATTGATATCAAGTTGTTTACAGAATACCCTCCAAACCTGCAAAGTGAATTGGGTGCCTCTGTCACTGACTATGTCATCAGGTAGACCATAGACTCGGAAGACATGATGAAATAAGGTTTGGGCAATTTCCATGGCAGTGGGGAGTCCCTTTAATGGTACCAGACTTTAATGACCTGAGGCAATGGATGAATGGACCCACTGCATGACACGGAGGCATAAACTTGAAGGTACATATTGTTTGCCAGGTGGGCAGTTGGAGGGTGTAGGTTCTAGTTGTTGTTCTTTCCGAATATCCTCCATGATATCCCAAGTTACATGAGCTGTGATGATGGAAGGTGGAAGAATGGGTTCAGGATGGACGTGGTCAGTGGCGAGGTCATACTGTCTGGAAAGAGCATCTGCCTTACTGTTCTTACTGCCTGGTCGATAGGTTACAGTAAACTGGAAGCTGGTGAAGAACAGTGACCAACGGGCTTGGTGTGGGTTCAGACGTTTTGCTATTCAAGGTTTTTATGGTCAGTAATGATCTGAAATGGATGTGCTGCACCTTCCAGCCAGTGTCGCCATTCTTCAAGGGCAGCTTTCATGGAAAGAAGTTCCTTGTCTCCCACATCATAGTTTCTCTCAGCTTCTGTTAGTTTCTTGGAAAAGAATGCACAAGGAAATAGTTTACTTGGCTGACCATGTTGCTGAGACAGAACTGCCCCAATTCCACAATTGGATGTGTCAACCTCTACGATGAAGGGCAAATTGGGATCAGGATGCTTTAAGATGGGCGCTGTTGTGAATCTTTCTTTCAGGGAGTTGAAAGCCCTGTTGGCTTCATCCGTCCATATTCATTTTGTGGGTTTTCCTTTCAAGAGAGAAGTTAGAGGTGATGCTATCATGCTGTAGTTACGTATAAAGCTTCTATTAAAGTTTGCAAATCCAAGAAATCGTTGGAGTTCTTTTACTGTTGAGGACTGAGGCCATTCAGTGACTGCCTTTACCTTGGTTGTATCCATTTTCACCCCTTGATGACTAATTTGGTAGCCAAGAAATTATGTTTGTTTGCTATGGAATTCACATTTCTCTGCCTTGACATCGAGTTGATTATCCAGCAACCGGGAAAGGACTGTTCTGAGGTGTGTGATGTGTTCTGCCTCTGATTTGGAGTATATCAGAATGTCGATGTATGCGACAACGTAATGGTTCAACAGATCCCGAAAGATCTTATTGATGAAAGATTGAAAAACAGCAGGTGAGTTAGCCAGGCCATATGGCATTACTTGATATTCATAATGCCCCCTGGTGGTAAGAAAGGCAGTCTTCCATTCGTCACCTTCTTTGATCCTGATCAGATTGTAGGCGCTTCGCAGATCAAGCTTGGTGTAGATGGTAGCCTCACGCAGTTGTTCTAAAGCTGAGGGTAGTAGTGGAAGGGGATAGTGGAATTTTACTGTTACATTATTTAATCCTCTGTAATCGATACAGGGTCTAAAGCCTCCATCTCTTTTCTCAACAAAGAAAAAACTGGCAGCGCTGGTGAAGTAGAAGGCCGAATAAAGCTAGAATTCAGGGCCTCTGTAATATATTCCTCCATGGCTTGACTTTCATTTCGGGAAAGGGGGTAAATCTTACTCTTGGGAGGCATGGCGTTCGGCAGAAGGTCGATTGCACAATCCTAAGGACGATGAGGAGGTAACTGGGTAGCCTTGACTTTACCGAAGACCTCTGCTGGCGTGGCGTTACACTTATACAGTTGAAATAAAGATCTTGTGAAAACTACGTCCATATGACAGCTTTCATGACACATTAGAAAAAAATATAACACTGTTCTTTAATAGATTTCCCAGTAAATGGGTTTCAACACTTCTAGTCCGCTCACAGGAAGTCAAGTGATAAACTTCACACCAATTCACACATCACTGTTATTTTAGGCACTTTTCAAACTCTATTTTAGTGCTTTTGGCAAAAAAAATTATGCTTTTGGCAGATGCTTTTATCCAAATATTATATTACATTTAATACTGCATGTGAACTTTTTCGGCTTTCTGAACCCATGATGTTAGAGTTATAGGACCATCATGATCTACGGTCTACTGGAGCTTTTTTATTTATTTAATTGTTTAATTCTCAGGGAACACATGAATGGATAATATGTATACCTTGAATGCAATATAAGCCACTTTTGACAAAAGCATCTGTTAAATATGTAATTGTTGACTGAACATAAGAAAACCTTACACAGTTACTGCAGTGCTAAATCAGTGCTAAATCTTAGAAATAGCAAATATAATGTAAATACTGATAACATCCCAGCCTTACCTTTGTGTTGAGAGCAGTTTTCATCTGAAGCAACTGTTGAAAGTATGAAATCAGAATTTCCATAGATTGAATCCATTTCATGAGCCTGACAGAAGACGCGTCCGCTGAGACTGGAGTGCTGCTGGAGTTTGGTCAGAATAAGGAAGACGCATAAAATCTCTTCAATACAGACAGGAAATGATGAAGTTATGAGTCTGAAGAACAAATCTAGCAACTAATATTACATGAATGATATACACTGACGAGCCAAAATATTATGACCAGTCATAGGTAAAGTAAATATTGTTGATCATCTAACAAGGCCACATCTTAAAGGGGTCATGAACTGGCTTTTTATGTTTTTATACTGTTGTCTGAGGTCAACTTATGACGTTTGCGTGGTTTTTACATTCAAAAACATCTTAATACGTAATAGGCTACTTTCTGCCTTAGTTTTGAGGCTCTCTGAAAAACGATTGGTTTTGATGGGCGTGCTGCACAGAAGACTTGGAAGTAAACGCCCACGGTTAGGATTGGATAAGATTTGCATATTTAATGAGCTTCTGCTCCCCTGTCACTGACAGCATATGGCAAACGGCAACCGGAATGAACCGCCCAGCCCACAGCCAGGGCTCGCAAATTGTCTTTATCAAACAAACACAATGATTCATCTCTCATCCACCCGCGATTGATTGGAATGTTATTTCTGTATCATTTCGCTCGATCATCAGTGAATATAACCGCAAACCGCACACACACACACACATATGCGCGCGTGCACAATCCCATCTGAAAAGCACATAGCCCCGGGACGTTGGGCTTTGCGAGCTGGCGTTACGAGTCCGAGTCTGATCACGAATGAAGCAAAAACACCTTCTCCAGCCTGTGACAGCGTGCTAAGGTATGTAATCAATAGATATCAAATGATCTGTAACAATGCAATACTAACACATAAAAACATGTTTTACTCACATAAGTGTGTTGCACCGTTCCTGTCGGATCCAATATAGAAGGCACAGCATTGTGTTTTAATCTCAATATGTCTGCAAATCCAGTCTCGACCTGTGTCTTGTTAACAATTGATTCCGCATCATTTAGCTTCACGAGTCAGAGGGCGGGCTTGAGGTGGTGCTTCTGTGTCCTACTACGTCAGTGGTCGACATATTCTGAGATCTCTCGTTTTCTGGGCCTGGTGTCAATAAAAGCTTTTCTTTGACAAACAAGGACGTTTTCATCTCTGAAACTTGCAGGATATTCTTATATCACAATGAACTTTTATATATCAAAGGCTCAAGGGAAAGTTGATTTCTCAGTTCATCACCCCTTTAAGGTCTGGGAGGATTAGATGTTAAGCTAACAATCTGTTCTCATGATAAACGTATTGGATTCAGGAGAAATGCGCAGGAATAATGATCTGAGCGACATTGACAAAGGCCAAATTGTTTTGGCAAGATGACTGGGTCAGAGTATCTCTGAAACGGGAAGGCTTGTGTGTTGCTCCCGGTCAGCAGTGATGAGAATTTACCAACTGTGGGACAAACCACAAATTGGCGACAGGGTGTTGGGCGCCCAAGGCTCATCGATGCACAAGGCAATGAAGGATATCATCTTGATCAATTATGATTAAGTATCATCACCAATTGATCATCTGTGGGATGTGGTGGACCAAGTTCAATCAACAAGCAACATAGTATCCGTTGAATCCACATGTACCAGATGTGGCCCGGATCGGTTTCTGTCTAGGACAGGACTTGAAGGATCTGCTTCTAACATCTTGGTGCCAGATACCACAGGACACCATCAGAGGTCTTGTAGAGTCCATGCCTCGGCTGGTCGGTGCTGTTTTGGCCAACACTGACCAATTTGGCAAGATTTTACTTGGTGCCCCTCGTATCAAGGTTTAGCTACATGTTATCAGTCTAAGTTATGGAAACACTGGTACTGTTTTATTTTTGTAATGCATTGATGTTGTTTTATTTTTTATTTATTTATTCTTTTTTTGTTGTTGTTGTTGTTTTATATGTTGTTCAGTCCCATTCTACCTCGTCATTATGTTCATAACATATTTTTTTCTTTTTTAAAAGGACAAAATGAAATGCAGCAATCTTCCACTAAACTATGCACATTCATGTTTTCACCATGAATTCAACTGAGAAATTTAGATATTTAATGTGAATTTTACATAAAATGTTGCTATTTTAAATAAACCTGTATATAAATCTAATTTAAAAGTGATATTACATGCGTTTAAAAAACATATGATTTTTAAATCAAAATCACACTGTCTGTGGCCTCTGAAAGATAAGTGTGGCGAGGGGGGCGTGGTTTAGCGAGGTCTGTGACGGGAGAGAGAGTCAGAGGACGAACCAAGTGAATCAAGTGCAAATGATTGACACCTGTCTCTTGTTGCAGTAATTGGCGTAGAGAGACAGGTTAAAAGCCACACAGGAAATGAGGACTGGAGAGAGAGAGGCTGGAAAAGGCCACACACGCTAGGAGCTCGGACAGGGAAAGAGGACGTGCAGAGAGGAACTGCCAAAGTGAAACCGTTGATATATGAGAATCAAAGTTTGTTATGAGTTGCATTCCCATTCTACGAAATTTGCTACATTGGTGCCGAAACCCGGGAGGAAGAAGACCAGAGCCGCTGCCATGCAAACGGCGTCAGCAATGCCATTTGCGGATATCATCCAGGCGCTTGCGGGACTGCATAAGGAACAACATCAGTCGATGCTGGAGATCCGGGAGAAGCAGGAGCGACGCTTCCAGGCGCTCTTCCTGGCCCAGCAGCAGGATCACGAGCTGTTCCGGAGCTGTCTCGACTGGGAGGTTCCAGTCGGGGATCCAACATCCGCCCCGGCCAAAGCCACCCACATGCAACTCACGAAGATGGGGCCGCAAGACGAGCCGGAAGCCTTCCTCGATCTGTTCGAGCGGTCTGCAGAGGCATGTGGGTGGCCGCGACTGGACTGGCCAGTGCGCCTCATCCCGCTGCTGTCCGGTGAGGCGCAGATAGCGGCCCAACAACTTCCAGTCCAGATCCTCCTGGTCTATGATGACCTGCGACGACCCATCCTCCAGCGGATCGGGCTCTCCCCCGAGCAACGCTGACGCTAGGGGAGAATACCCGGTCCCTTGTGAAGGCCCAGCAGCTCCGGGACGCCTGCCGCAGATGGCTGATGGCTGACCAGTCGACTGTCGACCAGATCGTGGATCGAGTGGCACTGGAGCAGTTTATTGCGCGGTTGCCCAGGAAAACCGCGCAATGGGTCCAGTGCCACAGGCCGGCGTCACTCGACAAAGCCATCGAGCTGGCAGAGGACCAAATGGTGACGTGCCCAGGGGTTGGCGAACCCCTGCCGGCAGCTTCTCTCTCTCTCTCTCTCTCCTCTGTCCCTCTTCTTCTCCTTCTCCCCATAGGCCTGTTCCGGCTCCCCGCACTGATCCTCACTGACCGTGATGATTTTCCTCTGGAACAATCCCAGGATGAGTCGCTCAAAAATGCGTTTGCACAGGTCCGATTGATCGATGGACAGGTTCTCCACCCTGAGCAACTGCTCTCATATCCTTATTTTGCCATATTAAAAGACAGGTTGTATCGAGTGACCCAAGACACTCAGTCAAAACAGGATACAACCCAGTTGTTAGTTCCGAAAAGCCGTCGGGAAATGCTTTTCCAGGCGGCTCATTCCAATCCTATGGCCGGTCATTTGGGTCAGGCTGCCGCACTGAATCACCTAATGGTCTGGTTCTTTTGGCCGGGCATTCACGAGAACGTGCGCAGGTGGTGCGCAGTTTGTCGTGAATGTCAGCTGGTAAATTCGCCAGCCTTCCCAAAAGCCATTGCGCCCTCTACCGCTGATGCAGGTCCCCTTGGAGAGAATTGGCATGGACCTTTAGAGCGATCTGCACAAGGGCATTGTTTTGCATTGGTCCTGGTGGACTATGCAACACGATACCCCAAAACAATTGCCCACCGTAGCATTTCAGCAAAGAGTGTTGCGGAGGCACCTCCCGAGTGGGGATCCCGAAAGAGATCTTCACTGATCAAGGCACGGCATTTATGTCACGTACGTTATGCAAACTTTACGAATTATTGGGCATTAAATCGGTCCGCACCAGCGTCTATCACCCACAGACGGATGGATTGGTGGAACGATTTAATCGCACGTTGAAAACAATGATCCAAAAGTTCGTACAGGAAGACGCCAAAAATTGGGATAAATGGTTAGAACCCCTATTGTTTGCTGTACGCGAGGTCCCGCAAGCCTCCACCGGGTTTTCCCCGTTCGAGCTTCTCTATGGACGTCAGCCCTGTGGGGTGTTGGACGTTCTCAGAGAAGCTTGGGAGGACGGACCTTCGCAAGGCAAAAATGAAATTCAGTATGTCATGGACAAAACTCCACACATTGGGGCGGCTATCCATGGAGAATTTGTTGAAGGCTCAAGACAAACAAAGCCGGCTGTATAATAGGGGAACAAAACTGCGTGAATTTACACCGGGAGATAAAGTGCTTGTATTACTCCCAACGTCTAGCTCGAAATTGCTCGCCAAGTGGCAAGTGCCCTTTGTGGTCACACAGCGAATAGGGGATCTCGATTATGAGGTGATTCGATCGGATAGGAGCGGGACACATCAGATATACCACCTTAACCTCCTTAAAAAATGGACTGGCGGAGTCAGTGATGCTGGCAACGGCAGTGAGTGGGGAGGAGGATCTCGGGCCAGAAGTGAACACAAAATGTACATCTCTTGCTCTGGCACCAGGGGGAGACCATCTCTTGCAATATACATATATATATAAAAATGATGTATTGAAATTTAAGATTGACGGATAGAATTCACAAATACTGTTCTAAGTTTACACAATGGATGATTGAAATAAAACATACAAAACCACTGCTAGAGAAAACAAGCATCTGTGTAATAAAATATCTGACCCAAAGCCAGGGGCGTAGCCGTCTTTTCATAAGTGAGGGGGACATAAATGTCAGGTATAATACCTGTTTTTTTCTGACCTCTGTCTAATTGACAGATTTAATTGATCTATTGCTTTTAATTCAGTAAGATATCAAATACACTGCTGAACAATAACCACTAATATGTATAATATTTTCCCCTATATTTTATGCCAATTTTATGATTGGTTTATGCACTACAAACACTTGTGCATTAAAGGGTTAGTTCACCCAAAAATGAAAATTCTGTCATTAATTACTCACCCTCATGTCGTTCGACACCAGTAAGACTTCTGCTCACCAAGGCTGCATTTATTTAATAAAAAATGCAGTAAAAAAATAATACAGTGAAATATTATGCCAATTTAAAGCAGCTGTTATCTATGTGAATATATAAATGTGATCAAAGCTGAATTTTCAGCATCATTACTCCAGTCTTCAGTGTCACATGATCCTTCAGAAATCATTCTAATATGCTGATTTGCTGCTCAAGAAACATTTATGATTATTATCAATGATGAAAACAGTTGCTTACTTAATTCACTGCTGAAAACACTGCTGCTTAATTTTTGTGGAAACCATGATAGTATTCAAACTTTTGTGGTAAGATTAAAAAAGAGAGAAATTCATACTTTTATTAATTAAACATGCATTAAATTGATCACAAGTGATATTTATAATATAAATAAAGATTTATATTTAATAAGTGCTTTATTTAATGCAAATAAATGCAGTTAATTTAACTTTCTATTCATCAAAGAATCCTGAAAAATAAAATGCATCATGGTTTCCACAACATTTTTAAGCAGCACAACTGTTTTCAACATTTATAATAATCATAAATGTTTCTTGAGCAGCAAATCCTCATATTATAATGATTTCTGAAGGATCATATGACACAGAAGACTGGTGTAATGATGCTGAAAATTCAGCTTTGATCACAGGAAAAAATTACACGTTTACTAGCTCAGTTACATAGTAAACAGCTGTTTTATATAATAAATGCAGCCTGGGTGAGCAGAAGATACTAAACATTAAAAAGGATGTCAGTTAGCACTGCATTATTCATATACTTTATTGTCAATAAATACCTTGAGATGGCTTGAAAAACACACACATATAATGTCGAAATCATGTGTTTGTCGTCGCGTTTCATCAGTCATAATTCTCTTTATTTAGCTGCTGGTTCAGCGCTGTGAATGCCTTTGGAACGTGATTACTTCTACGAATCCGTTTTGGACTTTCTGTGAGAGGGCGCCCTCCGGTTTCGAGTATGAATTGGAGTGTTGCACGAGAGTGTTAGCACTCCATGGTGTTCAGAGCGCCTTGTTTTTGGATACGAATAAAATGACAGGTCATGTAGATTTATTCACATTGGCTTCTACGTAATCAAACTTGCCCGTGTAACAGACGTAGGCCAGTAAGAGCGGTACGACTAGACGCCGGTTCGAATCCCCCACGGAGCGGGTCGACTTGGACCGGTGAGACTCGGTAAAGTGCGGGGGACGAATTTACGTTATATTAAAGGTGCGGGGGACACGTGCCCCCCGTCCCCCGCGTAATCTACGCCCATGCCCAAAGCCTTATACAGTTGAAATAAAGATCTCGTGAAACCAGGGGCGTAGCTAAGGGGTGGCCATGGGTGGCCAGTGCCACCCCTGTTTGAAGCTTGGCCACCCCTCTGGCCACCCCTGTTGTGCAAGCTGAAAACAGCACTTGACGAGTTGACGTTAAAATCGCCGCTCTCACACAAACAGTCTGCGCAAAGTGCGCTATTCTGAACAGCTTCCCCCCAAAACCAGTTCGACGGTAACTTCGCCCTGCAGCGGATTCTTACGATTTTATTGGTCACGACAATCACAGTACTGACCAAACACTGATTCCTAAACCACCTGTCACTAGTACCTTAACCAATGAAATTAGCTGCAGGGCGGGGTTTCTGGTGAAGGGGTTCGCTTGCGCACTGTCTGAGGTTCTGTCTCTGTGTGACGGTATAAGCGAGCGGTAATATTTCAAGTTCAGCACAAGCTGGTTTTCCTACCTTTTCGGTGAATTTGTTAAAGTTGAGGTACTGCGAATGTTTCCTTAGCAGAAACACGTTAGGGTATGCATCGTCGTTAGTCGGGACTCAGTGGGACTGCTGCATGAATGGATATTGATTTGGGAAACGCAAGTAAAAAAAACAGTTATCAGTTTAAACTAAAGGTTTTGGACTCGATATAGTGTTCCTTACAACTTAACAAAGATCCAGCGATCCATGGATATTGACATGCAGCCAGGAATCATGTTTTCCTGACATTTATATGAGCCTGATTTCGATACATAAATATTGTCATGAATGGAAAATAAAAGTTTTATTCAAATTCTGAATATATCATATATCAGATATGTTATATCGCCTAGATAGTGTGCAAAGAGCATTCCCTTTATAATCACTAAAAGCTGTCAGTCATTCAATGAACGTGCACTCAAGTTCTGTTATATTAATCAATTAATTTCTTACATGTCTACACTTGGAGTGTAGACCTTATTCAGAGCAGAGCCATGACAGGCTTGAACATCTGGAAAATGGAAAATTGGAAAATTTCCAGGTTTGAAAGTGAGGCTATGAGGGTAAGACGTACCATTTCAATGGCATCACCTGTAAAAGGCTGTATAAAGCTCCTAAATCACTTATCATTTTCCACAGCTTTTTTGTCTACTGAAACATCTTTGAAATATATTTTTTCAGTGTTTTATAAGCAGAACAATCCAAAAATACATTAAATAACAGTACAACCCACTGAAGAGATGTATGTTTATCCCCACAGCCTCACTTTCAGACTAATTTCTTTCATAAAGAAGGCGCTGCTGTGAATAAGGTCTATTAGGTCTATTAGTGCATGTACAGACCTCGTCGCTGGACAAAAACTCAGGTGGTGAGTGGATTCTAACTTCAACACCTGTGATTGGCCATTGCGTTTTAGAAATCAACAAACATGTCTGTGACTGTGATTGGCTTCATTACTCACCAAAGCGAATACCCAGATGCGCATACTCTCTATTAATCATATAAATTAGCTAATGTTAGCTAAAGTTACTGCAAATGTTAGCAAGTTAATTAAAAAAAGGTACCACAAACATTACATATACACTTACATTATGACTGTCACTGTTGTATAAGTAGCTGTTTATATTAATAATAATACAATCGTTTCTTTGTCTGTTTGTCTGAACTGTAGAGAGCATGAAAAGGAAAGCAAAGGAAGATAGGGGGATACATTCCTTTTTTACAAAAAGGACTAGTACCATCAGAATTGAAAATGACAAAGAGGCAGGGGGAAATACTGATACAGAGAGGACAGTAGCAGTGGAAATGTCTGGTGCTAAGAGAGGCGATGAGGAAGCAGAGATTCAGTAACTTTTCTCTTTTTGTAATGATACTTTATCTGTTTTCTTAGGGCAACATTTTGTTTGGCAAAGGACAAAGCAGTAAGCATAAAAAGTGTGAGAATTTTGTTCATGTGTGAACGACTTGTTAATTTTGTTTAGGATTTCTTTTCTGACTTTAAGCTTTTTGTCTTTTTCCCTCAAATTATCAACATACAGTACATATTTGACTTATTTTGTATGACATTGTAAATAAAATTATAATTTTTAATTATTTTTGTTCGTTTGTGATCTATATTTTCTGTAGAATTTGCTTTGGTACAGCATGTCATAGTCAGTAGTAATTTTTTTGGCCACCCCAATAAAATCACTGGGTCTTACCAGGCCACCCCTGAAAAAATGTTCTGGCTACGCCCCTGCGTGAAACTACGTCCATATGACAGCTTTCATGACACATTAGAAAAAAATGTAACACTGTTGTTAGATAGGTTTCACAGCATCACAAGAACAGAAACACTTCTAGTCCGCTCACAGGAAGTCAAGTGGTAAACTTTACACCAATTCACACATCACTGTTACTTAAAGCAAAATTATATTTTTATGCTTTTGGCAGATGCTTTTATCCAAATATTATATTACATTTAATACTGTATGTGAACTTTTTCTGCTTTCATGACTTTGGTGGATCATCATGATCTACTGTCTGAGCTACTGGAGCTTTTTTATTTAAATGACAGCGTTTGATTCCCAGGGAACACATGAATGGATAATATGTATACCTTGAATCCAATATAAACCACTTTGGACAAAAGCTTCTGCTAAATATTGAATTGTTGAATGAACATAAGAAAACCTTACAAAGTTACTGCAGTGCTAAATCAGTGCTAAATAAGAGCACTTTGGGTTTGTTTTTGTGTCTCTGTCCAGACACACAGTATTTTGACACAGCATAAAGTTTTAGATAAAAATAAGTCAGTGATTGAGTTATGTTCTGTTTGCTTAATGGAAATAAACTTGCAATAAGATATTGTAAATTGCACAATGGAGGACGTTATCAATATCATTCAAAGAAACTCTTTTGGTGTTCTGAAAGACTAAATGCAGAATTACTACTTCAGTAGAGTGATTTGCTTGTCACATGTGCAAGCTTGTTTTTCATCACTGTTTTATTGTTGATAATTTGCTTCTGACCTACAGGAAGACTGAAATGACTGAATGTCCCTCTTGCTAATACCAACAGCAACTTCTCTCATGCTCTGAACAGTGGGATTTTCTGTCATGTGGACTTCTAGTCAAAAGGTGCTTCTCAGGTCCTTATTTGTGCATCTCTAACCGGTCCTACTCGACCTGCTCCGGGCAGGATTTGAACCGGGATCTCTGGCATGGAAGGCGGGCGTGCTAACAAGGACGCTAAACACTGCAGCCGTTAGGGCGCTTCTGAAATTTAAAAAGTCTACCATTTGCATGCATCAACAGTGGCAGTCCTGTTGCGAATATCAAATTGTAATTATGAATAGTTAATCAGAATCAGAAAGAGCTTTATTGCCAAGTGTGCTTGCACACACAAGGAATTTTTCTTGGTGCCGAAGCTTCCACTGCACATATACAATACAAACACAACAAGAACATAGTATTACAAATTCTAAGAATAAAAATATGAAAAATAGTATAAAAAATATAAGGTCACAGTTACGTTTAGTCAGAATAAACATTTACAGATTATGAACATATTTACAGTATTTGAGTAGTATGAATATTTAAACATTAATAATCTCCTGAGTTTAAAAGAAACTAATTATTCCCCTGTTGGCTGAGTTCACATTTGATTCTTGTCTGATCGTGTGTTTTGTTGTTTAGCTGCGTCTGATAGACTGGGGCTTAGCAGAGTTTTATCACCCCAGTCAGGAGTACAACGTCAGGGTGGCGTCTCGATATTTCAAAGGACCTGAACTGCTGGTGGACTATCAGGTGAGACAAGAGACAGCGATACAAACAAGACTTGGTTTGCTGTTTGAGACACAAATCTAGCATCAAAAGCATTTGTTCAAGCTTTAATCTGATCAGTTTTGTGATTTTTTGGCCAAAGCGTCCAGAAGTTATAAGGATAATTTTTCATATCTCCTGACCACTAGGTGGCACTGCGTCGAAGCGCTGCAGGCAGCCTCAGGTCATGGTTGTCATGACACACACCAAGTTTGGTCAGAATTCACTAAAGCGTTTCAGAGATTCAGCTTCGTGTTCATTTTTCGCTCACACATTTTTTGAGAATGGTTTGACGAATCAACTTGAATTTCATAACTTTTTGTCGGCCTGGTCTGAAGATGATCTGGTTCAATTTTCCTGAAAATCTGAGCAACGGCCTAGGAGGAGTTTGCAAAATGGTGGAAAAATGTTCAGGAAGGAAAATTATGCCCTAGGGTGCAATCTTGAGCCAAGGAATCAGAAGAAACTGAATTTAGTTTCTAGCCCTTGCGGTTCAAAAGTTGTTAGCATAAACGTGAGTGTAACTTTGGACAGTTGGTGGCGCTAGAGGGATTGATTTAGAGACTTCAGAATTGCTATAGTGATCGTTCAGACTGACCTCTATCTGTGTGCCAAATTTCACAACTTTCCCGCAAGCGGTTCTATGCCATTGACTTCCAGAGCGGAAGAAGAGATGGAAAAAGAAGAATAAGAACGCCAACGATACCAAAGGTGCTTGGCTCCTAATTACGATTACAAAACTATTGGTATTTTTTTCTGTGACAGATGTTTTCATGAGAAACATCTGCAGCTCTTGAAGGAATCGAGCTTGTGTTTCTTGTGTTTGTCAGCTTATCCTTGACTCATTGCGTGAGTGTTTGCTTCTAAATGCTGATGTGTTTGTTTCCCTGCAGGAGGCGTCACATCCATGTCCTCGTCCCAGCCGATGGCCAACATGGCAGGCTCTCCGGTCATCTCGTCTCCCAGTGCTCTTGCCACACAGGTTCCTGCAGCCGCCGGTGCGCAGCCCTGAACACACTCTCACACTCTCTCTGCCCCGGCCACAGTTTTATGTTGAGTGTAAACAAACAAAAGAGAGACTAAACTAGGTTTCTTTTTTTTCTTCTCCATACAATAATTTTATATTGAAGCTGGGACACACAGCAGACAGTTATGTTGTCCAGCAGTTTTTCCTGATGATGGTGTCTATATAGAAACCACTACAGTGTAGAGATTCTCAAAAATGGATAATAAAATGTATTTTATATGTCCCTATTTTTGGTTTCTGTTTGTTATTCCAACAATATGGATATTTGCTGGTGAGATTGCTGTTAATCTACAGGTTTGGGTACAGATTAAAAGTACAACATTTTCATAGACAAAAATCAAAGTGCAAGAATTTACACTTTGAATGTTTTCTATGTGAATATATTGTCACGGATCTGCTGGGCTCCTCCCCTTTGCTCTTGCCTGTTTTCCTGTTCATTGCGTCTCCCCTACAGGTGACACAGGTGTGGGGTGTTACGCTTGATTGCTTCCAGTATCTTGGGCTTTAAAAGATCGCTCCAGACCTGGTTGATGGAGGGCTGCCGCTTCTCCTTCTCTCTAGCACCGTTTTGATGTTTTGTTTCATTATGCAGGACACCTCATATCTCATGTTGCATACATTCTTATTTTTCAACCTAACACACATACTGACTTTATTTAATTTACTTTGTTCATTCTTTATCTTTAATAAACATATTTCTTTATTTGAACTAATCCGCGTGGTCTTCCCTTGCTGTTTACATAGCCTGGAAGAGGCAGGATGTAACAATATTGTTAAAAAAACCCTTCATTTTATCATTTTGAATAGAGGTTGATATTTAATGTGTTTTATCAACCTCTAGTGTAGATGTATAGAAAATGGGTAGGCATAATTAAACAATTTGAACATGGAGCCACATTATATCTATGGGACTGAACCATAGAGCCTATAAAATGAAGATCACAAAAGAAAAGTTTATTAAGAATGAGAATATAGAAGGATATTGAGATATCTTTTAATGCTTTTAGAGTTACAGACACACAAGCTTTGTAAAAATACTATTGATGGCACTCAGGCAGGAATGTTCAATTGCTCAGATATAAAAAAACAAGGTACATTTCTAGTTTCAACATTATTCATTTTTCAGAAAATGTGTGACCATTGAGACGTGTACCAGTTTACTCATGGAGCCACTTTGAGATCCATATATCTCTGGAAATTACTGGGCCTTAAACATTAAGAAACCAAAAGAAAAGTTTAATTCGATTCTAAAAGGGTATTAAGATATCTTTAATATGAGTTACAGGCATGCAAACTTTAGGCAAAAAACACAAGAAGTAAATTTCTCCCATTTTTGAACACTCCGTTGGCATATAATGCAGCAGAGATGGCAAAAGTTAACATTTAAATAATAGACCTGCAAATCTCTGTGTAAAAATAATATAAAGATGCTGTTGGAAAGTCGTTTACCCCCCTGTAATCTGACTCCAAATCTCAGGTGGGAAAAAAAGGTGGGAAAGCTTCTGAAATTTGGTTGATTTGACACAGAATGACCCTTTATGAACCTTTTATACACACACTTAACCCCCTCCTTCTTTTATGACGGACAGATGCACTTTTATGGATTTCAAAAATGAAAGCAAAATTCACTGCCGGTTTAAAGCTTGGAAGAGCCAGGACATTTTTAATAACTCTGTGTTCGTCTGAAAGAATGTCAGATATACACCTATAGGATGACTCGAGGAAATCATGGGCTAATTTTCATTTTTGGGTGAACTAACCCTTTCATTTTATCTCTTTGTGAACTTTTTGAACCATCAAAGTGATAGTTGCATAGCTGTCAATTTTATTAAAAAGCTCTTCATTTGTGTTCAGAAGATGAAGCAAAGTCTACAGGTTTGGAACGATGTGAGGCTGCCCCCTGCTGACCGCAGCACAGTTTCATGAATAATAATTTTGGACAAAAATCTGGCTCAATCACACTGAAATGGATAAACTTTACTGACAATATATTTTTTCTGTGTATTATATGATAGACCTCTTTAATAACATACAGTACCACTGATGGAGGTAAATTAATATTCCTTTTCACAGATAAATTTGTTTTGTGTTTTACACGAAGTATCAAACCAAGAGTCAAAGTTGTTGTTCACTTCTCCCAGACGAGCACAATTCTCTCCAGACGCATCATTTTGTACCAGGTTATTAGGTTGTATCACACCCTTGCGGCTCCAGAACCTTTAAGAGACAAACAAGCAATAATGCATATGCAATAATATATTTAGAAAACATCTGCACTGTAAAACAAAACCAGGTCTCCAATTGAAAATCTTCTGGTGACTGATCACATCTAATTTTTTTAGTTGGCCAAATTGAATTTCTGTGAATTAAATTGCATCAATTCACAGAAATTCAATTTGGCCAACTGAAAATTGTAAATTTAGATGTGATCTGTCTCTAGAAAATTTTCAATTGGAGGCCTGATTTTTTTTTACTGTGTGTTTATTGGTACATTGATTCATTCCTAGACATGATCACACATGAGTTCTTACTGTACTCCAGTTTCAGTGAGAGTTTGGTTGTTCACCCAAACCCAGTGTCCTTCAGTGTCCAGATCATTGAGACCAATCCAGTACGTCTGGAGCTTAATTTTAGAGACCAGGAAATCCTAAAGGAGAAAATGTACATAAGTGTGAAATAGTGTAATAGATTATATTTACACCAAGTGAAAATGGCAGCATTTCTAAGCGATCCGCTATTTGTCTGGTTTTGTTTATTTACACCAAGTGGAAATAGTGATAGGAGTCATTCCACGAAACCGGTATGATTCAAGTCCCTCTGACCTTTTTAAGTTTATTTTATCTGTTGGGTCATCAAAATCTATTTTTAAAAGCTTTTTGTATCAATTGAAATGTCTCCTTTAATAAAGTTTAAAAACATGACATACAATTTTATAGATTCTGTTTACACTTGTAGCCTATTTTCTTTGCCATAAGTGTAAATAGTAGAGATGATATTTATACTTATAAATCGTGTCAGATATTATTTGCACCTCAGTGTTGTTGTACATTAAACAGTATGCAATAATAACTCTGGTGTAAATAATTATATTTGTTAAAAATATTAAATGAATGCCCCTAACTGATGAACACAATAAACACACTTTATTTCCACTTTTTGAATATTTTCTTTATTTTTATTGAAAATAAATGCCTTTCCGATCTGATATGTGATGGATTCAAACCTCGGGTCGATTTGCGTCCAAACTTTATGCCACGCGCTTTATTGTTGCTGTGACTAGTATCTTCCGTCGTTTTGTCTGGTCCAACCAGACGTCAGTGGGTGGAGTTAGTGCAAATAACATTTGCCAACAAGGTGGGCTATTTGCACTTACTGTAAATAGACACTCCGAAATTGGCATATAAACCCTTTAAAAAACATTTAGTTGTATCTGTGTGATCGAAACTTATTAATTCCTAATTGATCTGACTTGCCTGTTCTGATTGGCTGGTTATGGTCACCAGATCAGCTCCTTTTGAAACACAGACATCTCGACTGCTCCACCAGTTCAGTTCATCAGAGCTGAATGAATACAGCTTTCCACGACAAGCTATCCAGCCGTCCACATTACAAGACTGAGCTGTGAGTAATGAATAAAGTGTGATTAAACCGTTTATTATTTAGATCAGTGGTTCCCAACCACGTTCCTGGAGGACCCCCAACAGTGCACATTTTGCATGTCTCCTCAATCAAACACACCTGATTCAGGTCATCAGCTCATTAGCTACTCCAAGACCTGATGTGGGTGTGTCAGACAAAGGACACATCCAAAATGTGCACTGTTGGGGGTCCTCCAGGAACGTGGTTGGGAACCACTGATTTAGATCATGATGTTAATCAAACTGGTTCCATGTGCAAAAATATTGTCTCACACTAAGCTTGTAAACTGACACTCACCGTTGTAAAAGGACAGCTGTTCTCTGAGTGTGTTGTATCTGGCTGTAAGATCATTAAACTCTTTCTTCATCTCTGGTGAACAGACAATTAAAAAGTTGCTGCTACTTAAAAAATTGAAGTCAGAGCAGAAGACTGTGGCATTTTCAAATGAATGAAAATGTCAAATAAAAGCCAACTCACCAACATGAAGCAGAAGCTGTTCTCTAACTCTGGTGTAGTTGGTTTTAAGTTCCTCTAGTTCTCTTATCATGACTTAGAAGATAAAGCAGATAAAGTGTCTCACATGGTCAGTTCAATGAACACTCAACACTGTTAATGAAACATGTCTGTGCTCTATCGTTTATGAAATATAGTTTTCTCACCTGTGCTGTTGATGATGTGCTGCTCATTCAGTGATTCAAAATCAGCGAGCTTATGATTATCTGATTGAGACAAAAGCAGCAGCGGAAAATATGTGTTTTAGAGGAAAGTCACACACATGCACACTTAAGACTGGAATGATCTACAAAACAAAGTTTGAATGGAGTTTGTTAATGGCAGTTTACACCTTCAATATGGAGGTTTGTTTGACAACACTTGCCTGATAAAACAGCTTTACTGAAAAGTGTGATTTTACAAATAAAGAGCTACTAAATATTGCATTTAGTGATGATGCTACTGTCCCACACTGAGGTCAAGCAGAAGTACTTACAGTAACTCAGTCCATCCACACTGAACAGAGCAAAGATCTAGTATCAGATATACTCACAAATCATCCAGAGAGCGCAGAGACCTCCGAGAGCAAGAACAAGAGAGAAACCCAGAAGAGCCAGAAGAACTTTAGTCCACTTAGAGGAACTGACTTTCCTCTCACTTTCTTGCTCTTCGGTGAAAAAACCTGTGGTTAGAAATTTGATGAGATAAAGGAAATGATTTCCGAACCCTTGAATCATTGCAGCATTTCTGTCTGGAACCATTCCTGAATTTACACTGGGTTTATTTCAGTAAAATACATGTTTAACAGAACACATTTTCAACACATTGACCCAACCTGACATTTTATTCATTGTACTCTAGTAGTAATACTGTTCTAAGTTTATTACTGCATGATTGAAATCAAACATACAAAACCACTGCTAGAGAAAACAAGATTTGTGTAATGAAATATCTGACTCAAAACCTTATAGTTGAATAAAGATCTCGTGAAACTGCGTCCATATGACAGCTTTCATGACACATTAGAAAAAATATAACACTGTTCTTAAATCGGTTTCAACACTTCTAGTCCGCTCACAGGAAGTCAAGGTAAACTTTACACCAATTCACACATCACTGTTACTTTAGGTACTTTTCAAACTCTTTTTTATGCTTTTGGCAGATGCTTTTATCCAAATATTATATTACATTTAATACTGTATGTGAACTTTTTCTGCTTTCATGACTTTGGTGTTGGGATCATCATGATCTACTGTCTGAGCTACTGGAGCTTTTTTATTTAAATGACAGCGTTTGATTCCCAGGGAACACATGAATGGATAATATGTATACCTTGAATGCAATATAAACCACTTTGGACAAAAGCATCTGTTAAATATGTAATTGTTGAATGAACATAAGAAAACCTTACACAGTTACTGCAGTGCTAAATCTTAGAAATAGCAAATATAATGCAAATGCTGATCATATCCCATCCTTACCTTTGTGTTGAGAGCAGTTTTCATCTGAAGCCACTGTTGAAAGTATGATATCAGAATTTTCATAGATTGGATCCATTTCATGAGCCTGACAGAAGACGCGTCCGCTGAGACTGGAGTGCTGCTGGAGTTTGGTCAGAATAAGGAAGACGCATAAAATCTCTTCAATACAGACAGGAAATGATGAAGTTATGAGTCTGAAGAACAAATCTAGCAACTAATATTACATGGTTGATATACACTGATGAGCCAAAATATTATGACCAGTCACGGGTAAAGTGGATATTGCTGATCAACAAGGCCACATTTTAAGGTCTGGGAGGATTAGATGTTAAGCAAACAATCTGTTCTCATGATAAACGTGTTGGTTTCAGGAGAAATGGGCAGGAATAACGGTCTTAGCGACATTGAGAAAGGCCAAATTGTTTTGGCAAGACGAGTGGGTCAAAGTATCTCTGAAACGGGAAGGCTTGTGTGTTGCTCCCGGTCAGCAGTGATGAGAATTTAGTGTCCGAGGAGGGACAAACCACAAACCGGCGACAGGATGTTGGGCGCCCAAGGCTCATCGATGCACAAGGGAAATGAAGGATATCATCTTGATTAATTATGATTAATTATCATCACCATTTGATCATCTGTGGGATGTGGTGGACCAACAAGTTCAATCCACCGCGGCTCCACCTCACAACCTACCCCAGACAGCAACATAGTGTCGGCCCAGATCCGGCCCACATCTACGCGTTGAATCCACATGTGCCAGATGTGGCCCGGATCTGTTTCTTTCTGGGACAGGACTTGAAGGATCTGCTACTAACATCTTGGTGCCAGATAACACAGGACACCATCAGAGGTCTTGTAGAGTCCATGCCTCGGCTGGTCGGTGCTGTTTTGGCAGCATGCAGATCTCATGAAAACTGCGTCCATATGACAGCTTTCATGACACATTAGAAAAAATATAACACTGTTGTTAGATAGGTTTCACAGCATCACAAGAACAGAAACACTTCTAGTCCGCTCACAGGAAGTCAAGTGGTAAACTTTACACCAATTCACACATCACTGTTACTTTAAGCAATAAAGCAATGTTTATGCTTTTGGCGGATGCTTTCATCCAAATATTATATTACATTTAATACTGTATGTGAACGTTTTCTGCTTTCATGACTTTAGTATTGGGATCATCATGATCTACTGTCTGAGCTACTGGAGCTTTTTTATTTAAATGACAGCGTTTGATTCCCAGGGAACACATGAATGGATAATATGTATACCTTGAATGCAATATAAACCACTTTGGACAAAAGCATCTGCTAAATATGTAATTGTTGAATGAATATTAGAAAACCTTACACAGTTACTGCAGTGCTAAATCAGTGCTAAATAAGAGCACTTTGGGTTTGTTTTTGTGTCTCTATCCAGACACACAGTATTTCTACACAGCATAAAGTTTTGGATAAAAATAAAGTTTAAAACTATCTCAAAGTGAATCATTTGCATTTACATTCAGTCAGTGATTGATTTATGTTCTGTTTGTTTAATGGAAATAAACTTGCAATAAGATATTGTAAATTGCACAATGGAGGACGTTATCAATATCATTCAAAGAAACTCTTTTGGTGTTCTGAAAGACTAAATGCAGAATTAGTGATTTGCTTGTCACATGTGCAAGCTTGTTTTTCATCACTGTTTTATTGTTGATAATTTGCTTCTGACCTACAGGAAGACTGAAATGACTGAAAGTCCCTCTTGCTAATACCAACAGCAACTTCTCTCATGCTCTGAACAGTGGGATTTTCTGTCATGTGGACTTCTAGTCAAAAGGTGCTTCTCAGGTCCTTATTTGTGCATCTCTAACCGGTCCTACTCGACCCGCTCCGGGCAGGATTTGAACCGGGATCTCTGGCATGGAAGGCGGGCGTGCTAACAAGGACGCTAAACACTGCAGCCGTTAGGGCGCTTCTGAAATTTAAAAAGTCTACCATTTGCATGCATCAACAGTGGCAGTCCTGTTGCGAATATTAAATTGTAATTATGAATAGTTAATCAGAATCAGAAAGAGCTTTATTGCCAAGTGTGCTTGCACACACAAGGAATTTTTCTTGGTGCTGAAGCTTCCACTGCACATATACAATACAAACACAACAAGAACATAGTATTACAAATTCTAAGAATAAAAATATGAAAAATAGTATAAAAAATATAAGGTCACAGTTACGTTTAGTCAGAATAAACATTTACAGATTATGAACATATTTACCGTATTTGAGTAGTATGAATATTTAAACATTAATAATCTCCTGAGTTTAAAAGAAACTAATTATTCCCCTGTTGGCTGAGTTCACATTTGATTCTTGTCTGATCGTGTGTTTTGTTGCTTTCCTGCAGAGATGGGACCAAGTCACACATGTGCAAGTCTCAAGTAAGTCTCAAGTCTGAACCTTCAAGTCTCAAGTAAGTCCCAAGTATTTCTTTTCTTGGGCAAGTCAAGTCAAGTCAAGTCACAGGCGATGTCAAGTCAAGTTCAAGTCAAGTCACCTTATTATTGTAATTTTACCTGCAGAATCTGATCTTAATAAAGTGAAAAGACAAGATATAAGTAACTGTCAGTAAATTACAATAATTTGGATTTGCATTGTAAATACTCATGTTCAGTAAAATACATCATGGAATTAAACAAAATTGTAACTTTATAAAATTATTTATTTTTCACTTCTGCCAACAGTGTTTGAAATGTTTTACATTTTCAACATTGAGTCCATAAAACAAATAACAGCTTAACATCCAACAGACTCCTCTCTGAACACCTCCCTCTCTCTCTCTCAAACACAGTTTACGTGCAACATTAAACTTTGTTACATTTCTCCTTTCTCTCTCACACACTCACACACACACACACACTCTCTATCTCTCTGTCTCTCTCACACACACACACACACACACACACTCTCTTTCTTTCTCTCTCTCTCACACACACACTCTCTCTCTCTCTCTCTCTCTCTCTCTCTCTCACACACACACACACACACACACACACACACACTCTCTCTCTTTCTTTCTTTCTCTCTCTCTCACACTCTCACACACACACACACACACACACTCTCTCTCTCTCACACACTCTCTCTCTCTCTCTCACACACACACACTCTCTCACTCCGTCACTCACACTCTCTCTCTCTCACACACACACACACACACACACACACACACACACACACACACACACACACACACACACTCAGTCACTCTCTCTCTCTCACACACACACACACACACACACACACACACACACACACACTCTCTCTCACTCACACTCTCTCTCTCTCTCTCTCTCTCTCTCTCTCTCTCTCTCTCTCTCTCTCACACACACACACACACTCTCTCTCTCACACTCAGTCACTCTCTCTCACACACACACACACACACACACACACACACACACACACACACACACACACACACTCAGAGTATATCCACTCAGAGACGCCCAAATCGTCCAAGACGCGCCGCGCCGCTCTCGCCGGAGCTCGCCGCCGGGCTCCCATTGAAAATGAATGACTTCCGGCCACTTTGACGCTCTCGCCGGCGGCGGTGTGAACGCACAGTTATGGTGTGTTCACACCGCCGCCGGCGAGAGCGTCAAAGTGGCCGGAAGTCATTCATTTTCAATGGGAGCCCGGCGGTGAGCTCCGGCGAGAGCGGCGCGTCTTGGACGATTTGGGCGTCGAGGAGAGTTGGAATCAGGTCAACTTTATGGTAATGAGCTATGACGCGGTTCGGCGGCAACCGGCGGCAACCAATGGGAATGTAGTAGTGCTCCGCTTGAAATGATTCCAGAGAACGCAGTTCTGTAAACTTTGGTTCCGACAACATTAGTTCCCAAGCAAAATAGAGGAGAGGTTGATCATTGCGGTAGCGGGTTTCCCTATAATATATATATATATATATATATATATATATATATATATATATATATATATATATATATATATATATAATATATATATATATATTATATATATATATATATATATATATATATATATATATTCCGCGCAACACCTTTTATATGCAACATTTTCGCGCTAGAAAGCCTTTTTTTCAGCGGGAATGCAATTCATTTGCTCAAAAAAACACCGATTTGAATGCTGCACTTAAACCAGGACAGTTATTGTAAAGTAGGTTGCACACAAATTAATGTTAATGTTAAAGACCAAGGCTAGCACCTATAAACTGCATGTTGACATTAGACTAGCACTTCCAAGAACACAAAAGCCACACCACACAAATGGCTTTTAAATGGTTTATTTCATTAGCAAACATGCAACTATAATTAAGTTAACTTTCACATTTAAATTATTTCATGATGTTATCTTATACGGGTATACCCTACTGTGGTCAGTCAGCACAAATGCCGATTTTAAAAATGCGAACATGATTGTTTGCTTTGCGGCCCCTTTAAATGCAGTTTTAAAAAAGACAAAGCATTCGATCTACGTCAGAGCGGCAGCGCGTCCGTGAATCTTTCTACAGCGTCGAGTGCAGGGCGGCCAGAGCGAAGTTTGACGCTCTCGCCGGCGGCGGTGTGAACGCAGGGTTAGGAAAAGTAGCCAACTCTCGTACCGCTCAGATCAAGGGAAGTGTTTTTAAAAAATAAATCAAAATAATTTTGCCCACATTTGTCCCCAATACGGTATGAGGGTTAATGGTTAGTGGCTACTTTAGCTATTATTACATTAGCTAACTACCAACTAACCAGAAAACATGAACAAATTGACAAGCACTTACTGGGCAGAATGGCTCTTCAAATGACGGACGAAATTGGAGGTTGTCGTCTGGCTGTCCGTAATGTTAATGTTGCATGTCTTGCAACGCGCTGTTCGTCTTTTGCCTTCTTGGAAATAATTATTGAAGCCGAAAGCGATGACTTTCGGTACCCCTCCGGCTGACATGTTGGTGTGATGATAACCTGATATAAGTGGGCGTGGGGTGCGTAATGTATGAGAGGGCGTGACTGATGATAGTGTTGTGATCCAGTCACGACAACGCTATTCTCAGCCTGCGCTCCAGCTGGGTCAACTTTATTTTTTTTTAATTATTTATATATTTTATATTCAAATATTGAAAACATGATGTGATTAACACTCTCAAGTCATTCAAGTCATCGTGTCTCAAGTCAAGTCAAGTCCCGAGTCTTTCACTTCCAAGTCCAAGTCAAGTCTCAAGTATTTTATGTTTTGTCAAGTCAAGTCACAAGTCATAAAAATAGCGACTCGACTCGAGTCGACTCGAGTCCAAGTCACCAAGTCACAAGTCCCCATGTCTGCTTTCCTGTAGCTCAAACAGTAGAGCATGGCGCTAGCAACGCCAAGGTCAGGTTCGATTCCCAGGGAAAGCAAGAACTGACAAAAATGTAAAAATGGGTACCTTGAATGCTATGTAAGTCGCTTTGGATAAAAGCGTCTGCCAAATGCATAAATGTAAATGTAAATGTTTAGCTGCGTCTGATAGACTGGGGCTTAGCAGAGTTTTATCACCCCAGTCAGGAGTACAACGTCAGGGTGGCGTCTCGATATTTCAAAGGACCTGAACTGCTGGTGGACTATCAGGTGAGACAAGAGACAGCGATACAAACAAGACTTGGTTTGCTGTTTGATACACAAATCTAGCATCAAAAGCATCTGTTCAAGCTTTAATCTGATCAGTTTTGTGATTGTTGGCCAAAGCGTCCAGAAGTTATAAGGATAATTTTGAATACCTCCTGACCACTAGGTGGCACTGCGTCGAAGCGCTGCAGGCAGCCTCAGGTCATGGTTGTCATGACACACACCAAGTTTGGTCAGAATTCGCTAAAGCGTTTCAGAGATTCAGCTACATGTTCATTTTTCGTTCACACATTTTTTGAGAATGGTTTGACGAATCAACTTGAATTTCATAACTTTTTGTCGGCTTGGTCTGAAGATGATCTGGTTCAATTTTCCTGAAAATCTGAGCAATGGCCTAGGAGGAGTTTGAAAAAGTAGGTTTTTCGGAAAATCCAAAATGGTGGAAAAATGTTCATGAAGGAAAATTATGCCCTAGGGTGCAATCTTGAGCCAAGGAATCAGAAGAAACTGAATTTAGTTTCTAGCCCTTGCGGTTCAAAAGTTGTTAGCATAAACGTGAGTGTAACTTTGGACAGTTGGTGGCGCTAGAGGGATTGATTTAGAGACTTCAGAATTGCTATAGTGATCGTTCAGACTGACCTCTATCTGTGTGCCAAATTTCACAACTCTCCCGCAAGCGGTTCTATGCCATTGACTTCCAGAGCGGAAGAAGAGATGGAAAAAGAAGAATAAGAACGGCAACGATACCAAAGGTGCTTGACTCCTAATTACGATTACAAAACTATTGGTATTTTTTTCTGTGACAGATGTTTTCATGAGAAACATCTGCAGCTCTTGAAGGAATCGAGCTTGTGTTTCTTGTGTTTGTCAGCTTATCCTTGACTCATTGGTGAGTGTTTGCTTCTAAATGCTGATGTGTTTGTTTCCCTGCAGGAGGCGTCACATCCATGTCCTCGTCCCAGCCGATGGCCAACATGGCAGGCTCTCCGGTCATCTCGTCTCCCAGTGCTCTTGCCACACAGCTTCCTGCAGCCGCCGGTGCGCAGCCCTGAACACACTCTCACGCTCTCTCTGCCCCGGCCACAGTTTTATGTTGAGTGTAAACAAACAAAAGAGAGACTAAACTAGGTTTATTTATTTTTTTCCATACAATAATTATATATTGAAGCTGGGACACACAGCAGACAGTTATGTTGTCCAGCAGTTTTTCCTGATGATGGTGTCTGTATAGAAGCCACTACAGTGTAGAGATTCTGAAAAATGGATAATAAAATGTATTTTATATGTCCCTATTTTTGGCTTCTGTTTGTTATTCCAACAATATGGATATTTGCTGGTGAGATTGCTGTTAATCTACAGGTTTGGGGATTTAAAAGTACAACATTTTCAACCTAACACATACTGACTTTATTTAATTTACTTTGTTCATTCTTTATCTTTAATAAACATATTTCTTTATTTGAACTAATCCGCGTGGTCTTCCCTTGCTGTCTACATAGCCTGGAAGAGGCAGGATGTAACAATATTGTTAAAAAAACCCTTCATTTTATCATTTTGAATAGAGGTTGATATTTAATGTGTTTTATCAACCTCTAGCGTAGATGTATAGAAAATGGGTAGGCATAATTAAACAATTTGAACATGGAGCCACATTATATCTATGGGACTGAACCATAGAGCCTTTAAAATGAAGATCACAAAAGAAAAGTTCATTAAGAATGAGAATATAGAAGGATATGGAGATATCTTTTAATGCTTTTAGAGTTACAGACACACAAACTTTGTAAAAATACTATTGATGGCACTCAGGCAGGAATGTTCAATTGCTTCAATATAAAAAAACAAGGTACATTTCTAGTTTCAACATTATTCATTTTTCAGAAAATGCGTGACCATTGAGACGTGTACCAGTTTACTCATGGAGCCACTTTGAGATCCATATATCTCTGGAAATTACTGGGCCTTAAAGGGGTGGTAAACCACGATTTCACTTTTCTAACTTTAGCTAGTGTGTAATGTTGCTGTTTGAGCATAAACAACATCTTCAAAGTTACAACGTTCAAAGTTTAAAGCAAAGGGAGATATTTGCTTTTAAAGAAATCGATTTCTAAGGACTACAGCAAACGGCCAGTAGGGACTACTACACATTCACCCAGGGTTTGCTGACATCACCAGGCCCAATATTTACATAAACCCCTCCTCCGAGAATATGAAATAAGGGGGGCCATTTTGTATCGCCGCGGGGAATAGTTGTGGTATAGTTAGTAGGCTGGAGTGCTGTTGACAATGCCGACGAAACGCTGTTATTTTCATCCGGATTGCAGGTCCACTTTCTTCAGCCTTCCTAGGGACGGGGCAGCGTTGCAGTGCGTTTAACATACAACGTTATATTCATGTGTGTAAGAGACATGAGGGGAACACGATCGCATTTGCATCGGATATATGCTGCCCATCATAAATCAAAGCACGAGACAGACAGGGGTCTGGAAAGATCGGAAAATGTGACATAATGGACAATATTCGTCTGTATTTGCAATACATGAGCCTTCAGCTGCACGAGTTCAGCTGCACGCGCGGCTACCGCGGCACATCTCGCGGAGGAAAGCTTCCACAATCTTCGCGAGTACGGGCCACAACCTGTAAGTGTGATTTATTTTTCGTCGATGTGTTTTCCTGTAATAGTTCGTGTTGTTAATTGTAGCCTACGTTGTAGCAAGGAAGTAAACATGACAGCGCTGTTTGGCTCTGCAAACCAGTTTGTTAAATGCTCATTCATACTTAACGTTATCCGACAAACCCCTAACGTTACTAACTGTTTAAAATCTCAACAGCGAACTTGGCATTAGTGTAAATGATTCTTTGATTAGAGCTTTTATGTATTGTTTATCTACAGGCATGCTAAACATGGTTCTGTGTTTGATTTGGCTACTAGCAATGTTTAGTGTTCGTTCTTGCGACAGATATTTGCTATAATCGTTCTAAAAATACAAAAGTAACAGTGCCATTCAGCAGCGATCACTATAGATCTGCAGTCTTTACTCTTGAGGACTGAACTGGTTCTGCTCGATCATCTTCACTAAAATTGTCTGGGTCTGATTCGGGCTCTTGGTATGGTTTTATTGACGCTAGCGTACACAAAGCCTGAGGCTACCTGTAGAGGTAAGGGGCGTGACGCTTTCGAGAAACGTGCACTAGGCGGTTAGCGAATCACAGCACACTGGGCCAGCTAACCAATCAGAGCCCATTGCGTATTTTTGAGGGACTGGCTTCACAGAATCTGGAAACCATCAGACCGTTTTTACAAGGAGGGACAGAGCAGTGTAGAATAAAGGTCAAATATATGAAAAATAATGCAATTTTTTTAAAAACGAAGCATGAACACATGTTACAGTGCACCCCACAAACACAATCAAGCCTTCGAAAGAGTGTGCTTTACCACCCCTTTAAACATTAAGAAACCAAAAGAAAAGTTTAATTCGATTCTAAAAGAGTTATAGGCATGCAAAATTTAGGCAAAAAACACAAGAAGTGAATTTCTCCCATTTTTGAACGTCACTGTTGGCATATAATGCAGCAGAGATGGCTAAAGTTAACAGATTTAAATAATAGACCTGCAAGATGCTGTTGGAAAGTCGTTTACCCCCCTGTAATCTGACTCCAAATCTCAGGTGGGAAAAAAGGTGGGAAAGCTTCTGAAATTTGGTTGATTTGACACAGAATGACCCTTTATGAACCTTTTATACACACACTTAACTTAACTCCTACTTTTATGACGGACAGATGCACTTTTATGGACTTCAAAAATGAAAGCAAAATTCACTGCCGGTTTAAAGCTTGGAAGAGCCAGGACATTTTTAATATAACTCTGTGTTCGTCTGAAAGAAGAATGTCAGATATACACCTATAGGATGACTCGAGGAAATCATGGGGTAATTTTCATTTTTGGGTGAACTAACCCTTTAATTTTATCTCTTTGTGAACTTTTTGAACCATCAAAGTGATAGTTGCATAGCTTTCTATTTTATTAAAAAGATCTTCATTTGTGTTCAGAAGATGAAGCAAAGTCTTACAGGTTTGGAACGATGTGAGGCTGCCCCCTGCTGACCGCAGCACAGTTTCATGAATAATAATTTTGGACAAAAATCTGGCTCAATCACACTGAAATGTCTAAACTTTACTGACAATATATTTTTTTTCTGTGTATTATATGATAGACCTCTTTAATAACATACAGAACCACTGATGGAGGTAAATTAATATTCCTTTTCACAGATAAATTTGTTCTGTGTTTTACAAGAAGTATCATACCAAGAGTCAAAGTTTTTGTTCACATCTCCCAGGCGAGCACAATTCTCTCCAGACAGATCGTGTGTTCTCCGGTTATTAGGTTGTATCACACCCTTGCGGCTCCAGAACCTTTAAGAGACAAACAAGCAATAATGCATTTGCAATAATATACATAGAAAACATCTGCACTTCAACATCTTGAAACATCTGTATATTGGTACATTGATTCATTCCTAGACATGATCACACATGAGTTCTTACTGTACTCCAGTTTCATTGAGAGTTTGGTTGTTCACCCAAACCCAGTGTCCTTCAGTGTCCAGATCATGGAGACCAATCCAGTGCGACTCTGTAATTTTAGAGACCAGGAAATCCTAAAGGAGAAAATGTACATAAGTGTGAAATAGTGTAATAGATTATATTTACACCAAGTAAAAATGGCAGCATTTCTAAGCGATCCGCTATTTGTCTGGTTTTGTTTATTTACACCAAGTGGAAATAGTGATAGGAGTCATTCCACGAAACCGGTATGATTCAAGTCCCTCTGACCTTTTTAAGTTTATTTTATCTGTTTGGTCACTAAAATCTATTTTTAAAAGCTTTTTGTATCAATTGAAATGTCTCCTTTAATAAAGTTTAAAAACATGACATACAATTTTATAGATTCTGTTTACACTTGTAGCCTATTTTCTTTGCATTAAGTGTAAATAGTAGAGATGATATTTATACTTATAAATCGTGTCAGATATTATTTGCACCTCAGTGTTGTTGTACATTAAACAGTATGCAATAATAACTCTGGTGTAAATAATTATATTTGTTAAAAATATTAAATGAATGCCCCTAACTGATGAACACAATAAACTCACTTTATTTCCACTTTTTGAATATTGAATATTTTGAAAATAAATGCTTTTCCAATCTGATATGTGATGGATTCAAACCTCGGGTCGATTTGCGTCCAAACTTTATGCCACGCGCTTTATTGTTGCTGTGCTTAGACTAGTATCTTCCGTCGTTTTGTCTGGTCCAACCAGACGTCAGTGGGTGGAGTTAGTGTAAATAACATTTGCCAACAAGGTGGGCTATTTGCACTTAAATAGACACTCCGAAATCGGCATAGAAACCCTTTAAAAAAACATTTAGTTTTATCTGTGTGATCAAAACGTATTAATTCCTAATTGATCTGACTTGCCTGTTCTGATTGGCTGGTTATGGTCACCAGATCGGCTCCTTTTGAAACACAGACATCTCGACTGCTCGTCCAGTTCAGTTTATCAGAGCTGAATGAATACAGCTTTCCCCGACAAGCTATCCAGCCGTCCACATTACAAGACTGAGCTGTGAGTAATGAATAAAGTGTGATTAAACCGTTTATTATTTAGATCATGAAGTTAATCAAACTGGTTCCATGTGCAAAAATATTCACACTTTGTGTCACACCAAGCTTGTGAACTGACACTCACTGTTGTTAAAGGACAGCTGTTCTCTGAGTGTGTTGTATCTGGCTGTAAGATCATTAAACTCTTTCTTCATCTCTGGTGAAAAGACAATTAAAAAGTTGCTGCTACTTCGAAAATTGAAGTCAGAGCAGAGACTGTGGCATTTTCAAATGAATGAAAATGTCAAATAAAAGCCAACTCACCAACATGAAGCAGAAGCTGTTCTCTAACTCTGGTGTAGTTGGTTTTAAGTTCCTCTAGTTCTCTTATCATGACTTAGAAGATAAAGCAGATCAAGTTTCTCACATGGTCAGTTCAATGAACACTCAACACTGTTAATGAAACATGTCTGTGCTCTACCGTTTATGAAATATAGTTTTCTCACCTCTTCTGTTGATGATGTGCTGCTCATTCAGTGATTCAGAATCAGCGAGCTTATGATTATCTGATTGAGACAAAAGCAGCAGCGGAAAATATGTGTTTTAGAGGAAAGTCACACACATGCACACTTAAGACTGGAATGATCTACAAAACAAAGTTTGAATGGAGTTTGTTAATGGCAGTTTACACCTTTAATATGGAGGTTTGTTTGACAACACTTGCCTGATGAAACAGCTTTACTGAAAAGTGTGATTTTACAAATAAAAAGCTACTAAATATTGCATTTAGTGATGATCCTACTGTCCCACACTTTGGTCAAGCAGAAGTACTTACAGTAACTCAGTCCATCCACACTGAACAGAGCAAAGATCTAGTATCAGATATACTCACAAATCATCCAGAGAGCGCAGAGACCTCCGAGAGCAAGAACAAGAGAGAAACCCAGAAGAGTCAGAAGAACTTTAGTCCACTTAGAGGAACTGACTTTCCTTTCACTTTCTTGTGTAGCACGCCCGCCGTACGACTGGCGGTGCTGCAGTTAATTTTCTGTTAGAACAAACAAAGAGACAGACAAAGTTGTGCTGCTTTCCATAACAGAGTCGCTCTCGTAATCATTTATTACAATAAGTCAAAGATGTCTGATTCACAATGTCACCTTACATGTGACTCATTTAAACCAAGCACCAATAAACATGTTCATTACTCTTGTAAGCATCTTTTGTCTTATTCATGAGTAGTATCCTTCATGTAACTCAATACTTTTTCATAAACATACATCACATCTCACCATTTTTGTTGTATGTTCAAATGTGTACCACTAAACACTGCAGAAATGAACAACTGTATACAGCAGTTTAACTTATATGGAAGAAATATTATAAAAACAGTCTGTAATATACAAATATCAACCGTTTGATAGTATATAATATTCAAAAATTCAATATATATATATATATATATATATATATATATATACTTCTGACAGTTAATCAATACATGGCTCTATATACTATAAACACAATTATAAATCTATATATGCAATAAACATGACATTAGTTGGGATATTCAGTGTGTTGGAGCCTTTTACCCTGATGATTTTATAACATCAATACCAGGCCTAACGCGGGACATCCGCGAACGAAACGCTATTTTTGTAAACATAACACTATCTCGTTTTGACATCTTAACTTCACTCAGGAACTGTATATCATCCTCCTCAGACAACATAAACATGTTATTTACATATTGTTTCATGTTTTAAGTCCTTGGTGATCGATTTCACCCACCTGTTAGAACAAACAAAGAGACAGACAAAGTTGTGCTGCTTTCCATAACAGAGTCGCTCTCGTAATGGCGGCTTCTTCTCCGCGACTCATAGTTACCCGCATATTCTCTGATCAGCACCTTGTCTCCCCCTACTGTCCACATGAGGGTATTACGCATCACAAATACAGAATAATGACACTAATAGAAACAATATCATGAACACGATAAAACAATCAAATGCTTAGAAAATGGAAAAATAAATAATTATTCCTGTGACTTAACCTACAGGGTGTCACACTCTCCCCGACAAAAGAAATGGCTCCAAACAACACTGACCCTTGAACACTTATAAACAGTTTTCTCAATAACACAAACATACTCCCCACATTGCAATACATTTTTAAAATGTATGTGTCAGTGCAATGTATAAGTGTGTTGAGTCTTGTACACAATCATATATCTGGTGTGTCCTAACCCTGTTTCCTTACTAATTCTCTAGTATCCACCAAAGACAGCATAAGGTGATATGGTAGGATAGGACCCTATCTGGTAAGGAAATGTAGGTGGGACGTGAGCACAAGTCACATATACTGGTCCTGATACCCCATTAGAGTAATATGGTAACGTTTGTGTCGGCATACATTGGGCAGCTGCTATCTCAGTTGGCAGTTCGTAATTGGGCTGACCCAATGAAGGGTAAGTGAAGACCCGTGTAGGTTTTCTTTCCCTGTTGGATCGTCTCATATTTCGGTCTCCTGAAGCTCTTCCCATAAGACTAACCATTTGTCTTTCTTCCTCCCCAGGTACCATCTCTCTCAGCTCATCATTCATCACCTCGGGTTCCGGTGTTGCAGGTGAGTCATTCAAGGAGCGAGAAGCCACTGGCTCAGGTAAGTATTCTTCCTCTACTCCTAGAGTAATCTCTCCATGCCTCACAGTTCTATCTTCACTATCTCTCAATCTCTGATCCCCTCTTCCGTAAGTGTCATGTATGTTCCTCCTCTGCTCAGATCTTGGTTGTTCGGAGGACCGCAACCAGTAGTAAGCTCTTGGAGTATCACTGTCATCTGAACATGAATCACTTGAATTACCTTCCTCAGGCCCTCTCGCAGATTTTGACAATCTCTGTTTTCTCCCCTTAGGTCTGGATGACGCATTCGCTCCAAGAGGCGGCGGGTCTACAGGCAAGTCATTAACCAGATGAAGCAGGTTCCGATGCAAGGTACGTATCATTGCTGGATTTTGGCCTCCACTGGTCTCAGGATATACTTGATAGACTGGTCCATCTCCTATCCTTTCTTTGACCACGTGCACTGTTCTCTCCCAATACGACCTTAACTTTCCAGGCCCACCTCGTTCACTCAGGTTCCGAACCAGAACTCGATCCCCTGGCTGCAGCACAACACCCCGAAGGTGCTGGTCATAGTACTTTTTGTTCCTTGCGCTTGCTTGTTTACTGTTATCCGAGGCTATTTTATATGCATCGGCCATCCGTTGTGCCCACTTCTCTGCATAATCTCGAGGTGAGTATTGGCCTTCCTCTGATCTCAGACCAAACAACAAGTCGACAGGCAAGCGAGGGTGACGTCCGTACAGGAGGAAGAATGGAGAGAACCCAGTTGCTTCATGCTTGGTGCAATTGTAGGCGTGGACTATCTTCGAGAGGTGGTCTTTCCATCTGTCCTTTTCCTTCTCCTCCAGCGTCCTCAACATTTGCAACAGAGTGCGGTTGAAACGTTCTGCTGGATTTGCTTGGGGGTGATAAGGTGTTGTCCTCGAGTTATTAACACCTGTCAACCGCTGCAAAGTTGCGAAGAGCTGGTTCTCAAACTCACGTCCTTGGTCGTGATGGAGCCGGCAGGGGTAACCAAACCTTGGGATATAGTCGTTAAAAATCCTCTCAGCTGCCGTCCTTCCAGACTTGTCTCTTGTCGGGTATGCTTGGGCAAACCTAGTGAAATGGTCCACTAGCACCAGGATATATTCGTATCCACCCCGACTCCGCTCCAAGTGCAGATAGTCAATGGACACCAAGTCCAATGGGCAACTTGAGGTAAGGCTCCCCATTGGAGCCCTGATCCGCACCACTGGTTTCTTCTGCTTCACACATCGGCACTGCCGGGTGACATAGTGCTCAATCTCCTTCTTCATAAATGGCCAATAGAATCTGTTCCTTGCCAAGTCTAGAACACGCTCCGTTCCTACGTGGCCCATGTCATTGTGTAGCTGTTTCAAAGCCAACTGCTTAAACTTTGCAGGTAGAACAAGTTGAGATCTATGATTGGTCTTACGATAAAGCAGTCCCTCTTCTATTTCCAGTTTTCTCCACTCATACAACAGTCTCTTGAGGCCTCCCTTAGCAGTTTTCGTCATTTCAGGTGACAGTTCTCCCCCATTTTCCTTCAATTCTATCACTTTACCAACGACAGAATCCTCTCTCTGTGCGGCTTTCAACTCAGAGAGGTCAAGTGCCATGAGCCTATTTTCAAACTGGTGGTCGACATCCTCTTGACGTGCATTGAGAGCCGCGACCCAGGCAACATCATTCTCTTGGTCAACACGACTTCCTTCCCATGTAGCCTGGACCACCTCCTCTGTGAGAACTTCAGTACATGCGGCCATAAACGTATTGATATCAAGGGGACAACGAGAGAGCATGTCGGCATCCGAGTTCGCTTTGCCTGGTCTGTAGCGAATGTCAAACCTGAAGTCTGCTAATTCTCCCACCCACCTATGTCCAACCGCATTGAGCTTAGCCGTCCTGAGAACATACGTCAACGGGTTGTTGTCGGTGAAGATTGTAAAGTGGGGTGCATAGAACAAGTAATCGCGGAACTTCTCGCAGACCGCCCATTTAAGTGCTAGGAACTCCAGTTTTCCGGAGTGAAGTCTATAACTTCTCTCAGCGGGAGTCAACGTCCTGGAGCCATATCCAATGACTCTGAGTCTGCCCTCTTGATGTTGGTATAGCACAGCCCCGAGCCCCTGTTCGGATGCGTCTGTATGGAGCACAAAGGGAAACTCAAAGTTTGGATACGCTAGTATTGGGGGGGTAGTAAGAGCCCCAATGAGTCTCTGCAATACACCTTGGTGTACACTCGTCCACTCTATTTTCACACGGGATGGTAACTGGTTACCTCTTTTCTCAGCTTTACCAGTCTTAATCTGCTCCCCACCGGCTACCACACTCCGAGACTGGAGGAGCTCGTACAGTGGCTTAGCGATCCGTGAAAAGTCCTGGATGAAGGTGCGGTAGTAACTCAGGAAACCTAACAACCGCCGCAACTCTCCAACAGTAGTGGGCTTTTGCTCTTTCAGGGAGAGGACTGCTGCTAGGTCTTTTGGGTCGATGCGGACACCATCCTCCGAAACGAGTCTTCCCACATATCTGACCTCCCTCTTGAAGAGTTCGCACTTTGCCGGCCTCAACTTTACTCCATGCTCCCGCAGTACTCTGAGGACTCTTCTTAGCCCCTGGACATGGTCATTGAACGTTTTGCCAAAGCAAAGTATGTCGTCGAGATACGGTATGCATAATTCATCTCTCAGCGAGTCCAGCATCCCCTCCATACTCCTCTGGAATGCCGCTGGTGCGTTTGCCAACCCAAAGGGTATGCGTACCCACTCGTATAGTCCCCAAGGGGTAGTGAATGCAGTAAGGTGCCGAGATCCCTCCGCCATGAATCCCTGATGGTAGGCCTTTCCCTGATCTAGTATTGAAAACCAACGGTAGCCACCAAGGGTGTCGATGAGGTCCTGGATCCGGGGAAGTGGATGTCGGTCTGGGACTGTCTTCTGGTTTAGCAACCTGTAATCTATACACAGTCTCAATGTGCCATCTTTCTTCCGGACGCACACCACTGGGGCTGCATATGGAGACTTCGACTTGACCACCCAACCTCGAGCTAGTAAGTCCTGGACGTATTCCTTCACTTCCTTATACAGGGGTTTTGGGATAGAGGCATAAGCACGCTGAACAGGGATGTCGTCCTTCAGGTTAATCGTCATCTGTAAGCTCGGGATACACCCGATATCCTCATCTCCACGAGCGAACACATTGGATTCTTCATAAAGCATATCTTGGACTAATTTCTGATGTTCTTCTTCCAGATGGCTTAAATCAACAGGCGGATGCCACAAGCTGTCTGCCCTGCGGTCGTTCTCTTGTTCGTGGGAACCTGGTCCTTCCCCCCAACTCACAGGTATGTCACTACTGTTTACCAAATGTTTTCGCTCCGTTTCGATAACACCAGCTATGGGCTGTATACTTCCTAGAGGTGTATGTCGTCTGATCGTGACTTCACAAGCTGTAGGATTGCCCAGGGGAATCCTGACATAGGGTCGGTCTGTCCCCTCCACTTCCATCAGACCTTCTCCAATGTCTAGTTGAGTCAACGATGCACTCTCCTCGAACAGTACTACTGCTTCAGAGCATTCTAAGTTAACTGGAACTTCACACTTTACATGAGTCACCTGGCCTGGTGGTATGACAACATCTCTAGGGCCGACTGAAACAATAGCCCCCGGGTTCACATGGGGCAGTTCCTGAATGAAGCTCACTATAGCGGTGGCTTGCTCATCTTTGATGTCCAGAGCCATCTTTAGGAGTTCTGCGAATGCACATAGACCACGCTCAGTGTCCTTCTTCCCCCTTATTATCTCCTCGACGACATTAAACCCCAGCAATGGCCGCTCTAATGGCATCTTCCCCACGAGGAAAGGCACTTGAATCGTCAAACTTGGATCATCATTCCCAGGCAGGTTCACAGTCAACTCTACCCATCCCTCAAATGGGAGTGGTTCTCCATTAACCGCTGAGACATTAAAGTCGCCCCCATTGATTATCTCTGACAATGGTCGCAGAACTTGATCTGGCAGGTACTTACTCTTCCAGTTGCAGTCGATTATACTAACTTGTGCTCCTGTGTCCAGTAGAGCAGCTACTGCAAAACCATGAATGTGGCACTTGAGTATAGCTTTCTTTCCAATGAGCTGTGCTACCCGGTCACAGGGACTTTGTTTTTGCTTAGGCGAATCAGATGTCCTACCCTTCTGAGCTCCTTTCTCCTTAGACTGGGGCTGTGGTTGCTCGGTCACTGTTCGCCCCGCATCAGTGGCCGCTGGTCGTTTCCCGACACTTTTTCCCTTCTCAGACAGCCCACCGCACGATGTCCTTCCTCACCACACACAAAGCAATGACTGCAAGATGTGACATCCTTGGTACTACATTTGGGACACATTCGTCTACGATGCCCTCGCTGCAGCTGGGAATCTGTGACTTTGCACTGACCTTCTGTCGTTCTCGCCTTTGCAAGTGATTCAACAGTCTTTGTAAGAGCTTCAATTTGTGCACTCAATCGACGAATTGTCTCAGTTTGGTCGTTTTGCCTATTGCCATCTGCATCCTTACTTCGGCTGGACTCACACTGGGCACTGAGGGCATTCGACACTCTCTGCCGTGAAGCTTGTCCCAACCGACGTTGTCTTTCACTCTCATCGCTAGCTATCTGGGTTACCTGGCGCAGGAGTGCCTCATCTGTCACCAGCCTGTTTGTAAGCAGAGGTTTCAATTCTGTGCGAAACTGGTTGTACTTTGCGGCCATGCCCTGATAAATCGTTCTCAGGAACACATTTTGAATTGTTTGTTCATCATACTCCAGGTCTGTGGCAGCTTGTTTGGACAGAAAAATTAGTTTTTGTTTCAGCCCAATTAGTCTATACAGGAATTGTTGGGGAGTCTCATTGTCATTCTGTTTACCACACATTAACTCCTGGAAGAGCTCAGAGCTACTTCTCTCATTTAGATGCGACTGAAGGAAACTTTTTACCTCTGGGATTGTCAATCCCTCCTTGTTCACTAACATGTCCTTAAAGTTTCCTGGCTTAATGACCCTCAAGACCCCTCTGATGATGTCATTTTCACTGTGATTGGCTGCCAGTCCCTCATCTATTTGCTTGGTTACACTTGTGTAGCTTATATCGGAAGTACTGTCACCAATCTGTCCCCCTTGGACTTTGAACTCTCTTTGTTGAAATGGTAGGAGCTGAAGATCACGGAGGGAGATCATACTTTCCCTTTTCCCACCACTGGCCTCAACAGCTACATTCACAGGTAAGCTACCGCTAGTCTTTGGGGATTCTGCTTTGCTTGGGTTAACATCAATCTTGTATTGTGCTAGTTTTCGCCCTAACTCTTCATAGCAGTCTACCAATCGGTGATACTCCATCTGCTGTGTCTGTGTGTCAGTGGTAAGTGTGGGTGGTTGTTGTGGTGTGAGTGACTGAGTGTCATGCAAAACAGGTTTTACATTACATTTTTGGATTATCTTATCGACACTGTCTTTCAACAGCAACAATCGAGACAACCCTCCATCTTCTAACTCCAGCAGAAAATCACTGTTCATGTAATCAACAATGTGCTCAAAGCAACACTCCTCATCAGTTATATCCAACCTGTACTTTCCTGGATTTGCAGCTGGCTCCAGACAATCCATCAGGCTGATCAGTTCATCATGTGTGAGTTGATGGAGTCTTTTCTTGATTTCCCAGACTGTTGCTTTTCTCTCGTTCGAAGCCATCCTGTCAACGGTCCTGTTGCTGATGATGCACACTTGGCTCGCACCACGCTGCGCTACAACTCCTCAGCCAGGAAACCCTTTCGCTGCCGCGCCTCGGTTCTCCTGCTGACGTCGAGCCGCCCTTTGTGGTCCTCGTGCTGATCACCCGTCACTCAGCCGTTCTGTGGTTCATTTGGATTGGATCTGCATACCAGCAGGTGGCGCTAGATCCCGGACGAGCCCCCAAAATCTGTAGCACGCCCGCCGTACGACTGGCGGTGCTGCAGTTAATTTTCTGTTAGAACAAACAAAGAGACAGACAAAGTTGTGCTGCTTTCCATAACAGAGTCGCTCTCGTAATCATTTATTACAATAAGTCAAAGATGTCTGATTCACAATGTCACCTTACATGTGACTCATTTAAACCAAGCACCAATAAACATGTTCATTACTCTTGTAAGCATCTTTTGTCTTATTCATGAGTAGTATCCTTCATGTAACTCAATACTTTTTCATAAACATACATCACATCTCACCATTTTTGTTGTATGTTCAAATGTGTACCACTAAACACTGCAGAAATGAACAACTGTATACAGCAGTTTAACTTATATGGAAGAAATATTATAAAAACAGTCTGTAATATACAAATATCAACCGTTTGATAGTATATAATATTCAAAAATTCAATATATATATATATATATATATATATATATATATATATATATACTTCTGACAGTTAATCAATACATGGCTCTATATACTATAAACACAATTATAAATCTATATATGCAATAAACATGACATTAGTTGGGATATTCAGTGTGTTGGAGCCTTTTACCCTGATGATTTTATAACATCAATACCAGGCCTAACGCGGGACATCCGCGAACGAAACGCTATTTTTGTAAACATAACACTATCTCGTTTTGACATCTTAACTTCACTCAGGAACTGTATATCATCCTCCTCAGACAACATAAACATGTTATTTACATATTGTTTCATGTTTTAAGTCCTTGGTGATCGATTTCACCCACCTGTTAGAACAAACAAAGAGACAGACAAAGTTGTGCTGCTTTCCATAACAGAGTCGCTCTCGTAATGGCGGCTTCTTCTCCGCGACTCATAGTTACCCGCATATTCTCTGATCAGCACCTTGTCTCCCCCTACTGTCCACATGAGGGTATTACGCATCACAAATACAGAATAATGACACTAATAGAAACAATATCATGAACACGATAAAACAATCAAATGCTTAGAAAATGGAAAAATAAATAATTATTCCTGTGACTTAACCTACAGGGTGTCACACTTGCTCTTCGGTGAAAAAACCTGTGGTTAGAAATTTGATGAGATAAAGGAAATGATTTCTGAACCCTTGAATCATTGCAGCATTTCTGTCTGGAACCATTCCTGAATTTACACTGGGTTTATTTCAGTAAAAAACATTTTTAACAGAACACATTTTCAACACATTGACCCAACCTGACATTTTATTAATTGTACTCTATTCCTGAGAACTCAGTTCAACCTTTCAGTTAAAATCTACTTTCATCATATGGTTGACTCTTGTCTGAATGTTTACGGTGGGGTTTTATTGTGATCATTATACCCAAACACTGCTAGAGAAAACGTCTCAGGGTTACTTCACCGTAACCCTGTTCTCTGAATAAATGGGAGATGCTGCGCTGACTTAGGAAACATCTTTGTTTGACCTGTTGTTAAGCACTTGTGGCAAACACGCCAATAATTTGACTTAAATAATCTCTACCAGTTACATCATTGGCATGTGAAAGGCTATAAATAGACATGAAATAGGTGCACATTCAGGTCACTTTGTCTGATGAGACATCCTGAACATGCTCCCAATACGCTCCCAATATCTCGTGACAAGGCTAGGCAGAATGCAAGAACTTAGTTATTGGCTCATTCAATTCCTCTGTTTGTGTATGTTGGAGTGACTGTTTTTTATTTGACAAAATGTGTACAGGTGGCAAACATAGGAAAAGTAGTCAAGTCTTGTACCACTCAGATTAAGGAAATTTAAAAAAAGCCCATATTTGTCCTGAAGTATTACATGACAGTGTTGACAGTGTTTGATTCCCAGGGAATACATGAATGGATAATATGTATACCTTGAATGCAATATAAGCCGCTTTGGACGTGTGAAGTGTGTAATTGTTGAATGAACATAAGAAAAGGTTACTGCAGTGCTAAATATTTGAAATAGAATTTATATTGCATATACTGACAATATCCCCAGCCTTACCTTTGTATTGAGAGCAGTTGTTATCAGAATTTTCCAAAATTGAATCCATTTCATGAGCCTGGAAGAAGACACGTCCGCTGAGACTTCAGTGCTACTTGAGTTTGTTCAGAATAATGAAGACGCATTAAAGGAAGGACTAATCATTTGCTTGGGAAAAAGCAGTTGAAAGTGAGAGGGCGTTTCTTATTTTTGCTGAGTCTTATTTTGCTGAGTCTTATTTTGCTGAGTCTTATTTTGCTGAGTCTAAGTTACTCCCAGCCAAATTGTACTTAAGGTTACAGGAGTAACATTTAAGTGCAGTACTGGTGTTTTGACCCCCTTTTCTGACCCCCTGCCAGATTATTACCACCCTAGTATTGCTAGTATCATGAAACCCTAAACCAAATTTTCTGAGATTTTAACAGAGTTATGAATGTTGAGCATCATAGAAGTCAATGTTACCATCCATTCGTTTTGATTGTTGGAGAAAACTAGTTCATTTTAAACATTTTTGCGCTATATTCAACTTCGAGGTTTAAATTAATCTTTGTATAAACGTCACAGAACGTGATGACTCATCGGTGTCTCATTTATTATTATTCAACTCTAATTATTCATGAGACTGCATGTCCTTATCCAATGAGAAGATGCCTCGCTTAACACAGCAGCACGCATTGATTGACAGGTGCTTCAAAGAGTGAGATCGCATTCAGTAAGTGAGAGATGCATTAATGGATCAAAAACGAGCGTTTGTTTTTGCTTTGTAAGAGTTTCTGCGTCTCATACGTTCTCTTCAGTACATCCTGAGACTTCACATTCATCCACACTGTGAGTGTAACCACTCTTTTTACGGCCCATGTCAGTCAGTCTCCCCTCCCTTCCTTAACTACGCCCACTTTTATAGCATTTTTTCAAAACTGTGGTGAGAACTGACGGCTTCTGAAACAGGGGGTTTCATGGCCCTTTAAGAGTAGGTGTGGGGAAGTGGTTAAATCAGAAAAGGAGGTTAAGTGAAAACTCTGAGTATAGCCGCGTTTCCACCGAAATTACCCAGAACAATTTGTCCCAGGAAGTTTTTTCCCAGGAACTCTTTCTCCCCCAGACCTGCTGCTTTCTGCGTTTCCATTATGATGTAGGACTGCCCGCGACTTTCCAGTTCCCACTTGTTGATTTGAATTGCAAACGACTCTTATTGCACGCACCACAACAGACTTTAGGTTGAAATAAAATGTTGCGTGAGCTCAACCAATCAGCATGTTTAGCGGCCAAGTCCCACCTCCGAAGGTTCCTGAACTTTGAAAGAATACTTCCTTGTAAGCAAGGCCGTTTTGAGGGGGAAATTTTTACCCGGGACTTTATTTAGACCCCTGTTCCTGCGGTCAAAACACACCAAGTACCACCCCAAAGTCCCTAGTTCCTGGGAAAAGTTCCTGCGGTGCAGTTCAAATCAACAAGTGGGAACTGGAAAGTCGCGGGCAGTCCTACATCATAATGGAAACGCAGAAAGCAGCAGGTCTGGGGGAGAAAGAGTTCCTGGGAAAAAACTTCCTGGGACAAATTGTTCTGGGTAATTTCGGTGGAAACGCGGCTATAATTTTAAGGCTTTTGTTAACCCTGAAATGAGGGAAACTCTGAGTTTTCTGTTTCAGGATGGGAGGTATGTCAAACCCGAGAAAGCAGGGTAAGTCAAGCCCGTTTCTGAAAGAGAGGTAACTTAAACTCCATGGTAACTTACTCTGTGAACCTAATCTGGTCGGGAGCAGGTTTCCTTCAGTAAACCCAGAGTTTCTTTCGGTCTTCTCCCCCTTTTTAAAGCATAAGCGATGTTTAAAGATGTCATCCATTCATTTACAGGAGCATTTTTAAATGATAGTTTCATTACTGTAATCAAGGATAGGATTTTAGAGAACATAGGATTAGAGAACATTTAATTTTGTGAAAAGAGGCTCAGACAATGCGGAAAAGTCTGTTACACATTGAAATAGACACTGAATGATATTTATTTAATATGTCAAATGTTTGTAAAGTCATGTAGCCTACACCCATGAACCTTTTGCTCCATTGCTCATGGCTTTTCATAGTCATTGTGCACGTGCTTAACTCAGAGTCAACCTACTCAGAGTTGATTGAACTACCTCAATTCAGAGTTCAAGTTTTAACTGTTGGTTGAACTTCCATATTGAAATGGCCCCAGGTGTAAGACACATACAGTTCAGAGCAGAGAACTGTATACTATTTTAGGTCAACATAAAACAGCTCTTAAGAAATAGCTAAAGTCACACTTCTTCTAGAGAAAACAAAACAAAACCATAAAAAAAAAAACTTCCCATAATGTTCTGCATTTAACTTCTGCTTTAGGCGGGGCTGGGAAGGGGTGGAGGGGACCGAGTCCGGGGAGTTAATTTCAAGGGAAAAATTGGTTCGATTTTTCTTCTAGTTCAAGTTCAGGTTTATTTATAGAGCACATTTAAAAACGGCTGCAGGCCGACCAAAGTGCTGCACAACAGTAAAATTAAGACTACTATACAAGTAAATATGAAATAAAATAATAATAAATAAATAAGTATAAGATCTAAGTCCTCTCACAGGAATGTAGGGGTTTAGTAGGTTAGTCAGATAAAGAGGTGCCAGATTTATTTTAAAGATTTGTATACTAATAGTAAGATTTTGAACTCAAATCTGAACTGGATAGGCAGCCAGTGTAGAGATCTCAGAAAAAAATTCCGTCCCTTCAGGAACATAGCTGCAGCATTTTGAACGAGTTGTAGCTGAGAAATTTGGGTCTTAGAAATGCCATAGTAGAGGAAGTGGCCAATAGTCCAGCCGAGATGTAATGAAGGCATGGATAGCAACCTTTAAAGAGTCTTCGGAAAGAAAAGATTTAATTGTGGAAAGAGAACAGTTATAGAAAAAGCTTGAACCTACAGCAGAGCTAATTTGTTTGTCGAATTTCAGACGGCTGTCAATTATCACACCCAGATTCCTCACTTGTGGAGATAAAAAAGAATTGAAGTGCTCAATGTCAAATTGATTTTGCCCCTCTCAAACCTACTCAGGATTCCAATTGAGAAATAAGAATCTTGTGGTCAACAGTATCAAAGGCTGAGGACAGGTCAAGCATAACTAAAATGACAGAATCACCGGAATCGGTAGTCATAAAGATGTCATTGAGAACTCTTACTAGAGCGGTTTCGGTACTATGCAGCAATTTGAAGCCAAATTGAAATGTCTTATAGATGTGATTATTTGTTAAAAATAATTGAAGCTGTAAGAACACAATTTTTAGAGTTCACGAGTTCACACTTACAAATAAGTCAGATAGATTAAGTTGGTAAACGTATTTGGCGTGCTGTCCGGGGAGAGGGCTCTGAGCTTGGTAATTCAAATCCAAATCCAAACGAGGCGTCTTAATAGTGGCATCATAGCGGGTGCGTGAGAGCAGGTTTTATTAATGCAATGCACAATTGCTTCGTTGTCGCAGTAAACAATGATGTTATTTGTGGACCATTCTTTACCCCATAGAAAAGCTGCTGTGCCGAGAGGATAAAGTTCAAAAAGCGCTAAAGAGGCTAAGAAATGGGTCATGTCTAGAAGCTGCGGTGGCCAGGTGGATGCAAACCAACGGCCTTGGTAAAACCCTCCGAAGCCAATGGAGGGGGCTGTGTTGGTGTAGAGTTGGATATCGGTTGGGAGGGACACTTAAGTATTGTAGAAGAAAGATAATCTGTTCCACTGTTTAAGGAAGGTTATCCATAACTTTAGCTCCTCACGGCATGGATTGGTTAGAGATATTTGGTCTTCTAACGTGGCAATGGAGGATGCGAGGGAGAGAAGATGTGAGATGAAAGGGCGGCCTTGCGGGATTATGCACATTGCGAAATTTAGGTGGCCAAGCAGAGAAAGAAGTTTGAAGTTAGAGCAATTTGGGCTGCCTAATAACATGGATGAACCAGGATTATTCTGTCAATTTTGTCTTTGGGTAAAGAAGCCTGGAATTTAATGGTGACCAGATTGATGCCTAGGAATTCAATGGATGTGTCAGGGCCTTTTTTTTTTTTTTTGTGCGCGATTGGAACACATAGCTCGGAAAAAACTTTTTGAACTGTGATGAGATGCACTGCTGGGATAGCATCAGGAGGCAAAATGATTAAGAAATCATCAAGCAGGTGAATAAGGTAGGGAATTGCGTAGTTGTTGGAAAGGAGAGATGATAGGTCAAAATCTGCACCTGATAGAATCTGCGCTCGGATGTTGCTGGCGACAGGGGGCGGTTCCGAAGCGATGGCATTTATAGGTATGGGCATCTGGGTTGCTGTAAACAGAGAAATGGTGATTTTAGCTGTGGAAGCATGTTTTGGGGGAGACAATTCGGGTCCGACGTAGAAAACAGAGGTGGTCTTGCATTTGCGACGGCCCCTGGAAGGAGAGAGAAAGCTGAGGTGGAAAATGAGAAGACTGCGCCGCTAGCGGAGGCATCCTCACGCTTGGGTCTGCTATAGGCCACAGCTGGGGAAAAGGGTTAGTGGTAGCCGGATGGGAAGGACAGGGGAAAATTGTCCGGGCCCGCGATTCTAGCGGAGGCAGCCCCTGGCTAGAGGGATGACGATCGCTGTTAGCGGCAGGTAATCCCGAACGGGGAACAGTGCTGGAAAAATCAATGAGTGATGTGAAAACCGACTGAACAGGTTCTGCTCGATCATCTTCACTAAAATTGTCTGGGTCTGATTCGGGCTCAAATTGGTATGGTTTTATTGACGCCATTGTTTCTAATACTACCCAAAGCACAGTCAACTCGCAACTTGCTCGTTATTGCAGTTAGTCTGATGCTCTCTCCCAGCCATGTTGGCATGACTTGTTGTGTTCTGCTTGCAGCTATATTTCTCTTTGCTGTTATGTGCACTTTAGCTTGATTCTTCAAATGATTAGATGGGAGTAGTGGGATATGAAAATCAGGCTACAACAAGAGATTTTCTTGTAAGAAGACAGGCTTGATTTCCAGCTCATATGCTGCTGAAAGAGAAATTGCTGAATCTACATTCATGCTGACCAATAGTGTGCTACTGAATGCAGAGATGGGGACTCGAGTTTGAGACTCGGACTCGAGTGCGACTTAAGTCGCACACACAGTGACTTCAGACTCGACTTCAGACTCGTCCTCAAAAGACTTCAGACTCGACTCGGACTCGAGCTGCGGGACTCGTGAACAATGTTTATTTTTAGGAAACGTCTGATGAGCTCGATGTTATTCCCCTCCCTCCGGTACCTATAACCTGCCTACGTACTACGTATCTGCTGCTCGCGGCCACACATGAGAGGACAACGAGCAATCATGTATAGGCGCGTCAATTCAAGCGGCCGCGGCGCGCAGCGCGCGAGTGAACGCGATCATCTCTTCCAGAAGAATAAACATAAATTAATATCTTAAGGTATGTTGAGAAAACACACTTACTGAAACGTATTATATGTCGTGTAATCGCTCAATCAGTGTTTCAATCGCGCAAAGATGTCAAACAGCTTGAGAAACATATGTCACGCCGCATCATTTACCTCAGAGTCAGAAGTCATTCAGTCCACAGCTGTTAATTCACTGGAGAAATCAACTCTTTCACTATCTATCTATCTATCTATCTATATATATATATATATATATATATAGTGTTTCTGTGTGTTTGCTTGAGTGTGTGCTCTCTTTAAGTGGAAAAAAGTGTGTTATTGCTTATACATTTTGCAATGTTTTTGTGATACCCTGAGTACCAGAACTTTGTGGTTTCAGATGTGCTGTGTTGCACATAAAATTGTTAGCTATTAGATAAGCATCTTACTTGTTGTCTTTTCATATTCACTTGTTGTCTTTTCATATTCATTGATCGACAACTGCAGGTTTAATGAGCTGATATGGTATGTTAATAGAGAAAGGTGTCAAAATAACTTATTACATGCTTTGAATTCCTTATATATAGCTTTGCAGTGTTCTACACAGCCTGGATGGGTCACCGTATGTGATGCAACACTTATTATAACCAGAGACTTATTATAATAAAGAGACTTGAGACTTGACTTGGACTCTAGCTCAGAGACTTGAGACTTGACTTGGACTCGAGCCCAGAGACTTGAGACTTGACTTGGACTCGAGCCCAGAGACTTGAGACTTGACTTGGACTCTAGCTCAGAGACTTGTGAGCATCTCTGACTGAATGTCACATCACATGAAGTTTGGAATAACATGGTAGGCCTAAATGAACATAAACAGTCCATGGATAACCATTGCCATGACAAACACAATACTCATAAAGTCTTGGCCTATGTGCTAGCGGGAGCTCTATCTAACAGGACAAATACAGACTGGATAAGTAAAATCTCCTTCACACATGTGGACTGCATTTTGCTGTTATAACATTACAAGAAGAACATGGATATCATGCTCAATGGGCCATAAACAAAGGAAACGGTTGGTGTTCGTATTGCTGCCTGCCTAAACAGACATTTCTGCCTGGATGAAGGAACATCACCTGCAACTCAACCTTGCAAAGACAGAACTGCTTGTGGTCTCAGCCAACCCATCACTTCATCACAATCTCTCCATTCAGCTAGGATCATCAACCATAACTCCATCCAGGACAGCCAGGAACCTTGGAGTTGTGATTGATGATCAGCTAAAATTCACTGACCACATTACTGCAACAACCCGGTCCTGCAGATTTGCATTATATAACATCAGGAAGTTTAGACCCTTCCTATCAGGGCGGCAGTGGCTCAGTGGTTCATGTAGGTTGTCTACAAACCGGAAGGTTGGTGGTTCGCTCCCCGGTTCCACCTGACCAAGTGTCGAGGTGTCCTTGAGCAAGACACCTAACCCCAGCTGCTCCCGACGAGCTGGATGGCGCCTTGCATGGCTGACACCGCCGTCGGTGTGTGAATGGGTGAATGTGAGGCAAGATGTAAAGCGCTTTGGATGGCCATTGGTCTGTTAAAAGCGCTATATAAATGCAGTCCATTTACCATTTACCATCAGAGCAGGCCACACAACTCTTGGTCCAAGCTCTTATTCTCTCCAGGCTGGACTACTGTAATGCTCTTCTAGCGGCATGCACTATCAAACCCTTGCAGCTGATCCAGAATGCAGCGGCGAGGGTGGTCTTTAACGAGCCGAAGAGAACGCACGTCACGCCTCTCTTCATCAGTCTCCACTGGCTGCCAATAGCCGCTCGCATCAAATTCAAGACACTGGTGCTCGCCTACAAAGCAACCATTGGCTCTGCACCAATATACCTACACTCGCTTGTTCAGACTTACACACCCTCCAGGAGCTTACGTTCTGCCAGTGAATGACGCCTTGTGGTGCCATACCAAAGAGGCATGACATCAATTTCACAGACCTTTTCCTGGACTGCCCCCACCTGGTGGATTGACCTGCCTATCTCAATTCGAGCAGCCGAGTCTGTAGCCATTTTCAAAAAACAGCTAAAGACACGTCTTTTCCAGCAGCACCTGACCAATCAAGAATAGCACTTAACATTCTATTCATTTTTTGTCTGTCTAATTTATTTAAAAAAAAAGAAAAATAAAGAAAAATTTGTTCTGTGTTAGATTAACTGAGACTTGTTACAGCACTTGCATACTGTAGCCTTTGACTGTTCTAGTTGCTTCTATTGCTCTCAAAGTGTCTGCTAAATGACTAAATGTAATGTAAATGTAAAACAATCTGAGGAATACTATCGGAGAACTGTAGGCCTAGGACTTAAAGGATTTAGCCTACAGAATGAAAAGTTTAATGCAAACATACAGCTGTTTGACTCAGCAATCAGGGCTACAAAGATTTTTGTCCATTTTAAAGTGCTGTAACCAGGTGCGTCGCAGCATCTTTCAGCTACGAGTGAAACCAGGACGGCGGTCTGAAGTTCAAAGTCCACCCGCGGAGCGCGAGTCCATCTCAGGCTCGAGAACCAGCGTTGATACGGTGGAAATGGGATAACAGACCGGGTGATTACACTTGAATTACTTTTAAATGTTTACATTTTTCCGTCTAAAATGTTTGTTACATGAGTTTAAATGTTGGCAATATTGTATACATGCCTCTAACTGCTTTAGGGGAAGCAGAAATATTGATTAGGAATGACAAAATACTAGTTTGTTTACCACATTATGAATGTGTGTCAGATTTTAACTCTTACTATTTAATTGATTTGTCTTCCATGTTGAGCACACAAAAAAATGTAATATGCAAAATAAACTGTTCAACTTATTTTGTTGACTCGCTTAAAAGGTGAGGTTTTGCCTGCACAGCTTGCAAACATACAAAATATGGCAAATATAGCAGGTCATCCGGATAACTTTTTCACACTGTACACATGTACAGACAGAGTATGCATGCTCATGCAGCGATATGGTTGTTATCCTGAACACATCCCATCCTCCATCTCTGATAGAAACTGAGAAGCTCATGTTGTTTCATGAAGAAACACTGGAGGGTATCACAGACTTGTGCAAAAGTGAACTACAGAAACCCAAATGCTAGAATAAAAATACACTTAGTATATTGTGCTAATTTTGAAAAGATGTCCTAAAAGTGAAAAATTCTGTATTTTAAATTCTACAAAGGAAAAAAACACACAAAAGAAAACCCATTTGCTTAATGAACACAGAACGTTTTCTCAGATCATCCTCATTGGCTGTGAAATATTAAAATGTGGCATTGGACTAAACTGTAGTATGTATGTTTTAACAACTTTGGTGTGAAATAATTTATATTCATGTGCCATTGCAATTTTGGGGGATTGTCAACCACCTTCACAACCTTTACAAAAATAAGTATACTTGGGACTAAATTGGTCCTCTTTTAGTGTATAAAAGTAAACTTCAAGTGTAACAGTAGAGTAAACTTTTTAATTTCTGAATTCATTATATAAAACGATCATTCTCTTAATTCATATCGATTCATTTTAGACCTTTTCGAGGCGTCAAAGTGGTAGTTGTGTAGTTGGCACAATCACACTGAAATGTCTGAAATTGGCTGACAATATATTTTTTTCAGGCTCATCAGTTTACGATAAACAGAAGCTCAAGCACATTCTTCAGAAAAATGTAACTAATCCGCTCATGTCACAGGGTGTTTTGGTGTTGGTTCATGTTCATTGTTCTCGGTTCTGTTTTCAGTTTATCATGTTCATGGTTATGTTTGAGTTTGTCATGTTCACAGTCTTGTCATGCACTTCCTGGTCTTGTCATGTGATTCCCATGCCCTCATGTGTTGTCATGTCATTGGTTCATTGTTTAATCACTGTTCACAGGTGTCACTTGTCTTGTCATTAGTGTGTGTATTTAAGCCCTCATGTTTGCCATGTGTCACTTGTCTTGTCATTAGTGTGTGTATTTAAGCCCTCATGTTTGCCATGTGTTTTTGTCGAGTATTACTATGTGTAACGTCTGTCTGTCTGTCTGTCTGTCTGTCTGTCTGTCTGTCTGTCTGTCTGTCTGTCTGTCTGTCTGTCTGTCTGTCTGTCTGTCTGTCTGTCTGTCTGTCTGTCTGTCTGTCTGTCTGTCTGTCTGTCTGTCTGTCTGTCTGTCTGTCTGTCTGTCTGTCTGTCTGTCTGTCTGTCTGTCTGTCTGTCTGTCTGTCTGTCTGTCTGTCTGTCTGTCTGTCTGTCTGTCTGTCTGTCTGTCTCTGTGTATCACGTTGTAAATAAACTGCACTTGGGTTCTCAACTTGCCTCCAGTGGATTCGTTACAGAATACTCAACCTTCAACCATGAACCCAGCAGTTTCTCTGCTCCGTCTACGCCAAGACCAGCGTCCCATTGAGGACTATGTTGTGGACTATGCCATGAGGTAGATTTTAATGATGTAGCCCTCAAGGACATTTTTATATTTGGGCTTAATGAACCCATCCGATCACAGATGCCAGGGGGGAAGATCCATTTTACCCTGGCCCAATATATAGACCAGGCCCTTTTGTTGGGCGGCTCGGCCTTTACTGTGGGAACAGTGGATGAGGAGCTCCACTGTCCCACAGTACTCTCCACCCCAGCCCACGTCCAGGCTCCAGCCCACGTCCAGGCTCCATCCCACGTCCAGGCTCCAGCCCACGGCCCCGTCCAGGCTCCAGCCCAAGAAAATTTTGGGGGGGGGCAAGGGGTACATGGAGGCCATGAAGGCCACGCCTCTGTGGCCCCCTGAACCGCCATTACCGCCATGGCCTGTTGAACTGCTGTTGCCGCCATTGCCTGGTGAACTGCCGTTACCGCCATGGCCTGTTGAACTGCCGTTACCGCCATGGCCTGTTGAACTGCCGTTACCGCCATGGCCTGTTGAACTGCCGTTGCCGCCATGGCCTGTTGAACTGCCGTTGCCGCCATGGCCTGGTGAACTGCCGTTGCCGCCACGGCCGCCCACGCCTGAGGGTCCAGGTCCTCCCACGCCACAGGGTCCAGGTCCGCCCACGCCACAGGGTCCAGGTCCGCCCACGCCACAGGGTCCAGGTCCGCCCACGCCACAGGGTCCAGGTCCGCCCACGCCACAGGGTCCAGGTCCGCCCACGCCACAGGGTCCAGGTCCGCCCACGCCACAGGGTCCAGGTCCGCCCACGCCACAGGGTCCAGGTCCGCCCACGCCACAGGGTCCAGGTCCGCCCACGCTCACTGTTCACAGGTCTCACTTGTCTTGTCATTAGTGTGTGTATTTAAGCCCTCATGTTTGCCATGTGTCTTTGTCGAGTATTACTATGTGTAACCGCTGTTGGTGAGTGTCTGTCTGTCATGTTTTTTTTAGTCAAGTTGGTTACAGTTCAAGTCAAGTCAAAGTCACCATTGGATTCTGTGTATCACGTTTTTATTTTACATAGTTATTTCAGAGACATCCACAAATTAGATCTTGTCTTATTTGTAGGATACTTATAGATAGTACCAGGTTGTTCCAAGAAAAACTTTTCAGGTAACACTTTACAATAAGGTTCATTAGTTAACTACTTCAGTTAACATGAAGTAATAATGAAGTGCACTTAAAAAGCATTTATTTATATGTTAATGTTAATTTAAACATTTACTAATACATTATTAAAATCTTGTCATTATTAAAATAAAAATCTTGTTAAAATCTGGCACAATCACACTGAAATGTCTGAAATTTGCTGACAATAATATATATTTTTTTGCACATTTATGTGACAGACCTCTTTAATAACGTACAGTTGATGGAGGTAAATTAATATTCTATTTCACAGATAAATCTGCTCCGTGTTTTACAGGAAGCATCATACCAAAAGTCTAAGACCTTCTTCCCATCTCCCAGACTAACGCAATTCTCTCCAGACGGATCTTCTGATCTCCGGTTATTAGGTTGTATCACACCCTTGTGGCTCCAGAACCTTTAAGAGACAAACAAGCAATAATGCATTTGCAATATTTTTTTAGAAAACATCTGTATATTGCTATCAGTGATGCGCGGGTTGATCCAAAATGAGTTCTTCGTACCTCGCTAACTCAGTTAGCTGGATTTGATTGTTGACGATTTGGCATGATCTTGGATTGTTTGGTTCTTCGACGCTCATCCTGGACTTGCTGTCATAGCAACAGGTCCGTAAGCTTAAACCTGCTCGCGAGCGGCTTATTTCATGTAAACAGGATTAGACTAGCCTGACGTTGTCATACTTAATTCTAGTCAGAATGTGAGTCTGATGCTGCTCCGTTGGGCTGCGATTATGGGGCGTGTTTAAACCGAACCAGGAAAGACCTCAATTGGATAGACCTACAACCAATCAGAGCAACGGAGCGACGCTTAACGTTAGTTGTCAAATGTCAACAGAACTCAACTGCACTGTGTTGCCAAGTCCGCGGGTTGAAGCGACCCCAATTATGTGATATACAGACCCAGGAATGCGAAATTTAGCAGCCAGTCCAACCAAAATAACACATATTTTACCCCCCAAATGCCATTTTTCCCGGAGAACCCCCCCCCCGGGAAGCTATTGGGCTTGTTTTTGGCTAGTTTTGAGTAACGTTAGCAATTGGGCGGGTTCTGTTGTAAAAACTTGGCAACCCTGTACCTGCACGCCCGGAATAAGTAGCCTAACGTTAGAAGAAGAAGATGAGTGTAAACGATCTTTGCCGGTGTTGTAAAAAAAGAATTTAAGGATACACAGAGTACTTACCAACACCATCATCATTTCTGAGAGAAATAGTAAAGGTGAACGAACGCATACTAACAAGTTCTCCGTTTAGGATTAGAACAAATTCAACCCAAGCGCCTTTGATGACGTGGATGATTACGTTACTGTTTATCATCTGTCCATCATCGTCTAAAGCCCGCCCTGACAATTTCATTGGTCCGAACAGTTTCTGTTCGGGCATAATTACTTCTCTACGGATCAATTCCAGACCGAACTGCCCGTGCAAAAATTTTTGTGGGCGGGGCTAAGTTCGTCTGGCATCCAGGCTAGGATTAGACTGCATCTTGAGGTGATACTTAAAATCTGTCCCAGCCACTGCTACTTTATTACAAGAGTTCATTACTGAACCAGGGGCAATAATAATCATTTTAAATAATAATAATATACAAACTTTAAATTGTATATGTATATGAGAATGTATATAATATTATAATGTTGTGTATAATACTATAGACACAGCCACTTGATTGAGCGATTTATTTGTGATGGAATAATTACTTTATAATTTTATTGGAGGTTTGCACACATGTTGTACAGTAAATCTGAGCCGTGCAATAATTTAAGTGATGACGGATATTATGGGATGGCTTGATGCAGCGCAGGAGATGCAGAGAATTTGATCTTGACCCTTAAGAAACTTTAATACTGTCACGTTACAAATCTGTTTCAAATTAAATTAAAAATGGAATTACAACATTGAAATAAAAATGTAAAGGGTGTACAAATACTGTATAAAATCGTGAATATAAATAATTGGTAATCATGTAAAAAAAACAAAAAAACATTTATCATTGATCTATTATAACTTTTATGTTGGTTTGGTCGTTTAGCTGTTTCCTTATTAAGGTCCAGATATTCGTGGGGGTTTTTTGTGTAATTTGCCAAGTTTTTTGCCAGGTGGCTTTTTTAATTATATGATGTCATTATGTTGCTCTCTTGACGCCAGCCAATCGCTGCATTGCTGATCATGGTTTCGAGTATCGATGCATCTGCCCTCTTCAGGGAAAACAAGAACGCGTCGCGTAGTGATCTTTGATCATTTAATCCAGATATTTAAATCCAATCCGCAAATTCGTTTGAAGAACCAAATTAGCCAGAGATCAGTTATCACGATTAAAAGATCTGGGATCTGTCAAATCATCTCGGATGTATTAAGCGAGGTACGAAGAACGGACCCCAGGTCATCAAAAAATCCTTACCTTTTGAATGTTGAGCGTTATTAACTTTTGAATAAATGCTGACGCGGGACAAAATGCCTGATTTCCCAAAACGTTGAACTGAGCAATGCCATTGTACCATTTTAATAGGCTACCTTTAAACGCATTTAGCTCAGTAAAGTCAGTTTTATGTATTTTCTGAGAGGGGGCGGGATTTTTGTTGGGAAAGTCGGGGGAGAGATGCACACTTCGATTAGACTGGATAAACACATGCAGCATCTTAATTGTTAAGAAAATTAAACGAAATAAATGAATAAATCAAGCCTGTATTACATAACACTAGGCTATATCATACCGCATTCAGAAAAAGAACAGTTTGCGCTCCTAAGGGCTTTCACACTTTTCCAAAAGTGGGCCTTCTCTCAGTTGCAGTGTTAATTTTGACAGCATATTTTGATTTAGTTTTAGTCCTAGTCTTTTGACTAAAATGACATTTAGTTTTAGTCACCTGAATTGTTTTTAGTTTTAGTCGACTAAATCTACTGTAGATTTAGTCTCCTAAAATCTAATGAGTTTAGTTAAATTTTAATACATTAAGCATTTGAGCTCCATTTAATTTTGACATTTTGTTTTTGACATTAAAAATACACGAAAGAGCTCAATTCACTTTTTTGTTTGTTTAAAAAAAAACATCTATACAGTTTTTATAACTTTGTATTTCTGTTTTAGTTAGTAGCCTATATCATGTTAAGCTAAAGCTTCAAATAAGTTTTTATTTTATTTTAATTTATTTCAGTTAACATTTATTTAATTTCAAGTAATTATTTATTTTAATGGTTTTAGTGAGCTATTATAACCCTGATACTTTATTGAATATGTGTCAAATATATGGGTCTTTTCTCCTGACTATGAATTAAATGGGAATTAAATTAAATACAGTTTATTGTGTAACCAAAAACGAATATATAATAATTTTAAATTATAAACAAGCTCGAAATACACATGACTGTTATTTTGAAACGTCTGTGCCTTGCTGTTGCAGGAGCTCATTCAAGTTCAGGAGATAAAATATGCATTGTTACAACCGTCTAAAACACATTACTATATATACACATCGTAAAGTAAACATTGTCATTATTCATCAGCTTTAGTGCATAAACAATTGCCTGGCATAAATGTGTGTTATTGATTGATTGAGCCGCTCTGGAGTGCTGGGGTGAGCCTGTAGAAGCGCAACAGCGCCGTGTTCTCCAGCGGTTAGATCAGCACGTTCAGATCAAATGTGCGCATCTGTTACACAGGATATATCAGTTCTGACTGGATCTCTTCCCTAATCGTCCCTCCCTAACATTTGTCTCGTTTTTATTTGTTGACGAAAATGACAGTAAGTTTTCGTCATAGTTTTAGTCATCCAATACTAGTTTTTATTTAGTAATCGTCTCGTTTTCGTCAGTGAAAAAAGGTAGTTGACTAAAATTATGACACAAATTATTCGTCAACGAAATTAACACTGCTCAGTTGACTAACCCGCTGATGAATTCTTCAAGCAGGGTCGAAACATAAACATCGCATTCATCAATAATATGCATCTAGAGCTGAAATGGAAAATGATGGGCCTCAAGAACTGCCTGCTCTCGCCGCTGCACCTCTGAGCGCACCACGTCAGGGCCTGAAACATTTTCCAATGACGCTACGATGAGCATTTATTACTTTTAAAAAATGCGGGTCAGGAAGCGGGTCAGGTACAATATTTTCTTCTTTTTTTTAGCGGTCCGAGTTGCGGGCGGGTTAGTTGAAAACGTCGGTCGGGTGCGGGTTGTTTATACATTGACCCGCGCATCACTGATTGCTATATTGATTAACATTCCTAGACATGATCACGCATGAGTTCTTACTGTTTTCCAGTTTCAGTGAGAGTTTGGTTGTTCACCCAAACCCAGTGTCCTTCAGTGTCCAGATCATTGAGACCAATCCAGTGCGACTCTTTAATTTTAGAGACCAGGAAATCCTAAACAAAAAGTGATTGTGTAAAATAAGTGTTTTGGGTGTATGTGAAGGTAAATTTAAAGGAAAATAGAAACATGTGAGATCAAACCTTATTAATTCCTAATTGATCTGACTTGCCTGATCTGTTTGGTTGGTTATGGTCACCAGATCGGCTCCTTTTGAAACACAGACATCTCGACTGCTCCACCAGTTCAGTTTATCAGAGCTGAAGAAATACAGCTTTCCCCGACAAACTATCCAGCCGTCCACAGAGAGATTACAAGACTGAGCTGTGAGTAATGAATAAAGTGTGATTCAATTATAAAGGTAATCAAACAAAAATATTCACACTTTGTGTCACACTAAGCTTGCAAACTGACACTCACCGTTGTTTAAGGACATACATTTTCTAAGTGTGTTGTATCTGGCTGTAAGATAGTTCAACTCTTTCTTCATTGCTGATGAAAAGACAATTAAATAGTAAAGAAGCAGATAAAGTGTCTCACACGGTCAGTTCAATGAACACTCAACACTGTTAATGAAACATGTCTGTGCTCTACCGTTTATGAAATATAGTTTTCTCACCTGTGCTGTTGATCTCTTGAGCTGCCGGCTTATGATTATCTGATTGAGACAAAAGCAGCAGCGGAAAATGTGTTTTAGAGGAAAGTCACACACATGCACACTTAAGACTAAAATTACCCACAAAACAAAGTTTGAATGGAGTTTGTAAATTAAAGGGATAGTTAACCCAATAATGACCCCATGATTTCCTCACCCTCAAGTCATCTTAGGTGTATACAGAGCCGGCCAAGCCACTAAGCGAACCTTGCAATTGCAAAGGGCCCCGTGGCCAGCAGAGGGCCCCCTAGAGTCATTGCTGAAAAAAATCATACATCAAAAGTAACATAAAATAAATAAATAAAAAGAAATACTATGGGCCTACTGCGCTCTTTATCAGGCATCATGATAAGCACAGTTGTTATTTATTTAGTTCTTTATTATGGCGAGTTCCCCGCTAATCTTGACCCCTTGGCCCTGTGATGTCAGTCACATCATGTCACCTGGTCAGTGTCTGTCAGACTGTCAGTCAGTGACTCCGACGTTGACGATGTCTGACAACAAGAAACGAAAAAATCTTTCTGGCCATGAAAAACGACAAGAGGCTGGAAGAAGAAAAGAAGCAAGAAGATAAAGGTACATAAACCTGTAGGCTTACTTTTTTAGATACCTATGTATCTATGGATAATCTGCAGTCTAAATATAAGTTAGTCTCTCTCGCTCGCAGTATAGCGAGGTGGTTGTTATAGCGAATAAAAACCGCCTCGCAGCTCGCTATAGATTATCCCTCTTATTACATGAATACCTACCAAATAAATAAATAATTTGACACACAATATTGATTTTAAAAAGGAGTTTATTGATTTAAAAACGATTGTATTGCTTCCGCTAAAGAAAATAGTCCGTTCCGCGTCCATAGCAACGCTCTGCTCAACGGTGTGTTATAGCCTACTTCACAGCGGTCTGTTATCAAGACGTAACAGACCCGCATTCTACATTGGAATTCAACCAAGCCATGTAATAAATGCATGTGCGTGCACACAAATACACAAGTTTGGATTTTAATAGTTCTATTGAAATGTTACCTAATTCTTATTATTGTTACTTTTAATCTTGTTTGTGGTGTTTTAGATATTGTTAATTTTGCTTATTTGAAAAGTTAAAACATTTAAATGTTCTATTTATTATTTTATATAATATTTTATTTAAATGTATTAAATGTTATTCTATTTGCTCTATTTCATTTAAATTAAATATAGGCTGTTGTTTGTGCATCTTAAACTCTTGTGTCAATTCAAAATGTTTAACATTTATATTACAAGTTATATTAAAAAATGTCCTGGCTAATCCCAGCTTTATAATGGCAGTGAATGGCAGCCTAAAATCTGAAGCCCATCCATTCACTGTGAAAATTGATCATTACATATTGGCCCAATAAATGACTTCCAAATAATTATCCCCATGCAAAAAGATGCATTGTACTAATCATAGCTTAAGGTCTTCACTAAAAATTTAAATTGTATATTCACCGAACATATTTAATTGTGCTCAGTCAATCTATGAATTCGAAGTGAAGTCCTACGTCCGAAAAACGGTATACGCATGCGCAAAATGCGCTTGAAGAAAACCGTTCGTGTGGAGATTTCAAATGCGGAGCGCGGGAGCGGCAGCGCGAGCGGAGCGGAACCAGCAGGTGCTGAAGACCGAAACAGACATTCCCAAGAGATATTGAAGGGTCAAGGGTCAAGCCAAACATCACTTGTCTCTTCATCAGACACATATCCTTCAAGAATGATTTTATGTTCAATATTAAAATAAGAATCAATGATAATCAAGTTATAACTATTTTCTACATTGGATAAATCAGTTAATCTTTCACCTCTCTATATTTAATGAGTGATTTTAGTATTATATTTGCTGTGTGCTTTTGTATCCACATTCTACAGTTACTTCTCTGATGTCTGTGTCAAGGCGTGCTGACAGGCAACTGTCCTTGGGGTGTAAAACACTCTAGGAGCAAAGAGAACCCCTCTCTGCATGTGTTGAGCTATATGTCTTCCTAAAGTGACCTTAGGGTCATGGGATGTCAGGTCTACGTGACTTCTTAGGGACCCAGAGAAACTGTACCTCTCTTATGTGCCTTTCTTATTAAAAGAATAATTTCACTTCAGTACTAAAACGTGATATCAGGATGTTTTGGAGAAGAAATTGTTGATAGTTAGTTAAGATGTTCTCAACCTTGAGCAAACTGTTACTCTTTGGAGCTTTTGTGTGTATGTGCGTTGCATGATCTTTGCAGAATCATTATTGGAGATGGACTTTTCTGCAGATGATACGAGACGTGGAGACGCCATTCTGCGACCTCCGAGGTCATGACGATCTAAATCTTGGCCTGGGCGACAACTAGTCTACGCACTTTTAGTGATATGTGCTCCTATCTGTTTACGTGTGGAAAGTTGCATACGTGCATGTTGTTAGAACCAATCAGAATCATTCCACATGGCAGTAATGACGTGTCTAGACCTTGAAAACAGTATAACTGTTCAGGAAATTGTATGTATGTTAGGCGGAGGTGGGGAGACTGTTAGAGGGAGCGCAGCCTACGAACTCCTTGAGAGACTTGAAGCTGGCTTCTGCTGATGAAACTGCAAACTATTCTTCAGTAAACTTTTCTTTAATTAATCTAACTCCTGACTCTTGGTCTTCATTTCTCACTACTGGTCCTGGGTCCTAAAGCTGTTACCCCAACAATATTCATCTCACAAAGACGTTGGTGAGTATTGAGCACTGACATTATTCTCCAGAGTTTTGCTTTATGACCCGGTATGAAGTTTAAAAGACATTTTGTAGAATTACATTCATTGCATTCATGCATTCATTGGTTTAATACCTGTGTTCTCGTTTACCTCGTTTACTCTAATGGTAGCCAATAGTTTTATTTTCCTCATGTCTTATATGTCTAAAACAATAGGTAATAAGTAAATTAAGTCATTTGTGTGATATGTGTGCCATGCGACCCGGTGCCGTTAGATTGCATTTGGAGTCGGCCTCTTTCAAGGCTTGAGTTATTGCCTTTTAATATCAAACACATCAAGCTCCTGATATTCTTATTCATCCATTCATTCGCCTCATCCTCGTTATATAATGAAGAACTTCTGTTCTGTCATTTGCCAGATGTGATGCAGGGGAACTTTGTCATTAATGTTATTTTTTATTTTTATTTGCAGGTTTTTAGCCTATGCAGTGCCGCGTTTTCTTCGCCACATTAAGACATCCTGTTATGCAGAAGACTTCTTGAATATTCAGAGTTTTTCCTTATTGAAAACAAGGTATTTTCACCAAATATCCTGTGTTGGAATTGACTTGTTAATAAAGTAATGTGATAAAATGTCAACCGTGTTGTCTGTGTTCTGTATTTTTCTTAATATATTTAGACTATGTTTTTAATCATTTTTGTCTTTTGGGCAGTGAGAAATAAACTACAATTTAAAACATTTAATTGGACCAATCTCACAGTTTCACTGTAAAACATTTCTCCAATTCAAAATTGTCTAGTGACCGATCACATCTAATTGTAGTTGGCCAAATTTAATTTCTGTGAATTAAATGATCAATTCACAGAAATACAATTTGGCCAACTGAAATTTAGATGTGATCGGTCACTAGAATATTTTAAATTGGAGAGGCCTGACATTTTGTGTTGGTAAATTACATTTTTCCATTGGCTCAACATATTATTTCTAATTGAGCCCATGTTAACAGACTGTTGCCACAATGGATAAAATTCAATTCACAGAAATTAAATTTGGCCAATTGAAAGATTTAGATGTGATCGCTCACTAAAAATTTTTTGAATTGGAGAGGCCTTAAATTTTTTACAGTGTTATAAAAGTACTCCACATGTCTCCGGGCTTTCTGAAGCATTAGTGTAAGAAAAAGATCCATATTTAACATGTTATAAAGTAGAATATCTAGCTTCCAGCAGGCCGCCAACTTGTGTAGGTGCCACTCGCAGTTCAGAACGCTTACACTACGTCTGCCGTCATACACTGTGTCAGTTGCACTTTTTATGTATAATGGATGTCAGATCCAGACACTCAGTCTGCAGGCACCAAACAACAGTTTATTGAAAACAAATGCAACCCCAAAAGGTTGTCAATAGTCCATACAGGGTCAGAGGAACAAATTGTATAAAATAAAAAAAAGTCAACAATCCGGACAGGAACAGAAAAGAATCCAAAAAGGCAACAAAAAAATAAATAAGTCAGAGTTTGAGCTTTCTGTCAGAACACAATGACTGACGAGCCTGAAGCAGGCAGAGTAGGGCAGCAGGAGGCGCAGTTGGGTTGGAGGCTGGCGGCACTCAGTCAGCACTTGAAGCAGGGCTGAGAAGGAGATCTGTGATCCGCGAACAGCGATAGAGGGCGAGGCCAGGGCTGAATGCAGAGGGAAACTGCCTGGAGAAAACAGGCAGGGAAAAGGAGAAAACATGGCTAGGCTAGGCTAGGCTAAAGCAACTGCTTGCACAGAGAACAAACAACGAACTGGCACAGGACAGCACACAAGAGACGATTAAATAGGGTGATCTAAATTGATACAGAACAGGTGGAAAGAGTGAAACACCAACGAGGTAATGAATGGAATAACAAGGGGGCGGGACAAGACACTACAATGACAGCAAGCACATGGTGAACTGTCAAAAAGAACCCATGTGCTCCCAAAAACACAAACACTCAACAGAGACAGGAAAAGAACAGACAGATCAGCCCAGGGTCATGACAATGGATGGATGCACTTTTGGGCTCCCATTCACTGCCATAGTAATTGGATCAGCCAGTAATATAACCCCGATTGTATTCGTCTTACAGAAGAATGTGATCTACACCTAGGATGGCTTGAGGGTGAGTAAATCATGGGGTAATTTTCATTTTTGGGTGAAATATCCCTTTAAGTCTTCGGGCTTAATTAATGGCAGTTTACACCTTCGATATGGAGGTTTGTTTGACAATACTTGCCTGATAAAACAGCTTTACTACTATGATTTTTCAAATAAAATGCTACTAAAAATTGCACTGCGAGTTCTGATGCTACTGTCCCACACTGAGGTCAAGCAGAAGTACTTACAGTAACTCAGTCCATCCACACTGAACAGAGCAAAGATCTAGTATCAGATATACTCACAAATCATCCAGAGAGCGCAGAGACCTCCGAGAGCAAGAACAAGAGAGAAACCCAGAAGAGTCAGAAGAACTTTAGTCCATGTAGGAGAAGTGACCTCTTTCTCTTGTTCTTCAGTGGAGTTACCTGTGGTTAGAAATTTGATTAGATAAATATTTATTTCTGAACCCTTGAATCATTGCAGCATTGCTGTCTGGAACCATTCCTGAAATTGCAGATGACTCCTGAGAAGAGATGTGCATCATTGCTTACGTTGCATCCACTACTGTCTGAAACTTTGCTATGGACTGAACTGGAACGTCCTAATCCCTTGATAACTTGAAATCCACTATGGAGTTTATTTCTATAAGAATTAACTCTTTTAATGTACTTTATTTTATGTATACATGACATTGAAAAGGTGTTGTCTCAGTAAATTATGTCTGAGTTTTCTGCTGAGTGCGGCTGACAAACCCAGAGTGTCCTGTCTGCCGTTTCTGATAGTTTTCTCTTCTACTGCTGTAAGATTCCACTTCATATAAGGTGTTGTTTTCCTAACCTTGTAACCCATATGTGTATATAAGCTGGGACTGCCCCAGCTTAGTTCAGTTGGGTAGGAAGCAATAAACCATTTGTATCTTTGCTCTTGGCTTGTTGTTTCTTATTTGAGCGCTCACACAACTCCACCACGAGGGACGGCCAGAGCTCGGGAGACGACCAGATAAATTCTTACAATTTATTTTTTCTTTTATGAAATTGTTTAATGCAGCATTCTATATGCATATACACTCACCTAAAGGATTATTAGGAACACCATACTAATACTGTGTTTGACCCCCTTTCGCCTTCAGAACTGCCTTAATTCTACGTGGCATTGATTCAACAAGGTGCTGAAAGCATTCTTTAGAAATGTTGGCCCATATTGATAGGATAGCATCTTGCAGTTGATGGAGATTTGTGGGATGCACATCCAGGGCACGAAGCTCCCGTTCCACCACATCCCAAAGATGCTCTATTGGGTTGAGATCTGGTGACTGTGGGGGCCATTTTAGTACAGTGAACTCATTGTCATGTTCAAGAAACCAATTTGAAATGATTCGAGCTTTGTGACATGGTGCATTATCCTGCTGGAAGTAGCCATCAGAGGATGGGTACATGGTGGTCATAAAGGGATGGACATGGTCAGAAACAATGCTCAGGTAGGCCGTGGCATTTAAACGATGCCCAATTGGCACTAAGGGGCCTAAAGTGTGCCAATAAAACATCCCCCACACCATTACACCACCACCACCAGCCTTCACAGTGGTAACAAGGCATGATGGATCCATGTTCTCATTCTGTTTACGCCAAATTCTGACTCTACCATCTGAATGTCTCAACAGAAATCGAGACTCATCAGACCAGGCAACATTTTTCCAGTCTTCAACTGTCCAATTTTGGTGAACTTGTGCAAATTGTAGCCTCTTTTTCTTATTTGTAGTGGAGATGAGTGGTACCCGGTGGGGTCTTCTGCTGTTGTAGCCCATCCGCCTCAAGGTTGTGCGTGTTGTGGCTTCACAAATGCTTTGCTGCATACCTCGGTTGTAACGAGTGGTTATTTCAGTCAAAGTTGCTCTTCTATCAGCTTGAATCAGTCGGCCCATTCTCCTCTGACCTCTAGCATCAACAAGGCATGTTCGCCCACAGGACTGCCGCATACTGGATGTTTTTCCCTTTTCACACCATTCTTTGTAAACCCTAGAAATGGTTGTGCGTTAAAATCCCAGTAACTGAGAAGATTGTGAAATACTCAGACCGGCCCGTCTGGCACCAACAACCATGCCACGCTCAAAATTGCTTAAATCACCTTTCTTTCCCATTCTGACATTCAGTTTGGAGTTCAGGAGATTGCCTTGACCAGGAACACACCCCTAAATGCATTGAAGCAACTGCCATGTGATTGGTTGATTAGATAATTGCATTAATGAGAAATTGAACAGGTGTTCCTAATAATCCTTTAGGTGAGTGTAGGTGTTTTTGGGTTGTTTTAAATGACGTGTTGCATTGGGATATATGAAGCTGCCTGAAGTGTACATATGAAGTAGACTCAGAATCAAGGGAGCGAGGGTCTGTCCATATAAACTTCCCTCATCCACTTTGTGAAGTGGAACACACTTCAAAATGGCGGCAAGGATTCCCCGAGAGGAAGTGCTTAGGGAAGTTTGTAAGTGCGTGTCTAAAAGTGAAGTGGAACGCTGCGCAGCCCAAGACGATTTTTTTTTTTTTTTTTTTAAATGTAGCATGTAACGTTTTTTTTTTTTTTAAAGATTTTTTTTAAAGATTTTTTTATTATGATAGGACAGTAGGTAGACAGGAAGCGAAGTGGGAGAGAGAGAGAGGGACGGGATCGGGAAAGGTCCACGAGCCGGGACTCGAACTCGGGTCGCCCGAAGCGCAACAGCGCTATATGTCAGCGCACTGCCCACGAGGCTATTGGTGCTGACCCCAAGACGATTTTTAAAATTAATTTGAATAAATTATTTAATAAAGAAAAATGCATGTTGCATGTTACATGTTTACTGGTACACAGTAAAATCCTCAGTGTAAAACAAACACTGCTCAGATTTCATATGGTCCCGATTTATAGAGTAAAAGGAACACTTCACGCAGTGTTGCAATTAGTGAAATAAAGTAGATTCACACTACAAGAGCAGGGCCGGATTATCCATAGACGGGATTGGGCGAGTAGGGGGGCACCAAGTGAATAAGATAATGACTAGATCTTTCAAATATTTTTCATGTTTTTTTATATATATAATTTTGCTGGAAGAGATGCAGATACAAAATGAACAGTTACTGATACAATATATACAAAGAGAAAATAAAATATATGCATATAAAGAATTGCGATTGGGGGATCTTTTCTGCTGTTGGTACTGCGGAAATTAAGAAAATGGACTTATTATTTATTATTGCTATAGAGACGTTATCTTGCAAATTCTATTCTATGAGATAATATTAAACCATTTGTCTGTGATGGATTTTTGCTAGTCGCAATCCAGACGAGAAAGAGATGCACAACACGACATTCCTGCTTTATGAGTGATGATGGCCAGAGAACTAAAGTTTAGTCTGGTTACACTTTAGGGCTGTGATATTAATCTTAATTTATATCACTTCAAATGTGGTCACCCTAGGGAACTAAAGATGATTGAACATTAGACAACTGCGGTTAACAAGAAGAATCACTGAAGATAAGAGGAACAAGAACAGAAAAAAGGGAAGAGATGAGCAAAAACACGACAACTACAACTGACTTACAGCCACAAAGATGATGAAATTAACTTTAAAAAAAAAATCTATATCTCACCAGAGGATGATTAAACAATTCCAAAAACAGCATTACCATATTCACTTATTACAAACCAGTTTGGCTTTATTTCATTCATATGGTGTGTCAAGGTAGTTGAAATCCTTTATTTGGGCACTTGGCCGTTGACTTTAGTTGAACTAATTATCTTTCAGCAATTGTTGAAAGTGCAGGCTATCACTATTGTCAACGATATTTTGACCGGATTTTGACCGGAAATGTCCACATTTTGACCGGACAGTCCGGATTTTAAGCCCCCTGTCTGGCGTCTGCGCAACCTCAAGACGAACACAACTTTTTCCTCCTTTTTGGAGTTGCGCTGAAAAGTTGCTAAAAAAAGCAGACCTCTTTTGATCCGGAATGGACAAAAGAGCATCAAAAAGCAGTAGAGACGCTGTTCATGGATTTGGCACTGTGCCAGATTATTTGTTTATTTATGTATTTCTTTTATTTCCAGAAGTCTAGAAATGTTATGTTTTCAGGCACTGTGCACTTTGTAAAACAGGTTCATCTCAGTGGTCAGGTTTTGTATTTTGAATACTGTGAACAAACACTTTTTTGCCTTACACAGAGGTCTACTTCAAGATATCGTAGATCAAATGGTCTGGTAATGAATAGCGTAGGCTATTTCAGAATCACTGTATCACGATACCATCGATATGATGGACAACATTGTATTGTAGTTGCGAGTACACCAGAGTCCTATGCAATTATTCTTGCCTCACTAAATGCTGCAAAGTGTCCTCCTTTTTGGTGTTATGGAAATGGCCACCCTAGTCTTTAGAAACACTATTAAAAACATTATTCAGGTTATTAACTGTGCCATTGAAAGAGCTCTTCTCATAACCCGTTATTTTTTGTGTGAAAATGGTTACACAATTCTTGAAACTATGGCTCTTTTTCTTAAAACTCACACAAAACCACAAAACCACAAAACAAGCACAAGTTGCAAAACGTCTCTTGCAAAAGCAAACACTACATTCAAAACTATTTTAACTCTTCAAAAAAAATTTTTTTTCATTTTTATTTTCTGCTGGTTAGTGCTGGTCCAGGCTGGTATAGTGCTGGTCTAGGCTGGTTTATGCTGGTAAATGCTGGTCCAGGCTGGTTTATGCTGGTTAGTGCTGGTCCAGGCTGGTTTATGATGGTATAGTGCTGGTCCAGGTTGGTTTATGCTTGTCCAGGCTGGTTTATGATGGTTAGTGCTGGTCCAGGCTGGTTTATGCTGGTTAGTTCTGGTTTATGATGGTTTTTGCTGGTAAATGCTGGTTTATGCTGGTTAGTGCTGGTCCAGGCTGGTTTATGCTGGTTAGTGCTGGTCCAGGCTGTTTTATGCTGGTTAGTGCTGGTCCAGGCTGTTTTATGCTGGTTAGTGCTGGTACAGGCTGGTTTATGCTGGTTAGTGCTGGTCCAGGCTGGTTTATGCTGGTTAGTGCTGGTCCAGGCTGTTTTATGCTGGTTAGTGCTGGTCCAGGCTGTTTTATGCTGGTTAGTGCTGGTACAGGCTGGTTTATGCTGGTTAGTGCTGGTCCAGGCTGGTTTATGCTGGTTAGTGCTGGTCCAGGCTGTTTTATGCTGGTTAGTGCTGGTCCAGGCTGTTTTATGCTGGTTAGTGCTGGTATAGTGCTGGTCCAGGCTGTTTTATGCTGGTTAGAGCTGGTACAGGCTGGTTTATGCTGGTTAGTGCTAGTCCAGGCTGTTTTATGCTAGTTAGTGCTGGTACAGGCTGGTTTATGCTGGTTAGTGCTGGTCCAGGCTGGTTTATGCTGGTTAGTGCTGGTCCAGGCTGGTTTATGCTGGTTAGTGCTGGTCCAGGCTGTTTGATGCTGGTTAGTGCTGGTCCAGGCTGTTTTATGCTGGTTAGTGCTGGTATAGTGCTAGTCCAGGCTGTTTTTTTTTTGCTGGTTAGTGCTGGTCCAGGCTGGTTTATGCTGGTTAGTGCTGGTTTATGCTGGTTAGTGCTGGTTTATGCTGGTTAGTGTTGGTTTATGCTGGTTACTGTTGGTCCAGGATGGTTTATGATGATTAGTGCTGGTTTATGCTGTTTAGTGCTGGTCCAGGCTGTTTTATGCTGGTTAGTGCTGGTTTATGCTGGCTAGTTCTGGTCCAGGCTCTTCTATGCTGGTTAGTGCTGGTCCAGGGTGGTTTATGCTGGTTAGTGTTGGTCCAGGATGGTTTATGCTGATTAGTGCTGGTTTATGCTGTTTAGTGCTGGTCCAGGCTGTTTTATGCTGGTTAGTGCTGGTTTATGCTGGCTAGTTCTGGTCCAGGCTCTTCTATGCTGGTTAGTGCTGGTCCAGGGTGGTTTATGCTGGTTAGTGCTGGTCCAGGCTGGATAGTGCTGGTATAGTGCTGGTTCAGGCTGGTTTATGGTGGTTAGTGCTGATATAGTGCTGGTTTATGCTGGTTAGTGCTGGTTTATGCTGGTTAGTGCTGGTTTATGCTGGTTAGTGCTAGTATAGTGCTGGTTTATGCTGGTCCAGGCTGGTTAGTGCTGATATAGTGCTGGTTCAGAATGGTTTATGCTGGTTAGTGCTAGTATAGTGCTAGTTTATGCTGGTATAGTGCTGGTCTAGGTTGGTTTATGCTGGTATAGTGCTGGTCCAGGGTGGTTTATGCTGGTTCAGGCTGGTTTATGGTGGTTAGTGCTGATATAGTGCTGGTTTATGCTAGTTAGTGCTGGTTCAGGATGTTTTTTACTGGTTAGTGCTGGTCTAGGCTGGTTTATGCTGGTAAGTGCTAGTATAGTGCTGGTGTCACGGTTTCAGGGTGTGTCATCGGCCTTCCTGTTGTCTGTGTTTGTCCTGTCTATTTCGGCAGCTCGTGGCCAGGGCAATCAGCGCTGAGATTCAGCGCAGGTGTGTTCTGATCACAAGCTGTTTTCCCTCACCTGTCGCTTATTCCCTTCCTCCCTTATATTCCCAGCTGTGTCGTTTCCTGGTTGTCAGTAGATTAGTGTTTGTCCTGTACGGTGTGATCTGTGTCTCGTGTCTTACCTGTTTCCCGCTGTTGTGCTCAGGACGCCTAGACGAGGAGATTTTCTGCGTCCCGTTTGGGCTGGCACCAGGGGTGTTTTCCACAGCCTGTCTCCGCAGTTCGCTGTACGGACGGCTCTGGATTCGGTTCGACAATCTATTTTGTTACGTGTGTGTCCCTGCACACGTCGGATGTTTATTTGACTTTCTGTTTGTTCTAATAAACTGTTATACGCATCCTCTGCGTTTGTGTCCTCCCTTCACGTCGTGACAGCTGGTTTATGCTGGTTAGTGCTGGTTAGTGCTGGTTCAGGATGGTTTATGCTGGTTAGTGCTAGTATAATGCTGGTTTATGCTGGTATAGTGCTGGTCTAGGCTGGTATATGCTGGTTAGTGCTAGTATAGTGCTGGTTTATGCTGGTCCAGGCTGGTTTATGCTGGTTAGTGCTGGTTTATGCTAAAGCGCTAGAGATTGTTATAGAGATTGTTTCCCAGCAGCTTCACAATCGTAACAAATTCTGCTGTAAACAAGTCAACAAGTGTCATTATTCAGCTGAAGTCAGTTCAGTATTGATTCAGGTCAGTTCCATAACTGTGTAAAACATACATGTGTGAGTGATAGGACAAACTCCGGTACACTCCACTGCACACTGAACAAGCATTTTTCACATCTGTGTGTAGTTTGGCGTCAAGTGTAGCTAATCATTTTATGTTTATGTGTAGAGTTCCTGCGCAAAAAAAAAAAAACATTTAGAAGAGTTAAAAAAGTTTTGAATGTAGTGTTTGCTTTTGCAAGAGACGTTTTGCAACTTGTGCTTGTTTTGTGGTTTTGTGTGAGTTTTAAGAAAAAGAGCCATAGTTTCAAGAATTGTGTAACCATTTTCACACAAAAAATAACAGGGGTTATGAGAAGAGCTCTTTCAATGGCACAGTTAATAACCTGAATAATGTTTTTAATAGTGTTTCTAAAGACTAGGGTGGCCATTTCCATAACACCAAAAAGGAGGACACTTTGCAGCATTTAGTGAGGCAAGAATAATTGCATAGGACTCTGGTGTACTCGCAACTACAATACAATTTTGTCCATCATATCGATGGTATCGTGATACAGTGATTCTGAAATAGCCTACGCTATTCATTACCAGACCATTTGATCTACGATATCTTGAAGTAGACCTCTGTGTAAGGCAAAAAAGTGTTTGTTCACAGTATTCAAAATACAAAACCTGACCACTGAGATGAACCTGTTTTACAAAGTGCACAGTGCCTGAAAACATAACATTTCTAGACTTCTGAAAAAAAAAAAAAAAACATAAATAAACAAATAATCTGGCACAGTGCCAAATCCATGAACAGCGTCTCTACTGCTTTGTCCATTCCGGATAAAAAGAGGTCTGCTTTTTTTTTAGCAACTTTTCAGTGCAACTGAAAAAAAAAAATAACAGAATGGCTTTACTGGTAAATACACAAATATGCTGTTCACAGAAGCAATGGCGTTCTAGAGACCACTGACACATCAGCAGCAAAACACCGGTAAATTCTGTGGATGATCAAACAGAACGTATGTTTGCTCTTAAAAACACATCACACACATTATAGTATCCATCAACACTGTAAATAAAGCATCTGCCAAATGTGTAATTGTTGAATTAAACATATTAAAGAAAACTATTGCCACAGACAGTGCTAAATCATTCAATAGAAATGAATGCATACTGATAACATCCCAGCCTTACCTTTGTGTTGAGAGGAGTTTTTACCTGAAGCAATTTTTGAAAATATGAAATCAGAATTTTCATAGATTGGATCCATTTCATGAACCTGACAGAACACACGTCCGCTGAGATTTGAGTGCTGCTGGAGTATGTTCAGAATTAGGAAGTAAAATGTCATCCTTATTACAAGTTTTTCTGAATTGCTAAATCACATTTCTCGAAACCATCACCCACATTCTCAAAACCTTAAACTCAAAACCAAATCTTCAAACTACATTCAGAGAACCTCTGGCCAAATCAAAAGCATTTTATCTGTGCTCCAAATAATGCTTTGACATTATACACACCGCCAGTCAAAAACACTATAGATCATTCATTTTAGACGCTACATCAAAAAAAAGAGAACACTGCATCCAAAGTATGTAGTTACAGAAAAAAGGAAATTGTAAATTACAGTAAATGAATTGTGCAATTACGTAAAAAAAAGTATAGTAATCACAACTTACAGTAGTAAGGTGAATAAATTGTATACTGTATGCACTGCAAGTATAGTATTGTATTAAATGTCTGTATATTCAGCACCTGCATACTGTAAAAATAGTTCAACTGCAAAAGCCAAAACACTTTAAATGAAAAGCATGTTACGGTACACTCGGACAGAGTTGTGCAACTGCAAAATCAAAGTCAATGAGAGATTCATTCTGCGTCAGCATCACGTCTTCATGTTGAGTCCGGCCTGAGTCCACATCACAGGAAATGTTGTCTCTTGCGCGCCAAAGGAAAACTGCCGGATCTAGCCTCGACAACACTCCACACCTTGCTCTTCCTCCTCATCTCCCTCTCTATTGTTTGCATCCTCATTCAGTGCATCTGTGCCACCAGTACACTCATAACCAGCGTATTACGTACAGTTGGTTTGATCACATCATTAGAAATAACAAGAGTGAGCACTTTTGTGTCGTTGTGTGTAAACAATACCAAATGTGTTTCAGTTTTGTTCAAAGTCCCCTTGTGGTGAAAAGCAAGTTTTTAACGTTGTTTATATATCTGTGTGGTGTTTTTAATATGCTTTAAGACAAACCATGTGCAAATTCATAAGTCAACACCATTGTTGAGTATTTCTCAAAAACGCACAAAAAAAATGTGTTTCTGACGTCACAAACTACCTTGTAACCAATCACTTCAACGTGCCGGAGGGCTTTAGCATATCATTAACTGTTATATAGAGAAGCAAGGTTATCCTGGTATATTTTTCTGTAGATATGAATTGGGTAGATTTAGCAATATAGCAGGTGAGCTATGTATATGATGAACTATAATGGTGCGTTCACACCGGACACGATTCGCGCGAGTGATTTACATGTTAAGTCAATGCAAAGACGCGAAATGCCATTCTGCGGCGTGATTCGCGTGATTCACGCGATTGAGGCGGCGCGAATGACGCAAATTGAGCGTTTTGAACGCGCGAATCGCTCAAGTTGAAAAATCTGAACTTTGGCGGATATTTCACGCCGCGTTAACCAATCACGAGCTTGCTCTAGTAGTGACGCATTTACAAGCGGAGGCGCAGCTCCTGGAGGAGTTGATGAAACTCACCGAGCTGGGTGCGCTTCTGGAGGATCTGATGGACCCAGACACGGCGCCGAACGAGTCTACGCCGCTTTTCAGCCTTCCACAGCAAATAAAGCGCAGCTACCCTCTCAACAAAATCTATGTCAGCCATTTCATAACGAGACTTGAGCAGAAAAAAAGAGCCAGAGCCAGCGCCAAATGTGAGAAGGACTAGCCGAGGAAAGGCGGGTCTCGCCGGGTAAACGAACGCGGAATGTCACTGATCGCCTGGATCTCACAACTCCGAAAACGCCAGATAAAATGCTCAAATAGGCATTCTTTTTATAAATTAACCACACATTTGAACTTTAAACAACTATATTATCGCCTGAAAAAGTCTTTAAACTACGTTTTGTCACACATTAATAGTATTTTTTACAAAAAAGACGTCAAGTGACCGAGACGAGCTGGCTCATATAGGGCAGAAGCCCCTCCCATGACGCGAATTTCACTCGCGAATGAAGCGAGTAAACTCAAAATGTTCAAGCGTCCACCTTCGCGCGATTAGCGCAAATTATTTGCGCGAATCGCGTCCGGTGTGAACGCCACATAAGCCTGTTTAAAGCGTTTCTAAGGATACTGACTGATACTGAAGGCAGACTGAGATGGCCAACAGGAACATAGTTTGTGTAACATTAGCAACACATTATTAGCCGTTTAAAAAATGTAGTCAAGCAAAAGGATAATCATATTAATTACCGTTATGTGTCCGACGTTGTAAAGAGCACCATTGTGCGGCGTTTACCTCAGTAAGTTGGCCGACTCTTTCTGAGTAGTGATGTGTCGTTCATGAACGATTCGTTCATTTTGAACAAATCTTTAATATGACTCGAGAACAACGGGTTGTCTCAGAGAGTGATTCGTTCATTTTGTGTTGACTGCGCATGCGCAACATCCCATATGTTCTGTACAGGAAACAGAATTGATTAGTTCATCTCTCGAGTCTTCGGGTTTGAGTCATTCGTTCATCAAGTCCCAGCCCCATAGGAAAGGCTATGCAGTCACCGGAAACAGAAAAGATTAGTTCATCTCTCGAGTCTACTCGTTCAAGTCGTTTGTTCAAGTTCCAGCCCCATAGGAACGGCTATGCAGTCACCGGAAACAGAAAAGATTAGTTCATCTCTCGAGTCTTCTTGTTCGAGTTGTTCTTTCAAGTCCCCATAGGCTGAATGCAGAAACAGTTATCTCTCGAGTCTCGTTCTTTTGTCACATGACGTGACAGCCGTGTTGGATACAGGAATGAGTTAATTCACAACCTTCCTTACAAACAAGCGCGTAGTTTTTTTATGTTTGTTTAGTTCAGTTTTTTAGCTAGTATAATAATTGATTTTCCTATGAAGCCTGGACACATTCACATTGGGTTGTTCAGAATGGATAGACATAACATATGTTTATTGCACATATCTTCTGATGATTTTATAATAATAAATATATTACAGCATGCAGTCAATAATACGACTGTAATGTATATATGTTGTGAGACACTGAACAGGGAAGCGGTCACGTGAAAAAAGAACGAACGACTCGAACAAGAAGACTCGAAAGATGAACTAGTCTTTTCTGTTTCCGGTGACTGCGTAGTAGGGCTGTCAAAATTCCTCAAAAATTACGTTCGAATATTCCCTCTAAAAAAAACACGAATATTCGAACTATTCGAACATCTGGTTGCGCAATTTGTCAATGCTGCGCATTATGTCAATAACAGGACAAATTAATACAAAGAGACATAACGACTTGTATAGGTAGTCTGTTTAAGTTTAAAAATATTTGACAACGTATTACCTACACAAAAACAAGTAAATCAACTAATGGCCAAAACCGCAGACCTCACGCTCTCTGCGCATAACGGTTTAAATGAACATACAAATTTTGAGTGCTGATCAAGAGCTTTGTGCAAGCAATTTAAGGTCGCGACTCTTGTCCCAAATATAGCAGGCTACATTCAGTGATTGAAACAAATATTAATTGAAGTTTTACAGCATATTGAACGCTCCGAGCGAGCTGTGCTGTGGTAAACATGTAACTTTTCCTTGACATGAAACGGTAAATAATCAAACCAGTGGAAGCAGTGCATTTATCCTTTATTCATGCAAAATCTATTCAGTCAGTACAGTAGCCTACACTTTAGTAATGTTTCTGTTTAACGTTAAATAGGGATATGGTACCTCGGTTCCATTGCTTGACAGAACTCCATGAAGCCTGCCCCATCCACGACATGATTGGTCTCATGTCCTTACAAATGAACAAAATTAATTTCTCCGTAATGGCCTCTTGTCGTGTTGCAGAAAAAGAGCTTGTGGCGGGCGATGCAAAGTAAGTGTCAAGACGTGACTGTTTAGCAAAATGTGTTGAAAAATGTAGCATGTAACATTTTAATTAGATGATCCGAACTTCCCACTACTATTTCTGAGCTACTGAGAGAGAGTGGGGGCGGGGTTAATTTGCATATTCATGATTTTGCGTATACTAAATTAAGCAAGGGTGTAGAGCAGGGGTCGGCAAGTAAAAATTTTGCCACTAGATGGTGGGCCAGAACATAGTCAAGGGATAATTTAAGAAATTAATTGATGAAAAATGCAACTAGAATTGCCTGTGACATACTGTTATAGTGTCTTTTGTAACTGGTAGTGAGCTGTTACTCTGTTAAAAAATTGGATAAATTGATAAAGCAGTAGTGACACGTAACCTAAGTATCTTCATTCACCAACTTTAAACACAGACCGCCTTGCTGAAACATACATATGTGGGAGATGCGGGCCAGATATTATTGCTGGCGGGCCAATGTTGCCGACCACTGGTGTAGAGTTACATTCAAACTATTTTAAGACACTAATACATTTTAAGACATGGAAAAAAAGTTGTGTCGAACTACCTGAACTTTTAAGGTTTTACAGAAAGAGCGATTTTTGTGACAAATTGGTTTAGGCTATTGAGAATTTAAGTGAATGGGGTTTAGTGTTTTAGCAATTCAGGAAAAACTGTAATACAGACTGGAAGTGATGAAGTTATGAGTAATAGATCGGGCAACTAAATGTTTGACTACATGTGATAGCCTCTGAAAAATAGGTATAATTATATGTTTGTGCTCTCCAAAAGAGAAGTACAGGGCGGTCTACAACAGATTATGTCATCTTCTAAAATAACATTTTCAATATAATTTCTATCCACATTGTTTGTCACATATAGACTGGAAAATATTGCACTTCAGTATCACAGAATGATCTCATTCATATACATGATACATGTTCCATGGGATCAATCTGTGATACTTTTGCATCTGTTTTAAGCTTGACGCTGGTCAATATTCACTGCCATTATGTGACTTTTAAAAAAACTCCTTTTGTGGTCTGCAAAAAAAAAAAAAAAAAAGATATACTGTATTGGAACAACACCAGGGTGAGTAATTTGACATAATTTCCATTTTAGGGTAAATTAATGCTTTAAGAATTTTCCAGGGGAAACAATTTTGCTTTATTTTGTTAACTTATGACTTAAAGGTGCCCTAGAATGGGTTGAAACAATATTTTAAATTGTTCTCTGATATCTACATAGAGGGTATGTGGCTTATTTAAGGGCAAAAATGGTCCTAATACGGTTTTACAGGTCCATTTACAACCCTAGAAATTGTCCCTAGAATGAAATGGTCTGTTTTTGCCTTATTTGGGTCATGAATAGTAATGTGGAGTTCTGCTCTGATTGGCTGTTTCACTGCGTGGCTCATTTCAGTAGCAGCAAACACATACTGTATACTGTCCAGCATGACAATGGAGAGATTAGGCATCCAACCGTATATGTTTGAGCCTGTTTCTGATGAAGATGCAGATTTTGAGGAACAACCAATTGTTTTGAGATTGGAAATGGACGCTTCTGAGTGGTAAGTTTAGTCTTTATTTTCAGGAAGAACCTTTAAAACTGTTATGTCCATACTAGAACTTCAGCCTAAACGTTAACTAGCATTAACTTTACACGCTAACTCATAACGTCAGAAGTCACAACTTAGTTTTTAGCATTGTAAAAACATTTTAAATCCAGCGTATAGCATTTGTTCTGGCAGGGCACGTTAGTCAAGCTTGCATCGGCTGACTGTCAGCAGATCACGGCTAGGAATACGATGCCTATCACAGCGTGCATATATGAGCTCCTTCAGTATTATCAGCTACTATCGCATTTCTCCGGAGCTAATTACCCTCCTCCATCCCCAGCTCCTCCACTCGTCAGTCAGGATTTGGCATCTGATGGCATCTGGATCAGACTAAATTCCCGAATTAGGTTGTACATTCATTTTAATATTGACATTAATGCTATCTGCAATACATCATGTGTCTGTTCTGTTTACCCCTATAGGGGGTTTATCACTGCTCTCCTTGCTCCTTGCCCAGAACAGAACCATACCACCAATCTAAACTATATGCAAATGGTCTATCACTTTGACGATAGTGATCCTGACAGAATTATTGTAATGTGTCACCGTATGATTTTACAATGATAACTTCTTCACTTTGAATCACAAACTCTAAACAGTGAACTGGGTAGCACAGAAATATGTTGTTTGTACAGTACAGTTTGACAGTAGACTGAAATGGATAAAATCACTACTTACTGCTTGCGGGAATATAGTTGGAATTGTCTCCTTCTTCAGTAACAGACGCTGAGCGAAGCCTGTTTGATATTGTCCCAGGTTAGAAAATCTGTCCGTGGTGAAATGGGCAGAGCAAATGAACAACTTTGAATGAAATTGGTTGCGGTATCCTGTTAGATAAACATCAACCATGCTGGGGGCGTACATATTAATGATCCCAACTGTTGCGTCACAGTCTGTGTTATGTTGAGATTCGCTTATTTTTCTGTGGTGATTTAAATATGAAGATTACATATGAAGGAGGACGCAATTGTGTTTGAGACTCACGGTTTGTGATTTCCATCTACTGAACTCTTTGTAAATGACCATTAAACCCCCCAATCACTGAAGTGGGCTGTCACCTTTACCTTCATCCATAGAGGGCAGTGTTGCATTGAATACTTGAGGAAGGCTTTTACTAGAAAGGACTTTAATATTAAACTTTAGCCAAATGTTATAAAATAACTTTTTATTTTCATGTTTTGGTTGTCAAATGATGCTTGAGATATACTTAATGTGGACATTGTACTCGTTTTTGTTTTTCAAGAGGTTATTTCTTACCTCTCATACCTTTATTTTGAAGTGTGGTTAAGGAAGTGCAGCGGCGCGTTGTGTGTATGTTGGCGCACTTTCTACATGAATTGTCATTCTGATTAGCGCTACCAGAGAAGAAATTTTCATTTTGGGCACTCACCGTTTATATGTGTAACCCCTCCTGTTCGAACCGCCCACTCCAAGCGGGACTCGAACCCGGGTCTGCCGGCATGAGAGTGGCACGCTCTAACAAGGAGACTAAAGGCTGCATTCTCTAGCATCAGTCGCTAGAGCGTCACTTGAGATCACAGGAGTGAGGTTTACTCGCACAGTGACTACTAGCTGGCCTCCGTTACACTCACCCCCCTAAACCTCACTCCCATCCGGGTCACGGCACCAATGTAACCCCTCCTGTTCGAACCACTCACTCCAAGCGGGACTAGAACCCGGGTCCGCCGGCATGAGAGTCAGACGCTCTAACAAAGAGGCTAAAGGCTGCAACCCCTCCTGTTCAAACAGCCCGCTCCAAGCGGGACTCGAACCCGGCTCTGCCGGCATGAGAGTGGGACGCTCTAACAAGGAGACTAAAGGCCGAAACCTCTAGTGTCAGTCGCTAGAGCGTCTCTAGAGATCACAGGAGTGAGGTTTACTCCCACAGCGACTACTAGCTGGCCTCCGTTACATATGTTTAAAAAGATATGTTTTTCTGTCTACCGCTTAGCTCCTGGCTGATGAAGGGCACAAGGTACTGTTTTAATTTGATTCTGTGTAGTAAACTTTGAGAGACTTTGAAGTGTTTATATTTCTATCTGTAACGTTTAGTGGGTGGTTTCTCTTGGTTTGCACTCCAGGATGATTGTTTACAGTAAATCAAGTCTCCATTTGGTCATTTTATACATATTTTATGTTTTTCTCTATATTGAGATTGTCAGCCAAAATGTATTCATTGTTAGCTCATGCGTTTCATTTAGTTCATATTGCACTTTAAAGGGAGATTGTTGTAACTAAAGCAATTCATAAATTCATATAGGTCATTCAGGCACTTTAAAATAAGTTTGTCAATTGTGCATTCAAGATTGCTACTGTCAATGTTAAAATAATTTGTAATTCAGGCTTACTACAGAACAGTAATGCAAAGTTATTACATTAGCCTGTATAATTAAAATATTCTTATTGTCTCTGTAACGAGGCGTCAGCCGAGTGAGGATCCATCTGCAGCTTTATTTAATTTGACAGAACAATACAGGGTCGAGACTCAGCAGTAGTAGTAAGGGGACTAAACAGAATCGTAAACAGGGACAGGCTAGGGTCAGGGCAGGCAGCTAAAGATCACAGTCCAGATAAACAGGCACAGGTCGGGGCAGGCGGCAGAGAATCAACAATGATAAGCAGTCCAAGGTCAGTTATAGAATAGCAATAGGTATGAAACGCTCAGAAATGATCACCGTGGCAAATCAAGACTTCGCAAGGGTGCTGTGTGTGTGTCATGCTTAAATAGCACGTGTGTGTGTGTGTGTGTGTGTGTGTGTGTGTGTGATGAGCTGCAGGTGCGTGCGCACTCAGTCCCAGGTAAGAGTGTCTATGGGAGTTGTAGTCCGAATAGCAATGGTCAATATTCTGGTGAGAGCTCCCTATGGTGATCCGGAGGAAGCGGAGAGGGAGCCTCACCTGTAACAGAGCCCCCCCCCTGTGAGCGGCTCCTGACGCGAGGAGGCAGACGACGCCGGGGTCTTCCACGAGGACGGGGGGCCGGTCTCTCCGGATGCGTCCTATGGAACTCCTCAGTGAGAGTGAGGTCGAGGATATCATCCCTGTTGACCCAGGATCGCTCCTCCGGACCGTACCCCTCCCAGTCCACCAGATACTGTAGAGTACTGCCCCGGCGTCTGGAGTCGAGTAACTCACGCACTTGGTAGGCCTCCTCGCCGTCGACCAGAATGGGCTGAGGGGTCTGGACTTCGGCTCCACTCTCCGACTCCCCTCCCGGGCCAGCAGCGGGTTTTAGAAGTGAAACATGAAAAGTAGGAGAAATGCGATAGTTAGTAGGTAAATCTAAACGAAATGAGACTGGAGTGATCTGTCTAAGAATTTTGAAAGGACCCACATACCTAGGACTGAGCTTTCGACACGGAAGTTTGAGGCGGAGATCTCTTGCGGATAGCCAAACCCACTGCCCTGTAGTGTACACTGGACCTGGACGACGATGACGATTGGCCTGCTGCTCTTGTCTGCGTACTGCGTGTAGTAGATGGGTGTGCGCTCGATTCCAGATCTCTTCGCTGCGCTGGAACCATTCAGTGACAGAGGGTAAATCGGTTGGCTCACCAGACCAGGGAAACAAGGGTGGTTGGTAGCCTAGAACGCACTTGAAGGGAGTCAAGCCGGTAGCAGGTTTCTGGAGCGAATTTTGTGCGTATTCTGCCCACATTAGGTATTTACTCCAGTCACATTGTTTCTGTTGGCAATAGGATCTGAGGAAACGTGTGAGTTCTTGGTTCAGTCGTTCCGTTTGGCCGTTGGACTGCGGGTGGTAGCCAGAGGTGAGACTGATGTTTACATTGAGCTGCCGGAAGAAGGCAGACCAAACTCTGGACGTAAATTGGGGACCTCTGTCGGATACAATGTCCTCGGGCAGACCGTAGAAGCGAAAGACATAATTACATAATACCTCGGCTGTTTCGAATGCGGTGGGGAGTTTCGGCAGAGGAATGAGGCGACAGGCTTTGGAGAAACGGTCAACAACTGTCAGAATGATGGTGTTGCCTTGGGAGTTAGGGAGATCGGTAATGAAATCAACAGCGATATGGGACCAGGGACGTCGAGGAACAGGCAGGGGTTGAAGTAGACCAGCAGGTACTTGCCGTGACGTCTTGGAGGTATTGCATACGGTGCACTTCTTTACAAAGTTGGTGGTGTCTGAAGACAGTGTGGACCACCAGAATCGGTTAGTGAGGAGATGGTGAGTGGCTGTGATTCCAGGATGCCCTGAGCTGGGAGTTGTGTGTACCTGATGAAGGAGTCTCTCTCTCAGAGGTTCAGGCACAAAAGTGAGATTGTTCGGGCAGTCTGATGGTGGAGGATTCTGGATATTAGCTTGATTAATCTCTGTCATGATGTCCCATTGTACTGGTGCAACGAGCAGTGTTTCTGGAATGATGTTCTCCTCTGTCTCATGATGAGCAGGACCATCTAGTTGCCGTGATAGTGCATCAGCTTTAATATTCTTGGTTCCAGGTCTGTAAGTGATAATAAAGTTGAACCGAGTGAAGAACATGGCCCATCTTGCCTGACGAGGATTTAACCGTTTCGCTGAGCGTAGATATTCCAGGTTCTTGTGATCAGTGATTATTGTGAATGGGTGTTGTGCCCCCTCTAACCAGTGACGCCATTCTTCTAGGGCGGCCTTCATGGCTAAGAGTTCCCGGTTACCGACATCATAATTTCTCTCTGCAGAAGATAGTTTTCTAGAGAAGAAGGCGCATGGAAACATCTTTGCTGGAGACCCATGACGCTGAGAGAGTATAGCCCCTATACCTGTGTTGGAAGCGTCCACCTCCACGATGAAGGGAAGATCTGGGCCGGGATGATGGAGAATGGGCGCCGATGTGAAACGTGTCTTGAGATCCTTAAATGCCTGATGGGCCTCATGTGACCAGAGGAGATGTGAAGTAGAGCGTTTAGTCATGGCAGTTAACGGAGCAGCCACTGTGCTGAAGTTCCTTATGAATCGTCTATAAAAATTAGCGAATCCAAGAAATCTCTGGAGCTCTTTCACTGTGCGTGGTTGGGGCCAGTCGAGCACGGCTTTTACCTTGCTATCATCCATCGCCACCCCCTCTTGACTGATTATGTATCCCAGAAAGGTTATGGATGTTTGGTGGAACTCACACTTCTCTGTTTTGGCGTACAGTTGGTACTGGATTAGGCGTCTGAGTACTGATCTTACATGTTGGACGTGTTCCTTGAGAGAGTTGGAGTAGATTAGGATGTCATCAATATACACAATTACCCATCTGTCGAGCATGTCGCGGAAGACCTCATTAATGAACGACTGGAACACGGAAGGACTGTTAGCCAGGCCGAATGGCATGACGAGGTATTCATAGTGCCCTGAGGATGTTGAGAAAGCAGTCTTCCACTCATCACCTTCTCGGATTCGGATTAGGTTGTATGCGCTGCGCAAATCAAGTTTAGTGAAGTATTTGGCCTGACGGAGTTGTTCGAGTGCTGCTGGAACCAAAGGCAGGGGGTATCGGAATTTAATGGTGATGTCATTAAGGCCGCGATAATCAATGCAGGGTCTAAGACCACCATCTTTTTTCTTAACGAAGAAGAATCCGGCTGATGCTGGGGACGTAGAGGGTCTAATGAAACCTTTTGCCAGTTCTTCCTTTATGTACGACTTCATGGACTCTGACTCAGGTTGTGACAGTGGAAATATTCTTCCCCTAGGGGGAGTTGAACCTGGAATTAAGTCAATGGCACAGTCACTGGGGCGGTGAGGAGGCAACTGAGACGCTTTAGCCTTGCTGAACGCTTCAGTTAAATCAGAATATTCATTGGGTAAATCAGAGATCACAGGGCTTGGCTCAGTAATGGTTACTACCTGCACTGGTAAAGGGTTAACTCGAGTTAGGCACCTCTCCTGACAGGCAGGGTCCCACTGGATAATTTGCCCCTCCTTCCAGGAAATATGAGGATTGTGTCAACGCAGCCAGGGTAGACCAAGAATGATGGGATTGTGAGGGGAATGAATTACATAGAATCTTATGGCCTCCTTGTGCAACACTCCAACTTGCATAGAAACTTCCTCAGTGACGTGTGTGACCCTCCCCCCTCCAATGGGACGGCCATCTAACGCCTCCACTGCCAGACAAGAATTACATAGTGTCAGAGTGATTTTATGCAGTTGGGCAAACTCACGTGACATAAAATTACCAGCAGCTCCTGAATCTAACAAGGCAAAGGTGGGAATAATCCTATCTGGAGCTGTTATTTTCACAGGGATTTTGATACAGGAGGGATAATTTATCTGCACGTGTGCACTCACCGCTGTGGAGTTAGATGACGTGGGACGAACCGGGCATGATGTTCTCAGGTGTCCAGCTTGGCCGCAGTACAAACACAGATGGCGCTGGATTCGTCGCTCCCGCTCCTCCGGGGTTAAGTGGGTGTAACCGAGCTGCATAGGTTCTGGGGGTGTGACTCGAGTGTCGGCGAGCATGGTTCGAGTGGGACGCCGTGAGCGGATCAGATTATCGATCTGGATTGATAGTTCAATAAACTCACTCAGCGATCTTCCTTCGTCGCGACACGCGAGCTCAGCTTGAAGGTCCAGATTTAACCCCTTCCGGTACAACAGTTTTAGAGTATCCTCCACCCAGTTAGTCTGTGCCGCGAGAGTGCGAAAAGATAGAGCATATTCCGCTGCCGTTCTTCTCCCCTGACTCAGAGCGAGCAGCTGGTCGCCCGCACTCCTACCTCCGGCCGGATGATCGAATACTTCCTTGAAGCGTTGAAGAAAGACATTAAAGGACGGGAAAGCTGTTCCGTCATCTCTCCACACCGCGGTGGCCCAATCTAAAGCCTTTCCAGTCAGCAGCGAGCATACGAAGGATATCCTGCTCGAATCCGTGGGATACAAGGTAGGTTGCTGGTTGACAAACATCGAGCATTGTAATAAGAATCCCTTACACTTCGTTGAGTCACCATCAAACTTCTCCTGGAATGCCAGACGCGGGTTTACACTGATGGGTAGATTGGGCAGGTTGGCAACGGGGGCCGGTGCAGACGCCGCCGCCTCCGCTGAGGGTATAACATGTAAGCCTTGTAGTGTCTGGACGAGCTCCTCCGTCAGGGTGGTTAGGCGACTGAGCTGATGCTGATGCAGAACGAGTTGGTGGCCCTGTGCGGTCAGTTCAGAGGACAACTGTATAATGGCCGCTGGATCGCTGGATGGCGAAGTCTTCTGTAACGAGGCGTCAGCCGAGTGAGGATCCATCTGCAGCTTTATTTAATTTGACAGAACAATACAGGGTCGAGACTCAGCAGTAGTAGTAAGGGGACTAAACAGAATCGTAAACAGGGACAGGCTAGGGTCAGGGCAGGCAGCTAAAGATCACAGTCCAGATAAACAGGCACAGGTCGGGGCAGGCGGCAGAGAATCAACAATGATAAGCAGTCCAAGGTCAGTTATAGAATAGCAATAGGTATGAAACGCTCATAAATGATCACCGTGGCAAATCAAGACTTCGCAAGGGTGCTGTGTGTGTGTCATGCTTAAATAGCACGTGTGTGTGTGTGTGTGTGTGTGTGTGTGTGTGTGTGTGATGAGCTGCAGGTGCGTGCGCACTCAGTCCCAGGTAAGAGTGTCTATGGGAGTTGTAGTCCGAATAGCAATGGTCAATATTCTGGTGAGAGCTCCCTCTGGTGATCCGGAGGAAGCGGAGAGGGAGCCTCACCTGTAACAGTCACACTATTTATGGTGTAGGCCATCTAGATTGCAAATGTGTATTTATTAGTTTATAGGTTTATGGACATTTGTATACAATTTGTGCAGATGTCTAATGTGTGTTTGTTTGTTTGTTGTATTCAGCTCTTATGGTGACTAAATGCAATAATAAAATAGCATAACATTTAGTCATTTATTACACTCTTTTATCATTAAAGCAATTTACAAATGATGAACTTCACAAGCAGTTTATCATATAGAGCCTTCAAGCTGACAGTAGAAGATGCCGCGTTACTGACCTCTTGTGGAGAACAGAACAGAGAGAAATACAAAATGACAGAACAGGCGTTTCATATTGTAAAAATGCTAAATGATTAGATTATCAGTGATTCAATTCCATTCTGTTTCTCACACAAACCTCCAAAGACTTGAAATAGCTGTAGCACACATTTACAGTATTCATTTAGCTATAGCACACGGGTCTTATAGTTTCACAATAACACTTTTATTGAACTACCTATTAAAATGATTGAGACGTTTTAATTATTTTTCAGAGCTTCTCATTGAAAAGTAAGTGCACAGAGATACATTAAGGGTAGGCTCTTATGTTATAATGCTTTTATGTTATGTACATACAGTGCTTAATTTGTAAATTAATTATTTCCGGATCAAAAATGGCAACAGTGAACGACACTGAAACTTCAGTTTTCCAGGTGTCCTGACATTCCATCCTACCCATCAGATTGTCCTACCAGGGCTTACTGGTCAAAAAATAAGTACAATGTACTTACTGTGTTCAAATTGTATTGCAAAGCACTTTTGCTGATATTGAGGTGGGATATGGGTAGGGTTAGGGACAGGTGTGGTGGTATGGGTAAGTTTAAGGGTAGGGTTAGGGACAGGTGTGGTGGTATGGGTAAGTTTAAGGGTAGGGTTAGGTGTAAGGAAAGGGTCAACTGTGTAATTAAAAATGTAACTACAGAAATTAATTACAGACGTAATTACATGCAGGTATTTTTTAAAATGTAAGTACAATGTAAAAACATGGATGTACACAATAAGTGCATTGTATCAAATCAGATTAATTAAAATGTTTGTACATAGTAGTTAAGGCCACCTAATATAAAGTGGGTCCATTTAACTAAATGAAAATAAGTAAAAAATGAATGCCGGTTAACATTTATTTATTTATTTCAACTTTATGATTTTAGTTGTTAACTATAACAACACTGACTTGTAACGCCAGCTCGCAAAGCCCAACGTCCCGGGGCTATGTGCTTTTCAGACGGGCTATCACCGGCGCGAGTGTGTGTGTGTGTGTGTGTGTGTGCGGTTTGCGGTTATATTCACTGATGATCGGGCGAAATGATACAGAAATAACATTCCAATCAGTCGCGGGTGGATGAGAGATGAATCATTGTGTTTGTTTGATAAAGACATTTTGCGAGCCCTGTCTGTGGACTGGGCGGTTCATTCCAGTTGCCGTTTGCCACATGCTGTCACTGACAGGGGAACAGAAGCTCATTAAATATGCAAATCTTATCCAATCCTAGCCGTGGGCATTTACTTCCAAGTCTTCAGTGCGGCACGCCCATCAAAACCAATCGTTTTTCAGAGAGCCTCAAAACTAAGGCAGAAAATAGCCTATTACTTATTCATTATGATGTTTTTGAATGTAAAAACCACGCAAACATCATAAGTTGACATCAGACAACAGTATACATTTTTAAAAAAAGCCAGTTCATGTCATCTTTAAATGGAGTACTAAAGCCTATCAAAAAATACAATTAGCCTATAATAGGTTAAATTCCAATTGCATACCGTGATGTCTATGGAATCTGCAATAATAATTCTTTCAATTATAATTTGACAATGTTTTTATTCATATCAGATAGCCTGCACTTTGTGTATGAAACAATAAAGTTTACTCTATTCTTCTCCCAGTTCACTGGCCACTTACTTGTGTGTATTTCAGGAAAAATGTATGAATTTACGTGATGTAAATCCGGCAGATCCTCTGAATTGTGATGGAAACTCATTGTGCATTATATCAACTAACTTAACATGATCATTATAAAGGTGTTTAGACGACATAACACCTTCACTTCCACATATTTGAAAATCAGAATAGGGGGAGACCGGGGATGGTTGTAAAACGGGTTAATTGTAACACTTCCGATTTCTCCAATCAGGAACAAGTTACAAATCACCTGATTCACTGCACACATGCTCTGTTTAGTCCTTATTCCACATGAAAAAATTGCGTGGTCTGCCATAAATGACATTAGTTCAGCACACTACGGAAAGCATGAAGTGTCCGAACTGATGGCTATCTCTGTCTCTGTACTCCTCCCCCGCCTGCAAACAGCAGAGATCTCACCAGCCGGTGGGAGGCTAGTGTAGTTCATCTCAAACAAGCCTCATGTTACCATTGTCTCTTGTCTAGTTTTGATGTTGTAACCTGCTGTTGGTGAGTTTGTCATGTTCACGTTTATGTTTAATAAAGAAACTGCACATGGTTCAAATCAACATGCATTCAGTGGACCTACAACTAGTGACCTCTTGACAGAACAGACAAAAATGGCAGCGGCTATTTACACTAAGTGAAAACAGTGATATATTCTATTTACACCATGTAAAAGTACTATTTACACATATTGCAAAGAACTGCTAATTATATGCTACTTTATTTTAGTAGATACATACACCTCAGTATTGTTGTACATTAACAAGTCAAGTCAGCTTTATTTCTATAGCGCTTTTCACACACAGATGCTTCAAAGCAGCTTTACAGTGATGATAGGAAATTAATTTTGTTTTAGATAAAGTAAGCTTTTGATTGATTAATTTATGTTGTAAAAACTGATTTCAAAATGTAAAAACGCATGTAAAAATATATAGTGCACAAAATGAAACAACAATGTAAATATTATTATTATAAGTGTGAATCAAAAAAATTAAAAGCGCATTTAAAAGATTTTTTTACAAGCATGATTTCATTTCTTAAATGTCTTAAATGTGTTTTTTTGTCATAATTTAGACTTTTTAAAATCTAATTTCAGCCTTTTATCTCATAATTAAGACTTTTAATCCTAACTTAGATTTATAAATCATAATTTTGACTTTAAATTCAAAATTTTGAATTTAAGAATTTTTAAAGTCCTAATTTCAACTGTTCATCTCACAATGACTTAGCATGTCATATTTTTGACTTTTTATCTAATAACAAAGACTTTTAAAATCATATTTTCAAAATTGTATCTCTTAATTATGACTTAAGGATAATTGAAATGAGCTGATCAGCAATATAGTTGAATATTTAGTGGATGCAATAATAACATAGTGTAAATTATTATATTTATTAAAGGGTTAGTTCACCCAAAATTGAAAATAAAGTCAGTAATTACTCACCCTCATGTTGTTCCAACCATGTAAGACCTTCGTTCATCTTCGGAACATAATTTAGTATATTTTTGATGAAATCTGAGAGCTGTCTCACTCCTCCATAGGCTTTCAGAGGGACTGAAACTTGATGGCCCAGAATAGTAAGTAAAAACGTCATTTAAGGAGTCCAAATGACTACAGTGGCTCTGTATTAAGTCTATCATGCGACGAAAATACTTTTTGAGCGGAAAAATAACGACTTTATCCCACTATTTATCCCACTATATACTCTCTGACGAGAGTTCGCGGGAGTCGCGCATGCGTCGTGGCACTCCCGCGAACTCTCGTCAGAGGCTCAAATTGAACAATAATAGTGGGATAAAGTCGTTATTTTTGTTGTTTTTCCGCTCAAAAAGTATTTTCGTCGCATGATAGACTTAATACAGAGCCACTGTAGTCATTTGGACTCCTTAAATGACGTTTTTACTTACTATTCTGGGCCATCAAGTTTCAGTCCCTCTGAAAGCCTATGGAGGAGTGAGACAGCTCTCAGATTTCATCAAAAATATACTAAATTATGTTCAGAAGATGAACGAAGGTCTTACATGGTTGGAACAACATGAGGGTGAGTAATTACTGACTTTATTTTCAATTTTGGGTGAACTAACCCTTTAAATGGATGCCGCCTTAATGGGACAATAAAAGCCCTCCCTACACGTACCCAATAAATACTTTTATTATTATGAAACATTTTGTTTATTTCCATATTTCCATATCCAACATTTTCTTCATTTTTATTGAAAGTAAATGCCCTTCCTATGTGAAATGTGATGGGAAAAGGGGGAAGAGTGAGCTTGCTAAAAGGTGGATTTGAACCCGGGTCGATCATGTCAAAACCATGAGCCTTGAGACACGAAAAGATCTTGTCCATATATTTTAGTTATAGGCTAGCAAGCACTTCTTAGCAAGAACTTAGCAAGTAGAGTTCTGCATTTCACTGGCCATAGTATAAACAAATCCAAAAGAGTTTCCCTCCAAAATAGACAATAGACAAATATCTGGCAAAATTAGCTGACTTAAGATTTTGATGATGACCTTTCGGATGTACCTTTCACTAACATTTTAAATCACTGATAGCAGTATATTAATATTCCTTTTCACAGATAAACCTTTTTTCTGTTTTACAAGAAGCATCAAACCAAGATTGAAAATTGCCATTATGATCTCCCAAACTAGCACAGTTCTCTCCAGACGGATCCTTTACTCTCCAGTTATCAGGTTCACTCGGCCCTCCATTGAACCAGAACCTTTAATACACAAACAAGTTAGAATGAATTTGGTCTGTGGTTGAACCAATAATAATAATAAAAAAAACTGTTAGTTTTGCAATACCATTTTTTTGCAATAAAAGTAACCAAGTAACCAAGTTTACAGTTTTTGGACCATTGAGATGAAATGACCCCGCTAGAAATGTTAAGTTCCCAGAACGTCCCCGCTGGTGTCAAAGACGTCACCTGGTAACGTTCCCAGAATATTCTGAGACGGTCACGATGTGGAGTTCTTTTAAAGGTTGGGGGCTGTTATTTGGCGGACCTTCAGGGAACATTCAGGACATTCTGGGAATGTTAAGGGGACCATTACTATTGGACATTCCCTCTACACTACATTCCCATCACGTTTGCAGGATCTTTAGGGGACTATAATGTTATTTTTTGGTCCTATTTAGGTCCTTCCATAAGGTTTACTGAATGTTTTCAGAACATGTTTGTGTGACTCTATGTACACTCTAAAAAAAAAAGGTTCTATATGGCACCAAAAATGGTTCTTCGTCGTAATCATAGGGGAACCATTTTTGGTGCTATATAGCACCATATCTTAGCATGTTCTGTATATGGTAGCGGTGCTATATAGCGCCATAGTTAGCGGTGCTATATAGCACCTTAGTCAAATAACCGGTGAAGAACCTCTGAAGAACCACTGAAGCACCAAAATTGGTGCTATATAGTACTTAAAAAGGTTCCCCTATGATTACGAGCCAAGAACCATTTTTGGTGCCATATAGAACCTTTTTTTTTTAGAGTGTACACTTGGTTGCTTTGCAAATGAGGGTCAGTAAAACGCAGGCTTTGCACAAAAGTTGCATCTCAAAGATGGATTCAAAACCAACCCTTAGTGACCAACTTCAAATCCAGAACACGCAAGTACTGCACTTTATAATGTGTGTGTTTGCAAAGCGCCTTTCTGAATGTGGCTAAAGTTACCATTGTCTTTTACTGTATTCACAGAGACTAACAGGTTTATTTTTGTATTACTTCTTTAAACTAAAACTAATGACATAGCTCGGATCTCTGTGAATACAGTCAGAGGCAATGGTAACTTTAGCCACATTAGCTGCCAGTGTGCTAACAAGCACAGTCACAAAGTCAACATTTGCATACATTCACAAAATATAATACATGTTCTGAATATGAAGTTGGAAAAACAGCTGGTGTTGATCCATCTTTGAGAAGCAACTTTTAAGCAAATCCTGTGTTTTACTGACCCTCATTTGCAAAGCAGCCCAGTGTACATAGAGTCACACAAACCTGTTCTGAAAACATTCAGTAAACATGATGGAAGGACCTGAATAGGACCAAAAAATAACATTCTAGGTTGTAGAGACCACTGCACTAAACAAGATATGTTGCAGCGCAGTCTAGAATTAAACGTCCCCATCTGATTTACAGGGAACCATATGGGAATGTTCTGTTAATGTCCCAAATATCCTCTTTATAACAATGCTATGTGACCATAGAATAACCAAAATGGAATGTCCCCCTAAAGTCATATCGGGAACGTTATCATATGACCAACAGAGGACCATGTGGGGATCCATTACCATTTGCAAATACAAAATAAATAAATAGCTTAAAAAAAAGATCACACATGAGTTCTTACTGTACTCCAGTTTCAGTGAGAGTTTGGTTGTTCACCCAAACCCAGTGTCCTTCAGTGTCCAGATCATTGAGACCAATCCAGTGCGTCGTTTTAATTTTAGAGACCAGGAAAGCCTAAAGGAGAAAATATATATAAGTGATAGTATAAAATAATTGTTTGGTATATAGGTAAAGTAAACTTTAATCAAAACTTGACTTTCAATTGACGTGATTTAAGTTTTCATTACGCTTGCATAAAGTATCAATTAATTCCTAACTGAACTGACTTGCCTGTTCTGATTGGTTGGTTATGGTCACCAGATCAGCTCCTTTTGAAACACAGACATCTCGACTGCTCGTCCAGTTCAGTTTATCAGAGCTGAATAAATACAGCTTTCCACGACAAGCTATCCAGCCGTCCACAGAGATATTACAAGACTGAGCTGTGAATGATGATTAATAATAATAAACAAAGATGTAATTCAACTATTTTTAATTTTTTATTGTTTGGATTAGATGCACATTACCATGTGCAAAAATATTCACACTTTGTGTCACACTAAGCTTGTAAACTGACACTCACCGTTGAACGCCCACTGTCGCAAATATGCGACAAACCGTTTGACTCAATCAACCAGCCGAGATAGCGTCTGCATTCCCCCAATGCCGGTTAGTGCATATTCGCTACGGACCTATGAACCTTCGACAAGCACTTGTTTCTAGTGGGATTGCAAAGTGACGGACTTATTCCCTGTTTACGCGCAAGGATTACTCCGGTTGCGAAGTTATGGATATGAGTCGGGAAAGTTTGATCCTGAGGTTTATTTAAGGCAAGTTGTGCTAAGATAAAAATACTCACCTGCTTATTGTGTGCTTATACACTCGACATAATGAGGTGAAATATGTGTGAAAAGTATTTTTTAAGTTATTGTAATATTTAGCTTTGTAGCATATTAGCGACAGTGGACCATAAGCCTAATGCTGACCGCTAACCAGCGCTATATAGAAATATAAAAAAACGCCTTTCGTGACAGTTTATCTAGGTAATCCTTTGTATTTTGCTTAGTTATTTTCAATAGTCTGTATACAGACACCAAGCTGGGATACACCATGCTGGGATATGAATGCAAAAGCTATTTATTTTTATGCAGATCTGAATGAAACCTTCCATGTTTTACGGCAAGCGCGTAAAAGTGCAAACTCGCGTCAGGGCTCCAGGAAAGTGAGGATAGTTGTCTCAGTGATAGTGCAGACAGCGATGAGGAATATGTTCCAAAGCCGCGTGCGTGCGTGCATGCCTGAGTGTGTGTATGTATATATGTATGCATGTGTGTCCACGTGTGCGTGAATGCGTGCATGTGTGTGTTTGTATGTATGCATGTGTGTGTGTGTGTGTGTGTGTGTGTGTGCGTGAGTGTGTGTGTATGTATGTATGCATGTGTGTGTGTGTGCGTGCGTGCGTGTTTGTATGTATGTATGTATGCATGTGTGTGTTTGTATGTATGCATGTGTGTGTGTGTGCGTGCGTGAGTGAGTGTGTGTATGTATGTATGTATGCATGTGTGTCCACGTGTGCGTGAATGCGTGTGTGTTCAGGTTCAGCAACATACATTTGAAAAATTAATTTACAATTCAAATCAATCTACAATTCAAATTAATGCAATGTTTCCTATAGCTTTAACAGTAACGTTTGTGTATATTGTGTTGGTGACATGAACGTGGTCATAATTCTTCTTATTGAATACCTGCTGTTGCAGATTTATATAAATAAATAAGGAAAAAAAAGGGTGAATAAATAAAACATTGTTTTTTCACTGTTATTTTACTGTGTTTTTGTTATCTTATTATTGACCATTATGCCTGCTGTTGCAAATTTGCAACATACCAAATTGACCCCAAATTGACCGTTGTCGCAAATTTGCAACATACCAAAATTTCTATTTATTTGTTGTGCAAAAGTGAAATTGATAATCTCAACATTATTTACTATCTACTAGAAGGCAAAAACACACATAAAACATTTTTTTATATACAGCTATATAAATTCAGGCGTTAAGGGGTTAAAGTACAGCTGTTCTCTGAGTGTGTTGTATCTGGCTGTAAGATCATTAAACTCTTTCTTCATCTCTGGTGAAAAGACAATTAAAAAGTCAAGGAGAAACAAGAAGCCTCTTAGAAAATTCAGAAAACAAAGTCAGAAGACTGTGGCATTTTTAAATGCTCCAAAAAAATGAATGAAAATGCCAAATAAAAGCCAACTCACCAACATGAAGCAGAAGCTGTTCTCTAACTCTGGTGTAGTTGGTTTTAAGTTCCTCTAGTTCTCTTATCATGACTTAGAAGATAAAGCAGATAAAGTGTCTCACATGGTCAGTTCAATGAACACTCAACACTGTTAATGAAACATGTCTGTGCTCTATCGTTTATGAAATATAGTTTTCTCACCTCTTCTGTTGATGATGTGCTGCTCATTCAGTGATTCAGAATCAGCGAGCTTATGATTATCTGATTGAGACAAAAGCAGCAGCGGAAAATATGTGTTTTAGAGGAAAGTCACACACATGCACACTTAAGACTGGAATGATCTACAAAACAAAGTTTGAATGGAGTTTGTTAATGGCAGTTTACACCTTCAATATGGAGGTTTGTTTGACAACACTTGCCTGATAAAACAGCTTTACTGAAAAGTGTGATTTTACAAATAAAGAGCTACTAAATATTGCATTTCGTGATGATGCTACTGTCCCACACTGAGGTCAAGCAGAAGTACTTACAGTAACTCAGTCCATCCACACTGAACAGAGCAAAGATCTAGTATCAGATATACTCACAAATCATCCAGAGAGCGCAGAGACCTCCGAGAGCAAGAACAAGAGAGAAACCCAGAAGAGTCAGAAGAACTTTAGTCCACTTAGAGGAACTGACTTTCCTCTCACTTTCTTGCTCTTCAGTGGAGTTACCTGGGGTTAGAAATTTGATGAGATAAAGGAAATGATTTCTGAACCCTTGAATCATTGCAGCATTTCTGTCTGGAACCATTCCTGAATTTACACTGGGTTTATTTCAGTAAAATACATGTTTAACAGAACACATTTTCAACACATTGACCCAACCTGACATTTTATTAATTGTACTCTAGTAGTAATACTGTTCTAAGTTTATTACTGCATGATTGAAATAAAACATACAAAACCACTGCTAGAGAAAACAAGATTTGTGTAATGAAATATCTGACTCAAAACCTTATAGTTGAAATAAAAATCTTATGAAAACTACGTCCATATGACAGCTTTCATGACACATTAGAAAAAATATAACACTGTTCTTAAATCGGTTTCAACACTTCTAGTCCGCTCACAGGAAGTCAAGTGATAAACTTTACACCAATTCACACATCACTGTTACTTTAAGCAAACTCTTTGTAAAAAATATATATATATCTTTTTTTATTTATGCTTTTGGCAGATGCTTTTATCCAAATATTATATTACATTTAATACTGTATGTGAACTTTTTCTGCTTTCATGACTTTGGTGTTGGGATCATCATGATCTACTGTCTGAGCTACTGGAGCTTTTTTATTTAAATGACAGCGTTTGATTCCCAGGGAACACATGAATGGATAATATGTATACCTTGAATGCAATATAAACCACTTTGGATAAAAGCATCTGCTAAATATGTAATTGTTGAATGAACATAAGAAAACCTTACACTGTTACTGCAGTGCTAAATCTTATAAATAGCAATTCTAATCCAAATACTGATTACATCCCTACGGCGGCATTTTAATGCCATTAATAACCGAGCGCACAACTGATGCTTGCTCGCGCAGTAAATCACTCCAGCGAGAGAATAACAGATCTACACGCGAGGAAACGGCAGCTCCTTTTAAACCCGCGCGCGCGCATGACATCTCCTCTGCGCGCAAATCAAGCCCTTGCGAGCTTGGACACGACTCGCAGCACGCGCGTCATCATTCCGCACACTCGCGCTCGAGCCTCTATTCTGTTCGCGCGAAAACTTTTTTATTTTTGTCAGTCGTGGGGCGGGACTTTACTTATTTCATTGTAACCTGAAATGTCATTGGTCAATCCCGTTTTTCCGGAAGTCAGTTGTGAATGGATGCCTTTTTTGTAAAACATGCAAAACACATGTTCTCTTACGAGAGGTTCTCTCGTATTGCGTAAGTTTCTTACGCTTCGGGAAAGCATTCTTTCTTCGAGATTTCTGAAAAACCCAAAATTATCCTTAATTTTGTAACAATGTCAACGCAGTGCGGCAGCCTGGCAGACCATAGCAGGCTATTCCAGCGTGACTATTGGCTGCTCTGCTGGCATCTGCAATAGCCTATCGGTGAGCCCGCGTGACGTGGCAACCAATGAGGGCGCTTCGCGCCCTTCACGCCTCATTTACCTACAGGTAGGGCGTGGCCACGTGTATATAAGCAGGGCTCGCAGGCTGTATATTCGCGCATCGCTGGATCTCTGGAACCCGCCGCCGTCGAATCAAGCAGACCAGCAAGCAGAGGACAGCGTCTGGAGAAGCCGGCTGTATTCGCCACCTTCAGCCTTCCATGCCTGCTCTGCTATCCGGCAGCATATCCTTTATTGTTATAGTGTTGTCGCCGCTGCGTCACACTATTCTAAAAAGAGCCGAGCGTTTGATTCAAAATGTCTCGATCCACCTGCGGCTCGTGCCACTTGCTGCTCAGCTCCGGAGACCGCCACGTGATCTGCGCTCTCTGCCTGGGCGGATGCCCCAAGTGCGAAGAACTCTCGATGTCGACCCTGCGGATTCGACTCGAGCAGTTTGATGACGACATCACTCCGCTTGTCCCTGCCGGGCCGCGCAAAATAATGCGCCGCTCGCAGCGACCACCGGAGACTGGTATGACTAGGAGCTCGCCTGAACCTCTCTCCCGGCCGCTCTACCGCTCCGCGTCAGGGGATGAGGTGATGAGATAGACCCCCTCCCTCTGTTCAAGCCGCGCTACTGCGCCGCTCACAAGGGATGGCAGAAACGGTCGGTCCTGCAGCTCTCTTTACGTTACAAGAAAGCTGCTCCACCCTCGCGCACATTTCTCAGTCCCCTCTTAAGTTCAGGCGACTGGAATTGTTCATATTGCTGTACACGAGCCTATTTAATACACGCACGCCAGCAAACAGACGCCGTCATGAGACATGACGCTGACATATGCTCTCTCTGACCTATGCTAATGTATTCTCCCCCTGTTGTTCAGTGGCAGAATCCTCGACTTTTTCCTTCGATCCCGGCTCTTGCGGCCAGTTTTTCTTACATACAGAAAACGAACCCGCACTCCCCCTTGTTGGACCATGCAGATTGCGCCGTTCACAAGGGATGAAAGAGCGCACGGTCACGAGCAACGTTCAGCGCGCGCGCGCCTCCCTCACCGGGAAAAGAGCAGAGAGAGGGTTTTTCGTCCCGCTGTGGCCGGACAAACGGCCAATTCTCAAACATTTCTCAGTCCCCTCTTAAGTTCAGGCGGCTGGAAATATTACTATTGCAGTAAACGAGCCTGCTTTGAATGCACGCACGACTGCTAACAAACATGAGGACGTACTGTTGTGTGCTTGCGCTAACCGAACGTTAATGTGTTCCCCCGGTAGCACAGTGGTAAAATCAGAGGCTGAAACGCCGGAGACCTGAGTTCGAGCACAGCTCTCGCGGCAGACAAAATTTTGTCAGTTTTTTACTGTTCGCTTCCCCGAGCTCGCGGCCAGCTTTTCTTACATACAGAAAGCGAACTCGCCTCTCGCACCACGTGGTGCTCGATTATTTATGGGCGTCTATACACGAAAAAAAAAAAAAGACGGCCAAGTCCCGCTGCGGCTGGACCACCGTCAAAGCTTCACGCTCTGTCAGTCCCCGTTGCCACGGCTACTGCAGATGTTTACCTCGCAGCCAATGAGCCGGCAAACTTGCCCTCTCGCCTGCCTTCAACCGCTGTTTTTACGGCGAACCAGAGAAATCACAAAAGATGCATTATGTCTGGTTGCACGGCTCACGATGTATGTGTTTCAAATGCAGTAAATGTGCCCACTTTTCTGTGTTCACCCCTGCACCCAAGCACTGTAAATCCCGTGTCTCTCACTCACATAAAGCGGCCACCGGCCGCTCGAGTGCTAGAGTTAGGTCACGTGTCCGCCTGTTTGCGCCCACACCTAACCACCACATGCGCTGTCACACAGCCCCTCTTAACCGGTCATGTTACACGCATAAGAGATGCGCCCACTCAAACGCGTTCACACATTTTCGCGAACATTCTGCCCTCGGCGCCACACACCATTTGTTCCCCGCCCATGGTGGCCGGGACGCTGAGTGTAGGGCCACACACAAAGCGCTCCCCGCTCGAAGCGGCAGAGACACAGTGTGTAGGGCGGCCAGCCATCGTAAGCGATCAGCTGGCCCAGAGCACAGAGAGTGCGTGCACCGTGCCCGCCCCTCCCAGTCAGGCCATCGAACCCGCGAATCGCGGCATTCAGAGCCCGGAGGCCGTTCTACCCCGAGTGGCACACGCGAGAGCGTGGGAAGCCATCTCGGGTGTATCAGAATGGGTGCTAAAAACAGTGAAGCAAGGCTATGCTCTGCAGTTTGCTCGCCGCCCTCCGCGCTTTTCTGCGCGTACAGAGACGAGAGTGAGCGAGGAAGTAGCACATCTACTTCGAGCAGAGATAGCGATGCTGCTGTGCAAAGGGGATATAGAACCGGTTCCCCATTCTATGAGCGAGTCGGGCTTTTACAGCCGGTATTTTCTCGTTCCGAAGAGGGATGGGTCGCTCAGACCGATTCTGGATCTGAGGCGTCTGAACAAAGCTCTTATGAGAAGATCGTTCAAGATGCTCACGACCAAGCAGATCCTCGCGCATGTTCGCCCGAGAGACTGGCTGATTTCCCTGGACTTGAAAGATGCATACTTTCAAATCAAGATAATACCGCGTCACAGGCCATTCTTGCGATTCGCCTTCGACGGCCAGGTTTATCAGTACACCGTCCTTCCATTCGGCCTGTCACTAGCACCCCGTACATTTACGAAGTGCATGGACGCAGCCCTCGCTCCCCTGAGAGGGCAGGGGATGCGAATTCTGAATTATTTGGAAGATTGGCTCATTCTGGCGCAGTCAGAGGCCGAGCTCCTCGCCCACAGGGCAGTGCTGCTCAGCCATCTGGACAGCCTGGGGCTCACGGTCAATTGGACCAAGAGCTCATTTGTGCCCACGCAGTCAACCTCATTTCTGGGTTTGAATCTGGACACCGTGGCAATGTCAGCCCGCCTGTCATCCCAACGCGCGCGTCGAATCCGACGCATGGCCGCGTCCTTCCAGCCGGGCAGCACCGCACCTCTCAAAGCTTTTCAGAGGATGCTGGGATGTATGGCCTCAGCTGCAGCAGTGCTCCAGCTGGGTCTACTGCGTATGCGCCCGCTGCAACGCTGGTTAAACGGCCGAGTGCCTCACAGAGCCTGGGCGTCCGGAGGCTTCCGGATCAGGGTGACTCAGAGCTGCGCTTCAGCGCTCAAGCCCTGGTTAGTAGCCGACTGGTACCAGCGGGCAGTGATGATGGGAGCCATCTCACACCGCAAGGTTATCTCGACGGACGCTTCCACCTCAGGTTGGGGCGCTGTTTTCGAGGGCACACCGGCCTTTGGCCTCTGGTCGAGCCAGGAAAAGCTCCTACACATAAATTGTTTGGAGATGATGGCGGTCGAGAACGCGCTCAAGCAGTTTCTCCCTCTCATACAGGGACACCACGTGCTGGTCCGTTCGGACAATACCACGGTGGTGTCGCACGTGAACCGGCAGGGCGGTGTCAGGTCCAGATGTCTGGGCACTCTGACAGAACGCCTGCTCGTGTGGGCACACAGCTCGTTGCGCTCGCTAAGGGCCGCGCACGGGTCGGGTCAACTCAATGTCGGCCCAGACAAGCTGTCCAGGGGCCTCATTCTTCCAGGAGAGGAGTCCCTGCACCACCAGACAGTCCAGCTGTTATGGCGCCTATTCGGCAGAGCGGAGCTCGACCTCTTTGCGACGAAAGAGAACACCCGCTGCCCGATGTTCCTGTCCAAATGCGAGGATGCGCTGTCCCAGCCTTGGCCCAGCCTCCCGCTATATGCTTTCCCGCCGGTTTCCCTATTACCTCAGGTCATAGCGAAAATCAGGGAGACGCGCCGCCCGGTGCTCCTCATAGCGCCGCGCTGGGAGAACCAGGTTTGGTACCCAGAGCTGGTGAGACTGTCGCACTCACCCCCCTGGCCAGTCCCGCTGAGAGCAGACCTCCTCTCTCAAGCCGGAGGGTCGGTTTGGCATCCCCATCCAGAGCGATGGTCTCTGCATGTATGGGTGACCAACGGATACCCGTTGACCTGCCCGAAGGGGTTGTGAACACGATCACACACTCTAGAGCCCCCTCGACGAGGCGGCTATATAGTTCCAAGTGGTCTGTGTTTACTAAGTGGTGTGTTACCAAGGGGTTGGATCCACAAGAATGTGGGGTCCAGCAGGTGCTCTCCTTCCTCCAGGAGCTTTTGGAACTGGGCAGGTCCCCTTCCACGCTCAAGGTGTATGTGGCGGCTATAGCAGCGTTCGCTCAGACGACGCTAGGCAGCGCGCTAGGAAGGAACAAGCTCATTATCTGTTTCCTCAGAGGAGCTAGACGGATGAATCCCCCGCGACCCCCCTCGGTTCCTATTTGGGATTTGTCCTTGGTCCTGGAGGCCCTGAAGGCTCATCCCTTTGAACCGCTCGAAGCCATGGAACCAAGGTTCCTTTCGCTCAAAACCGCGTTCCTGATAGCCCTGGCTTCAGTGAAACGCGTGGGAGATCTACACGCGCTCTCTGAGTTAGCCCGGCGTGTATGGAGTTCGGTCCGAATGACTCCAAGGTCATTCTTAGACCGAGGCATGGTTATGTCCCCAAAGCGATCGGCACTCCCTTCAGGGCGCAAATTATCTCCCTCTCGGCTCTGCCAGCACCCAATGGTGGCAACGTCCTCTGCCCTGTCAGGGCATTGAAGGTTTATGTCACACGCTCCGCCGCCTTCAGGCGTTCCGAGCAGCTCTTTGTTTCGTTTGGCGGGCGCACTAAAGGTCTCGCCGCCTCGAAACAGAGCCTGTCCAGGTGGATAGTGGACGCGATTGCAGCAGCTTACGCCTCCAAGCACCTGCAGTGCCCGCTAGGTGTGAGAGCCCACTCCACTAGAGGCATGGCCTCTTCGTGGGCCTGGGCCAGAGGGATTTCCATCCATGATATCTGTATGGCGGCAGGCTGGGCCTCTCCGTCTACATTCGTGAGATTTTACAATCTGGAAGTTCCTGCCTTGCAGGCAAAAGTGTTATCAGTTTAATGGGGCTGTTAGCTCTGCCCAGTGACTCTGTGCAGACAACGCTCACGTACTGGTCGTAAGTTCGGTATTGTACTTATGTGAATTTGTAGGAGACCGGCGGTGCCGCTACCTCATTCATGAGATAGGGTGTTGTTTCACCCGTCAGTACTGCGAAGTGTCTGTATATGTGTTGGCCCGTTTCTTTACCGGCCACCTGCCCTAGCTGTGTTTTCCCCGGTTCCCTGGGATACATATGCTGTATGCGAGGCGCGCACGGCGTTGACAATATGTTCCCGAAGCGTAAGAAACTTACGCAATACGAGAGAACCTCTCGTAAGAGAACGATACTCGGTTACTTAACGTAACCTCGGTTCTCTCTAGAGAGGGAACGAGTATTGCGTTCCTTGCCGTGCGCCCCGCGGGCTTTTACGCTTCAGACTACGAAAACCGAATATACAGCCTGCGAGCCCTGCTTATATACACGTGGCCACGCCCTACCTGTAGGTAAATGAGGCGTGAAGTTGGTTGCCACGTCACGCGGGCTCACCGATAGGCTGTTGCAGATGCCAGCAGAGCAGCCAATAGTCACGCTGGAATAGCCTGCTATGGTCTGCCAGGCTGCCGCACTGCGTTGACAATGTTACAAAATTAAGGATAATTTTGGGTTTTTCAGAAATCTCGAAGAAAGTGGCATGTGTGTCAACTATAGTGTCAACCAACCCCACCCACATTAGGACACACCTCTTTAGAGACATGATGTTAGCCACATAGCATAGCTCATCAGAGACATTTAAATTTCATATTAAAATATAGATGATTCCTATCTCTATCAACTGAAATCCTTACATTTTATATATCTCTATCTATCATAGTTCTAAAATGTATTTAGTGAGGGGGGCATTTTTTTGTTTTAACACTGCAAAATAGAAAAGTTGTCCTCACCTCAACAATTAGTGACAGTTTGATGATTTTAGTAACTGGGTGTGTTCAGGTCAAGTTGGCAGTCATTTTAATGTTATATTTTTTTTGGCAACACCCTCTAGTGTACTGGAATTTAACTGTGTGCCAACCAACCCTTGACCCAACCAGCCCCACTCTCCCCAGAGGGCAAAGTGTTGCGTTATTTAAAGGGGAAGTTCACGCATCAATGAGTAACAAAAACCACACTGAATCAGTATGTATTCTTATCTCTTTCATGTGAAATGTATTAATAACACATAATAATTATGTAGTTATGTCTGAGAACAATTTCTTAGCAACTAGGGACTGCACAAATATAGGCTATATAGTATAGGCCTAGGGCTATACAGGCATCTGGCTATTAATTTGAATCCTTATTAACAAATTGAATTTGGTATGTATGTATGTGTTAATTAATACCAGTAATACCAATGTTGCTTTTTAAAATTTGCTCCTGAGTCATGTGATTCCTATGTGTATGTTGCAAATATTTTGTGTATAAATGTTCCGGTTTGTGAAGATATTGAAAATGTGTAGATCGTCCACCATTTTGTGGATGCTGTGACACAATGTACTTGAAATGCATTTAATTTGATTCATTCAGGCTCCAGTTACCAGGTAATGGCATTCAGTATTAGTTTACTTATATTTTGGTTTATTAGAGTTCATGTATGTATAAATATCAATGCACTCCAGTCAAATGTTTCAAACGGGCATTCCAGTGCAAACAAATATAATGCTGTTCTATTTCCTGCCAATGTAGAGGGAAAAGTGAGTGTTAATGTAACATGATGGCAGTTCTGATTATAAAATCAGTAGAATGTTAAATGTGTAGGTTCACATATACAGTTGCAAGAAAAAGTATGTGAACCGCTTGCAGAATCTGTTAAAATGTGAATCATCTTAACAACATAAGAGGGATCATACACAATGCGTTATTTTTTATTTAGTGCTGTCCTGAATAAGATATTTTACATATTATTTTTTTTTACATATAGTCCACAAGACAAACAATAACTGAACATATTAAAATGACCCATTCAAAAGTTTATGAACCATTGATTCTCAATACTGTGTGTCGTTCCCTGATGATCCACGGCTATTTTTTGTTTTTGTTTTGTGATGGTTGTTCATGACAAAACTTTGTCTTGAGCACCTAAACTGCCCAATGTTCTAAAGAAAAATGATCCAGGTCCTGCACATTCTTCAGTTTTCCACCATCTTTTGCACATTTGAACCCTTTCCAGCAGGGACTGTATGATTTTGAGATCCATCTTTTCATACTGAAGACAATTGAGGGACTAAAACACAACTACTAAAAAGGGTTGAAACATTCACACGATGCTCCAGAAATACATTTTTCTTATTTTGTCTAAATATTATTATTATTATTATTATTATTTTTTTCATTTAGTAATGTTCTTCAGAAGCAACAGAAGATAGTTGCATGTTTCCCGGAAAACAAATTAAGTAAAATTTACCTTGATCTTCAAATTCAATACGTTTTCACCTCCGGCTCTTAATGCGTCGTGTTTCCTTCTGGAGCATCAGTGAATGTTCGAATCTTTAGTCCCTCAATTGTCCTCAGTGTGAAAAAATACAGTCCCTGCTGGAAAGGGTTCAAATATGCAAAAGATGCTGGAAAACTGAAGAATGTGCAGGATTTTTCTGAAGAACATTGGGCAGTTTAACTGCTCAAGACAAAGAGACTCATGAACAACCATCACAAAACAAAACAAAACAAAAAAACAGCCGTGGGTCTTCAGGGAACGACACACAGTATTGAGAATCAATGGTTCAAAAACTTTTGAACGGGGTCATTTTAATAAATTCAGCAATTGTCTTGTGGACTATATGTAAACATTTTATGTAAAATATCTTATTCAGGACAGTATTAAATAAAAAAATAATGCAGTTTGTATGATCCCTCTTATTCAGTTAAAATGATTCACATTTTCACAGATTCTGCAAGCGGTTCACATACTTTTTCTTGCAACTGTATGTCTCATGTTCTTAGGCCTTACATGTTCAGTCATGTGTTATTTATATGCATAAAATACCATTTGACTTAGCTTAGTAGATATAAAGGAGCGATGTGAAAAAGCGCAAATGTATTAGTTTCTGTGAAATTAAAAAAAAAAAAGTGAAATGTGCATTGTTTTGACAATAGAGAAAAAGAAAGAATGATACTTGTGCTATAAGGAAAAAGCTTTATGGGAAAACACTGTGGAAAAAAACCCCCCATTCAATAAACGGCTGCTGGGGATTATTGTGTGCGACGCTGATACGTTTGCTCCTCAATTTTTCCTGTTTTTACAGGGACTCGGCACGGCCTTCTGCACGGGGCCTGTAACATTTGCATGTTATTTTAGCCTGCAAAAAGAATTTTAAAATAAATTTTTAAATAGATTTTAAAATATTTAATAATACTGAAAAAAATAATAATACTGCAATGCACAACATAAAAAAAGAAAGAAAAAATCGTATTCTTGAACTGTGGGTGATTCTGAACTGGTGTTGGGTTATATGAGTTTGCAGTTTAACACACAAGTGTTTGTTTTATTATTCATACCACATCACTAAATAAGTGCCTTTATAAAAGTCTCATATATTAACTTAAAAGACACAAATACAATTGTCTCTTCATTTTAAATTGACAGCAATATATTTAATCATGTTCTATGCATTCTATGCATTTGCAAAATGATGAAAACGTAATGAATTAAACCGCTGCAGCAGTTTCACACACAAATCTTTTCTCTTGAAAACAGAAAGCATCCGTCCAGAAATCCGTCTCTCCCCAAGGATGTCCCAGACTAGCACAGTCTTCACCGGCAGGATGGCCTTTAGTCCAGTTATCAGGCTCTCTGACTCCATTCCCTCGCTTTATCCAGAATCTGCAGAACGAAAAAACAAAATACATCTACTGAAGTCCTGAGACACATTGGGGAACGCCCAGTGTGACTGAAGCACTGTAAAATCACGACAATCATATTGGCCGGTGACAGCCATGATGTCACTACTAGTACGACCCGGAAGTATAAAAGGGCTAGGGACTGTTTTGCTGAAGTACACATAAGTGAATCATGACAAGTGCTTTTGGAAGTGTGCAGATCCATGTCCGAGGTATCTGACACCAGAAGACACACACGACCTATGCATTGCATGAAGAGCACACAACCCCGCTCCTTTGCGCAAATGGCTGAATCCGCTTAGCGCCCCTGCCCAACGTATTCAGAGATGGAGGAGGTAATGGAGGGTGTCTCAGGAATGGAGGGTTTTCAGGGAACCAGGGTTACAGTCATAACCTGAGACGGTTCAAGTATTGGTTGTTTTCCATGCAAAGGTTGAATTTTTAAGGGGTGGTAAACCACGATTTCACTTTTCTAACTTTAGCTAGTATGTAATGTTGCTGTTTGAGCATAAACAACATCTGCAAAGTTACAACGTTCAAAGTTTAAAGCAAAGGGAGATATTTGCTTTTAAAGAAATCAATTTCTAAGGACTACAGCAAACAACCTCTAGGGACTACTACACATTCCTGCAGGGTCTCTGACATCACCAGCCCCAATATTTACATAAACCCCTCCTCTGAGAATATGAAATAAGGGGGGACGAGGCCATTTTGTATCGCCGCGGTGAATAGTTGTTGTGGTAGGATAGTTAGTAGGCTGGAGTGTTGTTGCCAATGCTGACGAAACGCTGTTATTTTCATCCGGATTGCTGGTCCACTTTGTTCAGCCTTCCTAGGGACGGAGGTGAGTTGCAGTGCGTTTAACATACATGTTATATGCATGTGTGTATGAGACAGAGGGGAACACGGTCACATTTGCAGCAGATATATGCTGCCCATCATAAATCAAAGCACGAGAAAGACAGGGGTCGGAGGAGAAGACCGGAAAATGTGACATAATTGACAATATTCGTCTGTATTTGCAATACACGAGCCGCGGTTCAGCTGCGCGAGACAAACACTGCCAGTGTGAGATGGGCACACGCGGCTCCCGCTGCACATTTCACGGAGGAAAGCTTCCACAATCTTCGCGAGTTCAATGAAGAATATGCACAACGGCTTGTCCTGAAAGATGGATTTAAAAACAGAAGCTGTTTACGGGCCACAACCTGTAAGTGTGATTTATTTTTCGTCAATGTGTTTTCCTGTAATAGTTTGTGTTGTTAATTGTACGTTGTAGCAAGGAAGTAAACAGATGACAACGCTCATTTGGCTCTGCAAACCAGTTTGTTAAATGCTCATTCATACTTAATGTTATCTGACAAACACCTCACGTTACAAACTTTTTAAAATCTCAACAGCGAACTTGGCATTAGTGTAAATTATTCTTTGATTAGAGCTTTTATGTATTGTTTATCTACAGGCATGCTAAACATGGTTCTGTGTTTGATTTGGATACTATAGTAAAGCCAATGTTTAGTGTTCGTTCTTGCGACAGATATTTGGCTATAATCGTTCTAAAAATACAAAAGTAACAGTGCCATTCAGTAGCGATCACTATAGATCCGCAGTCTTTACTCTTGAGGACTGAACTGGTTCTGCTCGATCATCTTCACTAAAATTGTCTGGGTCTGATTCGGGCTCAAATTGGTTTGATTTTATCGATGCCAAAGCACAGGCTACCGGTAAAGGTAAGGGGCGTGACGTTTCCGACAAACGTGCACTAGGCGGTTAGCGAATCACAACACATTGGGCCAGCTAACCAATCTGAGCCCATTATGTATTTTTGAGGGACTGGCTTCATACAACTCGGAAACCATCAGACCGTTTTTACAAGGAGGGACAGAGCAGTGTAGAATAAAGGTAAAATATATGAAAAATAATGCAATTTTTTAAAAACGAAGCATGAACACATGTTACAGTGCACCCCACAAACACAATCAAGCTTTCGAAAGAATGTGTTTTACCACCCCTTTAAACATACAAATGAAGGTCTTACTCTACTGAATAATTAAGTGGCTGGTTGTTCACCCAAACCCAGTGACCCTCAGTGTCCAGATCATTGAGACCAATCCAGTGCGTCACTTTAACTTCAGAGGTGAGAAAATCCTAATGGAGAAAAAAGGGAAGTTTTAATAGTGAGATCAGATGTAAGACATACGTTTCAGAGAACTGTATACATAGCTGAAGTCACACTTCTTCTTAGAAAAAACTAAACCACAACCATAAACAACTGAAATTCCAATAATTCTTATCTGCATTTAACTTCTGCTTTAGCTTATAATCTATTTTATACTTGAAACTTGGCATCATGTACTGCAAATATTGTTGGTTCTTAATACTACAATGTTTGTGAGGTTACTCATTTGTAAGTAGCTTTGGACGAAAGTGTTTTCTAAATGAATAAATCAGCTACAGATGGAAAGAAAATCCTGCCTTTCATTCAGTTTCACTCAGAAATATGCCTCGTTATGGAAGTAAAAATGGTTTCATGTTGACCTAATATTTAAAGTAATGTTTAGCATATTTTTTTTCCAGCTTAGTGTTTTGATTTCTAAAATGTCATCAGTGGTCATAAAGAAGTCTTAATTTAGGCCTATAAAGAAAGCATAAATTTGTAGTGTAATATACAGGTGCTGGTCATATAATTAGAATATCATCAAAAAGTTTATTTATTTCACTAATTCCATTCAAAAAGTGAAACTTGTATATTATATTCATTCATTACACACAGACTGATATATTTCAAACGTTTATTTCTTTTAATTTTGATGATTATAACAGACAACTAAGGAAAATCCCAAATTCAGTATCTCAGAAAATTAGAATATTACTTAAGACCAATACAAAGAATTTTGCTTGTACTGAGAGTGTATTGAGAATTGAACCAGCAACCTTCGGGTTACAAGTCTGACATCTCTACATCTGTAACCATTAGGCCCAAAGGCTAAAAGGTTATTCACATAACCAAATATGCCAATAAAGAACTTTTATTTATAGGAGCGTATGAAGTGTTGAAGTGCCGAACACACCGGCTCTGCTTGGCTGTTTATGATCACTAGATGTCCTCCTAGACTCACACAGTGATCTCGACTCTGTGTCCAGTTCATCTTGACCCTTGAGAAGTAGTAGCACTTTCCCCCAGAGGGAATCCAGTGGACGGCACAAAATGCACAACCTTTGCTGGCTTTAGTGAAAGAGAGACAATTCTTAATTATTTTCTCTTAATTTTAATAATTGTACTTATTTAAGATATTTTAACTTTCCACAAGGCTCAAATCTTAAGACGTACAGTTCAGTCTGTTCAGCTTTCTAAGTGTCTCCTCATGCTGGTTGTGAAGCGCATCAAACTGTTCTTTGTAATCTGCAAAACAAAGAAGCGCAGTGCAGATCAGATAGTGCTGGATAGCCAGGATGTGTATGCTATTTTCATTCACAAATCAGAAGTGAAATTTTCTGGTTGCTGTATTTCCCTCACCTGTGGTGTTGTGGTCCTGATCAGACACAGACACATTGAAATCTGAAATTTAAAAAAGCAACAGACGCCACACAAATAAACAGAATATCAAATGCTTACATTTAGGCATGAAAGAGGAGTTTAGAAGTAAAATAGTTACGTGTGGCACGTGTCAGAAGCACCGCCAGGGTACAGACGCCTCCGAGAGCAAAGACAAGACACACACTGAGAACTATCAGGAGAACTTTAGCCCATTTATGCAGAGCGACTTCTTTCCTGAGGTTCTTCTGACCTGTGATAAGAAGTCAGGGGAAGTTTATAATAATTATCTGTGCAAGTCAAGTGTTTAAAACACAAACTAAATACAGTATAGACAAGGAAAGGTTGTTGTAAAACACAAGAACTACTCATTTATGTGTGTTGTCATTTTACAGCATTTTACTATTTCCCCAAATAAACATACATATTTAAAAATAAACAATGTTCCTTCTACCTGCATACTCATGTTGTTTACAGTAGTCAAGTCACCTTTCTTTCTATAGCGCTTTATTCAATACAGAAGTTTCAAAGCAGCTTTACCGAGAAACAGGTAAATGATGATTCACTGATGCAAATGCAACGTATTACTGTGTTGCAGCATTCATACTGCCTATCAGTGTTCAGTCTGTCTGTATTTGATGGGTTTGTGAGCAATTTGAACACAAAGTAGAGGATGTCATTTTGATTCTATCTTAACACTTAACACTTTGTAGCGATTTGTAAAAAATGAAAAGAAAAAACAAAACCGGTTTAAACCAGGGGGAGGTATGTGTGAAGTAAAAGAAAGAGTCTGAACTGAGCCATAGTTCAATTCCTTGAAGGAAGGAAGTCTGACATTTAGAATAAGTTTTTAATAAAAGAAGCTTCTAGTGCTTTGATGTTTGATTTAATTTATTCAAAATGTAATGATAGATAGATCGATAATTAATAATTAAAACATTATTATTATAGAAATTGAGTAACAAAATTGATAAACGGTGATAAATTGTCTAACCTTTGTATCGGGAGCATTTGTCACTGGATGACGTTGTTGAATGGAAATCTGAATTTCCATAGACTAAATCCATTTCATCAATCTGACAGATGTCTTGCCTCTGAGTGATTAAGAGTAGGGAAGTCACAAAAACTTATCAGTCTCACCACAGACATAAAAGTAACACAGGAAACAAGGAAGTGATGGGCAGCTGCAAATTAGATCAAAAGACTAATAACATTATAAAAGGCAAAATACAGAATGGTAGCAATCCAAACACAATTATGCCTCAAAACATTCCCTCTTTTGTTATGTGCACTTGCTTTACCTATTTTTATTTTATTTTATTTATTTTTTTACTATGTGACAATCCCCCTTTCCATGAAACCTTTAAAGCAATGTCTTTGAGTTAAGACTGAATGCATTGAAGTACAGTGATGCTTAAGTCGGAAATTAAATGGTGAGATGGTGGTCCAGTGGGTTAAAACATGGAACTGATACGCAGAAGGTTGCTGGTTCTATCCCAGCGGTCACCACCAGTGTGTCCTTGAGCAAGGCACTTTACCATGTTGCTCCAGGGGGATTGTCCCTGTAATAAGGGCACTGTAAGTCGCTTTGGACAAAAGCGTCTGCCAAATGCATAAATGTAAATGTAAAATGGTGGAGGATCTGGTGGTTTGCAGTGTCAAAATGCAGCAGACAGATTCAGTAGGATAAGCACAGATGGTTTGGAGTTCACTCTTGCTAAATAGCTGGGCCAGACTGATTGTCATGAAGTAGATCGTTCTGTGAGAGAAAAGCAGATTCAAGGGTTCCTTTTCGGTCAGTCAAATTCGACATCCCGACGTATTGGGATCACTTCTGGGAGCCCCTAACAGCTTCAGCTTCATGTGTATACAGAACGAGTCAATGCACATTGGTGTGCGAGATTCGCATCTCGCGCTCTGCCCCGCAGTGCCGGTAAAACACAGAAGCGGATGCAGAGCACTTTGTTCTTCTCTTTGGAGCCAAGCAGACGTGTTTTGTTTAAGTCTTCTGAAGAGTGTCATTAGGACGAGTCAAGAAAGCTTTCTGAAGAGTGGTCTTGGTGTGACAGCACATTCAGCGGTGGTTGCGAGCTCACAAGCTCAACTGCTGTTTTTACTGCATTCATCGTCTTCAAAGAGTTGACTGTTTTGCAGCTGTAGGTGAGGGCGTTCCATTCATTGAGTGTGCACAACAGGACTGCACTATTCACCTGTTTGTGTACTACTGCCATCCCTGAGTGCTTCAGCACTTAAGTAATTGAGCGATTTGCCTAAAAGAGTGACACGGCTGTGACACTGCATCTTTTTCAAGATGTCCACTGCTCTCTTGTGACCGAGAGATATTGGAAACAGCTCTTTTATTGAAGTTTTGGGTACCACTGGCCCTCTCTGCCACAACAAAACAAACAAGAATTATAGCTGCAAGCAGCATTTATCGGGGTTCAAGCAGTTAAGGCCTTTAAGGCCTTGAAGCACACAAGCATCAAAAGACATTATGTTTTATTTAGCAAGCATTTAACAACTGCCGTAATAGATGAAAAAGTCAATTTACAGCCAATACAGGCAATTTACCATAGGAAATATATGGTTCCCTTTCAGTCAGTCACGTTCGACGTACGTCGGAACTGACCGACGAATCGGGATCTGTTTCAGAGACCGATCTACTTCAAGTGTATTAGAAACGAGCCAATGAAAATTGGCATGTGGTTCACGCATTCCACGCACCGCCCCGCATTGCGGGTATAAATACGGAAGTGGAAGTGCCGCATACCGCTTTCAACTTCGGAGCCGAGCATTACATGTTCCTACGAAGAGTGTTTCTACACAAAGAATAAGAGTCTCTACGAGAAGATCAGCTTACCTGTTCTTGTGTCGGTGTGACTGCGCTTTACAGCGGTGGTCGCGAGCAGAAGAAATCTGTCGGTTCGCTGGGCGTTTCCTCTGAGTGCTTACAGTGGGCTTGCACCTTTAAACCACTGTGAGCCGCGGCTATTCCCCTGTGTGCCTCGGCACTTGTAAGAGCGGGTTTCTCTTCTCTCTATCACTAAAAGAGCAACACGGTTTGACCTGCGTCTTTTTCAAGATGTCATTTCAAAGCGTGTGTTTCTGGATGCGGTTGTTTCCTGTCCTCATTTGACGGCCACGATCTCTCTCACATGTAAACATGTGAGATTGCTTTCGTGGGTGATTCATGCTCTCTCAGGAGAGCATGGTCACGTCGGCGCGTTGTTCGCCTCACCTTTCTCGTAAGGGCTTGAACGTTCAGCGCGCCGTGTGCCGTCGAGCGCCGGCTGACAGCGGGGGTTGCCACGGCAACCCAGCGCGTCACTCGGCACTCTCTAGATGCACGGTCCAGACTATGAAACCTCAAACGGTCCCTTTGCTTATTCCCTGATCTAGTCTCTTTTCTGGTGCTCCAGAAAAGGGCTATTTTTGTTAATAAGCCTGGGTGACCTGAGGATTACTGTGGGGCAATCCCGCCGGGTACATCTCTTCGGGCCCCCACTCCTCTATCGCATCATGAGCATGTTGAGACTTTGTTCGTGGGTGGTTCATGTTCTCTCAAGAGAACATGGCCACGTCGGCGCGTTGTTCGTCCTGCCCCTTTCTTCGGGGTTTTGAGCGTTCAGCGTGCCGTCGAGTCTGGCGGCCACGCCCACTGTCTCTCATGCCTGCTGGTAGCTCAGATGGGATTGCTGGCCCTTTCTTGAAAAAAAGGGGGGACCTAGCATTTCATTTGTGGCTCTGGCAGAGGACAGATGTCAATTGCTGCATCGGAGGGCTGTTATGCGCTGGAGATGATGACGCTGAGTTTCCCACTATAATAGTGTGTGCTCATGCTGAATCAGATTCAGTGTTGACAGCCATGCCTTCCAGGGTGGCTGCCTGGATGTGCATGGGAAAAATTTAGCAGTGTGGAACTATTTGGTGTCAAAATGTGGAACACCAAAAGGGCCATAATCTGTATAAATTTTTTCGCTCTCTCACTACCCTCTCTCCTGCATGCATGAGGGTAGTCTCGACCCAGGGGTTATGCAGGAACTGATGGACCTCACTCTCCGGGTGACGGAAGTCACTGCACGCTCCCTGGGTCAGGCGATGTCCACATTAGTGGTCCAGGAAGCTGGGGCTAAACCTGGCAGATATGCGTGAGCCTGACAGAGTTCGGTTCCTCAACGCCCCTGTCTGTCAGGTTGGCCTCTTCGGCGACGCTGTCGAGAACCCAGAAGCGGATGGAGGTGTTTAAAAAAAAAAAAAAAAATCCTGCCCCGATGACTAGCTGCTGCCTCCACCCAGTCATCGGCTGCAGCGCCTCCGTCTGCTTGTCGCCGAGGGTGCCCCCCCTGCGTCCGCCTCCGCCCCTGCTAAGCCCAGCAGCAGCCTCCACCCGGGCAGCAGGTGGCCGGGCACAGGGGATGTGCCCAACCCGTCCAGGGTCCCGCGAGTCCGCTAGCAAGCACAAGGGCAAGCGGCCTTGGAACGGGCAGCCCAGCGAGATGGTGAACTGCTCGGGGAGACGGTGTCCGCACCCCTCCCTCCCCCGGGGGAAGACCGGGGGGAGAATATTTTTCGGTTTCGGTCCTGCTGGCTCTCCGGAGTCCAGCGGTACCCACATTCTCAGAGCAGTTTTTCCTCCCTCACTGGGCACTGAGAGGGTCAGGTTGGCAGTGTGCGAAGCCCCCGGGCCTTGCCACTCCTTTCCTCCCCTCTCCCCCTTCGCCAGGGGGCACCCACACTCTGCCCCACCTGGAATACTCAGACAACACTCCGGGCCGCCTCCGGGCCTCCCGAGTCGGGTCTGAGTGCTCCACTTCGCTGCCTCACCCCGGGTACGTCTGTGGTGCCGATGATCCCTCTTGTTCGGTCTCTGGGGGCCTGGCTTGGCCTCCCCAGACCGTCACGCTGGCTGATCCGTACCATCAGACTCGGCTATGCGATTCATTTCGCATGCCGGCCTCCCAAGTACAGGGGCATCCTCTTCACCTCAGTGCGGAGCAGCGATGCCCATGTCTTGCGGTCAGAGATCGATGTCCTGCTGGCGAAGGGCACGGTCGAGCCGGTTCCTCCAGCCGATATGAGGTCGGGGTTCTACAGCCCCTACTTCATTGTGCCCAAGAAAGGGGGTGGGTTAAGACCAATCTTGGACCTGCGCATTTTGATTCGGTCCCTGCACAAGCTCCCGTTCAAAATGTTAACGCAGAAACGCATTTTCCAGTGCATCCGTCCCCAAGATTGGTTCGCAGCAATCGACCTGAAGGACGCGTACTTTCATGTCTCTATCCTTCCTCGACACAGGCCGTTCCTGCGCTTTGCGTTCGAGGGGAAGGCATATCAGTACAAAGTCTTGCCCTTCGGGCTGTCCCTGTCGCCTCGCGTCTTCAACTCTCACGTTGTCCTGAGACCCCGGCCTGGATATGTGCCCAAGGTTCCTACCACTCCCTTCCGGGACCAGGTAGTGAACCTGCAAGCGCTGCCTTCGGAGGAGGCAGACCCAGCCCTGGCTTTATGTCCCGTCCGCGCTCTTCGCGCTTACGTTGACCGGACTCAAAGCTTCAGATCCTCACAGCAGCTCTTCGTCTGTTACGGAGGTCAGCAGAAGGGAAAGGCTGTCTCCAAGCAGAGGTTGGCCCACTGGATAGTGGATGCCATCGTCTTGGCTTACCAGTCCCAAGACGTACCTTGCCCGTTCGGGGTGCGAGCACACTCAACAAGGAGTGTTGCTTCATCCTGGGCGCTGGCTCAAGGTGCCTCGCTGACAGACATCTGTAGAGCTGCGGGCTGGGCGACACCTAACACGTTCACTAGATTTTATAGCCTCCGTGTGGAGCCGGTATCTTCCCGCATCCTCGCCCCCCGGGGCCAGTAGCTAAGTACCCGTTCTGGTGTCGGCTTACAACGCCACTCCCGCACTCCGGGCCGGATACGTGCGTCCATTTTTCTCCAGTTGTGTTCCCCGGAAACGGCTAACCCTGTCGAGTTCCTCCATCACCCCTACGGTGCCAGACGTTGCGGCCGTCTGGCGCCAGGCCTGCACCCGTATGCTTGTGGAACGTGTGTGTAGGCTGGGTTCCATATGTTGTGGTCCCCTAACGGCTACCCCATATGTGTATTCTTCCACGGTAACCGTTGCCTACTCGGCTAGCCCCGTGTCTTTCCCTTGACAGAGCCTGCTCTGTCGTCTCTGGGCGTGTTCTTCCCCCCCTGGGACCAGGTTGGGTCCACCCCGGAGACTTCCATAGTTGCACTACCCTGCTAGGTTAGTCCTGATGCGTATTTCCACCTCTCCTTCCATGAAGGATGTGGCTCTGCAGCGTACCATTTCCCGAGACGGGCACGCTTTACCAGCGTTATCCAATAGTCACGCTGAGTGGGTCTTGCAGGAACAGCAAGTGACTGTCCTTCCCTACCGGGAGCCCTGACTCCCATTCCAACATAGGAGTGGTCCAGCGAGCTCAGGCAGTGCGCTGGAAGGGCCAGAATCCCTGGCGTTTTGGTAGGGATCCCAATTCGTCGGTCAGTTCCGACGTACATCGAACGTGACCGACTGAAAGGGAACGTCTCGGTTACGTATGTAACCCTCGGTTACGTACGTCCCGTCGCCAGGTGCTGTGCTTCAGCTGAAGGCCCGAGCCACCTATCTCGGCTCCTCAGTTGAAAACGGTATGCGGCACTTCCACTTCCGTATTTATACCCACAATGTGGGGTGGTGCGTGGAATGCGTGAACCGCATGCCAATTTTCATTGGCTCGTTTCTAATACACTCGAAGTAGATCGGTCTCTGAAACAGATCCGATTCGTCGGTCAGTTCCGACGTACGTCTCCGTTCCCTCCTTCAGGGAACGAGGGTTACATACATAACCGAGACGTTTTAATTAGATTAGGAGTTTAGACAATTTAGACAAAGTCTCCTCTCTGATCCGCAATGTATTTTTCAATGCGTGAGAATTTGGTGTGGTGTGAGAGTGGCGTCGCTTGTCAGACATAGCAACAGTAACTAAAGTGGGCAGGTCTTTGCGAATGGTCATTGACAGTATGGACGGGGATTCACCAGTCCCAATTCAAAACAAATTTCATCACAATCCATCATTGTTCACCAAGTGGCCAATTGTCACGATTTTTTTCATGTCAACTCAGATTGAGCTTATGAACATGTGTCCCAAGTTTAGCGAAAATATCTCTTTCCGCTCACAAGTTATAACCATTTTATAGTGCCACCAAGTGACCAATTATCATATTTTTTCAAGTGACCTCAGAATGAGCTCATGAACATGTGTCCCAAGTTTTGCGAAAATATCTCTTTCCGTTCACAAGTTATAACCGTTTTATAGTGCCACCAAGTGGCCAATTGTTGCGATTTTTTTCAAGTGATCTCAGATTGAGCTCAGGAAGATGTATCCCAAGTTTAGCAAAAAAATCTCTTTCCGTTCACTCTCCGGCGAGCAAATCGGAGATAGCCATTTTCACCTTGAGCCACGGATTCCAACGATATAAGACACTTGATCCTGGGACAAGCGGTCTAAGAGTTATGAGCAATTTTGAACTTTTGGTTGCTGTAGCGCCACCTATGGGCCATTCGGGGTCATACTCTGATAGGTTGTCCCCAAATTGAGGCCTACCATCTGGCCAGGTTTCAAGTCTCTAGGCCTTACGGTTTGGCCTGCACGATGCGTTTTACAAATCCTTACAATTACAATAGGGTTTCAGCATTTCATGCTTGAACCCCTAATAATCAGAACGGAAAAACAGGAATAAGCACTTCATACAGAATTGGAAGAAAGTGGAAAAGAGAGAGAGAGAGCTGTATGCTGACTTGGCAGGGTGCGGCCACATGGTGGCGTCCTTCCTTCCAAGCGGACTGTCAGTGACTTGAAGAAATCTAATCTCAATTTAAGTTAGAGGAAATTCATTTTTCCTTTTAAACTCAAATTCAAATAAGTGTGTTTAATCAGCGAGAACGGAGACCTGGTTGCTACCTAATGCTAGTAAAATTGCATAAATGATACCGTTTATGACAGTAATCAATAAACAATTCACATGCTCTACTTAGGAAGGAAATTTTGTTAAAGGGGTGGTAAAGCACACTCTTTCGAAGGCTTGATTGTGTTTGTGGGGTGCACTGTAACATGTGTTCATGCTTCGTTTAAAAAAAAATGCATTATTTTTCATATATTTTACCTTTATTCTACACTGCTCTGTCCCTCCTTGTAAAAACGGTCTGATGGTTTCCGGATTCTGTGAAGCCAGTCCCTCAAAAATACGCAATGAGCTCAGATTGGTTAGCTGGCCCAGTGTGTTGTGATTGGCTAACCGCCTAGTGCACGTTTCTCGGAAGCGTCACGCCCCTTACCTTTACAGGTAGCCTCAGGCTACTAGCCTGTGCTTTGTGTACAATGGCGTCAATAAAACCATACCAAGAGCCCGAATCAGACCCAGACAATTTTAGTGAAGATGATTGAGCAGAACCTGTTCAGTCCTCAAGAGTAAAGACTGCGGATCTATAGTGATCGCTACTGAATGGCACTGTTACTTTTGTATTTTTAGAACGATTATAGCCAAATATCTGTCGCAATAACGAACACTAAACATTGGCTTTACTATAGTATCCAAATCAAACACAGAAGCATGTTTAGCATGCCTGTAGATAAACAACACATCAAAGAATAATTTACACTAATGCCAAGTTCGCTGTTGAGATTTTAAACAGTTTGTAACGTTACGTGTTTGTCAGATAACGTTAAGTATGAATGAGCATTTAACAAACTGGTTTGCAGAGCCAAACAGCGCTGTCATGTTTACTTTATTGCTACAACGTAGGCTACAATTAACAACACAAACTATTACAGGAAAACACATCGATGAAAAATAAATCACACTTACAGGTTGTAGCCCGTAAACAGCTTCTGTTTATAAATCCATCTTGATTGAACTCGCGAAGATTGTGGAAGCTTTCCTCCGTGAGATGTGCAGCGTGAGATGTGCAGCGTGAGATGTGCAGCGGTAGCCGCACGCGCCCGCCTGTCTCGTGCAGCTGAACTGCGGCTCGTGTATTGCAAATACAGATGAATATTGTACATTATGTCACATTCTCCGGTCTTCTCCTCCGACCCCTGTCTGTCTCGTGCTTTGATTTATGATGGGCAGCATATATCCGATGCAAATGCGATCTGTTCCCCTCTGTCTCATACACGCATACATATAACATTGTATGTTAAACACACTGCAACGCAACCCCGTCCCTAGGAAGGCTGAAGAAAGTGGACCTGCACTCCAGATGAAAATAACAGCATTTCGTCGGCATTGGCAACAGCACTCCAGCCTACTAACCACAACAACGCTTCCCTGCTGCGATACAAAATGGCCTCGCTCCCCCTTATTTCATATTCTCGGAGGAGGGGTTTATGTAAATATTAGGGCTGGTGATGTCAGAGACCCTGGAGGAATGTCTAGTAGTCCCTAGCGGCTGTTTGCTGTAGTCCTTATAAATGTATTTCTTTAAAAGCAAATATCTCCCTTTGCTTTAAACTTTGAACGTTGTAACTTTGCAGATGTTGTTTATGCTCAAACAGCAACATTAAACACTAGCTAAAGTTAGAAAAGTGAAATCGTGGTTTACCACCCCTTTAAGACAAAATTAATACCGGAGAGTAGAACTATCCGAAATTCCCCACGCGATGGCGCAGTCGAGTCCACCCAGACTAGAGTTAGTTGGGAGGACTGCTCACCAGATGGAGCTGTTGCGCCCATTCGGGATAAAGTTATGGTGAAGTGTTACTCGAGAGCTGTCAGGTTGCCTGCGGAGTTGCAACACCTGCTCGTGTGCGACCAAAAATCAAATAATGGTTGCACACATAATTAACACAAATCACAAGTACTTTTCAGACCACGGCGGGGTCTCTTAGTGCTATATTGGCACAGAAAACTAAATGTGGATACAGGAATTAACATCTGCTCGTGTGCGACCAAAAATCAAATAATGGTTGCACACATAATTAACACAAATCACAAGTACTCTTCAGACCACGGCGGGGTCTCTTAGTGCTATATTGGCACAGAAAACTAAATGTGGATACAGGAATTAACATCTGCTCGTGTGCGACCAAAAATCAAATAATGGTTGCACACATAATTAACACAAATCACAAGTACTCTTCAGACCACGGCGGGGTCTCTTTGTGCTATATTGGCACAGAAAACTAAATGTGGATACAGGAATTAACATCTGCTCGTGTGCGACCAAAAATCAAATAATGGTTGCACACATAATCAACACAAATCACAATTACTCTTCAGACCACGGCGGGCCTCTTTGTGCTATATTGGCACAGAAAAAAAATTTAGATACAGGAATTAACATCTGCTTACTTCACATTTAAAAGGACTCCAATAGACATTTACTAAACTGGCTGGTTGTTCAGCATGTATGAGTTAAATGTTTTAGGTCTTCGATTTCGGTTAGCTAAGCCAATGTTCAACCAGGAGTTATCGTTTATCTTAACGATATAATATTATATTAGGCCTATTATTGAAAAGAGGAAACTCGCTCAATTTCAATCTTCCGCTTGACAGAAGATTTCTTTGTTCAAATCAAGCGGGATAAACAATATTACGCATGTACAGGCTGTACAGAGATTTCTTTATCTCTGCAGGATGTATAATATTGTCAATTTAGCATCTGTTAATATGCTTAAGCTGAGCTCGGCGTTGTGCCTAGTCAGTGAGTGAGTTCGCTCTTCACGATGTCTCACAGTTCAATCAAATGAACAAGAATGCATGTGCATAATATTAATACCCAAAATTACACATGAATATGAATATTGATATGCTCACAAAAACAAAGTTTGAAACGTGCCCAAAATAGTCTCCACCAGATATGTAACAACAATGAGTTTCGGGGAGTAATTAATTCAAATGGTGTAAATATTCATGAGTCTATGAATATGATTTGCTTGTTGTACAGATCAATTTTAATTTATAACGGAACCTTTAATCATGTAAAAGTAACCCTTATCCAAATTGATTTCTTCATCAATTATCAATTTTGCAAACCTTAAGAAACATTAATCTGCTTGATCAGGACAAATAATATTTCCTATGTTTGCACAATTTGTATTACTGAAATAGTAACAAGAAAACCAAGCTTAGTTGGTAGCTAAGATCTTACATCTCATTGACTTTGAGCTTTGTGAGCAAAACAATACAGATTCAATTCAATGAAATTATTGGGTTTTAATAAAACAACTAAAGTATACAAAGCTACGATTCACACAGGGTAAATATGCATATACATGTAGGAGAAAACGAACAATATGGTACCAACAAGGAAAATTCAAACTTAACGAATGATATAAAGGGGAAGAGAATGATGGAAAGAAAGAATTAACAAGAAAGAGAGAGAGAGAGAGAGAGAGAGAGAGAGAGAGAGAGAGAGCGGCAGTCCTTTCTCAAGAGACCTCAAGAAATTAACACTCCCGTGAACAGGAATAATTCAGACAACCTTTTACACGCAGTTTGATTGTGAAATAAAAATACTTGCATTGCTCTGGCTTCTCGTGTGTAAGTATCTGAGTTCGAATGTCAGGGAAGTTCGGTACGGATCTTTGCGGTTCCAGGAGGATTTCTCTGAAGCTTAGGGAGGCTGCTGGTCTTTTCTCCGTGGCGGGGAGGCCAAGGCTCTCTCTCGTGGTGGCGGAATGCCCAGGGCTCTTTCTCTCAATGGCGAAAATGCAAAGAGTTAACGGTCAGTCTCTGTTCTTATGGATGTCATGGCTAACGCCCTTATTCTGGAGTGATCCAATCGCGCACGAGAGACCAAAGGTGCAAGTTTTTCATTGTCCTTTGTCCTTTCCTGGAACCCCCCTCCTCTTGGCTAATCAAAGGGGTGATCGTTTTAAACCTCTTTCTTAGCTGGAAAGCTGGTATTTTTGTAATAATGCATCTTGTGGTAATTTGTGAACGAGATTCGGTACAGTCGGGTTTCTGCGATCGAGAAGATACCAAACACTATCGTTCTGCGATTTGAGAATACAGAGATACAGGATTTTACAGTTACTGGCATACAAAATTAATTTTACATACAGTAAACATCCTAGCTATTTTAATCCATCGTATGAAGACATTACAACAACAAAATATATATATTTAAACGTTATTGAAGCAGTTTGGTGAAAGTCCACACATGGCTGAATGGGTGTGTGTGTGCGTGTTTGAAAGTTCAGCGTGTTCAACTGCGTGTGTGTGCGCTCATTCGCACAAAAGAGTATGTGTGTGTGGCACGAAGTCACGCAAAACAGTCCCGTGTCTATGTATTGTGTGCCTATTGCACAAAGGGTTTGTATTTGAGAAGTCACAAGAATGCCTTGAGGCTATGAAGTTTGGTTGTTAATTAACGTTAGATAGCCAGTCAACATAAAGACCCTTTGTTTAGTATGATCTGATTAGCAGAGTCAGAGATGTTGATGAGGAGGTCAAGATTTGGACATCCTGCCAGCTGGCTGATTGAATCAGTACTGCTACATCATTAAGTGATAAAGGGCCCTATTTTAACGATCTAAGCGCATGGTCTAAAGCGCATGGCACAGGTGCACTTAGGGCATTGTATGAATCCACTTTTGCTAGTTTAACGACTGGAAAAAATTGGCGGCACGTCGGGCGCATGGTTTAAAAGGGTTGCCCTTAGTCTCTTCATGAGTCATGGGTGTGTTTTGGATGTAACGTGCAATAAACCAATCAGAGTCTCATCTCCCATTCCCTTTAAAAGCCAGTTGCTCTTGCACCATGGCGGATTCGCTATTTACACCCTCAACCTGATGAGTCAGTTTAAATACACAAGTATTGCCACAATTGGTTAAAAAATTTACAAAATTTAATTCGTCACTACTGCAAATAAGTAATTCGGATACATGCATTTACTATATCCATTATGATGCATTTTTATCTTAATGTACACAATAATAATCGTTTACATTGTAATCCTTTTATTTTTAATATTTCAAAATGTTTGTGTGCTGCTGCCCTGTGTGTGTAAAAAGAGTGCATGCACGTTGTGCACCCGCTGATAGGTGCATATACTAACACGCCGTTTACATAACAAAATACTGCAATACAACTGAAATACTGAAACCTGGTCTAGAGTCAATGGTGCAGTCCATTTCAGTTGCCTGCAATAGCAACGTGCCAACAATGCGCCTGAACACACCTGGTTTATAGACCAGCACACCCATGGGCGAACAAATGGTCACAAATGCATTTGCTATTTAAACAACGTGGCGCTGGACGTTAAAATGACTTATGATAGGGCCCATAATGTTAATGTACCTAATGTAACTACCAAAATCTGCCTTTTACCTTAAAATGTACCAATAACCACCACAATAATAATACTGGTGGCACTGGCACAACAGAAAGCCATATGATGCATCAGAGTGCATTTTAAGCGGCCTGTTCATAAAACACAGTCAATACTCATACAGCCGGTGCACAGGGCCAAAGCACCATCAGTATAATCAGTATATCAACACAATAATGTATTACTAAACATAAAATGCAACACAAAACTAATTTACATTACTGATAACAAAAATAAGAAGAAACAAAATTATAAGGCAAGGCAAGTTTATTTGTATAGCACATTTCATACACAGTGGCAATTCAAAGTGCTTTACACAGACATGGAATTAAAATATTCGTAAGTGAAAAAAAAAAAAAAAAAAAAAAAAAAAAATTATATAATATATATATATATATATATATATATATATATATATATATATATATATATATATATATATATATATATATATATATATATATATATATATATATATATATATATATATATATATATATATATATATATATATATATATATATATAGTATAACCCCTATCTGGAGTGGAAGAAAATGGAGGGTCAGGTTTGCTTTAAAAATATTTGTCAGGTAACTGTGCGTTTAAACAGTACCCTTACAGACAAATCTTCCTGGTCAGGATCACCAGGGCTATCTCTACTTTGTTTGACCGTCAGAGCGGATCTACACGGTCCTTCCTCTTACCCCCAAGGCTATACAGATCTATCCTTCAGAGCAGATCTAAACGGATCGTCCTCGCACTGATGGGATTTTGATTTATCGCTCTCCCATCTCTCAACCTCTTCCACCCAGACAACCTTAAAAAAAATAATTAAATATTTAAAAAAATAAAAATAAAAAGTATAATTAAAACAGTTTTAGGGCCCTATCTTGCACCCAGCGCAATTGACTTTGTACACCGACGCATATGTCATTCCTATTTTGCACCCGCGCAAAGCGCGCTTTTCCCTCCACAGAAGCACGTCGCTAAACTAGTGAATGAACTTGCGCTCCCTGGGCGGTTCAGCGCAAAAAAGGAGGCGTGTTCCGGCGCAAACAATCCCTGGTGCTATTTTGCTGTTCCATTAAACAATTGCGCCACTGACCAGAAAAAACCTAGTCTAAAGTCAGTGGCGCGTTGCGCGTTGTTCATTATGCTATTTTAAGGGCGCATGCTTGACCATAGCGTGCACAACGCGCATACACTTTGCTCATGTAATCTACACAGATGCAACAGTTATTTTTGCAAATCATAAATTGTTACACTAAAAAAATATTAACACATGAGATGACGGCAATCATTGTGGTGTGCCACGAAGATGTGAAAAAATAGGCATAAATCTAGCTTACAAATTATTCAGGCTAATTATTTATTTAACCGATGCTATTTTGGGTGGGTTTCTCCCATCCCCATACAACACAACTTCTCTGTCTTTCACTGCTCTTACAAGAACATCAGTCTCCTCGGCTGTGAACCGCTCCTGGCGTGCGCCTGGTAAATACGCCATAATAATAGCAATCCATAATGGAACTTGCGCACCTGCTTTTAAAGGGAATGTTGGATGACGCTCTGATTGGTTTATTCACGTTACGCCCAAACCACACCTATGAATAATGAAGCTACTTCAGACCAACCCATTTTAGATTTGCGCCGGGCGCAAGAGCCATTTATCCCGCCGGGAAAATAGCAACAGCGCCGAGACCCGCCCACAAAGTTACTTGCGCTTTGCGCTTTGACACTTGCGTTTCAGATCGTTAAAATAGGGCCCATAATAAGAAATATAACTGCAAGCAGCCATTATCGGGGGCCAAGCGCAAAGAAGAAGACAAGACATGCCAAAATGGCTGGCAATGTCATATCAACTGCAGCAATGAGCAATTAAAGACCTATTAAGGTGATTTTAGGCAAAATAGCTGTAAAATGATAAATACAGTCAATAATAATGATTTAATGATTTGCCGACGACACTCAACTCTACTTCTCATTTCAACCAGATGATCCCACGGTTGGTGTTCGTATCGCTGCCTGCCTAACAGACATTTCTGCCTGGATGAAGGAACATCACCTGCAACTCAACCTTGCAAAGACAGAACTGCTTGTGGTCTCAGCCAACCCAACACTTCATCACAATCTCTCCATTCAGCTAGGATCATCAACCATAACTCCATCCAGGACAGCCAGGAACCTTGGAGTTATGATCGATGATCAGCTAAAATTCACTGACTACATTACTGCAACAACCCGGTCCTGCAGATTTGCGTTATACAACATTAGGAAGATTAGACCCTTCCTATCAGAGCAGGCCACACAACTCTTGGTCAAAGCTCTTATTCTCTCCAGGCTGGACTACTGTAATGCTCTTCTAGCGGCATGCACTATCAAACCCTTGCAGCTGATCCAGAATGCAGCGGTGAGGGTGGTCTTTAACGAGCCGAAGAGAACGCACGTCACGCCTCTCTTCATCAGTCTCCACTGGCTGCCAATAGCCGCTCGCATCAAATTCAAGACACTGGTGCTCGCCTACAAAGCAACCATTGGCTCTGCACCAATATACCTAAACTCGCTTGTTCAGACTTACACACCCTCCAGGAGCTTACGTTCTGCCAGTGAACGACGCCTTGTGGTGCCATCCCGAAGAGGCATGAAATCACCTTTTCCTGGACCGCCCCCACCTGGTGGATTGACCTGCCTATCTCAATTCGAGCAGCCGAGGCTGTAGCCATTTTCAAAAAAACGCTAAAGACACGTCTCTTCCAGCAGCACCTGACCAATCAAGAATAGCACTTAACATTCTATTCATTTTCTGTCTGTCTAATTTATAAAAAATAAACAAAATTCTGTCCGTGTGTTCTGTGCTAGATTAACTGAGACTTGTTACACCACTTGCATACTGTTGCCCTTGACTGTTCTAGTTGCTTCTATTGCTCTCATTTGTAAGTCGCTTTGGATAAAAGCGTCTGCTAAATTACTAAATGTAAATGTAAGCGCTAAATTACCGCGCTGCACAAACCATACGCCGAAACCTGGCAAGTCTGGTATCGTTGGACTCGGCAAGGATTCAGGAGACTAAAAAGGTTCCGATGAAAATAAGTCAACCCCACCCAAAGTTACAAGCGTTTGAAAAAATAATTCTCCACTAGACGGCGCTGTTTCGAAACTTCTTGGGCTCATTCAGGGCATCGTGTTGATGACCAAAACCGAGTTTCGTAACAATCCGTTCATGCGTTCATAAAATACAGCATTTTAGCACATAATTAAAAATGGCCGACAGCCAAAATGGACGATATGGTAAAATTGAATATCAGACGACTCAGCATCATGCCGTCCTGAATCTAACGAGACCACTTTTATGATTTTTGGACAAACGGTTCAAAAGTTATTTGCAAAAACAGCCATTTTTTGTATCTCCGGACCAGTAGGTGGCGCTCTGCCGAAACATTGCATGTTGCCTCAGGTCATGCTTGTGATGGCATGTACCAAGTTTGGTTTGAATACGATAAAGCGTTGCAGAGATATTGCCTTAAGTGTGTTTTTGCAACTGCTATGTAAAATTTGTTTGCACGTTTATCGAAAACGATTTGACGAATCAACTTGATTTGCAAGATTTTTTGTCAGCATGGACTGAAGATTTTTTGCCGGCAAATCGGATGTACCGTCTAGGACGAGTTCGCAAAAGTAGGTTTTTCGGAAAATTCTAAATGGCGGGGAAATTTTAATGATATGGTGCAATCAAATCGGCTTGAGCCAAGGAATCAGAGGAAAAAATAATTTTGTTTCTAGATATTATGGTTCAAAAGTTATTAACATAAACATGAGTCCGATTTGGGACTGATGGTGGCGCTAAAGGGATTGAGTTAGAGACTCCAAATTTGCTATGTTGACATTTCAGACGGTCCTCTATGAGTGTGCCAAATTTCACAACTTTTTACCATACGGTTCTATGGGCTGCCATGGACTTCAATGGCGGAAGAAGATGAATAATAATAAGAAGAACGGGAACGGTTTTAATAGGTGCCTTCACACCTTTGGTGCTTGGCCCCTAAAAATAAAAACGATACAGGTATAAAAGAATGAAAAGAGTAAAACGATGCAAAGATGAAACAGGGTTAAATTGAAACATAACATAAAGTGCAAGCAGTTCGGACAAAGCACAGTGCTCATTCAGTAAATGCATAGCTAAACAGTTGGAGCACATCTGATCTGTTCAGGAAGCTGGTTCCAGCTACGACTGGCATAATAGCTAAAAGCAGACTCTCCTTGCTTTGAGTGAACCCTTGGTATTTCTAACTGACTTGATCCTGATGATCTGAGTGATCTGTTGGGTTTGTATTCTATCAGCATATCTGCAATGTATAAACAATTATAAAAACAATTTAATCATATGTGATGTGTAACGCAGGGACTTCTGGGTGGGAATTTCCTTTTACTGCTTTTTTACTCCTTTTACTGTAAATTACATTGGTAATTCATAGTTTTCCTTGAAAAAAACCCATACATTGACAGTATTTTACTGTAAAATTTCATATGTGATGCTAAACAAGTGAAAAACTCTTAAAGGTAAGGTAATTTAACAAATTAACATGTCTTACTGTAGAATTTTTACAGTATTTTTCTGTAAAAATTACAAAAATATATTTTTTAACTGCATGCTACAATGTCAGATATTGAGAAAGTGACAAGTACCTTCTTAAAAATGTATTTTGTTCCCCAAAAGTTTGTTTGGAAGACATGATACTACTCAAATGCCAGAACTGTATTTTTTGGGTGAATTAAACCGCTGCAGCAGATTCGCAAACCAATCTTTTCTTTTCAAAACAGGAAGCATCCATCCAGAAATCCATCTCTCCCATTGTATGTCCCAGACTAGCACAGTCTTCCCCAGACGGATCTTCTTTCGTCCAGTTATCAGGCTCGTTGAGTCCATCGTCTCGTTTCATCCAGAATCTGCAGAAAGAAATGCATTATTACACTGATTTTTTCATGACATATTGCTCCAAGAATGTATAGCCATTGTACCCACATATCGCATAAAGTAAAATAGTATATTAATGAATTCCATTATATCTTTCATAACATAGTTGAGAATCATCTTTAAACAAAGTTTGGTTAAAGAAAATCCTGAAACCTAAAAATTGATTGGTGAATGAAAAAATGATAAAATGCCTACATGTCATTTTATTTTTTAAACAACTGTCCTGGTGTCCACTACAGAGGACATAGCATAACATATGAATAAAATATGTAAGGAATAATTGACGACGGGCCGTTCAATTATTAGAACAATAATGCACACCCGAGGTGGTGATGCGGTCACGACGCGAAGCGGAGTGGCCGTTACACCTCGGGTGTGCATTATTGTTCTAATAATTGAACGCCCCGGAGTCAATTATTCCGCTTATACTACGGTTACCACACCTCAAGACATCGATCCGAAGATATATTTAAAGGGATTCGTCCGGTTTTTGTACTTAAATCGCTATTGTGAGTAGGACTATTTCTTCCACGTCTCATCCAACGGCTCTTTTGCTAGTTCTGAAACGTCATTTTAAAGCTGTTAACGAAGGCTTGAGCCGTTGATAGCATTATACTGCAGTTATTAATAAAGTTATTAGAGAGAGAGAGAGAGAGAGAGAGAGAGAGAGAGAGAGCTTGTGTGAATTAGGCTGCCTCTGTGCGTCTCTAAACAGTGCTGTTATTACCTCGCTAGTGAAAAAATGTAACGTGTAGCCTTTAAGTTGCTCCACTTTATGGGCTAACTGATCAAATGGTCAGGGCAGCGCTGACACCTTTAGTGCAAACTGTAGTGCGTGTGCGAGCATGTGTGATTTCAGTAATGAGACAGAAAAGCTTGCCTTTGATGTCCGCTTCCGTCTGTTGGTTTTCATCTGGACTGTCTAATACTGCTGCCGCCCAGTTGTTGAACGTTTTATATTCACCGTAAATATTAAGATTTACTTTAGGAAAATCGTCTGTCATGTTTTTTTAGTCCTGTAATTTTTGTTATTACAGTTAACTATGCGAAGTGATATGGAACTGTAATGCGGTCAAGAGCTGCCTGGAACTACGTTCGCTGTGCATCTCCCAGAAAATAATTGCACACCTCAGAACGTTCATCAGCCAATCAGATTCAAGCATTCAATCTGGCCCCGTAGTATAACATAAAATAATAATACTTTTTTTTTTTTTGTATGCTCTAAACCAGGGGTGTCCAAAATCGGTACTGGAGGGCCACTGTCCTACAGAGTTTAGCTCCAACTTGCCTCAACACACCTGTTTGGAAGTTTCTAGTATGCCTAATAAGACCTTGATTAGCTGGTACAGGTGTGTTTCATTAGGGTTGGAGCTAAACTCTGGAGGACAGTGGCCCTCCGGGAACAGGACTGGACACCCCTGCTCTAAACAATGTAATGACATGAAAAAATACTAAATTCAAAAATCCTGAAAACCTTAAACATGAATGATGCTCTTACGTTACTGAATCATTGAGTGGCTGGTTGTTCACCCAAACCCAGTGTCCCTCAGTGTCCAGATCATTGAGACCAATCCAGTGCGTCACTTCAACATTAGAGGTGAGAAAATCCTAATGGAGAAATGTTTTTATTGTCTTGTGATATATTATAATGCACATAAGGTTTAGAGCAGATAAATGTATAGCCTAATATGTGTAGTGACTGAGCAAAATCAGACACTTAATTGTCTGTTACATTTAACAAATATGTTTTAAATACTTTGTGCTGAATAACAGACCTTCCCCCAACACGACAGAGAAGGATCCTCGGTTACCCTGGAAACAGTTATAGCCTCAAGTTATTGACAAACCGTCTATAAATGAACAAGCACCCTAGGACCTTGTATGTACACACATAACTGTCTCGTAAAGTGTTTGAAACACCTTTTTCCCTGCTTGGAAATCCCAACAATCTCATTGGTCAAGTCTACTTCAGGAGGTGGTGACCTCCTGCAGACTTCTTAAGGAGCAAGGCACTCATCCCTCCTCTCCCTTCTCCTGCTTCACGGACAACACGCTGTGTCTGTGGGCTCCCGCCTCGCAGGCCATGCACATGGCAGGCCTCTACCCACACCGAGCCAAAAGCCTCACAAGGCTATGGACCCAATTTTCTCATCCTCAATGAATTCGAAGCAACCATGCAAGCTCACCATTCCTTCTTCATCCAATGCAGAAGAACGTGATCGCCACGTCAAAGCCATCGGACAGACTACAGCTCAGGCTAAATGCAAGTAAAGTACGAAACAGAAATCGCTGTGTAGTTAGTAAAACTGTAAACTCTTTATCAGGGCCGTTTTTAGGCATAGGCAAACTAGGTGGTCGCCTAGGGCGCCATCAGTAGGGGGCGCCAATAAGCGCATATCTGGCACTAGATGTTTGTGTGTAAAGGGTGTTACGGCCACCCTAAAATGTTATTGCCGCCCCCACTAGTTCCCTCACACTATTGGATCAGAGAACTGTCAATCTGACGATTCCTATATGCCATCAGATCAGAGTAGGCTACTGTCAAAAAAGTTCTCGTTTGGAGCGCTCAACAACACCATTAGATCAATGAACTCGGTCGCATTGGCAAGGTAACTAAAGCTAAATTCAAACTAAAGGTCAATTAAAATAACAGGTACAAATCTGTATTTTAGGGCAGTATTTGTGGCAGTCTAGAAATCACGCTGTGAATGGGCAGGTAGCATTGCTCAGTGTGTATGTTAGAGGCAAAATATAACTGCACACTTACTTCAGCATTTCATGATGAAGTGAGTGTGCAGTTATATTTTGACTCTATAATGCTTTCTTCTCTTAATTGCACCTCCAAAAGGTTTTTGCGCCAATGCATTGTTAAAAGAATCAGTGTGTTTTGTAATTGTCCCATATAAAACTTTAGCGGTTTAAAAATGGTATAATAAAATGTGCAAATTCACAACATGAACACATCCTTTATTAAATCACGTTGACGAATTTAACGTATCTTTACGGATGGTGTTGAATGCTGAATCGATTCATTCAGTTCTAATAGTGCTTAATGCAAGCAGCGTCGTACACACAGAGGGCAAAGTGTTGCATTATTTAAAGGGGAAGTTCACTCATCAATGAGTAACAAAAACGTTTCGGTTACTAACGTAACCTCGGTTCCCTAAGATGAGGGAACGAGTATTGCGTTTTGCTAAAACGCTATGGGGGAATTCCTTTCCTCGAGATATTGAAGCAAATTTTTATCCAAAAATACCTTTTACACGCAGTGCAGCTGCACAACTCTCAGCAGGAAGCAGCTGCGTGCTGATTGACTGTGCCGCTGCAACTGCAGCAACCTATAGCGAGACCGTGGGGCGGGACGGACCAATCAGGTCCTTCCAAATTCCCGCCACAAGGGGCAACAGCATTTGCATAGCCTAGGGTATATAAGACCCGCTCTCGCAAGGTTAGTCAGGTTAATCGACTGAAGCGACTCCTGAGCAAGTGAGCAAACACGGCAAGCAAAACGCAATACTCGTTCCCTCATCTTAGGGAACCGAGGTTACGTTAGTAACCGAAACGTTCCCTTACGAGAGTACTCTCGTATTGCGTTTTGCTAAAACGCTATGGGGGACCAATGCAAAACGCCGTGCTTGCTTAACGGCTCTAAAGCCGACGACACCAAACCCAGGCCAACCTAAGTGGGCCCGTAGTATGATATCAATAATTCAGAATGAGCCAGACCTAAGTCGGGCCCTAATGAGAATGAACACGATATTCGTGCAATAATAAGTATAGACCAGACATAACCGGGTCAGGAATAATGAGTGGCCAGATACTTCGGGCCGTATAAGGAATATGCTTATGACTTAAACAATATCCAACCCAGGCCGGACTTATCGGGCCTTAAGGGGTTAAATCTGTTCATACAGCAAGAAGCCCAGCTTGTAAAGCCGGAACATCTAAATTATAGAATCTGATAAAAGTGGACGGGGAGGCCCAGCCTGCCGCCGCACAGATATCATTCAGAGAAATGCCAGTAGACCAAGCCCACGAAGAGGCCATGCCTCTAGTAGAATGGGCTTTAATGGGGCAACTGAGATCTTTGGACTCATAAGCCAGCGAGATAGCATCCACTATCCACCGTGACAGGGTCTGCTTTGTAACCGCGTACCCTCGGATGCGGCCGCCAAAGCATACAAAGAGCTGTTCAGTTTGCCTGTAAGCAGCGGAACGCTCTATGTATATTCTCAGCGCTCTGACAGGACAGAGCAAATTAGCATCTATTTCATCTGACTGCGATGAAAGTGCCGAAAGTGAAATGACCTGTGCTCTGAACGGAGTTGAAAGCACTTTAGGTACATATCCATGTCTTGGTTTGAGGACGACTTTGGAGTCGTTTGGCCCAAACTCCAGACACGAGGCGCTCACAGAGAGCGCATGCAGATCACCCACTCGCTTAACTGATGCAATCGCTAGCAGAAAAGCAGTCTTTAGTGACAGGAGCTTTAAGCTCACAGAATGCAGAGGCTCAAATGCAGAGCTCTTCATGGCATCCAGGACCGTGGACAGGTCCCATATAGGGACTGAAGGGGGGCGAGGTGGGTGAAGCCTTCTAGCCCCTTTAAGGAAGCGAACAATGAGATCGCTCTTTCCTAGTGACAGTCCGTTCACTTGAATGTGATACGCTGCTATAGCAGCCACATAAACTTTGAGCGTGGAGGGGGAGCGACCCACGTCCAGAAGCTCTTGTAAAAATGTAAGCACCTCTGACACTGCACAATCATGTGGGGTCAGATTTCGCGCTTTACACCAGTCTGAAAAGACTGACCATTTACCTGAATAGAGCCGCCTAGTTGTGGGGGCTCTAGCTTCAGTAACAGTGTTCATTACGCTTACAGAAAGGTTCTCATGTACCCGTTGATGGGCCAAACATGAAGCGCCCATAGATCGGGACGGGGATGCCAGATCTGCCGTTCCGCCTGCATGAGGAGGTCTCTCCTCAGCGGGATCGGCCACGGAGCTGCATCTGACATCTGACTCAGCAGTGAGAACCAAGGTTGATTTCTCCAAAGTGGGGCTATTAAAAGCACAGCGCATTTGCTCTCCCTGATCCTCTCTATGACTTGAGGTAACATTGAGATTGGGGGAAACGCATAAAGAGGAAGGTTGGGCCATTCGTGGGCCAACGCATCCTCGTGCTTGGAGAAATATATTCGGCATTGAGCATTGTCTTGTGAGGCGAAAAGATCCACTTTTGCCTCTCCAAACTTGCCCCAAATTATCTGAATTATATTTGGGTGAAGAGACCACTCTGCAGGGGACACTTTGCCCCTGGACAGCATGTCCGGGCCCAAATTCAGAATGCCTGGCACGTGAGTCGCTCTCAGCGACCTCAGATTGTGCTCTGCCCATATTAGGGCTTCTTCCGCCATTGAGTGCAGGTCGATAGATCTCAGACCGCCTTGGCGATTTATATAGGCTACCACCGATCTGCTGTCCGTTCGGATCAGGACATGGTGGTGTTTTATGTACGGAAGGAAAGCTCTTAGCGATATCGTGACCGCTTTCATCTCTAGACAGTTTATATGAAGGCACTTCTCCGAGTCTGACCAGAGACCGGAGATCGGCCTGCCCTCGTGAAGGGCTCCCCAACCTAGGTTGGATGCATCTGTCGAGATAACTTTCCACTTCGTAACAGTGCCCAAACTCATGCCCGTCTTGTACCAGACAGGATTTTTCCAAGGAGCCAGAGCCAGCACACAGCTGTGGTCTACCTTGATTTTCAATCGGCCCGAAAGCCATGCGTGAGCTGGAACGCGGCGATTCAGCCAGCGCTGTAGGGGGCGCATGTGCAACAGACCCAGTCTGAGAACTGGCGCCGCCGAGGCCATGACACCCAACATCCTCTGAAAGTGTTTGAGAGGAATGTGTGCACCGGACCTGAGGGAAACCGCTCGGTTCTGAGCAGAGAGCGCGCGCTGTGACGTCAGCCGCGCGCTCATCTGCAGCGAGTCCAATACTGTTCCCAGAAACGAAACTTTCTGTGTGGGAAACAATAAACTCTTTGCCACGTTGATTCTGAGTCCCAAGCATTGTAAATGGTTGAGAAGCCAAGATCTGTGGGTTAATAGCTGTATCTCTGACTGAGCTATTATGAGCCAGTCGTCGAGATAGTTGAGAATTCTCATTCCCCGAAGTCTCAGCGGGGTTAGCGCCGCTTCCATGCACTTTGTAAACGTGCGAGGGGCTAGAGATAGACCAAAAGGTAGCACCTTGTATTGGTATGTTTTCCCCTCGAAGGCGAATCTCAAGAATGGCCTGTGATGGGGGGCTATTTGTATGTGGAAATAGGCATCCTCTAGATCCACAGTGAAAAACCAATCTCCCGGGCGAATGTGCGCGAGGATTTGTTTCATTCTCAACATTCTGAACGGGCGCTTCATAAGGGCTTTGTTCAAATGTCTGAGATGGGTCTGAGACCACCGTCCTTTTTTGGTACAAGGAAGTAACGGCTGTAAAAGCCCGACTCGCTCTGTGAGGGGTGTACGGCTTCCACCGCTCCCTTTATTAACAGTTTTGATATCTCGGTTCGAAGCACGTGACTTTTGTCGCTTCTCACCGTTGTCTCTTCCACGGCGCGAAAGCGCGGTGGTCTGCGAGCAAACTGTAGCGAGTAACCTCGTTCTATTATGTTCAACACCCATTTCGAAATGCCGGGAATGGCCCGCCAGGCCTCGGCCTTCGAAGCCAGGGGCTGAATTAATCTGTGGGGCGAGTCGCTGAGTAACAGGGACTCGGTGGCCCGATAACCTTGCGCTAAGTTGGCGCTTATGAGGGAATTGTTTCCCGCCGCCTGAGTGCAGGGGGCCGGGGAAGATAAAGTATTGGTGCTTGTGTACAGGTGAGCACGCTTGGGTGCGGGCTCGTTGGCTGTGAGAATAGTGTTTCCAGCCACCTGAGTGCAGGGGGCTGGGGAACATGGGGAAGTGCTTGGGTGTAGGGGTACATGCTTTAATGCTGGCACACTGCCTACAGAGAAAAAGCTCTTTTGTGACTCACATGGGTCGCCGTAAAAACGGCGTTTGTGTACAGGCGAGCGCGCTTGCTTGCGGGCTCGTTGGCTGTGAATGTGGCGTTCCCAGCCGCCTTGAAGGGAGCTGGGGGACGTTTTAAAAGAGAGCGAGGCGGTGCACCGGCCGAAGCGGGCACTATCCACCCTCTCTTCATACCTCTGGCTAGGATGGCTTCGGAGGCTCAGGTTTCGACACATTGCTGGGTCGTGGACCTCGACGCTCCGGCGGTCTGCTGCGGCTCGTAGAGCGGGAACGCTGACCGGGCTTGGAAGCCGCGTGAGGCTGGCGAGCTGAAGGCGGCGCCTTGGTGGGCTGGGCTGGTCCAGCTTTAGCTTGACGGCTAGCGGAGGAGCTGGAACGCTTGGGCAGGAAATGTCGCATTGCCTGCGAAGCCTTCTGTGCTTCAGTGAAGCGCTCCGTGAACCCAACCACGGCGGGACCAAACAATCCTGAAGGCGAAATGGGCGCGTCCAGGAAAGCGGTCTTGTCCATGTCCTTCATCTCCGTTAAGTTGAGCCACAAATGGCGCTCCAACACCGTCAGGCTGGCCATGCATCTGCCGATCGCCTGAGCATTGGCCTTGGTGGCGCGCAGGGCCAAGTCAGTGGCGCCGCGCAGATCCTTCAGAGCCTCGCTATCAGGAACAGACTCGTCCAAGGAACGGAGGAGTTTGGCCTGGAAGACCTGAAGCACCGCCATGGAGTGTAGTGCTGACGCCGCCTGGCCGGCGGAGGCGAATGCTTGACCGGCGAGGCTGGACGTAGTGCGGCAGGCTTTGGAAGGGTGCACGGTCTTTGACTGCCATCCTCTGGCGGAGGGCGGGCAAAGGTGTGCAGCGACAGCTCCCTCGAGGGGAGGAAGGGCTTGATATCCCTTTTCCTGAGCGCCATCGACTACCGAGAGCGCTGGAGAAAAAGAGGATTTGGCGCGAGAAGAATATGGCGCCTTCCACGATTTAGTTAGCTCCTCGTGGACTTCTGGAAAGAAGGGAGCGGGTCTTTGAGCGGTCGGTTGACGGCGGTTTTCGAAATACCACTCATCCAGTCGGCTTCTCGTGGGCTCCTCGGGCTGAGACCAGTCAATGCCGAGGTCGTCCACGGCCATGGTGAGCAAGCGCATAAGCTCAGAGTCGACTGAGGTCCGACCACCCGCTTCCGGATGCAGCAAGGGAAAGGCTGTCATCCTCTTCATCCTCCGGTCCGCCGAACGAAACAGCAGCGGCCGCCCTGCGAGGCGAGCTGTGCTGCTCCTTGACGAACAACACGGGTGATGGCGAGGCACGCGGGGACACATACTAATAACACATAATAATTATGTAGTTATGTCTGAGAACAATTTCTTAACAACTAGGGACTGCACAAATACAGGCTATATATTATAGGCCTAGGGCTATACAGGCATCTGGCTATTCATTTGAATCCTTATTAACAAATATATACAAATATAATTTGGTATGTATGTATTTGTTAATTAATACCAGTAATACCAATGTTGCAATGGGGGCACCAATAAGGATTTCGCCTAGGGCGTCAGAATGGCTAGAAACGGCCCTGCTCTTTATTCAGACAAAGAAGTTTATTAATGGTGGTTCTTCACAAAGGTTCTAGATTTTCTGCATAACTTCATCCATCTGTTCTGACCCTTTTCCCTCCAACCACTTTAACCTTACCTCTTATCAAGTATGTATCGTGTTATGTATCTATTATGTCCGTATGTTTAATGTTAGTTTTAGTCTTGTTCCGTGATATAGTTATTAAAGTTTGTGCACAATATATGTTTGGTCCTGACTTCCTGCCTGCAAACAAATTGTCCCTTAAATGATCGATCTTGCTAATGCGCTTAGGTACTTTCAAATAAATCATTATTTTTCTGTGGCCATGAAAAATATCCTTTTCTAAGAATTAAATTAATAATCAATACTGAACGTTCTTAGGACAAACTGATTTAATGATTGTAATGTAAATGTAGCTACATCAAGTTATTCTAGTTAACTGATTCAAATATTCATAATTTATCATAATGAATAATCATAATGAGTTATGAATAATTATTAATATTTCCCCTCAGAGCTAATTCGTTACATATGTAATGTCTGTGAAATCAAAATTGGCTATTTATTTGAATTAATAATGGTTTATTTTAGTAATCTTTAGACAACAAATTCTTTAAAATAATAACAATGCTCCACCGCTGAAACTACTTTCTGATATCATGCATCGAATTGAAGGCTTTTGACACGTTTGGTCAGTGAACAAGCTGCGCCTGGTAGTTTCTTCACAAGTCTTTTGAACAAGATACTAACCCGATCTGCTGACACCTTCAGAGACTTGAGTAAACCATGCTCATCAAAAAAAATATTGGTCTTACTGCTTTTCTTTAGTAGCTAATCTTATACTGTACTTGGTATTGTGTACAGCAAATATTGTCACTTATGACAAAATGTTTGGGATGTTTCTAATTTCTTTGGGAAAAAAGTGTCTACCATTTTTGTGTACTTGGAAATATATCATGTTACAGAATTAAAAGGGGTAAGATATATAAAGTGTTGAAGTGCCGAACACACCTGCTCTGCTTGGCTGTTTATGATCACTAGATGTCCTCCTAGACTCACACAGTGATCTCGACTCTGTGTCCAGTTCATCTCGACCCTTGAGAAGTAGTAGCACTTTCCCCCAGAGTGAATCCAGTGGACGGCACAAAGTGCACAACCTTTGCTGGCTTTAGTGAAAGAGAGACAATTCTTAATTATTTTCTCTTAATTTTAATAATTGTACTTATTTAAGATATTTTAACTTTCCACAAGGCTCAAATCTTAAGACGTACAGTTCAGTCTGTTCAGCTTTCTAAGTGTCTCCTCATGCTGGTTGTGAAGCGCATCAAACTGTTCTTTGTAATCTGCAAAACAAAGAAGCGCAGTGCAGATCAGATAGTGCTGGATAGCCAGGATGTTTATGCTATTTTCATTCACAAATCAGAAGTGAAACTTTCTGGTTGCTGTATTTCCCTCACCTGTGGTGTTGTGGTCCTGATCAGACACAGACACATTGAAATCTGAAATTTAAAAAAGCAACAGACGCCACACAAATAAACAGAATATCAAATGCTTACATTTAGGCATGAAAGAGGAGTTTAGAAGTAAAATAGTTACGTGTGGCACGTGTCAGAAGCACCGCCAGGGTACAGACGCCTCCGAGAGCAAAGACAAGACACACACTGAGAACTATCAGGAGAACTTTAGCCCATTTATGCAAAGCGACTTCTTTCCTGAGGTTCTTCTGACCTGTGATAAGAAGTCAGGGGAAGTTTATAATAATTATCTGTGCAAGTCAAGTGTTTAAAACACAAACTAAATACAGTATAGACAAGGAAAATGTTGTTGTACATTATGCTGTGTAAAACACAAGAACTACTCATTTATGTGTGTTGTCATTTTACAGCATTTTACTATTTCCCCAAATAAACATACATATTTAAAAATAAACAATGTTCCTTCTACCTGCATACTCATGTTGTTTACAGTAGTCAAGTCACCTTTCTTTCTATAGCGCTTTATTTAATACAGATGTTTCAAAGCAGCTTTACCGAGAAACAGGTAAATGATGATTCACTGATGCAAATGCAACGTATTACTGTGTTGCAGCATTCATACTGCCTATCAGTGTTCAGTCTGTCTGTGTTTGATGGGTTTGTGAGCAATTTGAACACAAAGTAGAGGATGTCATTTTGATTCTATCTTAACACTTAACACTTTGTAGCGATTTGTAAAAAATGAAAAGAAAAAACAAAACCGGTTTAAACCAGGGTGAGGTATGTGTGAAGTAAAAGAAAGAGTCTGAACTGAGCCATAGTTCAATTCCTTGAAGGAAGGAAGTCTGACATTTAGAATAAGCTTTTAATAAAATAAGCTTCTAGTGCTTTGATGTTTGATTTAATTTATTCAAAATGTAATGATAGATATGAAAAAAATCGATAATTAACAATTAAAACATTATTATTATAGAAATTGAGTAACAAAATTGATAAATGGTGATAAATTGTCTAACCTTTGTATCGGGAGCATTTGTCACTGGATGAAGTTGTTGAATGTAGGAAATCTGAATTTACATAGACTAAATCCATTTCATCAATCTGACAGATGTCTTGCCTCTGAGTGATTAAGAGTAGGGAAGTCACAAAAACTTATCAGTCTCACAACAGACATAAAAGTAACACAGGAAACAAGGAAGTGATGGGCAGCTGCAAATTAGATCAAAAGACTAATAACATTATAAAAGGCAAAATACAGAATGGTAGCAATCCAAACACAATTATGCCTCAAAACATTCCCTCGTTTGTTATGTGCACTTGCTTTACCTATTTTTATTTTATTTTATTTATTTTTTTACTTTGTGACAATCCCCCTATCCATGAAACCTTTAAAGCGATGTCTTTGAGTTAAGACTGAATGCATTGAAGTACAGTGATGCTTAAGTCAGAAATGAGATGGTGTTCCAGTGGGTTAATACATGGAGCTGATACGCAGAAGGTTGCTGGTTCTATCCCAGCGGTCACCACCAGTGTGTCCTTGAGCAAGGCACTTTACCATGTTGCTCCAGGGGGATTGTCCCTGTAATAAGGGCAATGTAAGTCGCTTTGGATAAAAGCGTCTGCCAAATGCATAAATGTAAATGTAAAATGGTGGAGGATCTGGTGGTTTGCAGTGTCAAAATGCAGCAGACAGATCCATTAAGCACAGATGGTTTGGAGTTCACTCTTGTCAAATAGCTGGGCCAGACTGATTGTCATGAAGTAGATCGTTCTGTGAGAGAAAAGCAGATTCAAGGGTTCCTTTTCGGTCAGTCAAATTCGACATCCCGATGTATTGGGATCACTTCTGGGAGCCCCTAACAGCTTCAGCTTCATGTGTATACAGAACGAGTCAATGCACATTGATGTGCGAGATTCGCATCTCGCGCTCCGCCCCGCAGTGCCGGTAAAACACAGAAGCGGATGCAGAGCACTTTGTTCTTCTCTTTGGAGCCAAGCAGACGTGTTTTGTTTATGTCTTCTGAAGAGTGTCATTAGGACGAGTCAAGAAAGCTTTCTGAAGAGTGGTCTTGGTGTGACAGCACATTCAGCGGTGGTTGCGAGCTCACAAGCTCAACTGCTGTTTTTACTGCATTCATCGTCTTCAAAGAGTTGACTGTTTTGCAGCTATAGGTGAGGGCGTTCCATTCATTGAGTGTGCACAACAGGACTGCACTATTCACCTGTTTGTGTACTGCTGCCATCCCTGAGTGCTTCAGCACTTAAGTAATAGAGCGATTTGCCTAAAAGAGTGACACGGCTGTGACACTGCATCTTTTTCAAGCTGTCCACTGCTCTCTTGCAACCGAGAGATATTGGAAACAGCTACCACTGGCCCTCTCTGCCACAACAAAACAAACAAGAGAAAAGGATTATAATGTACCGGCCCTCCTCCAGGGGAAAGAGTGGTGCTGACACCACTCCCTGTAGAGCTGTCCCTCTCCATCTCTGGGTCGCCTGTCTTAGGGTCGCTTTGCTTTCTGCTTGCCATGGGCCTGTCAGCAGCCTGGATGGGCTGGGTGGCCTTCCTGCGACCGGCTCCACGCTCAGACTCCGGTTTTGAATTTGTTCGAACGCAGGATGGCGGCCACAGACAGGAAAATAATGATTCAGTGATGCAACTGCAACATACACTCTAAAAAATGCTGGGTTAAAAACAACCCAAGTTGGGTTGAAAATGGACTAACCCAGCAATTGGGTTGTTTTAAGTGAACATTTAACCCAACCGCTGGGTTAAAACAACCCATTCACTGGGTTAAAACAACCCATTTCCTGGGTTAGTCCATTTTCAACCCAACTTGGGTTGTTTTTAACCCAGCATTTTTTAGAGTGTATTACTGTATGTTGCAGCATTCAAACTGCCTATCAGTGTTCAGTCTCTCTGTATTTGATGGGTTTGTGAGCAATTTGAACACAAAGTAGAGGATGTCATTTTGATTCTATCTTAACACTTAACACTTTGTTGCTATTTGTAAAAAAACAAACAACAAAACCGGTTTAAACCAGTGTGAGGTATGTGTGAAGTAAAATAAAGCGTCTGAACTGAGCCATAGTTCAATTCCTTGAAGGAAGGAAGTCTGACATTTAATAAAACAAGCTTCTAGTGCTTTGGCGTTTGATTTAATTTATTCAAAATGTATTTGTATACAATGTAAAAGTATTTATTGTGCTTCATTGTATAAAAGTACATTTTGCATTGCCAAAGCAATAAAATGAACAATTAAAATATAATTTGAGCAAGACAAAAAAAAACATTGCGATAGATAGATAGATAGATAGATAGATAGATAGATAGATAGATAGATAGATTATAAAAAATATTATTATTATAGAAATTGAGTAACAAAATTGATAAAATGTGATAAATTGTCTAACCTTTGCATCGGGAGCATGACATGGGTGTGACACTGCGTGTCTTTTTCAAGATGTCCACTGCTCTCTTGGGATCCCATGGTCGGACCCTTCGTTTCTACGGGCAGGAGTTCCCCTAGAAGAACTGTCCAGGCATGCTGTGGTCTCCACGGATGCCTCTACCACTGGCTGGGGGGCCACGTACAACGGGCATGCAGTCTCGGGTCTGTGGATGGGGCCTCAACTGCATTGGCACATCAACTGCCTTGAGTTGTTAGCAGTACGTCTTGCTCTGGGCCGCCTCAAATCGCCGCTACTAGGCAAGCACGTAACGGTCCGGACGGACAGCACTGCGGCCGCTGCTTACATCGACCGACAAGGGGGTCTACACTCCCGTCACATGTCCCAACTCGCCCGCCTTCTCCTCCTTTGGAGTCAGAAGCATCTGTGGTCGCTTTGCGCCACTCACATTCCGGGCTTGCTCAATCGTACAGCCGACAGCAGGTACTCCCGGGGAAGGGGAGACTCCACCCCCAGATGGTCCAGCTGATTTGTAGGCACTTCGAGACCGCACAGGTAGACACGTTGCACTGCCAGTTGTTTTACTCCCTGACCGAGGGGACCCTCGGCACGAATGTACTAGCACACAGCTATGTTTTTCCCCCAGTGAGTCTTCTCGCACAAACATTGTGCCAACTTTGTCAAGGGAAAGTAACTGGTTTGCAGACAAGCAGATTTCAGCTCCCAGCCATCAATAAAATGAATGGTAAGACTGATATAGGGTTCGCAGGTTCGACTCGTCCATAGATCAGAAAGTTGCAAAGTGCGTTATCTGAAAAAAGCTTCTGTGACAGCTGTTCGCAAACTTTAAAATACAGTTTCGGGAGCGCATCCTGGGCAAAGTATTTACAGCAAGGCAAACTGTAGCGGGTCGATTGTCTTTAGCAGCCGTTTGAAGCCAGGTTTTTCCACGGTACTGACAGGTATCATATCTGTAAAACGTGACCGCCAATGTAATTTCTTCCCACTTTTTACTATTTCTCACTTACTATTACGCAAGATAATGAATCGACTAGCTTTATTTGTTTAGGGATGACAGGCCTATCAGATTTTTCAGCAGATGAAGAGGTCTAGGCCAGTGATGATGGCTCACGGAGTTTCATGCAATGCTCGTACTGCACAGGATGCTGCTTGAGGTGATGAAAGAGATCAGTGGTGCTACCACCATTTATAGCTATTATCTTCTTGCAAATGACAGTATTTTGATTGCTATTCATTATCTGAAAACCAAACCACCCCCATATTTCAGATTGTGCGTTCCTTTTGGAGACTATTTCATCTTCCCCGCCCGTGTCTCTTTCCACACCTTTGTTGTTCGTGGTCTCCATATTTTGCTAATGTGAAAAAAACACCATCCCCCAACTCACGTCTTGTGTGCGGTAATACGTGACGAAAAGGGGATGTAATATTGGACGTTCGGCATGTTCTTTGGGAAAGTATGCTTGAATTTGAAATATTCGATATTCACGATATTTTCAAGTTTTACATTGTTGTCAAAATGATTGCATTACTAGTTTGTGAAGATGTTTGACACGGGTTTTGCTTTTTCCAACTCACGATATAAGCGACTCAAACTCGCAGTGCTTTCAGACGGAGCAGGGTTTAAGTTTGATTTCGATTAATCGTGCAGCCCCAGTAGTCACTAAATTTGGCGATCTCACGAACTCATTAAAACCTGACTAAATCCATTTCATCAATCTGACAGATGTCTTGCCTCTGAGTGATTGATAGTAGGGAAGTCACAAAAACGTATCAGTCTCACCACAGACATAAAAGTAACACAGGAAACCAGGAAGTCATGGGCATCTGCAAATTAGATCAAAAGACTAATAATACTATAGCAACTTATGTAATAACTGCATATAATATAATAATTATTACATTATTATTGTAATAAAAGGTTTATAATGTAATAATTTTTTACATATTATGGTTAACCCTAACCCTTTCCTACTTACAAAGCATGTAGAGGTCTGTAAGTTTTATCATAGGTACACTTCAACTGTGAGAGATGGAATCTAAAACAAAAATCCAGAAAATCACATTGTATGATTTTTAATTAATTAATTTGCATTTTATTGCATGACATAAGTATTTGATCACCTACCAACCAGTAAGAATTCCGGCTCTCACAGACCTGTTCTTTAAGAAGCCCTCCTGTTCTCCACTCATTAACTGTATTAACTGCACCTTTTTGAACTCGTTACCTGTATAAAAGACACCTGTCCACACACTCAATCAAACAGACTCCAACCTCTCCACAATGGCCAAGACCAGAGAGCTGTGTAAGGACATCAGGGATAAAATTGTAGATCTGCACAAGGCTGGGATGGGCTACAGGACAATAGGCAAGCAGCTTGGTGAGAAGGCAACAACTGTTGGCGCAATTATTAGAAAATGGAAGAAGTTCAAGATGGTGGTCAATCTCCCTCGGTCAAGCACCATGCAAGATCTCAGCTCGTGGGGCATCGATAAACATGAGGAAGGTGAGGGATCAGCCCAGAACTACACGGCAGGACCTGGTCAATGACCTGAAGAGAGCTGGGACCACAGTCTCAAAGAAAACCATTAGTAACACACTACGCCGTCATGGATTAAAATCCTGCAGTGCACGCAAGGTCCCCCTGCTCAAGCCAGCGCATGTTCAGGCCCATCTGAAGGTTGCCAATGACCATCTGGATGATCCAGAGGAGGAATGGGAGAAGGTCATGTGGTCTGATGAGACAAAAATAGAGCTTTTTGTTCTAAACTCCACTCACCGTGTTTGGAGGAAGCAGAAGGATGAGTACAACCCCAAGAACACCATCCCAACCGTGAAGCACGGAGGTGGAAAAATCATTCTTTGGGGATGCTTTTCTGCAAAGGGGACAGGACATCTGCACCGTATTGAGGGGAGGATGGATGGGGCCATGTATTGCGAGATCTTGGCCAACAACCTCCTTCCCTCAGTAAGAGCATTGAAGATGGATCGTGGTTGGGTCTTCCAGCATGACAACGACCCGAAACACACAGCCAAGGCAACTAAGGAGTGGCTCCATAAGAAGCATCTCAAGGTCCTGGAGTGGCCTAGCCAGTCTCCAGACCTGAACCCAATAGAAAATCTTTGGAGGGAGCTGAAAGTCTGTATTGCCCAGCGAAAGCCCCGAAACCTGAAGGATCTGGAGAAGTTCTGTATGGAGGAGTGGGATGTCAATTTACACAAATTTCCATGATCGATCTAAATAAAGGGTTTTAATCTAAATAAAGGGCTATAGGATTGTAAAATGAATCGATGTGATTGATCATTTAATTAACTTACTTATTTATCAAATATGAGTAATACAAGTCAACGTGTCACCAACTCCACCTCAGATGTCCACCTCTTCAGAATGTGTGGACGCCGCTTTTCCTGAAACCACGCGCTGAAAACGCCAACTAGACCCAGTAAATTCACAACGATGTATTACAATATTGTTATCTTTATAATGATGTGTAACTTGACAGTCCCAATCATAGTCATTATATGTCACGGTTCATAATCCATGTCTCTTTCTAGTCTCATGTGCTGTTGTTATGTGTGTTTGTGTGGGCGTGCCCATTCATTGGATCATTACCCAGCCAACATGTCCATGTGGGCCCCACGTGGTTTTTATCTGGGCTATATGGGCGTCATCTGGGCATGGGTTTTGAGTGGGCACTTTGATGGGCTGAATGTGGGCCCCATCTTGGATAAAGTTGTGGGGCCCAGTTAGGTTGCCCATTATTGTTTATTTGAGGGTCCCATGTGGGCCACATTTGGGCTATATTTAGAATTGTAAAGTTTTATTGTTTGCAGTTGGTTTTGTTTTTTATACAATTATGGGTAACAGCCTAACCCTATTTTATATATATATATATATATATATATATATATATATATATATATATATATATATATATATATATATATATATATATATATATATATATATACACACACACACACTTCATTAAAATTATTTTTTTAAATAATCTAAAATCACTTGCCTCGTGCAGGCATGGCTTTATCATAATCATGTATGCTTTTTAAGAGAGTGTTCTTGTTAATGTTTTGATAGTATTTTAAACTAATTGTGTCAGGGTTCTGCCCTGGCAGCCTTGTCTGTGTTGTCCTTGTTTAATGTTTCTATGTTTGTGTTGTGTCTAAGCACATGGCTCTGTCTTTGTTTGTGTCTGCCTTGTGTTCCTCTTGTCCCACCTCTTTGTTTCCTGTTACCACGCCCCCTTGTTTAGTCCTTGTCTAGTCCTCATTTCACTAATTGTGCTCACCTGATCCTCATGTGCTTTTCCCTTTTATATTGAGTTCCTTTCCCTCCTTGGTTCGTTGTATGTACATATTCAGTGTTTGCTTGTTCATCTTGCCAAGTCAGTTAGAGATTTAGTGTCTCCTATATTTTTGGCTTTGAGTTTATTTATTTTCAGTTTTTTCCCTTTGTTCCTGAATTTTTAGTCAAGGTTCTATCTTTATTTTGCTCTAGTTTTCTCCAGGCTTTATTTTGGTTTCTCTTTTGTTTTCCCCTTTTTCTAGCTCCAGTTAAATTTAGTTTATCGTTTGTTTCTAGTGTTCTAGTTTCGCCAGTTTTTATTTGCTTGGTTTCCTTTTGTTGTCTTGAGTGTTGTCTTTGTGTTAGTTCCTGCCGCCTCCCTGGGATTCCCTGCCTGCTGGTTCCCTCTGCCTGGTAACTGGACTGGTTCTGAGTGTGTGAGCAGCAAGTACGGATCCCTGCTTCACTGTGTCCTGCCCTGTCTTCTCCACTACCATCTACCTGGTCTGGTCAGTCCTCAGAGGTTCTTCAACCTGCTGTATCTTGGAGCTGGTTCCAGCAGTCACACTCATCCGTCATGTCATTGTTCCCCGTTGGCCCTGCTGTTTGGACTCACTCATCCACTACCCTCTTGTGCCTTGTTGAACTGTCCTGTCAATAAATTATCTTTGTTCACTCTGCATCTGGGTCCTCCATTTCAGAAGTCCTGACAAATTGCCTTTTCTGTCTTTTCTTTCATTACTGTTCTTTAGATATGAAACTGATGGGTCTGCCCAATTCCAGGAGTGATGGACTGAAGAATTTTCAATGCTCATGTCCTGTGTGACTTTTATTTTCTTGTTTTTTTTCTTATGATCAATAAAAAGGTGATTTGCAAATTCTGAGTTGAAAGTCATTTTTTTCACAGTAGAATTTTTTTCATGTAATTTAAATTATTAAGGTCAGGTACAGGTTTAGTAAAACATAGATTAACTTAAAGTTGGCAGGGTTTGATAGTTTATTTTGCAAATCAGCACATTAATTTCACTTACAGGAATAAAAATACATATAAATGGGGCCCAGTTCTCACCCACTGGGGTCCCACAAAAAACCCCATAGAGGGGCCATTTGTGGGCCCAGTGGTATCACCCATTTGGGCCCCATAAGGGTTCTGTATGTGGCCCACTTTGGCCCCATTTATTAGAACCCATATGGGACCCTATAATGAATACATAAATGGGCCCCACTTAGAGCCCACTATGGACCCATCACATGCCCCTATGGGCTAACACACATGGGGCCCATGTGGAGCCGATGGACAAAATTCTATGGGCCCCACTTGGGTTGCCCATGTAGGGCCCAAGTGACAGCCCATCAAAAACCCATATGGGGCCCACATGGCAATGTTGGCTGGGTAGCTACCCGGCTCATCAGTCCCAACACCAGCTGCAGCTCATATCATCTGCCTATATAAACTCATCACTTTCTCATCTCTTGTTTGTGAGTCCCCGGTGTGTTTGTTCCAGTCTGTGTTCGAGTCCTGTGCCTTCCTTGTTCCTGTTAATTTTCCTGTGGTTTTGGATTCGTCGTCACCTGGTCTTCACACTCTGCACTCTTCACTGTTGTTATCTGGCCATCGGAGTCCCTGCGCCGCTAGCCTGCTCCATTGTGACTTCCTTTGTGTACGTCATCAATCCTACATTAAAAGAGTTTTCTCGCACCTGCTTTCATCTCTGTGTCGTGACAGAACAATCGGACCAAGAGATGAGAAAGTGATGAGTTTATATAGGCAGATGATATGAGCTGCAGCTGGTGTTGGGACTGATGAGCCGGGTAGCTAATTATCCAATGAATGGGCACGCCCACACAAACACACATAACAACAGCACATGAGACTAGAAAGAGACATGGATTTATGAACCGTGACATTATAAGTTTAGTATAAATGTATTGCTGTTAGAGCTGCATGCACTGACGCTGATCACCGGCACGCTTCACAACTGCATACATTTTTTAACCAGATTCATCCTATATGAGATTTAAAAAATCAGCTATAGATAGGCCCACACAGAATAAACACATATTACAGTTTACATTTGCAGAAAGCAAAAGACTGCGAATGCACATGCACAAAGGTTTCTGTACCAAATATTACATTCTGTTTTTCTGATGTATCAAACTCTTATGTCATGCAATAATATACAAATGAATTACTTAAAAATCATACAATGTGATTTTCTGGGTTCTTGTTTTAGATTCCGTCACTCACAGTTGAAGTGTACCTATGATAAAAATTACAAACTTCTACATGCTTTGTAAGTGGGCAAACCTCCAAAATCGGCAGTGTATCAAATACTTGTTCTCCCCACTGTGTGTGTCATAATGTACCTCAAACTGAATAGTATCACTGAGAAACGTCCTGCTCAAGGTTGAATAACTAGTTCTTCCAATGTTTTGTCATCGATTCGGGCTCATGCTGGGATTGTTGTAAAATCGATGACATCATTACTGTCTAAGAAGCCTACGGACGGAGCTGGAGTTCAGTTATGGGAAATGGGCATTTGTTTCCGAAATGCGCTGTACGCGGTAGACCAATCACAACAGACTGGGTCATCTGACCAATCAGAGCAGAGTAGGCTTGTGGAAAGGAGGGATTTAGAGAGACTGATTCATCCTTCGAGTCGTTTGAGAATCATTGGACATTGTGGTGATGTGCAATGTATATTATGAGAAAAGTAAACTGTTTTTTGACCTTTGAGGCATGTAAACCTGTTGTTGGAGACCTCCAAAACTAAATTAGGGAACTTTAAAATAGCATAATAGGGGCACTTTAAGTGTTTTAGTTGACCGTATTACTCACTCATGAAGACAGTCCCTTGCCACCACCTGCTGGTGTAACAATGTAACTGCACTGACTGACAGCCTGCAATTACATTCAGTTTTATAGGCTCTTTAATAAGCCTAAGTAATATGGATAATGTTTTGTGTAAGCTCTGTTTAAAAAAAAAAAGCCTATTGACTGACAGGGAAGAGAAGAAATTGTTGAATAAAGAGGTTATTTTTGTTTTTCGCAGCATAACATTATGGTATATAAAGACTGTGGACATATATTCAAAAACAATGACAGATTAGACAAATGTTGCATGTTGTAAAAATGCAAAATGGTCAGATTATCAGTGATTAAATTCCATTCTGTTTCTCACACAAACCTCAAAAGACTTGAAATAGCTGTAGTACACATTACATTTACAGTATTCATTTAGCTATGGCACACAAGTCTTGTAGTTATTTTATTGTTGCTTGGTTTTTTATTTTATTTTTACACACAACACAGATCTTGTGGCATTTTTAACCTGACATGAGTAAGCAAATCCAAAAGAGCCCTCTCTAGTTTAATGTGCATATGCAAAATCAAAATAGACCTCATTAGTTCCACTGATGAAGGTACATCAATATTTCTTTACACAAATAAACTTTTTCTTTTTTTTACAAGAAGCATCAAACCAAGATTGAAAGTTGCCATTCCCATCTCCCAGACTAGCACAGTTCTCTCCAGACGGATCCTCTACTCTCCAGTTATCAGGTTCACTCTGCCCTCCATTGAACCAGAACCTTTAACACACAAACAATCTGGACTTGAAAACATTTTACTTTCTTGCAATAATTTTATAAAACAGCTGAAGTTTAGGTCATCACATTTTTGTTGTATTTGTTGTTTCACAACTTGTCATACATTCACAATTATGTTATTTATCATTTAAACTACATTGATTATTTTTTGAGTAGATTTATGATGTCACACATGCAGAGTACTTACTGTACTCCAGTTTCATTGAGAGTTTGGTTATTCACCCAAACCCAGTGTCCTTCAGTGTCCAGATCATTGAGACCAATCCAGTGCGTCACTTTAATTTTAGAGACCAGGAAAGCCTAAAGGAGAAAATTTGGTTTGGTTATGTTACAGATATCATTACATACAATACAGATGCCAAACTCACGCCGGAAACACTTCATATACAACTTGGGTTAACACAATTTCCTGTAACACCGCAGCTGAATACCAGTGCAGGAAACTTGTGGTTTCATCCTTCCTGCAGGTTTTGGCCATTTTATATTTCCACTCATATTCATTTCATTTTATGTGGACTGGTTACACAAACAGTGATCATACCAATAATCTGGACTGTAATCCACCCTGCATCACACTGAATGAAATCCAATCCTTGTTTCTTACTCTTTTTGGGGTGCTGCTGAATCCAAACATAGTGTTTTGCTTTTGCACATCACCTTTTTTTTTTTAAAGGAGGCTGAAATGCTGTTTCATGCATACTGAGCTTTTTACACTGTTAAAGACTTGGATTCCCATGCTAAACATGGACAAAGTTTCAAAAATTAAGTTGGACGTTTTTTGTTGAAAGTTTTTTTCGAATATGGGTCTGTGTGATGTCAAATGGGGCGGAATTTCCTTATACGGGTCCTAAGGGCACTTCTCCCGGAAGAGTGCGTGCGCACCCATAGACTAGAGCGAGAGAGCAAAAGCAGTACGCCCATCAAAGCGCTTTGCTTGTTTTTTTGGTTTTGGTTGTCAGGGCAAGACAACCATATACAGCTTTCCAAAGAACCCAGCGTTAATGGGACAGTGGATGGAGTTTGTTTTTTTGGAGCAACAATGGAGTTGTGCAAGTGTTTTGTTTGTTCCCTGCATTTCGGTTTTATAAACAAGGCCCAGTTCGACACCGGATTTGTAGCTCGTCTAATGCTGAAAGATGGAGCAGTCTGAGCGATTAAGGTTCACGGTCGTGACTCGTGTTTTGGAAGCAGGCGGTGAGTAAAACTGCTTCAAATGTCTTTGTGTTGTTAGCTATCGACTATTCCATTGTTTTTCTATGTAAACACGCACTAGTCTGACGTGCAAAACCGTTACGCTTGCTACTGCTAACATTAAATCACATATAATAGTCCATAAACCAAATTATATCCTCATAAACCATGAGTAAAAGTAAATGTTGTAAAACTCGCACATGACAAGCCGCTAAGCAAGTATATAAGTTACAGTTACAGTACATACCATTGAGACGTCCTGCTGGAGTCGTCGTTGCTGCTTCTCCTGTTCAATTTCAGCCTCTAGATCTGATTCTGGATCATATATGTATGGCTAAATCTGATTGATCTCCATGGATTATTTAGGATAATGTTTTTTTCCTCACATTTAAGGATGTCACAGCTTTCAGACGCTCTCAACGCAATAGCTGAGCGCGCTCGAGACTCTTTAGCCCCGCCAACACAATACGCCTCCAGCCGTTCGTTTTTTTTTCAACAGCGTATCTTTCTTTTATAAATATAATAAAACTAAAGACTTTTCGGAGATATGAAGGATGCAATACTACTCTATAGGAACTCAAGATTGACATGAGATTGACTGAAACTGAGTGTTTCACCCACCCTTTAAACAAGTGTGAAATGCATCTCATAGCAATTTTGCTTTCGACAACCAAAAGACTCTCACTCTTCCTCTGAGTAAGGTTACAACTATCTGTTCAGTTCTCAACTGATTTTCACATATATGACATTATTTTATGTCTAATCCTGATTTCAAGGTTAGAATTACAGATAAAAATGCAAACAATACACAGATGTTTTTTGCTGCATCTGTGGGTGTTTTACAATATCCAAACAGCGACGGAAAATTACAAATTTTGTGAATTTATAAACTTTCTTTTATGTAAAGATCGCCATCTGATTGCGATCATCGGCTTGATCGGGGAGCAAACCAGTAAACTTGATCCATCGCAGCATTTTTGTTTCCATAACACAGAGGCGGCGTTCTACTTCTTTCACCATGGGCTAACACTCAGTAAAGAGCAACAGGACGGATAACAGTACGGTAGATCTTCGACTTGAGACTGTCACTGGTCTTCCTATTGCATGTGAAGCTAGCCGTCATGCGGCACTTCAGCCAGGCAGCCGCGCAGTGACTTCATGGTTCAGGCTTCCATCAACTGCGATCATTGAGCTGACATACTTGGATGTCTCAGTTCTTGGTAGTCTTGCTGTCAATCTTGATCGTACCATGCTCGTTCAGGTCTGTCGTCATGTACTCTTTTTAAGCATTGAGGTGTAGGCTGAAAGTTGCCAGCCGATTGCTCCAGGCCTGAACATTTTGCTTGAGGCTGGCTTTCTCTTCAGCAGCATGCATAATAATAATAATAATAATAATAATAATAATAATAATAATTTGTTACATTTATATGGAGGTTTTCTGCGTACTCAAAGCACTTTACATACAGAAGGGGGGGAATCTCCTCAACCACCACCAATGTGCAGCATCCACCTGGATGATGCGACGGCAGCCATATTGTGCCAGAACGCCCAACACACACCAGCTGATTGGTGGAGAGTAGACAGAGTGATGAAGCCAATCACTATATGGGGATGATTAGGAGGCCATGATGAACAGAGGACAATGGGCAAATTTGGCCAGGATGCCGGGGTTACACCCCTACTCAGTCGATATCGATAATTATCACGATAAATGTAAAATATTTCTTTCTTTCAAATTTAAAGGCAGATTTTTGCTCCTAAGTGAAAGTTGTACACTGTAAAAAATGTTTTGGGAAAAATTGTGAAAATTGATCATTACATATTGGCCCAATAAATGACTTCCAAATAATTATCCCCATGCAAAAAGATGCATTGTACTAATCATAGCTTAAGGTCTTCACTCAAAATTAAAATTGTATATTCACAAAACATATTTAATATTCATATTCATCTCACTAGAGTTCAAAAACCCTTATGATGACAAATAAAACGAGGACCGTGACGTCGCCCGGTACGGCGCAGCCGGGGCCCCACCCTGGAGCCAGGCCTGGGGTTGGGGCTCGTATGCGAGCGCCTGGTGGCCGGGCCTTCCCCCACGGGGTCCGGCCGGGCTCAGCCCAAAGGAGCGACGTGGGGACACCTTCCCGTGGGCCCACCACTCGCAGGAGGGACCGTAAGGGGCCGGTGCAAAGAAAATCGGGCAGCAGTCGAAGGCGGGGGCCTAGACGACCCGATCCCTGGACACAGAATCTGGCTTTTGGGACATGGAATGTCACCTCGCTGGCGGGGAAAGAGCCTGAGATTGTGCGTGAGGTTGAGAGGTTCCGACTAGAGATAGTCGGAATCACCTCCACGCATGGCTTGGGCTCTGGAACCACACTCCTCGAGAGGGGATGGACTCTTCACCACTCTGGAGTTGCCCATGGTGAGAGGCGGCGGGCTGGTGTGGGTTTGCTTATAGCCCCCCAGCTCTGCCGCCATGTGTTGGAGTTTACCCCGGTGAACGAGAGGGTCGTTTCCCTGCGGCTTCGGCTCGGGGATAGGTCTCTCACTGTTGTGTGTGCCTACGGGCCAAACAGCAGTGCAGAGTACCCGACCTTCTTGGTGTCCCTGGGAGGGGTGCTGGAGAGTGCTCCGACTGGGGACTCCGTCGTTCTACTGGGGGACTTCAACGCCCACGTGGGCAATGACAGTGAAACCTGGAGGGGCGTGATTGGGAGGAACGGCCCCCCTGATCTGAACCCGAGTGGTGTTCAGTTATTGGACTTCTGTGCTAGTTACAGTTTGTCCATAACGAACACCATGTTCAAGCATAAGGGTGTCCATCAGTGCACATGGCACCAGGACACCCTAGGTCGTAGGTCAATGATCGACTTTGTGGTCGTTTCATCTGACCTGCGGCCGTATGTCTTGGACACTCGGGTGAAGAGAGGGGCGGAGCTGTCAACTGATCACCACCTGGTGGTGAGTTGGATCCGATGGCGGGGGAGGAAGCTGGATAGACTCGGTAGACCCAAACGTACTGTGAGGGTCTGCTGGGAACGTTTGGCCGAGTCTCCTGTCAGAGAGATCTTCAACTCCTGCCTCCGGCAGAGCTTCGACCAGATCCCGAGGGAGGCTGGAGATATTGAGTCCGAGTGGACCATGTTCTCCACCTCCATTGTCAAAGCGGCTGCTCGGAGCTGTGGACGCAAGGTCTCCGGTGCCTGTCGAGGCGGCAATCCCCGAACCCGGTGGTGGACACCGGAAGTAAGGGATGCCGTCAAGCTGAAGAAGGAGTCCTATCAGGCCTGGCTGGCTTGTGGGACTCCTGAGGCAGCTGACAGGTACCGGCAGGCTAAACGGACTGCAGCCCGGGTGGTTGTGGAGGCAAAAACTCGGGCCTGGGAGGAGTTCGGTGAGGCCATGGAAAAGGACTATCGGCTGGCCTCGAAGAGATTCTGGCAAACCGTCCGGCGCCTCAGGAGGGGGAAGCAGTGCCCTACCAACGCTGTTTACAGTGGCGATGGGCGGCTGTTGACCTCAACTGGGGATGTTGTCGGACGGTGGAAGGAATACTTCGAGGATCTCCTCAATCCCGCCGTCACGTCTTCCATTGGGGAAGCAGAGGCTGGGGGCTCAGAGGAGGACTCGTCCATCACCCAAGCTGAAGTCACCGAGGTGGTCAAGAAACTCCTCGGTGGCAAGGCACCGGGGGTGGATGAGATCCGCCCTGAGTACCTCAAGTCTCTGGATGTTGTGGGGCTGTCTTGGCTGACACGCCTCTGCAGCATCGCGTGGCAGTCGGGGACAGTGCCTCTGGTATGGCAGACCGGGGTGGTGGTCCCTCTTTTTAAGAAGGGGGACCGGAGGGTGTGTTCCAACTATAGGGGGATCACACTTCTCAGCCTCCCCGGGAAAGTCTATGCCAGGGTACTGGAGAGGAGAATTCGGCCGATAGTGGAACCTCGGATTCAGGAGGAACAGTGTGGTTTTCGTCCTGGTCGTGGAACACTGGACCAGCTCTATACCCTCTACAGGGTGCTGGAGGGTTCATGGGAGTTTGCCCAACCAGTCCACATTTGTTTTGTGGATTTGGAGAGGGCATTCGACTGTGTCCCTCGTGGCGTCCTGTGGAGGGTGCTGGGGGAATATGGGGTCCGGGGTCCTTTGCTGAGGGCTGTCCGGTCCCTGTATGACCGAAGCAGGAGTTTGGTCCGCATTGCCGGCAGTAAGTCAGACTTGTTCCCGGTGCATGTTGGACTCCGGCAGGGCTGCCCTTTGTCGCCGGTTCTGTTCATAATTTTTATGGACAGAATTTCTAGGCGCAGCCAAGGGCCGGAGGGTGTCAGGTTTGGGGACCACACGGTTTCGTCTCTGCTCTTTGCGGATGACGTTGTCGTGTTGGCCCCTTCTAACCAGGACCTTCAGCATGCACTGGGACGGTTTGCAGCCGAGTGTGAAGCGGCTGGGATGGGGATCAGCACCTCCAAATCTGAGGCCATGGTCCTCAGTCGGAAAAGGGTGGCTTGCCCACTTCAGGTTGGTGGAGAGTTCCTGCCCCAAGTGGAGGAGTTCAAGTATCTAGGGGTCTTGTTCACGAGTGAGGGGAGGATGGAACGGGAGATTGACAGACGGATCGGTGCAGCTTCTGCAGTAATGCGGTCGATGTACCGGTCTGTCGTGGTGAAGAAAGAGCTAAGCCGTAAGGCGAAGCTCTCGATTTACCGGTCAATCTACGTTCCTACTCTCACCTATGGTCATGAGCTTTGGGTCATGACCGAAAGGACAAGATCCCGGATACAGGCGGCCGAAATGATCTTTCTCCGCAGGGTGGCTGGGCGCTCCCTTAGAGATAGGGTGAGAAGCTCAGTCACTCGGGAGGAACTCGGAGTAGAGCCGCTGCTCCTCCACATCGAGAGGGGACAGCTGAGGTGGCTCGGGCATCTGTTCCGGATGCCTCCTGAACGCCTTCCCGGGAAGGTGTTTCGGGGATGTCCAACCGGGAGGAGGCCCCGGGGAAGACCGAGGACACGCTGGAGGGACTATGTCTCCCGGCTGGCCTTGGAACGCCTCGGTGTCCCCCCGGAAGAGCTAGAGGAAGTGTCTAGGGAGAGGGAAGTCTGGGCATCTCTGCTTAGACTGCTGCCCCCGCGACCCGGTCCCGGATAAGCGGAAGAAGATGGATGGATGGATGGATGGATTCATCTCACAAAGACGTTGGTGAGTATTTAGCACTGAAATTATTCTCCAGAGTTTTGCTTTATGACCCGGTATGAAGTTTAAAAGACATTTTGTAGAATCACAAGTTCATGCATTCATTGGTTTCATGCGTGTGTTCTCGTTTACCTCGTTTACTCTAATGGTAGCCAATAGTTTTATTTTCCTTGTGTCTTATATGTCTAAAACAATAGGTAATAAGTAAACTTGTTGGTAAATTAAATTGTTCCATTGGCTCAACATATTATTTCTAATTGAGCCCATGATAACAGACTGTTGCCACAATGGATAAAATTCAATTCACAGAAATTCAATTTGGCCAATTGAAAAATTTAGATGCGGTCGCTCACTAGAAAATTTTGAATTGGAGAGGCCTTCAATTTTTTACATGTAGAAACCAGACTCTTAATTGTGGTTTTAAACTACTCCTTATTGTCAGAATATGACAAACACTTGAATTCCTTACACTTTTCCAGCCATTTTTCCTTAAATACATTTCTTAATAGAAAAAATGAATGTCTTAGTTTCTGCATGTGCTAACGGGTGATATTGTTTCTAGTCATGAAACAGGTTTGTGTCGCCTGACTTTGGCATATATCTTCAGCTGCAGTATTAATAATATTATAATAGTATATTAATAATATTACATGCTTTGTCTTAGAAATGCACATTTGACAGTGAGTTGACAGTATTAGTAGTATAATGAGTTAGGAGGATGCAATAAGTACATTTATGTTTTTCGCTGAATGCACACGCTTCTCACTGGATCTCACAGCACTGTTTAGTGTTCGAGTGACCGAGACCGATCAGAGTAAATGGATCTGCTGTAGTGAGCTTGCGCTGCTGCTTGGACTTTGACCTGAGCCGTCTGTGTGGCGCAGTTCAAATGACTAACAATTCGTGCTACATTTAATCAACAAATTCGTCGTCTTTGGGTAATAACTAACGGCTAGTTTCACTTTTGATTTAACGTTCGTGGCCACTTTCACTAATTTTTTCCTTCTCGTGTCGAGTTTTCTTTACCAGTAGAGCATGTTCTGGTTAAAAGCTGCACGCTGACTGGCTCTAACTGGCTCGCGTTTATTTCTGCTGTGTGATTGGGTTTTAGAGTAATCTATATTGAGTCCAGAGCTTATCGACACAAATTTTATCGCGATTTGATATGATATAGTTTATCGGCCCAGCCCTAGTTCTTAGTAGGGCTGGGTATTGAAACAAATTTCACGATTCGATTTCCACTCACAAGCTTTCGATTTGATTATGATATCGATTTTGGTTCAGTTCGATTCAATATCGATTATTGTGCATATATATCAGATACAGTACATGGCAAATTTTCTTGAGGAAAAAAAAATTCCTAACTAATGTGGAAACTATACATGGTAGTCAGTTGGTACATTACTAATATTGAAGGTTAACATTAACTGATTTAAATACAAACATAAATACACTCAATTATGTTTTTTTTTATAATAATAAAGTTATGATACTAACTTTACAATTACATAATCATATTTCTACTCCAATATGTAGAATTGTATAATTACAAAGTTAAACATTTTAATGATGGCAATCATATAGACTTGACGGATTTATTAAAACATGCATTAATATGGAAGAACATTAAAAAAGATAATGAATAGCCCATGTAATACTGTATGGTGCATATATTTATCAAAATGCTCATCTCCAGAGTTAATTTTTCTTGCTGACTAACGAGGAGTCTCTGAATCTGGTCTCTTTATGGACACTGGATATGGTTTTTCTGAGGTAAATATGACATTACATGACATTATTCACAAGCTGTTTTACTGGCGTCTTTCCGCGGTTGAAACACTGATTGAGTGATTAAATGTGACGTGATAAAGATTTCAGTGCGTTGTACTAATCTTTTAACATACCTTGACGTTCATTCATGTTTATTTCGCGGTATTTATTTTTTAATATTTCGTAATAAAATGGACATAATTTGAAATCTGAGACTTTGTATCTTATCAAAAGTAACAAAGCACAAAGATTAGTGTGATTTATTGGATGGGAGGGGCTCTACAAAGTTACGTTCATTCATCAACTGAAAACATGATGACTAATCGATTCTTGGGATTTAAAAATCGGCTCATAAAAATGAGAATCGATTAAAATCGAGAAATCAATTTTTTTTTTTACCCAGCCCTAGTTCTTAGTTCATGTCAGATGGGCTCATGGGGAACATGGTCGAATGCCTTTGCAGAGGCTTTTGTTTTTCTCGATGCTTCTCAGCATTATCAAATTAGGTCATATTTCTTTTCAAGATGCGGGGCTGTTTAATCTTTGTGTTCATTTTGCTTACATACTGTATAATATAAATTAATTAATAATTGATCTGACTTGCCTGTTCTGATTGGCTGGTTATGGTCACCAGATCGGCTCCTTTTGAAACACAGACATCTCGACTGCTCGTCCAGTTCAGTTTATCAGAGCTGAATGAATACAGCTTTCCACGACAAGCTATCCAGCCGTCCACAGAGACATTACAAGACTGAGCTGTGATTAATGAATTAAAAAAGACATTTAAACATTTCATTATTTAGATCATAAGGGTCTAATCAAACTTCAGTTCCTTGTGCTTTCCTTGCACTTTAAAAAGTGAAAGAGAGAGAGAGAAATGCGCTCTGCAGCAGAAAGACTTTGATGAAATTACAGCCAGAGTTTGTTCCTGTAAGTCATGTCAGTTTGCATACACAAGTTTAGACAAAATGTGATGCTTAACAAAACAGTTATAAAAAAATACACAAGCCAACTCACCAACACAAAGGGAGAGCGTTTCTTTAACTCTGGTGTCATTGGTTTTAAGTTCCTTTAGTTCTCTCATAACTTGAAGAAAATGGGAAGAATAAAGTTACTCACATGGTCAGTTCAGTGAAAAATGTTTATGAAATATTAATGCTTTCTCACTTGTACTGTTCATCTCTTGAGCTGATTTTAAATCGGCAAGCGTATTGACATCTGATTAAAGAGAAAACAATAGCAGCAGAAATGATGACAAAGGACGACCTCGCTGTCTATTACAGTTTGAACAATCGGGCAATATAAGTCAAAGGAGAGATATTAAAAGTATAAAGTTTACTAAACTACAAAATTGCACACCTAAGATTGAAATAATCAACAAAAGTTTGAATGAATTTGTACATTAATGCTTCAGGCTGAATTAACTGCAGTTTAATATGAAGGTTTAGTGGTTTAGAAAAAACTAGAGCTTTCAATTTAAAATGTTCACTTATTACAATTATATTGTATTATTGTTTATTATTTTTTAAATCAACTTAATTATTTTAGGCATCAGAAACTTAATTTTCAATGTAATATCCAGACAAACTACATATATATTGTTGTATTTAGGTGATCAGCCACAGCGGATACAAAGCCACAAAGGATAACGCAACAGGACGGCTAACATGTTCACAGGCCTTAAATGTCTCACAATACAATCATGCACAGCTTCATTAACAAAAGAAAATAAATGCTGTGTTTGACAATGCTTGCTTAATTTGCAGTTTAAAACAGCTTTGTCAGAGAAAAGTATGATTTTGAAAAATAAAATAATTCTATTGCATCACTACTGAGATGTTTCTGCTCTACACTATAGATAAAGTAAATGCACCCTGAACAGAGTGCAGCCTGAATGCACCCTGAACAGAGCAAAGATCTAGTATCAGATATACTCACAAATCATCCAGAGAGCACAGAGACCTCCGAGAGCAAGAACAAGAGAGAAACCCAGAAGAGTCAGAAGAACTTTAGTCCACTTAGGAGAAGTGACCGCTCTCTCTTGCTCTTGGTTTTGAAGAGAGATACCTGGGGTCATGAATGGTGTTAAAATATTCCAAAGATTATATTTTACAAAATAAGTTGGGCTCTAAAATTGCTATAAAACCAAAGCTATATGTCTAAACAAGCTGTGTTCCAAATTTTAAGTTGATTTCACAAATATTTAGTCAGCTAAAGTTAAAGTACTGTTTCCATTGTAAAGCAATGTCCAATACCAAAAATGTTCTTACTTGGTGAATTTGGAGTGTTTAAGCTTTCGAATGATGGTGCGTTTATGATGAATACACAAATATGTGAAGGGGAAAAAAGCAATAATAAAAGCGCAGCAAATGTCCTGTATCAGTACACTGACCTTAAACAGGCTAAATAGTGTGAGATGAAGCATTTTACACAAGTCTTTCTGCTGTGATAAATCTTCCTAAAACGTTCTTAAACTCCCTGTCATATCATCTAATGCAGAACTGAGCAGAATATATATATATATATATATATATATATATATATATATATATATATATATATATATATATATATATATAATATATATATATTAGTGGTGGGCCGTTATCAGCATTAACGTGCTGCGTTAACGCGAGACTCTTATCGGGCGATAAAAAAATAACGTTGTTAATCTATTCTCAAAGTTGGGTTGGGAGCTGGGTCTATACTACGCAAGCTATGGTGACTTTCACCTTGATATTTTAGCGCGGATGTACACCTAGCCGAAATGCACTGTAGGGGGCGAGAGAACGAGTCTTCGAACCTGTGTGTATGCCTACTAGTGTTGTCAAAAATATCCATATTTCGCTATGTATCGATACTGAAATATCTGAAACGATACAATACTCATTTTCTACAGTATCGATATCAGCTGCGTTCTCCTCTCCGACCGACAGCGAGTGACACACACCCGCCTCCTCTCATTCAGTCGGTTAATCCTCTGAACATTGCGAACGGGTGTTCTGCTGGACTTTTGTTAGTATTGGTGTGACCGGTCTGAATTTCGCGCGGGGTTGCTTATAACGTTAATTCTACTAATTCCTGCAGATTTCACGCTCGCATCTGAAGCGCACACACACATACCGTAATAATGCCGCCTCTGACATACAAGTGCAAAAATGAGCTCCTTTTTCCAGCTTATTAATGGTCAAATACACTCAAAAATGTCTCAATGCCCATCTTGGTGAGTTTTAACGTAAACACAGTCGTAACCAGGGGCCCATTCTTCGTACCTCGCTAACTCAGTTAGCCGGATTTGATTGTTGACGATTTGGCATGATCTTGGATTGTTTGGTTCTTCGACGCTCATCCTGGACTTGCTGTCATAGCAACAGGTCCGTAAGATTAAACCTGCTCGCGAGCGGCTTATTTCATGTAAACAGGATTAGATTGCATCTTGAGGTGATACTTAAAATCTGTCCCAGCCGCTGCTACTTTATTACAAGAGTTCATTACTGAACCAGGGGCAATAATAATCATTTTAAATAATAATAATATACAAATTTTATATTGTATATGTATATGAGAATGTATATAATATTATAATGTTGTGTAGACTATAATACATAGACACAGCCACTTGATTGAGCGATTTATTTGTGATGGAATAATTACTTTATAATTTTATTGGAGGTTTGCACACATGTTGTACAGTAAATCTGAGCCGTGCAATAATTTAAGTGATGACGGATATTATGGGATGGCTTGATGCAGCGCAGGAGATGCAGAGAATTTGATCTTGACCCTTAAGAAACTTTAATACTGTCACGTTACAAATCTGCTTCAAATTGAATTCAAAATTGAATTACAACATTGAAATAAAAATGTAAAGGGTGTACAAATACTGTATAAAATCGTGAATATAAATAATTGGCAATTTTAATTAAATGATGTCATTACGTTGCTGTCTTGACGCCAGCCAATCGCTGCATTGCTGATCATGGTTTCGAGTATCGATGCATCTGCCCTCTTCAGGGAAAACAAGAACGCGTAGTGATCTTAGATCATTTAATCCAGATATTTAAATCCAATCCGCAAATTAGTTTGAAGAACCAAATTAGCCAGACATCAGTTATCACGATTAAAAGATCTGGGATCTGTCAAATCATCTCAGATGTATTAAGCGAGGTACGAAGAACGGACCCCAGCTCACAGGAACAGTGTTTGGATATGGGTGCGTCAGGTCTTAAAGGGACAGAAGTTATTTATTATTCAAACTACAAAAAGACAAACGATCACTTACGAGCACACATATTCTGAATGCCTTCGAGCAAATGAGCCATTTTAATCTAGATTAATTTTGGAATAAATAAAAATATATGCCCACCACTAATATACATATATATATATATATATACACTGTAAAAAAAAAAGGTTCTATATGGCACCAAAAATGGTTCTTGGCTCGTAATCATAGGGGAACCTTTTTTTGTGCTATATAGCACCAATTTTGGTGCTTCAGTGGTTCTTCAGCAGTTCTTCAGAGGTTCTATATAGCACCTTAGTCAAAGAACTGGTGAAGAACCTCTGAAGAACCGCTGAAGAACCACTGAAGCACCAAAATTGGTGCTATATAGCACAAAAAAGGTTCCCCTATGATTACGAGCCAAGAACTATTTTTGGTGCCATATAGAACCTTTTTTTTTTGAGTGTGTATATATATAACATCTTACCTCTGTACAGAGAGCAGTTTCCATCTGAAGCTGTTTCTGAAGGCATGTAATCAACATTTTCGTAGATTGAATCCATTTCTTTAACCTGACAAAATGTGTGAGTGTTTGCTGGAAACAAGGAAGCCACGGAAATATTACTACTGTTGTTACATGTAATATGTACAGACAAAAGAAGTAAGCAAATGGAGGAAAAAGAACAAACATTTTGAATTGCCTGTATAAAGACATTCAATTTGAAAACAGCCTCGTCCTTTTACATTTAACAAATATTTAAAGAAGACTGTTTCTTTACACACAATAATATGCAATACATACTGGTGTTGAGGTACTGTTCGCTCGAATGCGTCTGTGTGCATCTGTGCTCATACTACTGTAGAGACACGCAGGAAGACAAAACCTCAAACTCACATCTTAAGAAAGATTGTGGTTGTATCTAGTATCTCAAAGTTCAATGTGGGAAAAGCATGTACAACCCATGAAACGTTTGTCCTTTTTCTACATATTTGGTCTCTGGACAGTTACCAGTATTGGGTGAAGCTGATGTAATGCAACAAACAAGTATGACAATTTTAATAATAGTTGAAAAACTATTATTACACCGATCAGGCATAACATTATGACACTGATCTCTTCATCACGGATGTTCTGCTTGGAAACCTTGGGTCCTGCCATCCATGTGGATGTTACTTTGCCATGTACCACCTACCTAAGTATTGTTGCAGACCATGTACACCCTTTCATGGAGACGGTGTTCCCTGGTGGCTGTGGCTCTTTCAGCAGATAATGCGCCTGCCACAAAGCAAAAATGGTTCTGGAATGGTTTGAGGAGCACAACAACGAATTTGAGGTGTTGACTCGGCCTCCAAATTGCCCAGATCTCAATCCAATGGAGCATCTGTGGGATGTGCTGAACAAACAAGTCCAATCCATGGAGGTGCCACCTCGCAACTTACAGGACTTAAAGTAAATGGTGAATGGTAAATGGACTGCATTTATATAGCGCTTTCAACAGACCCATGGCCATCCAAAGCTCTTTACATATTGCCTCACATTCACCCATTCATACACCGACAGCGGTGTCAGCCATTCAAAGCACCATCCAGCTCGTCGGGTGCGGTTGGGGTTAGGTGTCTTGCTCATGGACACCTCGACACTTGATCAGGTGGAACCGGGGATTGAACCACCAATCTTCCTGTTTTTTAGACAACCTACATCGGCCCCAGCAGCAGCCTTCACCCGGTCCGGGTCGTGGAGGACGCCGTAGGAAGGCACCCCAGTTCGCTCAGCCCGCCCCGAGCCACGCTAAACACCAGGCCAAGCGGCTCCTGAGACGGACGGCTCCGGGATGGGAACATCTTTCCAGGAGATGGCAGCAGGGCCACTCCTTCCCCCGGTGGAGGGCCGGGGGAGAATCCCTAATGTGGCACCCTAATACAGCACCCTAATGTGGTTAAAGAAAGAATTGACATTCCCATCCCTGAGCCCCCAGAGACTGGTGACGGCAGTGTGCGCCGCCCCCCGGGCCACGCTGCTCTCGTCCCTCTCTGTCGCCAGCCTCCTTTCAGAACAGACCCCAGTGGAACGTGCATCCTTCCCTGGTCTCCTCTCTCAGGATGCAGCCGTTAACCGTGCCCCCACACCGGGACGCCCAAACACCTCCCACGTCCGGGCCAGTAACGCTGCCTCGCTGCCCCACCCTGGGTACTTCTGTGGTCCGAATGACCCCGCTGATGCAGTTCCTGGGAGCCTGGCTTCAGCTTCCGGGACTGTCCCGCTGGGTCGCGAAGACTATCAGGCGCGGCTACGTGATTCAGTTTGCGCAGGCGCCTCCCTGCTTCCGGGGAGTCCGCTGCACTATGGTCGGGGCCAATGCCCCTGTCATGCGTGCAGAGATTGCCACCCTACTGGCGAAGGGTGCGATCGAGCCTGTCCCTCCAGCCGAGATGAAGTCCGGGTTCTACAGCCCCTACTTCATTGTACCCAAGAAAACCGGTGGGTTACGACCAATCCTGGATCTGCTCATTTTGAAACGATACCTTCACAGGCTTCCGTTCAAGATGTTGACAGCGAAATGCCTTTTCGAATGCGTTCCTCTGGACAATTGGTTTGCAGCGATCGACCTGAAGGACGCCTACTTCCATGTCTCCATCCTACCTTGATACAGACCGTTCCTACGGTTTGCTTTTGAGGGGTGGGCATATCAGTACGCGGTCCTCCCATTCGGGCTAGCTCTGTCCCCTCGCGTCTTTACGAAGATTTTCGAGGCAGCCCTTGCGCCTCTCCGGCAGCACGGGGTTCGCATCCTGAACTACCGCGTCGACTGGCTCATAATGAGTCACTCTCGAGCACAGGTTTGCAAACACAGAGACCTAGTGCTCCAGCACTTAGCCCGTCTGGGCCTTCAGCTCGCTGTGCTTACGTAGACAGGACGCAGTGTTTCAGGACCTCAGACCAGCTCTTTGTCTGTTATGGTGGTGAGTGGAAGGGAAGAGCTTTCTCAAAGCAGAGGTTGTCTCACTGGATAGTGGACACCATTGTTTTGGCATTCCACTCCACGGACTGGATACGTGCGATATATTCCTCAGGTGAGCTTCCCGAAAGCCCTGAGTTCCTCCAGCACTGTCGACGCTGACATCAGTTCAGTCTTCCCTTTCGAGCCCAGACCCTCATGTCCGGCCAGGTGCCCCGTGGTTCCCTCCGGCAACCCCCACACGTGTATTTCCACCTTAAGCCTCCTCAGTGAGCAGGTTTCTTTCCCTTGGCAAGTTCCTGTCACCCCTGGGGTTAAAAATCCACCTTCGGCTGATACCGCAGAGTTCTCCATATGCAGCCCTCAGCGGGTCATATGTGTACTCTCTAAGTCCTCCCTATTTTTGGCATATCTCCACTGGAATATGCTTCCCAGTGTACCTTGGTAATCCTGTGATAAGTGGGAGTCCTTCATCCGTACTGGTCTTACAACAGGGTACTCACACTTACGCAGGGCACTGGAAGACAGCCAAGAGGCGTCACTGTATTGGGACCCCCATTCATTAGTCACTAACGTTACGTCGTAGTTACTGAACAAAAGGGAACATCTCGGTTACGTATGTAACCCTCGTTCCCTGAGGAGGGAACGGAGACGTAACGTCCCTTTGCCACCTCCGCTTTGCTGCTGGAACGCGGAGTTCAGTCTTGGCTCCTCAGCAGTAACATAATGCGATGTTGCCCGTGTACTTCCTTATATACCCAAGATGTGGGGAGGAGTTACGCATGCAAATTCCGCATGCCCTTGGCATTGGCACTGCCATTGGGCGCTGTTAAATTCCTCGAAGGTAATTGGCTTCTAAGCAAAACCCCCATTAATTAGTCACTAACGTTACGTCGCCGTTCCCTCCTCAGGGAACGAGGGTTGCATACGTAACCGGGACGCAATATGTGCTTCAATGAGACGTATACAGAGACGTAAGACCTGGCTCTGTTGTGGCTCTCAACATGTGGAAATGCAAACAGTTCTTAGAAGGCTCCTCAGTTGAACCACCTATGAACTGGGACTAGCACTGGCTCTGAACTAGCACCCGGTTCATTCTGGTGGAATAGGGGTAATTGAGAACATCGTCCAGTGAGAACATGAATATCAGGCTACTATAGGATATTACTCTCTTGACTATTGACAATAATATCCTAATATTGATCCAACACTAAGAGCATGTAGCAACAAACCGTTTGATTAAGGAATCTAGTTTATGAGCATAAAATACAAACATCACATCACATGCAAAACAAAAAAGACTTTATTATCTAGACTAAAGGCTACAAACATGCACATTGTTTAGCTTAGACATGAAATGATGGTAGTATTTGAAGGTACATTCAGTTTTTAGTTAACACGCCTAGCTTGCTACTTGCATGTCCTGCCTATTTGAAAAAAGTGTCCTGATGCAATTTGTGAGGCTTGATCTTTGCTGAAGTATTGTCGAGCGAGTACAGGTTTGATGCAGAGGGTCTTTGATAAATGAAAAGGTGTCTGTCAATGTTTTCTTCTAGTCGGCGATCATCATCATCATCATATTCATGTCAGAACATCTAACTCCCCCAGACTCTCCTCCCTACTTTAACAGTGAGCGAGCCAATGAGAAGTTTGAAGAAAGAAAGTTCCAGCATGGTGCTTTTGCATACATTAAAAAATAGAAAATTGGATGTTAACCCTTGTGTGGTGTTCATATTTTTGTTATTCTGCCAGTGTTCGTGGGTCTGGTGGGCCCACTGCATTTTGGGGTATTTAATTGAACACAATCAAACCATTTTATGCTAAAATACTCTACAGATGTTTTCTTCATCCCAATTACAAGCAATATAAACAGCACATATGGTTAACATTTGCCCTTTACCTTTGTTAGATCACATTTATGTATTAAAGTGCTACTTGTTTTTTGTTTGTTTTTTTAATAAAATGTAATCAAAAAAAGAAAATCTATTATAATCAAGATATTAGTGGAAAGAATTTAACAAATCTACAAATGAAGCAAGGTTTTTCATAACTATTGATTTTTATTTATTTGAACCTTATTAGAAATTTAACCCATTCAGGTCACAGGTAACCCATTCCTTCGTTTTGGAATTAGCTGATGCTCAATCTCATCCTCTTCTTCAAAGTCACTATCAGAGTCTGAATTTTAAGAAATGTGATCAAATGTGATCTTCAGAGTCATTGTCTGATAAGGCAGCGAGGCAACGAGTCAGCTGCCTAGGTTTTCGGACGCAGCCTCTAGTAACCATTCATGCCTTGATTAGCTTGTTCAGGTGTGTTTGATTAGGGTTGAAGCAAAACTATGCAGGACTGTGGATCTCTAGGGCCGACGTTCACCACCCCTGCTCTACATCATCAAAATCTTCACTCTCTTCCAAAATCACTTGCAAGGCCCTCTGAGCAGCAAATCTTTTGACCATCATGATCAGTTGTGATCAGGAACCACACTGGCAAAGCTATGTTTATTGTGTCCCGCCCCCAAGTTGCAGCTGGGATAGAGTATGAGAAAATAAAGATTGGTTCCCGCAAGACAGGAAAATTTGCAGGAAAATGAGAGCAGACTGTGTTGGTGCTTGAATTTTGCAAAAATGTTGCAAACTTGTGCGGGAACGGCAGGGGCAGAAACGCAAAACTCACACTTACACTCTCACACTCACACACACACAAACACACGTCTAGTTCACTATCTATGGGGACTCTCCATAGACGTAAGGGTTTTTATACTGTGCAAACTGTATATTATCTCGCCTTATACTAACCCTGCCCCTAAACCTGCCCATCACACACACACAAATACAAGCCCAAAACTACAGGCATTTTTACATTCTTCAAAAAAACTAATTCTGTAATTATTAGCTTGTTTCCTCATGGAGACCTCAATGTATGTCCCCATGGTGACACAAGTCCCCATAAGTCAGTATCAGAGCAGAACTCCACATTAATATTCATGACCCTTCCAAATAAGGCAAAAACAGACCATTTCATTCTAGAGACAATTTCTAGGGTTGTAAATTGACCTGTAAAACCCTATCTGGACAATTTTTGCCCTTAAAGTCCCGTTCTTCGTGTCTTTTTGAAGCTTTGATTGTGTTTACAGTGTGCAATATAACATGTGTTCATGTTTCGCGTGTAAAAAAAAAACAGTATTTTTAACACAATTTACTTATACCGCTGTATTCACTGTCCTGAAAACGGCTGATGACTTCCTTTATTCTATGAAGTCCCTCCTTCAGAAATACGTAACGAGTTCTGATTGTGCCAGCGGTTCCTGTGTTGTGATTTGACAGCAGCTTAGCGAACGTAGCACGGTCCTGTGTTGTGATTCGACAGCAGCTTAGCGCACGTGGAAAGGTCACGCCTCTTAACGGGAGATGTATGCGCTTAATGATCTCTACAGCGTCCCTGGGAAAGCCAAACAAAGGTGATTTGACTCCGGGATGAAAATAACAGCGTCTCGACGACATGGCGACAAACACAGTCAAACGCACCACTTCCTTTTCTCCACGCGACACGTCCTCTTTTCCACGTGGGACAGCAACAAGACCACGCCCCCTTTTTTCGCGTAGTCTTGTGGGCGGAGGTTAGTCTGTTCTACTGTTCTACTGACGTCATTTATGAAGGAAGTACCAGGATGTAGTCCAAGCCGGCCGTTCGCTGTAGGCTTTGAAAGGGAACTTCTGTTAAATAAAATATCTCGCTTGGCATTGAACTTTGAGCTTTATAATTTTACAGGTATTATTTATGCTCTGACAGCAACATTACACACTAACTAAAGTTTGAACAATGGGATCACGAAGAACGGGACCTTTAAATAAGTAACATACCCTCTATGTAGATATCTCAATTTAAAATATTGTTTCAACTAATTCTAGGTCACCATTAAAGGTAGAGGTTGCTGCAATAGTGACACCCAGTAGAGGAAAGAGAGAAAAAAAACAATAACAGAAGGCAAAAATGAGTTCATGCACTGCAGTCTAAATCTTATTGTCATTGGAAAATTGTCCTTACGTTTTACTTCACAGTAATATTTATTCAGAACGGCTGCCATGGACTGTTTTACATGATAAGTAAATCACTTCATAAATGCATCTTGTATTTCTAAGTTGAGAAGAGTTATTAGATATGAAAAAGCTTTTGTGTGAGCAGCTCTGAATGTTCTAGTCACGTTTAAAGCAAAACAATGTGTCAGTTGTCAACAGTAAAGGGTAATGGATATTTTTTTTCACAGATAAACAACTTCTGCTTTTTGCAAGAAGCATCAAACCAAGTGTTTAATTTGCCACCAATATATCCCAGACTAGCGCAGTTTTCTCCAGAGGGATCCTCCGCCCTCCAGTTATCAGGTTCATGGTTCCATATCCATACAGCCCAGAACCTTTAGAAGCAAAAACAAACATTTAACATCGACCTCATGGAATTCCAAATGTAACAGCTACTATTTGCATGCTAAACTGTGATTGTTTTTTCTTTTACATTATTTTGCATTCCGAATTGTTATATTGGTCTTGTGCTCCTTGCATTTATCTATTATTATTTGCTAGGAAATACAAATCTAGTTTGTTTTATTTGCTTATTGTCAATTAGCCGTAAATTTAACAATTGAGATAGCCTACTTGTTATTATTGATTAATAGTAGATTTATGACAGATGCAGTAGTTCTTACTGTACTCCAGTTTCAGTGAGAGTTTGGTTGTTCACCCAAACCCAGTGTCCTTCAGTGTCCAGATCATTGAGACCAATCCAGTGTGTCTCATTAATTTTAGAGACCAGGAAGTCCTAGAAAAAGCACAGGATCTGTATTGCTGTGCACTCAGAAAAATAAAGATGCTGGTGCCGCTTCAAGCAAATAATAGTCTTTTTTTAAACTAAATTGTTTTTTTAATAAAATGCCTCCGGCTCACCTGTTCTTCTTTGCTGGTTATGGTGACCAGGTCAGCGTGTTTTGATGTGCAGACATTTCTGCTGTTTGACCAGCTGAGTTTATCTTTGCTGAAGAAGTAAACCTTTCCACGACTAACTATCCAGCCATCCAGGTAAGAAGACTGAGCTGTGAATATTAAAGAATAAAAATGTGTAGTTAATCCATTAATAATAAATGTTTTTTGTTGTTGTTGTTTTGTTATGTGAAACACTGTCTCACCATAGCACTCACCTTCATAAAAGGACAGCCATTCTCTCAGACTGTTGTACCCGGATGTAAGTTTCTCAAACTTTCTTTCCATGACTGGTACAGAGAAAATCAATAGTAAAAGATTTTAAAAAGGAAGAAACCATTTCACTCACAACCACAAAGTTGAAATCTATAATTTCTTAATTCCCTGACATTAACACTATTACTCCCTCTTTCCCATTCTCTCAGATGTACTTTTCCTCTAAATTAAGCTTTTTTGATTGTTTTACATTATATTTCCTGATATTCAGATTCTTGTTTGAACAGTTGTTTTTTAGTGTTTGAATCTTCTACAACATTCTTATATAACACGTTTGCAAAAGACATTATAGAAAATGATGGAATGCTTTGGAATGTTTCGCTCATTGAATGGGCTTCATTATGAACAAAAAAAGTGTCATGCACTATAGTTGAAACCAGCTGATGAAATATATTTTACTCACTTGCACTGCAATTCTCTTGGGCAGACAGTTGCATTATGTTGTGCTGCTGCCTGTTCAGTAATTCAAAATCTGAAAGTGTATCTAATCTTAATATCTTAATAGAAAACAATAGCAGTAACATTAGCCAAGTTTCCATCCACTTTTTATGCTGTTTTGTTATTGACAAAGTGAATATGCATTAAAAAAGATTGAGAAATTTGCTGTATCCAGCCTGTTTCCATCCAATTGGCCTTTTAATGATAAATGGTATGGCTAACCTTATTGTATTGCTTAAAAAAACTGCCCTCAAGTCGTTTCTATACATAATTTTGCGTATTTCGCATCCCAAATATTTGTAGAATAATAAACCTATTACTAAATTAGGAAATATTAGGAAATCAGAAGATCACGGCATAAGGATGTCTGTCAGGACTGCATGTAACTGCCTTTATGTGACGAAGCCCATGGATTTGTACCAAAATTGGGTTTGGTCTATACAGCTAATTTTGCCCTTCATGACAACTGTGATGGGGGTGAATTTTTTTTATAATTCATCCATTTAAATTATATTAAGCCTTACATTCCTGCATGATTAGGGGCGTGGCCACTTGAGTGACAGGTGGATTGCACTATGGTCGAGCTAAGTGGGCGTGGTGGTGTCAGCAACAGGGCACCTCATCTCCATCTACGTCCCGCCTCTTTGCCCATTTTCAGTTATCCAGGAGTGACAAGATGACAAAGGCCAGCTCCGTCCACTTTAGGCTTCAAAAATGCTCTTTAGAATCCTACAGGTGACGTTACATATTTTTTATTATTTTATTATTTATTATTTGTTCTGGTTTCAGAGTTCATCAAATAGATCAAAAACAAATTGCTGCTGATAGAGACAGGTGCAGCTTTTATTTGTGTAGGTTAGGGGTGTCGCAATATACCGGTTTTGATGATAACCGTGATATTCAAAGCACGAAATATCAACATCGTGTTAATTTAGGGTGTGGCAATATACCGGTATTGACGATAAACATGATATTCAAAGCACGAAATATCAACATCGTGTTAATTTAGGGTGTGGCAATATACCGGTATTGGCGATAACCACAATATTTAAAATGAACAAGACTGGTATGATAACATAACGCGTAAATACTCCAGTGTCCCGAGTCCTGTAGCCATGTTTTTGCTCCCTCTCGAATAAGCTACACACTGTTGCAGCAATAAAAATAGTTCAGCTTTGTTTGTAATGTCAAATTTGTTATATTTCGTTTAGTTTCATTATTAAGTCAATTTAGAAAAAAATGCTTCTGACAATTTTTGTTTATTAAATTACAGTTTTTGTTTTTTAAAGTGAGGACCAAGCGGCCAGTGGCCGACAGTGAATTAACCACCTGTTTGATCAATTAATCCTCTCAAATCAACTCTTGACTTGTCTTGCCAATTATAAAATCCATATATATAAAACACTTCAAGCATATCACAATGTAAGTTTAAATGTTTACTATCACCACCACAGTAAAAGCGCATTTTTGACAAGCAAAGGCAGGCTCGCACGCACCGGCGCCTGCAAACGAAACGGGCTACACAATCTAAACTATAAAAATAAAAACATGTCTTACCTTACACCTCTCCGCAAAATGAATATACATCCAATATTTAATTTCCACTCTATAGGCTATGCAAATTTAGTTCACGACAACGAAAGCAACAGATATGAGCTGTATTTTTTTTTTATCGGCTCATTTCAAGATCAAAGGCCGTAATAGGAGAACGAGCGACCTAAGCACTGGTAAGAGCATTTAGTCACCTTAGTTTTAATGAAGATGATTGTGTTTTTGAGCATCCAATTCTGAGCCTTGCGCTACTTTCAGATTCACTGGCGGTCGTTTGCGTATTTTCTTGCATCTTCTTGTAGTGCCCCCTCAGCACTCAGTGCCCTGCGCGCAACGCATGGTGGGAGCGGTGGATCTGAGTGATCGGATTTAAATCTGCCTTGAAAGAATTTCGGAAGACATTTACTCCTGATCTCTTCACAATATGATAGATATATGATCAGAGAAAACGAATGAAGTGAGCAGGTGTAAAAAGGCCATAGCCTAACTCTTGCAGCTGTGCTGAAGGAATGCAGCGCTGCTGCTGCTGCCGCGGACTCTAAACACCAGTCAGAGTCAGTCGACGGTCGAGGTCTCATAGTTTCTTTTAATTAATGAATAATGTCTATTCTTGTATTTGTATTTGCAATCTAGTCATGGCCAATAACATTTATGTTAATATTTATTCATCATCATACTGTTGAACTTGACAGTATTTTCTCTCTTGTTATTTCATAGGGAGCTTCAAAGACAATTTATCAGTATTACCCTGTGTTTATCTGATGACCTGGTGATCTTTAACGAGCCGAAGAGAGCACACGTCACGCCTCAATCTCATCAATCTCCACTGGCTGCCAATAGCCGCTCGCATCAAATTCAAGACACTGGTACTCGCCTTCAAAGTAACCACTGGCTCTGCACCAATATGTTGCACTCGCTTGTTCAGACTTACACACCCTCCAGGAGCTTACGTTCTGCCAGTGAACGACGCCTTGTGGTGCCATACCAAAGAGGCATGAAATCACTCTCACGGACCTTTTCCTGGACCGCCCCCACCTGGTGGAATGACCTGCCTATCGCAATTCGAGCAGCCGAGTCTGTAGCCATTTTCAAAAAACGGCTAAAGACACGTCTTTTCCAGCAGCACCTGACCAATCAAGAATAGCACTTATCACTCTATTCATTCTCTGTCTGTCTAATTTATTTTAATAAAATAAAATAAAAAATTGTCCTGTGTGTTCTGTGTTAGATTAACTGAGTCTTGTTACAGCACTTGCATATTGTTGCCCTTGACTGTTCTAGTTGCTTCTATTGCTCTCATTTGTAAGTCACTTTGGATAAAAGCGTCTGCTAAATGACTAAATGTAAATGTTTATCATTATCCAATTATGTTTGTTGGGTAAAAAATAAAACTAATAAACAAAGTAAAATCGATCACGGCGGCCGCGGGACCTGGGGGTAAGAACAGCGAGGTGAGAGAACGGAGCGAGGAACATGAGGAGCGACAGAGACGAGAGAGTGGAGAGAGGAGAAAAAAAAAAAAATATTCTGGTCCGGTTCCCAGACACACTGCCGCTCGGTCCTCAGCCAGCCGAGAGGCTCTTCCTCGCGGTGCCATGCGGTGGTACTGGACGGCCGGTGGACGGCTCGACGCTCCTCCGCCCCCTGGCGGCCGGCGGTGGCTCCTCCTGTCGAGGGCAGCCGGCAGCGAGTCCCGTGCGCTCCCTGCCCCTCCCCTACACGGCGGAGGGATACAGGCTCCGGCCCACGGCGAACGCCGGTGACTCCTCCGCGCTCCCTCTAGGACGGCCGCCACCCCACCTCGACCCAGGGGCACGGCAGCGAGCTCTTCGTCCCACCGACCTTCATCCGCTCCAGCACCACCGCTTCGGGCAGCCGCTCGCGGACTTCACTCCTCCGCGGTGCCCGAACTCTGCGGCACCGCGATCCCCCTCAGCTGCGAGGGCTCTTCGACAGCGCGTCCCTCCTTCCTCCCGGGTTTCGGCACCACTGTAGTAAACGTTGTTTGTACGGGAAGAAGGAGTCGGGAACCGGCGAACAATCAAAGTATTTAATATAAAAGAAACACAAAATAAAATGGCGGCGACAGCCCCTCACGGTCGACTGTCGCCTACACACACAAACATAAAATGAAAATAAAAATCTGCAGCCCCTCGCGGACGACTGCAGCGTGCACATAACAAAAACGTCCAGGCCTGGTCCTCTCTCGTCCCTCACTGTCGTCGCTCGTCCTTTATAGTCCCTCACTCCTCCGCGAGAGCCGAGATCGCTGGCTCACAGCTGGCGCTCATCCTCTCTGATGAGCGCCGCCTCGTCCCGCCCTCGCAGTCCCTCGGCCTCGCTGCTCGCCACAGTTACCAATTCATTTGATAACTTTTCCCCCCAAGGTTTCTATAGATATCGTGATATATTGATATCGTGAATTTATTTGGCCACAATAACCGAGGTGTGAAAAATGGAGAGACTGCATATAAGCTGCAGCGGGGAGAGAGTAGAGAGTGAGAGCTTGGACTGGGACATTGCGTGTGCCTGCCTGCCTGAGAAACGTAGTGAAAACCAAGTGATTAAGCTGAAGCAGTTTTGAGTGTATTGTTGCCGTTTATGCACCCACAAGCCCTGGTTCTGTTTGTATATAAAGTTCTGAGTAATAAAATCGCGAGTCCCAGTCATGTCTTCCGCCTTCTTCCTTCCTCACACACACATCAAACACGCATTTATTTGCGTTAAAGCCCCTTTCTCGACAAAAAGTGTTTCCAAATAAGTTTTTCTCGACATTTGAATTTGACATTTGAATCGACCTAGAATTTATGCACTAAAGTTAAACAGAAAAAGACAGTGTCGACATTTGCAAAAAATATTAATAATTGGCATTTCCATCAACTATATCTGTAAACATTTTGATGCGCTAAGCATTTAAAAAAAAAACTCCTTGGATGGAAACCCGGCTATTGATGTCAAGTTAAAAGTTCCAACAATAAGCATCAATTTAGTATTTAATAGCAGCGATACTCACACATCATCCCCAGGACACACAGACCCCCGAGAGCAAAAACAAGAGAGGTCCCGAAAACTTTAGCACACTTAGATGAAGTGACTTTTTCCTGACCTGTGGTGAGGAATCCAATGTGATAAAGGGTACAAATTTTAATTTAGATTTTAATTTATCAAGTATAAATACAGTGCATCCAGAAAGTATTCACAGCGCTTCACTTTTTTCACATTTTGTTAAGTTACAACCTTATACCAAAATGGATTAAATTCATTATTTTTTCCTCAGTTCTACAAACAATAACCCATAATGACAATGTGAAAGAAGTTTGTTTGAAATCTTTGCAAATGTATTAAAAACAAAAAGAAAGAAAAAAAAAAATCACACGTAGGCCTACATAAGTATTTACAGCATTCACAGCCTTTGCCATGACACTCAAAATTGAGCTCAGGCTCTCCTGTTTCCACTGATCATCTTTGAGATGATTCTACAACTTGATTGGAGTCCACCTGTGGTAAATTCAGTTGATTGGACATGATTTGGAAAGGCATACACCTGTCTATATAAGGTCCCACAGTTAACAGTGCATGTCAGAGCACAAACCAAGCCATGAAGTCCAAGGAGTTTTCTGTAGACCTTCGAGACAGGATTGTATCGAGGCACAGATCTGGGGAAGGGTACAGAAACATTTCTGCAGCATTAAATGTCCCAATGATTACAGTGGCTTCCATCATCTGTAAATGGAAGAAGTTTGGAAACACCAGGACTCTTCCTAGAAATGGCCGCCCGGCAAAACTGAGCAATCAGGGGAGAGGGGCCTTAGTCAGGGAGGTGACCAAGAACCAGATGGTCACTCTGACAGAGCTCAAGCATTTCTTTGTGGAGAAAGGAGACCCTTCCAAAAAACAACCATCTCTGCAGCATCGGGTCTGTATGGTAGAGTTGCCAGATGGAAGCCACTCCTCAGTAAAAGGCGCATGACAGCCCGCCTGGAGTTTGCCAAAAGGCACCTGAAGAACTCTTACACCATGAAACAAAATTTCTGGTATGATGAAACAAAGATTGAACTCTTTGGCCTGAATGGCAAGCGTCATGTCTGGAGGAAACCAGGTACTGCTCATCACCTGGCCAATCCCATCCCTTCAGTGAAGCGTGGTGGTGGCAGCATCATGCTGTGGGGATGCTTTTCAGCGGCAGGAACTGGGAGACTGAGAATCCTGTGTTAAACAGGATTGAGGGAAAGATGAATGCAGCAATGCACAGAGACACCCTTGATGAAAACCTTCTCCAGAGCGTTCTGGAACTCAGACTAGGGCTAAGGTTCATCTTCCAACAGGACAATGACATTAAGCACACAGCCAAGATAACAAAGGAGTGGCTACGGGACAACTCTGTGAATGTCCTTGAGTGGCCCAGCCAGAGCCCAGACTTAAACCCGATTGAACATCTCTGGAGAGATCTGAAAATGGCTGTGCACCGATGCTCCCCATCGAACCTAATGGAGCTTGAGAGGTCCTACAAAGAATAATGGGGGAAATTTTCCAAAAATAGGTGTGCCAAGCTTGTAGCATCATACTCAAAAAGACTTGAGGCTGTAATTGGTGCCAAATGTGCTTCAACAAAGTATTGAGCAAAAGCTGTGAATGCTTATGTATATGTGATTTGTATTTTTATTTCTATACATTTGCAGAGATTAAAAAAAAAAAAAAAACCTTCTTTAACATTGTCATTATGGGGTATTGTTTGTGGAATTGAGGAAAAAAATAAGATAAATTTAATCAATTTTGGAATAAGGCTGCAACATAACAAAATGTGGAAAGAGTGAAGCACTGTGAATTTAATGGTCATGTGTCAGCTCCCTTCCAACAAAAGTGAAGAACTTTAATGAAACATAAATTACTTCCAAAGAGAATATATAAAAATATCCCCAGCCTTACCTTTACTTTGACTGCATTTCTCACCTGAAGCAGCTGTGGAAAAAATTACATCTGGATTTTCATAGACTGTAGCCATTACTTTAGTCTGACAGAAGATTTACACTGTTACCACAGTTACTACACTGCTAACTCGAACTTTATACTGGTAACTTGTTTGTTGGAAACAAGGAAGGCACATAAAAAGACAGGAAATGTGAGACAAAGAAAAAAGGTTACAATTCAAGATTCAGGGAAACAGCAAATGTTGGCCAGTTAATATTTCTGCTTTTTCAACAGCTTGAAGCTTGAAGGTGTTATTTTAATGAAGCTTTTGTGGAAGTACACAGTGTTTTGTTCCACATATATAAATATATATATCTGTGTGTGTGTGTGTGTGTGTGTGTGTGTGTGTGTGTGTGTGTGTGTGTGTGTGTGTGTGTATAATACTCACATAATACTAACAATGTTTCTGGGATTAAGAATTAGTTTAGAATCTTATCAAAATTAGAGGAATCTGATACCAATGTACTGTAGTATTATAAGATTGTATAGACTTTTTGAATGTCATTCAATATAAGGTTCTTTTTCCATCACAACCACAAAAGCTTTTGAAGTGCTATTTCTTTGCTAAACACTGCTGGGGGTGCCATATACAAATATTACATTTTATCTTTTGATATTTCAAAAATAATCTCTGGGCATTAGATGTAGTACCTATTATATCACTCCCTTCTTATTTTGGTCCCTTGCCCTCCCTTTCAGGTTGTACTGGTCCTCACTAGTTAAAAAGGCTTATAAATCAGCCAAAACATGTTTTTTTAGTCCAGTGTTTTGCACGTTTCTGTGATGGGTAGGTATAGGGGTAGAGGTTGGGTAATCAGTCCCTCCAGAAAAACGTGATTATGCGATCGCATGATTTAATGCAAAATCAGGCAAAGTCCGCACATTTATTCTGGGGCCGCATTTTTTTTAAAAACACAGCACTTTCGCCGCATAAATTGCCTATTTCCGCGTGCAAAATATGCAGGGCTAGCAAGATTTCATAATCCCCGCATTTTCGTTGCAAAAAAGTCATATATATTAGCAGAAAGTTGAAAAATGTTTTATTTACTTCACACAAGAGCCGCCATTTCCCCCTGTTGCCATGGGAACGTTTTGAAGTGACGTAATTACCCGACGCGAACGTCATCGAAAAGCTGCAAACCCGTGGTGAAACCATAGATATATGGACAAGGACGGAAGAGCCAAGATGGCGTCCTGCTGAGTTTGCCTTTTTCGTGCTCCGCTGACAAATCTACTTTTAACAGCCAAACAACATTATTTATAAATCTGTGACGTGTTTTAACTTCTATGATTACTTCACAGTGCCCCTCGATACTTTAAAGATGAAATCTGCTACAGACAAAAGAAAAGAAAAAGAGATGCGTGCAACACGTGTATCTGACAATGTGAGCTGCCATAGTTATGCATCTCCCAGTGAGATCCTCTTATCTGCACCGCTTCCTGAGAGCCCAGGTAAGCCCCCCTTAAAGAAGGGCAAAGCAGAAGACGACAGCGTGATTTCCACTCTCTCTCAACTTGTCAATAATCGCTCGGATGCCCTGGAAAAAATGGTGGGGGACAACGCTCTTAAAATTGAAGGGCTTAAAAAAACTGTGGACTTTGTATGCGCCGAGTTGAATGATATTAAGGGGAAGGTCAGGCCACGTCGAAGCTAGACTTAATACTGAGGAAAAGAAGATGGAGCATTGCGAAAATAGAATAGCAGACTTGGAAAGATATTCTCGCCGATGGAACTTGCGTTTGCATGGAGTTCCTGAAAAAGAAAAAGAAAATATTAGAGCTGAATCTATGTGCATCTGTATGGCCATTTTTCCAGAGGAGGGCAAAACTCTAACTGACAAGATTGACACCGTCCACCGCATTGGGAAGAGACTTCGGAATACTCCAAGGCCGCGCGCGATCATTATCCAGTTTTCCTCACGTGTTACGAGAGATGGTGTGTGGAGAGCGGCGAAGTCGTCAGAGTTCCTACGTGCGAACGGTCTTCGGTTTAGGGAGGATCTCACTGCTTTTGACCGGGATAGAAGGATGCGGCTGTGGCCTGCTGTTGAAAAGGCCCGCAAGGAGGGGAAGAGAGCGCATTTTGTGGGCCACTGTGCTTTTATCGATGGCTCCGAAATTAACCCTACATAAGCTTGTTCAAACTGCTTACTTCATTCTAAGAGAGATTTTTTGAGCTCTACCTTTTTGTTATGGAGCAGGTCACTACTGATGGCTGTAAACTCATTTGACTTGGCCTTGTCGTCAGCTGCTGCTGTGTTTTCTACCTCAGTAAACTCTAGTAACGTTATTTGCTGTTCCTCATTAAGAGTTCATTTTGTATGTCTATATCTGTTATTTCACTAAATGCCAGGGGTCTAAGAGACATTACTAATCGGAAGGCTTTGTTCCTGTATGCCAAATCTTTCAAGACTGATTTTTGTTTTTTTCAAGAGTCCCACTCCATTGCCGGTGATGCTGTTTTTTGGAGAAATCAGTGGAACAATGATGTTTGGATGCCTCACGGTTCGCTGAACACGTTCAGTGTTCAGCTGGAGTTCTGACTTTGAAAAATCTTTTTGCTGGAGATGTTTTGCATCTTTTTAGTGATCCGAGTGGACAAATAATCGATATAAATAATACTGTGGTAATATTAATTAATATCAATGGTTATAATGGTTCGCATGAGAATGACTTACTGCTTGAAGCAATAGAAGAGAAAATTCTGCTGTGGCTTAATGCATACCCAAATGCCTTAATTTTTATTGGTGGGGACTTTAATATTGTGCCCAATAATAATCTAGATAGACTGCCACCTAAACAATCTGCTTCTACCAATTCAAAATTAAACATATTAATGGATACATGTGATATTATTGATATATGGAGGGAGAAATTTCCAAATATTAAATGCTATACTTGGAGTAACAAAAGTTGTTCTAGACAGTCTCGTATAGACTATTGGCTTGTTTCACAATATGTCAAAGATCTTATTGTTGATGTCAGGATTCTACCTTCCCCTATGACTGATCATAAAGCAATTCTTATCCAATCCCCTCTATCTTTAGTTCTCTCTTCTTTTAGACATAGAGCCTCATATTGGAATCTTAACTCTTCTTTACTTAAGCATGACCTATTGAGAAAAAACATTTTATTTCTAATTGAATATTACTGGATAAAAACATAAAAGGAAAATAAATACGGCCTAAATTGGAAGCTTCTTAAACACAAAATTGGTAAATGTGCTAGGAAATTCGGCAGTTGTTTAAAGCTACACTGTGTGATATTTTCCCCCATCTAGCGGTGAAAAGGTATATGACCATCCAGTAAATATTAGTTTCTGTTCCTCCCAATTCCGATTTCGTTTTAACTCCTACGGTGGCCGATTTAGTCCAAGATTAACATGGCTTCCAGTTCGACCTCGTCCATTAGTGTTCCTTCAAGTGATGAGGTTACTTTAGAAAGCTATTATAATTTGCAGTTATTTAATTTGTCAGTTAACATGTAGGTTATGACATCTATGTAAAATGACTGTAAAATGAATAATAGTTTTACGTTTTCGAAATGTATGTACCATTTTATTGCTAACATCAGCTATCAGGTTCCCAGATGAATGCAAGCTAATCTTAGTAAAGTAACTTTTATCAGTGCTATCGTTATTCTGTATATTGTACGTTATTCTGTATATTCTGTATAATCCCCCTCTTCACATTCGACACGGTGCCATCGAGTGTTAAAACGCGAAAGGCGAAGCTTGAATTTACGGGTATGTCCCTCTTTGGCTAATGTACTTTCAAGATGGAGGGGCAACATGGCGACCCCCATTCGAACCCCTTACCCGTATGTATTTTCAATGGCATATTATAAACTTACGAGAATACTTTATTACTTGAAAGAAGTAAATATACATTAATGAGCACATATATTTTTGAAAGAACTAAGTGTGTTTAGCTAAGAATAAACTAAAAAAGTTACACAGTGTAGCTTTAACTAAATTTAAAAGACGCAAAGAGGAGACTGTCATTTCCAAAATAATGTCACTCTCTGGGAAAATGCAGGATGGGTTGTCAGAAGCTGAGTTAGTAGAATTTACCGATCTACAAAATCAGTTAGACTCTACATATAAATATAAGGCAGAGGGCTCCTTTATTCGCTCTAGAAGAAGATGGCTAGAGCAAGGAGAACAGAGTACTGCATATTTCTTCAGGATGGAAAAAAACAATTCTATAAATTTAACTATTAACTCTTTAAAAATCAATGGTAATCTTATTTCTGAGCCTAAGGAAATCGGAAACTCCTTTGTTTTGTTTTTTTTTGTTTTTTTTTAGATTCAAGTTTATTGTTATTACACATGTACAAGTACAATGCAACTAAATTAGTTTGGAGCAAGCCTCCGAGCCGCAGCTATTTATAGCGCCGCCACACGCTCTCTAGAAAAAAAGAAATGCGGATTGCAAAGCATACATGCAAAATATAACATAACATACATAACACAGTACACATGGTCACGTGATGGATTTTTTTGTTGGGACTGAGTAAGGGAGATAGGAAGGAGGAAAGGGAGGGGCAGATGGTTGGACGGGGGCAGGGATAAGGGTTAGGTATGTATGATGTGAGTAAGAGTCTGAAGAGTCCTGTGTTGTGTGAGCTTGTGTTGTGTGAATGTGAATGTTAGCCATTGCTTAAGATGTTTTCGAGTTCAGTTCTGTGGCTTGTCCTTGAAGGGAGATATGGCAGTGCACAGGGAACGATAGCAAGATAGCAGGACCCAGCTGTCAAGCTGACCTCCCAACCGAGAGAGATACAGGGTAGCCGATGAGGTGAGGGAAGGAGGGGGTCAATATTTTAATCCATTTAGCTGATCTTTGGTCATTTTCCGGACCATAATCAATCAATCCGTTCTGATCCTCAGCGTCAGTGGCGAGCATCCGGTTTGTGAATTGACTTCGACATTTCATCCAATTTCATGATCAGACCAGACATACTGCGTAGCAGTTCACTAGCCTGACCCCCGATGCAGCCCACTCTTTCCTGCGTCTCCACAGTCCGGGCTGAGATGTTACGATACAGTTCCTCAATCTGTGTCACTCTTTGATCTAATACCTTCAGTCGGTCACACACATCCCCGAAGCACTCTTTAATTTCCACAGACAGCGGCTGGGTGAATTTACTGGCAGCTGTCTTACCAATCTTCTGAAAGGTCAGGGCAATCTCAAGGCCGAAAAATAGGAACCCCGCTATCAAAATGCCAATTATGAATAAATCCTCCTTTTCTAATCTTTACATGTCTAAATATTGCAAGGACTCTGCTTTGTCTTTTTTCCAGTCTTTGAGAGATGTTAAAACTGTATCTGATGAAGATAAGATCACCTGCGATAGTGATATATCTATTGACGAAATAATTGAGGCTATCGAATCTCTCAAAAACAATATGTCCCCGGGCACAGACGGGCTGACAGCCGAGTTATACAAAGATTTTGCTCTAGAGTTGGCGCCTTTCTTATTTAAAACGTATTTGGAGGGTATTGCTTTTGAAACACTTCCACCTACTTTATCACAGGGATTGATTACTTTAATACCCAAACCAAAGAAAGATATTCTTATGATTGACAACTGGCGTCCAATCTGTTTGTTGAACTGTGATTATAAGATTGTGGCGAGCAGCGAGGCCGAGGGACCGTGAGGGCGGGACGAGGCGGCGCTCATCCTCCCTGATCTCGGCTCTCGCGGAGGAGTGAGGGACTATAAAGGAGGAGCGACGACAGCGAGGGACGAGAGAGGACCAGGCCTGGATTTTGTGTTGTGTTTTATTTTAGTTTTGTTATCAGCTGCAGTCGTCCGTGAGGGGCTGCAGCCTTTATTTTCACTTTGTGTTTATTTGTGTTTGTGTGTAGGCGGCAGTCGTCCGTGAGGGGCTGCAGATTTTTATTTTCATTTTTTGTTTGTTTAATTAAAACTTAGTTTGAACGTCCGCCGGTTCCCGCCTCCTTCTTCCCCTATGAACGAACTTTACTACAAAGATATTAGCTTGTTAGTGGCCAAAAGACTTAAACGTGTTTTAAACACATTAATAGATGAAAATCAGTCAGGCTTCATCCCTAAGAGGCATATTGCTAACAATATACGCCTTGTTTTAGATTTGTTAGATTATGACGAACTGATTAGTGATGAAAGTTTTATTCTTTTTTTAGATTTTTATAAAGCTTTTGATTCCCTTGAACCTGAATTTATTTTTCAATCCCTGTATAAATTTGGTTTTGGCGATTTCTTCTGCAAAAATGTCCGAACTTTATACAAAAATGGCAACTGCTCAATTAATCTTAAATCTGGCACTTCTCCAAGGTTTAATGTTTTTAGAGGAGTTCGCCAGGGTTGCCCGGTATCGCCTTATTTATTCTTGATTGCTTCTCAACTCCTTACTACTTTCTTGATGATACCACTCTCTTTTTAAAAAACTACTTGCAAATCTCTATCGCTCTTGATCTTATTGGAAGGTTCTCTAAAGCTTCTGGTGTATCTTTGAATTTAGATAAATGTGAACTCTTACCTTTAAAGTCTTGCGCTGCTCCTTTTCTGCATAATATTCCCTTTAAGTCCCAAGTTAACTATTTGGGTGTCATCGTTTGTAAAGATATTAATGCGAGAGCTAAATTAAACTTTGATCCAGTAATCACTAAAGCAAAGAAAAAGCTAAACTCCTGGCTCCAGAGAGACCTGTCGTTACGAGGTAGGGCTCTTCTTGCCAAGGCGGAAGGTATCTCTAGACTGACTTATCCTGCACTTTCTTTACATGTGAACAAGTCGATATGTGTAGAAGTGGATAGGATGCTCTTTGACTTTTTATGAAAACACAAGAGACATTACATCAAAAAATCTGTTGTCATAAATCGCTTTGAACATGGTGGCCTTAATTTTCTTGACTTTTCTTCTTTAAACAATTCTTCTAAGATCAATTGACTGAGGCAATTTCTGAACGATTCTGAATCCATTTGGAACATAATTCCTAAGTATATTTTCTCCAAAGTTGGCGGTCTCCCATTTCTGTTAGTATGTAACTATAATATCTCTAAATTGCCCATCAAACTCAAAAATTTCCATAAGCAGGTTCTTTTGGCTTGGCACTTAATTTACAAACATAATTTTAGTCCCCACAGATATTTTATTTGGAATAACCATGACATCCGATATAAAAATAAAACACTTTTTTTTCTGATTGGTTTAATAATAATATTGTTTTGGTTTCTCAACTTGTAAACTCTAATGGTCATCTATTTTCTTATTCTGAATTCCTAACTAAATATTGTATTCCTGTTACCCCTCGAGATTTTGCCATAGTGATGGATGCCATCCCCAGTGGAGCGATTGCGCTGTTAAAAAATTCTGTTGATTCTTTACCTTCTTTTACATTGTGGGCACATCCCTGTGAGACAGTGATAGGGAAGATTTGCTTTTTGTCTAGTCCCTCTCTCAGGAATAAAAAAATTAGAAAACTTTTTCAGAGTAATATTATTACGGTCCCTTCCATAATATCTTATTGGAGTAATTGCTTCAATGATATTCTTTGGAAGAAAGTGTGGTTTTTACCCAATAAATATTTAATCACTAATAAGGTTAAAGAGGTATCCTTTAAGTTGTTACATCGATTTTATCCTGTCAATCTTTATATCAAAAAAAATGTTTCCTGAGATGGATCCCCTTTGCTCCTTTTGTGGAGTGGAAGATGAGTCTGTCCTTCACCTCTTTTGGGATTGTATTCATGTAGCTACTTTTCGGAATAAATTTTGTTTGTTTGTACGTGTTTCTCTCTTAGATAATTTTTCTCTGGAGTTTAAGGATGTCCGATTTGGATTTTATAACTCTGACATGAGTCTTAAAGACTATTATTTTCTGATTAATCTAATTATTTTTTTTTAAACTTTTTTTTTAAAACTTAATCTAATTAAGTTTTTATACACAAGTGCACATTTTTGTCTGTTAAACCTTTTTTTTTTACTATTTTTTGTAAAGATCTGAAATGTTATTTAGATCTCTTCTTCCAGCAATGTCAAAGCTTTGAAGTCCTCTATGCTGTGTACAAAATATAATTGTAACGGTTACCAGCTGGAGTGCCCTTGAGAGCCACCAGAGGGCACTCCACACATAAGACTATGATCACTCACAAACTACATTTCCCATAACTCACTGCCCGGACTCATCATCACTTATCACTGATCACATTCACCTGTACCTCATTCACTGATTGCATTCACCTGTGTCTCACCATCCTGTTAGTCTCTGTCTATTTATACCATGGTCATTCATTCACTCACTGCGAAGTCTTGTTTATACGTTACCTTGCATTTCTGAGCACTCTCCTGATTTTCTTGTTTCTTGTTTTTTGATATCTTGCCCGGTTCCCTGGATTACTCTCTTGCCTCTGGTCCCTGCCTGTTTTGTTTGTTTGTTTCTTTCTTTGTTTTGACGGCCTGTCTGTGTATGACCCTTGCCTGTACTTTGGATTACGCCTCTGGATTGCCCTCAAATAAAGCTGCATTTGGATCCACCTTTGAGTCTCGGAGCAGTTCGTGACAGAAGACTTCGCCACACCCCGATCCAGCAGCTATGACTTCCAGGGATCCAGCAGAACGGATCTCGCCTGATCTTCCCAGCATGAGCCGAGAGTTCGCTGGACAGGTCGCAGTCTTGGCCCTGGATAGCCGCAATCTGTTCCAGTACACCTGGGGGTTTGTTCCTCTCGCTGCCTCTTGCTCTCTGAGGGACGAGGCAATTAAGTTGTGTTACCGGCTGGGGGCTAAGGTGGTCAACCCGAGGGAGCTCCCCGATCTTTTCGGTCTGGATTGGAGAGAGGCACTCTCCAGATGTCTGGAGAGCTTCCTTCCGTGGCACGCCATGTCACCGTCTGCACTTCACGCCAGCCGAGCCCACACTTCACGCCAAATCTGCCGAAGCCAAGGCAGTATGCGTCATGCCACTGAGACTGAGACTGAGAGCCTGAAGGGTCATCTCCTTCCTGGACGCCTGCACAGCCTGATCCGCCCTGGTCGCCTGAAGGGTCGTCTCCTCCCTGGCCGCCTGAAGGGTCGTCTCCTCCCTGGCCGCCTGAAGGGTCGTCTTCTCCCTGGCCGCCTGAAGGGTCGTCTCCTTCCTGGTCGTCTGCACAGCCTGATCCGCCCTGGTCGCCTGCACAGCCTGATTCGTCCTGGTCGCCTGCACAGCCTGATCCGCCCTGGTCGTCTGCACAGCCTGATCCGCCCTGGTCGCCTGCACAGCCTGATCCGCCCTGGTCGCCTGCACAGCCTGATTCGTCCTGGTCGCCCGCACAGCCTGATCCGCCCGGGCCTCCCATCTTGTCTCTGTCTATTTATACCATGGTCATTCATTCACTCACCGCGAAGTCTTGTTTATACGTTACCCTGCATTTCTGAGCACTCTCCTGATTTTCTTGTTTCTTGTTTTTTGATATCTTGCCCTGTTCCCTGGATTACTCTCTTGCCTCTGGTCCCTGCCTGTTTTGTTTGTTTGTTTGTTTGTTTGTTTTGACGGCCTGTCTGTGTATGACCCTTGCCTGTACTTTGGATTACGCCTCTGGATTGCCCTCAAATAAAGCTGCATTTGGATCCACCTTCGAGTCTCGGAGCAGTTCGTGACAATAATATTCATGCCTTCTTATAATTGAAAAAAAAGGGCATTGTTTTTTTTAATTTATTTTTATTTTCTCTGTCTAGCTCTCTTGATCCTAATTTATTTTAAATTGTATGTCACCCCTGGCTCAATGTCTGTTTTGTATTTTGTTCATTTTTAATTCTGTCTAATGTTTATAATTTTTGTTATTGTTGTTAAATCCTTTTTGAATTGTGACTATTTGCTCTTATATATGTAAAAAAAAAAAAAAAAAAAAAAAAACATAAATATCGGTGAAACCATGATGAAGCACGCAAATTCCCATTTGCCAACAAAAATAACAGCAAAAGACCACGCAAAGCAGTTTCCCGGTGTGTTGACCGATTTCAAAACACAGCATCATTAAGCTTCGAAGTGTTATGAATCAGTGAGTCGATTCAGCGGTTTGGATCGCCAAAGTCACGTATTTCAGCAGTTTGACACGCGATCCGAATCATGAATCGACTCGCTGATTCATAACGCTTCGAAGCTTCATGATGCAGTGTTTTGAAATCGGTCATCACTATACAAGTCGTTATTTAGGTTTTTTGTGTGCAGAAAAACTATTCCCGACGCTTTATAGAGTTATTGTAGAACCACTGTAGTGAGATGGACTTTGTAACAACGTCTTTAGTATCTTTTATGGGTCTTGAGAGTGTACAGTGCATTGTGCCAATGGAGGCCTTTCTGAGCCATCGGATTTCAACTAAAGCCTAGTCCACATGTACACGGGTATTTTTATAATCAGAGTTTTTCCTCTGTGTCTGAAGATGAACGGAGGTCTTACGGGTGTCCAACAACATGAGGGGAAGTCATTAATGACAGAATTTTCATTTTTGGGTGAACTAACCCTTTAAGAGATTGCACTTTGTGCATTGGAAGCACTCAAATGTCTGTTTTGTAAAGCTACCTCTGTAAAACAGGAAGTTATTTATAATTTTTTTCGGAAGTTGTAGCATATTCCTTTTGTAAAGCTACAGAACTTGTTTGACTCAATGTTTTGTAAATTTGAGCCATGTGTTTATTAAGGTCTTCAATAAAACAAGATGAGAGCTTAAATATTCACAGCACTTTCTGTGATGTAGTGCTTTTTTTCTCTTTTTCTACAAACTGCAGTTTTTGCAAGTTCCCACAATTTCATTGCATAAAATTGCATAAATATCCCGCATTTTCCATCTCATTTTTTAAGAAAACGTGCTGCATAATCAAGGATTTTTGCCCGCAACAATCACAAAAAAAGCCACATTTTTCTGGAAGGACTGGGTAATAGTGAAACAATAAAGTGACAATATAGTCACTAGACTTTCATGCAGACTTAAAAGCAAAATATGGACTTATATCGTTCCTTCTGGCTTTGACATCACAGCTCAGGATAATCACTAGTAAAGAGTTTGAGGTAGAATTAGAAAAACAAGCATTGAGATAAATGATTTGCTGTAAAACACTTTGGTTTTAAGTGACAAATTATCATTTGGTTTATGCGGATAGAAAATGAGAACAAATGTTAGACCTTTAGCTGATTCCAGAAGCTTAAAAAATGATATCATCATTTACTCGCCCTCATGTAGTTCCAAACCCATAAGACTTTCGATTATCTTCAGAACACAAATACATATATTTTGAATGAAATCTGATTTCTTTCCCTCCATTGCATGTCTCTCCATCCAAAACGTTCATAAAGAGATCGTAAAATATATCCATATGAACAGAGAAGCGACACGATCACTTTATATGATGAACAAACTGACATGTGAGAATGAACCTCATTGTTTCCTACATGCCAAGGAAACATGCTTGAGCTCCTGTTACCATATTTATGAAATATATTTTAAAAGCCTATAGTAACATCATATATAAAGTTATACAAGAGTAATTGATGACAAAAAAATCCCTTTTTGGGTGAACTAGCTCTTTTAGGAATGTGTTTGTGTGAACTCTTGAGATTGTGAGACCTGTAACTGGACCTGTACATGCCAGTCACCTTTCATACTCCTCACTTCCCTTTCGACAGTGAAATGACTCTGATATGCCTTCCACAAGCTTTGTTAGAACAGTTTACACACAGTCCCATAACAGACTCTGGGCTTCAGACATTTTTGTCAAGGTGCTGTATTTGTAAAAAATATATATGGGTTAAAAGCAGGATTTTAGAATGGCAAGTTAGGATTTTGGAAGAGCTAAATAAAAACACTCTATCCTACCCTGGCAAAAAATTAATCATTGCTGGTCACCAGCATAAGGTATGTTTTGCATACTGGGCTCAGCTGGGAGTGCTGGTGGACCAGGATATGTTGTCTTTCAAGTGCTTGTATGATCCCAGCAAGACACGCACACACACACACGTGTTAAAGTCGCCACCAGGATAGAAAACGGAGACAGAGTTTATAACAGATATTTGTACACATAAACATTTACTCCGTAAAAGCAAGTTCAAACTTATGGAGTGATTTCTGTGCCATAATTAAACAAACAAATCCAGCATTTTGCAAACAAACACGATCTGCTTTGCAAAGGAAAACTCGACTCGCAAACAAACAGAAAGCGATTTGCAAATACAAAGGTCAGTTTGAGCGAAAATGCAAAGGTGTAACAAATATATGTACTGTGTTTTGCAAATAATAAATGAGTGAGCGTACATCGTATTTCACAAATAAATACAAACCATCCAAATTCCATGTAACCTTTGAACAAATACCAAATCTAGTCCATACAAATACCTGTCAATTACAATCTCTCAGCTTAATTTTCTCACAAATGCAATTCGCACAGATTTGCTCACAAATGCAGTTGAGTAACTTCCTCTTGCAAAACAGCAGATGCCGCTTTGGGTCAATTTACGCTAGCCCAAGAAGCCCTGAAACATGTTTTCAGCTGACGAAAATGAGCGGTGAACAGCTGAGTTTCTGTCTTACTGTATCTATTATTAATCTTTCTGAGATTTTCACTATGCCAACCCTATTTCAATAAAAAAAATAAAAAAAATAAAGATAATATTGTTTATATGTAATATGGTATCAGTGCAAAATTAGTTACATAGTAAATTAGCTAGGGCTATTTTTTTCTCATTAAAAATGTATCCATCCTCCATACCATTTATCCACTGTAGTGTAATGGGAAATACAAAAATGATTTACTTTTATGTAATTTGTACATATGATGATAACATTTTTGTTGCAGAGAACATTCAAAATAATGTAAGGGTGTATCGTATCACAATATATTGCAATACTAAAATGCAACAATGTATTGTGGATTAAAGTTTAGACAGATTAGTTTTGCATGAGATATTTTAATGTCACATCAAATATGGTAAATCCTGAAGGGCACACATTTGAGCTTTCATTTTTTTATGAAATATATTTTAAGCAGAGTAGGCTATATTATAAGCAGAATTATGAATATTTATTTTCTGCTGTCACCATTTCCCGGGGGAGAAGTATGGAGTGAATTTTGTGCCATAATTAAACAAACAAATTCAGCATTTTGCAAACAAACACGATCTGCTTTGCAAAGGAAAACTCGACTCGCAAACAAACAGAAAGCGATTTGCAAATACAAAGGTCAGTTTGAGCGAAAATGCAAAGGTGTAACAAATATATGGACTGTGTTTTGCAAATAATAAAAGAGTGAGTAAATGACATCATATTTCACAAATAAATACAAACGATCCTACAAATTGCATGTAACCTTTGAACAAATACCAAATCTAGTCCATACAAATACCTGTCAATTACAATCTCTCAGCTTAATTTTCTCACAAATGCAGTTTGCGCAGATTTTCTCACAAATGCAATTCTCGCAGATTTTCTCACAAATGCAATTCGCACAGATTTTCTCACAAATGCAGTTTGCGCAGATTTTCTCACAAATGCAATTCGCACAGATTTTCTCACAAATGCAATTCGCGCTGATTTTCTCACAAATGCAGTTTGCGCAGATTTTCTCACAAATGCAGTTCACGCAGATTTTCTCACAAATGCAGTTCACGCAGATTTTCTCACAAATGCAGTTCACGCAGATTTTCTCACAAATGCAGTTCACGCAGATTTTCTCACAAATGCAGTTTGCGCAGATTTTCTCACAAATGCAGTTTGCGCAGATTTTCTCACAAATGCAGTTCACGCAGATTTTCTCACAAATGCAGTTCGCGCAGATTTTCTCACAAATGCAGTTTGCGCAGATTTTCTCACAAATGCAATTCGCACAGATATTCTCACAAATGCAATTCGCACAGATATTCTCACAAATGCAATTCGCACAGATTTTCTCACAAATGCAGTTTGCGCAGATTTTCTCACAAATGCAGTTCACGCAGATTTTCTCACAAATGCAGTTTGCGCAGATTTTCTTACAAATGCAATTCGCACAGATATTCTCACAAATGCAATTCGCACAGATATTCTCACAAATGCAATTCGCACAGATTTTCTCACAAATGCAGTTCGCGCAGATTTTCTCACAAATGCAGTTCACGCAGATTTTCTCACAAATGCAGTTTGCGCAGATTTTCTCACAAATGCAGTTCACGCAGATTTTCTCACAAATGCAGTTCGCGCAGATTTTCTCACAAATGCAGTTCACGCAGATTTTCTCACAAATGCAGTTCACGCAGATTTTCTCACAAATGCAGTTCACGCAGATTTTCTCACAAATGCAGTTTGCGCAGATTTTCTCACAAATGCAATTCGCACAGATATTCTCACAAATGCAATTCGCACAGATATTCTCACAAATGCAATTCGCACAGATTTTCTCACAAATGCAGTTCGCGCAGATTTTCTCACAAATGCAGTTCGCGCAGATTTTCTCACAAATGCAGTTCGCGCAGATTTTCTCACAAATGCAGTTCACGCAGATTTTCTCACAAATGCAGTTCGCGCAGATTTTCTCACAAATGCAGTTCACGCAGATTTTCTCACAAATGCAGTTCACGCAGATTTTCTCACAAATGCAGTTTGCACAGATTTTCTCACAAATGCAGTTTGCGCAGATTTTCTCACAAATGCAGTTTGCGCAGATTTTCTCACAAATGCAGTTTGCACAGATTTTCTCACAAATGCAGTTCACGCAGATTTTCTCACAAATGCAGTTTGCGCAGATTTTCTCACAAATGCAGTTTGCGCAGATTTTCTCACAAATGCAGTTTGCGCAGATTTTCTCACAAATGCAATTCGCACGGATTTTCTCACAAATGCAGTTCGCGCAGATTTTCTCACAAATGCAGTTTGCGCAGATTTTCTCACAAATGCAATTCGCACAGATATTCTCACAAATGCAATTCGCACAGATATTCTCACAAATGCAATTCGCACAGATTTTCTCACAAATGCAGTTTGCGCAGATTTTCTCACAAATGCAGTTTGCGCAGATTTTCTCACAAATGCAGTTTGCGCAGATTTTCTCACAAATGCAGTTCACGCAGATTTTCTCACAAATGCAGTTTGCGCAGATTTTCTCACAAATGCAGTTCACGCAGATTTTCTCACAAATGCAGTTCACGCAGATTTTCTCACAAATGCAGTTTGCACAGATTTTCTCACAAATGCAGTTTGCACAGATTTTCTCACAAATGCAGTTTGCGCAGATTTTCTCACAAATGCAGTTTGCGCAGATTTTCTCACAAATGCAGTTTGCGCAGATTTTCTCACAAATGCAGTTTGCGCAGATTTTCTCACAAATGCAGTTTGCGCAGATTTTCTCACAAATGCAGTTTGCGCAGATTTTCTCACAAATGCAGTTCACGCAGATTTTCTCACAAATGCAGTTCACGCAGATTTTCTCACAAATGCAGTTCACGCAGATTTTCTCACAAATGCAGTTCGCGCAGATTTTTTCACAAATGCAGTTTGCGCAGATTTTCTCACAAATGCAATTCGCACGGATTTTCTCACAAATGCAATTCGCACAGATATTCTCACAAATGCAATTCGCACAGATATTCTCACAAATGCAGTTCACGCAGATTTTCTCACAAATGCAGTTCACGCAGATTTTCTCACAAATGCAGTTTGCGCAGATTTTCTCACAAATGCAATTCGCACAGATATTCTCACAAATGCAATTCGCACAGATATTCTCACAAATGCAATTCGCACAGATTTTCTCACAAATGCAGTTCGCGCAGATTTTCTCACAAATGCAGTTCGCGCAGATTTTCTCACAAATGCAGTTCGCGCAGATTTTCTCACAAATGCAGTTCACGCAGATTTTCTCACAAATGCAGTTCGCGCAGATTTTCTCACAAATGCAGTTCACGCAGATTTTCTCACAAATGCAGTTCACGCAGATTTTCTCACAAATGCAGTTTGCACAGATTTTCTCACAAATGCAGTTTGCGCAGATTTTCTCACAAATGCAGTTTGCGCAGATTTTCTCACAAATGCAGTTTGCACAGATTTTCTCACAAATGCAGTTCACGCAGATTTTCTCACAAATGCAGTTTGCGCAGATTTTCTCACAAATGCAGTTTGCGCAGATTTTCTCACAAATGCAGTTTGCGCAGATTTTCTCACAAATGCAATTCGCACGGATTTTCTCACAAATGCAGTTTGCGCAGATTTTCTCACAAATGCAGTTTGCGCAGATTTTCTCACAAATGCAATTCGCACAGATATTCTCACAAATGCAATTCGCACAGATATTCTCACAAATGCAATTCGCACAGATTTTCTCACAAATGCAGTTTGCGCAGATTTTCTCACAAATGCAGTTTGCGCAGATTTTCTCACAAATGCAGTTTGCGCAGATTTTCTCACAAATGCAGTTCACGCAGATTTTCTCACAAATGCAGTTTGCGCAGATTTTCTCACAAATGCAGTTCACGCAGATTTTCTCACAAATGCAGTTCACGCAGATTTTCTCACAAATGCAGTTTGCACAGATTTTCTCACAAATGCAGTTTGCACAGATTTTCTCACAAATGCAGTTTGCGCAGATTTTCTCACAAATGCAGTTTGCGCAGATTTTCTCACAAATGCAGTTTGCGCAGATTTTCTCACAAATGCAGTTTGCGCAGATTTTCTCACAAATGCAGTTTGCGCAGATTTTCTCACAAATGCAGTTTGCGCAGATTTTCTCACAAATGCAGTTCACGCAGATTTTCTCACAAATGCAGTTCACGCAGATTTTCTCACAAATGCTGTTCACGCAGATTTTCTCACAAATGCAGTTCGCGCAGATTTTTTCACAAATGCAGTTTGCGCAGATTTTCTCACAAATGCAATTCGCACGGATTTTCTCACAAATGCAATTCGCACAGATATTCTCACAAATGCAATTCGCACAGATATTCTCACAAATGCAATTCGCACAGATTTTCTCACAAATGCAGTTTGCGCAGATTTTCTCACAAATGCAGTTGAGCAACGTCCTCTTCCAAAACAGCAGATTTCAGGCATGTAATAATTAATTCATCTCAAAATTGAGTTTGATACACAATCGTGATCTTGCAATACAGTACAATACACTCTCGATACTTTGTACAAATCCAAAATTGTTAAAATGGTATAGGCTATAGTTTTTAATTATTACTTTTAACACAGTTCATTTAAGTGCTAAATTTGATATTGCATCAGATGTGAACTTATAGGAAAATGTGACATTACAGTGAAACAAAACATAAATGTGACTTGAATTGCCTTCCAGGTTTTGAGTGACTATGGCAGGAGTTATTCACCAAATATTAAAATTGCGCAGCCTTCATAATTAATTAGTATTTTGACTGAAAATATTTTTGTACAAAGGGGGCGTTTTGCCCCAGCGGTGGGGTAAAATGCCCCCTTTCTTACCAACCAGTTTGCTTCATAGATCAACAGCAAAATGAGCAGACTATAGTTTTTAATCTCTCAAAGTAAAAGGCAAGTAATGTATCAACATGTATATAAATTAATATTTATTTAATATCACTATTTATGTAGTGAAATATATTCAATAAATGCATTAAAAGCCACTATGTTTTATCATTGGGTCACCTAACCACCTTCCATCAGTGAGCTAACTGTGCTATCAAGCTAGCCTAATGCTCACTTGAGGTAATTTTTTTTTATTTTGTTCAAATATTTTGATTTTACCACCTAGTTATACTGCATTAAGTGTAAAACAAAGGATTTGATAGACAGAAATATGTTATTATAGTAATTATGATAGAGAGAAACTATGCCCTTTGGGGGGCGTTTTACCTCTCAGCGTAGGGGGCGTTTTACCCCACAAGCTATGACTTTTTAAAAAAATGTTTAATTTTTAAAATATATTTATATTCCTTATAAATAACATTTCCTCTCAAACTACAGACTTAACTATTCATCTATCATACATCACTGTGATATCCTGCAGACCAATATTCTCTTAAACAATTGTTTACTAATATCTGAAAATTATAGCGCTTGCAATGTAATCCTCTTCTCTTCAAATACGTCGCTGGTGTCAGCTTCTCCAAGGAGATTTGTTTATCCCCGTTGTCAATGAAGTGCATAGCAACAGTGAAAATGTATCTTGACTCCCTCTAGTGGTTATTTTGGGAAAAACAGGTGGGGGGGGGGGGGGCGTTTTCCCCCACTCTACCCTATATATATACTAAAGCAAACAAATATAATACAAATATATATAACTAGATAAAGGAGCTCAAAAACTCTTAAAAGGAAGAGAGACAATTTCATTGGTGCTTATAATTTTATTGTTTTACTTTCATTTTCTTTTATTTACATTATTCAATTTTCAACAAGGTAAAGAAAATTATCTTGGTCAAAATCATTTTCCTGGTCTGTCTGGTTTCTCTGTTAATGTGATTTACCTCATGTCTTGGCCTCTGTAGCGAACCTAGTATTCTGGTCCATTACTGTGTATCCTGACACAAATGCATATAAAGAAAAGAGTAGCTACGGCGCACTACTAGTGCTATCGGTTACATGCGTACAGAAACCTCACAGTATCAATATAGCAATAAGGTGTGTGTGTGTGTGTGTGTGTGTGTGTGTGTGTGTGTGTGTGTGTGTGTGTGTGTGTGTGTGTGTGTGTGTGTGTGTGTGCGTGTGTGTAATAGATAACGGTATCTGCTTCAGCCAACAGCAGCACAGTGAGAGCGCAAATTAAGCAAACATTTCTTCACTTTAATACAAGTTACAGCAAAACAAAGCATGAATGTACACCACAGGGCACGTTGAAATATACAGCACAACTTATAATCATGTACAGGGGTTATAAAAAAGCTCCACACACCCCTGCTAAAATTGTTTGGTTTTGTGATGTACATTTTTAACAAATGCCTTGAAAAGGAATAACAATGCAAAACTACTCTATCACTTCTAAAAATGCCATCTCAAACCATTAAATGATTAGCCATACATACCAAACTACGTGTCACCTTTATTTATTTATATAGCACTTTATACAATACAGACTGTTTCATAGCAGCTTCACAATAATAACATATTCAAATTCTGCTGAAAAAGCTAATAGTCATTATTCAGCTGAAGTCAGTTTAGTATTGATTCAGTTCAATAACTGTAAAATCCATCAGTTGTGCATACATACTGTATATAGAGTGTATTTGTGCACATACATGCATGTGAGTGCTATGACAAACACCTGTACACTGCACTGCACACTGAACAAGCAAAAGACACAAGTAGTGCATGTGGTTTTCACAAGGACTTGTATGTGGCTAATCATTTGAGGGTTTGTCTGTAGAGCACTTGACCATGCTTTGGATTTTGACGCCTTGGGAGTGAGAATGGGTTGAGAGTTACTATAAAAAAAAAAACAATAGTGTTTGCTTTTGCAAGAGATGTGTGACGTTTTGCATCCTGTGTGCGTGTTTTGTGTGTAGAGTTTCAAGAAATGGAGCCAAAGTTTCAAAAATTGTGTTTAAATAAAGAGAAACTGAGGCCTAGTCCACACATACACGGGTATTTTTATAACCGGAGTTTTTCCTTCTCCGTTTAAAAAAACAATCGCGTCCACACAAGCACGGTTTAAAAAAAATCTCCGTCCACATGAAAACGCAAAACCGCGCTATGATTGGCTGCCTGATTTCCACATGGGTCCCATCCACCGAGGGATGCTATGGGCTCAGTGAAACCCTTCTACAAGTTTACTTTGGACTCAGTGACAGGTAACTGTATATACAGGGGCAGGGCTAAAGTGGACTGAAGCTTCACACACTTGCCTTACTATGTTGTATTATTGAATTCTGGCACCTCTGTTCTGCAACACAATGAGATAACTGTGCATGTATCTGTATAGGCTACATGTGATAAGCGCTATTAGCAGAGTTATTAAAAGCTACGTCCGCGCTTGCATAGACTCGACTCATGTAACGTTAAACAAAATCGATAACGGCGCACAAACTGACGTCAAACAAAGGAGAGAACGGCGCACATTTTGACTTAAAAAGCCTAAATCTCCGGTTTCACCGTCTACACGACAACGCTGTAACCGGAGTTTCTAAAAAACTTCACCCTGGCCGGAGTTTTCAAAAAAGTCCGGTTTCAGTAACCGGATACTGCGTTTGCGTGTGGACGAACAGCCAAACCGCATAGAAAAAGCTGCGGTTTTGAAAATACCCGTGTTCGTGTGGACAGGGCCTGAAATATAAAAGTTGTCAGATGGCTTAACCTCAACTTGCAGGTTAGCTGTGTCAGGGGGCAAGTTGCACCATTTAGGAAAAAGTGAATATTTGACTAATAAAAAGTACTATGCTTGTCCATGTTGCGCTCGGAGTGCGCGCACAACATCCTGTCAGTAGGCCTAGAGTTCAGTTCTCTTTCGCGACTTATCGCACTTATAATTTTTATTTTCAATATAAAGCACATCCCGCTCTTTTCTTTCTCATTCATGTTTCGTTATTTATAACTTTAAATTGTATCGTCAACTGAAATCTGCGCGGATGTTCATAAATATGACACATTTATTTATCACAAGGGACTCTGCGGCAAAAGCGAAAGTACCACCAGTTTCAATAAAAGGATATATTAACCCTTTAGGCGCCAGAGGTTTTTTCCTAAAACGTTCGATTTTGACATCTTAATTTCAAAAGGCTATATCTTAAGAGTGATAAAAGATAGAGACTTTCTGTAAATTAAAGAAATATTAAGGATGACCCAAAGTTTATGTAGGGATTACATGTTCCTATCTAATTAGCATATTATGATGTCATATGGTGGTGGTCACCTTGGATTAAAGAATTTTCATGAAAAGTCACGTTTAAATGATAAATGCAGCACTTCTTTCCTCCCAAAATGTCTCTCACCTTCTGTATGCTATATTGCACAATACTGAATGCTCAGGTAAATAGTAAATAGTAAACAAACTGTGTAAATCGTTACTAATAAATGGTAGAAACAAACCGAATGCATGTAACGGTTGGCCTTTTGCTGTAGAGACTTTCCATTTACTACATACAGTAGGCACTCTGATTCCATGTATGGGGCACATACATATTATTCATATGACACACAAACACAAGTAGACAAGACCTGTTTAGTTCAAAAGATCACTCGCCACGGCAAGGCAGAGATCATGAGTAAGATGACGAGACAAGCGCGCGCCCGCTGAGTGTGCACAGTTCGAACTACTGTCATTGTCATTGTGACTCCCCACCCTGCCTCCACGTTGCCCCCTAATTGTATTTGCAATATACGAGCCACGGTTCAGCTGCGCGAGACAAACGCTGCCAGTGTGAATGCACAACACGCGGCTCCCGCTCTCCATACTGTGTTCCCACCACTGACATTGGGCAAAGGACCATCTACATTGGGCAAAGGATTCACCGTTTGTGCTTGATGTAGGGCTATACTTTCAACTTTCAGAATCACGGCAGATATTCCCTTTCAGAATCAGGGTTCGCGAATAGAAGACCCAACACTTCATTGCGGGTAAGCTTTATTGATGCCATTAGAAAATAATAATAATAATCTAATGCAAATACTCGCTGACATTGACAATATTGCTCTGATAAAATGGCTCACTCGCACAATAGCTCCGCGTTTGTTCGCACTGATTCAATGCGCTCTTGCTCGAAGATTTTGTATAGAAGCATGATGTTTTTTTGAGTCGGGGATGAAGTATGACATGTCTGCCATCTAGTGGAGGGGAGGTCGAACAAAATTTGACACCCTATTTGACAAAATCAGCCGTTTTATTCAGTGCCGCATCTTGCCGAGTAAACTCGACCATGGCGCCTAGAGCGTTAAAGTTTACAGCCTACTTTTACATTTTCGATGCTGCTCTAAAATGACCTTCAAAGCAATTACCTTAAACAAGCTGCAGCTGCTTGAATCCCAGTGCAGGAGCTGTAGGTTACCACAGAAACGTAAGTGGTTAGTTGATTGCAGGCCCGGTTCTACAGGGATGCTAGGCACCCTCAAACACAAGCAAAAGCACCCTCAGTTGATACTGTAATAACATATTAGCGAAACAGATTTGCTCTGGAGAACATCAAATGTATCTATTTACAATGTGTTTTTGCAACGGTGAGCAATGCAGCCAATCACAGACATAGTTGTTGATCTCTTGAATGCGATGGCCAATCAGAGGTGTTTAAATTAGTTAGAATCCACTCACCGCTCAGTTTTTATCCAGTGTTATCCACCTATTTCCGGGGGGGCGCTACTGTAAAAAAAGAACATGGGTACAACTTCCAGTGAGGCGGCGGAAGTAGTATACCAATGGTATTTTGTGTGCTAGTTAGTGAAGAGGCTTAGGCTGCGTCCGAAATCGCGTACTATGTGAGTAGGTACTACATTTAAATTTGAACAAACTTCGCAACCGTTAAAAAAGTATGTTTTATGTATATAGTATGAATGAATGAATGTTGTATGAATGTAATCCGGACGTACAACATCCGCCATGTTGTTATGATCATGTGACCTACCAGCATCAGTTGCGTCCCTTCACCTTCATTCATAAATCGTCTCCCGTGGCCTCATGGGATAGTAAAGTGTCCATCGTATGCGCACTTCAGAATCTCGCCGGAAGTAGTAGGTCATCTGGGTACTTTTCGTCTACAGTTTTTCGATTACTATGAATTCGGACATACTACTCTGTTAGCGTACTGTTTTTTGCATACTATATAGTGGAGAAGTATTTGATTTCGGATGCAGCTTAAGTGTTTTTTCGGATCATTGGCAAGGTTTCGAAATTATAATTTTTAAAAAAAATTTATCAGATGGTGCCACAAGGGTTAAGTGAAGGTTACTGTGAAGCAACATTTGCAACATGAATGACACAACATTTCAGTTAAGTACATTTATTAGTTAATTAATAATATCACAATACAATAAACAATACAATTTTCGTGTTTTTTGTCCTTTTTGTCCTTACTTTACTGACCTGACCACAACAGCGTCCTGTTGCTGCAATACATGTACAACCCGCTGTCTGTACTTCACCTGTCACTGATGCTAGCACCCATGCCTTGTGATGGGATACGTGTAGGCTCAGGCTCGGCTCAGTGTTCGCTTTTAGATAGTTTCCAACAGATACTGATAAACCTCTGAGCTTTTCAAATTGCTCATCGCCTTACCATCACAGAGTACTGAATCTAGAAAATAGCTAAAAATGCTACCGTACGTGATACGAGGTCACTTCTTCACGTCATCCTCCCAACCAACTACGTTGTAAAGGTACAGTTGTTTCACCCTTTTAAAAGTTTGTTGAGGTTGTGTTCCCACATCGTTAGCAAATTTGGATAGCTTGACTGTCAACTGTTGAATGTCAATGAGCTACTTTTGGTGCTATATAGCACCATATCTTAACATGTTCTGTATATGGTAGCGGTGCTATATAGCACCTTATTTAGCGGTGCTATATAGCACCTTAGTCAAAGAACCGGTGAAGAACCTCTGAGGAACCACTGAAGCACCAAAATTGGTGCTATATAGCACTTAAAAAGGTGTTTATCTGGGAAAATCTGTGTTTATCTGGGATTTTCAAACCATATTGGGTATTTTCATAAGAATGATGTTTAGGCTATCTTTAATGAAATGCTAATCAACATGTTGATCGACTATCTCATTGAATTTTATAAAATAATATATATTTTCTGTCTCACATGGGACCACAATAGTTATTTTGGACTGATGTATATATAGTGATTTTGGAGAAAAACATGATATTAATCTAATAAATTACAGATTTTGACACTGTATGTTAAGCAAATATACAAGCTCTGTTGCCAAGAGAGATTATTTTATTACTAATTTTGAAAAGTCCACTTAAGATCATTTGAATGTTTTTTTAAGAAGAGCAAAGTAAAGAAGTGTAAGTGAGAGGTCAGATCAAAGATGGGGATTAAAAAACTATGAATAGAAAAGTGCCAGTAAAAAGAGAAAGTGGGGTACGGGTTAACATGTTAAATAAAATGCTCTTTTTTTCATTCTACCGAAAATGTGCCGGGAGCTATAGTAACAAACTACATCTGATTGACAAATGACCAGCACATTGGCAAACGTATGCTTTAGCTTCCTTGTATCTCACACTCTGCTCTTCTCAGCACCTGAGGTCTAATTATAGCATGCTTGACTTTTTTTATTGTTTATTTATTTTGCCAGTTTAATAATTGCCTCTTATGCAGTATGTTCTTTTTTTATCTAAGAAAACGTCTGCAAATTGAAAACATGTTCTGACATCTGTGGGGACCAGAAAGTTTAAAAACAAGGCAAGAGCCTAAAAGGATAGTTCTGTCAATCATTTACAAGTTGATCTAGAGCTGTACGAGTTTCTTTGTTTTGCTGAACACAGAATATAGTTTGAAGCATGGGCGTCGGAACCATTGTATGTGAGTGGGACAAGACCCACCCACTTTTTACGATCAATGATATTGGACACACTCACTTTTATAGTCTCTAACATTCAGCACATGTCTGTTTACCTACCCCTAATCGATAAACACTTATTATTAAACACGTTAGATGCTTTATTTCCACTTTTCTAATATTTTCTTCATTTTTATTGAAAATAAATGCCTTTCCGGTCTGATATGTGATGGGAGAAGATTGAGCTCGGCGAAAGGCACTCTCAATGATAAGGCGATTTCCTTATTTTTTCTTCCAAACTATACGTTTAGCAAGCAAAGCGGTATACGTATTTGTACTTAATGTAATTGGCATCTACTCCAGTAAAAAAATTCTGAGGACCCACCCACATTTTTTTTGCTTCCGACGCCCATGGTTTGAAGAACGTTTGTAACCAAGCAGAAAGAGCAACCATTGACTACCATAGTAGGAAAAACAATTACTCAGTCAGTGAGATGACTCTGATATGTGAACATTTGCACAAGTTTTATTAGAGTAAATACAGCTTACACACAATTCAATATAACATGATCAGAGATACATTTCTTAATGGATAATTGCAGATTATCATGTCACATACAGGACACAGTTGAAGCTCCTTTAAATTTCATATCAAATATTTAAATATCATATCAAAAAAGCTTTGCATACAAATATAAAACATTTAAAATAATATTGTTTTTGCTATGTGATTGCAAGCTTTATTAAAGGGGACCTATGTAAAATGTATGTAAAATGTACTTTTACATGGTGTTTGAACATAAATGTGTGTCAGGAATGTGTGTACACAACATGTATAATGGTAAAAATTATATGGCTTTAAAACGCATGCCGATAATAAACTTTCATGATGATGAAGAACTGCAATGTCACGTGAGCGTGTCCGCAATAGAGATGATAATCAAAACCAAACAGATGTTTTAGTTTATGGCAGAGTATCCGAAGCATGAGCTGTAAAGGCTCCGCCCTCTTCTGGAAAGTGGGAGCAACAACTCATTTGCATTTAAAGACACATGCACGGAAACTGTGTGCTTTTCCTTCCACTCAAAAATGGGCATTTACAACATGTATAATAAATGATCTGTGGGGTATTTTAAGCTGAAACTTCACAGACACATCCTGGAGACACCTAAGACTTATTTTAAACCTTGCAAAAAAAAAGAGGGCATAATAGGTCTCCTTTATAGAAAAAAAAGTATTTACACACTAATTTAAGACCCATTTGCTAGAATAGTACTTAAAGTTTTCTAGAACATCTTTTAGGATGGGGTGATAAGAGCTCAAAGTCACCTTGGCAGAAACCTCTAAACCTAAAAACAGATGAAATGGTAATGTGTCGTAGATTCTGCTCTGACTGAAGAAGGCTGTTATCTGGTTATGTTAAAATTACTGACAGTCATTGTTAAACAACTTTACTTGTTTCCCCCAGTTTTTATTCAAGAATATTTGCAAATTTTCCACGGTCCCGCTACCTCCTTCATCTTGTAATTTGTTCTTGGCCCAGTTAGCATTGGAGACCCATGAAGTTTTATTAAAATTATAGCAGCAAAATGCTGTCCACATGTAAGAGGGAATGTTCACTCTCTTATTTAGTGCCTCATTGCCAGGTAAAGCTCCTGTCAACACATAGGCTAAGACTTTTGTGTTGTTTTTAGGGTCACGGCAGTATTTGCTCATATCTTTTCTAGTCTCTTGTTCAGTGATATTCCATTTACCAATCCTTAAATTGTTCTTCAGTGGAACGCTGTTGGTGAGTGTGAATGTAGATTTAGCAGTTTCTTTATCAGCCACATGACAGACTGGAAACAGCTGACCGGGGTGCACATTTTGTGTGCTACTGTCGTAGTAGTCTTCATTGGTAGCCTGATTGACAAATGGCACACGAACCTCAGCACTTGAAGATTCAAGCTATAGGACAAATAATTGAAAGAGAAACCATTAATTGAACAATAAGAACTTTACAAAATAATAAACTAGATTAATAGAGAAGTAAATTAACTACTGGGCCAAGATGTTCCAAAAAAGTTTAGTCTGGATCAGAACAATCTGGATTTGGAAATCCCAGGTTGTGCTAACAAGGATCAGGTAATCTGTCCTACTTTTAGGCTATGTTTTCAACCCAAAATTGGATCGGATCACCCTGATCCAGATTCACACTTTTTTTCAGATGACCAAATCTGGATTGCCAGTGCTCTAAATGGGATCACATAGGCCGATCTCATAGTTATGTAAAGAACAACAGGTAGAATAGTCCATGTGGGGATCACTTTAAGTGTTTTTTATTTAAAGAGAAAGAAAACAGCACAATAAAGTGATGCAAACATTCACCTTTAAAGAGTCAGACCCCTATGGAGCCCCTAAAGGGAAGTGGTAATGAAAAAAAACTTGCATTCTCTCACAAAAAAAAAAAAAAAACATTTGTGAGAGAACACAAAAACATTGAAAGATAATTGTTCCTCCCATCTCCGTCCCTTTAGGGGCTCTGTACCTACTCATCTGACCCACAACATGACGCAAAGCGGAGTTACACCTCGGGTGGGCATTATTATTATTCAATAATTCAATGGCCCAGAGTCATTCCACTTATAGGCCTACTATTGTTACCACACCTCAAAACATTGTTCAGATGATGTATTTTAAGACATTTGTCAGGTTTTTGTCCTCAAAACGCTCTTGTGTGTAGGACTAATTTCTTACGCATCTAAACCCAAGCCTCTGTTGCTAATTCCAAAACATCTCTCAACAGTGTTTAGCAGCAGTGCCTAATAATGAAAATGTGAGGTTATTACCTCGCTGGTGAGAAATATCATGTAGCTTTTAAGTTGTTAAACTATTTTACTGATAAAATAACCAGAGCATCGCTGACAACATATTACTATGCTCGTGTGGGTCCATACAGTACATATATGTGTGTGCGTTTGAGTGCGAGAGAGAGCGTGAGAAAGAGAGTGTGCTTTCCATGCATAATAAAATGTAATTTTGTCGTTTTGATCCTATTGTTTACTATATTTATTTGCTTGGTCAGTGTTATTGTGGCTTTAGAATGTCGGTCAACCAATCAGATTCGAGCATTTTTTACTGTACTGTACAGAAAGACATAATAGGTAGCCTAATGTGTACTTGATCTCCTTTATCACTGTAACGTTTAACCAAAATTAAGTTCAAAAATATGAATAAATAGCTATACTACATGATTCTAACATTGTATTATTTGACCAACTTTAAAGTTTCATTACATTTTGTTCCGAAAATCAACCCTGATCTGGGGTCAGTTCTTCATACCTCACTTAATACATCTGAGATGATTTGACAGATCCCAGATCTTCTAATCGTGATAACTGATCTCTTGTTAATTTGTTTCTTCAAACGATTTGTGGATTGGATTAAAATATCTGGATTAAGTTGTCTGAGATCACTGCGCGGGATCAGCACTGCAGCGATTGGCTGGCGTCATGACAGTAACGTAGTGACATCATATAATTTAAAAAGACACCTGACAAAAAACTTGACAAATTAAATGTTTTTTTTTTTCCCCACATGATTCCCAATAATTTGATTTGGTATAGGTTCACCTACATTTATCTGCACAGACGGATGGTGTTCCCGAACATGTTCTATGCGTTTCCTCATTTGCATCAACATTTTTTGCAACTTTGATAGCTTATCCTCCAGGACAACGCCGCGTTATTTTTCTGTATCCAAAGTATTTCCATACTATCCAGTTTTTCCAAGCTACTCCCATAATTTCTATCACCATTGATCGATATAAATATTATTTTCAAATTAATTGCCCCTGGTTCAGTATGGAACTGTAAAAAAAGTAGCAGTGGTTGGGACAGATTTTAAGTATCACCTTCGCTTAAAAAGATGCAATCTAATCCTGTTTACATTAAATAAGCCTTCTCTCAAGCAGGTTTAAGCAACTCCAGGATGAGTGTCGACAAACCAAACAATCCAAGATCATTCCAAATCGTCAACAATCAAATCCCGCTAACTCATTATCGACGAGTTATCGACATACGAAGAACGAGCCTCAGGATCAGGGCCGTTTTTAGGCATAGGCAAACTAGGTGGTCGCCTAGGGCGCCATCAGTAGGGGGCGCCACTAAGCGCATATGGCACTAGATGTTTGTGTGTAAAGGGTGTCACGGCCACCCTAAAATCTTATTGCTGCCCCCACTAGTTCCCCCACACTATTGGATCAGAGAACTGTCAATCTGACGATTCCTATATGCCATCAGATCAGAGTAGGCTACTGTCAAAAAAGTTTGCGTTCGCTGGCTCAACAACACCATTAGATCAATGAACTCGGTCAATGCTTTGGCAAGGTAACTAAAGCTAAATTCAAACTAAAGGCCAATTAAATAACAGGTACAAATCTGTATTTTGTTAGGGCAGTATTTGTGGCAGTCTAGAAATCCTGCTGTGAATGGGCAGATAGCATTGCTCAGTGTGTATGTTAGAGGCAAAATATAACTGCACACTTACTTCAGCATTTCATGATTATCAGTTATATTTTGACTCTAAAAAGCTTTCTTCTCTTAATTGCACCTCCAAAAGGTTTTTGCGCCAATGCATTGTTAAAAGAATCAATGCGTTTTGTATTGTCCCATATAAAACTTTAGCAGCCAATTTAAAAATGGTATAATAAAATGTGCAAATTCACAACATGAATACATCCTTTATTAAATCACGTTGACAAATTTTAACGTATCTTTACGGATGGTGTTGAATGCTGAATCGATTCATTCAGTTCTAATAGTGCTTAATATGTTCTTAGCCTAACATATTATTGTATACCTCTATATGTAAAATTCTGTTTATAGTAATAGCCATCTGTATATTATATTCATAGTACATATTCACCTGTAAATTCAGTTCTGTTTATAATAATAACCATCTCTCTATTTATACATATTTATATATATTCAGTACATATCCATGTCCTGCACTTATGCAACCGTTGTATATCCTGCACTTGCTGTTATTGCACTTCTGATTAGACCTAAACTGCATTTTGTTGCCTTGTACTTGTACTTGTGTAATGACAATAAAGTTGAATCTAATCTAATCTAATCTAATCTAATCTAATCTAATCTAATCTAATCTAATCTAATCTAATCTAATCTAATCTAATGCAAGCAGTGTCGTACACACAGCGGGCAAAGTGTTGCGTTATTTAAAGGGGAAGTTCACGCATCAATGAGTAACAAAAATCACACTGAATCAGTATTTATTCTTATTACTTTCATGTGAAATGTACTAATAAACACATAATCATTATGTAGTTATGTCTGAGAACAATTTCTTAGCAACTAGGGAATGCACAAATATAGGCTATATATTATAGGCCTAGGGCTATACAGGCATCTGGCTATTAATTTGAATCCTTATTAACAAATATATACAAATATAATTTGGTATCCATCCATCCATCTTCTTCCGCTTATCCGGGGCCGGGTCGCGGGGGCAGCAGTCTAAGCAGAGATGCCCAGACTTCCCTCTCCCTAGACACTTCCTCCAGCTCTTCCGGGGGGACACCGAGGCGTTCCAAGGCCAGCCGGGAGACATAGTCCCTCCAGCGTGTCCTTGGTCTTCCCCGGGGCCTCCTCCCGGTTGGACATGCCCGAAACACCTTCCCGGGAAGGCGTTCAGGAGGCATCCGGAACAGATGCCCGAGCCACCTCAGCTGTCCCCTCTCGATGTGGAGCAGCAGCGGCTCTACTCCGAGTTCCTCCCGAGTGACTGAGCTTCTCACCCTATCTCTAAGGGAGCGCCCAGCCACCCTGCGGAGAAAGCTCATTTCGGCCGCCTGTATCCGGGATCTTGTCCTTTCGGTCATGACCCAAAGCTCATGACCATAGGTGAGAGTAGGAACGTAGATTGACCGGTAAATCGAGAGCTTCGCCTTACGGCTTAGCTCTTTCTTCACCACGACAGACCGGTACATCGACCGCATTACTGCAGAAGCTGCACCGATCCGTCTGTCAATCTCCGCTAATTTGGTATGTATTTGTTAATTAATACCAGTAATACCAATGTTGCTTTTTAAAATTTGACTGGGGGCACCAATAAGGATTTTGCCTAGGGTGTCAGAATGGCTAGAAACAGCCCTGCTCAGGATAACCCTGATTTGTTTTGGATCAAAGTTATCCCAATCCTACTGAAGGTTTGATCCAGATCAAAACCAAGATTGGATTACATTGTGATCTAATTTGATTTCAGAATCCTTTTTTTCTTTTGAACAACCCATTCTCATTTGATCTAATCTGATGAGTTTGAACAAATAGGCCCTAGACTGCAGATATATGAAGCACTGTCTTACTACATTTTTCAATCATAAAAAACACTATAAGAAACATCACCTGCGACTCGATCATCCAGGGAATCCTAATAGTAATCTTCTCAGGTGGTCCGGTGAATTTGTAAGCTGAGAAAAGAGGGATCTTCCTTGTTGTATCGTAGAGTGTTGCAAACCTTACTCTACCGTCATATTTTTGACAGATTATTTTGTAACCATTATCCTGTGCAGCCGAATCCTTCAGAATGCCAGGGATAACTGGAGGCTTTCCTTGAAAAAAAAAGTCACCGCATTTACTGAATTTGTCTACAAGTTTAGACGTGATGCATGAAAAACCAAGCACCAGCAGCACAGAGACATTCACGATAAACAGACGCATCTTCACTTCAAGTCTTTAGTGCCTTAATGCAGTAGAAACAATGTTTTTTTCTTTAACAGTGATACACACACATTCACACATAGAATTCTGTGAACTCAAGTCGCACACACTTACTGAGAAACCGAGTCATGGTATCACACACTTATTTTGAGAAATACGTTTCTTTCACACCCTCTGACCTGTGAAACGACAAAAAACCGCAACTACGCAAACAAGAAACTCTGCTTCTAATCACAGGTCGAGGGCTGTTGTTCCAACCAAACAACTTTGCAACGCTGTTTGCGAACATTCGTTGGAACTATGGTTTTGGGAAACACTGACTCGTTGAACTATTCTGATAACGACGGAACTTGTGACCATAGTTGGCTGATGATGCATTTTGGGAAACGCACCCCAGGCAAACCGCACGCATTTGCTTTATTGAAAAGATCTATGTTTTTGTTTGTCTTTAAAGGGGTCATATAATGCCATTTTTGTACAATTTAATATGATTCTTTAGTGTCTAAATGAAAAGTTTGTAATATACTTTAATTAAAAATTCTCATTAGTATTGTAAGAAAACACTCATTTTACCAGGTCAAAAACAGCTCTGTTTTCAGCAAGCCATTTCAGTGCATGTGCCTTTAAATGATAATGAGCTTTGCTCACCCCGCCCCTCTGTTCTGTGGCGCGTTTTGACACAACACACGTGGAGTGTTGCCTTGTTTGTTAGGCACAACAGGAGACGGGGTAAAGGATGCACAGAAAGCAGTTGTACAATATTTGAAAAACATAGGAATATATAATAGGATATATGTAGTATGTATGTGTGCGTGCGTTTTTTTTTGTTTTTTTTGGATGATGATATAGTCATAATGATATATTCTCATGTTACATACTCCTATACAGTAGGTGGCGGTATGCACCTTTAAAGTCATGGTTGCAATCTGCCATAAAGCGAAAAGAAGAAGAAGAAGAAGTGTTGCCTTGACAACAGTTGAGGGTATGTTTTGGAGAAATTGCAACGGGAGTCTCTGAGGACACAATTTGAACCGGAGTCGGACCTGGAACAAGATGACGGCCCCAACGAAGTTCGACAATAAGGTTTCTGACGTTTATAACGTTTCTGAATGGTTGGTTAACGTAATGTCACTTTGATCTATCTTTGTATACCGGCAGGGTAGCGTAGTGAGATACGAATGCTATGTGTTTACTGATGTATACCTCAGTTCATTGTTACCACGTTAACTCTATAACCAGCGTACACAGTTTGTAATAGCCATAACGCGTTGTTCATTATAAACGTGGGATTATGAATTATATTGAGAACGTCGTACATAGAAAGCATGCCGTAATGTAACTTACCCTGTAAAATTTAGCCGCATTCATCGTGAAGCGTGCAAGCGATTTGCAAAGATTAATATAAAGTTAATAAAACGTTACACTCACTTCTTCTGGAGGTGCAGCAGGAACACGAATAGTTGGTAGCAATCCTTTTTTCAGGAGCAGCTTCTTAGCAAAACCTGCTTTATACTGACCCTCATTTATAAAGCAGTCTGCTGAGAAATGATTTGCGCAAACATGAAAGCATTGACGTTGATCGGGGGGAATATTCCCTTCGAAAACAAAACTCAGCCACTGCGTCTTCACGGTTCGGATTCAAATCAAACATCAAAACATCAAAATGACTGCTGTGTTCGTTATTACATCCAAGAACAGAACACCACACTCGCTTAGACGCCATTCTGCTCCAGCGTATCAACAATGGCGGACTGATGACAGCTCGCTCAGGGCGGGTCTGTGTTGAAATGCTGCTGTCAATCAACAGTCGTGGGAGGGGCGTCCAACCGTGTAACGTCACACGGCTCGATTTTAGACGGGAGAAAACATATAAGGAGATTAAAAAAAAAACACTGGATGGATTTTTATCATTATAGGATTGTTGTGTACAGGCACTGCCAACACACATTTCCATACAATCAACTTGTAAAAGAGCAAGTACCATTATATGACCCCTTTAAGCTCTTGAATCTCTCTGGTCTCCACAAATGTCAGAACATGTTTTCAATTGGTAGACGCTTGGTAAAGCAACTTACAAGAGATTATCATGCTGCGTAATATAATAGGTAGCTATTATCTGCATGGCAAAAAAGTAAAGTGTGCTGTTGTCCTCAAGTGCTGAGAAGTGCACTATAGGGGAGAGCGGAGCACAACCTAACATTTTTTGACTTTATCAGTTTGTGTAAATCCACTTGGGGTTCAGAGTATATTTTTTCCCACATTAATTGCACACGTCTAGTGTGGTGATGTACATTGTAACATGTCCAAATGAAAGCTTAAAATGTTATCTAATATAATTAAATAAAAATGATTAACTTTTTCAAATAAAGGTATTTTTTAATAATTAAAAATAAACACATTTTTGAGTTTGAGAACAAACACCTTAAAGGTCCCGTTCTTCGTGTTTTTTTGAAGCTTTGATTGTGTTTACAGTGTGCAATATAACATGTGTTCATGTTTCGCATGTAAAAAAACACAGTATTTTTCACACAATTTGCTTATCTGTGTACCGCTGTTTTCACTGTCCTAAAAACGGCTGATGAGTTCCTTGTTCTACGAAGTCCCTCTTCTGATTGTGCCAGCGGTTCCCGTGTCGTGATTTGACCGCAGCTTAGCGAACGTGGCACGGTTCCTGTGTTGTGATTCGACAGCAGCTTAGCGCACGTGGAAAGGTCACGCCTCTTAACGGGAGATATATGCGCGCTTAATGATCTCTACAGCGTCCCTGGGAAAGCCAAACAAAGGTGATTTGACTCCGGGATGAAAATAACAGCGTCTCGACGACATGGCGACAAACACAGTCAAACGCAACACTTCCTTTTCTCCACGCGACACGTCCTCTTCTCCACGTGGGACAGCAACTAGACCACGCCCCCTTTTTCCGCGTATTCTTGTGGGCGGAGGTTAGTCTGTTCTACTGTTCTACTGACGTCATTTATGAAGGAAGTACCAGGATGTAGTCCAAGCCGGCCGTTCGCTGTAGGCTTTGAAAGGGAACTTCTGTTAAATAAAATATCTCGCTTGGCATTGAACTTTGAGCTTTATAATTTTACAGGTATTATTTATGCTCTAACAGCAACATTACACACTAACTAAAGTTTGAACAATGGGATCACGAAGAACGGGACCTTTAAAACACAGCTATACCGCATAGTTCAATAAATAATAATAATTAAGCATTTCTGAACACTGACTCTCAGTCTTTATTCACCTTGCAATAGGGGCTCATTGTAACGCAGTGTGACAGCATGCCCCACCTGTGCAACTGGGATTTAAACTGCGGCTCATGTCTTCTGCTGGGTAGATCAGCATTAAATAACCATTTCAACTGTTAAATAACAGATTTACGATTTACATAATATCAGATTTGTCTTATTTTAAATAAACACAAACCGAGAAGAAAAATAAACTTAAGAAATTTACTTTTGTTATGGTTAAATAAATGTTCAGTGATATCTTCCAAAGATTTCTTAATTTTGGCACATTTTGTGGTTAAAAAAAAAAAAGTAATGTATGATTTTTAAGTAATTAATTTGCATTGTATTGCATGACATGAGTATTTGATCATCTACCAATCAGTAAGAATTCCGGCTCTCACAGACCTTCTGTTAAGAAGCCCTCCTGTTCTCCACTCATTACCTGTATTAACCACACCTGTTTGAATTCGTTACCTGTATAAAAGACACCCGTCCACACACCTCACAATCAAACAGACACCAACCTCTCCACAATGGCCAAGACCAGAGAGCTGTGTAAGGACATCAGGGATAAAATTGTAGACCTGCACAAGGCTGGGATGGGCTACAGGACAATAGGCAAGCAGCTTGGTGAGAAGGCAACAACTGTTGGCACAATTATTAGAAAATGGAAGAAGTTCAAGTACAGGGGCGTAAATTTCATCTAAAAGTTGGGGGGGACAATAAACATGAAATTTCTACAAGAGCAATTTTTGAAGGGGACACAAATAATACAGCCAAAATCACTTTTTCAAAATGACTTTTTTTGTCCCGTTTGCGTTTGTATTGTTTTACTACTTACACATTTATTTTAAGTATATATTGTTATATTATTTACAAAACTCTGCATGGTTTTTATAGGGGGGGACAGCCCTCAGATTGGGGGGGTCACAGGTAAACCAGAGACATAGCCAATACAATTATACCACACAGACTGCAAACACAAAGGAACTTATAAAGGGGACAAATGAGGCAGCTAATGAGGGAACACAGGTGGGGCAAATGAAACCAATAATGAGATAACAAGGGGGGTGGGATCTGGACAGAGACAGGAGCACATGGCCCCAAAATAACAACAAAAAAAAAACCCACATGTGCACATGAGACAGACATGTGACACCTGTACGCTTTCCACTCTATGCCCCACCAATAGATACTACACCAGTCATCATTTCCCTTTAGACAGAAAATAACTCTTGAGATGCCAACATTTGCACAAGCTTTATTAGAGAAAAGATCATTTACACACAGTCCCATTTATAACAGGCTCTGGACTTATATAAAAGACATATACAACAAATGTAAATGCTAAAAATGGCTTATGAGAAAAACATTGTTGACATTGACAGGCTTCTAATCCTCAGTGATTTTGAATCTTTATGCTGCTTATAGAGGGTTGTATTTTATTTTATTTTATTTTACTGCAGTTGCCCTCAAACAGCTGTACCTTTTTCCTCAATTTTTGACTCAGGAATTCCTGTAATTTCTGCAGGCTCTCTTTACTGATCGTTTTCTTTTCATCCACTCCTTCTTCTTTGTTTAGGGCCCAATAAGCTTGAGAGACCCATGATTTTCCTTTACTGTTGTAACAGCAGAATGCCATCCACATGTAAGAGGGAATGTTCACTTTCTTGTTGAGGTGATTGTTTCCAGGTATAGCTCCTGTCAGCACATGGGCTAAAACTTTTTCATTATTGTCAAGGCAATATGTATTCATGATGTCACTAGTCTCAATTTCCATGCGATTCCAACTGCCATTATTAAAGCTGATCTTCTGTGGCACAATGTTTGTCATTGTGAATGTAGATTCAGCAGTGACTTCATCAGGTGCATGACAGCTGGGAAACAAGTGGCCGCGATTCACTTTATAGCTGTTTTTAATGAAGTCTTCATTGATGGCCTGGTTTGAATATGGAACAGTCATCTCATCAACAGCAGGTTCAAGCTACAGAAGTTTAAAAGAAAGGGAAACAGCCATTAAACTCTAAGAGATGAACCTTACTAATTAATGGAATATAATTTTTTTTTTAATTTATGCCCCATAATGTTGTTACAAACCCATATGTGGTGTTTTCACGTCAAACACAACATTAGAACTTAGTTAGAATCCTTATTGAGTTATTTCCATGGAACAACCATATGTTATATGTCAAGCTCTTAAAGGATTAGTTCACTTCAAAATGAACATTTCCTGATCATTTACTCACCCCCATGTCATCCAAGATGTTCTGTCTTTCTTTCTTCAGTCGAAAAGAAATAAAGTTTTTTGAGGAAAACATTCCAGGATTTTTCTCCATATAATGGATTTAAATGGCAACCAACAGTTGAAGGTCCAAATCAATGCAGTTTCAAAGGAAGGGCTTCAGAGGCTCTGCACGATCCCAGATGGGGAATAGGGGCTTATCTAGCCAAACCATCGGTCATTTTCAAGAAAAAAAATGTTTTTAACCACAAATGCTCGACTTCGGTGTTCTGCTTCTTCACGGTATATACATGACGTCATCACGTCGGAAAGGTCATGCGTGCTGTAGGTACCAAAAACATCATCTGGCATCGTTTTACCTTTTTTTTGTAAAGGCCGTTTGGTTTAGTCTTTGCATGTTTGTTTTAACACTGGGCTGTTACTTCCACGTACGTCACGGCCGTGACCTTTCCGATGTGATGACGTCATTTGTCAGGCAAATGCAGAACAACAAAGTTGAGCATTCGTGGTTAAAAAGTATATACATTTTAATTTTTTCTTGAAAATGAAAATTCCACGTCTGGGATCCGGCAGAGCCTCTGAAGCCCTTCCTTTGAAACTGCATTGATTTGGACCTTCAACCCGTTGGTTGCCATTGAAGTCCATTATGTGGAGAAAAATCCTGGAATGTTTTCCTCAACAAATAAAAAAACGCAATTTATTTTCGATTGAAGAAAGAAAGACATGAATATCTTGGATGACATGGGGGTGAGTAAATTATCAGGACATTTTCTTTTTTAAGTGAACTAATCCTTTAATAGGATAAAAAAAGAGAAAAAAAGAAGAAAACCCTCATATTGTTCAGGTCATTTTGACCTAGAGAGGGTTTCATTTTTTTGAGAATTCCCCCCCCCCCACCTTGTTAGGTCCCGAGCACCGATGGTGCGAGGACCCTATTGGAACTGCTCAGCCTATTATTATTCTTCTCCCAAATTAATTGCATTTTTGAGGACCTAACATGCTCGAAAACTCATGAAACTCTGCATGCGCGTCAAAAGTGGTGAAAATTTACGACTGATATGGGTTTCAGAATTAGGCGTGGCAAAATGGCTCGATAGTGCCACCTACAAAATTTTAATTAAGCGTCGTTCGAGCTACGTTTCACTTACGAGTATGAAATTCAGTAGACACATGTAACAGCCCAATAACCACAAAAAAGACTCAAGGTGCAAATTATGAAAACCCAACAGGAAGTGAAATATTTTGAATTTTCCCTTTCATCGCTGAATGATGATCTTTACTCAAAAATGACTGGCCTACAAACAAATTGCTTATAATTCTCTCATTACTCTATATTATCACCAAGTATTGGATTCAATAATTTTGTCAACTTTTTTTTCTTTCAATTAGCACAGGTTTTGCATTTCTTTTTGGATCGGAGGCCTCCTTTATCTGAGCTTATGTACACCTTTTTTTTTCTTTTTTTTTTTGCCAAAAAAAACATTATTTGTGGGTAATTTTGGCAATATTGAATAGAATTTGAATATGTACAATTACTGTATTGTGCTCTAATGTTTACCCAGGTAGTTTGTTTTGAAATGCTTTTATTTTGTACAGAATGACACAAAGTCACACTTGTGGTGTTACCGGTCAAAAATGACCGGCCTACAAAAAAAAAAAAAAGTTCTTATAAATGTCTTATTATCACCAAATATCGTTTTGTCCACTTTTTTTCTTTCAGTTAGGACAATTTTTTTGTAGGCTGCAAAATGACCATCGTTTGAAAATGAAAATAAGAGAAGCATTTAGTGTTCAGAAGCATGTTCATCATGCATATGCACATATACTGTACGTGCAAAGTTAAAGGCCTCGGACCTGTGCATGCGTGGATACATGCACACACACACACACACGTTCATGTATAGAAACAAACTTTTTGAGTAATGCAGGCTTTCTTTTTCACAGAGATTAACTATATCCTCAGATCAATGAGGCCTACGATCAATCATTTACAAAATATATATATATATATATAAAACCTGCCCTAACTGAAAGAAAACAAGTTGACAAAAAGATTGAATTCAATATTTGGTGATAATATAGCATAACGAGAGATTTATAGGCTCCTTTTTATTTACTTATTTTTGACCACAAGTGTGACTTTTTGAACAAAATAAAAGCATTTCAAAACTTTCCGGTTAAACATTAAAGCAACAGTGCAATTTTTCCCCATATTTTATTGAATACTGACAAATTTATCCACAAATATTATCAACAAATACCCACAATATATACATTTTTTTTTTCACTCTGATCTCAATGAGGCATACAATCAATCAGTCAGCATAAGTGATTTACAAGCAGTTTTTAAAAGGCTGATCATTTTTGACCGGGAACACAAAAGGTGTTTCAGAGTTTTCAACACATTAAGTAGTCTGACTCGACTTGTTATATTTCAAGTCTTCTAAAGTTATATGAAAGGTTTGTGTGAGTTATTCACTAAAATCCGACAGATCAACCTTTTCACTTATGAACTGTTGCATAAAAAACTGATTAATTCTAGAATATGGGTTTGGAACAAAATGTGAAGTTAAATTAAATAATGACAGATTTTTTATTTTGTGTGAACCATCCCTTTAAGACACTAAATTGATAGACTATCAGTACTGAATGGCAGATGTATAAACTCTGACATGAAACTAAAACTACAGAAACAATGATTAAAGGAAAGGAGGTAAAGCACTTTTTTCTGCAAGTGTCTGTAAAACACTAACAGAAAAAAGTAAATGATAGATTACTGTGCAGTGTGTATACATTTATCACATGATAGCAGACGTACGGTACAGTAACACCCTGGCACAACATGACATTCTCTAAATCATAAAAAACAAGTTATGAAAATCATCACCTGAGGCTCAACCATCCATGAAATCCTTGGTCTTTGGAAATTTCCTCTCCCCTTATACTTGTAAGCTGAGAAAACAGGGATCCTATTTGTTGTGTCATAGAGAGTTGCAAACATATATCCTGAACCTACATTTTTGGAGTCTTTTTCTTTGGAACTATATTTTTGACAGATTTTTTTGTAACGATTATCCTCAGAGCGTGGATTCAGGATACCAGGAATCACCGGAGGCTGTCCTCTAAAGAAAAACTCTGTACAATCATCAAAAGTTTTTAGAACTTCAGACATGACGAATGGACAGCTGAATGCCAGCTGCACAGCGAGGACGCTTGTGATAAACAGACGCATATTCCCGTTTACAAAGAAATATAACTGACAAAAATAAAGCTGAAGTGGTTGTAGAAATGTAAATGCTTTTGGAAAGCTAACTTTAGTTCCACAAAAAGTCTTGTGGTTCAAACAGCCTCTGTTCTTGCTTAAATAGTTTAGCAGCAAAGATGATGATCTTTAACACTGATGTTCACACATCAAAACCCACAGACTTTAAAAATAGAGCTGGAGTGTGCGTTCTTTCACACATGATATTCCTCTACAAGCCCTGCAGCATAGTCATATTTATACTGCATTGGAGTCACTTCTTAGAATTGACCTAAGCGCTGATGTTTACATGTATGCATTTGGCAGACACTTTTATCCAAAGCGACTTACAGTGCCCTTATTACAGGGACAATCCCCCTGGAGCAACATGGAGTAAAGTGCCTTGCTCAAGGCCACACTGGTGGTGACCGCTGGGATCGAACCAGCAACCTTCTGCATATCAGTTCCATGGTTTAACCCACTGGACCACCATCTCCATGTTTCCATTTGACTTGTCTTTTGAGAGCTGATCTGTGTCTTTTGCAACTAATATTAGCAGTATTTCTATAGCATTCTAGTGTCTTTGATTAGTTATACCAAAATCCACACAAAATAAAGCTGTATAGACAAGTTTCATTTTGCATGATTTTAAATAATTTATTTGTATGGCTTTGTAGTTGTCAAAGAAATAACAGGGTCAGAGTCAATGACAGAAATCTGTAATACACTTTTATTCCTTGTCAACACTTTCGTCAATGTAGCAACGTAACCAGGCCCGAAATGCTGCTGGTAAATTTTTGGAACAAAATTTTTGACAGATTTTTTTTGTAACGATTATCCTCAGAGCGTGGATTCAGGATACCAGGAATCACCGGAGGCTGTCCTCTAAAGAAAAACTCCGTACAATCATCAAAAGTTTTTAGAACTTCAGACATGACGAATGGACAGCTGAATGCCAGCAGCACAGCGAGGACGCTTATGATAAACAGACGCATATTCCCGTTTACAAAGAAATATAACTGACAAAAATAAAGCTGAAGTGGTTGTAGAAATGTAAATGCTTTTGGAAAGCTAACTTTAGTTCCACAAAAAGTCTCGTGGTTCAAACAGCCTCTGTTCTTGCTTAAATAGTTTAGCAGCAAAGATGATGATCTTTAACACTGATGTTCACACATCAAAACCCACAGACTTTAAAAATAGAGCTGTTCTTTCACACATGATAGTCCTCTACAAGCCCTGCAACATAGTCATATTTATACTGCATTGGAGTCACTTCTTAGAATTGACCTAAGCGCTGGTGTTTCCATTTGACTTGTCTTTTGAGAGCTGATCTGTGTCTTTTGCAACTAATATTAGCAGTATTTCTATAGCATTCTAGTGTCTTTTATTAGTTATACCAAAATCCACACAAAATAAAGCTGTAGAGACAAGTTTCATTTTGCATGATTTGAAATAATTTATTTGTATGGCTTTGTAGTTGTCAAAGAAATAACAGGGTCAGAGTCAATGACAGAAATCTGTAATACACTTTTATTCCTTGTCAACACTTGCAATGTAGCAACGTAACCAGGCCCGAAATGCTGCTGGTAAATTTTTAATGTAGGACCACCATTATTGTTCCTGAATGTCTGGCTCATCACAATCATCAGCATCTGCTTCTTGAGTCTGACTTACACCTGCATCTAAAAAATCCAAACAGTCACCATTAAACAGTGTGTAATCTTTATTATATTTGCTCTTCAGAAAGTTCTGTAATTTCTCCAGGGTCTGTGCACTGATCGGTTTGCTCTCATCTTTGTTTTCAGCCCAGTGAGCTTGAGACATCCATTTTTGGCTGCCACTGTTATAGCAGCAGAACGCTGTCCACATGTCCGAGGGAATGTTTACTCTGTTCTTCAGTGTGTGTGGTGGTGTTTCTGTATTCGGCACAGCTCCAGTCAACACATAGGCCAAGATCTCCTCAGTGTTCTTTTCATCACGGCAGTGAGAATTCATGATACCTCTAACTGTTTGCTCCATGCGGTTCCAGCTGCCACAGTTAAAGCGTTTGTGCTGCGGCACAGCATTGGTCAGTGTGAATGTAGAGTCGAAAGTGTCTTTATCAGCTGCATAGCTGCATGGAAATAAGTGTCCACGATCCAGATTTTGGTTGTTGTTTTTATAGTCTTGGTCGGAAGCCTGATTTGAATCTTCAAGCTGCAGAACAGATCATTGACAAATAGAAAGACACAATAATGATTTTTTTCTCAAACATAATTGAAAAAAAAAAGAAGATATTGCAACCTCACCTGTGGCTGTGGCTCTGTCCTCCATGAAGGTCGTTTCTTTTTATAATACCCAGTATATTTGTAAGCTGATAAAACAGGGATCTTATTTTGTGTGTCGTAGAGAGTTGCAAATCTGTAAGCATTCTCGTATTTCTGACAGATTGGTTTGTAGCGGTTGTTATCCTGTGAGGCTGAATTCTCCAGAATGTCAGGAATCACTGGAGGCTGATCATTAAAAAAAAACTGGCTGCATTTGGTGAATGAATCTACAACATCAGTCATGATGAACGGAAAGCCAACTACCAGCAGCACCGAGACGACAAGCAGATGCATCTTCAGTTGAACTCAATCACAAACCAAAAATGAAGCTAAAATGGTTGCAGAAACGTGAAGGCTATTTCACACGATCACCGAAGATGTGCAGCATCCAGGAAAGAAATCTTCAGTTTTTATAGACAGGCTATCTGTCCTTTTTTTTAATCTGTGGCTCCCATAAATTATTCCTGTCTCTGATATAGGCATAAGTATTTGCCATAGAATGTCTTTATGATGATGCTTAAGATCAAGTTTTAGTGTTTTAAATGACCTCACAAAGTGGTACATTCATATGATCATTCATTTATTTGAATTCAGTCACTGATATCAATGGCCAGGCCAGGCCACTCATTCATTTGCTTATGGAAATATATCTTTGTACTGTATGTGAGTTCAGTTATGTTCTGTTAGCTTTATCATTTTACATATTATCTTACCGTAAAGTGAAAGAAAAGTAAAATAAAATACCTTGTTCTGGAAGAACATATCATTTCAGAACTGAAGTTACCATAAATATAGCCTACATTTCTATTTTTTATTCACACTGATTTGCTTGTGACTAGTGTGCACTTTGTCTTCTGTGCAGCTAAATTAACAGTAGGGTTACATGTTTTTTTTATGCTATTAAAGTTTTATTTAACTTAAATTAATTTTACTCACCTGATAATTTACTCACCTCATGTCATCCAAGATGTTCAGGGAACAGAATGTATCCACAAAGAGTGAAGCATTTATTGTTTTCCAAAAGGCAGGGAGAAATGAGACCAAATGAACAGTAAAATAAAATGTAAGACCTAAAGAAACAGGGTGAAATGAAAATTTCTTACACATTAAAAGTGGCACTGACACACTCAGTAAAAGCATTAACCAATGTATAGAATCTTCAAACCAAGTATGCAAAACTGCAAGCATATATTCTGCTTCAAATTCAGTTTGCAAACTTTAGTTACACTTTAGAATAGTTCTGTCATTAATAAATAACTACACAGGAACAAATGAGTAACACACTAGTAATATTCTAGTAGCTACTATTAACTAACAAGAAACTCTAATTAACGAATTAGTAAGTAAAACTGCTCAGATGAATGTGGTAGTTCACTATTAACTAATAAATAATTACAATTGTTTCATACCTCTCTGGGAACTACTAAGAACTGATATATACAGGCTCATAATTAATGAGAGAAATGCATAATATGTAGTTAATTCTAAAGTGAAGATCATGGTCCACTAGTAATTACTCAAGTGTTACCAGATTAGAAGGAATTACCATCCAAAACCTTACAAAACCTAAAAAGCTTACAATGACTGCAGTTGTTGCTAGAGAGTTATCATGCTTTTCCCTTTAGAATACTGATCCAAATAATTCATCACTCCTTCTGAAGGATTTAATAATACTTGAGTCATTACTAGTGGATTACCATGATCTTCAATTTAGAATTAATTATACATTACGCATTATTATCCATGTTAATTATGCAAACTGTCCTCCAAACAAAACGACTCTACAGGTCGTTTTTCAAGCACCTTATTACGACCTTTATTTACGTTTTAAAGTCATGCGCCCTCTCGTGGACGTAAAAATAATGACAGTGTCATTACGTCTGCCGTCATGAAATGACGTATGTCTGTCGTTACCAATCAAAATGCATGTTCATTTAAATGCAATGTGTGGACGTTTTACCACCATTTGTCATATTTCCATTAGCAAAAATCTTTTTTATTAACAACTACATACACCCCACCCCTAAACCTACCCAGTGATTTATAGTGCATATACACTGTATGAGCACATGCGTTCAAACCCACGATTGCATGATCACATGATTTCATGATGTTGTATTTTGCAATGCTCTCTCAATTGAGCTACGCAAAACCTGAAATATGACGCAAGTAAAAGGAAACAAAGCATTAAAATGAAAGTGTCCTGTTGTCGATAGGGGCATGACTTTAGTAAACGCTCCTATGGGTCGTATTTCATGAATTAAAATTCAAGTTTCCTGTTGTCCATAAGGGCACAACTTTAGTAAACGCTCCTATGGGTCATATTTCAGGGAAGTGACAGATGGCCTGTATAGGCGTATAGGTTGGAGGACATGTTGCAATTATGAACCTGTATATAGTAGTTTTTAGTAGTCCTCTGGGCGACTTAGTAGTCCTCAATAACTACTATGGGCGTAGATTACGCGGGGGACTCCATCTTTCTCTCTCTTAGGAGTCAGTGAAGACATTGTCCATGAAGTTCTTCCTATGTGGTTCACGTCATGAAGAAATTTGTTTTTGTGTGTGTTCAAATTCAACTGTTGCAATATATTATTTTATAAAATATACACAATCTTAAATCTACCCCCAGAGTCATCCTTGTGTATTCCCTACTTGAAAATGTGATTGACTGAAAAGGCTATACCATTCCTTGTTCATTTTACTTGATGAGTTATTAAATTATGCAACTTGGACCCAATAATTACTCAACATTCCTAGAAACCAGATTTAATTGCAATAAAGAAAGCAGTATTTGGGTGTAATAAACCTTTTAAAAACCTCATTAAAAAAAGGGGGTTAAAATACTGCCTTGGTGGCACTTGTTTTGGATTTCCAAAACTAGGGTCCTGGAAATGCATTCCTGGGATTGGTTCTCCGATTCGCTAGGTGGCGCTGTCACAAAAAAATAGGGTCCTAGAAATGCGGTCCTAGAAATGCGGTCCTGAAAGTGCAGCCTCCGGTATTGCAGACGGATAATGTTGGAACCAGCAGCTGAATAAAAAGAAATATGACTGATGAAACGCGACGACAAACACATGATTTCGACAATATATGGTTCATGTGTATTTTTCCAAGCCATCTCAAGGTATTTATTGACAATAAAGTATATGAATACAGTGCTAACTGACATCCTTTTCAATGTTTAGTATCTTCTGCTCAGCAATATGAATATATATAGTCAAAGTGTAATTTATTCTTGTGATCAAAGCTGAATTGTCAGCGTCATTACTCCAGTCTTCAGTGTCACATGATCCTTCAGAAATCATTCTAATATGAGGATTTGCTGCTCAAGAAACATTTATGATTATTATCAATGTTGAAAACAGTTGTGCTGCTTAAAAATGTTGTGGAAACCATGATGCATTTTATTTTTCAGGATTCTTTGATGAATAGAAAGTTAAATGTGCAGCATTTATTTGCATTAAATAAAGCACTTATTAAATAGAAATCTTTAGTTATATTATAAATGTCTCTTGTGATCAATTTAATGCATGTTTGATGAATAAAAGTATTAATTTATCTCTTCTTAATCTTTCCACAAAAGTTTGAATAGTATCATGGTTTCCACAAAAATGAAGCAGCAGTACAACTGTTTTCATCATTGATAATAATCATAAATGTTTCTAATAAATGAGCAGCAAATCATCATATTAGATTGATTTCTGAAGGATCATGTGACACTGAAGACTGGAGTAATAATGCTGAAAATTCAGCTTTGATCACAGGAATAAATAACTTGTTTTTTTTACTATACAGTATATTCACATAGATAACAGCTGCTTTACATTGGGATAATATTTCACTGTATTACTTTTTTACTGCATTTTTTATTAAATAAATGCACCCTTGGTGAGCAGAAGTCTTCTTTCAAAAACATTGAACAATTGTAAATTTTAAACTTTTCTAAACTGCCTTGTTCAGTGATATGTTTTAACATTGCATAAAATCCATGGGTACTTAATGCACAAGTGTTTGTAGTGCATAAACTAGGTTGCTGCTGTAGAGGTGTTAGTGACGCCAGCAGGGGGTGCTCACCCTGTGGTCTGTGTGGGTCCTAACGCCCCAGTATAGTGACGGGGACACAATACTATAACAAGCACTGTCCTTCGAATGAGACGTTAAACTCTCTGTGGTCATTAAAAATCCCAGGATGTCCTTTGGAAAAAGAGTAGGGGTGTAACCCCGGCATTCTGGACAAATTTGCCCATTGGTATATCTGTCCATCATGGCCTTCTAATAATCCCCATATACTGATTGGCTTCATCACTCATCAGTCACCAATCAGCTGGTGTGTGGTGGGCGTTCTGGCACAATTTGGCGGCCGTTGCATCATCCAGTTGGACGCTGCACATTGGTGGTGGTTGAGGAGATTCCCCCCAAAGCACTTTGAGTATCCAGAAAAGTGCTATTAATGTAACAAATGAATATAAATAAATTAATGAATTCACACTCTCAAAAAGGATGTGTTAAACATTAGATAAACAATGGTTTGCTCTTGATGTAAAGTGTAACAGCAATCAGACCGCTGGCGCCCTCTGCTGCCATTTGTTATACATAATATACATACTTTTATTGTTCATACATTTACTGTGTTTTAATAGTCTTGTTCACTAAAACAATATGATTACTCACTTTTGATACTTTATGTGAGCCAATTATTATTGCCTCATTGTTATGTGTATTTAAGTCATATTAAAGGCTATTGTCCACTTATATCTATCTTTATTACATATAATAAAATAAATACATAAATAAAATCTTAAGTAGATTAACCCTTAGAACTGAACGAACCCTGAAGAAGTTAACATGCTCTGACATGTTTTTTTTTTCCAGTTTCTTTGGAGCATATTAATGGCTAAAGTCTAAGTACACTGTATTCAGCACAAACAGGGCTACAGTAATATGTGAGCAACATGTACATACAAGTTTGTACACTGTAAAAAAATCCCCTTAAAATTTACGGTAAAAAAACGGCAGCTGTGGTTGCCAGAACTTTACCGTAAAAAATTTGGTAGAAACGTTTTAGGTTTTTAGGGACAGCACCATATAATTTAAAGGTTTATAATGTAATAATTACGGTTACATTTTTTTTATTTTACAGTTCAAAACCGTATCATTTAAAGGGTTATATTGTAATGATTATGTTTACACTGTAAACAATTTACAGTAAAAAAACATATTTCATTAACTGAAATAATGTTAAATTACCAACCTATTGAAATGCTAATATCTGTTATGTACTTTTGATATAATCAGACAACCACCAATCACAGTGGTGATGAGAATCACGTGATGGATAAAAGCTCATCACAAGCAGCTTTTAAGAGGACAATACTAATATATAGAAGGTGCTCAGTGTCATTCACACAAACACTAAACACCATCATGGTAAAACACATGAAATTTAAAAAATGCAATAAACATTAAATCTAAATTCATTCATCTAACACATTTTAAACATTTGATCACAAGGCTTTTCAGAACGGGATGTTGTTGCCTAGAGTTTTCTTCAGAACAGTGTGAAAGCCATTTTGATCACTCATTCATACAAAACAATATAGTCATTTAACTTTTGTAAGACACTTATTGTCAGAATGGCAGTATGCGGGAAGGGTGTAGATCAACAGGAATAATACAGTGATTCACACCTGAGGCATCAACGACTCCTCCCCTGGGAAAATCAATGAGGAAAGTGACAGAGGGAACTAGAATGGAATGTGAGGAGACTTAATGATTGAATGTATTGTTTGTAGCTTATTCACAAAATCACGTTTATTTTAAAAGAAGTAATCTGATTGTACATTTATTTTCTTTACATAAAGACTTTAGACCTACAGTACAGTTCAAAAGTTTTAGATCTTTTTATTTATTTATTTTTAATAAGTCTCTTCTGCTCACCAAGGCTGGATTTATTTGATCCAAAATAGTAAACACAGAAATTTTGCATATTATTTACAGAATATTTTTACAATTTTAAAATAATTGTTTCCTATGTGAATATATGGTAAAGTGTAATTTATTCCTGTGATGTCAAAGCTGAATTTATCATCATTCATCCAGTCTTCCGTGTCACATGATCCTTCAGAAATCATTCTAATCTGATGATTTGATATATATATGCTCAACAAACATTTCTTATCATTATGAATGTTGAAAACAGTTGTGTATTTTTTTTCAGGATTCTTTGATAAATCAAAGATCTAACCCAGAGGGAAGTTCAAAAGAATATAATTTTTCTGAAATAAAAAGATTTTGTAACATTATAAATGTCTTTAACAGCAACAAAAAACAAAAAACAAAACGTCTCAGGTTACAAATGTAACCATTGTTCCCTGAGAACAGGGAACGAGACACTGCGTCAGCTTTTGCTTACGCTACGGGGAACGCCTCCAGCGTGACAGGTGCCTGAAATCACAATCAAATCACGTCAATCCTATTGACCGACGACAGCCTATGATGTCATCAAGGTGCGACCAGGAAGTATATAAGGGAGCCTTGCCAACATGACAGTATCTAATCGTCTGAAGGGACTGTTTTCGGCAGGCAGGCCCTGCGGCATGGCAAAGCGACGCAGTGTCTCGTTCCCTGTTCTCAGGGAACAATGGTTACATTTGTAACCTGAGACGTTCCCTTTCGAAAGGGAACTCGTCACTGCGTCATCTTTTACTTACGCTACGGGGAACGATATACCCACTACGCCATGCCGACGGGAGTGCATGCCCATAGGCAGTGACAACTGTCAAGACAAGCAAATTCTACTGAAATGCCTGAACCACTCCCCTTCTGGTCACATTAGGCTGTCAGTGACAGCGCTCCCTACGGTCATAGCCCAAGCTATCGCCCAAGAATGAACCTTCACACACATGAGGTTCTTCCCAGGCCCTGCTCGAAGGCCTGGAACCACCCATTCGACTTAGAAGGGGTTCCTTTAAGGGAACGTGGCAAGGGAACTACGAGGGAACCCTATGCCAGTCACTATTCGGGAGGTTCTCACCGAATGCCACCAGGGAGACCTGACCAGGTGACCCAGACTAATGTGGGACACGTAATACGGTCAACCCTGTCTGTACAGTACAGAGCCTCTGGTACTCGCCTCCGAAGAGGCATCCCGCTAGGGTGCTGCAAGAAAGGCAGTAACATCCACTAGCCGGATCTCAGAGACGGGTTATCCCGGAGAGCAGCTCTCAGCGAAGTGCTATATAACCCTTGCTAGCGAGGGGAGTTTTAGCCGCTCGATCCTCGGATCTACCAAGCACTTACTTTAAAACGTGCTTAGGAGGCCAAAGGCCATTCAGGCTGATCGTATCGGGGGGGCCCCTCGGGGCTTACCACCAATGGATCAGCGCCAGGCGGCCGCAAGCTCATAACAGACCCTCGCTTTGAGAGGAGCTCATCAGCCTGCCCGGTAGGTAATCATGTCGTAGGCAGACTATGAAGGTCCCCTCCTGTGGGGACCGCATAGCAGCAGCGACGTCTCGTCATGCTAGGGTAAGGACACCACCTTCAGGTCTCGCGAACGGCCAGAGACCGGCGCCTGATAGCGGGTGACCACTAGCTGTCAGCGTAAAGCCAGTTGTGCATTCCCGCCCAGGGAACTCGTTCCCCAGGGAGGCCGAGAGGGGCCTCCACCTGATAACAGAACATGCCGCCCATAGCCAGAATGTGCTACTCATTGCACTTCATGGTCACCGCCTCAGCGGCTGCACTCAGGGAGGCCAGTTGTGGCCTACTACCTACTAGCACTCGTGCTAGCTATCCAGTGCCTACTAGCAGCTTGTACCAGCCGTCGAGGGACTTAATGCCAGTGGTGCCCCCTCGGGGGAGACCAGGCAGCGCCTGCTGACCACAGCAGGCCCTCAGGGAGGCCAATCGGGCCTACCACCTGAGCGAAGGTAACCCAAACCGGGAGCCTACCCCTCAGGGCGGCCTTAAAGAAGGCTGGCTGCTGCGCCTGGGCTGACGGCAGCTATCTGCTGACGAAGCCTGGAATCCAGTTCACACCTGGGAACTCATCCCCAAGGAGACTAGTTGACGAGGTTACTGCTGAAGTCGACACCAGTGGAGAAGATCCTCCAAGGCCCACTCGTGGGCCATGGCGTCGAGACTTCCTTGCAAGGAGGCCGGTTGACGCCTACCACCTGTCCTGAAGTCCTGCTGCCCAGACCGCAGTCTCTCGGGCAGTGCCTACAGACATGAACCTAATCACATTGCCAACAGCAGTGTACTCAGCAGAAGTGCATAACAAAAACCCTCTAAAGCAAGGGGAGTACAACTTACGTCACCTGCCTCGGGGCGGCTGTCTTACTTTCCGTGCAGCGGCCATCCGTAAGCGAGGGCGTCAGCCATTGGCAATGCTCGGGCCTCAGGGGAGCATCCGACCACAACCGCAAACAGAGGTTATCCGATGTTCAGTTCAACCCGAGCCCTGAAGGAGGTGGAGCAGAGACATAGAGCAGGGGTGAAACAATACCTTTTCTTAGAAAATATAGAACCCACCGGCCGAACCATCCTCCAGGAAGAGGCCGAGGGCCGCCATCTTTGGCGGCCACCAAGCTCTGAAAGGCGGAAACGGCAGATAAAGTCTAATCGCAAACTGGCGAAAAGACGCTTCATTCCGCCCCACGACCACTGGCAAAGTCGCTGTCTCCTGCAACACCTTGACTGCGTTACTCGTAACCCCAGAACACAGGAAGGGGGCGGGCCTTGGCCGGACGACTCTGTAACAAGAGGAGGCTGAAACAAGGATGCATACACAAAGCCCTGTTCTTATATCAAAAGACAGGCCAGGGGCGAACGACCCTCATTAAAAGGGAACGCCCCCATCCTTGACAAAGCCTAGGCCAAGTGGTGCGACATAAGACCGCACTAGATCTACTCAGGGCTCGGGAAAGAAATATTATCTATCTAATATTACTGAGGCCCCAAAAACCCCTTTTCCCAAAGCCCCGCAGAGCTGGGCGCAGATCTTACTACAGCTCGCGCATTAGCGCGTACCCGGTCTTCAGCTACTTCCCACTTTTACGCTAGGAAAAACACAGCTCGCCCCCTACACCACAAGCCCTCGGGCAAGAGCGCGAATCAGTTACCCACATAGTGGGGAAAACATAACACAGAGAGGCAGCAAGACTCTACTAGCAAAAGTGAGGCATACCCACACAACCACATAATGTTGCAAAGAAGATCGTTCTTAGCTTACTCACGGGGAGCTGCAGGCCCTGCGAAATCCTGCGACGATCCAAAATTGTCCCAGCACCCTCTCAGGGGAGCGACGGTCAAAAAGTCTTGAAAAACATAGTTTTGAAAATGTTTCGCCCTCATAGAGGGGGACTCACCAATCGCTCCTCGCGGCGCGTCAAACCAGCCGTCGAGCTAGTATCCGCCCGCCGCCCTGAGGGGGGCGCTTCAACAAACAAGCCAGGCGGGCCATCAGAGCCTTACATTTCCTGCTCATCATAGGCCCACCGGCCTGATGTAAAAGCGCCCGGGGAAAAGTCAGAGGAAGGGAAAGAGCAGCAATCATCTCCGCGCTCTCGGGGGCGGAGTCTGCTGCCTGCGCTGGTCCCGGTTGCCAGCCCCGGCTTCCTTCCTCTTCCGGTTGCGGGTGTCCCGCCTCTTCTGCGTCCCGCTCCTCCGCGGCGGGGGCGCTCGAGAGGCAACGCTGGCTCGCTGTTCCTGTCTCCAGCCCTCAGACTGAGACGGGAGAGGGACACCCGACTGCCTGGGCGCTGTCCCGGACCTCCGCGGTATACATGACCTAAATGCCGCCGAGCGCGCCCTCGCCTCTCTGAACTTTCCCACCACCGCCTCTACGGAGGTGCCGAAAAGCTCAGAGGGCGATACCGGGGCATCGAGGAGAAAGGTTCTCTCTTTCCCCCCGATGTCCGCCAGGTTGAGCCACAGATGTCTCTCCGTGGTCACCATCGCCGCCATCGAGCGAACGATGGCGAAAGCAGTTTGTTTGGTGGCCCGGAGAGACAGATCTGTGGACCGGCGCAGCTCGGCTACCGCCTCAGGGGTTAGACCCACCCCCTGATCGAGGTCCCCCAGCAGGTCTGCCTGGTAAGCCTGTAACACTGCCATCGTGTGTAAGGCTGCCCCGGCATGACCCGCCGACATGTATGCCTTGCCGTTCAGGCGCGCGGTCGTCCTGAGAGGTTCAGACGGCAGGGTGGGAGCCCTTAGTGTCGATAGCTGCCCGGAGGCGAGGTAGTTCGCAAACGCCTCGTCTACGGGCGGCAACGCCACATATCCAGCCTCGGGCAACCCCACTAGACATCAGCGAAATTAGCCCGCTGATGTCGATGGATACGGGCTGAATAAGGTTTCTTCCATCCTCTCGCGATCTCTTGGTGGAGATCGGGAAAGAATAGAAGACTCCCGGGAGCTGGTTGGTCATGGGCGGTGAGATAACGGTCGTCCAGCCTACTCACCCTAGGACGCACGTCATCTCTCCTAACGCGCTGCCAGGGCAGCTGCAGTCTACCTGCAGCGCGCTCCATGACCTCCAACAGCTCCCCATACATGGGACAGGGTGGTTGAGAAGCCTCAGCCTCAGGCGCTTCATTCGCCTCCTCAACCATCCTCTGCTCAAACGGAAAAGCAGCAGACGAGGAGGAGGAGCCCAAATCCCGCTCCTCCTCCGAGGTCTGCCTCTCGTGATCTGGCTCGTTGTCTGCCAACATCACACCGGTCTCCAGACGACGAGCCAGATCCAGCTGGGAACCCCAGGTCTGAAGCCGCCGCTCAGCCAGGCAGTATACGCAAAGTGTGTGCGTGTCATCAGGTGTAAGGTACCTGGTACACGGATCCACACACCTGCGGAAGTGGCGCTGCTTCTTAGCACACTTCATTTTGTTGACGCTCTTTTCAATGGCGATAACAGGCAAAACAGTCACTGAAGACGAAGAGATACTGTCATGTTGGCAAGGCTCCCTTATATACTTCCTGGTCGCACCTTGATGACATCATAGGCTGTCGTCGGTCAATAGGATTGACGTGATTTGATTGTGATTTCAGGCACCTGTCACGCTGGAGGCGTTCCCCGTAGCGCAAGCAAAAGCTGACGCAGTGCGAGTTCCCTTTCGAAAGGGAACAAAACTCTTACTCAGCCCTAACTTTTGAATGGTAGTGTATAATGTTACAATAGATTTCTATTTCAGATAAATTATGTTGTTTTGAACTTTCTATTCATTAAATAATCCTGAAAAAATTTTTTGTACACAACTGATTTCAACAGTCATAATTATCAGAAATGTTTCTTGAGCAGCCAATTAGCATATTACAATGATTTCTGAAGGATCATATGAAACTGAAGACCAGAATAAATTGCATTTTAAAAATATATCCAAATAGAAAACAATTATTTTAATTTTACTGTTAATATTACGGTTTTTGCTGTATTTTGGATCAAATAAATCCAGCCTTGTTAAGCAGAAGATTTTTTTGAAAACATTAGAAAATCTAAAACTTTTGAACGGTAGTGTAGCCTGTACTTGGTTTTACACATGAAAACAACACAAAAAAAATACAGTGCAAAAGAGACATTCAGGGCAAGTGTGCAAACAGGGACAGTGCAAGATGAACAAAAACGAATTAGTCTTTCTATTTGAGCGTGCTTGCCGCGCATCTACATTTAAAATAATGAACGTCTCGGTTACGGATGTAACCCTCGTTCCCTGAGGAGGGAACGGAGACGTACGTTAGTGACTAACGAAAGGGGGTTTACGTAACTCCGCCTCACCACGTGAGTATAAAAGGAAGTACGTGCAAAATTGCATTATGTTACCTGCTGAGGAGCCAAGACTGAACTCCACGTTCCAGGTAGCACAACTGAAAATTCAAAATCGCATGGAAAGACAGCACTTCCCTTTATAAAAAAGGGCCGAGCATATCCGTAAACAAATTGAAAATAACCAAAACAACCCCAGGTTTTTATTTAGTACATTGGCAGATTAACAAATAAACAGACATCACCTTAACAAAATATTCCAGTACAGTTTAGTAGTAATGACTTTATGAATTTATTCACAAAAAAAATGTACAACCCTGACTCAGCCTCAATTATCGCCCCTCAAGAACAATTGCAGTGCTTTAGTACTATAGGACAGGAAGAGCTAAATAAACGTATCATTGCTTCTAAACCAACAACATGTTTATTAGATCAAATAGGCACTAAACTATGAAAGAGTTGTTATCTGTGGCAGAAGAGCCTCTTCTCAATATTATTAATTCATCTTTATCTCTAGGTCATGTCCCAAGACCGTTCAAGATGGCAGTTATTAAACCTTAAAATCACAAATGACTTACTCTTAGCTGCTGACCAAGGCTGCATCTCAATACTAGTTTTACTTGATCTTAGTGCTGCATTCGACACCATAGATCATAAAATACTCTTAGATAGCCTACAAAATTACACTGGTATTCAGGGACAGGCATTAAAGTGGTTTAGATCGTATCTATCAGAACGTTGCCAATTTGTCTATTTAAACAGAACAATCTAAGATAACGTCGGTAAATTATGGAGTGCCACAAGGCTCCGTGTTAGGCCCTCTGCTATTCTCAATATATATGCTGCCACTTGGTAATAATAATAATAATAATAATAGTAATACATTTGATTTATAAAGCAGTTTTATAATAAAAACATTTTAAAGAAAATCTCAAGGTGCTACAAAGCGAAGAAAAAATAAAATAAAGCAATTAGAGCAATTAAGTTAAGAATTAAGAATTAAGTTAAAATCAGGTTGGCAATATTATAAGAAAACATGGAATTAGTTTCCACTGTTATGCCGATGATACTCTATCATTATAATATTATATATTTCACGACCAGATGAAATCTCTAAATTATCCAAGCTGACAGAGTGTGTGAAAGATATAAAATATTGGATGACCTGTAATTTTCTCCTAATAAATTCAGATAAGACTGAGGTATTGGACCAAAAACCTGTACACAGAATCTCTTAGAATACAATTTGCACTTAGAAGGATGTACTGTTACTTCATCCGCTACAGTAAAAGACCTGGGTGTTATATTAGACAGCAACTTGTCTTTCGAAAATCATATTTCAAATGTTACAAAAAAGGCCTTCTTCCACCTCAGAAACATTGCTAAGCTACGGAACATGCTGTCTGTCTCTGATGCAGAAATGTTAGTTCATGCATTTATGACCTCTAGACTAGATTACTGTAATGAATTACTAGCTGGCTGTCCTGCATCCTCAATAAACAAGCTGTGGAGTGTTATAAGTGAGGAGACTGGAGACAGAGATGCGTCGAGTCGACTTTACTATCCACTTCAAACATGCATAACTTTACAGCGTAATGTAAACAACAGTCACACAACGTTAACCCGGAAGTGCTTTACTCGAAACCCCGCTCCCTTAAAGGTACAGTCTCTAGGTGAATGTCTCTCTATTTAACTTGTGGGTCACCACACAGGCCCCCCCAGAATTCACCCATAATAACAGGCCCATACCGAACGGGTACTCAAAATAGAACAATCCAGCTCATAACAGTCCCTAAGAGTCAACGTATAGGGGGGCGGACCAGGCGACTGTACCGGCTGCGCTTAACAGGAAAAGGGCAAGGGGCAAGGGGCGGGGCCGTGCCAGGGGAGAGGGCAGGGGCCGAGGCTGCTCCTGGAGGTCGCCCTCTCCGTGGGGGCTGGGCCAGCTGAAGCGGTTTGCCAATGTCCACATGAGCAGGCTTGAGACGGGCTATAGCCACCCGCTCAGGCCTGCCCCCCATATCCACAACAAAGTTCTTAGACCCTCCGGCCAGGACACGGAAGGGCCCATCGTAGGGGGGCTGCAGCGGGGTACGATGGCCATCGTGGCGGATAAAAACGTACTTGGCTGACGGTAAATCCTTGGGCACGTAGGACTGGGGGAGGCCATGGTGAGACGTTGGAATGGGAACAAAAGTGTCGGCAATGTTCCTGGACACAGCACGATGGGCGGCAACCGACCAAGGGGCCGTGCCACCTGGAAGAAACTCCCCCGGAACGCGCAGGGGCTGGCCGTACACCAGCTCGGCTGATGAGGCTTGAAGATCTTCCTTGGGGGCGGAGCGAAGGCCAAGCATAACCCATGGGAGGCGGTCAACCCAGTTGTTGTCCGTAAGGCTAGCCCTGAGCGCAGCCTTCATGTCCCGATGAAACCGCTCGCAAAGTCCGTTGCTTTGTGGGTTGTAGGCTGTGGTACGGTGGAGCTTCACCCCCAGAACCTCGGCGACCGCCGTCCAAAGCTCTGATGTGAACTGTGGACCCCGGTCCGAAGAGAGGTCGGACGGTGTTCCGAAACGGGCCACCCAAACCATAATAAATGCCCGGGCTACTTCGGCTGATGTAATGGAGGACAGGGGAACCACTTCTGGCCACCTAGTTGTCCTGTCCACCATAGTGAGGAGGTAAGTATAACCACGGGAGGGGGGCAGTGGGCCCACCAGATCCACATTCACGTGATCAAAACGTCTCTCTGGCACTTTGAAGGGTGCCAAAGGTGCCTTAGTATGACGAGTCACCTTTGCGCGCTGGCACGCCACACAGGCAGCAGCCCAGGCCCTAACGTCCCTCCGCAGGCCTGGCCAGACGAACTTGGCCCCCACCAGCTTGGTAGAGGCCTTCACCCCGGGGTGGGAAAGGCCGTGGATGGCGTCAAAAACCTTTCGCCTCCAGCCAGCAGGTACCATGGGGCGCGGTTGGCCAGTGGAGACATCGCAGAGGAGTGTAGCGTTGGCTGTGTCAAACGCCACATCTTTCATGAGCAGCGCCGTGGGGGCCGTCCTGTAGGCTTGTACCTCCGAGTCCGCAGACTGATCCTCAGCCATGGCTGCGTAGTCGAGACCCAAGTGGACGGATCCAGTGACTGCCCGGGAGAGGCAGTCGGCGACTAAATTATCTTTGCCGGCCACATGCTGAATGTCAGTGGTGTACTCTGAGATGGCAGAGAGCTGGCGCTGCTGTCGACCAGACCATGGCTCCGAAGACTTAGCCATGGCGAACGTCAGCGGCTTGTGGTCAACGAAAGCTGTGAACCGCCGGCCCTCCAACAGGAAACGGAAATGACGGGTAGCGAGGAAAAGACCCAGGAGCTCCCTGTCGAAGGTGCTGTATTTCCTCTCATTGTCACGGAGCTTCCTGCTGAAAAAGGCCAGCGGCTGCCAGGCTCCTCCTACCCACTGCTCACACACAGCTCCCACGGCATAATCAGAGGCGTCCGTGGTAAGAGCAACTGGGGCGGTCGGAGACGGGTGCGCCAGCAGAGCAGCGTTGGCCAGCGCGGTTTTGGCAGCCTCCAGGGCCCCATTCATCTCCGGGGACCAATCCAACACGTCCGCCGGTTTTCCACCCCGCAAGGCGTCGTACAAGGGTCGCATAAGTTGGGCCGCATGGGGGAGGAAACGGTTGTAGAAGTTCACCATGCCCAGAAACTCCTGCAGGGACTTCACGGTGCGTGGGCGTGGAAAACTGGCTACGGCGTCCACCTTGGCCGGGAGGGGAACAGCCCCTTGCGGGGTGACGTGGTGGCCGAGGAAGGTGATGGACGACTGGCCAAACTCGCACTTGGCCGGGTTAATGATGAGACCATGCTCACTAAGCCGGCCAAACAACTGCCGGAGATGCGCCAGGTGGTCGTCGGCGGATGCGCTAGCCACGAGAATGTCGTCCAAATAAACAAAGAGGAAAGGCATGTCCCGCAGCACAGAGTCCATGAGGCGCTGAAACGTCTGCGCTGCCCCCTTGAGGCCAAAAGGCATCCGTAGAAACTCAAAAAGGCCAAAGGGTGTGATGACTGCTGTCTTGGGGACATCCTGCGGGTGGACAGGCACCTGGTGGTAACCGCGAACCAGGTCCACCTTCGAAAAGATGGTGGCGCCGGCTAGGTGGGCAGAAAAATCCTGTATATGCGGCACTGGGTACCGATCGGGGGTGGTGGCATTGTTCAGGCGACGGAAATCACCACAGGGACGCCAACCGCCATCAGCTTTGGTCACCATGTGCAGAGGAGAAGCCCACGGGCTGTTGGAGCGTCGCACGATGCCGAGGTGCTCCATGGTGGTGAACTCCTCCCTGGCGATCGCGAGCTTGCCGGAGTCGAGGCGCCGGGCCCGTGCATAAACCGGGGGGCCCACTGTGGTAATGTAGTGCTCCACGCCATGCTTAGCCACCGCCGATGAGAACGTGGGCGTGGTGATGTCAGGGAACTCAGCCAGTAGGCGTTGATACCGGTCTCCAGTGGCCAGCGTGTTTGACAGACAAAGCGCCCCCGCCCCTCCAAGCGTGAGGGGTATGAAGCAAAAGAAAGGGCGTCGATCAGGCGGCAGTTCGTTACATCCACCAACAGCCTGTAAGCGCAGAGGAAATCCGCCCCCAGGAGAGACGTAGACACAGCGGCCATGACGAAATCCCAGCCAAAACGCCGCCCGCCGAAACACACTTCCACATACCTCGTGCCATAAGTACGAATGGGTGTGCCGTTAGCGGCATCCATCGGGGGGCCATGGCCGCCAGCCATGGTGTCCACAGGCTTCGCTGGCAGGATGCTGCGCTGAGCCCCCGAATCGACCAGCAGCCGCCGGCCAGACAAGGCGTCAGTGATAAATAACAGCTTGCAGTCGCGGCCAACGCCCATAGCTGCTAATGAGCGCCGGCCCTGGCTTTTCCCTGGGCTCCAAAACTGCAAGGCTGGCGACATTGCTTGGCCTTGGCCCCAAACCTGGAGTGGTAGAAACACCACCCGTCCTCGCGCTGTCGGCGGGCCGTCACAGCAGCTGCGGTGTCCGGGTCGTCCACCGGGGGTGGAAATGGGGCAGACTGGTGTTGGGGAGGTAACAGCGCATGAACAAACTGCTGCCGGTTGGCGAGGAAAATCCTGTCTGCCTCCACAGCCATCGCCCGGTAGTCTCTGGAGGAAAGGAGGGGGGAACTGGCCAGTGCGGTGCGCATGGGTGCTGGAAGCTGCCGCAGGAAAATGTGGGCGAAAAGGAATGATGGATCCCCCGAACCCAGCACAGCCAGCATCCTCTCCATTAACTCAGATGGCTTGCTATCGCCCAGGCCATTCAGGGAAAGCAGGCGGTCTGCTTTCTCCAGCTCTGACAGCTCAAAGAGGTTCAGCAGGAATGTTTTAAGCGCGTTGTACTTGCCGTCAGCCGGAGGAGCCTCTAATAGCGCCATAGCCCTGGCTGTCGTCGAGGCATCCAAAGCCGCTACTACATGGAAATATTTTGTAACGTCCTGTGTTATCCCTCTCAACTGAAACTGAGCCTCGATGTGCTGAAACCACGGCCGTGGATTGTTCTGCCAAAAGTCCGGCAACTTGATGGTGGCCGCATAGATCGCGCCGACATTAGCCGCGCCGCTAACAGCGGCCGGCGCCGCGGCCGCATCATTTTCACCACCGCCGTTGTGTGACATAATTCAGCTCGCGTCGGGGTCACCAATGTGGAGTGTTATAAGTGAGGAGACTGGAGACAGAGATGCGTCGAGTCGACTTTACTATCCACTTCAAACATGCATAACTTTACAGCGTAATGTAAACAACAGTCACACAACGTTAACCCGGAAGTGCTTTACTCGAAACCCCGCTCCCTTAAAGGTACAGTCTCTAGGTGAATGTCTCTCTATTTAACTTGTGGGTCACCACAAAGCTACAATTAGCCCAAAATGCAGCTGCTAGAGCTCTTACTAGGTCAAGAAAATATTATCACATAACACCAATTCTAACATTTCTACACTGGTTACCTGTTAAGTTTCGTATCAATTATAAAGTATTGCTACAGACCTATAAGGCCCTAAATGGTTTAGCTCCTGTGTATTTAACTGATCTTCCATCGCCTTTTAACCCATCACGATCTTTAAGATCACTCAACTCTGGGCTTCTGGTGTACCTGGGATATCTAAGTCCACTAAAGGAGGAAGAACGTTTTCATATTTGGCACCTAAACTATGGAATAGCCTTCCCAATAATGTTCGGGACTCATACTCACTCTTCCAGGTTAAATCTAGATTAAAGACGCATCTCTTTAGCCAGGCATTCACATAATGCATCTCATAACCTTTTATTCTAGTTATTTCAGTGCATATGATTGTCTTTGCTTAATGCTTTGAACAGCAGCTACGCTAATTATTTTCCTGTACTGTTTTATCTCAGGATACCCATCCCGAGGTTACTAAAGAATCTCAGCTCCAGTCTGGATCCAGCCTCTTATGAAGACTTCAGTTGACCATCACCCGTGAAAAGACGACTCAACTCCTGTGAGGACTTCAAATGATGCAGCTCTGCATCAACACGCACCCATGCTCGATTTCTATAGTCAAGTCAAGTCAACTTTATTTATATAGCGCTTTTAACAATGTAGATTGTTTCAAAGCAGCTTTACAATGTTAAATAATGCAGCATAATTTTATTAAGCTGTATAGCCATTTGATGTCATCAGGTCATTTAAATTTCCATACGGTGACAGTGTGGGCTTTAGATCAATAATTAGATCAGTAATTTAGTTTATATGGTTAATTTAGTTTATTAATTATATTTATTTCGATGTTTAGTTGAAACATTTAATTGAATATACCCCAATCATTGTTAACCACATGTATTCTTATTTCACATAGCCCATTGTCTGGGCCTTAATTTATTTTTATATTGGTTAATAATACATTGTTAGCTAACTGTGTGCTTTGTATATGTACATTTCTGAAATACATAACTGATAACAAACCACTTTAAATTATAATGTAGACGCATACATTTTCTGTGATGCTGTTTTGAAATTATACGTATTGTGAAAAGCGTTATATAAATAAATGCGAAGTGAATTTAATTAAAACAGAATAAACACAAGAATGGATGTGCAAAACACAAAGTTTTATAAAAACAGCTGACAAATTGAGAGAGACATCTTTAAATGTGCCTAGCATTAGATCTCTCTTTCAGTGCATTAAAGTGGGGAAACATTTTAAACTTGATGCGTGCAAATAAAAAATAAAAAAAGGCTTTCTTTCAGTATTTTAAGCAGTTAATGATCTATGAAAAACCATATAGAAACAGCATTAATATGATGTAATAATATATCTGTGTGTATTTACAGCATTTCCTCTTTCAGTTCTCATCAGTGAGGGGGAATGAATATTTCTTTTCACAGATGAACATACTCTTTGCTGTGCAAGAGCTATCAACCCAATCATTTAAACCACCATCCCAATGTCCCAAACAAATGCAGTTCTCTCCAGAAGGATCATTTAATTTCCAGTTATCAGGTTCACTCGGAACAGATTCCCTCTTGTACCAGAACCTTTAGAAGCAGAAACAGGCAGTTGAGGGAAATAAAAAAGAAAGAAAAGTGTATGTAACAATATTTTGAGGACAGAGAATTCCATAAAGAATTTCATATTTTACAGTTCAATACAATAAATTCAATGTAAATTAGAACATACTGCAATACACAGTGATTTTCCACAGAAAGCCAAAGCCCAGATCTCATACATACAGTATGTAGTCAGAGTACTTACTGTACTCCAGTTTCAGTGAGAGTTTGGTTGTTCACCCAAACCCAGTGTCCTTCAGTATCCAGATCATTGAGACCAATCCAGTGCGACTCATTAATTTCAGAGATCAGGAAAGCCTATGAAAAACATCTCATACTGTCAAAAGTCGTAAAACAAATGTCTTAAAGGAAAAGTAAAACATTCAGTTGAAGAATGCAATTATAAATTAGAGCCACTGCTTGCATCTTTAAGAACACTTTTATTATTTTAAGACTCACCTGTTCTTTTTTGCTGTTTATTGTGACCAGATGGGCTTCTAATGCTACACAAATATCTTCACTCACAAACCATGTCTGTGTTTTAGAAGAGAAGAAGTAACACTTTCCATCATACGCTGTCCAACCGTCCTTACAGGGTTTATTAAACGGATATATGATTTCTGAAGCAGAACATTGAGGAAGTTATGTTTACAATTGCAGAACATAAATCAAAAAGAGAGCAATAAAAACAGAGAACCCAAGTTGTCAGCTGAGAGTGGCAGGAAATACAGTACAATACTCACCCAGACAAGAGGAGAGTTGTTCTTGAAGTCTCTGACTGTCTGTATAAAGAGAGAGAAAGGAGTTTGATTTTGTAATGCACATTATTAGGGAAAATATTCTCCCAAGATTTTAATAAATTGCTCTGCTCTGAATCTGACTGTGGTTTTGAAACAGTGTCCTTGTCAGTCAAAGCATCACACAAGATGAGTTTATCAGCATCCGTACTGTAAATAAACTATTTGTTGAAAACAACTATTTGTTGTATGTTCGGGAAAATGGTTCCATGTTCGGAAAACTCTTTTTGGGACTCATTTCAATCACGCCATGCTATAAAAGCTTGACCTAGCGCTGAACTCTCGCCTGAGGAACAAAGCCTGAGGCTATGGAGTAGAACTTTGGCCAAAAAAACAGGGCCCGGGCAAGGGTTGGGGCACACAGAAGGAGTGTCTAGTGGTTTGGGCTCTTAGAGGCCAACCTCACTATACAGAAAGGACTCGTGCCTGCAGTGCATGGACTTCCAAGTTGTAAAAGCTCACAAATGTGGATGGCGAGGACCACCCGGCCGCCGCACAAATGTCATCAATTGATACACCACTGGACCAAGCCCATGAGGAGGCAATGCCTCTTGTGGAGTGAGCTCTGACACTTATGGGGCATTGAAAGCCCATGGAGGCGTAGGCTAAAGAGATAGCATCCATTATCCAACGTGATAATCTTTGCTTCGTGACCGGAAGCCCTTTGGTGCGGCCACCAAAGCATATAAAGAGCTGTTCTGTCTGAATTGTGCAGAACGCTCTACATAGACTCTGAGGGCCCTGACGGGGAAGAGTAGGTTTAATTCTCTGTTGTCCTGCGACAAGGGGAGAGCCGGACAGTGAAATGACCTGGGCTCTGAACTGAGTTGAGTGCACCTTTGGTACATAATCATGTCTCGGTTTGAGGATGACCTTGGTGTCATTAGGCCCAAACTCAAGGCAGGAAGCATTCACAGAGAGTGCTTGCAAGTCGCCCACTCGCTTGACAGATGCTAGGACTAGCAAGAGTGCGGTCTTGAGCGAAAGTGGCTTTAATTTGGCCGACTGCAGCGGCTCGAATGGGGGACCCCTGGGGGGGGGCTGTTTATTATGACCAGATGGCCTTCTAATGCTACACAAACATCTTCACTCTCAAACCATGTCTGTCTTTTAGAAGAGAAGAAGAAATAATTTCCATCATACACTCTCCAACCGGTTTATGAGATGGAGATATGATTCATGAAGCAGAACATTGAGGAAGTTATGTTTAAAATCGCAGAACATAAAGCAAAAAGAGAGCAAGAAAAACAGCTGAGAGTGGCAGGGAATACAGTACAATACTCACCCAGACAAGAGGAGAGTTGTTCTTGAAGTCTCTGACTGTCTGTATAAAGAGAGAGAAAGGAGTTTGATTTTGTAATGCACATTATTAGGGAAAATATTCTCCCACGATTTTAATAAATTGCTCTGCTCTGAATCTAACTGTGGTTTTGAAACATTGTCCTTGTCAGTCAAAGCATCACACAAGATGAGTTTATCAGCGTCTATACTGTAAATAAAACAATTACATATGTTCAGTGTATGTCATCTTTCGAGTTGCAAATACTAAGAAATGTGAATTACTTGAAACTGCATAAAAATCATCTCGGTTACTCACATAACCTCAGTTCCTTGATAATAACGGGAACTAGTATTGCATCGTTCTAGACGCTTCTGGGAAAACTCTTTTCTCTAAATATTGAAGCCTTTATTTTAAAACTCAGTGCAGCTGCACAGCCAATGTTGTGCAAGCTATAAGCGTGCTGATTGGTTGGGCTGTGGGAATTGCATAAACCTATGGCGAGGCAGCATATCTGCACCATAGAAATCAGGTTAATTAATTTGAGGATGACCTTGGAGTTGTTAGGCCCAAACTCAAAGCAGGAGGCATTCACAGAGAGTGTTTGCAAGTTGTCCACCCGATTTACCGATGCTAGGGCTAGCAGGAGTGCGGTCTTGAGCGAAAGTGACTTTAATTCGGCCGATTGCAGCAGCTCGAATGGGGGACCCCTGAGGGCCCTGAGGACTGTGGAAAAGTCCCACGAGGGTATAGAAGGGGGACGAAGCGGGTTCAGCCTCCTGGCCCCTTTGAGGAAACGTACAACCAAGTCATTTCTTCCTAGAGATTAGTCGGCTACAGGAGCATGGAAAGCTGCTATGGCCACCACATATACTTTGAGCGTGGAGGGGGTATGACCCACATCCAGTAGCTCTTGTAAAAATGAAAGCACCAGTGGTACTTCACATGAATAGGGGTCTTGGTTCCGAGCTGAGCACCAGCTGGTGAACATTGACCATTTAAGGGTGTAGAGGCATCTCGTGGATGGAGCTCTAGCCTCAGCAATTGTGTATAGGACTCCTTCTGAAAGGTCCCTTGGTATTTGTTGAGGGGCCATACATGGAGGGCCCACAAGTCGGTACGGGGGTGCCAGATTGTCCTGTTTGTCTGAGTAAGGAGGTCCTTCCTCAGGGGTACTGGCCAAGGAGCTGATTCGAGCAGCTTAATCAACTCAGGGAACCATATTTGGGTTCGCCAGAGAGGGGCTATTAGGAGGACTGCACACTTGCTCTCCCTGATCTATTTGATGGCCTGCAGGAGCATCGAAACCGGAGGGAATGCATAAAGGGGGAGGCTGGGCCATTCATGGGCCAGTGCATCCCTGCTCTTTTAAAAGAATATTGGGCAGTGAGAGTTGTCTTCTGAGGCGAAGAGGTCCACCTCTGCTCTCCTGAAAACACTCTAGATTAGCTGAACCATTTGAGGATGGAGAGACCATTCCCTGGGGGGAACATTGTCTTGAGACAGCATGTCTGCTTCCTGGTTCAATTTGCCCAGTACGTGCACTGCTCTCAGCGAGTGCAGGTTGACTTGTGCCCATAGAAGGAGGCGTTTGGCCATGGTGTACAGGTTGCCCGACCTGAGTCCACCCTGGTGGTTTATGTAGGATATGTTGTCCATCCAGACTAAGACGTGGTGTCCTGCCAGGTACGGGAGGAAGGTTTCTAAGGAGACTGCTCTTATCTCGAGGCAGTTGATATGAAGCCGTTTCTCCAAGCTCGTCCAGAGGCTGGAGGTTGGCCTGCCCCCACACAGAGCTCCCCAACCTAGCTTGGAGGCATCTGTTGAAATGACGCCATGGTTTTCCCCTTATATGAAGGCGGTCAGATAGCCAAGCATGAGCCGGGACTCTGTGGTTTAGCCAACGCTGCAGAGGGCACATACGCTGTAGGCCTAACTTTTGATGCAGAGGCCATAAGGCCCAGTGCCCTTTGAAAAGTTTTGATGGGGAGGTAAGATCCCGCTCTGAGCATCGCAGCTAGGCGTTGAATGGTGAGAGCATGTTCTGGCGCAAGCCAGGCTCTCATTTGGGCAGAGTCAAAAAAGTTCCCTGGCTGGGGGGCAGTACACTCTTGGTAAGTTGATCCTGAGCCCAAGGCATTCCAAATGTATGAGGAGCCAAGATCTATGAGTTAGTAACCAGGCCTCTGGCTGGGCCAGAATGAGGCAGTCGTCGAGGTAGTTCAGAATGTGCATTCCCCGCTGTCTCAGGGGGGAGAGAGCTCCATCCATTCATTTCATAAATGCACGAGGTGCCAGTGACAGGCCGAATGGCAGGACTGTGTACTGATGGGGGGCTATTTGGATGTGAAAGTATGCATCTTTCAAATCCACTAATAAAAACCAAGCGCTCAGCGAAGCCACTCACCACAGGGCCGAAGAGACCAGTGGTAGAAATGGGTCAAGGAAAGCGGTCTTATCTGCATCCTTGATCTCTGTCAACTTGAGCCACAGGTGGCGCTCAAGCATTACCAGGCTGGCCATGCTCCTTCCAATAGCCTGTGCGGTGGTCTTAGTGGTGCGCAGGGCCAGGTCAGTGGTGCTGCGCAGGTCGCAGAAGGCTGTTCAGAACATTCACAAGGCTGCTTCGGGTGGGCTCTGCTGGCGGTGACCAGTCAAGGCCGAGCTCTTCGACAGCCCTGGCGAGAACGCAGAGAAGTTCGGCGTCTGTGCTTGCCCTTGTGTCAGCCCTGCCGGTCTGGGGGGGGGGGGGGGGTATCATCGATGGAGCCTGACCAATCCTCGCCTTCAGACGCCGGCAATGACAGGTTCATCTTCTTCACTGTTTGCTAACTTTTTTACATTTATTATTAGATATTTGTTATGTTTTTTGATTCTCACCATTCTTGAGATTTGTGTCAAGTGTTTTCTTCAATGGATTTATTGGCTCAATGAAGCATTTTGCATTTAGTGAATAAAGAAATTCAATCTTTGGGACAAATTTTGAGAGTTCCTAAAAATCTGAATACAACGTGTTGAATTTTCTCAGTGTAACTGACAAATAAACAAACAAACAAACAAACACACACACACACACACACACACACATGTTGGGTTTTCATGTTTTATGGGGACTTTCCATAGGCGTAATGGTTTTTTTACCGTACAAACCGTATTTTTTATCCCCCTACACTGCCCCTGCCCCTAAACCTACCCTTCACAGGAGACATTCTGCATTTTTACATTTTCAAAAAACATCACTTAGTTTGATTTATAAGATATTTTCCTCATAGGGACCAAAAAATGTCCCCACAAGGACTGATATTGCCATCTTTGTGGGGACATTTTGTCCCCAAAATGTAGGGTTTACCAGGCCACACACACACAAACAAGTTTCTTATTAAGTGATGGCATGCAAAAATACATTATTAAATGTAAGAGTTAAAGGTGAATCTTAACAAAATCAGTAACGTTGTTCAAAAATATGTTCAGAAAACGTTTGTTGGTCTTACATGTTCGTGATTTAAAAACCCCTGTAAGTTGGATAAAGTGTAACTGATCATAAAATGAAACAAACTCACAATCCACCCTCAGAACACACAGACCTCCAAGAAAAAACACAAGCGAGACCCCGAGAACAAGCAGCAGAAGTGAAGTCCGATTAGAGAGAGTGATTGTCCTCGTTTGCTGAGCACTGACATTACCTGAAAATACAGAGCATAATGAGTCTTTAACGCCATTCAATATTAGACATTTTATTACGTATTTAACTGGTGATATAAATCCATTTTGAACTTTAAAAAAAGTTCCATGTCCTCGTGTTCAGAACATTATGATTTTTATAATTATTGTTATGTATTGCTTGTAACAGTATGGAGAATGGAGTTACATGTAGCCTAGAAAGTGAGGATATTTTTGATTACACTATTTCAATTGTCCACTCTATAAAATAAGCTGATATGTGACAAAGTTACTTATAGTCAGTGGAATGTCTGAAGTGGACTGTCAAAATAAAGTAGTTTTTTTATTATTTAACGAAATTAAATGTTTTATTTGTATTAATTGTCCCCTAAATGCCCTTAAAATTATTCTCAAAATGTAACTTTTAGTGGATTCCCTCTGATATCCACTATTAATCTATAATGAACCACTGAAATTAAATAAATCAATAGAGAATTAATAGAGAAGCAGAAATCACATGTCCATTCTTACCTTTGCAATGATGGCATTTGTCATTATTTGAAGAAGGAATAAAATCTGCATTTTCATGCATCGTTGTCATGTAGAAATCTGCACCTCTTAGAATCTGAAGCTTCTTCACTGCTAACCTCTGTTAGTTTCAGACAAACACATGCATCTACAGAGCCCAGGACATTTTATAATCTGATTAAACGTTTTCTCAGTAATCTAATTAAAAATCTTATAAGGAAGTTATTTTGAGTTGTTTTTGCAGTAGATGTGGAAGGAGTAATCACGATCATATTGTGGTCTGTGAGGTTTAGTCCTTATATGTGATCTCCTGTATGAGTCATGAGTTCTGGTTCATTTGGGTCATTTTAGGTCATTTAGTGTGTGTGTGTGTGTGTGTGTGTGTGTGTGTGTGTGTGTGTGTGTGTGTGTGTGTGTGTGTGTGTGTGTGTGTGTGTGTGTGTGTGTGTGTGTGTGTGTGTGTGTGTGTGTGTGTGTGTGTGTGTGTGTGTGTGTGTGTGTGTGTGTGTGTGTGTGTGTGCGCGTGCGCGTGTGTGGAGCTGTCCGTGGTGCTGCTACAGATGTTAAAGTCACAGTAGAGGTTAAAATAGTCCAGATATATTATTAATAAACATGATAATACATTTTACCATTTTAATAAATATTGCATTATTATATAATTTATACAATACATGCACTACCAGTCACAAGTTTGAAATAATTACATTTTTTTTTTAAAGAAGTATCTTCTGCTCACCAAGGCTGCATTTATTTGATCAAAAATACAATAAAATCAGCAATACAGTGAAATATTATTACACTTTAAAATAACTGTTTTCTATTTTAATATATTTTAAGTGTAATTTATTCCTGTGATCAAAGTTGAATTTTCAGCATCATTACTCCAGTCTTCAGTGTTAAGAAACATCTCTTATTATCATCAGTGTTGCTTTTTATTTTTGTGGAAACACTATTCAAAAGAATAATAATTTAAAAAAATCAGCAATGATGCATTAAATGTATCAAAAATGACGGCAAAGATATCTATTTCAAATTATTTCCATTTCAATTAAATGCTGTTTATTAAACTGTATGTTCGTCAAAGAATCCTGAAAAAAATATCAGTCTCCACAAACATTTTAAGCAGCAAAAACTGTTTTCAACATTAATAATCATAAGAATTATTATTAAGCCCACCGGCAACTGTAGTTACCGCAGCGTATAGTTGTCATTTTCCCTTTGTAAGTATTTTTCTAGATAGTATCCATGTTTTATATCTCAATGACATGCAAGAAAACAACCAAATAAATGATTTCAAGAAAGAAAAAAAAAGTATTAACTTCCTTCCTGTCACATGAGGCTGCCAACTTCCTACTTCCAGGAAGCATAAAGAAGTCCCAAAGAAAGGTTATTTTCATGTTACTAATAAGTATTTTTTGTTGACAAACATATATCTACATAATCGTGAAGGTCTCTAGAATCATCCAAACAAAACAAATCTTACAACAGATCTATAGTTTTTTGTACACTTAGTCAAAAGTCCAAGCGGCAGCTATAGTTGCCGGTGGGCAAATGACATGTAAGTACATATAATGGGGAAATGGGGTATACTGTGTTAACAGGTTCATAAATCAAGATTTTTGGTCTCGTTTAGTGCTTTTTGCTTTCATAATATCCCACCTAAAACAATAACCCTTTAACTGACATCTCTACTCTACTGTACAGAACAATATTTTATGATAATGTCTTGTAAGGGCCAAAATATTGAGGACCCTTCATCCAGTTTGGAATGGATGAGTTTCATTCTAATCGGTCAAGGACCCTCATTCTTTTTATGACTAGTAGCCTACAATTCCATTATAATGTGGAAATTCAGACAAGTAATGAGTTTACATTTACATTATTATATCAAATCACCTACTACAGTCAGCCATTGAATACTATGGGACTATTTATATATATATATATATATATAGATAGATAGATAGATAGATAGATAGATAGATAGATAGATAGATAGATAGATAGATAGATAGATAGATAGATAGATAGATAGATAGATAGATAGATAGATAGATAGATAGATAGATAGATAGATAGATAGATAGATAGATAGATAGATAGATAGATAGATAGATAGATAGATAGATAGATAGATAGATAGATAGATAGATTGTGTTTTCATATTCAACAGATTATAAGATAGATGCTGCTTTTTCGAGTTTGCATCGAATGTTCTTCGACTTTTATACATAATACATTTGTTTATGATAAAAATATGTGATCTGTTGAAAGCAGTTATTTTGAGTTAGATGCCAAATTATCTCCTCGTAGTCAAATTTGACATTGAAGGGGTGCATACAACATATCTGCCCACCGGCAACTATATTTCTCGCACATTCAAATACGATTTTCAAGAAAAAAAACTAAAACTTGGTGAAAATAAATGCAGAACATGTTCACATAGGACACTATTAACATGACTATAGGCATGCCCGGATTAAGAACACGTTGGGCCCTGGGGCTATAACAAACCCAAGGGCCACCATAGTAGCCGATCTTGGTGCCACAACATTTTCTACCACAGAAATAGTATTTTTTTTTAACAAAATCTTCAAAGCACAGAGATACAATGAGTATATACTGTCTAAAAATATTCAATTTTAATATTAAGTAGGCCTATATATAAATATTCCAGGCTGCAACACATTAACAGCATAAATGCATTAACTCCAGATATGAGGTCAAAGCAAACAGGTTTCCAGAAACAGCAACAACTTGTGAGCATGCAACTGACTAAAAGAGTTTTAATACCTGTAAGGTCCCAAATTCTAGCTATTTAGGGGGGTTTGGGGGGCATGGTCCCCCAAGAAAATTTAGATTTCTCTGATCTACATATGTGCATTTTAAATAAAAAAAAAAGCTTTCAAAACCATGTTAGTGGGCAGTAGATTATCTGTCATACCTGCTCTCTCCTCATTTCATCATTCTCTCATTTCTATCACTCTCATCATTTCCATCACTCTTTCTTTTTCTCTCAGTCTCCTTCTCTTGCCCTGTCTCTTCCCCTCCTAAAGCTGAGCTCTGGCTGATAGTCTTTTCATTGTTTAACATTTCTATCCTAAAACAGCTGTCAAATATGAAATGTTTAGTTTAGCTACTTACATCTTGCACTGTTTACTGAGAACATCAAAAGCCAGGTGAAGAAACGGTGCCACCTGATTAAACTACACGCAGATCCAGCAGTTGCAACTGCCAGCAACTGCCGTTTCTTAGCCTGGCTTTTGATGTTCCCATGCACTTGCAGCACTCCAGTAGCCTAAATAACAGCGCTTAATATGTGGGGGCGTGGTGGGGTTTGGCGAGGGGCCCACCAGGAAAAGTTAAGGTGCTCCCGATCGACTGTCAATCATTTACTCGGCCAATTACGGGCCCCCTCCGTGCTCGGGCCCTGGGGCTTCAGCCCCACCTAGCCCTTATGTTAATCCGGCCCTGACTATAGGCATTAAACCATTCAGAAAAATGGAGGCACAAATGGGTTAATAACTGAGTACCAATAATTGATAGTAAATGAGCATCAAATCAGCATATTAGAAAGATTTCTGAAGGATCACGTGACACTGAAGTCTGGAGTAATGATGCTGAAAATTCAGCTTTTCATCACAGGAATAAATTACATTTTTAAAATGGGACATCAAAAGTGGTCGGTTAGCATGTGGTCAGTTAAAGGCTAAAGGCATCTTTCTTCATTGACATCCTTTCAAAAGTAGGACACAACCTGGTAATGTCGTTCCATGAATCAACACTCGAGGGCGCCAAACACATTCAAATGTGAGCCATAAACCCAGAGAAATCCGTCCACATGCCAAGCTAACACATAAACTGTGAAAGACAATAGATAGTATATTGTGCTCATTTTGAAAAGATGACCTAAAAATAAAGTAGAACAAAAGGTAAGACACTAAGTGAATAGGCAAAAATGTATTTGTTTAGCTGTATGTATTTACATTAAAATGTTTATTTTTGTCCAGACAGTTATTGATTTATTTCAGATGTTTTGCTCTATTAGGATCTGCATTTTATTGCCTATTGTGTATGTTTTCACCATAGTAGATATTGAGATGAAGGCATTTGTTTTCACATGCCACTACAAATGATTTTGTGAAACACTTAATACATTTTTCAATGTTAATATTTGTTAACTACATTAGTTAATGTGAATTCTACTTCTATCGTTTCCCAGACAGCAACATAGTGACCCGGCCCACATCTGGTACGTCTGGGTTATTAATCTTAAGTAATGTTAATGTCAACATTACCAATACATTTTTATAATCAATTTTGCAATGGGGAATGAGTGGATGGTTATGGTTTGCTATTGGTCGATGTCTTGTGAGTGACAGACGCCAGTAAACACGTCATCAGAGAAGCTCCAAGATGGAGGGGAAGTGATTTTGATTATGAGGACAAATGCATTAAAAAATGATGTGCATGAATAAATCATTTATAATAAATTTCGTAATATTCCATGAAAAACAAAAATAGTCCATTTTGATTTATTGGTGACTTTAACATTATACAATGCACTGTGAACTAACACGAACAAATAATGAACAATTGTATTCTTATTAACTAACCAACAATAAATAATGAAAGCTATAAAAATATATATTGCTATAGCTAATGCATTAACTAATGCTAACAAATGAGGCCTCTATTGTAAAGTGTTACCTTATTTTGCTTTCCAGAAACATTTTGAAATAGTCTATCAAATGTGCCATTGACCGTCGGTAAGATTACATCACTTTCACCATGTTCAACACAATTTGTCACTTGTTTTTGCTGTCCTCCAGTTTGGCATCAAAGTGTGTGTCGTTTTGGAAACAGGTACACTGATCCTGATCTTTATCTCCTGAGTTTCACTAAACAGGAGGGATTCATCACAGAGGTCAAAGTCATTAACCTGACTGCTGAAACACACACCGCAAGTGTGAGCCAACATGGCATTCTCTACACCAAAGACACCAGAGGATCACATACCAAAACACTCTGTCAACACTGAAAACACACACACACACACGTTGGGTTTTCGTGTTTTATGAGGACTTTCCATTGACATATTGATATATACTATACAAACTGTATATTCTAGCCCCCTACACTAAACCTACCCATCACAGAAAACTTAATTTACCTGATTTAAATGAATTTACTTTTACTCTTCCAGTTTTCTTACGTTAATCCAGTAAAAGCCAGTGGAGGGAAGGTTTGTTTTGATGAGCTTTGAGGCTTTCCATGTCAGCGAGAAGAAAGTGTGTCGCTCAGACTGTCAAAGCCGTGTTTTTTTTTTTTTTTTTGCTAAAGCTTAGCCACCAGGGCTGACCTTTGACCCCTGCCCTCCAGCCCGCGCACCTCTGTCCACGCGTTAGGCAGATCGACTGTCAGGCGGAACCTTCCGGAACACTCCAGTTCCTCACTCGGATTGGCTAGAAGTGTTCTTGTTGAGCCAGTGGAACAAGAGGAGGATCAAATCAAGGGAAAACTGAGGGATGGAATAAAATCGGATTAGTCTGGAGGAAAAGAGAAGACCTTAACTAGAATTTGAGTGGCATTTGCGCTTACAGAACTGGCCACCACCAGGTTAAGGTGTTGCGGGGTGGTTGTTAAAATGTTCTGCTTTTATTACATTGCTTTGCAGTTTCTATGATATTCTAGTCTCTAGACATGGCTCAGGTTGAGTTGCACATCAAAGTTACAACTTAGGTTGAGGGTTTTTATTCACAAATTAGCCTAAGTGTGCATAATAGTAAATAAGTGGTGCCGTTTAACAGAAATCACTGAAATGCCCTTCCGTTTCTATTACGGTAATGCTGATGTTAGAGGAAAATTGCTGATTTATTTAAGTCCATGCTGTTTTACACTACCATGCAACACACAAGATGTGATGATGCATACTCTCACTTCTTTTTTTATATAAATTAAGAAGCATTTGAGTTTCATAAGAAACGTTTGATTCCTCTAGAATAATAAAGGCAAGCAATTTCAGATGACAACATGCACATCAATTCATCCAAAACTAGTGTATACTAATGTTACATTGGGTCAACACCTTTATATTCAGAAACAAACTATTTGCAAAATCAGATATTAGTAACAGTTGTTAATGTGGATATTTGGTATCAGCACACATGTCTCAACTGTGTTTGCATAGCAATGCATTTTCACAAGAGCGCTGGCGCTTTGGTGGACACACAGCCTTAGTGTGATTTATAAGCTGTTTTCCTCATGGGAACCAAAAGAATTTCCAATCTTTGTGGGGACATTTTGTCCCCATAATGTAGAGTTTACCAGGACACGCACACGCATAAACACTAGATTGCCAAAAGTATTAAGACACCCCTCCAAATCATTGAATTCAGGTGTTCAATCACTTCATGGCCACAGGTGTATAAATCAAGCACTAGGCATGCAGACGCTTCTACAAACATTTGTGAAAGAATGGGTCGCTCTCAGGAGCTCAGTGAATTCAAGCGTGGTACCGTAATAGGTTGCCACCTGTGCAATAAGTCAATTTCTTCTCACAGTGTGCAGAAGTCTCCAGCTTTCTGAGGGGTCAGTAGCTACAGACCTCCAAACTTTGTCTGGCCTTCAGAACTCAAGAACAGTGCGTAGAGAGCTACATGAAATGGGTTTCCATGGCCGAGCAGCTCATCCAAGCCTTACATCACCAAGTGCAATGCAAAGCGTGGGATGCAGTGGTGTAAAGCACACCACCACTGGACTCTAGAGCAGTGGAGATGTGTTCTCTCGAGTGACCAATCACGCTTCTCTGTCTGGCAATCTGATGGACGAGTCTGGGTTTGTCGGTTGCCAGGAGAACGGTACTTGCCTGACTGCATTGTGCCAAGTGTAAAGTTTGGTGGAGGGGAGATTATGGTCTGGGGTTGTTTTTCAAGGGTTGGGCTTGGCCCCTTAGTTCCAGTGAAAGGAACTCTTAAGGCGTTTTAAAACCTGATAGAACACCTTTGGGATGATTTAGAGTAGAGACTGCAAGCCTCCCTTACGAAAATGAACCATGGTTTTTACTACAAATAAAACCCCCAAAAAAACATGGTTATTATAGTGAAACTATGGTAACCACAAATTAACCATGGCTTTACTACTAGTTTAACTATGATATTTGTGGTAAAACTGTGGTTATATAAAGGGTGATCAATTAGCCTAAAAAAACATGGTTACTACACTTTTACTATAGTAAAACCATGTTTAATTTTCAGAAGGGCTGGCCTTCTGGTCCAACATCAGTGCCTGACCTCACAAATGCACTGTATATGTTATTTCGGCCTTATTTCAAGTAACAAACATGTTTTAGTAGTTTTAGTTACTAATAATGACCCTGTCTCAGCCTGTCGTGTGAAGGAGAAACGCAGTCAGGGCGAGTGGGGACCCAGACAGGCCCAGGAATCTGCCAGCGTTATGCCACATATGCATGAAAAAATGAGCCGTTATCTTCAAAAGCCGTCGCCTGGTGACTCACAACATTGCCGGGGACTTCGCTGCTCCGCAGACTTGCTGCATTCCACTGCTCATTCCACAGAGTACAATAACTTCCTGGAATTCTTCGAAGCCTGGCCGACGGAGCCAGGGCACTTCCTGTTGTCCTTGCTGAAGCACTTCCTGCGCGGCCAGCGCGATCAGGTTCTGTTGCTATGGTAAAGAGCAAACATCTCCAGTCTCTTCAGCGTTCAGTCTTGAAGCAAACATCCAGTGCATGACATTAAACAGGATGTCATATCAAGTTGCCACTCAGTGGATGATTTCTAGAAGAGGACATTCCAGTTTAAAGAGAAGACTTAATTTAGTATACAAACCATCATCTCCTATAATACTAACTGATTAATATTGTATTTTGATTTCAATGAGGGTGACATACAGTAATCCTGTTCAGAAGTTTGGGATCAGAAGTTTTATTCCTGTGATCAAAGCTGAATTTTCAGCATCATTACTCCAGTCTTCAGTGTCACATGATCCTTCAGAAATCATTCTAAAATGATGAATTGATGCTCAAGAAACATTTCTGATTATTATCTATGTTGAAAACAGTTGTGCTGCTTCATATTTTTGTGGAAACCGTGATTATTATATTTTTTCAGGATTCTTTGATGAATAGAAAGTTCAAGGTACAGGATCATTTTAAAACCTCCCTGAGGCTAAGGTTTAAACACACACACACACACACACATACATAGCACCGGCATACATCAGACTGTTGACAAATCACTGTGAAGTTTGCCTTGGGCTTCACTGTAGATCATGTATGCCAGAGAAAATCACAGGAATGATTAGAGTAAATGTGTTTGTTTGATGTGCATTTATATGTGGTTTGCTAGTGCAAAAGACACACGTATATGCATTTTGTATATGTGTGTGGTTTCTTTAATGCATGTATGTATTTGAGTGTGCATTCACTCAAATTCTCTCTCTCTCTCTCTCTCTCTCTCTCTCTCTCTCTCTCTCTCTCTCTCTCTCTCTCTCTCTCTCTCTCTCTCTCTCTCTCTCTCTCTCTCTCTCTCTCTCTCTCTCTCTCTCTGTGTGTGTGTAGATTGCACACAGTATGAACATGCATACTAGCTGATTTTGCCCTCCTGCCAAAGTTCTTGCAGCATACGTCAAACTGTGCTAAAACATGTTCAGTGATTTGCATTTTGGAACTGAACTGCTCATCAACAGTTTCCTCAACTCTCCTAAAATACTTCATTAGAATATAAAATCAGTTCCAACCTCACAACACAAGATAATATTTCATCTAACTATGAATTGTTTCTACAGATCTTGCTTATCTTCTGGCGCATTCCTGCAGATATTATGCAATGTTGGAGCTGAACTCGCGCCAGGATTTTGGAGACCCTCCTTCCGCTGGACTAAAGCCATCACTCCAAACCATGCTGATGGCCCAGAAGATAACACACTGTCTGCTGTGCCAAAAACATCTTGACGGTTCACATTTGAAGTGCTTTCTTATTCATTTTTTTCTAGGAATGCAAAGTATACAATTAAAGAAAATGATCAATGTCCTGCAACACATTTGAATCAGATAAAAATATTAAGCAGCACATTCACTCACCTAAAGGATTATTAGGAACACCATACTAATACATCGCCTTCAGAACTGCCTTAATTCTACGTGGCATTGATTCAACAAGGTGCTGAAAGCATTCTTTAGAAATGTTGGCCCATATTGCTAGGATAGCATCTTGCAGTTGATGGAGATTTGTGGGATGCACATCCAGGGCACGAAGCTCCCGTTCCACCACATCCCAAAGATGCTCTATTGGGTTGAGATCTGGTGACTGTGGGGGCCATTTTAGTACAGTGAACTCATTGTCATGTTCAAGAAACCAATTTGAAATGATTCAAGCTTTGTGACATGGGGCATTATCCTGCTGGAAGTAGCCATCAGAGGATGGGTACATGGTGGTCATAAAGGGATGGACATGGTCAGAAACAATGCTCAGGTAGGCCGTGGCATTTAAACGATGCCCAATTGGCACTAAGGGGCCTAAAGTGTGCCAAGAAAACATCCCCCACACCATTACACCACCACCACCAGCCTTCACAGTGGTAACAAGGCATGATGGATCCATGTTCTCATTCTGTTTACGCCAAATTCTGACTCTACCATCTGAATGTCTCAAAATAAATCGAGACTCATCAGACCAGGCAACATTTTTCCAGTCTTCAACTGTCCAATTTTGGTGAACTTGTGCAAATTGTAGCCTCTTTTTCCTATTTTTAGTGGAGATGAGTGGTACCCGGTGGGGTCTTCTGCTGTTGTAGCCCATCCGCCTCAAGGTTGTGTGTGTTGTGGCTTCACAAATGCTTTGCTGCATACCTCGGTTGTAACGAGTGGTTATTTCAGTCAAAGTTGCTCTTCTATCAGCTTGAATCAGTCGGCCCATTCTCCTCTGACCTCTAGCATCAACAAGGCATTTTCGCCCACAGTACTGCCGCACACTGGATGTTTTTCCCTTTTCACACCATTCTTTGTAAACCCTAGAAATGGTTGTGCGTGAAAATCCCAGTAACTGAGCAGATTGTGAAATACTCAGACCGGCCCATCTGGCACCAACAACCATGCCACGCTCACAATTACTTAAATCACCTTTCTTTCCCATTCTGACATTCAGTTTGGAGTTCAGGAGATTGTCTTGACCAGGACCACACCCCTAAATGCATTGAAGCAACTGCCATGTGATTGGTTGATTAGATAATTGCATTCATGAGAAATTGAACAGGTGTTCCTAATAATCCTTTAGGTGAGTGTATACAAAGTTCTGACAGATGGCTGATATTTCCCTAACTCAGTCTGCTTGAAGTCGCATAATTCTCTATAGGGAACAGCTGATTGGTTCCTGCTGTATCAGTAGCCAATGAGCTCACTGCTCATTGCAACAGCAGCAACAATAACCAGTAGCAGAAGCAGCAGCAGATCTATTCTGCCAAACATATCAACATTGTCACACCCATTACCATGCCAAACAGTCTGCGAGTTGTCATGATATAACTGTTTTCAATATTAATAATAAGAAATGTTACAGAAGCACCAAATCATCATTTTAGAATGATTTCTGAAGGATAATGTGACACTGAAGACTGATGATGCTGAAAATTTTTGAAAATTTTTGCTGAAAATTTGTGCTGATTCAGCTTTAATCACAGGAATAAAATATGGTTTAAAAGTTCTATTAATATTTCTATAAAAAAAAATAATAATAATATTAATTACAATAATATTTTTTATTGTTTAAATGTTCCCCTCACACCACTTAAAAAAAACTTAAAAAAATATGACTGAAAGAAAGATAGACAGATGTTTACAAGGGAATTCAACATTTATTTTGTTGGTCCAAGGGAATTCAAAAGTTGTTGCTGAAGAGTCAGGGTGTTGTGGACAAAGAGCCCACTAAAAACAGCTTTAACTATCCTGAGATTATTTATTGGTCTTAGCTGGTCTGACAGGCATATTAACAGTGATGGTATGTAATACATCTGTAAACTGATGTCAATGTGGATGCGGTACGGCAACTTCTGAGAGCTGCGCTGAAGTTTAGTAAGCAGAGGTGAAATGTTTCAAGCCCTCATGAAAATAAGAGATGAAAAAGTCCCCTGACAGCCATAGTGGAGCTTGGTCTCGGCAGATGATAATGGATTGGAAAACATCCTCTCCTTGCATTCGCTAACACAGTGAATGGTGAGCCATGAGGGACATGTTTCTACAGCCATGCAGTAAACAAGCTGGTAGAAATCTGACCTGCCATATAAAGATTCCACCTGTTTGTTTATCTATCCTCGCTTGGTTTATGCCTTGACATCTCAAGAACTTCATTTCTGTTTTGCGAAATCTTTTTCTTTCTTTCTTTCTTTCTTTCTTTCTTTCTTTCTTTCTTTCTTTCTTTCTTTCTTTCTTTCTTTCTTTCTTTCTTTCTTTCTTTCTTTCTTTCTTTCTTTCTTTCTTTCTTTCTTTCTTTCTTTCTTTCTTTCTTTCTTTCTTTCTTTTTTGGTTCCCCCAAAAAAATCTTTCAGTGATCAGTTGTAAAAAATAACCTTTTTTCTAAGTGTGAAGAACAGTTTAATATTTCTAAAGAACCTTTTGTGGAATTGAAAGGTTCCATGGATGTTATTTATGCTATTATGATAATAATAATCACCATCATCATCATCACCATCATCATCATCATCATCATCATCATCATCATTTATAATATATTTATTATGCCTGAGCTGTATATTCTATGGGTCCCTGTGATTTTGCCAAATAATAACACATTTTTTTGATCCTGGAACAACATTTAGTCCTAACCATATCCCTAAAAATGCAACATGGCATATTGATCATTTGCAAAATTGGCATGCCAAGTTGTCCTCTTTTCCCTAGCCATGACCGCATCCATATTCTCCTCTTTCGCCTCCTCTTTTCTTCACATTTGCCAAAGTGCGATTCACCTTGCTCTATTTGTTTACCACTAGCGTATGCTGATGACGTTTTATCCTTCTATACTAACTTGCGTCATAATTCAGGTGAAATTATCGTACAGTCTACATACATGTTGTACCCAAGTTTATTACACAAATGGTGCTATATGGCACTAAAAGTGGTACTTGGCTCGTAATCATAGGGGAACCACTTTTGGTGCTATATAGCACCATATCTTAACAGGTTCTGTATATTGTAGCGGTGCTATATAGCATCTCAGTCATTTAAAGAACCGCTGAAGAACCACTGAAGCACCGAGATTTGGTGATATACAGCACTTTATGTGGTTATGATTACGAGCCAAATAACCACTTTTACAGCTATATATTTTTTTAGAGTGTAGATTTATGTCGTACAGTGTGATTTGTGACGATTGCTGGAATCCCACAGTCTGTATCAGGCATTAATTTGACATAAACTGTAAACTTTTCCCTCAAATCTGAATGGTTGACATGTTGGAACGGTGAAATTAGCCTAGAAATCTAGACGCACCCTAGCGGCAGCAAATCTAATTTGCAGCCAAGGTAGTCTAGCAACTCTCCATTGGTTTGCGAGCTGGAAAAACCAAACTCTTGTCAGGCCAATCACATCATGTATAGAATCACATCATGTAAGGTGGGTGGGCTTAACACAATGACAGCAGAGCCGCGGTTCCGCGTGCTACTCATAAACAAAGCAGCTGGCGAACAGCGGTCTTTCGAGAAGACTTGAAGACTCTAGAAGACTTGAAGTTAAGCTTTTCTTTGAGAAAAGAACAAAGAAAGGCGAAGTCATTCTTAAGAAAGCAAGATGTGTTCAGAGTTTTGACGACCAGATACGGTGAAGGTTTAATCTATCAACTAGCTCCGCTTCACCTTCTTTGTTGCTCTGGTTGGTTGTAGCGCTATCCTATTGCGTGCAGAGGGAATTTGAAAGACAACCGTTTATCCCGCCCCTCGGATTGAGCCCTGCCAATGGTGTGTTCCCAGACCCAACAGCTTGATGTGGGTCTGGCTTGTCAGGTTATGGTGAAATCAAATTAATTCACCAATAACAACACTGAAAAAAAGGGTGTTGGATTTACATGATTTAATTGTGTACATCGGCCCCACATGAACCCATTAAGTTCAACAAACATAATTTGTTCATATAACTTCAACATCATAGAATGAATTAATTTTAAGTGACTCAATTAAGTAGTCTCAAAGTGAATTTTATATGGCTCCCTGACATTCAATTTAATTCAATTCATATATTTTTATGTTACACAACTTTATTATAATACTGCACTAGCTAGCTGACAAACTTTAAGCTAGCAATAGCACACATTAGCATATTAAATGCTAAACATTAAAAGCTTCTTCAGCAATGTCAATATGACTTTAGTTGTTTAAGTCCACATTCTAAGCAAATGCTACACTCTTCTCCACAATGGTAACCCACTGTAATTTAAATTGTTCTATTAATTCCAACATAATTGAATATAAAACACTATTAAACACATCAAGTCTCCCCCCTTCTCATCTTGCTCAAAAATAACACTTTTACATATAAAATAACATTTACCCTCTCTTGATTTAGCCATATGCAAAGCATGCTGGGAACTAACAAGCCCCGCCCAGTTTCATTTAATGCAACACAAATCATTAATGTAATCTCAACCCAAACGGATTAAGTCAACTTCAATTTGACTTATATTTAAGTGGATTGAACACAATCAAATTAAGTTAGGACAAAATGTATAGCAATTGTGTTGCTTTAGCTCATTTTATTTAAGCAATTTGAACAAGCAGTAAAAATCTTTTTTTTTTCAGTGAACATTTAAACTTCTTTCTTTCTTTTGCACTTTTGCATTTCACCTCTCTCCACCCTGTGTGAACGCTGTAAGCAGATTAGTGAATATGAGCTGCATTGCATGCTGGTATTTTTGATGAGCACATGTGCACCCTGACTGACCCATTTGCCCAGTCCGGTGTGAATTGATAGGCAGCTCTCGTACGGTAATCCCATGTGGGTGTTCGTGACTTCACACTTTGTAAGAGTCGTCCCGCATACAGACGGCGCTCTCTGTGCAATAACTGTGAACACTGCAGCTCACCGTCCTTGACGCATCCCGTCTTAATGGCGTGAGTCCAGGAATGAAGCGTGCAAAGAGATTGGCTTCCCTAATCCCCTATGCAACCAGACATGGGCTCAGCAAATATTTACACACCCCGGGGTCTGAGATGCAAAATGTAACCTTTGCCTCAGTTTCTGCCAAAAACGCAAAGTGACGTGCTCGTCTACGGTGTCACGGGAGGGTGTAAGGTCTGAAGATGTTCCTCTGGGCTCACTTTCAAAACCACATCGCCACCCACTTTCCCACTTCCAGTCAGAGTTGTTTGCGTCACTGTGACATGAAAACGGAGGGCATGTAATTCACATGGATGTGCTGTTATAGATCATTCAGATTTACATGATGAGTTTTTGGTACTTGGCTCTGTTCTGTCTACCTGTCGATCTTCGGACTGGCACGTGTTCAGCATACCGGGCTTGTTTTTATAGACGCCATTGCCTCTACATGCCTTTCACAGAATGAGTCTTGGAGAAACATTATGATTAATCTCTCTGACATTATCTACAATGAATATTTACACATTTGAATAATTTACTGGTAAAATGAATAGTCCATCTTAAAGAAGCTCTGTATAATTAGACAAATTTAGGGACATGTGCATATACAGACGATGATGTTTATTAAAGTTTTTAAACTTGACATGGCATCTTAATAAAGATTAGCCTGACAAGCCAGGCCCACATCAAGATGTCGGGTCTGCTCTGGGAACACACCATTGGCAGGGCTCAATCCGAGGGGCGGGATAAATGGTTGTGTTTCCAATTCCCTCTGCACGCAATAGGATAGCGCTACAGCCAACCAGAGCAACGAAGAAGGTGAAGCGGAGCTAGTTGATAGATTGAACTTTTGCCGTATCCGGACGGCAAAACTCCGAACACATCTTACCTTTTTTGTTCTTTTCTCAAAGAAAAGCTTAACTCCAAGTCTTCCAGAGTCGCGGCCAAAGCCGATTCGACAGGCCGCTGTTTGCCAGCTTTGTTTTCAAGAAGCACGCGGAACCGCCGCAACTCTCCCGTAATTATGTTAAGCCCACCCACCGACTCTATACACGATGTGATTGGCCTGATTAGATTTTGTATTTTTCAGCTCTCAAGCCAACGGAGAGTTGCTAGACTACCCTGGCTGCAAATTATATTTGCTGCCGCTAGGGTGCGTCTAGATTTCTAGGCTAAATAAAGAAAATATTTTAGTCATCTTTGACTTTAAAAAAAGACAAATATTTAAAAGTTTTTTGAAAAAACGTCTTCGTGCCTTAAAATAGCTTGAATGTAACTCTACACTCTTGCTTTGTTTAGTATATGCGGCAGATTCATGAATATGCAAAATAGCCCCGTCCCCACCTACTTGCACGAGCTCAGAAATACAGTCGGCCAACTTACTGAGGTAAATGCTGCACAATAGCGCTCTTTAGAACGTCGGACACATAACGGTAATTAATACGATTATCCTTTTTCTTGACTACATTATTAAACAAATGTGTTGCTAATGTTACACAAACCACGTTCCTATTTGCCATCTCAGTCTGCCTTCAGTATTAGTCAGTAGGCCTATCCTTAGATAATGATATGCTAAAGCCGCTGGCATGTTGACATGATGTGATGTCAGAAACACCAAGCGTTCTTTCTTTGGTTCTTCATTGCAGTTTTAAAGAGAAAATACTCAACAACGATGTTCAGTTGACACATGAATTTGTCTTAAAGCATATTTAAAAAACACCCCATATATAAACAACATTAAAAACGTACAACTTCTTTAACAAGCTGACAATGGCACACTAATGCACAATATGCTCTCAGCCTAATAAAACGGAAGAAGAAAAGCAAAAATGCAAAGAAATTGCATTTAAAGATATGCATTTAAAGAAAATAAATTCTCTGAATTCATCCCTTTTTTATTTAATTTGGCATCGATTATAAATAAATATATTATTAGAGACAGACAGACAAGAATGTACATTAGGTCGATGACAGATACAGGTGTCAGACATGCAGCAAGATCTAGTTGTCATGAATGAGCTGTGGTTTGTCTGGGATCAGTCGAGTAGACAGCTGATCCATTTGAACTTGTATCAGCCTGTTTGGAAATATACTTAACATGCATAGAACACCAAAGTCACAGTCTGTTCTTTCTCTTATTACAGGAAAAACTATTTTCAACAACATAACATCCCAAAAATACACACCAGATGAAGCCCGGCAGAGCTGTCACGAGCATCAAAGATGGAGTAAGTCGTTTTCCTGAGCAACAGCTAAGAGCAGAAAGGCAAACATGGGCGTCAGGCAGGGCATTGTTATTCTGTCAGAGACTCTGAGGTGAACATGGTGTTGTTAGTCTGGTCAGACCCGTTGGTTTTCCCGCATTTAGGCATAAATTCTGCAAGGCCACTGATTTGAAGGGTGATTTCCTGTTATTTCTCATGCTGTGCTCCAGCAGTTTTGGAAGCGGTTCCATGGCTGTGGTGTTACAGGTGGCACAGACTTACCTTGTTGACACAGATTTTTGTTTATATATAGACAGATAATTAGTAACATATATAACATATATATATTAGTGGAGGGCATAGATTAATTTTTTTAATCTAGATTAATTCCAAAATTAATCTAGATTAAAATGGCTCCTTTGAATTCTGCCGAAAACATTCAGAATATGTGTGCTCGTAAGTGATCGTTTGTCTTTTTGTAGTTTGAATAATAAATAACTTCTGTCCCTTTAAGAACTGACGCACGCATATCCAAACACTGTTCCTGTGAGCTGGTTACGACTGTGTTTACGTTTAAACTCACCAAGATGGGCATTGAGACATTTTTGAGTGTATTTGACCATTAATAATCTGGAAAAAGGAGCTAATTTTTGCACTTGTATGTCAGAGGCGGCATTATTACAGTATGTGTGTGTGCGCTTCAGATGCGAGCGCGAAATCTGCGGAAATTAGTAGAATTAACGTTATGTGCAACCCCACGCGAAATTCAGACCGGTCACACCAATACTAACAAAAGTCCAGCAGAACACCCGTTGGCAATGTTCAGAGGATTAACCGGACTGAATGAGAGGAGGCGGTGCGTGTCACTCGCTGTCGGTCGAGAGGAGAGCGCAGCTGATATCGATACTGTAGAAAATTAGTATTGTATCGTTTCAGATATTTCAGTATCGATACATAGCGAAATATGGATATTTTTGACAACACTAGTAGGCATACGCACAGGTTCGAAGACTCGTTCTCTCGCCCCCTACAGTGCAATTCGGCTAGGTGTACATCCGCGCTAAAATATCAAGGTGAAAGTCACCATAGCTTGCGTAGTATAGACCCAGCTCCCAACCCAACTTTGAGAATAGATTAACGGCATTATTTTTTTTATTGCCCGATAAGAGTCTCGCGTTAACGCGATAACGGCCCACCACAGGAATTATAATAAGACCCTATTCCTCAGCTGGGATCACGCAGTACCATTTGAAGCTTCAAAGCCCTTTGAAACCACATTGATGTGGACGTTCAACATTTTGGTTGCAACTGAAGTCCATTGTGTGGAGAAAAATTCTGAAATGTTTTCCTTAAAAAACTTAATTTCTTTTCCACTGAAGAAAGAAAGACATGTGCTGCGTCCCAATTTGCCTAAGAAAAAGTACATACTTTTGAGTGTGTAGCAGAAGAGTATGCAAGCTTTGGGACATACTACTTCGTCATCTATAACGGACTCTGTCCCTTAGTCACGTGCATCCCGTCACCGTTTAAACTGCCCTGTCAATCATCGTCACAGTTCAAATCCTCCACATTCAATTTAAGTTCCTACCGTATCGGAGAGAAATGTAGTAGCACGTTGATCTGCCATTCGTGAGTCTTTAAAGCTACACTGTGTAACTTTTTTAGTTTATTCTTAACTAAAAACACTTAGTTCTTTAAAATATATATGTGCTCATTAATGTATATTTACTTCTTTCAAGTAATAAAGTATTCTCGTAAGTTTATAATATGCCATTGAAAATACATACGGGTAAGGGGTTCGAATGGGGGTCGCCATGTTGCCACTCCATCTTGAAAGTACATTAGTCAAAGAGGGACATACCCGTAAATTCAAGCTTCGCCTTTCGCGTTTTAACACTCGATGGCACCGTGTCGAATGTGAAGAGGGGGAATGCTGGATTGAACTGGAAGCCATTTTAATTTTGGACTAAATCGGCCACCGTAGGAGTTAAAACGAAATCAAAATTGGGAGGAACAGAAACTAATATTTAATGAATGGTCGTATACCTTTTCACCGCTAGATGGGGGAAAATATCACACAGTGTAGCTTTAATGCAGAGACTCTCCTCGTGTGTTTGCAGTTTAAATATAATGATGCATTTAAAAGTTAATGGCCAAACGTATCATTACAAAAGCTCTCAATGCTGCTGCAGGTGAAATATAATGTGGATAATATTGAATAAATATATTTTCGTCAGGTTAAATGTAGGACTCGCATAACCGTCATGTTTGTATTTTTTTAACACTTTTTGTCCGTGTTTGTAGTTCTAATCGAATCCTCATCCATTTCATAATGGGTTGTGGGCAATATCAGCCGTTAGAGTGCGCATCGATCTGCACTTCGAATTCTGACCGGAAATAGTAGACCATCCGGGAACCTTTGGAATACTCTTTTCAACATACTACGATTTGGGACATACTAATTCTTTTATCGAATACTATTTTTTTACGGATAGTATGTGAATTGGGACGCAGCAATGGACATCTTGGATGGCATGGGGTGAGTAAATTATCAGGAAATTTTCATTTTGAGGTGAACTAATCCATTACTAAGTCATGTTGATCAAAATGTATTGTACTTTCCCTCTTGAATAGTCTTACTTTTTGTAAATGTGTCCTGAATTGATTAATTGTGTAGGTGAATTTTGAATTTCACAAATGAAGAGGAATGTAAAGGGCTAGATCATTCAATGATCAACCAATTCTCCAAAATAGCTCAGAGATGCATCTCATGAACCTTCATTTGGCAAGCATATATAGGCAGAGCACAACACAGTGCTTCAAATTAGGACAATGGAAGAACAACAAGGAAACAAACAAGGTCAACAGCCGAGAAGAAGAAGAGGAGTAAGCACGTGTGGCGGAAGGGTAGAGAGGCAAATCAGTGGAAGAGGTAGAAGAGGCCAAGATTGTAGACATGTTTCTGATGAAGTAAGGGCCACTATTTTGGACCATGTTCTCAATCATGACCTTATGGCTGAGGCGGGTCGAAAGGTACAGCCCAATGTTGGGAGAACAACCTTGTCCACAATCATTCAAACGTTTGTAGAACAGGTATGACAGACCAACAGTAAAAGCGTAACTGAGAATCCTGTCCAGTCTCTTAATGCACTCAATATCCCACATAGATTAATGTGTACATTTTTACTGTTGAAATTTATATATGCCATACAGATAAAGTACAGTGTTATGCATTTTCAATCATTGTCATCATAATCGTAGCCAAAGTTTACATCTGAAAATACTGACAGAGTACACTGTTATATTGACAACACGACTAAGCATTTTCACTATTCTTGTTTGTGAACAATGACACAAGGACTTTTCATTCTGATGACACTGACATGTTCATTGACATAAATACTTACTTTTGAGACATGAAGTAAAAATTTTGAGGATGTTACAGGCTTTTGCAGATAATCCATTGTGTGGTGCTGTTTGTACGAATTGTTTTGGTCTGGTTTGCAAATTTTAAGGGTGATTCAAGAAATGTACCAAAGCAACTGAGAAAAATGTTATCGTTGTATCGACAGACTTCATATTGTAAAAATTGTATAGTTAATATAATAAATGGACAGACAGACAGACATATAGCCTACACTATATTACCAAAAGTTTTGGGGCGCCTGCCTTTACGCACATGAACTTTAATGACATCCCATTCTTAATCCGTAGGGTTTAATATGGAGTTGGCCCACCCATTGCATCTATAACAGCTTCAACTCTTCTGGGAAGGCTTTTCACAAGGTTTAGGAGTGTGTTTATGACCATATGTAATTTTTGACCATTCTTCTAGAAGCACATTTGTGAGGTCAGGCACTGATGTTGGATGAGAAGGCCTGGCTCGCAGTCTGCGCTGTTATTCATCCCAAAGGTGTTCTATCAGGTTGAGGTCAGGACTCTGTGCAGGCCAGTCAAGATCCTCCACACCAAACTCGCTCATCCATGTCTTTATGGACCGATGCTTTGTGCACTGGTGCACAGTCATGTTGGAACAGGAAGGGGCCGTCCTCAAACTGTTCCCACAAAGTTGGGAGCATGAAATTGTCCAAAATGTCTTGGTATGCTCAAGCATAAAGAGTTCCTTTCACTGGAACTAAGGGGCCAAGCCCAACCCCTGAAAAACAACCCCATGCCATAATCACCCCTCCACCAAACTTTACACTTGGCACAATGCAGTCAGGCACGTACAGTTCTCCTGGCAACTGCCGAACCCAGACTCGTCCATCGGATTGCCAGACAGAGAAGCGTGATTGGTCACTCCAGAGAACACGTCTCCACTGTTCTAGAGTCCTTGCTTTTAACTGTGGCCATGAAGTGATTGGAACACCTGAATTCAATGATTTGGAGGGGTGTCTGTCACATGTCTGTCCTGTCTTGTGGAGCACATGTGGTGTGTTGTTGTTTTGGGCTGTGCTCGTGTCTTTGTCTGATCCCTCCCCCTTGTTATCTGATTAGTGTTTGATTTCTTCCACCTGTTCCCTCCTGATTTCTTCCCCTTTATATAGTTCCCATGTGTTCACAGTCTTGGTGGTTACGTTGTAATGTCTACGTCTCCCTTCCCTTTGTTCCGCTCCCGGACGTGTCTTGGTATGTTGTTTGGTTCATTTATGTTGTTTTGAATATTATTATGTTTTCCCCCTTGTGGGTTTTTTGTTTGTGTTTTTGTTCATTTTTATAATAAATTTATGTCCCTTCCTGCTATTGAGTCCTCACCTCAGTTTTCTTCAGCCTAAAGTGACAGTGTCCCAATACTTTTGGCAATATAGTGTAGATAGATAGATAGACAGATACATTTTGAGGTGGGTAGAATAAACATGATTTATAGTTGTTTTGTGCATTTTATTGAGCGGTCCACCCTGTATAAAATCCTGTTCCAGCACAACTGTCAGTTTAACCACTCCTTAATGTTGCTCTTTTTAGAATGTGTTTGCTAGCATTTCTAACATGTGAAAAGGAGGGCGGACAGGGAACACAGATAAAGAGGTGGACCAGAATTGTCCAAACTCACACAAACAAGCCCCGCCACGCCCCTACAGGCACTTACTCTCTGTTGACCTTAATACCTGGCTTCTCTACTGGCACGCGTCCAATGCCTAAAGACAGGACGACTTCTTGTGTGTCTGTATTTGTAATGATTAATCTATATTTGTGGTGGAGGCAAGGCCGTGCACTCTGAAAGGCAGGTCTGGGCGATATTTCTGTTTTGTTTATACCAGGCGCATTACAGAAGCTCCATTAGCTTTGCTCAAGCCGGTTTTCACCGTCAACATCTTTGCATTTTTATGAGACAGAGTGTGGCCGTAGTTTCGCCTGGTCATGATGACAGAATTATGTAAGGCATGATCGGAAGGCATGACCTTTGCTCTCTTTTCCCATTCAGATCAACATATCTGATAACTATTATTTTGGCTTTCCAAATATTTGATACAATTTACATAACATTTCATTTTGGCAAACTACCATATCAAATCAGTGCATGCTTCTAGGAAAACAGGAAAAAACACTGGATTTCGCATAAATTTGGAAAATACTGTTTATTATTGTGTAAAGGACCTTGAAGCAGCAGATCTGCTTAAAGAGACAGTTCACCCCATTAATTGGTGAATCACAACAACACAAACTTTAATTTGAAGCTTAAAAGTATTTGAAAATCAGACAAAAAGGTACAAGACATTGATTTAAAATATTGATTTAAAAAGTTGTTGATTTTAAAAAAAGAAATTAATAATACTTGTACTCTTATATATATAAAAACAATGTATTTTAAGTTTAATGCAAAATATCGAGAGTGTAGGGGAAACCAACCTGATTGAGTCATTCCCTGCTGAACTCTTTTGGTGTTTTTATGGGTAATGTAGTTTTTTGCCACAAATTCTGTTACACACAATTATTTTAAAAACAGTAAGTTAAAAAATAATGCAAACATGTGGCTTCAACAAAAGAATATATATCATCGATTAACAACAAATCTGTATTTTAAAGGTTTTTAAGTTAGGGTGCAATGTGCTTTTCATTACTAGTGGATGATTGCAGAATATATGAAGACTTCAGATGCAAAAGCCTCTAAGTCCGTCTGATGTTTTTCTTTAAAATTAGCATTTTCGTCAGGCTCCTATGTATAGGTTTCTACCTAAGTACCGGTAGGCTACTTCTGAATGGGCTGAGGCTGGGATTTAGCGGGTTTGAAGTGAAAGTATTTGATGAACGTATGAGCATTCACTCAGTATTGTTATCTCATTTTTGACCGAGGTGGCTTTTAGAGGCTTTTGCATTGGAAGTCTTCACATATAGGCTATATATCTACAAACACACACACATACATATATATATATATATATATATATATATATATATATATATATATATACATATATACATACATACATACATACATACATACATACATACATACATACATATACATACATACATACATATACATACATACATATACATACATACATATACAGTGAGGAAAATAAGTATTTGAACACCCTGCTATTTTAGTTCTCCCACTTAGAAATCATGGAGGGGTCTGAAATTGTCATCGTAGGTGCATGTCCACTGTAAGAGACATAATCTAAAAAAAAAAAAATCCAGAAATCACAATGTATGATTTTTTAACTATTTATTTGTATGATACAGCTGCAAATAAGTATTTGAACACCTGTCTATCAGCTAGAATTCTGACCCTCAAAGACCTGTTAGTCTGCCTTTAAAATGTCCACCTCCACTCCATTTATTATCCTAAATTAGATGCACCTGTTTGAGGTCGTTAGCTGCATAAAGACACCTGTCCACCCCATACAATCAGTAAGAATCCAACTACTAACATGGCCAAGACCAAAGAGCTGTCCAAAGACACTAGAGACAAAATTGTACACCTCCACAAGGCTGGAAAGGGCTACGGGGGAATTGCCAAGCAGCTTGGTGAATAAAGGTCCACTGTTGGAGCAATCATTAGAAAATGGAAGAAGCTAAACATGACTGTCAATCTCCCTCGGACTGGGGCTCCATGCAAGATCTCACCTCGTGGGGTCTCAATGATCCTAAGAAAGGTGAGAAATCAGCCCAGAACTACACGGGAGGAGCTGGTCAATGACCTGAAAAGAGCTGGGACCACCGTTTCCAAGGTTACTGTTGGTAATACACTAAGACGTCATGGTTTGAAATCATGCATGGCCCGGCAGGTTCCCCTGCTTAAACCAGCACATGTCAAGGCCCGTCTTAAGTTTGCCAATGACCATTTGGATGATCCAGAGGAGTCATGGGAGAAAGTCATGTGGTCAGATGAGACCAAAATAGAACTTTTTGGTCATAATTCCACTAAACGTGTTTGGAGGAAGAAGAATGATGAGTACCATCCCAAGAACACCATCCCTACTGTGAAGCATGGGGGTGGTAGCATCATGCTTTGGGGGTGTTTTTCTGCACATGGGACAGGGTCGACTGCACTGTATTAAGGAGAGGATGACCGGGGCCATGTATTGCAAGATTTTGGGGAACAACCTCCTTCCCTCAGTTAGAGCATTGAAGATGGGTCGAGGCTGGGTCTTCCAACATGACAATGACCCGAAGCACACAGCCAGGATAACCAAGGAGTGGCTCTGTAAGAAGCATATCAAGGTTCTGGCGTGGCCTAGCCAGTCTCCAGACCTAAACCCAATAGAAAATCTTTGGAGGGAGCTCAAACTCTGTGTTTCTCAGCGACAGGCCAGAAACCTGACTGATCTAGAGACGAACTGTGTGGAGGAGTGGGCCAAAATCCCTCCTGCAGTGTGTGCAAACCTGGTGAAAAACTACAGGTAATTGCAAACAAAGGCTACTGTACCAAATATTAACATTGGTTTTCTTAGGTGTTCAAATACTTATTTGCAGCTGTATCATACAAATAAATAGTTAAACAATCATACTGTGGCAGAGGGGGTGTGGTTTAGCAAAGTCTGCACGGAGAGAGAGAGTCAGGAGAGTGACGGTGAGTAAGTAGGTCAAGTGCATAATGAGAAACACCTGTGTCTAATTGCAGTGATTGGCGCGGAGAGACGGTATATAAGCCAGATGGGAATGGGCCACTGAAGGAGAGACACTGGCTGGGAACTCGTGGTCGTGAGACGGACTGGACGGAGAAAGCTTTACGAACTATTTGAGCCTGAGTTATTGGAAGCGCGGTGTGCGCACGTTTATGTTGTATAAAGAGAAGTTGAATAAAAACCACGAGTACCAGTCACGCTGACCCTGCCTTCTTCCTCCTTGTAACCAAACATACCTTTACTACAGTGGTGCCGAAACCCGGGAGGAAGAAGAGTGCCGCCGCCAGGATGCAGAGCCCGCCAGGATCGCCGTTTGCGGAAATCATCACATCACTCGCGGGCCTCCACCAGGAACATCATCAGGCGCTCGTGGACATGAGAGAGGATCAGGAACGGCGGTTCCAGGTCCTCGTCCACGCCCAGCAGGAGGACCGCGAGGCGTTCCGGAGCTGGATGGGCCGGGAGGTTCGGGCCGAGCCAAAGCCATCAACAGGCCCACCCACGCAGCTGCCTCTCACCAAGATGGGCGCACAGGACGATCCAGAGGCGTTCCTGGACCTGTTTGAGAAGACGGCTGAGGCCAGTGGGTGGGACGAGGATCATTGGCCGCTGCGCCTAATCCCTCTCCTAACGGGGGAGGCGCAAATAGCGGCCCAACAACTGCCGGTCCCGAATCTCCTGGTCTACCAAGACTTAAAGAAGGCCATCCTCCAGCGGGTCGGCCTCTCCCCTGAGCAACATCGCCAGCGGTTCCGATCGCTGGACCTGGGGGAGAGTGACCGGCCCTTTGTACTCGCACAGCAGCTCCGGGACGCGTGCCGCAAATGGCTGATGGCTGAGGGAAGCGACACGGACAAAGTCGTCGATCTGGTGGTGCTGGAACAGTTTATAGCCCGACTGCCCACGAAGACAGCGCAGTGGGTCCAGTGCCACCGTCCGGAGTCGCTGGACTTGGCCATCCAACTGGCGGAGGAGCAGCTGGTGGCGTGCCCTGGGGTCGGCGGACCCCTCCCTTCAGTCTCTCTCTCTACCCTTTCCCCTGTCTCTCACTCTCTCTCTCTCCCTCGCAGGCCGGTCCCGATGCCACGGACTCGCCGGAGCCTACCACCGGGAGTCCCACCACGATGGAGGTCTGGGGGGAATAGGGAGTCGCCGAATTCCGTTCCCGCTCCACCCCGGGAGGCGGGGCCTACCCATCCGGGACACACTTTTAACCCCATTCCTTCCTTCTCTCCGCGTCAATCCCTTGACCCGCTTCCTGCCCATAGAGCGGCGGGGAGGCCCGGGCCGGCCTGTTGGCGTTGCGGGGATCCGGGCCACTTCATCGATAGGTGCCCGGTCATGGAGGTGGGGACGCTGGTCCGGGTCCCGGACGCCCCGCAGGTTGCCCTCGATCAGGCTGGGTTGTACCAAATACCTGTGAGTATTGAGGGGGGTACTTATCACGCTTTGGTGGATTCCGGTTGTAACCAGACCTCCATCCACCAAAGCTTGATGCAACCGGGGGCATTGGATAGTGGCCGCATGGTTACGGTAAGGTGCGTGCACGGGGATGTTTTGAAATATCCACTAATGACAGTCACTATTCAGTTTCGGGGTCAAAAGCATAAAGTGGAGGTGGCGGTTAGTTCGCACCTCCGGCATCCGCTAATTTTAGGGACGAATTGGCCGGGGTTTAGGTTATTATTGGGAACGTTATGTGCGGATGTCTCCTGGGAGGACAGAGAGCACGGAAGGGGTGCGGCGGTGCAGGTGGGCGAGGCTGAGCCGGGACCTCTGGGAGTGGCTGCAGGGGAAAGGAGCGCTGTTGAAAGACTAAACCTTTCGGAGCGCGATGATTTTCCCCTGGAGCAATCCCAGGATGAATCGCTAAAAAATGCATTTGATCAGGTCCAGTCCATCGACGGTCAGCCTGTCCACCCTGCACGGCCGCTCTCATATCCGTATTTTGCTATTTTAAAAGATAAGTTGTATCGAGTGACCCAGGACGCTCAGACAAAGCAGGATACAACTCAGTTGTTAGTACCCAAAAACCGCCGGGAAATGCTTTTCCAGGCGGCTCATTGTAATCCGATGGCTGGGCATTTGGGAATGACCTCCACATTAAATCGTTTAATGGCCCGATTTTTCTGGCCGGGCATTCACGAGAATGTACGCAGATGGTGTGCTACATGTCGGGAATGTCAGTTGGTAAATCCGCCGGCCGCCCCAAAAGCGCCATTGCGCCCCCTTCCTCTCATGCAGGTCCCCTTCGAGAGAATTGGTATGGACCTCATCGGGCCATTAGAACGATCTGCACGAGGACATCGATTTGCATTAGTCCTGGTGGATTATGCAACTCGATATCCTGAGGCAGTAGCGCTCCGCACCATTTCAGCGAAGAGTGTGGCGGACGCACTGTTTAGCCTAATCTCCCGAGTGGGAATCCCGAAAGAGATTCTCACTGATCAAGGCACGGCGTTTATGTCACGTACGTTACGCGAGCTTTACGAATTATTGGGCATTAAATCGATTCGCACCAGTGTCTATCACCCACAAACAGACGGCTTGGTGGAACGATTTAATCGCACGTTAAAAACAATGATTCGTAAGTTCGTCCAGGATGACGCCAAAAATTGGGACAAATGGCTAGAACCCCTGCTATTCGCGGTACGTGAGGTCCCGCAAGCCTCCACAGGGTTTTCCCCCTTCGAGCTTCTGTATGGGCGTCAACCACGGGGGGTGCTTGACGTCATGCGAGAGGCTTGGGAGGAGGGACCCTCCGAAAGTAAAAACGAAATTCAGTATGTGTTGGACCTGAGAGCAAAACTCCACACTTTGGGGCGGCTCTCGAGGGAGAATTTGCTACAGGCCCAAGACAGACAGTGCCGCTTATATGACAGGGGAACTAGGATACGAGAATTTACACCGGGAGAGAAGGTACTTGTATTGTTGCCCACGTCTAGCTCTAAATTACTCGCCAAGTGGCAAGGACCATTTGAGGTCACACGACGAGTTGGGGATCTCGATTATGAGGTGGTTAGAACGGACAGGAACGGGGCACGTCAAATTTACCACCTTAATCTCCTGAAAAAGTGGAGGGAGGCGGAGTCAGTGATGCTAGCGACGGTGGTGAGTGGAGAGGAGGATCTCGGGCCAGAAGTGAGTACCAAAGTGCAATCCCTTGCTCTGGCCCCAGGGGGAGATCACCTCTCACCCTCGCAGCTCACTGACGTAGCCCAGTTGCAAGCAGAATTTGCAGACGTGTTCTCGCCCCTGCCCGGTCGAACAAACCTCATTCATCACCATATTGAGACAGAGCCGGGTGTTGTGGTGCGCAGCCGGCCGTATCGCTTGCCTGAGCATAAAAAGAAAATAGTTCAGGGAGAATTAGAGGCAATGCTGGACATGGGCGTAATAGAAGAGTCCCATAGCGATTGGGCGAGCCCGATAGTTTTAGTTCCTAAAACGGACGGCTCGATCCGTTTCTGTGTGGACTACCGCAAGGTGAACGCTGTGTCAAAATTTGACGCATATCCAATGCCTCGGGTTGACGAGCTGCTTGATCGACTAGGTACGGCTCGCTTTTATTCGACATTGGATTTAACAAAAGGGTATTGGCAGATCCCTCTGACACCATTATCCAAGGAAAAGACCGCTTTCACAACGCCGTTTGGATTACACCAATTTGTTACGCTTCCTTTCGGGTTGTTCGGGGCACCAGCCACCTTTCAGCGTCTCATGGACCGAATTCTGAGACCGCATGCTGCATATGCCGCGGCGTATTTAGATGACATCGTCATCTATAGTAATGACTGGCAGCGGCATATGCAGCACTTGCGAGCGGTACTGGGATCGCTGAGAGGGGCGGGGCTGACGGCCAACCCGAAAAAGTGTGCAGTTGGGCGAGTGGAAGTCAGGTATCTGGGCTTCCACTTGGGCCATGGACAGGTGCGTCCCCAAATTGATAAGACGGCAGCAGTTGCAACCTGTCCGAGACCCAAGACCAAAAAGGAGGTGAGGCAGTTCCTGGGGCTAGCAGGATATTATAGAAGGTTTGTACCTAATTATTCGGACCTTACTAGCCCGCTGACTGACCTCACTAAAAAAGAAGCACCAGATACCGTCCAGTGGACGGAGCCGTGCCAGCGGGCTTTTTCCCAGGTGAAGGCTGCTTTATGTGGTGGACCGTTATTGCATTCTCCTGATTTTTCTCTTCCGTTTTTGTTGCAGACTGATGCGTCGGACAGGGGGTTGGGCGCAGTCCTGTCCCAGGAGGTGGGGGGTGAGGAGCGGCCGGTGCTGTACGTTAGTCGTAAGCTCTCTAAGAGAGAGACTAAGTACAGCACCATAGAAAAGGAGTGTTTGGCCATTAGGTGGGCCGTCCTCACCCTCAGATATTACCTCCTGGGAAGGGAGTTCACCCTCTGTTCGGACCACGCGCCCCTGCAGTGGCTCCACCGTATGAAGGATACCAACGCGCGGATCACCCGTTGGTATCTAGCTTTACAGCCTTTTAAGTTCAAGGTGGTCCACAGGCCGGGGGCACAGATGGTGGTAGCTGACTTCCTCTCCAGAAATGGGGGGGGAGGGGCGGCAGGCCGGATGGGGCCTCGGCCTGAGTCGAACGGTGGGGGTATGTGGCAGAGGGGGTGTGGTTTAGCAAAGTCTGCACGGAGAGAGAGAGTCAGGAGAGTGACGGTGAGTAAGTAGGTCAAGTGCATAATGAGAAACACCTGTGTCTAATTGCAGTGATTGGCGCGGAGAGACGGTATATAAGCCAGATGGGAATGGGCCACTGAAGGAGAGACACTGGCTGGGAACTCGTGGTCGTGAGACGGACTGGACGGAGAAAGCTTTACGAACTATTTGAGCCTGAGTTATTGGAAGCGCGGTGTGCGCACGTTTATGTTGTATAAAGAGAAGTTGAATAAAAACCACGAGTACCAGTCACGCTGACCCTGCCTTCTTCCTCCTTGTAACCAAACATACCTTTACTACACATACATTGTGATTTCTGGACTTTTCTTTTTAGATTATGTCTCTCACAGTGGACATGCACCTACGATGAGAATTTCAGACCCCTCCATGATTTCTAAGTGGGAGAACTTGCAAAATAGCAGGGTGTTCAAATACTTATTTTCCTCACTGTGTGTGTGTGTGTGTGTGTGTGTGTGTGTGTGTGTGTGTGTGTGTGTGTGTGTGTGTGTGTGTGTGTGTGTGTGTGTGTGTGTGTGTGTGTGTGTGTGTGTGTGTGTGTGTGTGTGTGTGTGTGTGTGTGTGTGTGTGTGTGTGTGTGTGTGTGTGTGTGTGTGTGTTTGAATTGAACATTTATGCAGCAACTTATTTTGTGTGACAATAAATCATAAAGGTGGTTTATTTTGCTTAAAAATCTTATAAATGTATGGGGTGGCGAGGGGGTCATTTACCCCACACACGGGGTAAAAGGTTCATCATCTTGGGCCAAAAGGCACACTATTGATACAAATACTTTAGTTAAAATAATATGTTGGTAACACTTTACAATAAGATTTTATAAGTTAACATTAGTTAATGCATTAGTCAACATGAACTAACCGCGAACAACACCTCTGTTCATCATTAGTCAATTAGTTAATCTAAAAATCCAGCTGTTCATGGTTTGTTCATGTTAAGTCACAGTGCATTAACTAATGTTAGCAAGATTTTAATAATGCGTTAGTAAATGTTGAAATTAACATTAACAAAGATAAATAAATGGTTTAAGCGCAGTTCATTATTAGTTCATGTTAACTAATATAGTTAACTAATGTTATCTAATGAACCTTATTGTAAAGTGTTACCAATATGTTTTTTAATAATGTCAAGTTCAAAACAATCACATTTGCAAAGTTTGAACTATGCTGTTAATATAGAAATATATTTCAAAGTGGACACCCAACATATACTGTATTTACCATCTGAATCTAACCCCATGTCATGTCAACAAATGGAAAAGTCAGCAGCTGTTTATTATCATGTTAATTATTGTGTCTTTCCCCCTCAACAGCAGGGGTGCCTTTTACCCCAAATTACATACTTTTACATATTCTTACATTATTGAAAAACTGTTGCTTATTACCTTGAACAAAACTAAAATCATTAAAGGGGCACTTGAGCGCTGGAAAGATGAATATGTGTATTTATGTAGTAGAAATGTGAAATTATTTTTGAATTTGGTGCCTTCTAGACTGAGAAAAGACAGAAAATGTATTTTTGTCTCATGTGGATGAAAGACAACAGCTCCCAAAATGCACTTGCTTCACTGCCCTACGTGACCACTCCCAAAGCCACGGCTACTGGTTATCACTTGCCCACCTCGGCACCGCCCCACCGTCGTTTTGATATTCATAGTAATAAAATAATTTCATTCAGTTAGAGAATAAAAACACTACAATTAAAAACTGAACGTGTCTTTTGAATAAAGTGTGAGTGAGCCGAACGAAAGTCACGGCACAGACGCAGCAGGAGTCAGATTTCATTCATCACGAGAGAAGAGCTGAGCAGAGCTGAGGTAAGCGCGGGTGTCATTCACGGCGAGTGTCCAGTCTGCCGCGTGATCCGATCGCATGTGGAAGCTAAACTTTCATAGGAATTCATTGAAAAGTTGAAACACTCACTTTGCTCTGCACCGCTCCGTTATGAATGCCCGAGCCGAGCGGCAGCGGGCGTGCGCATTTACATTCTGTGAGTGAGATTCTTCCCCTGTGGGCAGGTTGAAAACATGCGGAACAGCTTCTGTAGTCTCTAGGCTCTGGCCAAAAATCCTCCAATGACGCAAAATGACGATATTTGCGTCATCGGAGGATTTTTTCCAGAAATAAAATGCATAATTCTCTCGTCTCAGGGGGATATGAGGGGGGAAAGTACCATAATTCGAATATAATACCGGGTTTCTACTGATACAAAGCTTAATGCTAAATCACTGAAGTTACTCTTTAAGAAGACCTTTGTCTCAAAGTATATTCAATAATTTTAGCGATTCTTAGTTGCTACTTAAATCTACAACATTTTTAAAAACGTCATACATTAGATCAAAATAGCAGAGAATCAACTTGCTGTCTGCGGTCGCGTCAAAGATCAGACAAATTTCCACATCTTGAAAAGCGGATGTTTTGGAAAGTGCTGGGGGCAGTTTTTGTGCCATCTAGTGGTTAAGTGGAAAACAAGATCAAAGGAGCCTTTTACCCCGTGGAGCCTTTAGCCCCGTTGTACCCTATTGTTAAAAATTTCCCTATGGCGAAAATGAATGAGTTTTTACTTCCGGAACTGTAACTGATGTGGTTTGTGTTGCACGATAACATAATCAAGTAGCGACTTCACACTGTTTTAAAAACCACTTAAATTCCGTCACACAATTAGTGTAACGAGCCGGACTATTAATCAACATGCCAGGCTGTATTGACAATGGTCATGCAATCTGACACACCTTGTGTTGTTTTTATAGGAATTATGAGTTCTCACATGGTTGAACAGACATAACAGTCTGAGTAAACTATGGAGTGTTTCTCAAATGAGTTTTCCATTACGCTGGAAACTACCAGCACTCGCCCAGGCTTTTGTGCGGTTGCTCAGCTTGTCAAAAGAAACACATTTCATGTGACACATCCTTATGGTTAATGGCATTCCAGTGTCAGTTTAACGTGTGCTGGGATGCCTGAGGGCTGTTATCGGCTTGTTTGTATCACTTTCCATCAGTTCTCCACCTTTTATTTGAAGTCGGACCTTGTTTGTTTTATTACCTGCATCTTTGGCATTCCAGTCACCATTCTGTTGTTATCATTACAGTAACGGTGCGTTCTGGGCTTCATTCAGCACGGCTCTTATCTGCACCGCTGCAGAGGCCGGTTAGTGGTTCCTGTTATTGCGGTTTCATGTCACGGAGGCCGATCCGTGCACCCAGCCTGGCTGTGCAACGATCCACCAGCTTTTTCACCATTGAACAATTCAGATTGTGTATAAAGCACCGCGGCGAAGAATTTAGATTGTTTGTTATTACAATGCCAGCCCATGGTAGGCCCAGCGCACGTTGTTTTGACGTTCGAGAACAATCGCCATTTGCAATAAAAGGAGACCCTGTCCTCTCCGCGCACTGCTCTGGTCTTCCCGAATTGCTGGAAAGCTTGAACGGGGTCCAGTGGGATTTTCCTGTTGCTGGAGAGTTTATATTGTGTTGAGAGGCAAAACTGGCCAAGACAATATGACCCATATGCTGTTCATATTAATAGCTGAGGGTTTAATTAGAAACTAATCTGACAAAGCAAGTTAATGGTTTTTAAATGGGTTGTTTCCAATGCCCGATATTTTGTTTTTAACATCAAAATTTCAAAACAAAGCACATGACATTTTGTGGAAAGAATTGTGTGAATTGAAAAAAATTATATCCCTGTTATATTTCATCGCAAAAGAAATATAATCCATTTTGGAAAATAAGACAATTTTGGGACCATTAAGATGATAATTATGCAGTTATTTCCTCAATAAATAAATAAAAAGTATTATAATGTGAACAAAAATGCTGATATATATTATTCACTGTAATTGTGTTACAGTCATAAAGGCTGCAACACATTGAAAAACCACTCTATTACAGTAATGAGATTCATGGAGAATTAAAAACAAATTCAAATTTAAATGGAATCTAAATGGTAATGAGATTTTGGAGGTAAAACGTACTTAATTGTCATGAAAATTTTAATAATTGCAATTTAAAGGGTTACTTCAGAGATTATCAATAAGCTTTGTATCAGTAGAAACCCGGTAGTATATTTGAATGACCCCCCCCCCCCCCCCCCCACACACACACACACACCTTCATATCCCCCTGAGACAAGAGATTTATTTGTTTTATGTATGAAAAAAAGCCTCTGATGACGCAAATATCGTCATTTTGCATCATCGGAGGCTTTTTTGGCCAGAGGCTAGAGACTACAGCCAGTAGTAGGAGTAATTTCCTTATGTTTTTGGGAACTTACTTACAGAATGTAAGACGCAGACGGCCGCACGGATAATTCATAACTAAAGCGAGTGTTCTCAATGAATTCCTATGAGAGTTAAGCTTCCAAAGACATGAACTGAAAACGCGCCAGACTGGACACGCACCGTAAATGACTGTGACGCTGTGAATGTATGACAATGCGGCCGTGAATGAATGCCGGGCGGCCGTGCTCATTTTAGTTTCGGTATAGAATTAGTATCAATCCGGGGGAGGTTTGCTTGAATTGTGGGTTCATTAGCCTATTATTCTTAATGAAAAACACAACAACAAAACGGTACAATGACAAACTTAAATAGGCGCTTTTGCGCTTTGAAACCAAATCTTCTGCATTCATCCTGTCTGTCAGCTCCTTGCTCTCGTGATGAATGAAATCTGACTCTCGTTCGGCTCGTGCTGTATTGAGCAGATGTAACGCCTCCTGTTCGAACCGCTCACTCCAAGCAGGAATCGAACCCGGGTCCGCCGGCATGAGAGTCGGACGCTCTAACAAGGAGGCTAAAGGCTGAAACCTCTAGTGTCAGTCACTACACTCTAAAAAAAAAAGGTTCTATATGGCACCAAAAATGGTTCTTGGCTCGTAATCATAGGGGAACCTTTTTTAGTGCTATATAGCCTATTCCCAGTGGTCACCACCAGTGTGTCCTTGAGCAAGGCACTTTACTCCATGTTGCTCCAGGGGGATTGTCCCTGTAATAAGGGCACTGTAAGTCGCTTTGGATAAAAGCGACTGCCAAATGCATAAATATATAGCACCAATTTTGGTGCTTCAGTGGTTCTTCAACGGTTCTTCAGAGGTTCTTCGACTAAGGTGCTATATAGCACCGCTAACTAAGGTGCTATATAGCACCGCTACCATATACATAACATGTTAAGATATGGTGCTATATAGCACCAAAAGTGGTTCCTCTATGATTACGACGAAGAACCATTTTTGGTGCCATATACTAGAACCTTTTTTTTAGAGTGTAGAGCATCTCTTGAGATCAGAGGAGTGAGGTTTTACTCGCACAGCAACTACTAGCTGGCCTCTGTTACACAGACACGTTCAGTTTTTAATTGTAGAGTCTGTTCTCTAAAGCCGCGTGAAGTTCCGGGTAAATATTTCCCCCTCCGAGCAGCCCTGCTCCCGAGGTGGTACTTTTTCAAAGTTCGGGAACTTTCGGGGGTGAGACTTGGGCGCTGAACATGCTGATTGGTTAAGCTCAGTAAATATCAGTCTTGGTCTTTCATCTCAGAAATCGCACGGTCAATGTCCGTAATAGCTGATGATAACATACTTTGTCTTATTTTAAATCTAGCTTTACGAGCTTTCAGAATACGCTTTAGTATCAGTGCTCGTCTCTTTTCCGCCGTTTTGTTAATGACCTCTTTAGTAAACCAATATATAACCTGCAAAAGCAGCGCTGCTTGCATCTCCTCCACTTGTTGACAGACAGTGTCACACAAAAATGATTACTGTCCGTCGCTGACTGGGAGGAGCAGTCACGCCGCGCGCAGTCCTACATCACCGGACTAATTTGCCTAATCTTCACGGTACTTTAGACCAGTGTTAATTTCGTTGATGAATAATTTTCGTCATAATTTTCGTCAACGACCTTTTTTCACTGACGAAAACGAGACGATAACTAAATAAAAACTAGTGATGGATGACAAAAACTATAACGAAAATCAACTGTCATTTTCGTCAACAAATAAAAACGAGACGAATCCAGTCAGAACTGATGTCCTGTGTAACAGATGCGCACATTTGATCTGAACGTGTGGATCTAACCGCTGGAAAACACAGCGCTGTTGCGCTTCTACAGGCTCACTCACACATCCCCAATCCAGCACTCCAGAGCGGCTCACAATCAATGAATAACACACATTTATCAAGTTAATAGCCAAACTTGGAAACCTGGGCATCAACACCTCAATGTGCAACTGGATTTTGGACTTCCTAACTGACAGACCCCAGAATGTTCGATCAGGATTCACCTGCTCCACGTCCATCACACTTAACACTGGTGTACCACAGGGCTGTGTGCTAAGTCCATTTCTCTACTCCCTCTTCACCTCCGACTGCAAGCCTGTGTATGGATCTAATTCCATCGTCAAGTTTGCGGACGACACTACGGTGATTGGGCTCATCAGCAACAACGATGAGACTGCCTATAGGGAGGAGATCCAGCACCTGGCCACATGGTGCACTGATAATAACCTGCTCCTCAACACCACCAAAACGAAGGAGCTCATCATGGACTTCAGGAAAGAGTCAAGAGGCACACACGACACCATCCACATCAATGGAATGGCTGTTGAGCGTGTCTCCAGTTTCAAGTTCCTGGGGATCCACATCTCGGCGGACATGTCGTGGACAACCAACACCTCCAGCCTGGGAGGAGAAGGCTCACCAGCGCCTCTTCTTCCTGAGGACACTGAGGAAGAATCAGCTCTCCTCGGCTATCCTGGTGAACTTCTATCGCTACGCAATAGAAAGCATCCTGACCAACTGTGTGGCAGTATGGTATGGGAGCTGCTCTGTTGCGGAGCGCAAGGCACTGCAGCGGGTGGTGAAAACTGCCCAGCGCATCACAGGGACTCCACTGCCTGCCATCGAGCACATCCAGAGGAAACGCTGTCTGCATCGAGCTCGCAGCATCCTCAAGGGACTCCTCTCACCCAGCCCACAGACTGTTTTCTCTCCTGCCCTCCGGCAGGCGTTTCAGTATCCTCCGGACCAGGACCAGCAGACTAAAGAATTTTTTTTTCCCCAGAGCTGTCTCTTTATTGAACTCGAACCCCCGTTGATCCACTCCCTCATATACTGCTAACTCTCCTCTTCTACCTCACATCTGCCTTATTTGCACTACTTGAATATTAATTTGCACTACAAACTGTTTATTACAGTAACAACTGTTTACATATGCATCTTGCACTGCCATATCTTAATTGGATTATGCTCATTTGCACTGCCGACTGTATTTATAGTACCAACTGTTTAAATTTGCATTTTGCACCGTACTTCTAACTGTAATATGCAACCTCTTTCCACTGCACTTTTACACTTTTTTTTTTTCGGATAGCTTCTGTCCATAATTTATTGCACTACCTTAATCCACTGCTATTCCTCATCTTAGCCTAACATATCATTGTATACCTCTATCTGTAAAATTCTGTTTATAGTAATAGCCATCTGTAAATGTATTCACTGTACATATTCACCTGTAAATTCTGTTTATAACAACCATCTCTCTCTCTCTCTCTCTCTCTCTCTCTCTCTCTCTCTCTCTCTCTCTCTCTCTCTCTCTCTCTCTCTCTCTCTCTCTCTCTCTCTCTCTCTCTCTCTCTCTCTCTCTCTCTCTCTCTCTCTCTCTCTCTCTCTCTCTCTCTCTCTCTTCTCTCTCTCTCTCTCTCTCTCTCTCTCTCTCTCTCTCTCTATATATATATATATATATATATATATATATATATATATATATATATATATATATATATATATATATATATATATTTATATTCAGTACATATCCATGTCCTGCACTTGTTCATCCATTGTATATCCTGCACATGCTGCTTTTGCACTTCTGTTAGACCTAAAACTGCATTTCGTTGCCTTGTACCTGTACTTGTGTAATGACAATAAAGTTGAATCTAATTTAATCTAATTTATGCCAGGCTATTGTTTATGAACTAATGCTGAAGAATAATGACAGTGTTTACTTTACGATGTTTATATAGTAATATGTTTTAGACGGTTGTAACAATGCATATTTGATCTCCTCATCTGAACTTGAATGAGCAGCTGCAACTGCAATAGTAAGGCGAGATTTCAAAATAAGAGTCTCTGTGTATTTCAAGCTGGTTTATAATTAAAAGTCACGCATTATATATTCATTTTTGCTTACACAATAAACTATATTTAATTTCATTCCCATTTAATTCATAGTCAGGAGGAAAGACCAGTATTTGACACATATTCAATAAAGTATCAGGGTTATAATAGTTCACTAAAACCATTTAAAAAATCTTCGTTACTTGAAATTAAATAAATGTTAACTGAAATAAAAATAAAAAATAAAAAAACTTATTTGAAGCTTTAGCTTAACATGATATACTAACTAAAACAGAAATACAAAGTTATAAAAACTATTTAGATGTTTTTAAAAACAAACAAAAAAGTGAATTGAGCTCTTTCGTGTATTTTTAATGTCAAAAACAATAATGTCAAAATGTCAGTTCAAGTGACAGTCGGTTATGTAATGCTTAAATGCTTAATGTATTACAATTTAACTAAACTCATTAGATTTTAGGAGACTAAATCTACTGTAGATTTAGTCGACTAAAATCTTAGATATTTAGTCGACTAAAATCTTATGATATTTAGTCGACTAAAACTAGACTAAAACTAAAAACAATTCAGGTGACTAAAATATGACTAAAACTAAATGGCATTTTAGTCAAAAGACTATGACTAAAACTAAATCAAAATATGCTGTCAAAATTAACACTGCTTTAGACCGCAGTGGAAACGCAGACAGCAGCAGGTCTGGGGGAAAGAGGTTCCTGTAAAAAAAGTTCCTGGTACAAATTGTTCCGGGTAATTTCGGTGGAAAAGGGGCTTATCTGAACTAAATGATTTTATTATTATAAAAATGAACATGACAGTGGGGTGGTGCCACGGTGGGCAAGTGATGTAACCGGTAGACATGGCTTGGGAGTGGCCTCGTAAGCAGCGAAGCAAGTGCTTTCTGGGAGTTGTTGTCTTTCATCCATATGAGCCAAAAAACTAATTCTGGCTTTTCTCAGTCTAGAAGGCACCAACTTCTAAAATAATTTCACATTTCTACTACATAAATGACCCAATTTAAATACACATTCATCTTTCCAGCGGTGAAGTACTCCTTTAACAATGCAAAAAAAAAAGGTCAAGTCACCTTTATTTATATAGCGCTTTTTACAGTACAGATTGTTTCAAAGCAGCTTTACAGTGATAACGGGAAATGAATGCAACAAAAAGATTGTTTTGGCTGTACAGCAGCTCTAGAAGAAAGTCATTGTCCAGGTTAAGTAAGTTCAGCGTTGATTCATTTCCGTTGTAAAAATCATTAGTTATTAATTTAGGGGCCGTTTACACGACACCGTTTTCAACGGAAAACAGAAAACTTTTTATGCGTCCTGGCCTTTCATTTGCACGGTAGCCTGAGAACGCAAATTTTGAAACAGGTTTCAGTTTTCACAGGTTTCAGAAATTAATGGACTTTAAATAGGCTGCATCTTCATTATGCAAAATATCTAGTTCATATCATAAAATATCTTACAGCATTCTGTAAAGTTTAGATTTTTTCATCTCGCTGTGGCGTGGATGCGCCTGGAAAAAACGAGCGAGTCGCACTGTATGAGCGTCGCGACCGTATCAAGTGAAGGACTATTATGCATTAAGATCTTGCTCAAGTACTGGGGAGCTAAACACTTTAGTGCTTTATAAGTAATTAGCAAGATTTTAAAATGTAAACGATGTTGAATAGGGAGCCATGCAGTGTTGACAGAACCAGGGTAATATGGTCATACTCCTGGTTGTAGTAAGAACTCGAGCTGCTGTGTTTTGGACCAGCTGGAGTTTGTTTATTAAGCGTGCAGGGCAACCAGCCAGTAGAGCATTACAATAATCTAGCCTTGAGGTCATGAATGCATGAACTAACTCTTCCGCATTTGTCATTGAAAGCATATTTCATAACTTAGATATATTTTTAAGATGGAAGAATGCGGTTTTACATTGTCCGTGTTGTACGTTTCAGCATCTATCCTATCTATGCAAAAAAGTATGTTTTGTGTCTTTCAAGGTGACGTATTAATTACTACGTAACAATGAGACCAGGATGAGCAATCACATCATTACCGCATGTCACAAGCTGATTGGCCTCTGCTTATCCTGGAGCCAATGAGATTGCTTGCTCAATATTTAAATAGTCTGGTTCATTGTTTGTTGTAGGCTAGTCCTCCACCTCCCCAGCTCCACCTGCCTAGATCTGCTACAGGGCTTTATGTGTGTCTTTTTATGCAGCAGCTGCATATCTTACATGCTTATGTCTAACATTTTCTAACATTTCAGGTCAATACGGCAGTAGCATGTCCATAATTGCTATGCAGCAGCAGCAGATCTAGTCCGCCAAGACCAAATATATATAACATTGCCATATTCAATAGCATTCTAAAACTATTCCAAAAATTGTCATGATTGAAATTTTTTTTTTTTCATTATTTGGTGTGTGACCTGGGCATATTTTTGTGTGATGCATGCATTAATAATTACATTTGCTCCAGATAATATGTATTTGTTCTCTATTCTTGTAACCAAGCATTGTGAAATCAGTTAAATAAGTGCTGATGAATGACTTAACATGGAAAAACGGCCACTTTTTTTGCCTGTCCATCCTCTCTATGATGCAGTGGATCAAAGCAAGGGTTAATGGCAAGGCGGCAGAGGAGCAAAACAGGAAGTTGCCCCCCTTGTTTTAGTCGAGTTGTCACAAGTGTTCAGTATTTTTCTTTTGTGAATCCATGTTATGGTGTGACAGTGCTCAGGTCAGGCTGCGCTCGCAGAGCACAGTATTGGCATTCCTTCATCGGTCGAGACATGATGAACACTATCCCAGTGATGTTGTTTCTGTCAGAAGGCTGAACAGACTAAATAAGGGTCCCTCGGTCGAGCCTGCAGCCTTTGCTAATGTCACCCACATTACTGTGTCGGGTTTCAGGTCAGCGCGGTAAAGCTGGTTTCTTTCCCTCAGTTCTGATTAAGTTAATCTGAACAAATGGTTATCAGCATGGTTATGGATCAGGACGTTTGCTTGTTGACTTAAAAACGGAGTGCATTCTTCAGACAAGGATGCGTCTTATCGTCTGCGACACGCACAAACTAGTGATACGCTCACATTTGTTGAAACTTGTGAAATGTTTTTCTTTACTTGGTATGACAAACTTTATCGCTTACTTTTCTAGTTTTATTTTTGCTAGTTTTATATATATAAAAAAGTCTTTATATTTATTTTAATTTTCTATTTATAATTCTTATTAATAGATTTTAATAATTGATTTGAGCAACGTTTGTAGTTTCTGCCCAATGTTTAGAGTGCTGATTTATGAACTTGGTGGATTATTGACTTATTATTATATCATATTATATAATATTTTTGTATTATATTTAATATAATATCTCTTATTAGCTTTTCACTTTTGTGACATAACAAATGAAACAGAACCAGATGACAGCCACTGATTTAAAACATAATTTTCATAACAATTCTCGTCTGGCCCGTTCATGTGAATACAGCCCCTATAATTAAACCCCAGGCGCTGACATTTAACTGGCCCTTTCTTATTTCTGGCTCCTTATCAAGTCTCATTGTTTCAGGAGATGCACGGTACGATATTAACGCATTTTAATGTTTCCTATCATTGTGTGAGCGACTCCATTTGTTGAAGCAACTGCAGGAGTTTCAAGGACACCAAAAGGAAATGTGGCTCATTTGAGTTTGTCATTAATGAATGATTGGGGAGGTACTCGTCTTGATCAACTCATTTTCTTCAGCAGGTTGCAAAAGTTGCAGGTTTTGTGACATTTAAATCATTTAAATGGTTTGTTCACCCAAAATTAACATTTTGTCATCATATACTGGGGCTGCACGATTAAAGAATGATTTGTGATTTTTCTGATAAATTTTTTTTGGGATTTTTATTTTGTTTTATACAAATAAAAAAAAACAATGCCAGGCTTACTGTGCTTGCTTGTTTGTAGGGCTGCGCACAAAAATATATTTGTGATTTTATATGTTACAGTATAACTGCAAAATTACAAAAAATGATTTCTTTATTTTCAAATGTTAAACCATCAAGCTTTTCTTTTATTTATCAAGGAGCCCTTAAAGGAAGACTCCGCTTTTTTTGAAAAAAGGCTAATTTTTCAACTCCCCTAGAGTTAAACAGTTGAGTTTTGATGTTTTCGAATCCATTCAGCCGATCTCCGGATCTGACGGTAGAACTTTTAGCATAGCTTAGCATAGATCATTGAATCTGATTAGGCCGTTAGCATCGCGCTCAAAAAATGACCAAAGAATATAGTTCCTAGCCATATCGGCCTAGAAAATCAACTTTTCATTTTCCGTCGGTCTTAGTACACGATGTAACTACAGAAGAGTCCAGTTTTAAATAGGACAAATATCAAAAGTCTTTGGTCATTTTTGAGCGAGATGCTAACGGTCTAATCAGATTCAATGATTATGCTAAGCTATGCTAAAAGTGCTACCGCCAGAACCGGAGATCGGCTGAATGGATTCAAAAACGGTAAAACTCTGAAAAACGGTAAAACTCGGTAAAACGGTAAAACACCATACTGTTTAACTGTTTAACTCTGAGTTGGAAAATGAGGCTATTTTCCAAAAAGTGGAGTGTTCCTTTAAAGCTTTTCTTTTGTAGACAGCCAGTTTATAAGCACTTCTCTTTGCAAATTTGGGAAGTTGATTGGCAGTTGTTGCGTTTCCAAGTGCATGTTATAAGTGGCCCATACTTTCGCATTAAGGGTATGTTTACATGACAACGATGTGTTAAAACTAGTGTTGTAGTACTCGAGACCGGTCTTTTGTCTCGAGACCGGTCTTAAGACCATTTTTTGATGGTCTTGGTCTTGTCTCGGTCTCGACTGCATTTCTCCTCGGTCTTGTCTTGGTCTCGGACTTAAAGGACTCGGGATTTTATCTCAAAACCAGTCAAGACCACAACTGCAAGGATATCACTAAATTGCCGGTGCATTGTCTGATTTAATATCATTAATGTGATTTGATGTAAAACTTACAGCTTAAAATGCAATCAATTAGTTCTTTGTAATGTGATTTATTTTGTTACTGTGCTGCCGGGTTCAAAATCAATGCAGAATTGTCTCAGAAATGTGCAAATATTAATATAAATGCCCACAAAATTCTGAGATTTCGTTTTTTTATATAACATAGAATAGAATTAAGCAATATCGCAATAGCAAGAGAGCTGTTTTCATGAATATATTAGCGTGATTGCAAATGATATTGATTTATACAAACATTCTATAAACAAGAAGTTAATATTAAATTACATTTTAAACTGTGTCTTTGCTAATTCGGCAACGTTTCGTTATTAAAAGAATCGATTGCTTTGAACAAATCGGTTGAATAAAGGATTCTGTGACGGTTAAATAATGTTAATGTTTTAATGTTAAATTAATCTGAACATTATTTATGCAGGCGTAATCGTACCAATTCAGATGCAACTTCTGTGCCATGAATTTTATTGGTAGTGATTTGATTGGTAACAGCGCTATAGTGTCTTACTGTCAAAATATTTGAGACCAATCAAATTAAAGCAATCAAATTAAAGCAGGCGGGCTTTATGTCCACAGAAGCTGCTGAGTGCGAATTCACATTCCGCAGCGCGAGTAGCACGACGCTTCAGTAAACGGTGCGAGACGTAAGTATATTTCATATTTGACAGGATATTTTAGGGTAGAAACGTTAAACAATGAAAAGACTATCAGCCAGAGCTCAGCTTTAGGAGAATGAGAGAAAAAGAAAGAGTGAAAGAGTGATGGAAATGAGGAGAGAGCAGGTATGACAGATAATCTACTGCCCACTAACATGGTTTTGAAAGCTATTTATTATTAATTTCTTTTTGACTTCAAACATATTAAAATGCACATATGTAGATCAGAGAAAACTACATTTTCTTGGGGGACCATACCCCCCAAAGCAGCTCAAATGTGGGACCTCTTTGGTTTTAAAACTCCTTAAGGCAGTTGTATGTTCAAAAGTTGTGGCTGTTTCTTGCTATGATTTGACCTCATATCTGGAGTAAAAGTGTTGCAGTGTGGAATATTTACATATAGGCCTACTTTATATTAAAATGTAATATTCAGACAGTATATACTCATTGTATCTCTGTGCTTTGAAGATTTTGTTTTGGTAGAAAACATTGGGGCACCAAGATCAGCTACTATGGGGGCCCTTGGGTTTGTTATAGCCCCAGGGCCCTAGGTGTTCTTAATCCGGGCCTGTGCAGCACATGTCTGTACATATATTTATATGTATATATCACAATTTCAGCTTTTTTCTGTTAATCGTGCAGCCATATAATTTCTTCACCCTTCTTTTTTCTATGCAACGCATTTTCTTATGATGTAGTATGGAGTATTTTATGATTCTGTTAAAGTGCTTTTTTTCATTTTTGACTTTTGCTGTGCAGCGTGGACTTTGCATTCCACAGAAGAAAGTAAATCATGCAGGTTTGGAATGACATGAGAGTAAAGGATGACTTTCGTTTTATCCCTTTAATGAGCTTCGTTTTGGCAGCGGCACTATCTAAACAACAGCCTCGAGGCTAAATCCCAGTGTCTCTCTAATCCTCGGACTCATGTCAGTATGTTTATGTGTAGATGTTGTCACTCATGTTCAATAGATCTGACCTCCGACCTCTGAGAAGTACTTCCAGGTGGCGGCTCTCCAGAGTGGCTCTTCCTGTCAGGGCACTGAGACCCCCTGCGGTCAGCCAACACATCTCAATCTATAAATATCACATTACGCTCCTCACCCAAATATCCTCTCTGATCCTTCATACGTCCCAGATTCCTCAAAGAAGTATACACAAACACCAGGCATGAGTAATGCACGCTATCTGTTACTCCAGAACAAAGATTATGTGTAATAAGAGGATCGTTCTGTTGGTGCCGTCACCATGTGTGTGATAAATGCTAGTAGAGTCTGGATTTTGAGTGTTCTTTGATAATGCAAAGTTGCATTGCTATAATGCAAGTTTCGAAAAGTCTTTGGATGTAGGTGTTTCGTATTTTCAAGCCTAATGATTCTAGCATTTTGTGTGTAAATTGAGATCCAGAAATGCTCTCGCTGTAGTTTGTTGCATTATCTTGTGCCAATATTTTCACTATGCATACACTCCGTCAACCATAAATAGATATTTGCACTTATATTTTGTACAGTATGTTTGAACATTGTTTGATTGCATTGCAACAGTATGATATCAGAAGCTTCACATGTGGTGGTGGAATGTGTTCTCGTTCTTCGGGCCGGATTCTCCACCTCAGCGCCCCTGGAATGCTCTTGTGTGAACCGTGAGGTCACTGTGCATGAATGGAATGTTTCTCGCTCGAAAATTCTTTGCAGGTGCCCCTCGGCACCCAGACTGTACTTGTATCGCTCCCTACGGGGACTGCAGCGTCTCAGTTTCCACACAATTTGGAATTAGGCTCCGTTTGAAACATGCATTCTTCACTCTGTACAGACAGATTCCAATTAGAAGGAGCTTTTACAGTCTGATGTCATTAGAGAACAGAAATTCCGAAAACAACTTTTAGTCTCTAGTTCTATGGCCACGTTCACAAAGCAACAGAATATGGCTGTTAGTCCTGTAGTCCTTAACAGACATGTTCACAAGCCCCTGTGGTCCAAGTCAAGTCAAGTCTCAAGTCAATGAGGTCTAAGTCCAAGTCAAGTTTTAAGTCTCTTACCCCTTTTCCACCAAGGCAGTGCTAGAGCTAGTTCAGAGCCAGAGCTAGTCCCAGTTCAAAGTTGGTTCAACTGAGGAGCCTTCTAAGAACCGTTTGCTTTTCCACATGCTGAGAGCCACAACAGAGCCAGGTCTTACGTCACTATGCGTCTCATCTTTCTCAGCAACGCTAGCGAGGCAGCGGCAGTGTTGCCAAGTCCGCGGTTTTCTCGCGGAATTGGGCTACTTCATCACTGTTGCCGCGGGCTGTTTTTCATGTCCGCGGGTTGAAGCGACCCCAATTATGTGATATTTAGTCCCGGGAATGCGAATTTTAGTAGGCAACCATGCCAAAAAAACACATATTTTACCTACAAATGTGATTTTTACAGAGGAAGCCCCCCTGAAATGCAATTGGGCTTGTTTTGAGTAGCAATTGGGCGGGTTTTGTTGTGATAACCTGGCAACCCTGAGCAGCGGGAAACACAAACACACCAGGCTTGTTCGAGATGCATCGACGCTGCACAGACCGATCCACGTATGATATAAAAAAAAAATGCATGAGTGAATCAAAAGCATAAGGAGTCATATGCTCTCGCTGGACTCGTTTTCATACGGCGATCCAGCAAGCCTTCCATCAACAATGCAAACGTTGCGTTACTATTGATTCACATGGCTTTACGTTCCTACATCGGCATCAAAACACAATAAAAACACAGCGAATCCAACGCATTCATGCAGTACGCTGTAATTTGTATAGACGGAGATTACAAACGACATCTAGATTGTGTTAGGGGAGGAGCCAGGCTCGGTGGCTCCAGTGCGTCATCGAGCCACCGTTTTAGCCCCGCCCAGAAAATCCTGAACACAGCAACAGTGAAAAACTGTTTAGCGGTCTAACTTCTGAATTCATTACTAGCCTACATAGTTCACAGTCTTTGTAATGTGTTTCAGCAATACATTTTTATAATGTTTAGAAACAAATCTCAGAATTAGTTTTACAGGGGCTTTAAACATAACAAAAAGAAAATAGTCAAGCAATGCGCACTGTTCAATAGTGGCAACGATATGCGTCGGTTCATTCACTCTTTTCAAAGACGCTGACGGCAGACGCACGTCCGTTTACAAACCAATCAATGTCAAGATGCAGCCCACATAGATAATGACGAGTGAACTTAAGTGTGTCATCTAAAGTTATTTGCGCGCTTTGTGCGCTCGCATAATTGCAATGTGAAACCAAACCAAAACTAACCGAATGTATAAAATGTATCAAAACATGAACTTCGGTTCGGACCTTGGTGCGGCCCTTAAATTGCACAATGAAGCACACAGAATACTACTTAAATCATTACTATTACTTTCAAACTTTGTACAAAATTATACTATTTAGAACCACCACAAGGGGGGGGGGGGAGTGATGTGTATTTTGAGCTATTTACCTGTTCAAACCGCCCGCTCCAAGCAGGACTCGAACCCGGATCCGCCGGCATGAGATTTGGACGCTCTAACAATGAAGCTAAAGGCTGCAACCTCTAGTGTCAGTTGCTAGAGCATCTCTTAAGATCAGAGGAGTGAGGTTTATCCGCGCAGCACTTCGAGCTGGCCTCCGTTACACTCACCCCCCTAAACCACACTCCCATCCGGGTCACGGCACCAATGTAACCCTTCTTGTTCAAACCGCCCTCTCCAAGCGGGACTCGAACCCGGGTCTGCCAGCATGAGAGTCGGACGCTCTAACAAGCAGACTAAAGGCTGCAACCCACAGCATCAGTTGCTAGAGTGTCTCTTGAGATCAGAGGAGTGAGGTTTACTCGCACAGCGACTACTAGCTGGCCTCTGTTACACAAAGAATCAATGATATATATTTACAGTAAGAGTGTTGTGTCAAGGTCATTTTCACTGGCCACAATTTTGAAATCCATACCATGGGGGAAAACTGCCATATAGATATTTTAATATTATCTCATAATGTGGCAGCAGGTATATCAGGCTGCTATCGCTTTAAGACCTGTCACATGGATCCATTATACTGTTACACATGCGTTTTCTTTCTCAACTGTTCACGTTTACATAAAACAAAACTGACTGTGTTTATGTGAATACTCGCCAAGACCGGCATTTTGACATTATTTTGTGTGTATTTGATTGTTTAAGCGCAATAAGCTGTGAAAAATAACTCTGAGAGTTTAGTACTGAGAGGCGGCTTTATGTGCATGCAAATTCAAGACCTGTAACACCAACAATATTCATCCGGAACAAATGAGAAGAGTGAGTGAGGGGACTTTGTGTGTCAACTCGCTGTTGGAGAGATGAGAGAGTGAGAGAGAGAAAAAGCGCAGCTGGTATTGTGTATCTATTCTGTGGAAAATGAGTATTGGAAGCTTTCAGATATTTCAGTGTTGATATGTATTATATATAAAAGTCAACCCACCAAAGTTGCTAGTAGAAGTGACTGCATTACACGCCACTGCTGGAATCCACCCGCATTTGGTGGGCTGGCAGGTGTTAATGTCAAGCCTTGGTTGTGTCTGTTCTAGCATTACCACTCATTACTCATTGCTGAGTTTGTCTCTATTGCTCCAACTCATCTCTTAATATTTTCCAGACATGCAGAGTGCATGTGTTTGATGGCTACCACTGTACATAGATTCCATACTTATAACTTTAAATTCCATCTGTGAACTTTACATTCCTAATTTAAAGAGTCATTCATCATCCTGTCTTGAAGACTTGCTCTACCGCACGCGTAAAAATGTGTTAAAAATATACGGTGCATTGACGTCAATCACCAAGAGCTTTTTCAAGCACTTGTTTCTTAATTACTGACTGACAGCACAGATTCATCTAAAGGCTGGCCCACACTAGAAGATTTAACATCTTAAAAAATTGATTTAACAGTGATCATAGATTATAGATCTAACCAGATGCGGTGCAATCAGATTCCAGCAACAAGCAATTTGTCTGTCCACACAGACGTGACGCGACGCGACTACGAGATGCAACAAAATCAATCAAAAACCACATCCAATCAGAACAGCGTGTGGGCGGTATCATCATGAAAATCTGGAATCTGAGGGTGCAAAAAAAATAGAAATATTGAGAAAATCTCCTTTAACTCTCAGAGCCCGATGGCATCGCCCACGACGTCACACGGCACCTCCGATAAAAATCTATATTATTTCATGAAACTTTTATCGATTTTCTTACCGTTTTTTCCAGCAGAAAGCTAACGAGCTAGCCATCACGGGGGTGTCTTTGGTGTCTTTGTAGCCTTTACAGAAGGTTTTCTATCCAGCCTGGAACATGTGCATCTTTTTGGAGTTGTTCAGCAATAAATCAAAACGCTTACATCCAAGATATATCCACTTGATGTCCATAATTTATACATTTTCCGTCATTTTTGCCGCTAGCGCGATGCTAGCTGCCATTTTGGATGAGGGTTTGACCAATGACAGGCTGATCCGTCATCCACGTTGGTGTGCGTCATTACGCATGAACCACAGCTCTGTTATTGTGGAGAGATACAGACGCATGGCTAGTATTGAGGAGATAGAGAGAGAGACGTGCTGCAGTTTTGAGTAGTTTTGTGGACAAAGTTTGAGGAAAAAGTTTGAGGAGAAAGTTTGAGGAGAAGTTCCTGATAGGAACTGTTTTGAGGCTTGGCACCAGTAAATATCCAAAATCCAAAGAGGCCAAAAGCGCCTGGACTTTTTTTGGAAAAATGTAAATAGTTTTGGCTCTGTATAAGTTATCATGTTTATTCCTGAGTTCCAGGACTCCAAAGACTTGAACAAACAGTTTTCCAGAGGAAATATGCTTAGCTTTTATTTATTTGTGTGTGTTTTCAATAAATATTTGAGGGATTCAATTTCCGTTTTATGTTTTCATTTGTCTTTATGGTCCCATAACTTATTTTACATTCAGGTGACATCAATGCAACACAAATATACTGACAGTGCAACTTGTCTTGAAAAAAAAGAGGTGTGTCAATTGTCTGTGCACAACAGGGTTGATGTTTTACAAGCTTTTTTAGTAAATAACACCAGGCGGAAAATTTATTGTAAAAATACCCTTAGGTCTCTGAGGGTTAAATTTGTCCAAATTAAGTCCTTAGCAATGCATATTACTACTACTAATACATTTTTTATATATTTACAGTAGGAAATTTACAAAATATCTTCATGGAACATGATCTTTACTTAATATCTTAATGATTTTTGGCATAAAAGAAAAATCGCTAATTTGGACCCATACAATGTATTGTTGGCTATAGCCACAAATATACCCGTGAGACTGATGACTGGTTTTGTGGTCCAGGGTCACATTTGTTTAATTGCAAGATTTATCCATTGATGCTTTTCGTACGACTATGGGAGCACTAAATGTTATAAAAAGTCACATCACACACTTTTAACATTAAATAAAGCACATAAGCATTACCTGAGATGAGTATTGACATGCTTTGTGTTGTTCCAGCCGCGATAGAATCGTAGCATGTCGCTGTCGCTAGGCTGGTTAGGACAAAAACTCTGATAAACATGGATTTTAAAAGATACATGTTATCGTGTATCACGGCATCATGTCTGAATAGGACACTTGTGTTAAGGGGCGGTCCACTGCATTTTTCATTCCATTGACGTCCATTCAAACATATGCAAATGCGTCAGACCGGAAACGCAAAGTTTCGCATTTTGCTGCTTTTCAAAGTTCAAGCTTGTGAACTCTGAGCGGCGAATTCGCATCACGTGATGTCGTGTGACCTGTAGAAGATCGATACGTCACAGCGTGACCTCTTGGCTGAATTAAAAGAACGATATTTTTGTAGTAAAGTCGAGTAGATTGTATAATTTTTACATTTTTACATTTTGTTACTATTTGTTATATGCTGGATTTATGTTTATTAAAAAGGCGCTTCAGAGAGTGACGTCATATCACGACCGTTGTCTAGTGTGACCGCGGCTTTAAGCCGCCTTTCCACTACACACAACAAGCGACAGCCATTGGACTGGAAGTCATTCATTTACAATGGAGAGTTGTACAGGAGATGTAGGAGAGAATAGGAGAGAAGGAATGTAGGCATTATCAGTAGGAGAGAATTGGGCCTAAAATTGGCTCAGTTCCGATCATAGGCATATGTTGAAATTTTGGAATCAATTTGAGCTTCGGATGCATTGAAATATTTGAAATTTTGCAGCTAGACTGGCCGACTGGATGTTATGTATTCTAATCAAAACTATGAGCGCGAAGTTATGCTGCCTTCAGCTGCTTTTGGAATTATCCTAATTACTAGTTTCCTGAGGAAGATCTCACCAAAATGCATATAAATAATACGAATGTGCAATGTCATGAAAAATAGTTTTGGCGTGCATATGGTACGCAGTTTATGGCGTATTATACGCACGAACCCCCCACCCCACCACCCCCATCCTACTCAAGAGCGTGTCATATACACGCCATAAAGCGCATATCATATGCACGCGAAAAATGGCGTAGCATATGCACGGCAAAACTCATTTTGGCGTATACATTCCACGAGATTGCACACTCATACTATTGATACGCATTCTCATGTGATCGTGTTGGAGCCCTAGGTAAAAAATTGGACATGACATGAACACCCCTCTCAAGTCAAAATTTGAATGCGATGAACTCGATGAATAACGACTTCAGTCAGAAGTGGGAAGTAGGACATTTTGTGAAGGCAGCACTATAGTTTGTCTATAGTGTTTTTTTGTGTGTTATTTCTCAATATATGTATTGTGTACAATTACTGTATGTATTTTCATTAATTAATAAAAAATAAAATGGCGGTTATTAACAATGACCAAAATAATTATTTTATAACTATTAGATCAATATTTATGTTGATTAGCTGAATAAAATCTACTATGTTTTTATTTTAGATGTATTGAGGGTCATTTGTTTTGTGTGAATATATTCATTAAAATCATTCATTTTACCATGGTGAATAAGCCAAGGTAACGTCTGCTTCATGACCAATTTCTGTGCCACTAGGGGGCGAAATGTAACAGTTCTGTGCAGTAGAAAGGCGGTGTTAGAGTAAACAAACATGGCGGACGAGGGGCAGGAAGAAATGCAATGTTTGGACTGCTGAAAATTTGCGGGAAAAAAGGGAAAAGGTTGTGTCTTCAATCCGCTCGCCTTCTGATTAGGTATCGTTTCATTCCATGTGACTGTCTACATTCATCCTCGAGGTTCCCACCACACAACAGGATTTCTGTTCGTAAATATTCAACATGTTGGATATTTATGATTTGAGATCGGTGTGGCCCTGACGTTCTTCCGAGCAGATTCAGTCACTCTTAACACACCTCACACCACAGGAAAATCTGATAAGATAATCTTTAGAACCAACAAGATAATCGTGATTTTTACCTAGGATTATCAGTTGGAGAGAATTGAGCCTTAAAATTGCCTCGGTTATCTAGAAGTGTGTAGGTGCCTTAACATGTTCCTGATGGTCAGGTGCACTGTATGCAGGGACGTTTTTAGGCATAGGCAAACTAGGCGGTCACCTAGGGCGCCATCAGTAGGGGGGCGCCAATAAGCGCATATCTGGCACTGATGTTTGTGTGTAAAGGGTGTTACGGCCACCCTAAAAAATGTTATTGCCGCCCCCACTAGTTCCCCCACACTATTGGATCAGAGAACTGTCAATCTGACGATTCCTATATGCCATCAGATCAGAGTAGGCTACTGTCAAAAAAGTTTGCGTTCGCTGGCTCAACAACACCATTAGATCAATGAACTCGGTCAATGCTTTGGCAAGGTAACACTTTTTTTAACCATAAAATAAAGCTAAATTCAAACTAAAGGCCAATTAAAATAACAGGTACAAATCTGTATTTTAGGGCAGTATTTGTGGCAGTCTAGAAATCACGCTGTGAATGGGCAGATAGCATTGCTCGGTGTGCATTATTAAAATCTTGCTAACATTAGTTAATGCACCGTGAACTAACATGAACAGCTGGATTTTTATGAACTAACGTTAACAAAGATGAACTAATGCTGAACAGAGGTGTTGTTCATGGTTAGTTCATGTTAACTAATGCATTAACTAATGTTAACTAATACAACCTTATTGTAAAGTGTTACCTTTTTGTGATTTGTTTGCATACAAAGTTGCATACTTTTCCTAGGCATTCTATACATTACCTTAGGTATTATGCAGAATGACAAGTACACTCTATAGGCAAAGTATCAGAACAAACCTTTATTGTCATTGAACATGTTTTAAAAATGAACGAAGAACTACGACATAAAGTAAAGGACGTACTTACCAGAAAAACACGAAAGCAGAAGTGGCGTTGAGCTACTTGTTGCAGCAAGGAAGGCTAGAATGGCATTTTGAATGGCACTACACTTTCTTCCTGTTCCGACATCGTGACACAGCAACCGTCCGGAAACAATACTATGGGGGTAGATTTGTTGCTTTATTCCAAACAAATAGATTGTTATCCACAAACAAATGTAAAGAGATTCACAAAAATTAAATAAATTCACAAATAAATAGAATGAGATCCACAAATATATGCAGGAGTTTCACAAAAAGGAATTAGATTCACAAATAAATACAATGACATTTGTGAATAAAAAAAATATCCACACATAAGTTTTTATGTCACAAACACAACTCTGCCTTGCATTCATTTGTCAGTCGCTTCCTGTGCATTTGTCAATCGCTTCCTCTGCATTGGTGGATCTCTTCTTGCACATTTGTCAATCGCAGCACAGCGCGTGGATTTTGAAACATTTCTAGCGTCTACACTCACACAAATCCACAAATAGGTGGACTCCACCCACCGTCTACTTAAGCCAATCAGATAACGGCCATTTTGTGCTGACTAGAGCCACAGAGCCGGATAGACAGCATTTTCACTGTATTTGCAGCGATTTCTGGCAAATATTAAATAATATGTGCATTGACTTCGATTAGGCTTTACAGTAGCATTTTATTCTGGGGAGAGATAAAGAAAAGACAACGTTAATCTTTTTTTTTTTTTTTTTTGTGATCTGGTCATTATATTTGGCTCTCAAATAACCAAACCTGCTTTTGATATGAAACAAAGTCTAAGTGTTTAAATTTTTTCAAGTTTTAATACGAAATTCAAACAATAAATAGCGTTGTGGCACTAATGTGTAACAGTTAAAGCCAGAGGCGTTGAAAAACAGAGGTGCGACCTGCTCTCATCTCCCGGCGGCGCGTGCGGTCACGTGGTTCACGGAGCGCTCATAGAAACGCTTTTGACAGAAAGATCTCAGATAATCTAAAAACTGTTGAAATGACAGATAGCATCTGGATATAGTAGCTGATGCAGCAGAGTCTAACGATATATTATATGACACTAAACATTAACTCTAACGTGCTTCATAAAATACATCTTCTATCAATATTCCTGAGAGGTCAACTAATGCCATAAAATCTCAAAATATGCAGTAATTTCGTCAATTTGCCAGGAGTGTGCTTGAGATAGCCTACACTGAAATGAATGGGGTTCAATGCCGGAACTATTATTGGTCACTCCATGACATGCTTTACTTATGCATTAAGTCTATGGGAGTGGTTTTTCAACGGCTCTGGCCAAAACGTGATTGGTTGGAGCGAGAATGTGCTACAATTGGTCAGCACAAAATGGCCGTTATCTGATTGGCTTAAGTAGACGGTGGGTGGAGTCTACTTTTTTGTGGATTTGTGTGAGTGTAGACGCTAGAAATGTTTCTAAATCCACGCGCTGTGCTGCGATTGACAAATGTGCAAGAAGAGATCCACCAATGCACAGGAAGCGATTGACAAATGCACAGGAAGCGATTGACAAATTAATGCAAGGCAGAGTTGTGTTTGTGACATAACTTATGTGTGGATATTTTTTTTATTCACAAATGTCATTGTATTTATTTGTGAATCTAATTCCTTTTTGTGAAACTCCTGCATATATTTGTGGATCTCATTCTATTTATTTGTGAATTTATTTAATTTTTGTGAATCTCTTTACATTTATATGTGGATAATAATCTATTTGTTTGAAATAACGCAACAAATCTACACCCATACAATAGGGGTGAGCCTCTGTGGCGGGAGTGGAAGCTTAAGTGTTTCGCAGTCGGCACGCCACCGCCGAACAAAGACTCAAACGTGAGTAGGGGTGGTATTCTATACTCTGCCCGGCTGGCCCTTTGGCATTGTATAGAATGTCTAGGAAATGTGTGAAATATAAACCATTTCATACTTTGCCTACAAACTTCAGGCATTCTATATATTCCCTAGGCATTCTATACAATGCCGGATTTCAACATCGATGATAATATGACATGTTTCCTGAGCAGAAAATCAGGATATTAGAATGTTTTCTGAAGGATCATGTGACACTGAAGACTGGAGTAATGATGCTGAAAATTCAGCTTTGATCATGGAAATAAATTACATTTTACAATATATTAGAAAAGAAAATAGTTGTTTAAATTTGTAATAATATCTCACAATATTAGTGTTTTTCCCCCTGTATTTATCATTAAATGAATACAGGCTTGGTGAACATGTGACTCCAAAACTCAAAACTTTTGAATGCCGTTAGCGATATTTTAACACCCGACTTTATTGAAATCAGCTGTATTAGTCAAGTCTCTCATGGCCTAATAACATAACTATCATTCTTGGTCATACTTCAAAGCCTTATGTGTCTTATTAAGAAGAGGTGTGCTGTTACTTGTTTCGCTAAGTGGTTTGACTGACAGTCTTGTGTAAATGTTTCTTTACACAAGCAAGAACCACTCATACTATCTCTAGAACATGTGAAAATTCACTTTGTACTTCTGCCACACATCAATTATGTTCACAGAAAACTCATTTGGATAAAACACCAGTATCAAATCTGAGTTTGTGCATAGAGCTAGCTCTGGCCCAGCATGTGTCCCGTCCTGGCAGTGCTAATAGATGTGTTTATTAGGAGTTAGTGGGGGTCGGTCAAGCAGAGTGACATCAGCTCACACCCCTCGAGTCCGGAGGTCCCAGACGCCTGCCGTGTCGCTCTCTCATCCTCCCATCAGTCTGCGGATTAACCGGCTAAAAGAGCCGCCTGTCAGCGTGTGTGTGTGTGTGAGCAGTTAAGCGTGTTTGGGGTTCCTCCCTGATCCGTGTTAGCGCGCTCTCAGTGTCACGGGAGGCTACTTTGCGTGAGATGAAGCTTGAGGCCCCTGTTCAGAAAGAACGCTGGTTCATACCAGCAAAAAGAGCAGTTTATTGGCAATTACAGCACATGAGTCTTCTGGGGTTCAGAGTGTGACATAACATGCCGTGCACTGGAGCGCAATACTGTCACGACATCTGAGATTGCTTTGATACTAAACACTTGGCTCTTTTATTTTCTACACAGAGAGAAATGCTTAAATACCTTTTAATCCCCGAAAGTTTGGGGTCAGTAAGATTTTTTCTCTTAAGAAGTCTCTTATACTCACCAAGGCTGCGTTTAGGTATTTGATCAAAAATACAATAATGTTGTCATCAGTTTCACATGACCCTACAGAAATCATTCTGACATGCTGATTTGCTGCTGAAGAAACATTTCTTATTATCTTTGTTGATAGCCGTTGTGCTGGCTCATATTTTGCTCTTTGTGTTTCTGAATTTTTTGATGACTTAAAAGTTTGAAAGAACAGCATTTATTTGAAATAGAAATGTTCTGTAAAAAATTGAATTGTTTGCTGAATAAAAGCATTCATTTCTATACACTCTCCTAAAGGATTATTAGGAACACCATACTAATACTGTGTTTGACCCCCTTTCGCCTTCAGAACTGCCTTAATTCTGTGTGGCATTGATTCAACAAGGTGCTGAAAGCATTCTTTAGAAATGTTGGCCCATATTGATAGGATAGCATCTTGCAGTTGATGGAGATTTGTGGGATGTACAACCAGGGCACGAAGCTCCCGTTCCACCACATCCCAAAGATGCTCTATTGGGTTGAGATCTGGGGACTGTGGGGGCCATTTTAGTACAGTGAACTCATTGTCATGTTCAAGAAACCAATTTGAAATGATTCGAGCTTTGTGACATGGTGCATTATCCTGCTGGAAGTAGCCATCAGAGGATGGGTACATGGTGGTTATAAAGGGATGGACATGGTCAGAAACAATGCTCAGGTAGGCCGTGGCATTTAAACGATGCCGAATTGGCACTAAGGGGCCTAAAGTGTGCCAAGAAAACATCCCCACACCATTACACCACCACCACCAGCCTTCACAGTGGTAACAAGGCATGATGAATCCAAGCATTATAATTGCAGTAGTTGTAGCTCTGTTTTTGAAGTCCATAAAAAATACATCTGTCCATCAAATAACATGCTCCAAGCGGCTCCAGGATGTTAATAAAGGCCTTCTGAAGCAAATCGATGCGTTTGTGTAAGAAAAATATCCATATTTAAAACTTTATAAAGTAAAGTTTCGGCCAACCGCCTTCTTGATAAAGCTTGCTAAAACTTGATAAAGTTTTAACTCTGATTATATAGGATGGCTTGAGGGTGAGTAAATCATGGGCTAATTTTCATTTTTGGGTGAACTATCCCTTTATTAAAACCTGAACCTCGTTGTCGGTCCATCGGTTGTATTTTTTAAACTCCATTGTTGATTTGAATAGCAAACAACAGCAGATTTTAAAAAATGGTGGTTGAAATGCTGCGTGAACCCAACCAATCAGCATGTTCAGCACCAAAGTCCTACCCCCGAATGTTCCTCGTGATCAGGGATTTTTACCCAGAACTTCATTAGACCCTGGTCCCTGTGGTCGAAACACACTGAGTACCACCCCAAAGTCCCTAGTTCCTGGGGAAAGTTCCTGTGGTTTTCCACCCGGCCCTCCTCCGGTCCAGCTCCCTCCATCTCCGGGTATCCCATCTCAGGGATGTTGTCCTTGACAGTGTCGCCAAAGAGGCTTCGAAAAAGGGGCAGGTTTCGGTTTCCTTTATCTCAGCCGGGTTCAGCCGGAGATGGCGTTCCTGGACCACCCAGGTGGACATTCGTCTCCCTGAGTGCGAGGTCCTTCACTATACGCAGTTCTTGTATCAACCCCAGCACAGAATTACCCTTGTGCAGCTCTTTTAGTGCTTTGGCCTAATGTACATGGCAGCCTTTCCAGTAGCACCATAAGCCTTGGTGGCAAGCGCGGCCAAGAACTTACAGGCCTTGGATGTGAGGCGCATGCGATTCCGCCAGGTGGCAGCACTTTGCGAGCATTAATGGACCACAATTGCATGCTCCGCCTGAGGAATCTCTGTGTAAACCTTGGCTACCCTACCATCAAGGGTAGTGACAGCCAAGGAAGCAGCGAAGCAGCAAAGCATCTTGGGAAAGCATGGCCGTCAACTCTGGGTCCGACTCAACCTGTGCCACTCTCCCACTGCTGAGTCTTTATTCCCAGAGGACTCAAGCCCCCCTCCGATGCAGTTATCAAAATCTGGTCCTCTGTGGTTTCCTTCATCTCAGCCGGGTTCAGCCGGAGATGGCATTCCTGGACCACCCAGGTGGACTTTCGTCTCCCTGAGTGCGAGGTCCTTCACTATACGCAGTTCTTGTATCAACCCCAGCACAGAACTACCCTTGTGCAGCTCTTTTAGTTCTTTGGCCTAATGTACATGGCAGCCTGTCCAGTAGCACCATAAGCCTTGGTGGCAAGCGCGGCCAAGAACTTACAGGCCTTGGATGTGAGGCGCATGCGATTCCGCCAGGTGGTAGCACTTTGCGAGCATTAATGGACCGCAATTGCATGCTCCGCCTGAGGAATCTCTGTGTAAACCTTGGCTACCCTACCATCAAGGGTAGTGACAGCCAAGGAAGCAGCAAAGCAGCTTGGGAAAGTATGGCCGTCAACTCTGGGTCCGACTCAACCTGTGCCACTCTCCCACTGCTGAGTCTTTATTCCCAGAGGACTCAAGCCCCCCTCCGATGCAGTTATCAAAATCTGGTCCTCTGTGGGAGCCCCAAATTAGATGCTGGGTCCCCCATGAGAAGGACGCACGGCCTCATCAGTAAACTCCACCACCTGCAATGTCTGTGAGGACTGAGAGGAGTGGGGACTGGATCACCCTTTGTATTAACCAAAGAGCTTCTTTGCGGTGCATAGAGACCAGAACGGTGAATAGCACAGGGGACTCTACCTTTTTCAAGTTATTCAAGTCTTGATCTTAACAGCGCGATGGTAATGTTCAGCATGCACATGGCCCAGACACGTGAGGCAGGGATCGTGGCTGTCAGACAGGGCCAAGAAATGACTGCATCCAGAAACACACTGCATCCAGAGTGGAATGCTATCTTGAAAAAGACACTATGCCACCCATGCTTTGTTGAAGCACCCAGTGGTGTGATCGCTACACTTAACTGTGCATGTTTGCTCTTTATGGCGAAACACATTGCTGAATGCGCCAGCTCTCCAATACAGAACGTCTCCTCTCGTGAATGAAGGTAGATTGGCAGAGCACTGACAAACAACCGCTCGATTCTGATGCAAAAAGTTGAATGAGTGAGTTGCAGGCAAACTTGTACATCTCGGCTTGCCATGTAAATCTCACTCGCCATTTTCCATTGGCTTGTTTTGTTACCACTTGTTGGTGATTGGGCTCCCAAGAAAGCGTCAGTCATTTGACATAATGTTAAATGTGACTGAATGATAAGGAAACAAGCTTTCATAGCTGGCTCATTAAACATTTAAACAGAGAAAATATTTTAGCATCAGCCTTTAAGGTCAACACGAATTTAAAATTCACTTTAATCCTGTTAGTTCCTGGTCTTATTGTGTAGGATTTTTGTAGCTGATTGATAATATCAAGTCCTTTCCTGCTTCTTTTCCCATTGTATGTCCTATTTAATGCATTTAGTAAAATTGGTTGTGGATGGAGTTTTATGTAACTTTTCCGTCCGCTAGAAGTCGCCTATTCAAAACAAAGTTTGAGCACAACAAAACACAAGTTTGAGCGCAGAATCTTGGGACATGTGGTCTTCACCTCACAGTGGAAAAGAATCGGGATAGAACTCGGGCAGAAATCATGTTCATGGATGCGATTATTAACGTGACTGTAGTATGAAGCAGAGCAGGACAGATGAGCTGAGCAAGGCCGCTGGAGCGATTGTTAATAAGATGACCGCAACACACGCCTCGCGAGCAGCGGGACTTTTATTATGCCACAATCGCTGGCACCATTTCCGCTTTTCCAGTCATGAGTATGAGGTAACGCAGCTCTGTTTATCATAATAGACACATCTGAGTGTGTTGAAAATGATGTGATGACGTTACTCTGTGCGTTCTCTCGGCGGCTGCTATGACACTTGTTCACACTGCAGTGAGAGTAAAGCGTTTCTGTAAAATAAACCCGTAAACCGAGGGTAACGCAGATATGACGCAATCGACAGGTGACTCCCGTACACGTCCCGGTTCCTTGGTTAAAATAGCAATTTTCTCACGATTTACAAATAGTTTAAAACATTTGGGATAAGTACTCAACTGAACAAAATATATAACACTAGCCAAGTGGTTTTTAGATATTTTACTGCAAAAATGTTACATATTGCAGCTCTAAGTTGAAGATAACCAACAAGTCATAATATTACCCCACCCCAGGTACGAGGAAAATTACTTCATATTTACTCGAGCATTTATGTGTTCCTTGGAAATGAGTTCCTCCCTTGCACTGGGTTTCCGGTTGACCGTGTGTAGGTGTTATCCAGGGTTAAGAAATAAAACACACTGCACACTAGCATCACAGAGAGATATTACACCAGCATAAGATCCACTTGGAAAGTGTAGATAAGGTTGTTTGCGATCTTTTAACATGAGGACATTCATGCTTATCATCCAGCCAATGAGCGTCAATGCACAAGATTATCATGTTATGTAGAGTTTTTTCCGCATGATTCCACAGAATAAACAATTGCTATACTTGGGCCTCAAGAATGTATGAAGGTTTAGTAGTAAACACTTCTGAATAAGATCGTAATCTGGGTCGCTTACAGTAAGCTCTCCTGTGATAATGCGCATGATTCATCAAGTATGCGATTATTGCAGCCGGTAGCGAAAGTTTTCTATGGTATCTACAAACAAAGGGTGTCAACACAGCGGTTGGCAACACATGCCCACAGATGCTGTGCTGTGAAACGGCAGGTGAATTGAATAAAGCCACACCTTTGTGAAAAGAAACTGAATATGTGAGACTGATATATTCATTGTACAGTAGATACACGCCTGAAAATATTTACTCTTTGGAGACGGCTAAGAATACTTTAACAAGCTGAATTAATGTCTGTGGGGAAACTGTGCAGAAATTGAAACTGCGAAAAGCTTCAGTGGCAAAACAAGTGAGTCAGAGCTATGGAAATGTTGAATGTGAGCCACTATGGTTTCAATAATAAATAAGATAAGTAGATTCTTATATTGTGCCAGGATTGTGCTGTATTCAGGTTTGACAATGCTTTTTAAATTGATTTTTTTTTAAATGACAAGAAATCAAATTCGAATTTAAAGATAAAAATTAGATTCATAAAATGTGTTTTTAATAATATATTTATTAGTTTATTATGTTTTGTTAGTGTATCATACTAAATCTAGGGTCTAGTTTTAGGATTATTAGATGTCAGTGTTTGAGATATTTGCAATAACACATATGGAACGTTATATTTATTATATTGCGTTCATTAATACATGCACGTGGATGGCTGTATAGTTCAATATATTGCATAATCAATATAATCAAATCAAACTGTGATGTAAATAAGTTATAAATGCAGAATGATTTTATATACATAAGAAATTAATACTTTTATTCAGCAAGGACACATTCAATTGATCAGAAGTGGCAGTAAAGAAATGTATGTTTCAAATAAATGCTGTTCTGTATTATGAGTGAAATAAATGTATCACGGTTTTCACAAAAATATCAACATGATAATAATAAGAATTTTTTTGAGCATCAAATCATATTAGAAAGATTTCTGAAGGATCATGTGACACTGAAGACTGGAGTAATGATGCTGTAAATTCAGCTTTACATCACATTTATAAATTACGTTTTACTATATATTACAATTGTAATAATATTTCATAATATTCCTCTTTTTACTGCATTTTTGATCAAATAAATCCAGCCTTGAGAGCAGAACAGACCTTTTTCTCCAAACACAAGCATTGGAACGGTAGTAATATTGCCGTTTGGCATTAATAAAAACATGAATTGTTAAACGTGTTAATTGTTTTGACAGTATTGACAACTTGCTGTCAGCTCTCCATTGTCATTCCAATTCTAATTCAGCTTCACATTCACACTCATAAATTGAAAAGGAGCCAATTGTGAGATTTGCCCAACCCTGGTGTTGCACAAAAGCACTTGCACTAATTTCTAATGGAAACAATGCTTAATGAAAGGGAGAGAAGGAGAAGAGAGAGGTGGAGGAAGTTAAGAACACAGGGCAGGTGAAGTGGAACGGCAGGTATAGAGCTGAATGCAGACGTCCCCTTTGAAGCGCAGCCGTAACTCAATCCTGAGGTTTTGACTGGAGCATAATGCCGGTCTATAGTCCATTCAGCACATGGAGTGAGTCCAGGCCCACCAGCGGATCCTCTTTAAACCACGGCGCCTCCTGAGAGTAACTTATCACCTTTAGCCTCTCACTGAAAGGACCCTCTCTCTCTCTCTGCACCCTTTGGTCTTTGTTGTCTAGTCTTTCTTTTCCTCTTAGAGTAACATGCATTTTTCTGGTTCATTGCTTTTCAGGGAAGCAGGGGTGAAAACGCCGCTCGGGCACAGACATGGGCAAGGGCCGATGGAAGGCTTTGTTCGCTGAGGTTATTTCTCTTTTTTCTTTAGACTCCTCGCCCTGCTGACCTTTGGCCTCATCATAAACTCAATCAAAGCTGGTGAAGGATTTTTCACCAGCTTCTGTTGAACTTCAAATCCTGGCTGATGACAGTAATTATGTGGAAATATATTACTGAAGGTAGAGATGGCTGTGAGGGTGATTAGCAGAGTATCCGTGTGCTGACAGACCGTCTAAAGCCCTCGCGGAGAAATGTGTCTCTAAATTAAAGCAATGCTGCTGAAAGCATTGAAACTAACAACAAACTGAGAAAAAAGTCAAGCAGATAATCGTTTAGTAAATAACTAACCTAAATGGCACTAATCAATGAGTTGAGGACGACTAATCAGTTCATTTTTGTCTCTTATTTGTATTATGTCGCATCTTTCTTATTTGTCTTCCCAAACCACCAATGCAGATAAATCAAGAGATTTTAATTTTACTTTGTTATTTTTATGTTTTATTCGCTGTCTCTGATTTGTCTTCCTAAACATTCAGTGCAGATAAATCAGAGGTTGTAATATGTAATATGTAATTTTGTATTTTTATTTTATTTTTGCTTTTTTATTTAATTTTGCTTTATTATTAGTCTTATTTGTCTTCCTATACACCCAACACAGATAAATTAAACAATTTAATATTTTTAGCATATTTTTTTTTCCTCTGAAGTCCATTTCACTAATGTGACCACATTTTAAAAGTCTTAAAGTTTTCTTGCACCAAAAAAACTGTCATAATTTAGTTTTTCATGACCATTTTCTCTTATTGACCCTATATGTAATAGGTTGTTGATGCTGTGTTGTGAAAGTATTAGGACACTCCTCCAAATCATTGAATTCAGGTGTTCAATCACTTCATGGCCACAGGTGTATAAAATCAAGCACTAGGCATGCAGACGCTTCTACACACATTTGTGAAAGAATGGGTCGCTCTCAGGAGCTCAGTGAACTCAAGCGTGGTACTGTGATAGGTTGCCACGTGTGCCATAAGTCCATTCGTGAAATTTCCTTACTGCTAAATATTCTATAGTCAACTGTTAGTGGAATTATAACAAAGTGGAAGCAATTGGAAACAACAGCAACTTACATCCACGTAAAATCACAGAGCGGGGGTCAGCACATGCTGAGGTGCACAGTGCACAGATGTTGCCAACTTTCTGCAGTGTCAATAGTTACAGACCTCCAAACTTCATGTGGCCTTCAGATTAGCTCAAGAACAATGCGTAGAGCTTCATGGAATAGGTTTCCATGGCCGAGCAGCTCATCCAAGCCTTACATCACCAAGTGCAATGCAAAAAAAAAAGTAAAGCATGCCGCCACTGGACTCTAGAGCAGTGGAGACGTGTTCACTGGAGTGACCAATAACGCTTCTCTGTCTGCCAATCCGATGGACGAGACTGGGATCGGCAGTTGCCAGGAGAACGGGACTTGCCTGACTGCATTGTGCCAAGTGTAAAGTTTGGTGGAGGGGTGATTATGGTGTGGGGTTGTTTCTCAGGGGTTGGGCTTGGCCCCTTAGTTCCAGTGAAAGGAACTCTTAATGCTTCAGCATACCAAGACATTTTGGACAATTTCATGCTCCCAACTTTGTGGGAACAGTTTGGGGACGGCCCCTTCCTGTTCCAACATGACTGTGCACCAGTGTACAAAGCGTCAGTCCATAAAGACGTGGATGAACGAGTTTGGTGTGGAGGAACTTGACTGGCCTGCACAGAGTCCTGAACAATTCCCATAATCACACTCCTAAACCTTGTGGAAAGCCTTCCCAGAAGAGTTGAAGCTGTTATAGCTCCAAAGGGTGGACCAACTCCATATTAAACCCTGATTAAGAATGGGATGTCATTAAAGTTCATATGCATGTAAAGGCAGGCGTCCCAAAACTTTTTCCAATATAGTATATGTATGTAAATTACCTCTGTTATGATTGGCTAACAATTCTTGATAATGATTCTTAATGATTGGTAAATAAAAGTATATATATATATATATATATATATATATATATATATATATATATATATATATATATATATATATATATATATATATATATATATATATATATATATATATATATATATATATATATATATATATATATATAAATATATATATATATATATATATAATCTTACCTTTTGAAGTGTTTCCACAAAAAATATGAAGCAACGCAGCTGCTTTCAACATTGATAATAATAATAAATGACTCTTGAGCATAAAATCATCATATTAGAATGATATCTGAAGGATCATGTGACACTGAAGATGCTGAAAATTCACCTTTGATCACATGGATAAATTACATTTTACAATATATTCAAATACAAAACAGTTATTATAAATTGTAAAAATATTTCACAATATTACTGTTTTTACTGTATTTTTTATTTTATACAAAAAAATATTTTTTTGAACGTTAGTGTAGATTTTAGACTGTTTGTCTGCACTGTTTTGTGAATCAGTTTGTGTGTTTTTAGTGGATCTTGATGTGTGAAAGCTCTGGACATGTTTGTGTACACAGAAGCTTGTGTGAATAGGTGAGCTGACCCTGAACTAACACCAGCAGCCACCCGCTTCCCTTCTAGTCACCTAATGAGAGCGTCCCAGCATCCATCGCTCACGAGCGCTCATCCCTGCCCCTGAAAGAGCCTCTGAAAGCTGTTTGTTTTGATTCTTGCAGAATCACTCTTGTGACAAAAGGACACAAGAATTCTGACATGAAACATCGAGGCTAAAATAACAAACAAAGGGCCAAGATAAACTCAGAGGGTGAGGGCAGCACATCTTTTCATCCCTCATTCGCTTCAATCCATCTTTATCTTAAGATAACAAGGGAAACAGAAAAAGACAGAGACAAAAGGACTAGTTTACCTGAAAATGTTTGTTCTGCAAAAAAGTTCAATTTTAAGATTTTTCAAAGAAGCGTTGGCATGAGGGTGAGTAAATGACAGAACTGAACATGTTTGCTGTACTGTCCCTTTAAGTGCAGTCTGTTAGGGAATGCAGAAGTTATCTCAAAGTCTCCAAACTGCGATATACCTTGCCGTATCCTCTGCTCTCTTCCTCTGCACCGTCCTGTAGCGTGCAGATGTCTGAATTTCAGCCAGCGCTTGAGGCGGGTGATAAGCGGGTGATACGGGGCAGACTACAGTCTGGTTCGGATGCAGAGGTCTGAAAATGAGAGTGACACTTTTCAGACAGGATGCAGTTGTCACTTGAGCAAACAGCAGTGGACGGCACGATAAACCGTGCTGCCGTGTCCCGTGTGCAGACGGGACCCTTTGTTAGTTTAGCACTGCATTCCAGTTTAATCTGTGAATTCTTCTAAGAGGAAAATATATGGAACAGAGGTGATACTGTCATTAAAACAACCAGAGAGTGCTTTCTTAGGGGAGCTTTTATTTTATTTTATTTCATTTTATTTGCTTAAATTAGATAATTGTATTTATTTGATCATTTTATTTCCTTAAATTAGATAATTGTATTTATTTTATAATTGTATACCCTTAAATTAGATTATTTTAGAAGAGTTTTTATTTTATTATTTTTTCATTTATTTTATACCCTTAAATAAGATTATTTTATCATTTTATTTTATTTTATTGATTTTATACCCTTAAAGCAGTACTATTTAAGTTGTCGGACTAGAGGTCGCCTATTCAAAACAAAGGCGTAGTTTGATGACAAGTTTGAGCGCAGAATCTTGGGACATGTGGTCTTCACCTCACAGTCAGTGGAAAAGGGACTCGGGCAGAAATCATGTTCGTGAACTTAATGGATATGATTATTAACGTTACTGTAGTATGAAGCAGAGCAGTGTGTTGTGGAGCTGAACACAACACACGCCTCGCGAGCAGCGGGACCTTTATTATGACACAGTCGCTGGTGCCACTTCCGCTTTTCCAGTCATGAGGTAACGCAGCTCTGTTTATCATATTAGACACATTTGAGTGTGTTGAAAATGATGTTATGACATTCCTCTGTGCGTTCTCTCGGCACTGCTGCTATGACACTTGTTCACACTGCAGTGAGAGTAAAGCGTTTCTGCTAAATAAAACCAGAAACCGAGGGTAACGCTGATATGACGAAATCGACAGGCGACTTCCCCACATGTCCCAGTTCCTTGGTTAAAATAGCAATTTTCTCACGATTTACAAATAGTTTAAAACATTTGGGATATTATAAGTACTCAACGGAACAAAATATATAACACTAGTCAAGTGGTTTTTGGATATTTTACTGAAACAGTTTTTACATAGTGCACCTTTAAATTCGATTATTTCCTTTAAATATTAGTTAAATTAACAATTAAAACTATAATTTTACACCACCTGGCTGATGAAAGATTCTAATAATGCTGTTTAGTAAATAAACACCTCATGAAAAACGAAGAAAAAAGTATGACCGATTGCCGTTAATTTTTGTCAAACTGGCACTCTTGACTGACCTGCACAATTGGAAAATGCATTATGTAAATTGCAATCAGCATTTATCTTGTGTGCACGTTTGCACCATTGGCTTAACTAATTTGCATAATTATTTTAGGTGCTAATCTGCTCCTCAACAGAAAGTGAAAGGATCTAGTCCTTTATGTTACTTTTAATATGTCAAGGAGAACTCATTCAAATCGAATTTAATTAAGTTTAAAGAATCATATGGTAAAACATCAAACAATTACACAATTATTGTTTAAAAATATATCCTGCACAGATCCATTTATTTTTGTTAATGTCTTTAATGTGCTAGGAATGTGTCTCAGAAACTATGAATATGTGTGGCTTTAAATGATATAATAGATTCCTGGCATTCAACAAAATGCGTCAAGGTTATTAATTTATTCCAGTAGTGTAAGATTCCATGTACAGTCACCCCTCCTATTGACTACTGTACTGCATTGTAAAAATTCCTTTGACGAACATGATGATGGTGATCGTATTAAAAAAAGGCCCTCAACAATTGTGGCACAGACGCAAACAATTGTGGACGGCAGCCGAGAGGATGTTAGCGCAGACACTGCCAGCATGTTTCCTCACCGCATCTAAACATCAAATGCTGCAGACACACGAACACTGACTGAAAGAAATCACGGCCAGGGGTGAAGATTTCTTTAATTCTTATATTTGTATGTTGCCCTCTAATATTATAATATAGTTTTAAACCACCTGGCTCCTACAAGATTCTATATAGAATCTATAGAATTATAAATAAAATATAAAATAAAATATACAAAATGCAATTTAATATAATACTTTTATTATAATAAAATTATTATAACAAAATTATTATATTATATTGTATTTTTTACATTTTATTTTATTTTTTATTTTATAATGGCTTTATTTTGATACTGTTTAATTAATTTAAATATTAATTAAAATAAATTATTGAACTAAATTATCATTTTAAATCACCTGGCTGAAAAAAAAGATGCTAATAAAACTTTATTTATAAAACGAAAACTTTTATTTATTTTATTTTATTTCTTATACTTTTTATTTTGTTGGCATTTTAATTGTTAGATTAACATATTTAATTTAAATATTACATTTAAATATTTAACTAAATTATAATGTTACACCCTGGCTGATAAAAAATTCTAATACAACTAATAATAATTTAATTAACTAATAATATTTCTAAATAAATACCTGAGTTTTATTTTGGTACTTTTGGCATTTTACCCTGGCTGATAAAAGATAATATAACTTAATTAATTAATTAATTAATTAATATTTATTTATTATTTATTTTAGTTTTATTTGTTTATTTGTATTTATTTATTTATTTTAGTTTTTTAACCATTTAACCGAATTTTAAACCACATGGCATTACATTTTATATATAATTATTATTATTATTATTATTTTATTTTATTTTATTATTATTTATTTTTTTTATAAAAAGGTTTTAAAAAATTTAATAATATTAAACATTTATTTAAAAAAAAAATCGAACTTTTTATTTATTTATTTTGTTTGCATTTTACCATTAAGTTAGATTAAAATATTTAATTAAAATATTAAATTGATTTATTAAACTACATTTTAATTTTAAACCCCCGGGCTGATAAAAGATCCTAATAAAACCGTCTAGTTAAATAAACTCCTGAATGATTGCATGTTGTGTTGGACAGATAGCAAAGAAAACCCTTCACACTGCCGTAGCAGGCTAGGAATCTATTATGTATTGGCACAGCAATATATATTTTAGTCTTGAGGTATTTCATATTGTCCTAGGGAATAAAGAATGACACGTTTCTTTCTCAGTGTTGGATTTCTTGCGAATTGCAACAGTGCGCTGAAACTGTATTTTCTTGTTTGTCTCATTAAAACCATGAATGCACAGTGTGGTCAAGGTCTGTGGAGCAAAGCATTGCTGTGTGGTGACCTCTGTGGTCCAGCCACCCAGAATTCCATGGCAGTGCATGGGCAGCACAGGCCTCGGAGGTCTGCTTTGTATCCGGACGCATGCAGGGAATTCCCACTGCTGACTGTTTGTATGAAGGAGACAAAAACACCTACAGCTGGAGCAACCACAAAAACACTCTGGGACTGATATCGGAAAGGCTGCATGGACAGATGGAAAAGGTGTGTTTGAAAACAAAACTTCACAGCTGCCACATAAACTCTAAGTATGTAATATAAAGCTATAGCCTATTTCTTTTCAGCGTAATTTAGAGCAGATATAGCCGTTCTTGTGTTCAAAGACAGCTGGACAAAGCACAAGACTGCACATTATTTTGCTTATTTGTTCTCATAATAGTAAGTATAGTGAATCGCTGATTATGTGTTACTATGAGCTTGGTATCGGGTCGATACCGTCGATACTGTTCTGCTGCCTAGGGCTGCGCAATATATCGAAATATCGCAATATGCATATCGCAAGGGTACGCAATATTCTGAATGATTTTAATAGGCTACTTCAACATGGTGAAAAGTGTACATTTTAGGTTGACACATAGCAGAGAATAGACTGGGCACACAACTGTTACTTATGTGACTTGCTTGTCAAAAAGAGTTATTAAACACAATAACTTGCAAAAAACAACTCCTTGCAGCTGTTTGACACACACACCGAGACTTGCGCACAAGCCGTTCTTTTTTTTTCATGTCTTGTTACACTCGAACTGTCAAATACATGTCAAAATGGCTGTCTTGATGAGTATTCATGTAAACACAGTCGGTTATACTTTAAGTGAACGATATCAGTTGGGGAAAGAAATAGATTTTACACATTTAAAGCAATATCGTATCGCATTATTTAACAAGGATATCGCATTTTTCTTCAATATCACACAGCCCTACTGCTGCCCTTTAATAAACCATACTTAACAACAATACTGCATTTTAAATATGTAACAAATACTCTACAGTTTAAAAGTTTGTGGACAGTAGTTAATGATTTTATTCAGCAAGGATGCAATTAAATTGATCAAAATTATTTTTGTTGTTGTAAATATCATTATTCTGAAGCAATATTTTCACCAGTGTTCAATCAGCTTTGACATATTAAAATTTGCATATTTGTGATATTTTTTACCTTTTATTTCCATAATCTTATTAAATATAGGTTATGCTTCAGCTTTCATTTTATATTCTTAAATTTGATCTATAAATTAATTTAGAATAAGACACTTTAGGGCTGTTACCAATAAAATGAAATAATTTACACTGGAAAAAAATTGAGATTGTTTAAAATATTTTTCAATATACAAATGTTTAAATACATTTAAACATGAAACTAAACCACCAGTAGGTGGCAGCAGGTGACGGTCTTTATGAGTGAGTCATTGAGTCGATTCATTCAAACTGCTGATTCATTCAAGAATGAGGCAGGCCCTGTCCCAAATGGCACACTTCATGTGCACTTTCGGTCTTGTTGACTTACAATGGCCGTTGTGTGGACATGTCCGTTAAGTCCACGAAACCGCAGGGTGTCCCATTTGTAATTTTAGGTCTCAGAAGGGTGCTCGCGAGTGCCCCCTTTGAGGTCGATATGTGCCCTCGATGCGCACTTCTTGTGAGCCCGCACTGGTGTGGGTTACGCAGCGGACTTCTTCCCGGCAGTCAAAGCGGCATTACGTTGTGAAAGTGCGGAGTCAGAGGAAGACCGTGAGGGTTTAGGGTGCCATTTGGGACAGGGCCGCAGTCGTTTATGAATGCGTCATTGAATCTTTGATTCAACCAATTCATTCAAAACGCTGAATCATTCAGTAACACGCCGTTGCTGTGAGGCGTTATGGTTCTGCTGTGATCTTCGTTTGGAACTATTTTCGTTACTGAAATAGAACACAAACAGTCAATATTGCATCTAAAATGTAAATGGCTTAATGTTAATTAATTGTTTATGGAACTGTCATATGAATCAGTCACATTTTCAGTTGTGATGGTTTTCAGGAAAACAGCACTCTTGCTCCTGTGATGTTGCTTAACTTAATAATATGTTATAAATATAAAAACTCCACAATTTGTAATGTTGTGATTCTGCGCGAGCGTCACCAGCACAAAATTGTTACCGTCAGTTCATTACATTATATATTATTATCCACTATTGATCGCCACTTACACTAAATGAATGCAGAATCATTTTCAGTTATTGATGTTTTAATCAGCTTGTCCGTTCGGGCAAGTAAAATTCTCTTTCACTTGCCTCTTCGAAAAATCCACTTGTCCCGGACAAGCGCTAATGTCAAGCCCTGAAAAGTGACATTAAAGACTTTCACAGATTATCAAAGAATCCTGAAAAATCTTCCAAAAATAATATCCTATTTATGCCAACTGTAGTGTATTTCTAAGATCAGGTTTATAGGCAGGACAATTGCATCATTTTTCCAAGGCTTTTTTTTTTCCAACTTTTTTTTTTAACTCATTAGGTTTTACAATGTGCTGTAAATCAGGCATTTAACTCAATAACAGCTATTTCTCTCTGAACAATGTGTGACATAACTGACAGACAGGTATGTTGTATGTTTTCCATCCTCTTGGCCCCTGCTTTGACCTGTTTCATGCCTCGAGACACGTCTGATCGAGAGACTGATTCAGGCCATGACATCAGCATCTGTATGAAAACATCTCAGTGTGAGTCCAGACAGCCTGCTCTCCTTCACTGCACACTATCACTTCAGCTACAGCTGTTAGTTCTTTTAAGTCTTAAGTCTTAAGTTTATTCCAAAGAAAATAAAATGGACATTTCTCAAATTGTGCGAGTAAAAAAAGCATATAGATGAATAAGTTATAACATATGTTTTAACATTGCTTTAACTCATCATCAACTCATTTTGAATACGTTATACAAGATTCAACTCATTGTTTATGTCAGTTTAATGTAATTTAAGTGTAAAATGACTTACAAATCCAAATTGATTGCACTTAAAAATGTAAGACAGCAACATTTTTTACACTGATAGTTGCAAATTCAAACATAATTTAGCCCTTTTCACACAGCAATCCCGGTAAATTATAGCCTGACGTCGTCATACTCAATTCTAGTCAGAATATGAGTCTGATACTGCTCCGTTGGGCTGTGATTATGGGGCGTGTTTCAACCGAACCAGGAAAGACCTCAATTGGATAGACCTACAACCAATCAGAGCAACGGAGCGACGCATAACGTTAGTTGTCAAATGTCAACAGAACTCAACTGCACTGTGTTGCCAAGTCCACGGGTTGAAGCGACCCCAATTATGTGATATACAGACCCAGTAATGTGAAATTTAGCAGCCAGTCCAGCCAAAATAACACATATTTTACCCCCCAAATGCCATTTTTCCCCGAGAAACTTTGCATTCACTCGCAAAACCTTTTGAGCTCTTTGCGAGTGGATACAGTTTCTCTGCCAAACGCAACTTTTTTTTCCAAGGGAGCACAAAACATTTGTGAGAGAATGCAAAACAAAAGCATTGATAAATATTTTTCCTCCATCTCATATTTTCTTCCTTGACCATGTCCCTTTAGGGGCTCCGTAGAAATTACCGCTGAACCGATTTCTACCTCAGTCCCCTGGCTTCAAGAGGTGAGCTAACAACTGACGCTAGTGGCTGTGGTCTTTAGCGTTCTTGTTAGTGTGTCCACCTCCCATGGCGGAGACCCCAGTTTGAATCCTGCTCAGAGAGGGTTTAGTAGAACGGTTACATTTGGTGCCACGACCCGGATGGGAGTGCAGTTTAGGGGGTGAGTGTAACGGCCAGTAAGAGCTGTGAATGTAAACCTCACTCCCCTGATCTCAAGAGGTGAGCTAGCAACTGGTGCTAGTGGCTGTGGTCTTTAGCGTCCTTGTTAGCGTGTCCACCTCCCAGGGCATAGACCCCAGTTTGAATCCCGCTCAGAGAGGGTTTAGTAGAACCGGTTACATTTGGTGCCGTGACCCGGATGGGAGTGCGGTTTAGGGGGGTGAGTTTAACGCCCAGTAAGAACTGTGCATGTAAACCTCATTCCCTTGATCTCAAGAGGTGAGCTAGCAACTGGTGCTAGTGGCTGTGGTCTTTAGCGTCATTGTTAGCGTGTCCACCTCCCATGGCGGAGACCCCAGTTCCGAGAGAGTTTAGTAGAACCAGTTACATTTGGTGCCATGACCCGGATGGGAGTGCGGTTTAGGGGGTGAGTGTAACAGCAGGACCGGTTACACTTGCTCATACCGGTAATCTTCATTCTTTGTTCACACACAGAAGCATACCGGTAATTTACTGGTTATGTTACAACTTCTCATACGGGGAAATTGGCCGAACCGATTTACTGATCTCTTGATCTCTCAACTGTCATTTACCGATAATTTACGAGCATATTCACTGTATGTTGGGGCTATAGACTACTAGAGTTCACTTCTAATTCATTTTGCCATTTTCATGTTACTGTTTTTTTTTTTGCATTATGCTGTTATCTTTTAACTTGCACACAGTCTCAGTTTTATTTGTATTTGCATCACATTGTCAGACACCACAGAGTTTCTTTCACCTCTTGTGGTAGTTACACTGACATTCTGAAACTTTATTTAAGCACATCTCTTTTGTTGTAGGAATGATCTTATGTCACTCTCCCTCGTCATCGTTTGGGCAAATGCCATTGCTGCATTTTAAATATTATGGAACAAGCTGCTGTGTTTGTCCTACAATCATGTATAACCTTATTCTAGCGCTTGAGGTCATGAAGCTGATGGTTTCCATTGTAATGATTGCTGTCATTAATGTTTCATTACGGCTGTTTAGTCTTCCAAACATGAAGTATTGCTGCTTTGAGGTCACGGATGGATTTGTTGTTGGCATATGTTGTGTTTACCAGTTATAAAACTGGCCAGAAAATCCTAGAAATATAAGAATGATAAAATATGCATTTTCCCAACAGGTGCATGTCATTCCAACCAAGTCAAATAAATGTCAGATTTCTGAAATCCTCAATGGGAAGGTTTTGAAGGATTTTATTTTAGTATTGTGGTGCTGTTGGCATTACATTTTTCATTTAAATATTAATTAAATTGAACGATTTAACCAAATGATAAATTCTAATAAAACTGTTTCGCTCCTCGCACACCTGAATGCTTGCAGGAGTGTATTAAAAATTCTCCTACACTGCTATAGCTTGCTAGATATCTAATATTTATTGGCACAGTGACTTAAGAAAGTCACGTTTCTTTTTCGATATTGGATTTCTTTCGATATTGGAACAGTGCGTACAATTTTGTACAACTATATTTTCTTTATACCTTGTTTGTCTAACTCAAACCTGCATAATTAAGTATATTAGGTATAAATATAATTATTTTTATTGAGAAACCTGGTGATTTCATTGGATGGAGGTCTATCAGAATGACAAGTCTAAACTAAAGTTGAACACACAAGAAGATATTATTAAGAATGTTAAGAATGTTGATAACCAGACAGTTGACGTAGCCACTTCCATATATTTTTGTCCTACTATGGAAGTCAGACGCTACCATAAACTGTCTGGTGACCAGCAGTCTTCAAAATATCTTCTTTTGTGTTCAACAGAAGAAACTCATACAAGTTTGGAACAACTTGAGGGAGAGTAGGGTGAATCCAGGGTGATTGGGACACTTTTTCCAAGTCATCTTAAATGGCAAAAAGTGTCCCAATCACCCTGAATTCACCCTAAATGATGACAAAGTGAACTATCCCTTTAACTTCTGATTGTATTTCTCAGTGGGAGTTGCAGGTTTTCATATAGAAGTGGCTTCAAGTGTTCCTTATTTTCACAAGGGTGCTCTGAATAGCTTGAAAACCCTCTTAATTGCCCCAATAAAAGCTTGTGTTTAATGACTTGACGTAAATCAGGGTGAGTGCATGAGAAGCCGTAGGGGAAGAGGTCAGGTCATTAGGCCTTAATGTTAAGAAAATAGCAGGTATTTCCCAACTTTAGTCAAGTCAAGTCAAGTCAAGTCACATTTATTTATATAGTGCTTATTACAATACGGATTGATTCTAAGCAGCTTTACAGTGATAACAGGAAAATAATGCAACAAAGTTCCACCGCTCTGGAGAAAACAGATGTCATCGTCCAGCTCAGTTCAGTTCTCATATAGTGTCAATGCGGGTTGATCAGTAATATTGTTGAATATTTAGTGAATTCAGTGAAAGGTCAACTGATTGATGGTCACCAGTTACTTTCTGACAAAATCATTTCCGGTAACATTATGCATTTATTTGTGTCATTTCTGCCAGAACATTCTGTGGTGTGATGTTGATGTTTTGGTGTCATAAGATAATAGCAGTAAGATAATAGCTCAGTTCTTTCACTCTGTCCTCTAAGGTAGGAAAGTTGAGCGAAGCTCAGAAGAGGAGCCAGAACACCGGCTGTACATATTGTGTCTGAAATGACATGTTGATGGGTTACGCTGACACAGAATCCCCATTCACAAAAAACTGGCACCTCTGGATCTGAGATTGGCTCAGCTCTAGGAATTTAAACCCACATTGGAAGGTGCACTACTGTTCAAAAGTTTGGGGTCATGTTTCTGAGAGAAGTCGCTTCTGCTCACCAAGGCTGCATTTATTTGACCAAAAATACAGTAAAAAAAAAGTGAAATATTATTACAATTTAAAAGAACCGTTTGCTACTTGAGTATATTTAAAAATGTCATTTATTTCTGTGATCAAAGCTGAATTTTCAGCATCATTCTTCCAGTCTTCAGTGTCACATGATCCTTCAGAAATCATTCTAACATGCTGATTTGATAGCCTGGATGCCAGCCGAACTTAGCCCCACCCACAACATTTTAACTCGGGCAGTTCGGTCTGGACTTGATCCATAGAGAAGTAATTATGCCGGAACAGAAACTGTTCGGACCAATGAAATTGTCAGGGCGGGCTTTAGACAATGATGGACAGATGATTAACAGTAACGTAATCATCCACGTCATCAAAGACCGCTTGGGTTGAATTTGTTCTAATCCTAAACGGAGAACTTGTTCATATATGCATTCACCTTTACTATTTCTCTCAGAAATGATGATCGTGTTGGTAAGTACTCTGTGTATCCTTAAATTATTTTTTTACAACACCGGCAAAGATCGTTTACACTCATCTTTTTCTTCTAACGTGTTGTAAAAGTTTTTACAACAAAACCCGCCCAATCCCGATTGCTACTCAAAACTAGCCAAAAACAAGCCCAATAGCTTTCCGGGGGGGTTCTCCTGAAAAAAAAAAGGCATTTGGGGGGTAAAATATGTGTTATTTTGGCAGGGCTGCCTGCTAAATTTCGCATTCCTGGGTCTGTATATCACATAATTGGGGTCGCTTCAACCCGCGGACTTGGCAACACAGTGCAGTTGAGTTCTGTTGACATTTGACAATTAACGTTAGGCGTCGCTCCGTTGCTCTGATTGGTTGTAGATCTATCCAATTGAGGTCTTTCCTGGTTCGGTTGAAACACGCCCCATAATCACAGCCCAACGGAGCAGTATCAGACTCATATTCTGACTAGAATTGAGTATGACGACGTCAGGCTACTGATTTGATGCTCTAGAAACATTTCTGATTATTCAAATGATTGTGCTCCCCCCTCTCATATCCCCATGAGATGAGAGATTTATGTATTTTATGTCTGGAAAAAAGCCTCCGATGATGCTTTTTTGACCAAAGGCTAGAAACTACAGTCAGTTCCGCATGTTTTCAACCCGCCCATAGGGGTGGGATCTCACTCACAGAATGTTAGACACAGACGGCCGCACGGGCATTCATAACTAAAGCGAGCGTTCTCAATGAATTCCTATGAAAGTTAAGCTTCCATAGGCATGAACTGAAAACGCGCCAGACTGGACACGCACCGTTAATGACTGTGAGGCCGTGAATGAATGCCGGTCGGCCATGCTTTTTTTGCCGTTTAAAATTAGCGCCAATTCGGGGGCGGGTTGCTTGAATTGTGAATTCATGAAAACACTACAACAAATCGGTACAATGACAAACTCCCTTAAATAGGCGCATTTTGCTTTAAAACCGAATAATTTCACATTTCTACTACATAAATGACACAATTTAAATACACATTCATCTTTCCAGCTGTGAAGTACCCCTTTAAACAGCTGGTAAACCTACTTAATCACTTGAAAAAAGTCAATAACTCTGCTGTCAATAATTGTATCCTTTAAAACTCATCTTAAAATAGCTTGGATGGAAGTCTACACCCTTGCTTCATTTAGTATATGCGGGTCGTGAGTATGCAAATGAGCCCCGCCTCCACTCACTCACACTAGCTCAGAATACCTGATCCACTTGCTCTACTGTAGTAAACGCTACACAATGGGAAGTGGAAATATTGGTTTAATTCAGCCATATAGGATTCAGAAGAAGGGGAAGAGTGATACAAGGTCGTCTACAAGTCGATGTATCAGAATGGGAATGCGTTTTAAATACGCTGCATAGAGGTATTTGATACGATTAGCCTTTGGCTTGGCTACGTTATCAAACAGCTATGTGTTGCTAATGTTACACAAACCAGGTTCCCGTTCGCCATCTCAGAGTCAGACAGCTGCCTTCAAAATCAGCATCCTTAGAAAAGCTTTAAACATCACAGAAAGTCAGTGGAGAAAGGCATATAGTTCATCATAACATTGTAATATATAATTTACCCGCTATATTGCTTTGTGCCCGATTTTTCCTTTCCCTTCTTAAAAGGGGGAGGGGGTGGGTCTAATGCTATTTCATTAGGGCTGTAAAATCTTTGGGTAGGAAGCGAATCGATTCGATTCACGATTCATAGGTTTTCAATTCAAGAGCGATTTTTGACAATTCAGAACGATTCGATTCGAGACGATTTACATTAAAATTCGATGCGATTCGATTATGCATTTTTTTATATGCATTCATAGTATTATTAAAATGCTTTCCCTAATGTGTCTTAGTCAGGGTGTAAATTACACAGCGGCCTTCTGAGGTCAGAGAGCGGGCAAAAAAAAATGGTAACACTTTACAATAAGGTTCATTAGTTAACATTCGTTCATTACATTAGTTAACATGAACTAATAATGAACTGCACTTATAAAGCATTTATTTTACCTTTGTTAATGTTAATTTCAACATTTACTAATGCATTATTAAAATCTTGTTAACATTAGTTAATGCACTGTGAACTAACTTGAACAAACCATGAACAGCTGGATTTTTATTAACTAACATAAACAAATATAAACTAATGCTGAACCGAGGTGTTGTTCATGGTTAGTTGTAATACAGAGGTGTTGCAAAATAAAACATAATACCAGGTTAGTTGGTTAGGTCATGTTAACTAATGCATTAACTAATGTTAACTAATACATCCTTACTGTAAAGTGTTACCAAAAAACCAAAAAAACCTTTAGTCCATTGTTAATGTTAGTTCATATTACTTTATTGTTTTATTATTATTACACACTTTATTTACCATATAAAATGGCATTTGTAGAAATTTACATAAGCCAGAATTTAAAGAGGCTTTAAAAGTATTGTTAGTTAATGCAAACTATTGTGTAGGATCATGTTAATGGCTACACAACCTTATTAAAGTGTTCCTGGCATTAAACACACAGTGCTGCATGGAGAGACTCTTAAATCATGCACTTTTCCAACTTATCCTAAACTAACTTTTCGTCACAGAATAGAAAGAAAAACCCTCTCTGTTCTCTTTATACGGGTCATTTTCCTTATGATGATTCTGAAAGAAAATGCACCGGTGTCTACTCTTGCTATTACCAGAGGCTACATTAATGCACATCTGATTGATATATAAAGCGCACACTCTTATTTCAGTGTTGGTAATGTTGTAGTTAGGCCTACTTTAGCAGTTGCCTTCGTATATTCAGTTAAACGACATTAAGTTAAATTTCTTGTATCATTCATCAGAACTGTGCGTATGCATTTTAGACACTTACACAAATGTGTTTGCTCCGTCCATGCAATAAATGTTCATCCTTGAATAAGCGGGTTTTACTTTACAGCTGGAGATGGTGGTCCAGTGGGTTAAACCACTGAACTGATACGCCGAAGGTTGCTGGTTCGATCCCAGCGATCACCACCAGTGTGTCCTTGAGCAAGGCACTTTACTCCATGTTGCTCCAGGGGGATTGTCCCTGTAATAAGTGCACTATAAGTCGCTTTGGATAAAAGCGTCTGCCAAATGCATAAATGTAAATGTACTTCAACTGCTCAGGTAGGCCTACTGTATTTACATAAAACTTAAATATTTTATTTTATATAAAATAACGGTGACGTTCCCACGCAATGAAAGCGTTTTATTTCAACATTAGTGACCGCAGTGACTTGGCAGTTGACACTGGCTTGCGGTTTGACTCGGGACAATTCCTGTCTCGATAGAGAGCGGTCATCTGCTCATGTGGTCGCAGTGGCCATCCTGAGGAGAGCTCAAACATGAGCTGCTCAAACATGTGTCAGTGAGCGACGGACGGAGCGCGAGAGCAATCCAGTGAAGGCGGTAAAACGCGTCTGTGAAGGCGAGCTGTGAGGGCGCGGATGCAGCACAATGTCTCTATTAATTCACGCATTTAGTAGATATAATCTATTGTTCATTTTAAAGCACTGAATCGCTATTGAATCGTGATTCATTCGATTCTTAGCATTATAAATCGATTATCGGCCGAAATAAACGATTCACGATTCAAAATGCACGTTTCAAGATTGATGCATATGCATCATCAGAATTTGTAATCGATGCATCGAGAAAACGAGTGAATCGTTACACCCCTATATTTCATGCATTCTGACTTATTTACTCTGTTAAAGAGTTGGATTCTCATGCTAAATATGGCCAAAGTTGGACATATGACGGAAAATTTCTGTTCCAAATACACTCCTTCAGTATCGCATTCAGAAAGTTTTTTTCGAGTATAAAGGGTGGAATTCCTGGGCACTTCTCCCAGATGAGTGAGAGCAAGAGCGCGCCCATCGCATCGACAAGCTTCGTTCAGGTAACGGAAGACGTCGGCAGTGCAATTTTGTTTTTAGACCATGAAATCAACAATGTTTTTGGTGGTGAGGGAAAGATAACCTTGTCCAGCATTTCGGTCCCAGTTCGATGGATTTGCAGATCGTAAATAATTATTTATTATAAATAAAATGTATTATTGTTATTATTATTATTATTATTATTATTAATGTAAGTGCATATAATGTAAACAACACAAATGTATAGGGAATCAAAAGTTATCCAGGGATAATTCGATGATGTATTGTGTGTGTGTTCCAGACTCTGTAGCTCCGCCCACTGCACGCCTCCAGGAGCTCAGCTGTTTTCGGAAAGAATCTGTACAGCTTATCTGTCTTTTATAAATCTGATAAAACTAAAGACTCTTCTGAGATATGAAAGATGCAGTACTACTCTAAAGGTACTCAAGATTAACATGAGATTGGCAGAAACTGTGTGTGTGTTATGTACCCTTTAAAGGTGTTATTGTGCTAGGAAACAGGCACAATCGCATACTTCCCTACTATATAGTAGGTGAAAAACTGTATGTGATAAAAGTGAAGTGAAGTGAAGTGCAGTGACGTGTGGCCAAGTATGGTGACCCATACTTGGAATTTGTGCTCTGCATTTAACCCATCCAAGTGTACACACACAGTAGTGAACACACACACGGAGCAGTGGGCAGCCATATTGCTGCGGCGCAGTTGGGGGTTCGGTGCCTTGCTCAAGGGTCTCACCTCAGTCGTGGTATTGAGGGTGGAGGAGGGCGCTGGTTATTCACTCCCCCCACCGAGTAATTCCTGCCGGACGTGAGACTCGAACCCGCAACCTTCCGGTTACAAGTCCGACTCTTCTTAGGCAACGACTGCCCTCCGTATTCACAGTACTCAAAAGAGTTGGCACAAAGTACCCGGATGACCTACTCCTTCTGGCAGGATTCTGAAGGGTGCGGATTTAGAAAAGTGAGGTGAAGTGAGGATTTATGAATGGAAGTGAAGCAACGTAACTGACGCTTGTAGGTCACATGATAATGACAACAAGACGGATGTAAGACGTCTGGATTACATTCACACAATCATACTATATAAAATGTACTTTTTTTTAGTGGACGTGAAGTAATTACTACTAATAAGTACCTACTCGAGAGTATGCGATTCCGGACTAGCCTTCTTTGGTAAACTGAAATTTTAAGAAGAAATGAATTTGCACACGGTTTGTCTTAAAGCACATAGACATAAACAATATTAAAAACCTGATTTTCACCACAGGGGTTCTTGAAGACGCATTCCTCCTTATATAGAACCTTTTTTGGCATAAATGATACTTTAAAATTAAGTCAAGAACCCCACTGAACCTTTTTTCCCATGAGTCCAGTGTCCTCTGATATTAATGGTTAGGATTGGTTTATACTGAAATGGCCCAGGAAGGATGTAGATGTCCTACTTGAGTAAATCACATTGCACTACATAACGGCTACTTAACATGAGTACTCAGACTTCAGTACTCCAATACACCTTGAGGTAAATTTTCTTTTGATATTTTTCAAAAAGTGCCTCACCAAAACAATGAAATATGATGAGTCTAATTACTTGAAATAGAGTATTCACTACAATTTTGCTGAAAACGAGGTCAGTGAATTTGAGCATTGAGGAGGAACTCCTCCCCCAGGATAGTGTTTCCCATCTTATTTGTTTTTGTTCAGTCTATTAGTGTGGTATGCAATGTCAAGTAGGCTTCAGTTACAGTATATGAGAGTGACAGTAGTGTGGAAAAAATGGTGCTTTGGGAAAGAAAAAAATGCATGAAAGAATGTGTGTCCTTAGCTTACCAGAACCTCATTAGGTCTGTCAGGAGCCTCCAACTTGGAGACAATGTCTTGTTTTGTGGCTTTGCAGGTGGGGAAAACTTTCCAACTGACACTTGTCTGTCTGAACGATTTTGAGCATTTACGTCCCAAGTACCATCAAGTTGTGTTTCAAATAATAAAAAATGAGAAGACGACCATTAAAGTTCCACACATCAGGCTTCTAAAAAGTAATTCAGGAGACTTGTTACCACAACTTAAGGGGTGGTCGCACTGCACTTTTTCGTTCCATTGACTTCCATTCAAACGCATGTGTATGCATCAGACCGGAAACGCAAGCTCATGCGAAAAGATTTGCATTTCACTGCGGTCCAAAGTTCAAGCTGGGTGAACTCTGAGCTGTGAATTCGCATTACGTGACAACGTGTGACCAGTAGAAGATTCATACGTAATGGCGTGACTTCTTGGCTGAATTAAAAGGACAATATTTTAGCAGTAAATTCGAGTGAATTTTTGCACGCTCAAAGTATAGTGTGACCGCGGCTTTAAATAAATGCATGGTTGCAAGTAAAAAATGTGAATTAATTGTTTTAATTAAAACTTTTAAGTTGCAAACATTATTTGGTAGAGTTCTGTTGACATAATGTTGATCATTACACAAACTTAATATCGTCTGTAATTTCAACTCAAATTTCTGCGTTAATTGGCTTTTTAAAACCAAAATAGGTTGTAGTAACTAAATGAAATTGTCTTGATAACTTCGGAAATTAGGCAGTGGATTTCTAGTTCCCAGCATGCTTTGTATAGGACTGGATAAGGAGAATAAACGTTGAAATGAAGTGTTAATGTATTTGTTTTTAGTGAAGGGAAAGACCTGTTAGTGTCTAATGCTCTTATGTTTGGCATTTAAAGTTTCTGTAATGTTGAAGTTTTTGTGGTTACACTCTGTTGTTGACTCTGTAAACAATAACTGCGCTAATGCCAGTGACAAGAAATATTTTACTTGTTCATTGAAGGTGCAGTGTGTAAATTTTAGTGGCAGCTCCCTTTCGGAGCACATAGAGAAGCTACGGGGGCCGACACAGGACAAAAATGCCGCCGTCGGAGACAGCAGAGAGTGACTAGCGCTCTGTAGAGAAGTTTGTCCGTTTAGGGCTACTGTAGAAACATGACGGTGCAAAATGATTTCACTGTAAGGGGACCCGCGGTGTATGTAGATATAAATGGCTCATTCTAAGGGAATAAAAACATAACGGTTCATTATGTAAGGTCTTTATACACCACTGAAAACAGAAAACATAGTTGTGTATATTATATTGCATTTCTGTCAATAGATCCTCATAAATACTACACACTGCACCTTTAAATATACATGTTGAATAAGTTATGTTAGCATATGCTATGGTAGCTGTTGATTTGAACTGAAATAGATAAGATTAATTGGTTCAACTCTGGTAGTTGCAGCAACTTAATTTCTTTGAGTAATCAACTTAAAATTGTGTGTTTATGCTGCAAATTATTAAGTTGCTCTAACTCATTGTTGGTTGAACGTAAATTCACTCAAAGTTGTCATAACTAAAAAACAATGTATGCAAACGTTACATTTTTTTGTTGAGCCAACACTTAAAAAAAATTAAGTGTACTTAAACATAAATAAAAGCATCTGGAAGAACAATGGAAGTAACTTTTTTAAAGGTTCTGAAATAAAATCTTTTATGCTAACCAAGGCTGCATTTATTTTATCAAATATATAGTAAAAACAGTAATATTATGAAGTATTGATACAATTAAAAGTAACTGTGTTTTATGTGAATATATTGTAAAATGTAATTTATTCCTGTGATCAAAGCTGAATTTTCAGCATTATTACTCCAGTCTTCAGTGTCACATGATCCTTCAGAAACCATTCTAATATGAGGATTTGCTGTTCAAGAAACATTTCTGACTATTATCAATGTTGAAAAAAGTGCAGCTTTTTTGTGCGGAAATAATACATTTCTTTTGTCATATTATAAATGAAATGAATGTTATGCTAGCCTGGCTCCACCCTCCTACGTACTTCCGTTTTAATTTTCCTTCAGTACTCCGTCTGGGATTGCGTTATATTCTCTGGTTTTCTCCGGTCATATTTTAACCGTTCCAATCAGCGAACAGGGGGAGTGGCTGAGAACGATGACTTTGATGTTGTGCACTAGTTTGAGATGACGTACATCACGACCAAACGTTAGCGATTTGGTTATGGCAGATCAAGAGTGGCTCTGGGCAGATCCAATAGTTTTAAACTTCAACAGAGTTCCCGCCTTCAAGGACGTCAAAACTTGTCAATGGAGAGCGGCCAGACTCTAAAGCCTAAAAGGTAGTACCAGGCTAATTTTATGCATCCTTGCTGAATAAATATATTAATTTCTTCAAAAAAAAAACAGTACTGACCCCAAACTTTTGACATATTTTTCTCTCTCTGCATTTCGACAGGAATTCAATGGAGCAGGATCCTTCTAATAAAAAAAAAAACAAATATGGAAGGTTTGGCATAGGCCTTCCTTTCACTAACCTAACATAATCTGGTTCAGCCAAAGGAGACATTTCTGCTCACCTGGCAAAGGTAAAAGGCGTTGTCTGATTTGTGTTGCGGCAGGGGACCCTAGAGTTCCCCGAGGCCTTTGTGTTTCGTGCCAGGATGCTTTGATGATGCAGCATGCTGGAATGCACTCGGAGCACTTTTCTATTTTCAGTATGTAGTTAGCATGCAGGTTTTGCCTGCAGTACCTATATATGGATTTTAGCTTTTGGGTGGTTAAATGTCAAGTGCAAGCGAATGCAGTATTATGTAAAAGACTAGATGAGTTCATGACCGCAGCCCATTCGCACGCACCCATTTTTCTATTTAATAACGTTACTCGAAACACACCTGTGATGTATTTGTTGTTTACCTGAGGTGTTTATAAAGTGGTAATACTTTTTGGAATATTAAATCTTCAGTTCTGTGTCATTTTTTGTGAACTGAAAGCTTAAGGTTTATATACACTGTCTGGATGTATGTTTTACAAGAAAATTCTATTTCAGATTTTCGACTTTAAAGAGGACTTATTATGCAGAACTCTAAATTTGAACATAATTGTGTGTACACAACCAGCTTTTTTAATCCCCATAAATTATAAGCAGTGTCTCAGAATAAGCTGTTTGCAGTTTCTATGCAATGTGATGTCGCATATGCTTAGGCCCCGCCCACAACTTCTGACGGACTCTGCCCAATTAGCATAGACCCCGCCCTGAGTGAGCTGTACACAGTCCGCCATGTTTATCTCCTCACCAGAGCATTCAACAGCAACATTCAAGTAAGAAATGTATTCTTATTAAAGCTACTAAAGTTGGCAGTAGGTTCTGTATATTATGCTGCTTTCAGATCTAATATACACATGCGATTTCTTTCCCTGCTGTTTACGTTCACAGACACAACCGACTGTGTTTATGTCAACTGTGTATTTGGCATAAACTTGTGTGACAGTTTAAGCGCAATAAGACATGAAAGAGAACTACTCACGGGACGCGCCGTCTGACATCAGCTTTCTGTGCACGCGCTTCGGATGTATGCACTTAGAAAACCAAATGGTTTTCTAAGCGCATACATCCGAAGGTTAAACTGATATGGCTTTAAAACGCATGCAGATAATAAACTTTCATGATGATGAAGAACTGCAATGTCACGTGAGCGTGTCGATATAGAGATAATAATCAAAACCAGACAGAGGTTTTAGTGTTTGGCAGAGTATCCGAGGCATGAGCTGTACAGGCTCCGCCCGTTTCTGGAAGATTTGCATTTAAAGATACACGCACGAAAACAGCATTTTTTTTTTCTTTACACTCAAAAATGGCCATTTACAACATGTATAATAAATGATCTGTGGGGTGTTTTGAGCGGAAACTTCACAGACACATTCTGGGGAAACCTGAGATCTTATTACATCTTGTAAAAAGGGGCATAATAGGCCACCTTTAAAAATGTATTTGTAACAACAACATTTTATTCTGGTAAAATAGACTGTGTAACTTTCACTTTCTGCTTCTGGTAGTGTCAACTGACTCTGTAAAACGGATCTGATCTGAAAGTCATAGTGTTGTCATGCATGTTATATGAAGTCTCCTCAGCGCTATATCATATATTTTTAAATATCTGTTAGAGATATAATACTACTTACTAGTAATGTGAATTAGCTAGTGGGTAATCGAAATAATGTCTTCAAAAATTCATGAATGTTTTTTTTGAGTTAGTTCACAGGATCTTTTATGTAAGAAGGAAGGGCAATTTTACTATTTAGTACATTTAGTACACATTTTTACAATATGATGATTAGGGCCTGGGTACTGACACAAATTTCACAATTCGATACAATATAGATTATTTTGAATATATATAAGGTACTACAATACATGGCAAATTTTCTCAAGGAAAACCAATCTCTTAACTAATTCTGTAAACTATAGGAGTTAGTTGTAGTATAGGCCCCAACTATATTATAGTCTACAACTGACTCCCATATTATATTGAAGTAAAAAGTAACTGATTTGTATACAAACACTTAAATAACACTCAATTATTTTTTTATAATAATAAAGTTATAATATTAACTTAACAATTACATAATTATATTTCTACTCCAATTAGTTTTTTTTAAATATAAACATTTAAATGGTAGCAGTCATAAAAACTTGCCAGATTTATGCATTAAATATTGAAGAACATAAACAAATTATAATGAATATGTCATATGGGGCATATATTTAGTAATATACTCCTCTCTAAAGTTAATTTTTCTAGCTGAGTAACAAGTTTATGGTTTTCTGAGGTAAATGTGACGTTACATGACTGTTTACAAGCTGTTTTACTGATGTCTTTCCGCGGTTGAAACACTGATTGAGCGATTCCAAATAAGTTGTATCTCTTAACACACTTTCAGATGCTCATTCATGTTTATTTCGCTGTAACTGGTATTAAGGCGGAAGAGAAGATCAGTTCACGTACTGCGTCTCTTGAGCTGAGCGGTATTTAATACCAAAATAATACCAAATATAATTATAATACCAAAGCGGTATTTATGTTTTTGAATTTCGTAATATAATGGACTAATTTGAAATCTGAGACTTTTTCATATCAATAGTAACAAAGATTATTGCAATTTATTGGATGGGAGGCGCACTACAATGCTCCATTCATTCATCTGAAAACAGGATGACTAATCGATTCTTGGGATTTAAGAATCGATAACAGTTCGTAAAAAAGAGAATCGATAAAAATCGAGAAATCTATATTTTTTTTACCCAGCCCTAATGCTGATTATTCTCTGAAAGTCTAATATGACGTTGTGTTCAACTCTGTGTATGTGAATCTTATTCATATCTCAGGTTTTTTTTGAGATTTGCAAAAAACAAACAAAAAAAAACATTAGGCTCGTGTCAGAGATTGCAAACTGCTCAAGCACATTATATTAACTGCGCTTTTCTAAAATCTGGATGGAGGGAAAAAAACATTATGTAAATAGTTAAAAGTCTTAGCTTACGAGACTACATTTTATTTATAGAAGCCCTCATTGCATGAAATGGTCAAAACGTTCCGCCATCTATTGTGCAAAATGTTCACATTAGACAAGCACAGTAAGTGCGTACATCTGAGCTCATTAGACGTTTGCAAATTGCCGTCTGTCAAAAAAGAATTCTGAGAATGTTTTGGGGATCTTCCATAATAGCTTTCTGAGGTTGTTTTGTCGCTGATGGAGATGACTTGAGGCGTGGAGGTGTGTTGTGTGTGTGTGTGTGTGTGTGTGTGTGTGTGTGTCTGTAATGTGTGTTTACCACAGAGAAAGCTGGATTAGGATGAAAAGACTGAATGAAGTGTATGCTGCTGGTCTTGTGAAATGAAAGCTAAAGCCAAAAGTTGGGTATCAGTAGAATGTTTCTTGAGCAGCAAATCATCATATTAGAATGATTTCTGAAGGATCATGTGACACTAAGACTGGAGTCATAATGCTGAAAATTCAACTTTGATCACAGGAATAAATTACATTTTAATATATATTCAAATAAAAAAACTGGTATTTTAAATTTTTATAATATTTCACAATATTACTGTTTTTACTGTATTTTTGATCAAATAAATGCAGCCTTGGTGAACAGAAGAGACTTATTTCAAAAACTTAATGCAATCTCGTAAGTGTTTTAAAAGACTGCATGCCACAAATATAATATTGACTCGCAATAGGGTTTGATGTTAGTATGCTAACATTCATGACCTCAAGGCTAGATTATTGTAATGCTCTACTGGGTGGTTGCCCTGCTCGCTTAATAAATAAACTCCAGCTGGTCCAAAACGCAGCAGCTCGAGTTCTTACTAGAACCAGGAAGTATGACCATATTAGCCCAGTTCTGTCAACATTGCACTGGCTGCCTATTAAACATCGCATACATTTTAAAATCTTGCTTATTACTTACAAAGCACTAAATGGTTTAGCTCCCCAATACTTGAGCGAGCTCTTAACATATTATACTCCATCACGTCTACTGCGCTCTCTAAACTCTGGCCAGTTGATAATACCGAGAATATCCGAATCAACTGCAGGCGGTCGATCCTTTTCCTATTTAGCTCCTAAACTCTGGAACAGTCTTCCTAGCATTGTTCGGGAAGCAGACACACTCTGTCAGTTTAAATCTAGACTAAAAACACATCTCTTTACTGTGGCATACACATAAAACACTTTTTCAATGAAATGATTGTTAGGCTGCATTAACTAGGTCAGCCGGAACCGGGGACACTTCCCATAACACCTGATGTACTCGTTACATCATCAGAAAAATGGCATCTACGCTAATGATAGTCTCTCTGTTTTATCCCTAAGTTTACTGCAGTCAGTCGGATCCGGGCCGTATCCAGATCAGATGCTGGACCTGCGCCCAGAGAAGACCAATGCAGGACCCTGAAGTGTCTGCAGAGACCGTGATCAGACTCCCCCTGAAACTGCCTCATCGACACGGCATCCTCAATAAACCTGTCTCCGGCTTGATGACTCCGATTGTTCGAATATTACAATTTAATAATACTTAAATCGATATGTCATCCGCAATAAACCCGTCTCCAGCGTGATGACTCCGATTGTTCGAATATTACAATTTAATAATACTTAAATCGATATGTCATCAGCAATAAACCCGTCTCTAGTGTGTTGCCTCCGATCATTCGAATATCATTCGATTTCTCACCTTTCTTAGGATCATTGAGACCCCACGAGGTGAGATCTTGCATGGAGCCCCAGTCCGAGCGAGATTGACAGTCATGTTTAGCTTCTTTCATTTTCTAATGATTGCTCCAACAGTGGACCTTTTTTCACCAAGCTGCTTGGAAATTTCCCTGTAGCCCTTTCCAGCCTTGTGGAGGTGTACAATTTTGTATCTAGTGTCTTTGGACAGCTCTTTGGTCTTGGCCATGTTAGTAGTTGGATTCTTACTGATTGTATGGAGTGGACAGGTGTCTTTATGCAGCTAACGACCTCAAACAGGTGCATCTAATTTAGGATAATAAATGGAGTGGAGGTGGACATTTTAAAGGCAGACTAACAGGTCTTTGAGGGTCAGAATTCTAGCTGATAGACAGGTGTTCAAATACTTATTTGCAGCTGTATCATACAAATAAATAGTTTAAAAATCATATATTGTGATTTCTGGATTTAATTTTTTAGATTATATCTCTCACAGTGGACATGCACCTACGATGACAATTTCAGACCCCTCCATGATTTCCAAGTGGGAGAACTTGCAAAATAGCAGGGTGTTCAAATACTTATTTTCCTCACTGTATATATATATTTGGCCCCGGCATCCTGGCCAAATTTGCCCATTGGCCCCTGTCCATCATGGCCTCCTAATCATCCCCATATATATATATATATATATATATATATATATATATATATATATATATATATATATATATATATATATATATATATATATATATATATATATATATATATATATATATATATATGGGGATGATTAGGAGGCCATGATGGACAGGGGCCAATGGGCAAATTTGGCCAGGATGCCGGGGTTACACCACTACTCTTTATCAAGGACATCCTGGGATTTTTCAATGGCCACAGAGAGTCAGGACCTCGGTTTAACATCTCATCCGAAGGACGGATATTTACTTGGAATGATTATTAATTCATTTTCTGCTAAGATTTTCTATAATTCAAAATAATTACTGCAGAAATGCTTGAAATTTGAATGTGCTTTTATCAGTTTTGAAAGCAGTGTGTTAGCATATGAAAATAATCCTGCAAATGTTTCGTTTTTTGCAGTTTGTGGAGTATGAATGACAAGTGTTTGTGGATTTTGCAAAAATGTGGTGATTAAATGCATTTTGTCTGAAAGCAATGGAAAATGATTCACAGTTTGGTCCGTATACACTTGTGTGTCACTGAATGTGTGAAGAGTTTTGAAAATGTGGCTTCAGTATTGAACAATGCTTGTTAGCAATTGAAAAAAAATAATAATTTCATAATTAATTTAAATAATTAATATTTGCCATCTTGGATAAATATGGTCATTGTATTCTGGACTTAATTCATGTAATGCTGCCTTAAAATTTGACCAGTATAACATGTTATCTCTTCTTACAACCTTCATGCCATTAGCATGCATATGTTGCCTTAAAATGTTGGTTTTGCAACAGACCCAATGTGACATCCTTCTCTGCCAGGTGTATACATGACTCCAGATGTACAGTATTAGTGAGTCGGCTCACCTGTAGAAGTGCAATTTGCACTCCATGACACTTATTTAATGAAGAGGATATCTGAGCCATATAAAAGACAGCCTAAATTATTTAAAGCACTGATCAGCACCCATTCAACAAGCGATGATCCCATCAGTCATCTCTCATATGGCCGTCTAGCTCTGAGATGATGAGTGATGAGACAGAGCTGGAACAGCCATCAGCCAGCACTGTAAAACTCAAAATCAAAGTCAAATCGCTGGAATTTTGTCCATGTTTGCGTCAAGGTTTCGTGTTGTTGTATGTATGTATGTGTAAGATAGATGCATTGTTTGCATGTATGTGTGTATGAAGGTAACTCAGGGCGGTGACCCCGGTAGCACGCGGAGACGTCAGAAGCCTGAGGCGTGTCCGCCCCTCCCAGAGTATCTTCCATTGTTCGCTCCATACGCGCTGAATGCCTGTCGGTTCAAGGAGATTCCTTGTGCCATAATGGGCTATTATTTGTGCTCAAGCTCTATTCAAGCCCTAATGACCTACGCCGGTTTTCCCGGTCCCTGGAGACCCGCATGCGAAAACTGCACAGCTCAGGAGGAGAGACAGCCTTTGTGCTCGACTTTATAGGATCCTAGAATATTTCTTTCTCTTGCTCTCTTCCACACAAATGGACAAAGACAGGCAAATCAAAAGGATCTATCGGAAATTCCCTGCAGGGTGTATTTTCTTGTGTCTTTTCTAAGGCTCCTGTAATGCAGGAATGCAATGTGGATTATATTGTCTTATCAACAATATAATAAAGGTGTAGGCGTAAATAAAACCAAATGTAATTAATTTTAATAAACAGTGCGTGTAAGGTATAGAGCAAAACACTCTATATAGATTGTTTTTGTTGTAGTATAAGTAGGGGCTTACCAAGGTGTGTGTATATATATATATATATCAGGCATAACATTATGACCTAATATTGTGATGTTCCCCCTTTTGCTGCCAAAACAGCCATGACCCGTCGAGGCATGGATTCCACTAGACACCTGTGCTGTGGTATCTGGCACCAAGATGTTAGCAGCAGATCCTTTAAGTCGTGTTCGTTGAGAGGTGGGACCTCTATGGATAGGACTTGTTTGTTCAGCACATCCCACAGATGCTCGATTGGATTGAGATCTAGGGAATTTGGAGGCCAACTGATTTCCTCAAACTCAATGTTGTGCTCCTCAGACCATTCCTGAACCATTTTTTCTTTGTGGCAGGCGCATTATCTGCTGAAAGAGACACAGCCACCAGGGAACACTGTTTCCATGAAAGGGTGTACATGGTCTGCAACAATGCTTAGGTACGTGTCAAAGTAACATCCACATGGATGGCAGGACCCAAGGTTTCCCAGCAGAACATTGCCCAAAGCATCACACTGCCTCCGCCGGCTTGCCTTCTTCCCATAGTGCATCCTGGTGCCATTTGTTCCCCAGGTAAGCGACACACACGCACCCGGCCATCCACGTGATGTAAAAGAAACCGTGATTCATCAGACCAGGCCACCTTCTTCCATTGCTCCGTGGTCCAGTTCTGATGCTCACATGCCCACTGTTGGCACTTTCGGCGGTGGACAGGGGTCAGCATGGGCACCCTGACTGGTCTGCGGCTACGCAGCCCCGTACGCAACAAACTGTGATGCTCTGTGTATTCTGACACCTTTCTATCAGAACCAGCATTAACTTCTTGAGCAGTTTGAGCTCCAGTAGCTCGTCTGTTTGATTGGACCACACTCTTCACTCCTCACGTGCATCAATGAGCCTTGGCCGCCATGACCCTGTCGCCGGTTCACCGCTGTTTCTTCCTTGGAGCACTTTTGATAGAGACTGACAACTGCAGACCGGGAACACCCCATAAGAGCTGCAGTTTTGGAGATTCTCTGACCCAGTCGTCTAGCCATCACAATCTGGCCCTTGTCAAACTTGCTGAAATCCTTACGCTTGCCCATTTTTCCTGCTTCCAACACATCAACTTTGAGGACAAAATGTTCACTTGCTGCCTAATATATCCCACCCACTAACAGGTGCCGTGATCATGTTCATAATGTTATGCTTAATCGGTGGGTATATATATATATATATATATATATATATATATATATATATATATATATATATATATATATATATATATATATATATATATATATATATATACAGTTATTTATATATTTTGCTGCGGTATATCAGAAGGAAATGTCAACTGAGAAGATAGTATTCAAACTACATTTGATTAAAATCACCTGTCAAATTTAGCATATGAGTCAAATTGTACGACTACAGGGACTCAAGATTACTTCAGTTCATCTATTACCAAAATTATGGGGGAAAAAAGATCTCTCAAGAATAGAAAATTATTGAAAATATTCAAATCAGGAATGTCAGAATCATAATGAGCAGTTTGTGCATCAAAATGTCCGTCAAAACGAACATATTGAACGGTGTTCACTAACCCGGCAAAGTTTTTCAATTGGATTGCCGTTTATTCTCTTTAGCATGCAGTGTGAAGTATTTCAATCAGTTCCCTGATCATTCAGGTTCAATTTCAATTGAAGCCACTGTTGAGGCCATGTTGAGGCCATTTTCTCCCTCTTCTCAGAAAGCGATGATTTATCCGCTATAGTGTGGGATTTCAAGGGAATGTGTACGCACTCGCTGGACCTCTGCTTCTCTTAAATACTACCATGTATTGTGCACATTATTTTTTGACAGACATCGATGTTGTAATATTCAAATGATGTGGATTCAACAAGTATTCAGTGAAGGGATTGATGAGTGTGTTGATGTGCTGTATGTCAATGTTTTTAGTTCTAATATTCCAACTCGGCAAGCGTAAGTTTTTGACGGACATGATAACGTGCATAAGGGGTGAACATTTGATTTTTGGGCAATTATAAAAAGTGCTGGAGATGTTCAAAAGGCTTTTGCGTAGTTCATTATACTTATTTTACAGAATGAAAAGTTTATTTTGTGGCTTACATAAATTGCATGCATAGTTTTTTGTTTTTACCAGGTGGTTTTGATAGTGAAAATCACATTTTAAAACTATTGTTCAATTATTAACCCTCTAGCAGATTTTGACTCATATATAGTATAGTAATATGGTATATAGTATAGTATCCCTCAAGACCCAAATCTGCCAAGACCTCACACCTGGAGTCCCATATAAGTGCTGTCTTAAAGTTTGAAGAATTTGAAAAATGCAAATCGAAACCGATAACTTTTTATCTGCAGACTGTAAAAGAAATATTTTTCAAACGACGTTTTACAAGGAAATACTATTTCAGGCTTTCTCCTTCAAAATGTCATGTTTAACTCTTGTTACTTTCCGTTTCTTTGTCATTATTTGCAAGCAGTGTCTGAGTGAAAATCCTACACCAAACTCTTTCTGTGTGTAAGATTAATATTTGAAGGTCGAATCTTTTGCCGTGTAGAATTTTTACAAACTGTAAATGAGAGTGATTTTCTGTTGTCTTTGTTTCTGTTTTGGATTCAATCTTGTTAAGATTAAACTCATTTTGGTATGTATCTGTGTCTAATGGATGACAATTTGTCACCATATCCAGTTTGCTTCACCATCATCTCTCATGTGCCTTCTTCAGCACACATTGAAAGCTTGCTTTCTCTGCACCTGTTTAAACTCTAATGTAGGTGATGAGGCACCAAACCTTTCACCATGTCCCAAAATCTTCACAAAACTACATCCAACTCACTGATCCGTATAATTCCTGCTGCTTTTGTGTTATGCCCATGCACGCTTGTTTAAATTGCTTGTTTGTGCTTTGCGAAGCATCCTTGGGTTCTTCGAAAAAGCTATATTATTATTGAAAGTGTTTACGGTTTGTTGGCTTGTCACCGCTTTTGCTCAAAAACGAATCCTTTTAAAAGACAAAATCTGCTCTCAAAAATGTGGTATCACCATGGCACACATCAGACCATGGCACTTTTACAGTGTACTATGGTACTGAGAGATCGAAATGGTTCCATATTATACCATCATATCTCATCATATATAGAGCTGGAGCACATGATTACATTTTATTAACTTGAAAACGATGCATTTCAGTGGGATTTAAACTAAATGAGCGGAACAATTCACAAAACAACTGAAGTCGTTTAAATAATGCCACATATTTATTATTACTTAAAAACGGTTACCACAACAATGGCAATTAAATATTATCATTTCATAGAAATAATAACATTGAGAAAAATCTTATTAGCCAATATGGCTCAATTAAAGATATTTAACATAAATGTGAAAAATAACATTTCCATTGATGCATTGACACAATTGCAGAGCTTCGTTGTTTTACAGTGTATATAGTCCAGTAGCAAGAACCAGAGGCGTTCTTCCACCAGAGTCTTTGGCTTGTAGTGGCTGGAAGGGCATCACACAGTTTCATTTAGTATTCCTCCTGTGCAACAAGTATATTCAATGCATTAAAGTCTTTAATCTGGAGGACGCAGTGGCTTCTCCGACGAATTATCACCAAAAGTTCTAGTTCAGAAAAGTCGGCAGGTAGAGGTTAGTCTTGATCATTTGAGGTTCGGTTTGTTTCAGTCAACATCTCCATCAGAGGTTTGATTCTTCTTCCCGTTGAGCTCCAAACTGATGCCGACTCGCCCCGAGGGTGGAGACCACGTGACAGACACCGCAATCCAAGACGGTTGCATCTGCAGGTATTCCAACACACCTGTTGACACCCCGACTGCATGACGTGTGCAATGAAGGAGCAGAGAGGAGCTGCTTCTTCTTCAGGTAAATCCTGTAGTGGATCAGCGAAGCTCAAAAGCTGAGGTGGATCTCTACGAGGCAGCGTTTCCGGACATCCTCGCTCGTGGCCTGTGGTGCTGCCTCACTCGCCATTTCTCCAGGAGAAGATGGATGTTCTTGACGGCCCTCACCCTGGAGAGGACATCTCCAATCTCTTCTGTGTTTGTCACCCTGTAGAAAAACAAAGCAATGAGGTCAATCTCACAGCAAACACAGCTGACCAGATTTACCAGGCAAGCATTAGTTGTACGACTGAAATCAGGTGCTCGGAGGCTTTGAGAATTGAGGGTTTAATACAGACTGAAATGTAAGTTTTCAAATAATGATATAATAAAGCGGAATCCACTTAATGGAGTCCTCGAAAAACGATTTACTTTGAAAGTTAAACAGTCCCTCCAGAAAAACGTGATTATGCGATCGCATGATTTAATGCATAATCAGCCAAAGTCTGCATATTTATACGGGGACCGCATTTTTTCAAATACACCGCACTTTCGCCGCGTAAATTGCCTATTTCCGCATGCAAAATATGCGGGGCTAGCATGATTTCATAATCCCCGCATTTTCGTTGCAAGAAAGTCATATATATTAGCAGAAAGTTGAAAAATGTTTGTTTACTTCACACAAGAGCCGCCATTTCCCCCTATTGCCATGGGAACGTTTTAAAGTGACGTAATTACCCGACGCGAACATAATCGAAAAGCTGCAAACCAGTGTTGAAACCATAGATATCGGTGAAACCATGATGAAGCACGCAGATTTCCATTTGCCAACAAAAATAACAGCAAAAGACCGCCCAAAGCAGTTTCCCGGTGTGCTGACTGATTTAAAAAAACAGCATCATGAAGCTTCGAAGCGTTATGAATCAGTGAGTCGATTCAGCTGATTGGAGTGTTATGAATCAGTGAGTCGATTCAGCGGTTTGGAGCGTTATGAATCAGTGAGTAGATTCAGCGGTTTGGAGCGTTATGAATCAGTGAGTCGATTCAGCGGATTGGAGCGTTATGAATCAGTGAGTCGATTCAGCGGATTGGAGCGTTATGAATCAGTGAGTCGATTCAGCGGTTTGGAGCGTTATGAATCAGTGAGTTAATTCAGCGGTTTGGAGCGTTATGAATCAGTAAGTCGATTCAGCAGTTCGGATCGCCAAAGTCACGTATTTCAGCAGTTTGACACGCGATCCGAATCATTAATCGACTCACTGATTCATAACACTTCGAAGCTTCATGATGCATTGTTTTGAAATCGGTCCAAATTGAGCCATGTGTTTATTAAGGTCTTCAATAAAACAAGATGAGAACTTAAATATTCAATTAAAAATATTAGTTTTTTTTTCTCTTTTTCATCAAACCACAATTTTTGGTTAAGTTTTATCGCATAAATATCCCGCATTTTCCATCGCATTTTTTAAGAAAACGTGCCGCATAATCAAGGATTTTTGCCCGCAACAATTTTTCTGGAAGGACTGGTTAAAGGAATAGTTCACTCAAAAATGATCAGTCATCCTCAAGTTGTTCCAAACCTGTATACATTTCTTTGAATAGAATATATTTAGAAGAATGTTTGTAACCAAGAATGATATCACCCCCCTATTGACTTCCATAGTAATTTTTTGTCCTACTATGGAAGTCAATGGGGCAGATCTGCTTCGTTACCCACAACTTCACTCTAAAAATAAAAGCTTCTATATGGCACCAAAAATGGTTCTTGGCTCGTAATCGTAGGGGAACCTTTTTAAGTGCTATATAGCACCAATTTTGGTGCTTCAGTGGTTCTTCAGCGGTTCTTCAGAGGTTCTATATAGCACCTTAGTCAAAGAACCGCTGAAGAACCACTGAAGCACCAAAATTGGTGCTATATAGCACTTAAAAAGGTTCCCCTATGATTACGAGCCAAGAACCATTTTTGGTGCCATATAGAACCTTTTTTTTTTAGAGTATCATTTTAGAGTCATGAAAATGAATGACAGGTTATTCGTTGCAGCCAAAGGAGACATCAATCTTACGGAGGCTTGTAATTAAAGCACACAATTATGAGAATGAGAATGTGCCGCTTGATTTGTTTTCAGTCTATGAGGTTTGTCTTACCGTCTAATCTTTGTCTGTTTGTCTGCCAGCTTGTGTTTGCATTGCTTCTCGGCACAATCGTGGCCCTGGGCGGCGTGGATCGCCTCGTCTTTATACCTAAGAAAGAAAGTTCAGCAGTCAGTTCCTGAACACGTTTGATAAAAGTCCACAAATAGAAATGAAACCTGTTTCTGCAAGTTCGTTAAGTCATGTAGTGACAGATATTATGCCTGTACGTTAATACTGAGGTTGCCACACACAGCTCATGCTCGAGAAAACAAGCGTGTCCCAAATATTTTTTTAGTGTCCTTGAAATTGCTCTAAAGATTAAAACTATCTGGCTTTGAACTATGACAGCGTTCACCTTATTTGTATTCAGTGTACTCACCGTAACGCATTGTTCGCTTGACAGAATGTAGAGCATGTTTTGTCTTTGCTATCTGCACATTTGCAGCGTGTCTTGGGCACAACAGGTTCCGTGACTGAGCGCTTCTTCCGTGGAGCGTTTCCAAGTCCATATGACACTGTTCGCCTAGGGGAAAAGAAAAAATAGTTAGAAAACAAATGTAGTCATGCCATGATGCATGAAACACGTTATAATGATTTACACATTTATTGTACATTCACAAGTCATTGATTCAGATTTGATAGCATATGCACTTAGTAATGACTTACTCTGGTGTGTTGACCCATATTATGTCCAGGTGGCAAAAGTAGACACACTCTTTATCCAGAAAACTTGCACAGGAACATCTCTTAGTCCTGGAGTGGTGGGCAGAGATTGATGTGTCTGGTTCAGTGCCATCATGACCCAAAGATGCTGGAGCAGCTAAAAGAAAGAAAAAAAAAGTTGAATTCATAAGCTACATAATGATTTCCACTTTCAAACATGCAATGTGTTTTTTACACTCCTAAGTTGCACAACCCTATATGTTTGATGGACTGGAAAATCTGGAATTTGTCACGCTCAATTAAAAATGTCATTGATGCTCAAACATATTGCCTACAAGAATAATAATTTTAAAAAAAATGATATGCTGTTTAAGCAATGTCATATAGTACTAATAATTGTTTTGATTTGGATCCCTGCACTTCTCTATCTCTATTTCACACATTTCAGCTTGTTTGATAGTTTAAAAAACTATCACAGTAATAGAGTAAACTATTTAAAAAGTAGTCAAATAATATTTAACACTTATAAATACTCTTAAAATAAGTACATACCAAAGTCAAAAAATCCAGATGACAGCATGGACAACACTGGAAAAATAATCCTCAAATCCATTTTTTTTATCTTGTGGCACAAAAGGTGATAGTCCAATAAATTCGCAAACAGTTTAGTTTTGCACTATTAAACTGCGGTCTTCTCAATGCATCATTCTGGAGTCTCGAGCACACTCTTGTACAGGAGCGCTTATATACTCGCGCTCTCCGCCTCCCGCCCGCTCGCTCACGCGAACACAATGCTGTTTGTTAATAGTCACAGACAAGCAACGTGTGGAGCGAGATAAGAACTTTGTATTCCTGAGATTCCAGCGGGATGGAGACGCCGAGCGGTCGTTTGGTGCCAAGTATTTATGGTAAGAAAGATGACTTGCACGAGTAGTTTTCACACAGGGCAGTAGAGGGCGCGCGAGTACACACAACGCACACAAATGTACCGAGACTCCAAAAGAGGTTCTCAACAAAACAATTCAGGAATAATGCGACTAATAAACACAAGTAATGTACATTCCACAAATTATTTGTATTATATATTCGTTGACCAGGGTTAGTTACGTTTTACGGGATGTTTCTCAGTGACGAAATGTTATTTTTGCATAGACGCGAAAAACTATTGAACTTTTTCGTCGATATTGCCCAGAAAAAAATAGGCTACAGTTCCTTGAACATGTGAAAACAAAACCTGCTATTAAACAAGGTGTTTTCAACGCAGTTTAATCAATTATAAAACACAAAACTGGCTTCAACAGTAGCCCAATTTCATTACATCTACATTCACACAATTGTAATAATTGGCATGAATATATCAGTGAGATAAAAGGTATTTTCACAGCTTCAGATGTGGAAGAGAATCGTGTGGGTTTGCCTGAATCACTTTAGGTTTGAAAGGACTCACTAAATGGATGAATGGTACGAGTTCGGAAACTTTAGCCTTTTCCCTGCCCAATGGAAAACCCTGTTAATGGAAACTCATGCCAGTTTGTGCTCACCTAACCCTCCACCCGCCCAAATGTTTTTTTTATTAAAGGGATAGTTCACACAAAAATGGAAAAATTCGCATTAATTACTCACCCTCATGTCGTTCCAAAACTGTTAGTGTTTCGCTTCGGAACACAAATGAAGATCTTTCGGTCCCTCTATTGAGAGCTGCAACTAACACTTTGATGCTTCAAAAAGTTCATAAAGAGATTGTAAAACGAATCCATATGAATTGAGTGGTTTAGTCCAAATTTTCTGAAGAGACATAGGCTAGGCTATACATGATGAACAGATTGAATTTAGGCTTGTATTAACATATACATCTTTTCATCATACAAAGCGATTGTCTCTTCAGAAAATGTGGAGTTTTACGATCTCTTTATGAAAATTCTGTCATTACTCACCCTAATGTTGTTCCAAACTCGTTCCAAGACCTTCGTTCATCTTCAGAACACAAATAAAGATGTTTTTGATTAAATCTGAGAGCTTTCTGTACTTTTGACAGCTACGCAACTACCACTTTGACGCTTCCAAAAGTTCATAGAGATCGCAAAACTAAATGAATCTAGTCTAAATTTTCTGAAGAGACATAGGCTAGGCTATACATGATGAACAGTTGAATTTAGGCTTGTATTCACATATACATCTTTTCATCATACAAAGCGATTGTCTCTTCAGAAAATGTGGAGTTTTACGATCTCTTTATGAAAATTCTGTCATTAATTACTCACCCTAATGTTGTTCCAAACTCGTTCCAAGACCTTCGTTCATCTTCAGAACACAAATAAAGATGTTTTTGATGAAATCTGAGAGCTTTCTGTACTTTTGACAGCTACGCAACTACCACTTTGACGCTTCCAAAGTTAAGAGATCGCAAAACTAAATGAACTAGTCTAAATTTTCTGAAGACACAATCGCTTTATATGATAAGCTGTACATGAATAAAAGCCTAAATTCAATCTGTTCATCATATAAATGTTCATCGTGTATATGTCTCTTCAGAAAACAATTCATATGGATTAGTTTTACAATCTATCAAAGTACAGAAAGCTCTCAGATTTAATCAAAAACCTCTTTATTTGTGTTCTGAAGATGAACGAAAGTCTTACTGGTTTGGAACGACATGAGGGTGAGCAATTATTGACAGAATTTTCTTTTTTGGGGGGTGAACTATCCCTTTAAATATTACAGCACAAAGTTTCCATACGTGTAGCTTGTTCATGCTTGTTCCATCTAAGACAGAGAATTAGGACGACAATAAAAGCTATCTATTAAGATCAGGTGAATATGGATGCTGCATTAAGGATAATTATGGAAATATGCTGTTCTGTTTTTCAATGTTGCTCTCCTCAGGCAAGGGTGGCATTGAATACTGTAACAGTTTTCCTAATATTCTGACATTGAACTCATAGTCAAGGTTAAGCCTCACCTGTACATACAGGTCGTAACGATGATCGTTCTTTTTTTCCTTCTACAGAACAGCGCTGGTGTTAGATCAGCACATTTACCAATGATAGAAAAATGATCTGTTCAATGAAGTGATTTAGATGTATGGTCAAATCAAGGAATGGCATTCCCATTGGATGCAGAATAGTTGAGTATGCACAACTGATTTTTAATCACTCACTTTGACTCATGGGCGTCGGAAGCAAAAACTTTTTTTTTACTGGAGTAGATGCAAATAAGTAGCCTACAAATATACCACTTTGCTTGCTAAGTGTATAGTTCGGAAAGACAAAATTACGGGAATCGCCATATCATTGAGAGTGGCAGTAGTGTAGGGGTAAGACGCATGGCATCTAGTTTTGACACAAATCGACCCGCGGTTCGAGTCCGTTTTTCGCCGAGCTCAATCTTCTCCCTTTTCCCATCACATATCAGATCGGAAAGGCATTTATTTTCAATAAAAATTACGAAAATATTAGAAAAGTGGAAATAAAGCGTCTAACATGTGTTTAATAATAAGTGTTTATCGATTAGGGTTAGGTAAACAGACATGTGCTGAATGTTAGAGACGATAAAAGTGAGTGTGTCCAATATCATTGATCGTAAAAAGTGGGTGGGTCTTGTCCCACTCACATACAATGGTTCCGACGCCCATGCTTTGACTAAATTCACAAGCTTTGGTTGGACTGAATGTTCAGAGCCGTTTCCAGAGAGTCTCACCCACTCTCATGTTCTTCTGTGGGCTGGGTAACTAAGCAACATCTTCCCCTACCCCACCTTCCTGCATGATGCACCCTGTACTCCACTGCTTTGCCTGCAGTGACACGACACGTCCAGCAGGTGACGCCGTCGAGTCAGTCTTGGCGGACTGCAGCGGCAGACAGCAAATGCTGTCAATTGAATGAGTCATTCCGGGGCTGTAATGAGAGCTTTTGCTCCAAGCCTCTTGAGACAAGGACAATGTCACAGTTAATAATCCTCGTAAAGGAGCTGATTGGTGACGTCATTTGCTGGCCTCTCCAAGCTCCTCATTAGTGATTTTAACTGCTGAATAATTCTAGTGCCTTGGAGAGCCCCGGGAATAACCCTTTCTACGGGGTTGATTAAAGGAGAAAAAAAAAAACAGCAAATCAGATAGCTAATTACACCGCTTAAAAAGAAAAAAAGACGACTTCAGAGGCATTACTGCACTTGTAAACAAGGTTTTACTGATACTGTCGATATTATAGATACAGCAAATGTAAAGCCACCATTTTACTCATACCTATGGACTTATGGAGTTCAAAATGGGCACCAGGTGTAATATAATAAATACTTGACCACAACATCTGTGCACAGGAACACTGACCCCCAAAAGCCATAGAAATGTTTATATAATCAGTACAACATTAATTTCCCCATCAATTTACGATAGACATAAAACTTTTTCAAAATTAAAACATTTAAAAATAAAACAAATTTCCTCCATTCTTCTTTATCTTCCATATCAACTTAATAGGCAACTACTAGATTTATAAGATATTATATACAGGTTTCTAAACGTGAAACTCCAAAAGGCACAATTGTCTATACAACATGTACAAAAAGAAAATAACTGTCTGGTGCTGACAAAAGAGTACAAAATAAAACAATTGGTCATCATTTATGATTGCACATACATTATGACTGTCAGAAAATGTGCTTTTAGAGAAGGCTTGCAGAGCTGCAAACCCCCTGAAGTGTTTCAGTTTTACAAAGTGACATAGTTTTACAAAAAGAGGGAGAAAGATGTGGAAAGAGATAGAGAGGAATTCATAGGCAGAAAAGAAAGCGCTTTTTATTGGGACTCAGGTAGCTATGACAAGTCTATCCTCATCATCACTGGAGGCTTCATTGTAGTCATCAGTCACTGGCTGTCTAGAGACAGGTTGACGTGGCTTCGCTTCACTAGCCCCACCTGCTGTTGCCTTGTGTGCAAGCTCACAGCCTCTCTCATTAGAGGATGAGGGGGAGGAGAGCAAAGATGGTTGTGGTGGTGTTTTTGGTTTTTCCACCATGGCTGTAGTCTTCTCTGTGCCCCCTGTATCCTTAGATCCAGCACTAGTGCTGTTTTGAGAGACCTGCTTCGCCTCTGTGGATGGCTTTGCATTTGTAGGATCATCTCCTAGTTTGGCTGTTGGAGGACTGGCGGAGGGAATAGTTGCTGGTAGTGATTCGGCAACCTGTGCTGGTGGAAGTACAGATGCTACACCCTCAGGGCTACGTGGCTTGTCCTGGGCTGCAGGGAGTGGGCTGAGAGCTGAGAGAGGGCTGAGGGATGGTATAAGGGCGGGCAGGGCAATGTTGAGAATCTGCAGGCCAGGGATATGTCCTGGGGAAGCCGTGCTGCACTGAGGGGTGGGGCTAGCTGCCAACACCTGCACGCCTAGGGTGGCATTTAATGGCAGACTCTGTTGAGGCACCAGCTGGGTGGAGTTGGCTAAACCCACCACACTCAAGGTCTCCAAACCCATAGGCTGTAGGGCAGTCTGGGGAGCACCAAGTGTCTGAAGCCCTGCCACTTGGCCCAGAGGGAAACAAGGCAATACACTACTGACTGGCTCCTGGACTACCAGCGGCTGGGTCGGAGAACCCTCTGGCCGGGGCGAGGTATTGGGGGCAGGGAGGGGGCTGCCAGTCTGCCTGTGAATAACGCTGAGTGCTGGGATGGTTAGCTGGACTGGCCCGGCCTGAATGGGTACAAATGTGGAGTAAGCAGCCAAGCCAGCGGGAACAAGTTGGATGCCACCCACTGGTACCATGCTGTATGGGGAACGAGGGGGCTGTTGGGAGTGCAAAGGCAGGTGGCTGAAGAGATGAGTAGTGGCTCCTACTCTGTGCTCGTGGAGCGGACCTGCATTTGGAAAGTGCAGGGGTCCCTGAAGAGGGTCAGAAGAGGTCTGAGTACCACGGTCAACGTTGGCATTGCACTCACTTGGATGCTGGGTAATGCTGCTCGGCACTCCATCCTGTTGAAAAACAATGTTATGAATACTTTTATCAACACTGCCAAGCAACACAAAATTGCAGTCACTGACTACCAGTTCAAATTCTAGTCACCTTTTCATGCATTCAAAGCAGTTTTGCTGGTGTGCCAGGCATGCGAGACTCAAGACATTGGAATGCATATGGGGTCTGGTACTGGTATGGGGTGAGGTGTACATGTAGAGAGGAAGGGATGTACGACGAGAAAGACAATGATTGCGAGGACACGGGTCTCACCTGGCCGAGCTTGGCGCCCTTGCCTGGCACTGGGGGACTAGGGGGAACGTCAAATTCAGGGTAGTCGATGGACATCTGCCTGCAAGGCGACACTGGGCTCATCATGTGTACGGAGTCAGTATCAGAGGTCTGGGATTCTGAGGCAGGGGCGGGGGGGGATGTGAAGGAGGTGGGACTAGGACCGGGGCTGGAGCAGGACGCAGAAATTGACATCTGTCTGACTAATAAAACTGGGCTCATCATAGCCACAGACTCTGTGTCTGAGTTCTGGTAGTCTGAAGCTGGAGGAGGCTGAGGTTGGGGAGCTGGGGTTAGGTTCGGGCTGATGGACATTTGAGCCAGCAGAGAACTAGGAGCTGTATCGGCGTGGTTGGCAGGAAGATGCTGTGGGCTTGCAGAAACAGAAGGTGTTGCAGAGAGGCCAGACTCTGCCTGACTGTCCTCCTCGTCCTCCTCTTCCCCATCGTTATCTTCATCATCTGGGCCATCAGAGTCATCACCATCTGAGTCCTGTCTGTCAGCACTTCCTGCTCTTCCTCGATCACCTTAGGTTGGAAAAACAACTTAATGAGCAAAAAGAGCAGGAGGAATTGTAATCGCATAGCTATAAAAGAGCATGGTTCTACTTGGAAAATTCTCCTTGGAACTAACATTTTTCACAGACATTCACAAAACCATTTCCCCGCAGGGATAGTGTGACCTTTTTAGGAATCTTTAAGTAATCTTTAGTCTTTCAACACCTTTCACATTCCTGCGTTATAGCTTTTACATGAACTGCATAGCATAATAAGGAATGATAGATCTAGAAACACCCCTCTTATTATATAGGAAAGACATTAACACCTCAGACCACAGATGCAGCCTGTGCTTGACAGCTTGTGTGGAACTGTGTGAGAGGAAAACAAATATGCTCTCTGTAACTGAGACCAGAGAAAGCTCACAGCTTTTCTCTCTCTCTCTCTCTTTCCTGCTAAAATTAGATGCTGCAATTTCCTCGCAGTAAACGCTGTGTATGCCGCCCACATGCACCAAGAGTTAACAAGGAAAAAGACTGCGTTTAGAATCTCTAATTAGACCGTGGAATTGCCATTGATCATCACTGCAATAGAACATAGCTAGAGACAATCCACATTTAACAGATGGTACTATTGTTAGTAAACCTATTAATGGTCAGGTTGAGTCTGTTGTTAAAAATGACTATGTAATGATGTAAACAAAACGATACTCGGTTACTTAACGTAACCTCGGTTCTCTCTAGAAGAGGGAACGAGTATTGCGTAAGTTCCTTACGCTACGGGAAAGTATTCTTTCTTCGAGATTTCTGAAAAACCCAAAATTATCCTTAATTTTGTAACATTGTCAACGCAGTGCGGCAGCCTGGCAGACCATAGCAGGCTATTCCAGCGTGCCATTGGCTGCTCTGCTGGCAACTGCAGCAGCCTATCGGTGAGCCCGCGTGACGTGGCGACCAATGAGGGCGCTTCGCGCCCACCTGGCTTCATTTGCCTACAGGTGGGGCGTGGCCACGTGTATATAAGCAGGGCTCACGGGCTGCATATTCGGTTTTCGTAGTTCTGAAGCGTAAAAGCCCGCGGGGCGCACGGCAAGGAACGCAATACTCGTTCCCTCTTCTAGAGAGAACCGAGGTTACGTTAAGTAACCGAGTATCGTTCTCTTACGAGAGGTTCTCTCGTATTGCGTAAGTTCCTTACGCTACGGGAACATATTGTCAACGCCGTGCGCGCCTCGCATACAGCATATGTATCCCAGGGAACCGGGGACCATAACACTGCTCGGGCAGGGTGGCCGGTAAAGGAAACGGGCCACCACATATACGGACACTTCGTTTGAACTGACGGGTGGTTACAACGGGTGGTTACAACACCCTGCCTTATGAATGAGGGAACGGCACCTGCCGGTCGCCTTCAAATTCACCACACCTTGTCTCATGAATGAGGGAGCGGCAAGGCCGGTCGCCTTCAAATTCACAATATCTTGTCATATGAGTGAGGTAACGGCACCGCCGGTCACCTTCAAACTCACAATAGCTCTTTTCGTAAATGAGGGAACGGTACCGCCGGTCTCCTTCAAATTTACATAAGCCTTGTACCGAACTTACTACCAGTATGTGAGCTATGTCTGCGCAGAATCACCGGGCAGAACCAACAGCCTTATTGAACTGATAACACTTTCGCCTGTAAGGCAGGAACTTCCAGATTGTAAAATCTCACGAACGTAGACGGGGAGGCCCAGCCTGCCGCCACGCAAATATCGTGGATGGAAATCCCTCTGGCCCAAGCCCACGAAGAGGCCATGCCTCTGGTGGAGTGTGCTCTGACACCTAGCGGGCACTGCAGGTGTTTGGAAGCGTATGCAGTTGCAATCGCGTCCACTATCCACCTGGACAGGGTCTGTTTCGAGGAGGCGAGACCTTTAGCGCGCCCTCCAAACGAAACAAATAGCTGCTCAGAACGCCTGAAGGCGGCGGAGCGTGTGACATAAACCCTCAATGCCCTGACAGGGCAGAGGATATTGCCACCGTCCCCCTCGTCGGATGCTGGCAGAGCCGAGAGGGAGATAATCTGCGCCCTGAAAGGAGTGCCGATCGCTTTGGGGACATAACCATGCCTCGGTCTGAGAATGACCTTAGAGTCATTAGGACCGAACTCCATACACGTCGGGCTCAATGAGAGCGCGTGTAGATCCCCCACGCGTTTCACTGAAGCCAGAGCTATCAGGAACGCGGTTTTTAGCGAAAGGAACCTTGGTTCCACAGTCTCGAGCGGTTCAAAGGGATGAGCCTTCATGGCCTCTAGGACCAAGGCCAGATCCCAAATAGGAACCGATGGGAGCCGCGGGGGATTCATCCGTCTAGCTCCTCTGAGGAAACGGATGATGAGCTCGTTCCTTCCTAGCGTGCTGCCTAGCGTCGTCTGGGCGAACGCTGCTATAGCCGCTACATACACTTTGAGCGTGGAAGGGGACCTGCCCAGTTCCAAAAGCTCTTGGAGGAAGGAGAGCACCCGCTGGACCCCACATTGCTGCGGTTCCAATCCCTTGGAAGCACACCACTCAGTGAACACCGACCACTTAGAACTATATAACCGCCTCGTCGAGGGGGCTCTAGAGTGTGAGATCGTGTTCATAACCCCTTCGGGCAGGTCAACGGGTATCCGTTGGTCACCCATACATGCAGAGACCATCGCTCTGGATGGGGATGCCAAACTGACCCTCCTGCTTGAGAGAGGAGGTCTGCTCTCAGCGGAACTGGCCAGGGGGGTGAGTGCGACAGCTTCACCAGCTCTGGGTACCAAATCTGGTTCTCCCAGCGCGGCGCTATAAGGAGCACCGGGCGGCGCGTTTCCCTGATTTTCGCTATAACCTGGGTCAATAGGGAAATCGGCGGGAAAGCATACAGCGGGAGGCTGGGCCAAAGTTGGGACAGCGCATCCTCGCTTTTGGACAAGAACGTCGAGCAGCGGGCGTTCTCTTTTGTTGCAAAGAGGTCGAGCTCCGCTCTGCCGAATAGGCGCCATACCAGCTGGACTGTCTGGGGGTGCAGGGACCATTCTCCTGGGAGAATGAGGCCCCTGGACAGCTTGTCCGGGCCCACGTTGAGGTGGCCCGGAACGTGCGCCGCTCTCAGCGAGCGCAGCGAGCTGTGTGCCCACACGAGCAGGCGTTCCGTCAGATTGCCCAGACACCTGGACCTGACACCGCCCTGCCGGTTCACGTAGGACACCACCGTGGTATTGTCCGACCGGACCAACACATGGTGTCCCCGTATAAACGGGAGAAACTGCTTGAGCGCGTTCTCTACCGCTATCATCTCCAAACAGTTTATGTGTAGGAGTTTTTCTCCGCTCGACCAGAGGCCAGAGGCCGGTCTGCCCTCGAAAACGGCGCCCCAACCCGAGGTGGAGGCGTCCGTCGAGATGACTTTGCGGTGTGAGATGGCTCCCATTGTCACTCCCCGCTGGTACCAGTCGGCTACTAACCAGGGCTCTAGGGCTGCAACACAGCCCTGAGTCACTCTGATCCTGAAACCTCCGGCAGCCCAGGCTCTGTGAGGCACTCGGGCGTTTAACCAGCGTTGCAGCGGGCGCATGCGCATTAAGCCCAGCTGGAGCACAGCTGCAGCTGAGGCCATACGTCCCAGCATCCTCTGAAAAAGCTTGAGAGGTGCGATTTTGCCCGGCCGGAAGTACGCAGCCATGCGCCGAACTTGGCGCGTGCGTTGTGGTGACAGGCGGGCAGACATAGCCACAGTGTCCAGATTCAAACCCAGAAATGAGGTTGATTGCGTGGGCACTAATGAGCTCTTGGTCCAGTTGACCGTGAGCCCCAGGCTGTCCAAATGGCTGAGCAGCATTGCCCTGTGGGCGAGGAGCTCGGCCTCTGACTGCGCCAGGATGAGCCAGTCGTCCAAGTAGTTCAATATTCGCATCCCCCGGTTTCTCAGGGGAGCGAGGGCCGCGTCCATGCACTTCGTAAATGTACGGGGTGCTAGTGACAGGCCGAACGGAAGGACGGTGTATTGATAAGCCTGGCCGTCGAAGGCGAATCGTAAGAATGGCCTGTGACGCGGCGTTATCTTGATTTGAAAATATGCGTCTTTCAAATCTAGGGAAATTAGCCAGTCTCTCGGGCGAATATGCGCGAGGATCTGCTTGGTCGTAAGCATCTTGAACGATCTCCTCAAAAGAGCTTTGTTCAGACGCCTCAGATCCAGAATCGGTCTGAGCGACCCGTCCCTTTTTGGCACAAGAAAATATCGGCTGTAAAAGCCTGACTCGCTCATAGAATGGGGAACCGGTTCTATAGCCCCTTTGCACAGCAGCGTGGCTATCTCCGCTCGAAGTAGATGTGCTACTTCTTCGCTCACTCGCGTCTCTATACGCGCACAGAAGCGCGGAGGGCGGCGAGCGAACTGCAGAGTGTAGCCGTGCTTCACTGTTTTCAGCACCCATTCTGATACACCTGGAATGGCTTCCCACGCTCTCGCGTGTGCCACACGGGATAGAACGGCCTCCGGGCTCGAAACGCCGCGCTTTGCGGGTTCGACGGCCTGTATAGGAGGGGCGGGCGCAGTGCGCGCGCTCTCTGTGCTGTGGGCCAGCCGATCGCTCGCGATGGCTGGCCGCCCTACACACTGTATCTCTGCCGCTTCGAGCAGGGAGTGGCTTGTGTGTGGCCTTACACTCGTTGTTCCGGCCACCTTGGGCGGAGAACAAATGGTGTGTGGCGCGGCGCACGGCGCCGGGGGCAGAATGTTCGCGAAAATGTGTGAGCGCGTTTGAGCGGGCACAACTCTTACGCGTGGAACATGACCGGTTAAGAGTGGCTGTGTGACAGCGCGTGTGGTGATTAGGCGTGGGCGCAAATAAGCGGACACGTGACCTAACTCTAGCACTCGAGCGGCCGGTGGCCGCTTTATGTGAGTGAGAGACACGGGATTTGTGGTGCTTGGGTGCAGGGGTGAACACAAAAGTGGGCACGTTTACTGCATTTGAAAACACATACGGCGTGAGCCGTGCAACCAGATATAAAGCAACTTCTTGATTTCTCTGGTTCGTCGTAAAAACGGCGGTTGTAGACAGGCGAGAGGGCAGTTTTGCCGGCTCGTTGGCTGCGTGAGAGCCATCTGCAGCAGCCACAGGAGTGGGGGCTGACAGGAAGAAGAGTTTTGACGGTGGTCCGGCCACGGCGGGACTTAACCGTCGCTTCCCCCCTCTGCTAGGAGGACTTTGGAGGGGCTTCAGTTGGAAACAGGCGAGAGGGCGAGTTCGCCGGCTCGTAGGCTGCGTGGAAAACGTCTGCAGTAGCCACAGGAGTGGGGACTGACAGGAAAACAGAGTTTTAATGGTGGTCCGGCCGCAGCGGGACTTAACCGTCTTTTCTCTCCTTATGTATAGACGTCCAAAAATACTCGAGCACCACGTGGTGCGAGTTAGCTTTCTGTATGTAAGAAAAGCTGGCCGCGAGCCCGGGGAAGCGGACAGTAAAACATTTTTATCTGCCGCGAGAGCTGGGCTCGAACTCGGGTCTCCGGCGCTTCAGCCGCTGATTTTGCCACTGTGCTACCGGGAGGGACACAATAGCGTTCAGTTAGCGCGAGCATACAGCAGTACGTCCTCGTGCTTGTTGGCAGTCGTGCGTGCATAAAAGACAGGCTCGTTACTGCAATAGTAATATTTCCAGCCGCCTGAATTGGAGAGGGGGCTGAGAAATGCTAGAGAATGGCGGTTCGTCCGGCCACAGCGGGACGAAAACACCCTCTGTTAATTTCCCGGTGAGTGCGGCGCGCGCACGTGCGCGCGCGCTGAACGTGCTCGTGACCGAGCGCACTCACATTCCTTGTGAACGGCGCAATCTGCGCGGTCCAAGAGGGGGGAGTGCGGGTTCGTTGGAGAGCATATGTCAGCGTCATGTCTTATGACGGCGTATGTTTGCTGGCGTGCGTGTCTTAACAGGCTCGTGTACAGCAATATGAACAATTCCAGTCGCCTGAACTCATGAGGGGACTGAAAAATGTGCGCGAGGGTGGAACAGCTCTCTTGTAACGTAAAGAGAGCTGCAGACCGTGCATTTCTGCCATCCCTTGTATATAAGCGGCGCATCAGCGCGGCATGAACAGAGGGGGGGAGGAGGCTCGCTCCGAGACCGTTCATTTCTACCATCCCTTGCAAGCGGCGCGGTGGCGCGGCTTGAACAGAGGGGGAGGAGGCTCGCTCCGAGACCGTTCATTCCTACCATCCCTTGAAAGCGGCGCGGTGGCGCGGCTTGAATAGAGGGGGAGAAGGCTCGCTCCGAGACCGTTCATTCCTACCATCCCTTGTAAGCGGCGCGGCTTGAACAGAGGGGGAGGAGGCTCGCTCCGAGACCGTTCATTTCAACCATCTCTTGTAAGCGGCGCGGTGGCGCGGCTTGAACAGAGGGGGGGAACAGCGGAGTGATGTCGTCATAAAACTGCTCGAGTCGAGCCCGCAGGGTCGACATAGAGAGTTCCTCACACTCGGGGCATTCGCCCGCGAGGAGGCGGCGGCGGCGTGGTCACGGCCCAGACAGAGAGCGCAGACACATGGCGGTCTCTGGTGCTGAGCTGCACGTGGCACGAGCCGCAGGTGGAACGAGGCGTTTTGATAAAAACGCTCGTGCTCTTTTATGAAACGTGTGACGCAACGGCGAGAACACGTGCAATGAAAGGATATAATGCTGCCGGATAGCAGAGCAGGCACGGATGGCTGAAGGTGGCGCGATGCTGCCGGCTTCTTCAGGCGCTGTCCTCTGCTTGCTCGTCTGCACGTTCAACGGCGGCGGGTTCCAGATCCAGCGATGCGAAGGGCTTCGCTGAAGAAAAGAAAATCGAATATGCAGCCCGTGAGCCCTGCTTATATACACGTGGCCACGCCCCACCTGTAGGCAAATGAAGCCAGGTGGGCGCGAAGCGCCCTCATTGGTCGCCACGTCACGCGGGCTCACCGATAGGCTGCTGCAGTTGCCAGCAGAGCAGCCAATGGCACGCTGGAATAGCCTGCTATGGTCTGCCAGGCTGCCGCACTGCGTTGACAATGTTACAAAATTAAGGATAATTTTGGGTTTTTCAGAAATCTCGAAGAAAGAATACTTTCCCGTAGCGTAAGGAACTTACGCAATACGAGAGAACCTCTCGTAAGAGAACTATAGTTTCTGCTTTCTGAGTTTCTTGGTAAAGTGTGGGTCCTCATGAAATTAACTCCCCTATTCAATAACCATTTAAGACTTGTATTCTCAAAAGCGCATGAAAGACTTCTACCTGAGTCTTCTGCGTCCTGGTCCTCAATAATACCCACAGCAACTCCCATTTCCATGCACTTCTTGCTGTGGGCTTTGGACTTCATGTGCTTGGTAAGGTTCCCTATGTGGATAAAGGGAACAGAGAGGTCACTCAGGTGGGAGGCGGATGCAGGGCATGGGAGTGGTTTACATAAGCATGACATGTTCCCAAGCACTAGCTCTATGTAATGGGTGAGTAACTGATAAAGAAGTTCTTAAAGGAACGTGGGCTGGTCTGACACTGTGCTGTTCTGCAGTGCAGCGTGGGAAGTTCAACTGTGATGAATCATACTGGCTTTTTTAAGAGAACAGGCACAATCTTCAAAAAAAAAGGCAGGTAAGAAGAAAAAAAGCATAATTTCCAGTCATCCCTAAGAATTATCTAAATTACCTAACTGTTCTCAAAAACTACATTAAATTAAATCTTTTAAGTCAAAACATGTTTATATTTGTCCTTGTGCAAGTGAGTTAGCTATTTATGATGGTATACATGAACCCGAGTTTTTTATGGATTAAAATTAAGTTTGTTTTTTAGTATCTTCTTTTTGTCCTGTTCATATTTTTTTTAACAATAATTGGCAGTTGAGGAAGAAAACAAAATGTAACCATCATAGCTTTCAATTCAGCCTTTAACAGTCTGAACCCACCTTTAGTCTTGAAAGAGAAGTTGCAGTGTGTGCAGTGAAATGGACGGATGTCCGAATGAGTACGGATGTGTTTCCGCAGCATGCTAGGTTTCTTGCAGCGAATTCCACATTCCTCACAAATGTATTTTCCTCTTCCCCGTCCCCTAACATACACATACTCCTCATTCGATTTGAAACTGAAAACATACCACAAATAGCACATCAAAACACAATTTCCTGTTAACTATTTAGAAAGTAGTGGGGTAAGATAAATGTTAAGATTTACAAACCCTCCATCAAAGATCTTCACTCGTTGGGGTTCAGATTTGGAAGAGTCTCTGTCTGACTCTGTCTGATTAATTAATTGAGTCTCTGGTTTTATTTTTCCACTATTCTCAGTTGGCACAGATCTTTGCTGAATCAAAACCTGAAACAATACAAAATACAATAATTTGTTAATCAAGCATGCGCCATAACAAATGCATTAAAAACGTAAAATAGCAACCAATATAAAAGCTAACTGTTAAAGCAGCATCAATCGAGTGAAAATGCTCTTACTTTTGGCAAGATGTCCTTCAGCTTCCCAGAGTAGGTCAAGATGTCGGATTTCAAAGTTGTTGTTTTTGCTTGGGTGTAGTGTATTTTCTTGGATGTCTGTTTGGAGTCAAACAAGGACATAACCACTTTGGTGGGCAGCCCCAATGGATTGGGATTGTTTGGGTTTACTACCCATGCAGAGTAGGCAGAGATCCTCTGGTCTGTCTGCTGAATGTGGAGAGATTTCCTTTTCATGAGAAAACACCAGGTGAAAGTTGTAGCTGTTTTCAGACTGGGGAAAGACAGACGATGGCTGTCTCTGGTGTTGACAACTGATACAGAAGAAGCTAACTTCACTTGTCCCTGAAATGTTGAAGGCCTCAGAGGAGATTTCGATGGAGACCAGCGCTGCTCCTCAGGTTTCTCTTGTGGCTTCAGAGTGGAATTCTCTGGTATGGCATAGCTTTGAACTCCAGGTGAAGAATGTGTAGCAGATGTTGTGGTAGGTGTTCTACTCCCCATCTCCTGTTTACTGCCCTCAGTTGTTGTTATCTGGGATACTGGTAACTGGGTGTTCTTTTCAGCTTCAGAAATCTCTGGCAATTGTTCTGGGGCATCAGTCTCAATTGGGCTATCCGCTGGCTCTGTTGTACAGACCTGTCTAACTAGCATTAACTTCCTTTGCCTGGTAATTTCTGACATCTTTGAATTTAAGTAGTTTAGAGATCTACCATCAGTGAGACATGCAGCTCCGTGCTCATCTTTAGCCCGTTTCTGTGTCTTTTCCATAGCAATGTCCAGGCTGTTGGCAGGGGAGAGCATACGCTTACTTGAGGCAGTGGATTCTTGGGGGCATAAATTTGCAGAAACCAGTTTTTGTGTACAATGCAGGGAACCAAGGGACAGGATGCTTTGCTCAGTGGATTGGTTTTGGTCAGTGGTTTTCATGTTGTTTTTCATTTGTATAGCAACAGACCCATGTTGTCTGTGTGATTGGATTTCTGGTCCAATCTTTGAATTACTGTTCACATGTACCATAGGAAAGTTGACCTTAGAAACTGCAGACGCAGGTGTAAGGGTGTGCTCATGGGTGATTAGAATCTGTGGTACAGGTGTAGATACTGGCGTTATATGAGATGTATCAACTTGTGCACCAGCAGGCGGTACAATTGGAGGCTTATTGATTACAGCCTGATAAGCTGGTTGTGCTACATAGACATTTTGCATTCCATCATTTGACTGTGACACTTTAATTTCATTAGCAATTGGTATTGTTATTACTGGCAATGCGATCTGCGTGCCTTGTACACCTGCTAAAGAATGTGTCTGGCCTGTTTTTAGTACGGAGCAATTCATTTGGTATTTAGGTTCAAAACTCTTCAGATTTTTTTCATCAGAGCTCTTCTGAATGTCAGTCTGACCAGCACCCATATTGACCAGAGGTTGCATGTGGCATGCTGCAACCTTTGAGGTCTGATGCCATGGATGTGGAAGTCCATGAACTTGGGGTTGTTGGGTTTGGCTTCCAAGGTTGATGCTTTGAACCATTTGCTCATTTTTCGTTAGTGGGCCCTCTCCAGAATGTAGGACAAAGGACTGAACAAGTGCAGATGTGTTCAGATTTATTGGTCTAGGTTGGGACCCAGAGCATTCATTGGTGAAGGGGACTCTAGGGATGGGGGGAGTATGTTTCACTGCCAATTGAGGGTCTGGTGCAATCTTCAAAGACATTTGACGTACTAGAGGCCCTCTTCTTCTTTCAATGAGAGGCACCTGGGTAGTTGGAGGACATTGTGAAGTTTTTGGCAGGGCAGTCTGCATTGGTGAGAAAGGCCTGCTGGGTGACATGCTGCTGCAGTCAAAGGATTTGCTACGGTAGTCGCATGAAATTTCCACTGATGACTGAGTGCAGCTGATCTGTTCCGAGGTAGCGCGTCTCATCATGCCTGGCACTCCAAGAGTGTTGTTTGCTACAGGGATCCCTTGAGCTTCTGGTGGCTTCCCAACAATATCAGCCCTTGATGGGCTGTCCGATCTTGGTGGATCATCTCTGTCAAAAGAGGCTGAAATACTAGAGCACCTTGACAAGCTACTATCTCTACTGAGGCTACGGGAGAGACTCGACTCAAAGCTGGATTCGCCAGAAGAGTGTTCCATTTGAGCAAGTCTGATGCGCTTTTTCTTTGGGGGGAGTTTTTCCGTCGGCAGTTTGGACAAGCTCTCACTCCTCTGAGGCCAGTTGAATGTATCTGCAGGTTTATCTGTTGATTCTACAACTTGAGTTTCATGTTCTCTGTCTGGTTCCTCTGTTACTAAGATTTCAGGGACTTGAATGTTGTTCTGCCGCACAAGCCGTGATTGCTGTACAGGTGTACCATGACTAGCAATGGTAAAGGTTTGCCTATTATGAGGTTCCAACCCTTGGCTGGCACATTTAGGTATAGACATTCTGTCATGGTAACTTTGTGAAGAAGAACTCACTGCAGCCTCTGTATGGCCTTTTACAGAGCTCTTTACTTCCTTTTCCAAAGGATCAACTGGAGATGACCTGTCAATGGACTCCGATGTTTCAAAAGAATTTGGTCTGCTGAGGGAATTGGTATGTCTAATGACTGAAGTTCCACTTCCTTGTCTCTGGAGGTCACCTCTTTCTTTATTTGGTGTGCTGATTTGAGCCTCTCTTATTGGAGATAATCTTGACTCTTGCGATTCTGCAGCTCTACCAATGATTTGTATTTGTCCTAAAATAGCAGAATTACTTAAAGATTGGGTATGGTGAGAATAAGGTCGCACTGTCGAACCTGTAGAGGTCTGGCAGGAGTCAAAACTTCTTGAACATGGAGGAGTGGTCTCAGTTGGAGATTGGTCATCATCATCTCCAACACTTTTAATTTTCCGTCTTTTTCTTACCATGAGTGGTTGTTCTACAATGCCAGTAATTGCTGCATTTCTGTTCAAATGAGGCTGCTGAATTCCACGTCCAAATACTTCTGGCTCAATCTCTCTGGCATGCATAGGCTTGTTTTTTGGACCATGCAGTTCGGAACAATAAAATTTCTTGTGATTTTCAAAATTTTCCAGTTTTCTGTAACGGTTACGACAAGTCTCACATTCATACATTGTACCTTTGTTTTGCTGGGGCTTTCGGTTTCTTTCGGTTGCATGCTCAAAAGACTTACTTCTCAGCTCATGTGTAATACTTGGTCCATGATGGCTCTCATCCATGGAATGAACTGAGATAAGAACGTGACCATCATTTGTGGACAAATCCTCAACTGCTATCTGCCTCACTAGGGTACGAGTATGTACAGCAGAATTTGGAGTAGAGGGAGCTGAAGAGAATACATCATCATTTAGTGAGCTAATCTTGTCATCAAATGAATGACAGATCCTTAGTGGGTGAGGCTGAGGGGTTAGATTGGGGAAGAGAGCTGACTGACCAGGTGTGGTAGGCATTGAATTACTTCTTGTAATTGGTAAACAATCCATGGCTGGATACTGAGGTGGTACAGAAAGAAGAAATACTGGCTTTGATTTGTCTGTAGGAGTGAAAGGAGATTTTGGTATGTCCGAGTTGGAACTAGATCTTCTTACTGGTGGTTTTAGATCAAACTGAAAAGAGTCTTTAAATATGTAGGATTTAGGGGAATCAATGCTACCCCTTCGGGAAAGGGAAGTTCTTCTGGGTTTGACACTGTCTAGTTGCTTGTCATCCACAACAGCCTCGTTGTCTGAGATCAGTTTTGAGATGCGCTCCTCAAGAGATAACGCTTTGGTTTCCAATGGAGGACGCATTTGTCCAGAAGGAACGCGAGGCTTCTCAATAGATGCTACATGCATGACAGTTGCCACAACTGGGGAAGGAGGAACATGTGGGTGTTTTGTAATGTCGGCTTCTGCTGGGGGAGTTATCTTAACAAAAGGACTTGGGGGACTCATAGCTTGATCTGCACTCTCAGAACGTGAAAAGTAGCCAGAGTCAGTGCTTCCAAGACTCCGAGGACTTAGCAGGCACTTGCCTTGTGGCTGTTGAGAGTAATCAGTTGCTTGTTGCCTTTGTAGCTGGGCATGGCTGCCTCCTAGTGGAGATTTACAATGCTGATCTTCATCCTCACTAACAGAATCTTGTAGAGGACTTGTGCAATCCACTTCTTTCAGTGAGGACAGAACCATTACATTGGACCGTAGGTTTGCTGGCTGGAAATCCCTTTGTCTCTGGGCTGTGGCATGTTCAGGTGTTGAATCTATTACTCTTGGGCTGTCTGCACGCAAAGGCGAAACATTTACAGGGTGGACAACCACTTTAGGGAGAGCAGCAGTGACCTTTGGTTCACATCCTCTCTGTATAGCCAATGGTTTCAGGGTTTCAAACACCAACAAATGCTCGGATTCTCCTTGGCTTCCTGGTACCATGCCTGCACTCTGCAAACTGCTTTCAGATAATGCTGTTAGGCTGCTCTGTGAAGAATCTGGGTCCAAGTCAGCTGCACTACCTTCTTCATCACTGTCCCCGCTTTCCTCCACATCAGAATGTGTTGGCAGACCTTTGTCAGACTCTTGGGAGAGGGATCCACTTAAGGAGTCTTTAACCAAACCCAGTTTGATGGCATGTGCATGAGACTTCTTATGCTTGTATAAGTTGCTCTTTGTCTTAAATGAAAAACCACAAGTCACACATGGGTACGGTCTCTCTCCTGTGTGGGACCGAATGTGTTTTAGAAGCACACTTGGCTTGGCACAAGCTCTTTTGCAGTATTCACAGACATACTTCCCTTGCTTTTTTGGCTTTTGATCTTTTGCAGAGATATCAGATACTTGACTTGCGCCAAAGTTGACCACGGTTGTCATCTGAACAGGGTTGAAACCAGGCGTGACGGGGACTTGAATTGAGTTGGGTACTGTGGCTGACAGAGACTGGCATGTTTGAACTACAGGGGGCTGGCTTTGAGGGAAACCACCTGATCCAGATGGAACAGGTGCATGCGTCAAGTTAAGTGAAGGACCCACACTGTAGCTTTTCTGGAACCCTGGTTTGTCCTGCTGACGATTTCCTGACATGTTCACATACTGTTGTGCTGTGTGTTGCCCTGTAGATGCCACACTGCTGTAGAAGTGTTTGGCTGCGTTGAATTGTGGCACAAATGAGGGTTGTGACTGGACATTGAAATTAAGAGCAGGCATAGCCACAGCATAGTCTGAATATGTGACAGGAATGGAAACAGATTTCCCAAGATGTCCTATTGAACTGCTGTTCTTCCTTTCTGTCAATGTATTGAAATCTGGCTCCATAGCCTTGAGCAATACCTCAAGGGGAGCACTTGTGTGAGAGGGAGATGCGTTTTTGTTGCTGCTGTTGCCACACCAGCCTTTTGTCCGCACTGGCCCTGCAGCACAAGGTTCTTCAGCAGAACTTTTGTGGCTGAGAGCCTGTGGCTCTGAGGTTGATGACTCCTTGTGCTCCACTTTTACTGTTCTAGATTCAGATGCCTCCTGTGGTGCATCTTCAGCATCTTGAGGGTCAGGCAATCCATGCAATGGACTGCTAGAAAAAGAAGAAGAGGGTGTGGCTTCCTTGGATGAAGAGATGTTTGGAGAAATGGATTTCTTGGTTTGTGATTGCTTTTTGACAGGAGATTTTGGTATTTTCTTTAGCTGGTTTTGTACCACAACTTTTTTCCTCTTCAGTCCTTTAATGCCCTCAGAGTTTCTGCCAGTACTTTCATTTGTGTCTGTAGGGAAAAAAGAACGAAAGAATGTAATGAACAACCCAAACAACATTCAACAGTACTCTGTCTAATACCTTTTTGAGATTTTTTTCTATGAAAAAATAATCTATGAAATATTCCTTATTTAAATAGACACATCTTTATGACCATCCTGAGGAGAAGGAAAAAAAAACATGAAATCAAAAACTTTGGGTTACACAATTACTTGAAAAGATTTGTAAAGGTTAAAATATTATTCAATTAGGAGACAGTTTTTGAGTTCCCAAAACTTAGAATATATGTCCTTGATTACATTTTATTATAACAGGAATCTTGCAACAACTGGCTTAATTAATTAGACATATTACTGTAATTATATTTTTTATTTTTGACAGTTTTGACTATGCAGTACAGTGCAGAGCAGAGCACAATAACATCTACACCTCAAAACAGACAAAAAAGGATCAGAAAAATCCTTCATACCTAAAAACCAAATTAATCTCTATTAGTGTGCTCTACATAAGATTCTTGATCCAATGTAGCCAACATTTATGTAATCTATCAACACACAAATTGCACAGGCATTTTCCTGTCAATCTTCAAAACAAACACCCATGTGTTATTTTCTACTTTCATTTCCTCCCCCTTTGGCAGAATACCTTTCAACATGCAAAGTTCGTGAGCAAAACAAAATCAACCGTAGACTGCACTTTCCACAACACCTAAACATCAACATAAACTCTACATTTTATAGCACAAATTACCCAAAATTCAGACAAAAAGATATGCAGACAAAACAACAACAACAGTAAAAATCTTGCTATATAGGACCAATCAAAACATACCTAAGCAACGAGTGCTGTTGACGTGTACTGTAGACAAAGAACTTCAATATACAATGGGAAAAAAAAATACAATCCTCTTCTTAGCAAACCCAGTTCAATATAAGCTGCATCAGTGCCTCTGACAGCTAGCACATAGACGAGACTGTTTTGGAATCTAGAAGATCTCCTGAGCTGCTACTGAGGCCCACGCATCATTATGTACAGAACCCACTCTCCGTTTCTCAACCCTCTGTCACCATCCCTCTCTCGCTCTCTCTCTCTTTCCAAACCCTCCCTAACTTGCTCTCCTACATCTCATTCAACACAGCAATTGTGTTAGTTAGGATGAGCCTTACCTTGTTCTATTCTTCTACAAGCTCTCGGTCAGTTGGCAGAGAAAGACAATAAGACATAAGTTGCATGCAGGTGTTTATGTGGATGAATAAGCTTGTGTGAATTCATAAATTCTGTCCCGAGATTGAACATCGCCCAGATACTCTGGGCAACAAGACTTGAGCACCTAAGTCAACATCTGGCAGAAAACAAATCACTATTAATTTGGAAAAGGAAACCTGCCGTAGAGCATACACAACTGAAAACTTGTTCACAATTACGCACTGATGGGCAGAGTTTACCGCATTTGCTGTGTTTGGATTCCCTGTGGTCTTAAAGTTGTACTGAAGGCTCTTTGTGTGCCTTGCGCCAAGTAGTTACAAAACACGTAACCAAGCCTGAACATCTGTGGCAACCCGGCACTTATTAGGGTTTCCCTTCTTTACTTTGCTTGGCATGGTTGGTGGAGAGAAGTGGTTAGTATTAGAACTACACAGTAATCAATTCCTGGATGCCTTAGGAATTCCCCAGAAATCCAAATAGCCTGTTAGGATTTCACCAACACTTCAATCAATTTTTATTTTCCTTAAGACAACTTCCTTACATGTTTCTAGAGAACGTAGAAAGAGGATATGAGGACATTTGTGAGCTCTGAGCTAATTAACCGCCTTTAACAGATTTAGGATTAACACGGAGATGACTGGTGACATCACTGCCTGTTGTATTTTGAGAATGGGTTTATGTAATATTGAACCAGTTCTGATGTAACCCATCCCAACATGAAAACTAAGACAAATAAGGCCAGGATAAACCTATTAATAACCTAATATTTCAAATGAATACTTTCATGCTACGATGGTAGATGCATATGGTAATTGTATAGTAATATGGTAACAAAGGATTCAATTTAAGAAAAAAAAAATCCATAACAGTATCATGGTACCATGTCTTCACATAAACTAAGACTACAACAGCTTATACACTTCTTTTTTTTTACTTTTTGCTTTTACATAATATATAACACTTTCCCATTCCAGCCTATTATGCAACATCTATGCTGTTTTTCCATGTACGCTGGTGAAGTGCAGATTTGAAATGGCTGCTCCATGTGTTTTCTGTTTAAACCAAAGACATGTTAACTGCCATGGTGTAGAGTGTGGCAGGTTCGTTCACAGCAGAGCTAAATGTGGTGGCCGCAGGTGAAAGCCAACAGAGGTGGTGGAACTTCAGGAAACCCCCAGGACATCCAATGCACCCTCGAAAGCAACACGCTGGCAGCCCAGAGAACCTCAACATAGATGCAGTCCAGTACAAGTAAGATTCTTTGTCCTTTAATCTACAAGTAAAGGGTGTGGCAGAACATTTAAACGCTAAGAAGCCAAATAAAGCTGTGTCTGAAAAAATATTCCAAATTTTGCCCTGGATTCCACACAGAAAAGCATCTTCCTTGGAAACTTAATGAGCAGAGTGATTCAACTGCTGCACAAAGACCCAACAATTCCCCTTTAAAGCAACAGACGTGCTCGTACCACTCTGAGAAAATGAAATAGCTTAGGTACTGGATGTTCTGGTATTGAGGAGAGGGAGGAGAGAAAAGCTTCCTGTGGACATAATTTGAAAAGAACAGTCACAGAAATGTTATTTTATATGATGAATCATACCTTTGTGTCCAACTTTGGGGTCTTTGAGCTCCTTCTGTGCTTCCTCTATTTTATCTGAAACAGAAAAAGAAAGAGATTTCCATTTTAGCCACATGGTTGGATAATTGTAATAAACATAAATTATGGTACAATTCAGGACAAAGTGATGTAACATCAAAGTAAGTCAAATGTACAAATCATTTTTTATCCGGAGTTTTGACCATATCAACCAAAAGTATAATTTTTGGTCAACACTGGAAACAAATAATATCAAGACTTAATTTTGTAACTGGATTACAGGTGTTAGAGGTGGATACTGCTGTATTCCTAAAACAATAATATTATGTAATGTTAAACATGTTGTGTAATATAATATAATATTGGCCTGTATAAAACACTATCATTCCTGTCTATCATCTCACAGGTACAGCAGACATTTAATATTTCATATCATCTTCTCTGTGTGTGGGAGGGATATATGCACACTGAGAATATACCCAATATTAGAATGGAATTACTGATTATTATATAAGACCAACCAGGACAGTGTGTACTGAGTGTGTGTTTGTATGTAGGCATGTACATGTGCTGTAAGGGGAATGAGAAGCAATCATCTCCTTTCACTACCTTAAGTCACACACCAATACACACACAGCCATGGCATACACAAATACAAAAAAAAGCAGAACAGATGTGTGTGGTGTGTTTCGACCACAAAACCCCATTACAAAGCATGAGCAAACGCTAGTTTGCTTTGAAAACAATGCCTCACTGTGACGCGAGAACCGGAGCAGTTTGGGAAAGAATCCTTGCTTGCTGTTTGGCCACTAAGAGACTCCCAGACACTGCTTGGATCACTGTAATGGGAATGATACTTTTCGCTGCATGGGGAACAGGGTGGAGTTGTGAGGGGGTGCCCAGTGACCAAGGTCGCAGCATGTTATGTCATGATGAGTGTGCTGAAGGCACACCCTTGATTAACTCCCCCACCCCTCTCTTTCTCTCTATGCAAGCTCAATCTGTTATATAACCCAATCTTAGCGAATCTTTTCCTTCAACCCACATCCAGCATCACTTACCACACAAAGTCATTGGTGAAAACATAGATTTCTGACAGCTAACTGTTACCGTATGCAAGTATGCATGCAAGTATAATTCAGGGGGAAAACAATCTCTGTTTGACAAAAGACTTCAATCTTAACAAATAGCTGTACAATTGGAATTTGTGCAATACAAAATTTACAAAAATGGAGAAAGTTTTGATGAATCTAGAAACAATGAGTCATCCTTGTTATGCAGTACATTTTCATGAATGAATATATATATATATATATATATATATATATATATATATATATATATATATATATATATATATATATATATATATATATATATATATATATATGATTAAACAGTGTTTTAAGATGGAAATCATATCATTCAGTTTCTTGTATCACAGTCTCAAACAACATATTTTCTAGAAACGCTTTCTTAAATTAAAACACAAGCATATTCATTTAGGAAAAGTTGCAGAGCTGAAAATGTCAAGCAGAATTACACTGCAAAATCCGCCACTGGAGGTGAAAAGAAAAACCCCCAGAAAAAATCCCAGAAAAAGATAGAGAAACTTTAAAGGGATAGTTCACCCAAAAATGAAAATTATCCCATGATTTACTCACCCTCAAGCCATCCTAGATGACATTCTTCTTTCAGACGAATACAATCAGAGTTACATTAAAAAATATCCTGACACTTCTAAGCTTTATAATGGCAGTGAATAGCAGCCCAAAATTTGAAGCTCAAAAAAGTGCATCCATCCATTATAAAAATAATCCACATGGCTCCGGGTGGTTAATAAATGTCTTCTGAACAATGGGTTTGTGTAAGAAAAATATCCATATTCAAAACGTTATAAAGTAAAATACAGCTTCCTCCAGACTGCCTTCTGTATTCAGCGGTCATCGTTGCGCCAGTTACGCTTTATTTGTAAGTTGAATACGGTCCGCCAGAAGCTAGATATTTTACTTTATAATGTTTTAAATATGGATATTTTTCCTACACAAACCCATCAATTCGCTTCAGAAGGCCTTTATTAACCCCCGGAGCCGTGTGAAGCACTTTTATAATGGATGGATGCACTTTTTTGAGCTTAAAATTTTGGGCTCCCATTCACTGCCATTATAAAGCTTGGAAGAGCCAGGACATTTTTTTTAAATAACTCTGATTGTATTTGTCTAAAAGAAGAATGTATAAACACCTATGATGATTTGAGGGTGAGTAAATCATGGGGTAATTTTCATTTTTGGGTGAACTAACCCTTTAACAGCAACAGTTTAAACAAAAAACACTAAGTATTACCAAGGTCAGCATGATCGGGGTGTTCGTGAGAGCCTGAACTTGCTCCTTATCTCTGGAGGGCTCATCTAATCCCTAAGAATGGAAACTCCTCTCATTCCCACTATAGTCTCTTCCATTGCATCACATCACTGTTCACTTATTCTCGTAACACTTAACCACCTCGAGCAGCACTGCATCACAGTCATCACCAATTATAACACCATCACAGTCTGCACCTTCATCTGGGGGATTTCTGGGTGCTGAGTCACCACAGACGTTGAACCGCTTGGTCTAACCACTAGTTCAGATCTATACAACCCTCATCCGTTTGGAGCAATCAATGGAGCATATGGAAACCAGTGTCTGAGGGATCAGATAACAACTGTTACTTAAATGCACCGCAAATAGGACCCCTAGTCCACCCAACCCTCTCCCCGAATTCCTAGGGTTCGAGAACTACACCGAGGCCTGTGAACGAGAAATCCAAATCTGAATATTTTGGTTGAAGCAAAAGAGAGTGGTTGCAGGTGCCGTTTCCTCAACTGTGGACTGAGCGAATGCAAAGCGGCCTCAAACACAAGAGCACTGTTGAGAAGAGTGACTTCTTTGCATACTTTAGGAAAATCATTGCCAGAGATAATTGTGCTTGGTTTCAACTGCTACATGAGATTAACACCGTGTCCTAACCAGGAAAAGTGTCCAGTGACAAGTAACTTGTCTGCCCACACTGAAAAAGCAAATGCTGCATGACACAACACAATCACAACCAATAAGAAAAAAAGATTGCAAAAATTATACATTGGCTTGGGGCCGTACCCTTAAAGGGTCATTGTACCTTATCTAACCTTTCAAAGAGACTTATATTAGTACCTTAGAGTAGTACTATATACCCTTGAAAGGCACAAATTAAAATTCTGATATGTCATCGTCCCAAAACTCATAAGACTTTTATTAATCTTCAAAACACAAATGAAAGTATTTTTAATTAAACCTGAGAGTTTTCCGTCACTCTATTGAAAGTCTAGGTAAACACTTAAAAGATCTAAAAAGGTTATAAGATTCCACATGAATTGAGCAGTTTAATCCAAATCTTGTGAAGAGATACAATTTCTTTACATGATGATCAGATTTATTTTAGGCTTTTATTCTACAATGTACCTTTTGGTGGTACAAAGTTGTCCCTTTAAGGGCACTACCCCAAAGATGAGCCGTTGTGGCAGAACCTGATTTCACCATTTACAACATGTTCCTGGATCAATGTGTTTGTTCATCCTGGAACAACATTCAAACCAACCAATCAGATTTGAGGGACAAGTTCACAGTTTATGTCAAATTTTGGCTTACAACCAGGGTTAGGTGCTTCTACATCATTGTTATTCAGCTATCATTCCCTCTGAATTTAGGGATAACCTATGGTTAGGTTTAGGGGATAGGATTAGGAATGAAATTTCAGATAGAAATGTTGGTCCAGGATCAACAAAATATGTCGTCTTACTTGGCAAAATCACTGTTACAGAGCTGTTTTTGCACATTTTGTTCTGAAACTGTAGGACACAGTGCTAGAATCGGACAAAAATGTTTCAGATGTAGGCCTCTATATTTGTGATTCGAGTTTCAAAAGTCATGTTTTCACCTACATCACAAATACACGGTCTGATGACCTGACAGGAAAGGAACCTCATGACAAAATTAAGAGTGAAAGAAGAACAGAAACACTCAGAAAGTTGCTAGTCATGAACACAATGCAAAGAATCTCCTCTAGAGATTTTCTCTTCCTCTTTTTCCTCTATGATGGTGTTTTGTAATGAGTCTGTAGATATGGTGGATCTACTGTAATGTTTTGAGATGAACTCCTTGAACTGTAGACCAATTGCTATTGCTATTAAATGGCATGGAGATCGACTGCTATTCATTGCAGTTGACATATGGAACAAACAGCAGTAGATGGGCCGCGGTTGGTCCTCTCTCTCAATCCTTCTCCAAATCTCTCCGTCCTCTCCCACACACATTCTTTCCCCCAAAACACACGATTTTCCTTCTAAAACAGCGACCACACCAACTCTAAACCTCAGATTCGGTGGAACACTTAGCAAGGGGATTTGGAAAACAGAATTGCTGCACAAAGGTGCCAAATGAGGACAATAATACAGGCTGAAATTTCCCCTGGTTAATGCTGCCATGACAACCAGGAATTCTGAAGCGGCTTTCTTCTTTGAAGAAACACGCACTGGTCATCTTGACTGGTCCAGGAGACTTCATTAGATGCTAGCGTATGTGCGCTAACGGCATAGAGGCTAATGGAAATTTAATGTGATCAGAGATCTGGATTTAATGGCCGTGGCAGTATGAGCAGCATGTGGGTATAAATATCACATGAGTGGGTGGTGCTTATTCACAAACAAATTTTAAATGAGAGCTGGGCTGAGTGTACCTGTCCTAAAGAGTTGGGTCATTAGAAAAATAGTCTCAGCCTCAGACAGCCTGAAAGCCATCTGATGCATATCGCACACAGAAATGGCTTCCAATCTAACTGGGTGGCTTTAAGTCAAATACATTTTTGAATTATTTCTTCAGTCGATCTCCGGGTCGGGCGGTAGCACTTTTAGCATAGCTTAGCATAGATCATTGAACCTGATTAGACCGTTAGCATCTCGCTCAAAAATGACCAAAGACTAGGGCTGGGCGATAAAACGATAACGATATGTATCGCGATAGAGACGTAATTGATATCAATAAAAAATGCGTTCGATAAAACGTTTGATCATTTTTTTTTTCTTTGTTGGAAGAAACCAGAGGTTGCGAAGCAAGTTTGGTTGCATGAACAAAGGCACTCGCTCTCTGGTAACCAAGCAACGTAGAGAGTGACAGGCTAACAGCCAATCAGGTAACTGTATCAGGTTTGGTTGTGCCATATCGTTGTCTCGTGTTGGATTCATTCTTCAGTAAACAGAACCGGCGTGGAGTGATAAGTGGAAAATGAGTGCCGCAGCGAGCGAGGAAATTGTTAATAAAACAGGAAAACAAGTCAGCTTGCCAGTATGGCAGTTTTTTGTATTTTATAAGTCTGACAGTCGTCCCCACCAAAACTGGTCAGCGCGAGCCTCCGCTGACAGCACGCACGCCTCGTCCATTTGTGCTATCCTTGACTTTGTCTGAATCCGAAATCGCCCCCTAAACCCTCAATCACTATTCCCTACGTTAGTCCAATTATACAGTTCACTTGAAGGAGTGAATGAAAACAAGTGAGCGAATTCGGACAGGCGTTGTGTGTACATCGGCTGTACACTTGTTATTGCGTGCAAAGTGGGATAGAATGAGTGCACTCAATAACGTCCACTATGGTTTTGGACACCACAACAAATGGCTGTCCCTTCAAATAGTGCCTATTTAAGGGCATAGGGGGCGATTTCGGATTCAGCCTTTGAAACTACATGGAGAGGTACTCTGAATCAATGTCTTATGACAAAGCATCTAAACGGTAACAGTTACAAAGAAATAACGGAGGCACTGCACCTTAATGTTAAGAGAAAATTGTTAAGTGTTCATTGTGATTTTAGACTTGTGTTTATATTTGAATTATTTGAGTGTTTTCCATGGTTGTGTTGACATTTCTGCCTTTATAACTGAGGGGATTATAATCAGAGGAAAGTTATGTTTAAAATAAAAATGTTTAATTGTAAAATATCTTTCTCCTGATCCTAATTTTAAATGGGTCATAAAACAAATCAATAATTATCGATATCGACTGACATTAATGATGCACTGATCATGATTTTACATGGTCGATTCAGATTTTTTTCAAGCAAACTGGCCGATTCCGATACCGATTTCCGATTACTATTTTTTTACACAATAAACGAATGAAAGTATACATGAACAAGATGTTTATTTGGTATTTAACAGGCCAAATTGGTCAATGAAAACAAGTCCGCAATCTGAAATCAACGGGAAATTGAATTAGGTTGAACTTATGTGAAATTAAAGGCAACTGCATATTCTGCAATCCAAACAAAGATGTTACTTAAATCAGCATTTGTTTTTAAATTCAGTTTAAAGAAAAAAAGTCTTTACCAGTGAAATTAAATAATAAAACCAACGTATATAATTGTACCAAAATGTTAAATCAAATAATGTTTAGTGCAACGAAAAAAACTAAGATGCTACAGCAGGTGCTTTTTAAATCAAATTAAGTCAATGTAATTTTAAGGTAAAATAAAAAAGATCATCCTATACAGACCTGATAGTATTTCATTTCAAAAGTGCATGCATGTTCTTCTTTACAAAAATAAGTATTTCGGCTTTGTCACAAGTTAGTCTGTTTCGTTCTCATCCGATCCAACACGTGAGAAGCTGAGCTGAACAAACGCTCACTATCTACGCAGGGTGCGGAGAGGTAAGCTCGCGCAACTTCAGCGAGCGCAGGAAAGCGGCTCTTCATTCCACGTCTCTTCCCTCAGTTCTCCAGTTTCCGTTTGTAACACACAAGTGCAGGGTTGCCAGGTTTTCACAACAAAACCCGCCCAATTACTCAAAACTAGCCCAAAACAAGCCCAATCTCGTTTCAGGGGAGCATCTCCAGTAAAAATCGCATTTGGGGGGTTAAATATGTGTTTTTTTGGCATGGTTGCCTACTAAAATTCGCATTCCCGGGGCTAAATATCATATAATTGGGGTCACTTCAACCCGCGGACATGAAAAACAGCCCGCGGCAACAGTGTTGAAGTAGCCCAATTCCGCGGGAAAACGAATGTTCGCGCATGATTGCAATATAGGCGTATGTGCACGCGGGCGCACTTCCGGAAAAATCGGCAGAAAAATACAAAGAAAACCGTCCGGTTGCCGATCGCGCGCTAGAAGCGAAAACCGTCCGGTTCCAATTGTTGTCCGGTCAACCGGTGCATCCCTAACGGATATGAAACACTTATATTGTGATACAGTTTTCAGCCATATCGCCCAGCCCTACCAAAGACTGAACATTTTTCCTATTTAAAACTTGACTCTTGAAAACTTGACGCCTAAAATTATGAGATCATATTTGAAATATCGATATGGCAGTTTTTCCTTATGGTATCGATGTCAAAATTGAGGCCAGTGAAAATGCTGAGTGGCTGGTAACTTTGAAAAACCACAGCCATAGCGGGTGCGGTGAGCAAAAAACGTATGTCAAGCCATGTGTATGTGTTGATGTATATGAATATATAAAGTAAGAATAAAATCCCTACTGCTAAGCACTGTATTTGCGGAACAATCGATAATAAATCTAAAACATTTTATCTAATCTACAATGACAAAACAGACTGAACAGTACGTAGCATGTAAATCATCAGAGGCTGGCTGTGTAACACCGCTGTTAGTTTTCCACACCACGTGTTTTGACAAATAACAGAGTGGGTGTCAAAAGGTTAAAGTCATTTGCCTGATAGTGTTGGACTTGTTATGGCATACAGAAGTTGAGTGCCCGCAAACCAGCCGGGCTCACACACACAAACACACACTAAAGAAAAAAACAGCACACACTGCCTAAATCTATTATCAAGAGTGGATCACTAAATCAGAACGACTTGTCCGCGCACTTAACGGAGCATTTGTGCGTCTGTCCCAGATGTGATCAAATCAGACAACATCTCTGCTGCCTGTCAATCTCTGGGAATCACGTGACTAAAGCATCTTATGCAACCTATGTGTCCTGTCATGCATGAAGTAACAGCCCCAACGTTCGACAACAACAGAAAGAACAAAAGAAACGCCATTCAGGAGGAAATATCTGCAAAAAAAAAAGGGAACTAGAGCACTTCCTTTGCATGCGTCTTATCTGGCGCCTTTGCACACACACACACACACACACACACGCTTAATTAGAAACTAATATCCGAGCATGCAAGTACTTGACAGACACACTTCCATGGAATTCACTCCAGGATTCCCCCGAATCCAGCACTGCTGTTCCCAATCCCACGCGGTTCCGCAGGGAGAGATTGAGCCAGAAACCTCAGTTGATTGCTCAAGGATTTCCACAAACAACCGCACTGGATCAGTTTTACGATTTACACACTTATATTTTGCTGCAGGACTGAAATAACATCCGCCTAAAACATGTGTTATCAATTTGTCATGTCAAATCTGCTTGTTTTGAAATTGCACTGGGAAAAGCCTTTTGATTGCATGTACAGTAACCTTTTGCTCTCTGACCTTGCAGCATTTAAAAGTGTCATATCACATTTGTTAAATGTGTTTTCCCCCCTCAGTAAGATTAATAGGCCCTTTTCACATTTCCGGGTTTGAATGAGAGAATACATTAAATATTTTTTGTGTGCCCATTTGCTCAAATAGCAAAAGAAAAACGCCACAATAGTGATTTCACAACTTTCAAAAAGAGGGAAAAAATAGAGTGAGATTGATAAAGGCAGTCAAAAGAGAGAAATATGGACATTTTTACCATCCCTCCCATAAGCACTGTATTAGAAACACCCTCACAGCAGTGCTAACTTGTTTTGTAATTTGATGCAAAAGTAATAAAATACAAAGTATTAGTGTTATAAATGTACATATATATGAAGAAAAAAAAAACGTTGCAGGTTTCACGATATTGATGACCGTTAAAACACGTCATCACAGTCTGTGAAAAGGGTTTGTACTTTTATTCAGCAAAGACACATGATCATGTCATGTTATAAAATATACTGTTATTTTGAACTTTCTATTCATCAAAGAATCCTGAAAAATGCATCAGGGTTTCCACAATTTAATATGAAGCAGCACAACTGGTTTCAACACTGATAACAATATGAGTGTTTCATGAGCTACAAATCATCATATTAGAATGATTTCTGAAGGATCATGTGACACTGAAGACTGGAGTAATGATGCTGAAAATTCAGCTTTGGTCACATGAATAAATTACATTTTTACAATGTATTCAAATAGAAAACCGTTCATTTTAAAGGTGGGGTAAGTGTTATTTCACAAATGCTTTAGAAATGTGACTCGGGCCGAGTGCCATAACAAACTTGTAGCCAATCAGCATTATAGGGGGTGCATGTCCCCTATAGGTGCGCAGTATAAATAGGGGCGCGTGTCTACTAATGACGGGGAGAAGAGAGCGCTCAGTGCACATCATTATTCCAAAGACACGACACAAGACGGACATTAGCCGAGCGACGACAGGAAAATGTCTGTGGAAGAAAAGAAAGCTTACGATCAGGCAAGCAGTATCAGCTTTCCAGCGCTGGAGAGAACTCAAGGAGTGAAGGCCGAGGTTGCTTTATTTCTTCTCGATACGCGAGTAACACTGATTTTGTTTTGTTTCACAGAACTAATATATGCTGGCTTTTGCTTGAATATGCTAGTGTGTCATGTTCGCTTGTTTGTCCATTTGCGATCGTATTGTCGTTCACTTCAGCGATGATAAAGACCCATTCATTTGCACACCGTATAAGCCTGGAGCGTCTCTAAACCTCCTCGCTGTCTCTTTCAAGCGTCAGCTCCCGAAGTGTGTCCGACAAGTAAGATAATATACTTCTAATATATGTTTGTTTCGTCTTTTCGTGATCGATATCCCGCTAATCTTGTCATAATTGTAATATGTTCGTGCTCATGCTATCGAGCTGTTCATGAGAACTGTTCGTGTTTTTGGGATGGAAGGGATGACTTTTTCAATGAACATACGACCTGGATTACCATAGTAACACAGATTCCGCCATAGCCGTTGCCTGGGTTACGTATGTGTGGGGCGGAGCTATCAAAATAGGGGCGTGTTTGTTTTGGTGATTTGAAATATCAACATCAGTTACCAGAAAGCACTTACCCCACCTTTAAATGGCAATAATATTTCACAGTATTACTGTTTTTACTGTATTTTTGATCAAATGAATGCAGCCTTGGTGAGCGGAAGAGACTTCTTTCAAAAACATTAACAAATCTTAACTAGGGATGCCACGAAATGAAAATTCTTGGCGAAGCAGAATAATAATAAAACACTTGGCCAAAGGCCGAAGCCCGATTTTTTCCATTTATTTTGCAAATTTTTTCACCATAGCATAAATGAGCTTTTTTACTATTTTGTCTTGCTTTTAAAATAAATTAAAATTTTTTTTTTACAAAACTACAATTTGAAAATATTTATTTAACACTGAACATTTTTAGCATTCCAGCAGACATACAAACAAAGCATAATGTTTGTTCATGAGAGGTTTTGCAAGCCTGTATAACTCAGCACTGAATAAAAACTCTAGCGGTTAGAGCAGTGAGTGGAGTCTGACTAACTTAAAACATATTGGCCATTTCGTACAAGAGATCAACAACTATGTCACCGCTGCAGAAACCCATAAATGGATACATTTGACGTTCTACAGACACAAATATGCACTGGAGCATTTGCCAATATATTATTACAGTATCAACTGAGGGTGCTCTTGCTTGCATTTGAGGGTGCTTAGACAATTCAGCAGAACAGTGTCTGCAAACGGACATTTCTGCGTCTTTCTCGGACACTTTAAAGCCTTGTTTATACTCGCCGCGTTCGCACGAGCGCGAGGGTGCACGCGGCAAAAAAGACGTCATTGCAGAGTGCCAAACGGACGAGGCACCAAACACCAAAAGTATAATTTTTGCTATTTTAGGCCAAACATTCGGTGCATCCCTAATTTTAACGACCACAAACTTTTGATCATGTATAATGTTAGACCATTCTTACATTTTACCTTACCGTGACTAGATGGGCCGTTTCTAAACACTGAAATGTAAATGCTCTTTTTTGACTGGCAAGACACTTTTGAGTTCTGAAAGTTTTCATAGTACATCAAACGCTGATATTTATAAAGAATTTTCGAGGGAAAATTTGGTTTCTTATGAAATGACCACGTGAAGGTAAAGTTTTGCGGCAGCGGTGTGACCAGAGAACACGAGGAACCCTGAGGGACGATACGCAACACCGTTTATACTGTGGAAAATGTGTATAGACCATCCTCTTCTAGGGAAAAGACCATCACAGCAGTTCACAGGGTTCCCTTACAGGAAACTCAGATGAGCCTGAAGCCACCAATCAGCATGCAGGAGTCAAACAAGGGAGCTGCTTACCAGAAGCAGAGTCAGTAACCTTCCCCTCCTCATTACTGTCAGAGCCCACACACACACCCCAACACAAATAAACAGAAACACACACACATACGGCATCTCAGACTGCATTACACAACACTCAATCTTCATTGGCTGCATCATCATTTGCCGTTCAAACTTCCCTTTTCCTTACTCCTGAAATGAGTCTCCTTCTCTAATTCCCTTGCTCCCCTGTCGAGAGGAAAGAAGAGACAAGCGAGACATTGAGTAAGTTCTGCAGTGCTCGGAATGGTTTCATCTCCACAAAACCCTCAAACAGCACAAGCAAACATCTCCTGAATACTGGAAGTTTTGAAGGGTTCTGAGGCGGCTCCAGAAACTCCCTTCAGGATTCATCTTTCTAGGTGTTTGTTGGCTGAGAACAGCAGCACTTTTTGGGAACGTCTGGAGTGTTTGCGTCAGATGTTTCTGGAGTCAGTGGCAGAGAACGGAGCGTTGCTGATAAGGCGCACTACTGCGAGCCCAAGGCCGCTCTTAATAATGCATGAAAATAAAAAGACGGCTGGAATCACAAAGAATGAGAGTGACGGGAAGAGAAGCTGCTTCAAATGCAGAGCTGTACATGAGCTTCCTACATTCCCTCAACCTTATAAATCAATGAATATGGAGTTGAAAAGGGCTGAGTACAAGTTGAGGTTATCACAGTCAATAAAAATCACGCTTATAATGGAAGTCTACGGGATAAGGAGAGTTTCAAAATCAGATGCACAACTGTAAAAATGTTTGGGGTCAGAAATGAGTACCTTTATTAATCAAAGATGCATTCAATTCAGTGACAGTACATTTAAATTAATTTAATTAATACATTTAATTTTTCAAATAAATTTTCTATGCATCAAAGAATCCTGAAAAAATCCTCGTGGTTTCTACAAAAACAGTAAGCAGCACAACTGTTTTCAACATTGATAATAATCATAAATGTTCCTTGAGCAGCAAATCAGCACATTAGAATGATTTCTGCAGGAGCATGTGACACTGAAGACTTTGTATCACAGGAATAAATTACATTTTACAATAAATTCAAATAGAAATCAGTTATTTTAAGCTGCAATAATATTTCACAATATTACTGTTTTTTTTTATCAAAATGAATGCAGCCTTGGAGAGCATGGGCGTCGGAACTATTGTATGTGTATGTGTATTTGTTTGTTTATAAACGGTTGTCTTTCAAATTCCCTCTGCACACAATAGGATAGCGCTACAACCAACCAGAGCAACGAAGAAGGTGAAGCGGAGCTGGGACAAGACCCACCCACATTTTAAGAACAATGATATTGGACCCACTCACTTTCATCGTCTCTAATTCAGCACGTCTGTTTACCTCCCCCTAACCGATAAACACTTATTATTAAACACGTTAGACACGTTATTTTCACTTTTCTAATATTTTCTTAATTTTTATTTAAAATAAAAGCCTTTCCAATTTGATATGTGATCGGAAAAGGGAGTACAGCGAGTTCAGCAAAAGGCGGATTAGAACCTCGGGTCAATTTGCGTCAAAACTTGATGCCTTACCTAGCGGATCATGTGATTTAATCTGTCCAGAGACACGTTAGCACAGAGCGGATCATGTGATCGAGTCGGTCCAGAGACACGACAGCACAGAGCGGATCATGTGATCCGAGTCGGTCCAGTGACACGACAGCACAGAGTGGATCATGTGATCGAGTCGGTCCAGAGACACGACAGCACAGAGCGGGTCATGTGATCCGAGTCGGTCCAGTGACACGACAGCACAGAGCGGATCATGTGATCGAGTCGGTCCAGAGACACGACAGCACAGAGCGGATCATGTGATCGAGTCGGACCAGAGACACGATAGCACAGAGCGGATCATGTGATCGAGTCGGTCCAGTGACACGACAGCAGAGCGGATCATGTGATCGAGTCGGTCCAGAGACACGACAGCACAGAGCGGATCATGTGATCGAGTCGGTCCAGAGACACGACAGCACAGAGCGGATCATGTGATCGAGTCGGTCCAGAGACACGACAGCACAGAGCGGATCATGTGATCGAGTCGGTCCAGAGACACGACAGCACAGAGCGGATCATGTGATCGAGTCGGTCCAGAGACACAAGAGCACAGAGGGGATCATGTGATCCGAGTCGGTCCAGTGACACGACAGCAGAGCGGATCATGTGATCGAGTCGGTACAGTGACACGACAGCAGAGCGGATCATGTGATCGAGTCGGTCCAGTGACACGACAGCACAGAGCGGGTCATGTGATCGAGTCGGTCCAGAGACACGATAGCACAGAGCGGATCATGTGATCGAGTCGGTCCAGTGACACGACAGCACAGAGCAGATCATGTGATCGAGTCGGTCCAGTGACACGACAGCAGAGCGGATCATGTGATCGAGTCGGTACAGTGACACGACAGCACAGAGCGGGTCATGTGATCGAGTCGGTCCAGAGACACGACAGCACAGAGCGGATCATGTGATCGAGTCGGTCCAGAGACACGACAGCACAGAGCGGATCATGTGATCGAGTCGGTCCAGAGACACGACAGCACAGAGCGGATCATGTGATCGAGTCGGTCCAGAGACACGACAGCACAGAGCGGATCATGTGATCGAGTCGGACCAGAGACACAAGAGCACAGAGGGGATCATGTGATCGAGTCGGACCAGAGACACAAGAGCACAGAGCGGATCATGTGACCAGAAAATGTCTCGGGCCCGTTTGAATTCTGCACAGAATGACATTTTAAAGCGATATGGAGGAGAAACGGTTAGAGATTAGGAGGAAAGTACAGTTTTACCGAGCTCAACGGCTCTGGCCGAGCTGTGATATAAACTAAACGCTATTGGCCATTTTAAAAAAGGAACTGCTCGATATGTCCCGCCCTGCTTTCCTGTTTCAGTGGAAAGGACAAACACATTGAATAATTATGCGCGTTTCAAGGCACTTCAGTGGGCCTTTAACTCCTGTGGTTACTTTCAACAGTGTGTATTTGCTTATTTCAGTGCAATGCACCATGGACCATAAGAGCATTACTGTAAACACGATTTCTTCATTGCTTTCAACTGAAGTGCTAGAAATTATTTTCTTTGGTCATATGCCACAGATCCTGCACAGCTTAAGCTGCATTTAGTCTTCGATTCGGTTGAGAAATAAGTACCACTGTGTGCAATAGTGGCAGCACTTCTTCAGATGCAAAATGAGATGAATCTACTCTCCTGAGATTTCACACCACACTTCTGGATCATGACCTCCATGTCCCACACACACACGCCACACGCATCTGTTACTGATATCCTTAGCACTGACATCAGCACTGCACTCGTGTGCATCAATTCACACTTCTTATCCTCAAAGAGTGCTTTCAAATCGGTACCATTTGTTGTCAACTCCTCACACACACACACACACACACGTGTGCCGCGAGACTGCCCCCGCAGGAAGTGGTGGGTGGATGCAGCAGTAGACGGAGCTGATAGTGAAGTTTGCGTGGGCACAGGGGTGAAACATTGATCCAGTGCATCTTCAGGACAAACATACACCTCCTAGACTACAGTTATATTTATATTCCCATAACGCAAACACACAGAGAGACCATGAGACACTTAGCACATCATATTTAACTACATTTTTACATTTTGAAGAAAATATGAATGGTCTTTTCCCTTGCAAGCTCACGGCCACGTTGCTAAGATTTTGCGAATGGGTGATGCTATGTGTTTTTTAGGGTGTTCTCGGTGGTTGTCATGGCGTTGCGATGTGGTTGATGGGGTGTTCTTGATGGTTGTCAGAGCGCTGCTACATGTATGTGTATGTATGTGGTTTTTAGGGTGTTCTGGGTGGCAATGCTGTGTGGTTGCTAGGATGCTCTAGATGGTTGTGAGGGTGTTGCTATGTGGCTGCTAGGGTGTTCTAGATGGTTGTGAGGGTGTTGCTATGTGGCTGCTAGGGTGTTCTAGATGGTTGTGAGGGTGTTGCTATGTGGCTGCTAGGGTGTTCTAGATGGTTGTGAGGGTGTTGCTATGTGGCTGCTAGGGTGTTCTAGATGGTTGTTAGGGTGTTGCTATGTGGTTTTTAAAGCGTTATGGGTGGTTGTCAGTGTTGCAATGCGGTGGCTGGGTGTTTTAGATGGTTTTTAGGGCATTGCTTTGTGGTTGCTAGGGTGATCTGGATTTTTTTGGAGCGCTGCTAGGTGGATTTTAGGGTGGGTGTCATGTTGCTATGTCGTTGCTAGGATGTTCTGGGTGCCAATGCTGTGTGGTTGCTAGGATGCTCTAGATGGTTGTGAGGGTGTTGCTATATGGCTACTAGGGTGTTCTGGATGGTTGTCATGGCTTTGCAATGTGGTTTTTAGAGTGTTATGGGTGGCAATGCTGTGTGGTTGCTAGGATGCTCTAGATGGTTGTGAGGGTGTTGCTATATGGCTACTAGGGTGTTCTGGATGGTTGTCATGGCTTTGCAATGTGGTTTTTAGAGTGTTATGGGTGGCAATGCTGTGTGGTTGCTAGAGTACTCTAGATGGTTGTCAAGGTGTTGCTATGTGGCTTTTAGAGTGTTCTAGATTATTGTCAGGACGTTGCTATGTCGTTTATATGGTGTTCTGGGTGGTTGTCCGCATTGCTATGTGGTTGCTGGGGTATTCTTGGTTGTCAGAGCACTGCTAGGTGGTTTTGAGGGTGTTCTATGTGGTTGTTTTGGCATTGCTGAGTGTTTGCTAGGATGCTCTATATGGTTGTAAGGTTGTTGCTATGTGGTTGCTAGGGTGTTCTTGATGGTTGTTAGGGTGTTGCTATGTGGTTTTTTAAGTGTTCTGGGTGGCAATGTTGTGTGGTTGCTAGGATTCTATAGATGGTTGTAAGGTTGTTGCTATGTGGTTGCTGGGTGGTGCTCTACATGGTTTTCAGGGCATTGCTATGTGGTTGCTGGAGTGTTCTGAATGTTGTCAGGGCACAGCTACATGGCTATCAGGGTGTTCTGAATGGTTGTCAAGGTGTTGCTATGTGGTTGCTGGGTGGTGCTCTACATGGTTTTCAGGGCATTGCTATGTGGTTGCTGGAGTGTTCTGAATGTTGTCAGGGCACATCTACATGGCTATCAGGGTGTTCTGAATGGTTGTCAAGGTGTTGCTATGCGGTTGCTGGGTGGTGCTCTACATGGTTTTCAGGGCATTGCTATGTGGTTGCTGGAGTGTTCTGAATGTTGTCAGGGCACAGCTACATGGCTATCAGGGTGTTCTGAGTGGTTGTCATAGTGTTACTATGTGGTTGCTGGGTGTTCTACATGGCTGTCATGGTGTTGCAGTTATTGTTATATTGTTATTGTGTCCTAAATGGTTGTTCTGCTGGTTACTAAAGTGTTCTGGATGGTTGTCAGGATGTTTCTAAGCAGTTGCTAGAGTGGTTCTGGGTGGCTAATAAAAGAAAATTGCTGACCGCACACTGAATTCAGTCCAGACTCACATTATAACATTTCACCTTTTTCTTTGTAGATCACCAACTAGGGATAATCAACTGGATTCATTTGATAATTGCACCATGCTGTTTATAAAACACTTTTCTTTTTTGTTTTTCTTTTTTTAGTCTGGAGACTCTGGACCGAATTCAGTGCGGTCAGCAATTTCCTTGTTTGTTTGCAACTACTTTTTAGGCTCTATGCGCACCTGAAGCAAAATGATGGAGCGTAACGATTTGGCTTATAATGGATAAAAGGGATACATTTTGATAAGAGGACAGTTGATTTACTCCTGCAGTTCCTGCTGGGATCTTTCACACTCACTCCCTTCATTAATGACCCTGCGCTCTCTCAATGAACGTTCCCGCCGGAGGTGATTCATCCGTGCCGTCTCTCTCTCACACACACACCTTATTCGCAGACTTAATTATTCATTAACGGCTGATCAACCTGAGACTAACACTTGTTGTATTAAATCATTAATGAACACTAATGCTAAACCGATTTACAAAGGGACCTGAGAGAATCCGCATGGTAGAAGCGCTTCCCGGTGCAGTTCACCTGCACTCGGAGGTGGGAGTCACTTTTACGCATTGCGCATCTTTACAGGCCGATCTTTAAACTCACTCTGTTGTGCTGTGGATTCAATAAGAAAGAGAGATTGAGGATAAACCAAAATGAGCTGCATGTCTCATTTTGATGCTGCAATGTTAACAGCTGTTCTTGCAAAAGAAATCACGCCACTGGAAATGGGAAAGTTCGGCGGTCGAGTATGCGCGAAATAGCATTCTCTTGTTTTTTATTACCTCCCATAAAGAGGAAATGAATCAAACCAAGTGCATTACAAACCTGACACCACATCTCCCAAAACAGAGCACTGCATTTAAATAAAGTGTAGAGGAACAACACTGAACTTCAAGAAATAAAGTGAATAAAAAACAGAATTGTCAAACACAATATTGGACAATCCACAATACATGTACAAAGCATTCACTGCATTCAAACAGTAACAACTTGTACATTTGCATTAGGAATACTCACCTGAAACCCAGTCAAAAAAAAAAAACAAGTTTGGGTCATTTAAATCGGACTAAAATGATTTAATCACAATCAAATTGTGACAAATAAAATGTTGTTTCATTCGGAAAAATGTCATATTAACAGATGTAAAATGGGTTGATTTCCAATTGAATTTAGATACACCAGGACACAAAACATCCACTACACTACACACTCCGCTACACATACACTCCACATACACTCCAGAGATCAATTGCTGGGTCTCAGAAAGTTTTGAGAATTGAAAAAGACAAATACAAATTCACTATAAAAATAAATAATTACAAACATTTGCTCAAAGGGTGTGATTTTTTTTTTTTTTCACATATTAGATGCAGAAGTTAAAGCTCGAGACTATGAGAATCTGCTTAAAACAGGGAAACACGAGTGTGAACTGACAATGACATGAAGCTTCCCTGACGCTAAAATTAGGTCATTTACCATCAAGTCAAAAATCATAGTGTTTATATTTTAATTAGGCCTTATTTCGATTAAATTTTGAATTACATGTTTTTCTTCATTACATTCCTCAAATTGTAAACAATCTGATACTCAGCCTAGAAAATATGATATTCACCCAAACACACCAAAAGTTAAACGTAATAAGTAAATTAATAACATTTCCCATTCTAATAGTATTCAACAGAGATTAGAGATATATACAAAAACAGAAACTAAAAGGCCTAAATATAACGTTTTGTAATTAAGAACATACCAAAAGAAACACAACCCTAAAAATAGAAATCACAATATTTTCAGAATAAAAAAAAATATAATATTTGCAAACCTGTTTTCTTCAGGCACAGCTGACATGTTTGAATCTGTGACACTTCTCTGAAGTGAGTTTTCATTTCCTCATTGTGTCAGGATAATATATTGCATCCAGAGCGATCTGGAACAGCGTGCAGCTGCGCATGTGTGTGTGTGTGTGTGTGTGTGTGGGGCTGTCTGTTTACAGCCGTCTGTCTGACTGACAGCAGAATAGCTGCTCCCTGTCGCCTCACATAACATCAGATTCTCTTATTGCACTTAACAGTGGACAGTGCACACGCACACACACACACACACACACACACACACACACGTAATGTTTTTTGTACAAACTATATTCTCACCCCTTACACTAACCCTACCCCTAAACCTACCCATCACACAAAACTTTCAAAAAACCTAACTTAGTATTTTTATTAATCCATTTTCCTCAATGTCTGTGATTTCAGGTTTTACTATCCTTGTGGGGATATTTAAAACGCACAATGTAATATAAACCTACACACACACACACACACACACACACACACACACACACACACACACACACACACACACACACACACACACACACACACACACACACACACACACACACACACACACACACACACACACACACACACACACACACACACACACAATCCCCTAACCCTAACCATCACAAAACACTTTCAGCATTTTTACATTTTCAAAAAACATCACTTAGTATGATTTATAAACAGTTTTCCTCATGGGGACTTAAAAATGTCCCCACAAGGACAAGGATTTCTGATATTGCTATGTTTGTGGGGTAAAATAGGGTTTACCTGAACCACACACACACACGCACACGCACACGCACACGCACACGCACACGCACACGCACACGCACACGCACACACACACACACACACACGTCTCCATTCTGCAAAGTTTCTATTTCTCCTGAAATGTTTTCTGTCTTTCTGACAAAACTATCATCCTACTCCATCATAAAATCCAAAGAAAAAATATAAAGTGATTCTATTTTGCATGTAAAAAATTAAGCATTACGTATTTTTAACAATGTATCATTACAGAAATATGTCTGAAAGTTTTAATTGAGTTTTGAGTTTAGTTTCTAGATTATTTGCAATTAAAAGCATTTGCATAATCATATGACAATTTCAACCGAGATTCTCTTTAGAATTTTTAAGAGTTTTTTTTAATTTTATTTTTATTTTTTATAAATAAGTGTAAATTAAACGCAGGGAAAAATATGATGCAAATCATAGAATTTGGGATAGAAATGTTTTGGGCTTTATTTTCTTTAAACAAATCATAATGTCTATATTTCTTGAATAATTTCATAATTTCTTAGGTTCTGTTCTTGACAGATTTTCTGAAATTCACAAAAGTGTGCATTTCTTCTTCCTCTAAGTGTCTAAGTTAAAGCAACCACACCCTTTACTCCACCAAATAGGAGGCACTTGTGTAAATGTGTGTGCGCCACAGGCATTTCATATACACCCACACACACACACACACATTGGGTTTCCATGTTTTACGGAGACTTAATGATTTTTATTCTGTTCCCTAAACCTACACATCACAGGGAAAAAAAGGGATTTCGGGTATTACCATCTTTTTACCCCATAATGTAGGACCACCTACACACACACACACACACACAGAGCGGAGTCACATGGTGTCCATGTGGAGTGAACGGGGAATCCCTGTCAGGGCAGGCCGAGCCGTTCCTGACCAAACAAACAGATGATGTCATCATCAGTGCTGGAGCTCGGCGTGGGCGATCCTGTTCTATCCTGCCTCACACAATCCCTCCTTTATGAGCGTCCCTCTTAGACTTCTCTTTTGCTTTCTCTTTCTCTCGGGCAGGGTTAACCCTCTAGGCCCTGGGCTGATCCGACAATAAACTCGATTCTGCAGGATAAACTTTAAGGGTAAATCCCACAAAAACAAGTCACACTTCAATCAAAACTAAATAAATAAATAATGTTTGTTTTGAAAAAAAAATAAGCAACATTTTGTTTTCATTGTGACTATATAAAATGTCTTATATTATTCTTTTTGCAAATAATCATATTAAAAATATTTTTTGTATTTACATTGTCATGACAAGTGAGCTCAAAATAGCGTAACACTTTACAATAAGGCATTAGTTGCAATTAGTGCAATAACTAACAATAAGGAATACATCTATTACTGTAAAAAAAAAAAAAAATCTTTTTATGATTTACCACAACATTCTTTCTTTTGTCAGATCATTCATGTGGTTCAGATAACATAACATTTTGAGTTTCTGTGATTAAACCAATCTCAAATTTTGTATTAACTCAAATTTTTAAGTTAACCCAACAAAAAAATTCCATTATATAATATTAACAGAAACAAAGTGTTCTACAACTAGTCTAGAATGCATCTAATGTTAACAAATGAAAACTCATTTTTTAAAAAGTTGTCATTACTGTAATCCATCCAAATATTTATTTGACATTTCAGTTGTTGGTTATTCTCAATACAATTTATTTGCATTTCAGGAAAGGGAATTTGTGGACGAAATGTTAATTGTTATGAAAATAATGTAAAATAGGCTTCATTTTCTTGAAGTAAATATCATTTCTCACTTATGTTTTTTGATTTGGCTCAGACATGTTTTTGACAGAGATTCACTCATGAAAGATTTGAAGAAAGAAGCACAGAAAAGCACTTGGGTCGACAGACACAGCCTCTTTCCTGACCGCTATTCTGCACTGGACAGCACTGCAAAAACTCCCATGATTCTTGGCAAAGGAAATCAGTGTCACTTCCAATCAGCGCTCGGTTTGGAAACGGACACGGCCTAATCTGAGATCTAAATAGCCAGGATAACAAGATTGCCGTTTGTTTGTCATTTGTTTTTGGAAAAAAGAAGCTCTCAGCCCTGAAAAAAAAACAGAAGAACCTTCCAGAAGTTCCACAAAGAACGTTTTACTCTCTAGTTCTAAACACACGTCAATGTTCTAGGGATTTAAAGAACCCAGAAATCAAACACTGATCTGAACATATAATGCAAACATGTTTTAACATATAGCAGCAAAACCTGTCATTTTTACGAGTGCACACATACGTGTATTACACACACACACACACACACACACACACACACACACACACACACACACACACACACACACACACACACACACACACACACACACACACACACACACACACACACACACACACACACACACACACACACAATTACACCAGATCGTTCTCATTTAGACTACATGTGAATAAATGTAAAACGAAGTGTGAAAAAAACAAACATAGTTAGGAAGTCCCCCGTGTTCTACTTTTATAAGTTGCTAATGTTTTTTAATCGGGGGAATTTTGGCTGCTTATCCCCTAGTTAACAAATACTGTAAAACAGTCACAGAGGCGAGTGTTACAGACGATGTAAACCAACGCCCAAAATGTCACCAAAGCAAACCTTGGACCCACTTTATATTAGGTGGCTATGTACTAACATTTAAATTAATCATTTGATACAATGCACTTATTGTGTACATACATGTTTTTACATTGTACTTACATTTTTAAAAATTACCTGCATGTAATTACATCTGTAATTAATTTCTGTAGTTTCATTTATAATTACACTGCTGACCTAACCCTATACTCTTAAAAAAAAAAAATGCTGGGTTAAAAATAACCCAAGTTGGGTTGAAAATGGACTAACCCAGCGCAGCGATTGGGTTGTTTTAACCCAGCGATTGGGTTGTTTTAAGCAAACATTTAACCCATCCGTTGGGTTAGTCCATTTTCAACCCAACTTGGGTTATTTTTAACTCAGCATTTTTTAGAGTGAGCCCTTCAACTTACCCATACCACCACACCTGTCCTGTAACTGAACACAATAAGTACACTTTTTATTTTGTGATGTAAGTACATAGTAGTCAATGCCACCTAATATAAAGTGGGACCCAAACCTTGATAACATATTAAAGGTCCCATTCTTCGTGTTTTTTTGAAGCTTTGATTGTGTTTACAGTGTGCAATATAACGTGTTCATGTTTCGCGTGTAAAAAAACACAGTATTTTTCAAACAATTTACTTATCTGTACACCGCTGTTTTCACTGTCCTAAAAACGGCTGATGAGTTCCTTGTTCTATGAAGTCCCTCCTTCAGAAATACGTAACGAGTTCTGATTGTGCCAGCGGTTCCCGTGTTGTGATTCGACAGCAGCTTAGCGAACGTGGCACGGTTCCTGTGTTGTGATTCGACAGCAGCTTAGCGCACGTGGAAAGGTCACGCCTCTTAACGGGAGATGTATGCGCTTAATGATCTCTACAGCGTCCCTGGGAAAGCCAAACAAAGGTGATTTGACTCCGGGATGAAAATAACAGCGTCTCGACGACATGGCGACAAACACACTCAAACGCAACACTTCCTCTTCTCCACGCGACACTTCCTCTTCTCCACGTGGGACAGCAACAAGACCACGCCCCCTTTTTTCGCATAGTCTTGTGGGCGGAGGTTAGTCTGTTCTACTGTTCTACTGACGTCATTTATGAAGGAAGTACCAGGATGTAGTCCAAGCCAGCTGTTGGCTTTGAAAGGGAACTTCTGTTAAATAAAATATCTCGCTTGGCATTGAACTTTGAGCTTTATAATTTTACAGGTATTATTTATGCTCTAACAGCAACATTACACACTAACTAAAGTTTGAACAATGGGATCACACAGAACGGGACCTTTAAAGCCATGTTTGAAAAAAAGAGTCCATTTCACTGTATTTATGATATTCTGCTCTCTACATATGGCTCAGATCCTATCTTCAAAATGTATGTCTTTTTTTGAAAATCATACATCAAATCGCTTAATAGCAAACTAGCAAGGTCTGCTGAACTTAACAAGGCTTGAAATGAACATACCTGTGCATTAACATACCTGTGTTAGACTCACATTTTGAAAGAGAATCTCTCTCGCTCTCTCTCTCTCTCACTCACTCACTCACTCAAGCTTTGCTAGAAGAGTCTCTTTGCATTTGAATCTGAAACCGATCTGAATGTGACAAAAGGACAGTTTGAATAATAAGAAAAAGAAAAGGCCTCACGCTGGAGACAGAGAACTCTCTTCCATCACCGTTCCCTTTCAGAGGCGCTCTGTGAGAGAACCGCGGAGTTTGTGTCGAATGCAGCTGTCATCGCGACTGTATCGCACCAACACAAAAGCACATTCACTCCCGGCCTTTATACCGCAGAGGTTTATTCATCCATACTTCCAGGCAGCGGAGCAAAGGAATCCAGCCCTCATCAAAAATTAATATTACCGTATGAAAAGGAGAAAAGGGCAATGCTTTCTTTTGAAAGCTGGCGTGCCATTTACGGTAATTACACAACGTCTCGTAGACGAACTGTTTAAGGCTGTGAAGATGCATCAACTGGCTTTCACTGGAGAATCCCTTTCAGCTTCTTTTTATTTACTTTCTGGGATTTTGCTACTTTGTATTGGCAGAAACGGCAGAATGCGAAGAAGACGCGTCACAGGCTGGAATCGAACCCGGGTTGCCCACTTAAAGGTGCAGTGTGTAGTAAAGAAATGCAATGTAACATACATAACTATGTTTTCAGTGGAGTATAAAGTAGGGTTGTGCCTATCATCGTCCATCATGATGGCTGACTGACATCACGATGGAGCGCCACCATCGTGATGCCACGCCCCCCATTACGAGTCTTGTTGTGAGTGCGACGCACACCAAATCCTCTTCTATAGTTAAACTAAAAACTTTGCAGGGATTGTTCTGTAAATTCAACTGAAAATATAACTAATGCATATATTCTATTTGAAATACTGTAGTATTTCTGTATCAGTAAATAATGGTAACCTAAAGAATATAAGTTTAATTTCTCCTCAAAGATGCGTCATATACCGCTCTGTGCGAGATGAAACACGAGCTGTAGACACCTTCTCAAATATCTTCGTTTTCATGTTTTCTCCTGATGTTGCAAAGCAACACTTGTTGTAAAAGTTCTGAAGAGTGAATTTTATCTTCCACAGGGTCAAGACATTTAAGCTATGTTTGATTGTTCACTGCCAGAGAAAACGAAAGTAAAATGGCCTGTGCTCGACTACAACAACTCTTCCTCTTCTCAACATGGCCTTTGTTGAGTGTTCAAGGGGGCAGGGTTTATGAAAATTGTAGGATTAGTGATGTCACTAACCCGTGAATAAGCTCCTTGTAGTCCCTACCAGCCGTTTGTTGTAGTCCTTAAAAAGCGATTTCTTTAAAAGAAAATATCTCCCTTTGCTTTGAACTTTGAGCGTCGTAACTTTGCAGATAATGTTTATGCTCAAACAGCAACATAACACACAGTTAAAAAAGTCAAATCATAATACACCACCCGTTTAAAATGACTTAACATGATAAAAAAAAAAAAGAGTCAGGGGTCTGTAAGAATTAAAAAAAAGAAATTAATACTTTAATTCAACAAGGATGGATCAAAAGTGTGACGTTTACAATGTAACAAGATACCCATTTCAACATTGATAATAATAATAAATGTTTCTCGAGCGGCAAATCAGAATATTGGAATGATTTTTGAAGGATCATGTGAATCAAAATTCAGCTTTGATTACAAGAATGAATTATATTTTAAAATATATTCAAATAAAAATCATCAGTTCTTTTAAATTGTTTCACAATATTACTGTTTACTCACCCTCAAGTTCTTCCAAAGCCTGTATGAATTTTGAAGTTTGAAACAACAACTTGTGAGTAAATCATGACAGAATTTAAATTTTTGGGTGAACTATCCCTTTAAAGGATCGAGGGCAGGATTTCTCTCTGGTGTTATGCAAAGGCATTAAATTAGCCGAACCTCTCATGTAACTCCCCACCTCCTCCCTCTCCAAACCCATTAATTTCTCCCCACAGCGCCTGTCGACAACTACTGCCCGCACTAGCACCGCTAATGTGAAAGAGAATTTGTGACTTCCCCCGCTAAATGGATTTAGCCAAGTCAATATCGGTGGAATTATGACGAGGCAGTCCGAGAGCGCTAAAAAGGCAGGGAACGCCATGTGTTACGGGGCAGCCGAGGGGTTTCAGCATGGGTCATGTTTAGAGAGAACATGCTAATCCCTTCGAGCTCATTAGGAAGGGGCTGCTCATGGAATTCATTCATGGAATTCTCCTAGTGCTCCTGGGTAACCTTGATTTTACTTCTTATGAAATTTCAAAGCATCGCTGTAAGAAAGTATAGAAGGAATCCGAAAAACAGACTAGGTTCAATTTCATGACAGCAGACATAATATCAAATTGGCTTGGCTTGGCTGGTCTTAGTCTTCCAACCAGGTCACGGCTGGTTTAGCAGGCTGGTTGTATGGAGACTAGCTGACAAACCAGTTAAAACCAGCTGGCTCGGTGATACTCTATGATATTGTGCTCTCTAGATTTGACTCTCACGTTCCTTCTACAATGCGAGTCTATTGCGATGTTTTCGTTTTATCAGCTGCCAGGTGAAAAAAAACCATACACAGTCATTTGCTTAGCACAGTTACAGCTCACCTCGCTTCAAAAAGAACACTTGAGTAATAATTTATGTCTGAAGCACAAATGATGCAGAGTTACACAGCAAACTTTATTAAACCCAAGTATGAGTAATAGTACTAGTCATGTTATGGTGTCAATAGTACAGCACACTAATCATCATCGACTTCCCGTGTGTGTGTGTGTGCCTCAGGAGACAGGTGACAGGTGTTTCTCTGCCTCTCTGGGCTCCTCCTGTCTGTTTGTGAATAACAGAGTCCCTCTGGCTGGTTCATCTGAAGTTTAAACTTCCTGTCTTCATACTTACACACTATTGCATCCTCATGCCATCAGTACCTTCATACTGACCTGGATCTACTTCCTGTGACATTGTTCTGGATAAAAACACTTAACTCCGCATGAACATGCTTTGTGGTTGGACTGTATTGTAAAACCACATGACATATTGTGAATTTGTACTCGTATATGGCGCTTAGCAAGTGTTAATATTAGACTCTGGTTATAGAGAACTGTCAGAATAATATCAGCCCAAACATCACACACCCATGCCCGTAGCCAGTTATGAGGTCAACAAGGTCCGGACCTCGGTATTTTTCCGAGGTGTATATATAAAGGTTGTGAAATAATTGCCTAAAATTGTATTATTAAGAATGCAGCTTTAGTGCTGCATGGATATTGCACAGCACCAAGATCATCTCATCTGAGTCGCTCATTGGTCTGCCAACGTTCGTCAACATGCTTGAGATGACCAATCAAATCAAAGTAGGCGGGCTTTATGCTGCAGAGCGCGCATTCCAGCACGACGCGACATCATAAAGTGTGAGATGTAAGTAGCTAAACCAAACATTTAATATTTGACAGCTGTTTTAGAATAGAATGACTGACAAAAATAAATCAGGCAAACTAATAAACTTTGCCATTTTGAATCGAAAATAGGCCATTGACGTACAACCAAACCCAAATGTATTCAGACACCTTTGTGAATTTTCTCACATTATCAGTTTATTCACTATTGTTTAGAAAATGGTTAAAAAATATGACAAGAAGTGTGTCAGAACAAATTCGTCTTGATAAATGAAAGATAGAAATGTATGAAATGGATTACAATCATCCAATCAGCTGTTAAATTTAAGTACACAATTAGATAATACCAATTTAGGTCAACCAATGACTAAGCAATGCTTCATTTTTGTTCGGTCTGTGGTGTAAAAGCTCGTATTAGCAATTAAGCAAAACATGGTCAAGTCAAAGTCTCTGAATAATTTTGGTTCCAAATGTCTATACATTTCACTGGTAGTCAATGTATGAAGAATTTTGGGGTATAATATGTCAAAGTTTATTTTATTTTGCTATCCTCACTTAAATAAATGAACTATAGTGTCCTGCACACACTAGTAAATAATGATATCTGGTGTCTGAATATTTTTTGGTTTGACTATCTAATAGTTATAGTATCTGTCAATGTGAGAGGACAAAAAACATTAAGGAAGCCGGAGGGGAAGAGAGAGGGAAAGATAAGGAGACTGAGAGAAAAAGAAAGAGTGATGGAGACGAGGAGAGAGCAGGTATTGACAAATAATCTACTACCCAATGACTTGGTTTTAAAGCTATTATTTTCCACTTTTTAGGCCTTCAAATGTACCTATGCATGCTGACTACCTCACTTTTTGGACTTTCATTTTTTAAATCCACTGAAAACATTGCACTAATCCTAGTCTTAAGAAAATCGGATCTATTTGAATTAGGACGCAGCCGAAAAACTAAATCTGTGGTGGTAGATTACAGGAAAATATTGTGAGAATATCATTTGATTTCTGTTGGCTCTTTTCGCCGCACAGCAGCGTGTGTGTGTGTGGGTGTGAGAGTGTGTGTATGTCAGGCTGCCTGGCGCTTCAGAGTGTCAGCCAAAGCAACATGACGAGTTACAGACCGTCGGAACAGCCGTGTGTGTGTGTGTGTGTGTTTGTGAGTTGTTTTCTGTGTTTTCCCGCTCCGATTAGAGCCTGGCTGGAGGCAGCATTATGTAATCGAACGCAGCAAAACACACCGGGTGAGACGAGCCATACAGAGAATCTACAAATAACAATTATCCATCTTTCCCTTCATCTTCACCTCTTCCGCAATGCACCTGAATCGCACATCATTTTTCTCTTTTCTGCCTCCACACCTCGCTCGCTCTCGCCTTTTCTTTCTATACGTTCTCCTTCCATCTCTCGGTTTCATTATCATATACTTATACTGTATATGTTGATGTCTAACTTTAAAACAAAAAAGTTACACCAGATAGATTAGATAGTATATAATGTAATACAGGGATTTTCAAACATTATGATGCCAAGGACCCCCAAATACGATGAATCTTTTATGAGGGACCCCCATCCTAACTTCCATCTATTTAAGAAGAAAAAAAATACATTTAAACTGTAAGATAAATTGTGTGCCATTATAAATACAAAATACTGTTTCCAAACTTACAAAAGGGGACTATAGTGAGAAAAACTCACTAGAAAGACACAAAGCAAACATATACAAGTCTGGAAAGTAGCTTATGTATATGGCAAGAAATGAGAGAAACATTTAGAAATGAAACAGAATGTAATTATGTAGAATTGATTAATTTTTGCTTTATATTTTTATTCTCTGAAATAAAATACCCCTGGGGGTCCCCGGACCCCAGTTTGAATTTATTTGCATTTTCATAAACTAGTCAGAAACTACTCGTTTGAATGCAATACGGTTTACTGCACTTAAATGCAACGCTTACTAAGACTATTAGTTGAGCTCTGACACAGCTTACCCCATCTATAGGGCCAAGAGTGTTTGAAAAACTGCAATAATAAAAAATATCAATTAGTCATAGTGAGATATAGTGACAACACTAGCCGACAGGGACATTTCATTTCCATTTGCTCAGACATCTGGTCATCCTTACCGTTGAGTCCTGCATAAACAAATATTACTTTGCTAACTTTGTTCATGCTCAGAGCTCCCGGTCTTTCTCTCTGTCTGCTTGTCTGTCCATTCATCCTTATGATGAAGGTCTCACAGCTTCAGCTGCGGCCCATCACATGCCAACTTCAAAACGAGCTCTCTCACTCAAACAAACACACACACACACACACACGTGGTTGCATGAAACGTCCTGTGACCGCATGTGTTAACAATACTTTCTGCCTGCTAATGGGGGTCATTTGTCTTTCTGGTGTTAATGTAAACCAGAACTCTCGAGCCAGGTCTGTACTGAGTGTTTGCAGCATTACGTCCATCTCTGACTCTGTTACATAACCGTTCATCCATTCTGGGCTGATCCTCTCCACCCAGTCCAGTTATTCGGCCCTCGGGGTGGAGGAGGGGAGATATTGACCCCCGCAGAACCTCAATCGCGACTCCAAAAGGTTATTATAATGGTTCTTTAATAACAGTAAAGAGCATGTAGAGTGTTGTTCTGGCACTGGTCAGTATTAAAGTAGGCCGCCCCTATTAAGACTATTAACCATTAGAGCAGACAGGAGAGACTCATGACCTTGCTGCACTAATCGACCATAAGCTAACCTACAGTAATCCCGACTGACATACGCAAGAAAAACAGAATAAAGAAGTGAAAAATAAAATATGAATACAAACATAAGGTCAGATAAATCGTAACAATTCAAAACTTAAAAAGACACACACAAAGCTAACCAAGTGTAAACACTATCACAGATGACCGATTATGCAACATTTTAGAAACAAAATAAATAAAACTGGTCAAATCATGCAACAATTTAAAAAAGGCAAATGCATGCAACCGAACATGCATGCATGCATAAATAAATAAATGCAACACTTTCATAGAATGCAAACAAAGCTGGCAAAAAAAATATATGTATAATATATTTGCGTGTGTGTGTGTGTGATGGGTAGGTTTAGGGGTAGGGGTAGTGTAGGGGGATAGAATGTACAGTTTGTACAGTATAAAAACCATTACGCCTATGGTATCTCCTTACTTAGATAGCGAAACAAACGTGTGTGTGTGTGTGTGTGTGTTCAAACTGGCCTTGTTATGCAACACAATACAGTTGTAATGCTGGCCAATCAAGCAACAATCAAAAAATACAAATATGACACTAACCTATCAAGTTGTATATATTTTTTTTAAATAATCAAAATACAAATTCAAAGCTTAACAATTATGCAATGATTTCATAAAATGCATTGGAAATCTGTAAACTAATCTGGAAAATTGCAACACGTAATATATATAAATATATTAATACTGTAAAGCTGGTAAATTAGGCAACATTTGAAACAAAATGAAATGGCCTATTTATGAAACAATTTTTTAAAAATACAATTGTAATATTGACCAATTGGGCAACAGTCAAAAAATACAAATATTAAGCTGACCTATCAAAGGATAATTTTCCACAAACAAACAAATAAATGCAAAGCAGACCAATCGCTTTTAAAAACGCAAATATAAAACTGACCAATCATGCAACACTCCAAAAAACACAAACGTTAAGCCGGCCAATCGGGCAACACTTTATACAAAATGTGAACAAACACAAAACTGGTCAATTGTGCAATACTGTCAAAAATACTAATGGCCAATCATGCAAGACTGATGAACAGCCAATCATACAAAACAAACCTAGTCTAGTCAAGACTAGAAGAAAAGGAAGTCAACATGAAGAAGGTAAACATGTTATGATCGTGCACCTTCACACAGAATACCTGAGCAGTGTTGACACAGTGATGGCAGGGCTGCTTCAGTTTTCTGCCTTCCAGTGAAAGCGTGTCTGCATCAGGACAAGCCGGATTTCCCTGAATCGCAGAGGAACGCCGCTGGGGAACACCTGGACCTCCCCTAAGAGTGTGTCCTCTCTCTCAAACACACACCGACCGCATAACCACCTCCGACCACAACAGACAGCGGAGTGACCTCGCCTAGAAACTCTCTCTTTCTGTTTCTTTCGCTTTCGACTGAAAAGCCGGCTGGGTGTTGATAGCTCACTCACTCGCTCGCTCGCTCGTGTAAAAGCTACCGTTTACCAACCCTCCCTCGTTCCCTCCTTCCCTGTATCTCGTGTCTCCTCCTCCTCTGCTCTTTTTTTTCCCCAACTACTTTTTTCAGTGTTTTTAATCCCTGCGCTAAATCAGGGAAAGCCCTGACTACCGCCACGCTGACTTCCTCTCTCAGCGAATAAGAGAGAGAGAGAGAGAGACAGACACAAAGCAGGACGGAGGGTCTATAAAAAGCTGGCTGCCTAATTCCTTCGGCTGAACGCTTGGAGCCACGCACACAGTGGTGGAAGCCGAGAGTTTGTCAGCATCAGATTATCTTCTAACCCACTTGCGGAGAGTCGCCACCCACGGAACCGCCACACACTCCTATTAATACATGAGTCGGGCCCACACACTACAAAACGGCACAGCCACCCACGCAAAAACATAAACATGCTCAGAGATAACACACAGACAAACAGAGCCCAGCACACACACAGAAAACACTCAAACCTGCCGGGCCAATTATAGTAATTAGCCCATGTTTGGGGATTTACAGTCAGATTTTCACTACGGCATTTTGCGATTACGACAAAAATAATAGATGAATCGGCGGATACTTCAAAACTTACAACATTTGGAGATTATTTTGAGGCAGATTATTAAATTGTCCCCCGATGTCAGATGAGATATCCAAGAGTTTGACATTATCAACAAACAGTTGGCAAACATTTTGAAATGTATATTAATACATTTATAAAACACTCAACATCAGTTGATAACCACATAATCATATAGTGTAATCAAGATTTACACTATATTACGATACTGAAATATGCCGCTTATGGTAAATCACAACATTGAGACATCCAGCATTTTGATTTTAATCGGCTGATAACCAAATAATCAGATGATATTCGGAGATTTATAATGATTTAGACTACATTACCATATCGAGATCACAGTATTAAATCACAAATTTTAGAGGCGATTAGCTATTTGCCATTTAGCTGATATCAGAAACCACAAAACACTGAGATATACATTCAGATTTAGGCTACATTATGACATTAGAAATATACAACATAGGCTGTATTTTGTAATTTGCTGAATAATGTTCATATTTGCATAATGCTTTTAGATCATCAACATCAGCCGATAACCAAATAATCAGAAGATATTCTGAGATGTATATGCAGATTTACACTACATTACGGTATTGAGTTTACGATATTACAATATTTAAAGATTACCAACATTAGACAATGTGTATAATTCAGCTGATAGCAACCGCAAAACATTGAAATGTACCTTCAGATTTACATTATGGCATTTTTAATGATCAACATAAGCTTTTAAATGAATAATTGGCCAAATAACATTCATATTTACATAATGTTTTTAGATCCTCAACATTACGGTACATTGACACATCTTGAGATTATCGACAAAAAACGTAAACTGATATTTGCAGATTAATAAACGTTCAATATGTATTATGTAAAACAAGCATACGTGTAGGCGTGTACTGTGTACAGCTTATTTGCTAATATTACATTTAAAAAATGTATTTAAAAAAAATGCTACATATCCGCATTGAGCAATGCAAAACTAAAATCATCAACCACAAATCTTCTCCACAAGAGCCTCGATATAGCGGAAAAACAACTAAAAGTAAAACATGACCAGTCACGATCATGACATGCTCCTCTCATCTGCTGTGGTAAACTCTTTACGGTCTATGGGTAGGCTAAACTGCGCTCACACACACACATATAGACAGCGGACCACTGTCCCACACCTGTGCACGCTAGATCGAACACACCGGAAGGCGTGCAAACACACACAAACACACGCTTACCTACACAGCTGTCTGTGAATCTCTGGTTAACACCTGCTAGAGCTTCGTGTTATGGGTGGATGAGTTCTGTTCTCACACTCGCACAGACACACACACACACGGATAGAGAGTTAGTCATCGTACACCTAGACTTACACACACTTATAGACCTCAGGCGCAGTTTAGTCAGAGCCCAGCGGTTCTCACGCTCAGAGCACACACACACACACACACACACACACACATACACACACACACACACACACACACACACACACACACACACACACACACACACACACACACACACACACACACACACACACTTATTTCTATAAACAGGCCCTCACACATTCACAATCACAAACAGACCCATATACAATTAATAACCTAAAACACCGACTGAAAATTCGAAATAAACCAAATCAAAGTTTGGAATGTTTGCAATAGTATCCTACCATAAACTCAAAAATTAAGGTTCTTTATTGGTACCCACACAGTGAAAAAAACATGATCAATAAGTTATGACAACATGTTTTAACATTGCTTTAACTCAACTTTTTTATATTTTATAAGTGATTCAACATGAATCGCATTTTTGAGGGCCTAAACATGCTCGAAAAACTCATGAAACTTTGCACACGCATCAGAAGTGGCGAAAATGTACATCTTAAATGGGTTTCAGAGTTAGGCGTGGCAAAATGGCTTGATGGCGACACCTACCAAATTTCAACGAAGCACCCCTCCCGCTACGTTTCACGTACAGGTATGAAATTCAGTACAAACATGTGAAATTTGCAAAATCTGAACATCAACAGGAAATCAGTTATCGTGCATGTTCTTTGCAAAATTGTTGCAAATTTGGCCATTTCCAGACGTTGTACTTTAACAAACTCCTCCTAGAGATTTAATCAGATCAACATCATGCTTGGTCAGTCTAATCTAAAGGCCTTGGTGATGTTACATTGCGAAGCTCGTGAGTTTTCCCTGAAGGGCGTGTCCGTGGCGGCCTCACAAATTCTGATGTTTCGCCATGAAACAGGAAGTTGTTATGACTCAGGCATACAATGTCCGTTCTGCCCCAAACTTCACATGTTTGATAACAGTCCTGGCCTGAAGTCATTTACAGGCTAATATTCAGTTAGTCATAGCGCCACCTGCTGGCAACAGGAAATGGCATGCTTTACACTGTAATTCACTCCTTGAAACACATTTAAATATGCCATCAAGTGCCAAACACGTTAGAAACACATTAAAACATGCAACACTTGGCTAAGCGCGAATGTATGTGATTAACGAGACAGGAAGTTGTCTCGTTACATACAAGCATACAATGTCTGATCTGCCCTAAACTTCACATGTTTGATAATAGTCCTGGCCTAAAGACATCTACATGGCAAAATTTAGTTATAGTCAAAGCGCCACCTGCTGGCAACATGAAGTGTGGCACATCGAAATGACTTTGCTATTTTTTATTATTTTTATATTTACCCGCTTAAATGCATGTCGCCCACTATTCGCTGTTTTCCACCGAGTGGCGGTGGCCCTGGGTGCGAGGGCCCTTTCATCGCTGCTTGCAGATTTAATTTAAGTTGAAATTACTTAAACCTCTGATGTGATTGTACTTACAAATTTAAGGCAGCAACTTTATTATTATTTTTTTTTATAGTGTTCCATGTAGAACCTTTGACATCCATGGAACCTTTCCATTCCAAAAAAGGTTCTTTAGATTTTTAAATGTTCTTCAAAAAGAAAAAGAAAAAGATATTTTTCACTGAAAGGTTCTTTGGGGAACCTAAAATGGTTCTTCTATGGTGTCACTGGGAAATGTTTAAAAGTTGACATTCTGATTTTTGTAGTATGCACTAAGTATTGTGCACATTTTCAGTATGCATAGAACACTGCATTTGTCAAAATATGCAGTATACTACAGAACAAACTGTGCTGAATACCCACAATGCAATGCACTATTCAATTTTCAGGTACACCAATGGAACAAAAGTAATATTAACCCTTTTTTCCTCATTAACTCATTTCATCAGACTGACATTTTTACACAAAATGGTTTTAAGAATGCAAAATAATCTATTTTGAATCATTTTAATGCTATATCTGAGACTGGGCAACATGATGAAGTCATGTGACATCAGCCTCACATAATAATGTTTATCTTTGCACAATGCTTCATACACTACCGTTCAAAAGTTTGGGGTCGGTAAGTTGTTTTTATGTTTTTGAAATAAGTCTCTCATGCTCACCAAGGCTGCAATTATTTGATCAAAAATACAGGAAAAACTGTGAAATATTATTACAAATTAAAAGAACCGTTTGCTGTGTGAATATATAGTAAAATGTAATTTATTCCTGAGATCAAAGCTGCATTTTCAGCAGTCTTCAGTGTCACATGATCCTTCAGAAATCATTCTAATATGATGATTTGATGCTCAAGAAACATTCTGATTATTATCAACGTTGAAAACAGTTGTGAAAAGTTTTCTTTGATGAATAGAAAGTAAAAAGTATTTATTTCATCTTTTGGAACATTGTAAATGTCTTTAGTCACTTTTGATCAATTTAATGCATCTGAATAAAAAGTATTAATTTCTTTCCAAAAATGTGAGCGGTGGAAAACAAACAGGGTGTAGTATGCAATCTATAGTGTGCACTACTCTAGTATTCCATTGCAAACCCAACCAGAGTCAGATGTGTTTGGGAGCCGCCCTTGTGTTCTCCCAACAGGAAATGCATGGTTTCTAACTAATTTGTTTCTAATTTTTGGATGTATGAAAGAGAAAGAGGAGGGAAGACTCAGAGGAGATTCACAGGAATGCTCGCACCCCCCTTCTCCAGAATTCCCATGGCAACAGCTGCTGAAGGAACAGCCCCCGTTACGCAAGAGGATGAAGCTCTGCTAGAGAGCAAACGAGAACCCGCATGAACCGCAACCACATCTCCCGCTTCACACGAATACACCTCTTCCCCATTCATCCCTCTCTGCCAATCAACGTCTGTCCTTCAGAGTGTTTTTTTTCTTCCCAACATCCATTCATCCCAGCTCGCTCTCTCCGTATGTTCACGGCAGAGCGGTTTAACCCTTTCCTGCTCATAATCTCTCAATCGCTCACGTGCCTCTTTGGCACTCATTCAGCAATCAATCGCTGCTCCTTTTCTGAGCACGCCCTGACAGTCATTTTCTCAGCAGAAATCAATCCTGAGCATTATTATATTTCACAAGCTCTTCAATGTAAATCATACACGCCTCTCAAATCATTTAGTTCACACCCTTTTCATAATCATAAACCAGAAATATAACTATCACTCATCACACTCATCTCCAGACGTTCAATAGGTATTTCCTCTGTTGCTGGTTAAAAGTAATATCACAGTTCCTACACTGTTCATTTCTTGGATATGAATAAATTACAATAGATATAATCTACTAAAGTCCCAAACAACTTTTTTTTTAAATTGAATATGCAGACTAAGTCAAATTAGTTGGAAATGGCAATTTACATGGACGTCAACACAGTTTTATTATTAGTTTGTAGTTAATAACCCTAACACATTTTTGTTAATTGAAATCAAACTGACTTGAAAATAAACGTGACTATAAGGCACAAAGTAGGGCTGTGCGATATTGAAGAGAAATGCGATATGCGATACGATATTGCTTTAAGTGTGTAAAATCTATTTAAATTATATATTTTAAAATATTTAAAAACCGAGAATGATACCATTTATGTTTTTCACATTCTTTCTGTGAGTGACTTCTGAAAGTGACCGGCAGTGTTTTAGCAAAAATTAATGTCACAAATCTGACAATATAATTTTAACATTAATGTAAACAAACAAAAATTGTAATGCCAATATTAAATACCAAAAGCTCTTTGCTTGACTTAGCAGGTTTACTGTATTAGCAGGTTTGCTATATTAGCAGGTTTACTGTATTAGCAGGTTTACTGTATTAGCAGGTTTACTGTATTAGCAGGTTTACTGTATTATCAGGTTTACTGTATTAGCAGGTTTACTGTATTAGCAGGTTTACTGTATTAGCAGGTTTGCTATATTAGCAGGTTTACTGTATTATCAGGTTTACTGTATTAGCAGGTTTACTGTATTAGCAGGTTTACTGTATTAGCAGGTTTACTGTATTAGCAGGTTTGATGTATTAGCAGGTTTGCTATATTAGCAGGTTTACTGTATTAGCAGGTTTGCTATATTATCAGGTTTGCTGTATTATCAGGTTTACTGTATTAGCAGGTTTACTGTATATAGCAGGTTTGCTGTATTAGCAGGTTTGCTATATTATCAGGTTTGCTATATTATCAGGTTTACTGTATTAGCAGGTTTACTGTATTAGCAGGTTTACTGTATTAGCAGGTTTGATGTATTAGCAGGTTTGCTATATTAGCAGGTTTACTGTATTAGCAGGTTTGCTATATTATCAGGTTTGCTGTATTATCAGGTTTGCTGTATTAGCAGGTTTGCTATATTATCAGGTTTGCTATATTATCAGGTTTACTGTATTAGCAGGTTTACTGTATTAGCAGGTTTACTGTATTAGCAGGTTTGATGTATTAGCAGGTTTGCTATATTAGCAGGTTTACTGTATTAGCAGGTTTGCTATATTATCAGGTTTGCTGTATTATCAGGTTTACTGTATTAGCAGGTTTACTGTATTATCAGGTTTGCTGTATTATCAGGTTTACTGTATTAGCAGGTTTGCTGTATTAGCAGGTTTGCTATATTATCAGGTTTGCTATATTATCAGGTTTGCTATATTAGCAGGTTTGCTATATTAGCAGGTTTACTGTATTAGCAGGTTTACTGTATTAGCAGGTTTACTGTATTAGCAGGTTTGCTGTATTAGCAGGTTTGCTATATTAGCAGGTTTACTGTATTAGCAGGTTTGCTGTATTAGCAGGTTTGCTATATTAGCAGGTTTACTGTATTAGCAGGTTTACTGTATTAGCAGGTTTGCTATATTAGCAGGTTTACTGTATTAGCAGGTTTACTGTATTAGCAGGTTTACTGTATTAGCAGGTTTACTGTATTAGCAGGTTTACTGTATTAGCAGGTTTGCTGTATTAGCAGGTTTGCTATATTAGCAGGTTTACTGTATTAGCAGGTTTGCTGTATTAGCAGGTTTGCTATATTAGCAGGTTTACTGTATTAGCAGGTTTACTGTATTAGCAGGTTTACTGTATTAGCAGGTTTGCTATATTAGCAGGTTTACTGTATTAGCAGGTTTACTGTATTAGCAGGTTTACTGTATTAGCAGGTTTGCTGTATTAGCAGGTTTGCTGTATTAGCAGGTTTACTGTATTAGCAGGTTTGCTGTATTAGCAGGTTTGCTATATTAGCAGGTTTACTGTATTAGCAGGTTTACTGTATTAGCAGGTTTACTGTATTAGCAGGTTTGCTATATTAGCAGGTTTACTGTATTAGCAGGTTTACTGTATTAGCAGGTTTACTGTATTAGCAGGTTTGCTGTATTAGCAGGTTTGCTGTATTAGCAGGTTTACTGTATTAGCAGGTTTGCTGTATTAGCAGGTTTGCTGTATTAGCAGGTTTACTGTATTAGCAGGTTTGCTGTATTAGCAGGTTTACTGTATTAGCAGGTTTGCTGTATTATCAGGCTTGCTGTATTAGCAGGTTTGCTGTATTAGCAGGTTTACTGTATTAGCAGGTTTGCTGTATTAGCAGGTTTGCTGTATTAGCAGGTTTACTGTATTAGCAGGTTTGCTGTATTAGCAGGTTTACTGTATTAGCAGGTTTGCTGTATTATCAGGCTTGCTGTATTAGCAGGTTTGCTGTATTAGCAGGTTTACTGTATTAGCAGGTTTACTGTATTAGCAGGTTTACTGTATTAGCAGGTTTGCTGTATTAGCAGGTTTGCTGTATTAGCAGGTTTGCTGTATTAGCAGGTTTGCTGTATTAGCAGGTTTGCTGTATTAGCAGGTTTACTGTATTAGCAGGTTTGCTGTATTAGCAGGTTTACTGTATTAGCAGGTTTGCTGTATTATCAGGTTTACTGTATTAGCAGGTTTGCTGTATTAGCAGGTTTGCTGTATTATCAGGCTTGCTGTATTAGCAGGTTTGCTGTATTAGCAGGTTTACTGTATTAGCAGGTTTACTGTATTAGCAGGTTTACTGTATTAGCAGGTTTACTGTATTAGCAGGTTTGCTGTATTATCAGGTTTACTGTATTAGCAGGTTTGCTGTATTAGCAGGTTTGCTGTATTAGCAGGTTTGCTGTATTAGCAGGTTTGCTGTATTAGCAGGTTTACTGTATTATCAGGCTGTCTCTTTAAGACCTAATGCACGGATCCTATTGACATGCATTCGGTTTCTTTCCCCAACTGATATCGTTCACTTAAAATATAACCGACTGTGTTTACACGAATACTCATCAAGACAGCCATTTTGATATAACTGTGTGTATTTGACAGTTTGAGTGCGTAACAAGGCATGAAACAGAACTGAAGGGATCCAATGCTTTTAGAGAGGCAGCTTGTGCGCACTTTTCGGTGTGTGTGTCAGACAGCAGACAGCGCAAGACTGCAAGGAGGTGTTTTTCGCAAGTTATTGCGTTTAATAACTATTTTTAACGTCAAGCAAGTCACATAAGTAACAGTCGTGTGCCCAGTCAATTCTCTGCTATATGCGTCGACTTAAAACTTACACTTTTCACAATGTTGAAGTAGCCTATTAAAATCATTCAGATATTGCGTGCCATTGCGATATGTACATTTGCGATATTTCGATATATTGTGCAGCCCCAGCACAAAGATACTTAAATATTAGACTAAACTAAAATGGGGGGGGGGGGGGGTAGGGTTAAAAATGAATAATAAAGACAGAAGGACATCATCAAATTACAAAAAAATATATAGTTAAAATAAAAGCTAATAACTGAAAAATAAAAGCTAACTGAAAATACAAAAAAACATATGAGAGTATATAGATAATACTAAAATAACCCTGCTTTAAAAGACTGACTCAGTTTACTGTCTTACTAGTACTACTACTACTAATAATAATAATAACAGTAATATGTATTTTATGAAGATATAACCATAGCTGGGTGGGATGGGGAAAATGTACAGTATATTAACCAGTAACATCAGAACATGTGGAATAAAGAATAAAAAGTCAAATGTAATTGTAACTTCTCACAATTCTGACCTTATTTGCTCAGAATTGCATGATGTCTCGCAACTCTGAGAAAAAAAGTTAGTCTCCTCCTCCCCCTTAGTGTGAGTTTGTCACAATTTTGAGGAAAAAAAAGTCAGAATAGTGAGTCACAATTATCTTTTCAATTGTTTTATTCCATGTCAGAAACAAGCTTCCATATAACCCATCAGATCAAATTCCAAAGTACAAAATTAAGCTCCGCCCTACATTGTTTCATTTCACATCTAAATGTACACTGAATGCAGTTTCATGTTCAAAGGTATCGTGGACATGCATTGTTGTGTCAGCCTACACAATCAATACTATCATCACCCCGTAAACGCCTGAGCCTTCAGCGAACAGCACGAGCAGCGCTGTGGATCTGAACGACACTTCAAACGCAGACATCCATCAGCCCACAGTTCCTTGTTGTCTCCGCTGACGCGTTTGATTGGACAGGAACTCGCTGACAGTCTCGCATCATCCACAAGGTGCTTCACTTTCATAATAATGCGCCGAATCTCATTTACATGTAAAACACTTCACTTGTCTGAAAAGCACTTCACGGATGCAATGGTTCATTCAGGCGCTTGTTCATCGGGTTATTTGCCTTTCTGATAGCTCTAACTCTGTGTATTTTTTCCGTGATTTATCCTGCATGATGCCTAAACCATCAGGAAAAGAAGTCAAGTCACCTTTATTTATATAGTGTGTTTAACAGTACAGATTGTTTCAAAGCAGCTTTACAGTGATAACAGGACATGAAGGCAACAAAGATTGTTTTGGCTGTACAGAAGTCCTAGAAGAAAGTCATTGTCCAGGTTAAGCAAGTTCAGCATTGATTCGTTAGTTATTACTTTAGTGGCTGTTGGTTTACACAACACCGTTTTTAACTGAAAACAGAAAACTTAAATATATTTAATTATTTATAAGTAATAAATATTTTGTTTAACACTATAAACTAAGCTATACTATATGAAGTAGTAAATATTTTGTTTATTACATATTGTATGTTTAATACATATTTTTAACATTTGTGTTAACAAAATGTTTTCTTTTACAAATGATGCAAGTACACTCAAAAAAATTATTTAGTGGTTACCGTTATGCTGAAGAGTGGCGCCTGTGCTTAGGCTGTGGGCACTCAGTGATCTGTGCTAATGTCAGGTGTGAAACCTCTTTTCTTATATTTCCATTATATACATTGTGTATGAATATGAATGAAACTGCTTATAATTGATTATTTTCTAATTAAATGTTTTATTTTAAGCTTGAAAAGTATAAAAATGTCATGTTATAAGTATATAAATATAATTTAAACAGTATTTGATAAAATTGAGTTGGATGCATGAATTTGTTATTTATGAGTTGGCGCTACACATATTTATTGGATGGAGTGAGAGTGTGTGTGTGTGTGTGTGTGTGTGTGTGTGTGTGTGTGTGTGTGTGTGTGTGTTTTTGTGATTTATGAGGACACACATTTGTATAATGACACGGGTATTACGACTTAAACATGAAATATGAGGACATTTCAGTTGTCCTCATATTTAAAATAACTTTAAAAACATACTAAACAATGTTTTATTAAAAAATAAAAAATGCAGATGTTTCTGTGATGGGTAGGTTTAGGAGTAAAAAAAAGTTGAAAATTGCTTACATTATTTTGATGAGTTTGTGTGTGTGTGTGTGTGTGTGTGTGTGTGTGTGTGTGTGTGTGTGTGTGTGTGTGTGTGTGTGTGTGTGTGTGTGTGTGTGTGTGTGTGTGTGAGTGTGAGAGAGAGAGAGCGAGAGAGAGTGTGTGAGTGTCTTTGTCTGAGAAGTCTGTGGAGAAAATGTGAAAAATAAACTACAAAATGTTCTTTTACAAATGATGCAAGTATTATTTATGAAAATACAGCTCTATTGTGTGTGTGTGTGTGTGTGTGTGTGTGTGTGTGTGTGTGTGTGTGTGTGTGTGTGTGTGTGTGTGTGTGTGTGTGTGTGTGTGTGTGTGTGTGTGTGTGTGTGTGTGTGTGTGTGTGAGAAATGTGTGGAAATAATGTGAAAAATGCCATTTTGAAAAAAATGCCAACACAAAAGCTGGAGAGAGCTGGATGTTTCTGAATCGGTTATTTGCATGTTATATTATATGACCTTACTAAGACACTCTGAGCGGAAAATAACAGAGAACTCCCTCCGTTTTGAAGGACAAGGACAAAGCCAAGGCTGAAGACAGAGAAAGGGAGAGCGGAGGTGTCCTGCTGGTGGACAGATTGTAGAGCGGGTCAAGACTCGCACTGGCTCTCTTCCACTAAGGGCGTGAATCTGTTTTAAAGGGAAACAGTCGTATTTTACACACGTGCACATGCACACAAATGTTTACTTTAAGAGACAGACAGCAACATGAGGTCAAAGGGCGAGAGAAAGTGTGTGATGGCAACACAGAAGGAAACATTTGAAACAATTCCTGACCGTCTTAGAGCTTTTACAAAGAATTTGGGAGAAGGGAGGGAGCCATTTCCATTTTGAAAGTGTTGGTGTCTCAAATTGGATTTTCAAAAGCTGGTCACCTCTGCGAATCTCATTGGTTAATGGATGACTGTGTTAGAGTTCACTGCAGCAAAACGATTTCACACAAACACAAAGTCTGAAAATCAGCCAAAAGTAAAGCAATCATTATATTATCAGCCTTATTTAGTGAGCCAACTTACTGGAATCCTATTTAAAATGATTACTATTTTTCTGACTCTGAAATAACTCCTAGATCTTTACCTCCACCGCTCAGACCTTCAGACTATTCTGACTCGATATGCTATATCTTTTCTAACTGATCCAACTTACGGTTTTCCTAAAAATGACAATCAAATCTCGGAAAAATCCCATTGACTTTCATTGATGGATGAAAGTCCAACTGACAAAATTCTAATTTTGACATTTGGAGAGGCTCATTAGACTCCATGCTATGTACTATTTCTAATCCACTGAGATTTGACTTCTATCTGTCTGTCCGTCTGTCCATCCATCCATCTCGACAAACTTTTTTATCTAGTTGTACATTTTATTATTTTAATCAATCAGCATCCAGGTCAATGAGTGGTTTTATAATGGAGAGAGAATATACTGATATATCGGAAAATTGAAATAGTTTTGACGTGAAATAACATTTAAAACACTATGGTTTAAAAGTTTGCGGTCTGCAAAGTTTTCTTAGTTTTTTATGTTCTTACACTCATCAAAGATGCATGCATTTGATCAAAATCCAGTAAAACTCTTATTTTGAAAAATGTACACAATTTAAAATAATAATTTTAATCTATTTTTTTAAATGCAATTAATTTCTGTGGAGCAAGAAACATTTCTTATCAATGTTAACAACTTATTTTATTTTTGTTATTATATTAATTATTTAATTTATTTTGGAGGAACTTTTTTGGTTCAGTGTTCCTTGATGAACAGAAAGTTCAAAAAAACAGCATTTATGTGAATTATAAATGCATTATATAATGCATATAATGCATTATATAATGCATTTACCATCTCTTTTGATCAATTTAATGCGTCGTAGCTGAATACATTTTTTAAAACTTACTTTCCAAACTTCTGAACAATAGTGTTTATTTAAATAAATGCACACAAAAATGCTAAAACTACTTACTGTGAGCACAGAGACTGATGTGTAGACTGTAAGTATTTAAAATGTGTAACTTTTTAAAATGTTTGATGTTTAATATGAATAAATAGCGCTCATAAACGGCCGTCAATGGCATTCTCAAGGTAAACGAGTTGAGGTTTGGAACCAGAAACGGCGTTCCTTACGTCACGACTTAACAAGCGGATAAATTCAATTAATATTTAACCCTTTCACACGTAAGTTTAAAATATTATAGCTGACCGTGAATTTTTAAGGCGACCGTTGTTTTAGAACATATCAACTTATTAATATCATAAACCTTTATAATGATTATGTCAGCTGATCTATAGCGTGCGGTGGGTGCCGCCATTAGTTCAGAGAATCGTATCTGTATTTACAACATGTCAATTCACCCACTTCTCCTGAAATACATGAAAGTAAGTCAATTTTATATTTACACAATACCTACACAATGTGTATCTGATATTAATAAAACCCATCTGTATAATGCACTGATATAATGCAAAGGTTCATCTGAATCATATATCAAAATTTTCATCCAACGATATCTGCCAAAAACACTTGCTTTTGTTCACGTGCAACAGTCTTTGTTTCGTCGGTTATGATTGTGACCTCAGGAAAGACACGAGGGACTGGAGATGTCTGAATGAAGCAGGAAAGCGTTGGCAAAGCTCCTGGTGAAGCCCAGATTCCCCGTCAGAACTGGAGGAATTTCCAGAACGGACCGGGTGAATCTGGCATTGTGCTGGGGGAATCTGCTTTTGTGCGCCTCTGAAAACACGAGAGAGAGAGAGAGAGAGAGAGAGAGAGAGAGAGAGAGAGAGAGAGAGAGAGAGAGAGAGAGAGAGAGAGAGAGAGAGAGAGAGAGAGAGAGAGAGAGAGAGAGAGAGAGAGAGAGAGAGAGAGAGAGAGAGAGAGAGAGAGAGAGAGAGAGAGAGAGAGAGAGAGAGAGAGAGAGAGAGAGAGAGAGAGAGAGAGAGAGAGAGAGAGAGAGAGAGAGAGAGAGAGAGAGAGAGAGAGAGCAGAGCGGGCAGCAGATTTTTCTGGCTGTGAGATCTAAGTACACATGCACACATAAATAAGTCCTTAAAGGAACAACTCTCCCCAAAAATAAAAATCTCCCAAAAGTGTATGGCTTTGACTAGACTTGAAATACAGCATGTGCTTTTGAATATTTTTGGAGCTCGACAGCATCCATCACATCCGAGTCACTACGGCTGAATTCATTCTATCACTGCATCCTTTTTCTGTATTATGTCTTTTTTTACCTCTCTGTTCCTCTCTGTATGAAAGTCACTTGGGTTACCGGACTCCCGCTGGGTCCTTGGGCTCCCGTTCAGGGCTGCCTCTCTATCAAACTACCCTTCTTTCCCTCTCAGTCCTTTCTTCTCCTCTATCGTCATCCTCACGTTCCCGTTGGGGTCTCTCCCACAGATAATCAATCGTTCACAGAGTCAATCCTCCTTCCTAAAAAAAGAAAAAGCCCTCTCTTTCTCTCCCCGCTTCCTCCCGCAGTCAGACACAGGAACGGCACCTGCACACACAGACTCATGCTGCTCCTGTTGCCCTAGCAACAGCTAGATCGAGCTTCGCTTGTGTAAATCGTTAGGCTTTGCCAGTGTAGTCTCTCACACACACACACACACACACACACACACAACACCCTTATAAGGGTTTCCGGTGGTCCGCAGTCAGGGTTTGACATCTTTAGAGCAATTCTGCTTTCAAACAAAGCCACATTCACAAAAAAAGTGTGTTTGCTTTCTCTTTCGAAGACGCCTTAGCTTTAGAGTTTACATTTTTAATGCAAGTTCCTTATTGTGCACAATCCATCAACGCATGTTGCACAAAAAAAGTTTGTATTTGTAATAATGCTGTCCAACCGATTAATCACATCTAACATACAATTTTGGAAATATTAGGGCTGTCGATTTAACATACTGCATTAAAATTATCAATGCATTTAATGCAGTCGTCCCGCCCAGACCTACTGTACGCAAGTCATCTTACACTTCATACAGTTGATTGATGATAAACATGAAGTAGGGCTCACTGTGTGATGGAGCTGACAGAACGCAGTTAGAATGAACCTAAAATGTAAGATATCAGGGCAAAAATGCCCCTGTATGAGTTTGTCTCATATTTATATCATATGATATATACACACTTAGGCTATATCACACAAGTGCCTTTTTTGTCCCAAATAGCGCGAGTCCAAATGTGATATTTTACACTACAGTTAATATTGTGTTTTATTTTAGACACAATATTGTCTGTTTTTGCTAAATTTTGCTGAATATTACCCATAAAGCAGAACTGTTGTGCGCCTCCGAGCCTCCGAGTGTTTAGTTTCTCAATGAATCCGCATTTTGAGTGAATCAATCAGGTGAACCAATGGCTGTGTCTGAAAACCTAGGCAGCTGACTCATTGCCTCGCTGCCTCATCAGACAATGGCTGCAGCGTTTGTGCATGAAGGCACCTCACAAATCTGATTTTGGACAGACTTCTTAGGCAGTGTAACCGTTTAATGATCTACAGCAAAATAGAGAGAGCTTTGGTGAGAACTAAACAAATATTGAATTACTACACTAGTAATTTCTCACTAGAAATGACATCAGAAGTGGAAAATGTTGGTCAAAAACGTACATTTACACACAAACTGACTAGCAAATGCAACTTTCGGACGCCATCTTTTTTTCCAGCTCGACTGTCACAGAATGGAACGCGAAGGATTGTGGGATATCAAAGGCAGCGAAGGATACATTTATGCTGCCTTCAAAAATCCATCAGATGAAGGCATCTCAGGAGATTCGGACGTGCCTTGATACCTTCCTACCTTGAAATGTGTCCTCTGAAGGCAGCATTTTCCAGATTTCGGATGCAGCCAATGGCCCATTTATGAAGAGAGCCATTTACTTCATTCCTGAATGAATCAACTGTTTAAACGAATCAAACGAATCGAATGAATGAATGACTCAAGGGCTGCATCCGAGATCACATATACTATATAACTGACTATACTATATACTATATAACTGACACTGGTAGGTCACATGATAATGACAACATGGCAGATGTAGTCCAGATTACTTTCATACTACACAAACTCATACTATATTGAACGTACTTTTTAGCGGTTGTGGAGTAATTACTTATTCAAAGTAAGGACATACTCAAGAGAGTATGCGACTTCGGACGCAGCCCAAGCCTTACTCGTTAAGACATTTACCGCCACCTACTGGCAGGTTTCCTTTTTGGATTATAATGTAATTTAATTATTATTATTTCCATATTAATTAAAAACCCATTAAAGGGATAGTCCACCCAAAAAATGTTAATTCTGTCATAATTTACTCACCCTCATGGCCGTTGAAGCCTAAAAGTTTGCGTAATAAATTCTATGTTGAATCAAAACAAAACAAAAATTCTTTCTAAAGCTACTCAATTAACACAATAATGACTTATTAAATTATCGTTTGGGGGTATTTTCTCAGCCAAACAAACATTTCTCAGCGATTAAGTACATTTGATAATCCTCACATCGCATAATTAATTAGATACAAAATGTTGGTCCCACTTTATATCAAGTGTTTTTAACTACTACTGTATGTACTAACATTTAAATGAATAATCTGATACAATGCACTTATTATGTACATACATTTTTACATTGTACATCTGTAATTACTTTCTGTTATTACATCTATAATTACACTGTTGACCCTTAAACCTAACCATACCATCAAACCTGTCCCTGATCTTACATGGTGGCAGCAAAAGTGGTTTGTAATACAACATGAACACAATAAGTACATTAACTACTGTGTACATCAAAACATAAATACAAAAGACACCTAATATAAAGTGAGACCAAAATTATAATCGCTTGACAGCCCTAGTAAATATATAATATTTGTGTATGTGTAACCCCTCCTGTTCGAACCGCCCGCTCTAAGCGGGACTCGAACATAGATCCACTGGCATGAGAGTCGAAACGCTCTAACAAGGAGGCTAAAGGCTGCAACCCCTAGCGTCAGTCGCTAGAGCGTCTCTAGAGATCACGAGGAGTGAGGTTTACTCGCACAGCAACTACTAGCTGGCCTCCTTTACATACACTCTAAAAAAAAAAGGTTCTATATGGCACCAAAAATGGTTCTTCGTCGTAATCATAGAGGAACCAATTTTGGTGCTATATAGCACCATATCTTAACATGTTATGTATATGGTAGCGGTGCTATATAGCACCTTAGTTAGCAGTACTATATAGCACCTTAGTCAAAGAACTGCTGAAGAACCTCTGAAGAACCGCTGAAGAACCGCTGAAGAACCACTGAAACACCAAAATTGGTGCTATATAGCACTTAAAAAGGTTCCCCTATGATTACGAGCCAAAAACCATTTTTGGTGCCATATAGAACCTTTTTTTTTTTTGAGTGTATGCATATAGATATACATACATACAGTTCATACACACACACACACACACACACACACACACACACACACACACACACACACACACACATTATATGTCCTACGTGACATCAGCCAAAATGGAAAGTCTTTTTGACTAAAATATTACAAAAGTAGTGCTTTCAATATAACATATTGAGATTAATCGTTTGTACAGCACTACTTTGTAATATTTTAAGTCGAAAAAAACTTTCCATTTTGGCTGATGCCACCTACCTAGGACATGAAAACAACTGATTAATGATAACCAATAGTCAAATAGTCATTGTTTTAGGCTACTGTTGTAGGTAATGCAGCCTTTCTGAAACAGTTAACACAATAATTTAATGTTTCTAGGAAGGGAATAGCAGTGTTGTTATTGTATAAAGAATACTAAAACTACTAAAGATCATTTTTATTAGATTAAATAAAGCTAGAATAAAACAAAATGTCAATTTTAGATGAAAAACCAAAATAAATGTTAAAGAAAACGATGCCTTGGCAAATATAGGTAGAATTTAGGTTGAAACTGAAATAAAACAAATAAGCTAAAAATAAATATTTAAATACAAAAATGAATAAAAATGACAAAGCACATGCAAAAAAAAAAAAAATACATATTACGCTAGCACATAAATGATACAAAAATAACACTGGGGAGTAGATTCCCCACAATGCACTGCAAACTCACATTTAGATCTGACTTAATTCTGTTATTAAAATGCACACTTTGCATGATCTGATCAATTCTGCTCTCATTTTTCCTCGTTGAACATTATTGAAATACATGCAAAATTGGTCGCAAATGCAGTTTTATGACTTTAAGAACAGGAGCTCGCAAGAATCAAATGCGTCCAAAACCGCGATTGACTTAGAAAGAACGAACGCTTCAGGGTTACACATTTAAGACCTGGGACACATTTGTGGGATTTGCTTGTGGGATTTACTTCATCTGTGCCGTTCTACGAACACTGTAAAATTTAACAAGTGTGGTGTGTTTTCATTCACGAGCAGCAACCACAAGAAAACAACACACTGGAATATTCAGTCCATTAGTGTGACGTAGTGTTTGAACTGCAATGCGTTTAAACAGAGACACAAAAAGAGCATTACAGCATGCTGACAGACACCGCGGCAATGAGCATGTGCTGCATTGACTGCGTGAAAACAGAGAGAGAGAGGGAAAAAAAACACACACTGTTCTGTCGCTATCTTAATCTGTCATGCCAAACGGAGACGAATCGTTGTTTTGACCACAAAACTCGAAGGCCTAAACTAGATGGGCGTATCCCCTGAAAATGTGCATGTAAATACACAATCTCTTCTAAACATTGGAGCGACATGCATTGCTCACACAGAATCAGCTCTGAAGAGAAAATAAGGCAACATGCAGGCCTGAAGTGTGAGAACACACACACTCGCACAACCTTTTCAGCCTATAGCAGGTGGGTGGCGTCGGTCCAGCATTAGTCACTTTGGTCCGACACACAGTCAGAGCTTGACAGACATTCAGAATGAAAGTCTGAATGGTGTTCAGGCACGGTGAGGGGGTGGAACGAAGGAAGAAGAAGAAAGAAAAAAAATGCAAGAACGAACAATAGCCAAAAAAAGATCTTGTGTGCAGTAAGAGGGAAACGGTGAGCTGCAATTTTACACCGGCTGTATTGTAAACCTTACGAGAGTGAGCGATTTGAAGGTTTGCAGGACAGCTAAAAGTGTCACAGAAGAGGACAAACACTCAAGAGTGAGGGTAATTTTTTACTATGGTAACCATAGTTTCAACCAAAACACTGATTACTACAGTTACTGTTGCTACTGTAAAAGCCAAAAGCCAAGACAATGAAGGCTGATATCAAGTAGCGCAGTGTTTTTTTTGTTGTACCTTGTAGCAAAAACTACTGTTACCATGGTCAATTTTTGTAAGGGTTTCTTCTTGCATAACAGGGACAATGTTAAATACATTTAGCCGTGACCTTGGCAACAGATTTAGCTTGTTAAACAAAAGCAACTACGGCCGTAGGAAAATGAAATATAACACCTTGCTTTTGTAACAGATTTGAACCAGAAAATACTGTTTGTCAGTCATTGAGTCATTGATGTTGTTGTGGATTTAAAATTATTTTTATGTGACCAAATGAATAATGACTATGACTGCATCCCTATTCACACACTATGTACACTCTCAGAAAAAAAAGGTACAGTGGAGGTACAATTTTGTTCCTTGGGGAACAAAATGCATAACTGTACCTTTAAAAGGTACACAATTGGTCCTAAGGGTACAATTATACCAATTATATAATATATATATATATATATATATATATATATATATATATATATATATATATATATATATATATATATATATATATATATATATATATATATAGTTTTCCTCTACTTAGGAGGTACAAAAATGTACCCTAAACACAATTTTGTACTTTTTTGTTTTTGAAAGTGTACCCTAAATAGTATGCAAGAGCCAGAATTAGTGCATTACAAATCGGTCTCATTCATAAAACAGGAGCAGAATGAATTTCTGTGTAAATACATGAGCCAAATTTGTGAACAATTTACACAGAAATTCTTATATAAATTGCTTAAAATACATAAAACATATTGTTTAAAGTTCATAAAAACATTCTTGCGTCCACTACTGTTCAAAAGGTTAGGGGTCAGTAAGATTTTTGTTGTTGTTCTGGCTGAAAGAAATGTATACTTTATTCAGCAAGGATGTTAGCCTGACGTCGTCATACTCAATTCTAGTCAGAATGTGAGTCTGATGCTGCTCCGTTGGGCTGTGATTATGGGGCGTGTTTAAACCGAACCAGGAAAGACCTCAATTGGATAGACCAACAACCAATCAGAGCAACGGAGCGACACATAACGTTAGTTGTCAAATGTCAACAGAACTCAACTGCACTGTGTTGCCAAGTCCGCGGGTTGAAGCGACCCCAATTATGTGATATACAGACCCAGGAATGCAAATTTTAGCAGGCAGTCCAGGCAAAATAACACATATTTTACCCTCCAAATGCCATTTTTCCCGGAGAACCCCCCTGGAAAGCTATTGGGCTTGTTTTTGGCTAGTTTTGAGTAGCAATTGGGCGAGTTTTGCTGTAAAAACTTGGCAACCCTGTCTGCACGCACGCTAGAATAAGTCACGTTAGAAGAAGAACATGAGTGTAAACGATCTTTGCCGGTGTTGTAAAAAAATTATTTAAGGATACACAGAGTACTTACCAACACGATCATCATTTCTGAGAGAAATAGTAAAGGTGAATGCATACGAACAAGTTCTCCGTTTAGGATTAGAGCAAATTCAACCCAAGCGCCTTTGATGACGTGGATGATTACGTCACTGTTTATCATCTGTCCATCATCGTCTAAAGCCCGCCCTGACAATTTCATTGGTCCGAACAGTTTCTGTTCGGGCATAATTACTTCTCTATGGATCAAGTCCAGACCGAACTGCCCGTGCAAAAAATTGTGGGCGGGGCTAAGTTCGTCTGGCATTCAGGCTACAAGGATGTATTAAACTGATCAAAAGAGACTTTGAAATTATTATTATTATTTCAAATAAATGCTGTTTTTTTTTTTACTTTCTATTTATCAAAGAATCTTGAAAAAACGCATTACTGTTTCCACAAAAATATTGCATAGCACACTGGTTTTTAACATTGATAAGAAACATTTCTTGAGCCGCAAATCATCATATAAGAATGATTTCTGAAGGATCATGTGATGCTGTAAATTACGTTTAGATCACAGAATTAAATTAAATATATTCACATAGAAAACAGCTATTTTAATAGTTCATAATATTACTGTATTTTTGATCAAATAAAATAAATTTTTACCGACCCTAAGCAGTGTAAATTGTCACATGTACTATCTGCCCTAAGTAGTAGGCGAGAATCAGGATCACACAAAGGACGATAACTATAAAGATATAGTTCTAAAAATATAGCTGAGTTCATACCACAGCTATAATGATAACGGCAGAGAGAAACAATATCATTGGAATCACTTTCAGAATGATTTTATCCAGCTGATGAACGATAAAAACATTTACAACCAATCAGAATCCATCCTGCTGTAACAAGCTCGAGCATTCAAAGCGGCAGACAAGCACGTGCTTAGAATAAACAGAGCTATATCCGCTGGTGTGGACGCTAATATAGGGTACGTCTCAATCAGCTCCCTAGTTCAGTAGTCAGTGCACTGATCAGGGAGTCAGCCCATTAACTCATTCCCTGATCAGTGACCTGACTACTGAACTAGGGAGCTGATTGAGACGCACTATTAGTTATCGTCCTTGGTGTGAAAATGTACAAAATAATACAAACTATACACACAGAAAATCCTTCTGCATACTATTTTTTTTTAATGAATGAGACCCATAGTGTGTTAAAAACAAACTGGCAACATATGATTTTCGCCATCAGCATTAAATATGCACTTTTAATGCATAGTGTAGCAGGAGTGCGCAATTGAGAAACAAGACAGTTTTTAGTCCATAAATGGGCCATAAATATTTTTGTGATGTAAAATCAGTTAGACTTTACATTGCCGATAAATTTAAATCCAAATTTTTATATACATTTTGAGAGCCTCCATTTTGTCTCACCATTAAAAGTCATGTCCCAAACACAATTACAGTAATGATCTCATTATTATTTCTTGAAGCCCATTTGTGCTGCACATATGATTCCAATCATATTTCAAGCAATTAAAAAAAAGAAATAATATATTATTTAGCGGCTTTAATATATAGGCCAAATTTTCTTATTGGGCCGATAATGATAATATTATAAATGAACCGATACCGATATGGTGGCCGAAATATCGTGCATCCAGTGGTGTAAAGTAACGAATTACAAATACTCTCGTTACTGTAATTGAGTAGTTTTCCTCAGGAATTGTACTTTATTAAGTAGTTTAAAACCGTGTCCTTTTACATTTACTTGAGTACATTTTAAGTGCTGTATCGGTACTTTTACTGCGCTATTTTCCCTAAACCTGCAGTCGCTACATTATGTTTATTTTTGTCCTGTCAATGTGATTGGCCAAGGTGAATGAGTCGCGACCAGCCTAAAGTGAGAGGCACGCGCTTTATGAAAGGGGGTTGTTGCTGGTTACTGTGTGATGACTTAAATCGTGAAATTGCTCCGTGAGCCAACATACATCCTCATCTCAGCGTAGTTTATCAACTGAGCAAGGAGAGAACGCGTCCAAAGTTAAGTGTTTCTTAAAGGGGCGGTACACTTCATTACAAATCAATCATACATAAAACTCCAAAAATATACATACCAGCATAATTAAATCAAAAGACAATCCAATGAAAATCTAAAAATATATTCAAAATAAGAGAATCAGAGTTTTTAATAATAAAAGATTTTGAGTTAAAATTATAAATGTTGATATTACACTCATTAGAAGTGCATATTTTAATGTAATGTGTTCTCACATGGCGATTTAAAATTGTAGCCCATGTATATAGCAAGTAACTTTCATAAAACATCAGATTTATATTTAAATCATGTTTTTAATTACAAGCAAAAATAATCTGTGGTGAAAATTGTGAGTAACTCGATTCTGATTTCTGAAGTGTAGCCTATTCTTTTAACGGAGAAAACATCCATTGAAATTAAAGCAGTACAATGAATGCGTCTTGAAAAGAAAGAATTGCTTTTTTAACATAAAATTGTTAATGTACAACGCGTTGCAACCTTTTTTAATTCACCGCAAGAAAATCTACAGACTGGTTGTCATAAATGTTACCAGATTATTGCTTGCTTTCTCAAATATTACACGGCTGTATTTTTAGTGCTAGCAGTCAAAAATAAAACTTTTTTTGAAATACTGTTGATCTCATGTTTTTTTGTTCTTACTGAGAATCATCCATAAAAGAGTAAGCTACATTTTTAATTGGCAGGGTATAAGGTGGAATAACATTCATAGCATAATACTCACTACTCTTGAGTACTTTTACAAGGGCTACTTTTTACTCCTACTTTGAGTAGTATTTAGGACAGGTACTTTTACTCTACTTGCACTACATTTTTTGACAAGTAACAGTACTTTTACTTGAGTATGCTTTTTCAGTACTCTTTTCTCCACTGCGTGCATCCCTATTTACTATCCCACGAGGCCGCGGGAGAGGATTTATGAATGGCAGTGAAGTGACAAAACTGACGCTGACAGGTCACATGACTGTAACATGATGGATGTAAAAAAAAAAAAAAGGTTCTATATGGCACCAAAAATGGTTCTTCGTCGTAATCATGGGGGAACCACTTTGGTTTTTTTTGAGTGTAGTACATCCGAATTTAGTTCATACTACCCATATTCATACTACAAAAAAAACTTTTTTTTTTAATGGTCGCAAAGTCCATTCAAATGTAGTACCTACTCGGACAGTATGTGCGATTTCAGACGCACCGAAACTCTGGTAACAGTTTTAAATCTCTCAAAAGGAGACGCTGCAAGTGTGCAACATCTCATTAATTAGAATGGGAACAATTAGTTTCGCACCGCTCACTAGAGTAGTGAGCTAGAGTGGCCGCCTGCAGTTCTCCACGCTGGGCAAACAAAGAAACATGCTGTACGACTGCTAACCAACATGTGCTCGACCCCCTTTCCTTTTCAGGCAGAAAAAAATACACGTAAATTAAAAATTAAAAACAAGCTAAGCTGTTAAATTTACAGCTTAATTACTGGAAAGTGTCAATGTTTCCATGGAAGGGGGAAAAATAATCATTCCGTCATTATACACACTAGCCGTTTTAAAGATCTTCACTGACCAGAGAATAACAGAGGTTTTGATAATACACACATGCACAGTTGATCCATACGTCACTATAAAAAACAATTCTCTCACTGTCTCACACACACACTCTTAAATTTCTCTGTAAGGTTTGCAGGGAGCCAAAGAGACATGGCCAAACCTGTTGCTGCGAATCTGTTTTAGTTACTGTTGCTAAAACGGAGGGTGATCCCAGCCGCAGGGAACGAGGAGCGCGAGAGAGAACAGCATGGGTTTCACATATTCAAACTGTACAGTAAAGTGCGGAAATACTGGTTTGGTTTCATAAGCATGACACAACAGGTAAAAATCCAGCAAAACTCCATCACAGCGTCTCCTTTGAGAGACCTAAAACGGTTACCAGAGTTTCAGTGCGTCTGAAATTGCACATACTGTCTGAGTAGGTACTACATTTGAATTTGATTTTTCTTTGTGACCATTAAAAAAGTGTGTTCTATGTTGTATGAATATGGGTAGTGTGAATTAAAGCCATGTTGTTACTGTTATGTGACCTACCAGTGTCAGTTGCGTAGCTTCACTTTCATTCATAAATCTTCTCCCATGGCCTCATGGGATAGTAAAGGGTCCATCAAATGCACACTTCAGAATCTAGTAGGTCATCCGCGTACTTTTTGCCTACTACTCTGTTGGCGTACTGTTTTTCCACATACTGTTTAGGGAAGCATTTGATTTCGGACGCAGCATTTATCTGCATCGTCAGGGTCTGAACTTAATTTAATCCACATCTTCACAAAACTCAATTTATATGAACCTATTGTGTAAAATCTACCCTCTACGCACACCTTAGCAATAGAATCGCCTTTGGGTAGTAAATGTTTTTGTTTAGTCGCCAGACTGATATACTTTTTTATATTATATTATATTATACTTACACTCACCTAAAGGATTATTAGGAACACCACCCTAATACTGTGTTTGACTCCCTTTCGCCTTCAGAACTGCCTTAATTCTACGTGGCATTGATTCAACAAGGTGCTGAAAGCATTCTTTAGAAATGTTGGCCCATATTGATAGGATAGCATCTTGCAGTTGATGGAGATTTGTGGGATGCACATCCAGGGCACGAAGCTCCCGTTTCACCACATCCCAAAGATGCTCTATTGGGTTGAGATCTGGTGACTGTGGGGGCCATTTTAGTACAGTGAACTCATTGTCATGTTCAAGAAACCAATTTGAAATGATTCGAGCTTTGTGACATGGTGCATTATCCTGCTGGAAGTAGCCATCAGAGGATGGGTACATGGTGGTCCTAAAGGGATGGACATTAGTGATGCGCGGGTCGTCTCATAACCCGCGGGCCCCGCGGGTAACCTGCGGGTCGGGTTGGGGCGGGTTAAGAAATCTTCACTTATTTGCGGGGCGGGTTGGGGCGGGTCATTAAAAACAAAATAAAAAAATCTATGTATGTTGCCTGCAATTCCCTATAGCCTATATAAAATATTTGGGAGTATCTATTTTCATATTTTATTAGGTTTTTTTGATAAGGTTACAATACGAAAGCCGTAGCAACGTAACTTGCATGATGTCCCCAAGCCTTTGGCATCACGCGGCACGTCATGACAGCTGCGCGCCGAGCAGCTCCCACCATCGGCAGCCACGACAACAAAAACGGAGAGATAAAAGTGAAGATGGAAGACGAGGTGCTGGAGTCTAGCCGAAATAGATTAAACCCTGGTACAGTGGACGTCATTCTTTTTTTGCACAGCGAATGTAAACACGCTATGAACATTTCTGTGTGCTAAATAAAACAAAAGTTTAGTGGTTATGTAGCGGAGGCTATAAACTGCCTATACAAATCTGAAATAAAAAATGGTTAAGCCTTCAAGATCCAAACGCTACTTTGGTGAAAATTAAAGGTTGAAAATCTTTATCATTATCTTGTTATTAATATGACCTGATTTATGGTTCATATTCATAATAATCGTTTGGTGTTGCCAGTTTACAGGGCCATGTTTCCAAGCACTTTCAGAAATAAAGGCTGTTTTCATTTACATTACAATGGCTAGTATGTCTATTTAATGGTCGCGGATGCGGGGCGGGGCGGGTTTTAAAATTGATACACTGGTGCGGTGCGGGCTGGGGCGGGCCAAATAATTTCATAAAAGCAGGACCCGCGGGTTGGAAAAAAAGCCGACCCGCGCATCACTAATGGACATGGTCAGAAACAATGCTCAGGTAGGCCGTGGCATTTAAACGATGCCCAATTGGCACTAAGGGGCCTAAAGTGTGCCAAGAAAACATCCCCCACACCATTATACCACCACCACCAGCCTGCACAGTGGTAACAAGGCATGATGGATCCATGTTCTCATTCTGTTTACGCCAAATTCTGACTCTACCATCTGAATGTCTCAACAGAAATCGAGACTCATCAGACCAGGCAACATTTTTCCAGTCTTCAACTGTCCAATTTTGGTGAGCTCGTGCAAATTGTAGCCTCTTTTTCCTATTTGTAGTGGAGATGAGTGGTACCCGGTGGGGTCTTCTGCTGTTGTAGCCCATCCGCCTCAAGGTTGTGCGTGTTGTGGCTTCACAAATGCTTTGCTGCATACCTCGGTTGTAACAAGTGGTTATTTCATTCAAAGTTGCTCTTCTATCAGCTTGAATCAGTCGCCCATTCTCCTCTGACCTCTAGCATCAACAAGGCATTTTCGCCCACAGGACTGCCGCATACTGGATGTTTTTCCCTTTTCACACCATTCTTTGTAAACCCTAGAAATGGTTGTGCGTGAAAATCCCAGTAACTGAGCAGATTGTGAAATACTCAGACCGGCCCGTCTGGCACCAACAACCATGCCACGCTCAAAATTGCTTAAATCACCTTTCTTTCCCATTCTGACATTCAGTTTGGAGTTCAGGAGATTGTCTTGACCAGACCACACCCCTAAATGCATTGAAGCAACTGCCATGTGATTGGTTGATTAGATAATTGCATTAATGAGAAATTGAACAGGTGTTCCAAATAATCCTTTAGGTGAGTGTATACATACATACATATACATTATATATATATATATATATATGCCACCAAATGTATCAATATCTTTGTATCAAAGTATCAACAGCTTTTTAATATCTGAATGTACACACTTAACTTCAGTCAGCATTAGACTATGTTATGACATTATGATAATCAAGCCCTTTAAAATGATATAACTTTAGTAATTAGAACTAAAACTGTTGGAAAGCATGTATTAATGCATATTTGTCATTTAACTGAACTTTGGACCGGTGGTGGTGCTTAAGATATTTTTGGCGTTTCTGTAAAAAAATAGATAATAGTAATTATATTATTAAAAGATAATAATAATACTACTAATAACAATATACAACGCACTAAGGATTGATGAGCTGCTGGGTTCATGAATATTAAATTACGTTGACAGCATTCGCTCAAACTGATTTGCTGAAATCAAAACAGGGACAGGAAAAGATGAGTGCCAGCCAATGAGATTGCCGTTTGCGCATTAGTTCCGCCCACTACTGGAAAAAAAACAGAATTTCTTCTGCTTGTTCTTAAAAGCTGAATAATTCCAAATGAACTTTGACAGGAAAATACAACAAAGAATATTGTTAACATGTAGCGCATCGATTTTGCGTGGTATTTAAGACTCGCATGTGTGTGTGATAAACGAGCTCAGCAAAGTGACGGAGTTCTTCACACTGGAGTTCACGGTACGTCAGATGAGCTGATTTTAAATCGTATAGATCGCTTGACAAGAGCGAAACTCAAGCACTCATTCAGTGTTCAGCGAGTAAAAATATATTTATGCTAAACTTATTCTTAGCATCTCACACACACACACACACACACACACACACACACACACACACACACACACACACACACACACACACGAGTAAAATATGAGAATTTATTAGCCAATGGCTAATGATAGATATTATTTAATCAGAGTGATGATTTACTCGCCCAGAGTGATGATTTACTCACATATGCGAGTGTTTTACTCGCATTGTAGAGGGTTGAAAATGTTTAGTTCATAAGGTCATATGTGACCCTGGACCACAAAAACCAGTCATAAGGGTACATTTTTTGCACTGAAATTTATACATTATCTGAAAGCTGAATAAATAAGCTTTCCATTGACGTATGGTTTATTAGGATAGGACTGAAGACAAGATAGGACGAGGAAAATCTGGAATGAGGGTGCAAAAAAGTCTAAATATTGAGAAATCGCCTTTAAAGTTGTCCAAATGAAGTTCTTAGCAATGCATATTACAACTAATAATATTTTTTATATATATATGTATGGTAGTAAATATACAAAGTATCTTCATGGAACATGATCTTTACTTAATATCCTAATGATTTTTGCCATAAAAGAAAAAGCGATAGTTTTGTCCCATACAGTGGGCTATTGCCACAAAACAACCATGCAACTTATGACTGGTTTTGTGGTCCAGGGTCACATATTTCACCTTAATAACCATTTAAATATGCATAAATTAAATTCATAACAACGTATACTTGAATAGATTCATAATGAATATAATTTTTTGTTCAGAATATTATAAACAACAAACTTTTCTAATACTGTTATTGTTAATAATAACAACCATATTTTAAAAAGTCCATTATCATAGGTGGCACAATGCAACTTCCACAATGTCATTACGCAAACCGCAAAAAACAACCAAACACACACAATCATAATACAACTAAAAGACGCAGGGTAAGCACAAGAACTTAGCTACCAAAAGGTTAGAGAAACAACAAGAAAAAAGGAGGAAGCAGAAGTTAAAAAAGGGGAAAACCCCTTGTTCTGTCATCTGACAAAGCCAGCAAGAACATAGGAATGCATTGCTTTGATTTCCATACCCCGTCTTGTTCACATGAAAATATTCACTTTCTTTGAGACCTTCAAACATGCTCTCATGAAATAATAGATTGGCTTGTATATCGCTATGAAAGGACAGCCTAACTATGCTGATTTTACATCAGCTGCCACTGCAGCTTTACGTTTGAAATGCTATAAAAAGAACAGAGATGCCAGAACCGTTTAACTTTAGACAGAAACTACTCGGGGGATATTCATGGGGTCTGTCTCTGGGATCAGACAGACTAGAATTCAGGCCCTGCATTGAGTTCAAGACCCCTTCTTAACCCCAAACCTGACCTCTTGACCTCTGATGCCAGAATGGTCAGACCACTACAGCACTGAAGCCAATGAGTGCCCTGGGGTAACGCATGAGGAAAACAACGAATGGCATTCAGACAGCCTCTCTATCTCTTCATCTCCTCGGCTAAACAGAAACGCAAAACTAATGTGAATTACAAGATAAAAACTCATCAGACTGTGGCTCATTCAATGGCTCACATTATGAGAAATAACACTGTGACCTTTTGAAAATAAAACAGTCATTATACTGTGAAAACATACTGTAACTTTCAGAACCCACTTCTCCTAAAGTTCACAAACACTCAAAACATCCTCAAATTTCTGACAAACAGATGTATATACTTCTTACATGCATTTATCCACTACCGTTCAAATGTTTGGGCAAAGGAATGCGCTAAACTGACCACAAGACATTTATGTTACAAAACATTTCTATTTCACATAAATGCTGTTCTTTTGAAGTTTCCATTCATCAAAGAATCCTGAAAAAAATGTATCATAGTTGATGCAATATGAAGCAGCACAACTGTTTTCAACGTTGATAATAATCAGAAATGTTTCTTATGCGTCAAATCATCATATCAGAATGATTTCTGAAGGATCATGTGACACTGAAGACTGCTGAAAATGCAGCTTTGATCACAGGAATAAGTTACATTTGAACATTTACTGAAATAGAAAACAGTTGTAATAATATTTCAAGTGTAGCAAAGCGCCGTTAATCATTTCACGTGTAAAGAGGGTCTTTAAATACATCAACAAAAACAGCATAGGAGGGGAAAAAAGCCCATTTGAAATGTCAAACCCAAAATTGTATACAGCATGTGTACAGATATACACTCCTACAGTGTTTGTTTGACGTCAAACTTGGCGCAGCCATGCAAGAGGACATTGAATCAAACTCCCCCGTCTCATAAACAGTCAGAAACACTAGACACCGCTACTATGCATGTCTCTCCTCCGCGTTATTCCTAAAGGAGGTTAGTCTCATCCCGCGCCAACAGGATTGAGACAGAAACAGTGGGCATCTGACACAAAAACAATTTAAAGTGACAACTCTGAATCTATGGACCCATCCATCATTGCCGTGAGAAGCCCAGCACGCTTGACACCTGAGATTATCAGCAACGGTCCGGGTTACACAATCACACCCCGCACACGCTTGGACCCTCGGGAGGTCAGCGAACAAACCCGCGAGTCGATTATTAACAGGTTTGCCGGGTCACACATTCAAGATGGGCATTCTGGGTAAAACATTTACCCCTGCAGCTTCAAAGGGACGTTCCATATTACGCCAGCAGTGTCTGTCTCGCTCGACTTCTGTGTGTGTGCTGCACTAAATAGGGCTTTTCCATTTCAGCGTTCTGCGGTCATCTCCCACGAACACACGCTGCAACAGTCTGCAAGCAGCAGCACCACCTGTGCGTGGGCGAAGTGTGTTTGCCCGAGAGCAGGTTAATTCAATGTCTCAGACAGAGAAAGTGTTTTAATGGCGCTTTAGAAATAGGAAGTAGAGGAAGGCCCGCAGGAGAAACTTTTTGCAGCAATTTTACCGCCTACGGTCACCGCGCCAACAACACCTTTCTAAAATGATGTTACTGGGACACTTAAGGGCGACGCGGTCCGACCGTCGACATAACACCCACGTTTATGAAGAGAGTACTTTACTGTCTTTGTGCATGCAAGCAGGGACATCGCTAGCGGGGCAAAAGGTGGTGACGATTCTAGGGGTCCCCCCGTCCGAAAGCGATTGCAACAACACGGGGCCCTATAAACCCCAGCTACTGCCCTGCATGCAAATAAACAACTAATGCATTTTGAAGCATAACGTGTTTCATAGAAGTAGACACCAGGAAATTACTATTTAGTAATCCCAGGAAAATTATTTGCACACATACAAATAGGAAAACCTGCCCTCAATTAAATTGAGTTTGTACAATGAGTTATTTTTTTGAGTGTATTATTTATGAAAATACAGCTCTATTGTATGTGTGCGTGCGTGAGAGAAAGATAGTGTGTGTGTGTATTTGTGATTTTTGAGGACACAAATGTGTATAAATGACACGGGTATTACGAAGTAAAAATGAAATATGAGGACAGTTCATATGTCCTCATATTTAAAGTAACTAAACAATGTTTTATTAAAAAAAAAAAAAATGCAGAATGTTTCCTGTGATGGGTAGGTTTAGGGAGGGGTGTGTGTGTGTGGGGGGGGGGTTGATTTAGTGTAGGGGGATAGAATGTACAGTATAAAAACCATTACGCCAACGGAATGTCCTCGTAATGTAGTTGCACCAACGTGAGTGTGAGTGTGTGTGTGTGTGTGTGTGTGTGTGTGTGTGTGTGTGTGTGTGTGTGTGTGTGTGTGTGTGTGTGTGTGTGTGTGTGTGTGTGTGTGTGTGTGTGTGTGTGTGTGTGTGTGTGTGTGTGTGTGTGTGTGTGTGTGTGTGTGTGTGTGTAAAAAATTAAGAGAAGTGGTCTCTTCATTTTTTTCCAGAGCTGTATATATAGAAGTCCTATTTGTATGTGTGCAAAATGTTTTAGCATTTTATTGGGAATACTAAATAAATGTTATTTAGTAATTTCCTGGTGTGTGTTGGTGTGTATGTGTGTACAGGGAGTGCAGAATTATTAGGCAAGTTGTATTTTTGAGGATTAATTTTACAACATTAATAATTAAACAACAACCATGTTGTCAATGAACACAAAAAACTCATTAATATCAAAGCTGAATATTTTTGGAAGTAGTTTTTAGTTTTAGCTATTTTAGGGGGATATCTGTGTGTGCAGGTGACTATTACTGTGCATAATTATTAGGCAACTTAACAAAAAACAAATTTATACCAATTTCAATTATTTATTTTTACCAGTGAAACCAATATAACATCTCAACATTCACAAATATACATTTCTGACATTCAAAAACCAAACAAAAACAAATCAGTGACCAATATAGCCACCTTTCTTTGCAAGGACACTCAAAAGCCTGCCATCCATGGATTCTGTCAGTGTTTTGATCTGTTCACCATCAACATTGCGTGCAGCAGCAACCACAGCCTCCCAGACACTGTTCAGAGAGGTGTACTGTTTTCCCTCCTTGTAAATCGCACATTTGATGATGGACCACAGGTTCTCAATGGGGTTCAGATCAGGTGAACAAGGAGGCCATATCATTAGATTTTCTTCTTTTATACCCTTTCTTGCCAGCCACGCTGTGGAGTACTTGGACGCGTGTGATGGAGCATTGTCCTGCATGAAAATCATGTTTTTCTTGAAGGATGCAGACTTCTTCCTGTACCACTGCTTGAAGAAGGTGTCTTCCAGAAACTGGCAGTAGGACTGGGAGTTGAGCTTGACTCCATCCTCAACCCGAAAAGGCCCCACAAGCTCATCTTTGATGATACCAGCCCAAACCAGTACTCCACCTCCACCTTGCTGGCGTCTGAGTCGGACTGGAGCTCTCTGCCCTTTACCAATCCAGCCACGGGCCCATCCATCTGGCCCATCAAGACTCACTCTCATTTCATCAGTCCATAAAACCTTAGAAAAATCAGTCTTGAGATATTTCTTGGCCCAGTCTTGACGTTTCAGCTTGTGTGTCTTGTTCAGTGGTGGTCGACTTTCTGCCTTTCTTACCTTGGCCATGTCTCTGAGTATTGCACACCTTGTGCTTTTGGGCACTCCAGTGATGTTGCAGCTCTGAAATATGGCCAAACTGGTGGCAAGTGGCATCTTGGCAGCTGCACGCTTGACTTTTCTCAGTTCACGGGCAGTTATTTTGCGCCTTGGTTTTTCCACACGCTTCTTGCGACCCTGTTGACTATTTTGAATGAAACGCTTGATTGTTCGATGATCATGCTTCAGAAGCTTGGCTATTTTAAGACTGCTGCATCCCTCTGCAATATATCTCACTATTTTTGACTTTTCTGAGCCTGTCAAGTCCTTCTTTTGACCCATTTTGCCAAAGGAAAGGAAGTTGCCTAATAATTATGCACACCTGATATAGGGTGTTGATGTCATTAGACCACACCCCTTCTCATTACAGAGATGCACATCACCTAATATGCTTAATTGGTAGTAGGCTTTCCAGCCTATACAGCTTGGAGTAAGACAACATGCATAACGAGGATGATGTGGTCAAAATACTCATTTGCCTAATAATTCTGCACTCCCTGTATATATATATATATATATATATTAGGGGTGGTGAAAAAAAACGATTATCGATTAATCGCGAGTATGTTATGGACGAGCATGAATCGATCATTAAATTTTCAAAAATCGATTTTTTTATTTATCTAAACCTGACTCTACCACCGTGTGTGTGTGTGTGTGTGTGTGTGTGTGTGTGTTCATTAGATGAATGTAAATCTGTCGTTAATGCTGAGATGATTCTGAGGGAACACTCTAGAAATCCTCCCGTGCCTCCTCTGGAGCTCAGGCACATTACCATTAGCGCATTAGCACGGCTCAGATTCGCGCACAAACACCGAATAAACGCCTTCAATCCGCAGATTTATGAGCGCTTCAGATGAGCGAGCGCGACACACATCGACGCGCACATTCGCGGGAATTAAGGCGATCCTGAGGACGCGATGAGCGGATCTCACACACACACACACACACAGCCGGACTGATGCTGGAAACACACCGCCGCTCCGCTGCACCGACCCGCGGCTCCCGCTCACGGAACCGAACGGGCCTCGACACTCCTCCGACACAAACCCGTTTTTCTTCTGTCGTTTTTTCCCCTTTTGTCTTTCTCACGTCAGGAAACGAACGAGAGGAGCTCGAGCGTTCCACGCTTTCCCGCCCCCCCTCACGCGCGCACCGCATCCATCACTCTTGACATTTTGTCACTGTGTTCTACAGTACAGTATATAAGCTGAAGCTACAGTAAGTTGTTCAAAAATGTTCATTTTGTCTTCTTAATGATTAAATTGGACAATTTTCTTCTAGAAAGACAAGGTGTTTGGAGAAAAAACTTCTTCTTTACCTTGACATGTTTCGACTTTTCCTCCACCTGAACACATTGTCTTTCTAGAAGAAAATTGTCCAATTTCTACAGTATGTTGGTTCTGATCTACTTCCTAAAGGAAATAAGCCTTTCATTTATTTGTTATTGTTTAGTTCAACTTGATGAGTCACAACACAATGTGATGTATTCATTTCTGTGTAACTACACGACACTACACGACAAGTGCTTTGAGTTGTTGTTACTCAATAAAAGAGTTAAGTAATTCAGTAGCTGACTTTTTTTTTTATACTGCAATCACTTTGTAGTGTATTTTCGTTTACTGTTGTGAAATGGAAAATCAATAATCGCTAATTGAGAATCGTTAATAATCGAAAATCGACTGTAATCGAATCGGGACTTCAATAATCGTAATCGAATCGAATCGGGAAATCAGACAGATTAACCACCCCTAATATATATATATATATATATATATATATATATATATATATATATATATATATATATACAGGGAGTGCAGAATTATTAGGCACGTTGATTTTCTGATCATATTTTTTTTCCAGGCACATTTGACCAATTCCAAACCACAGTAATCCTAATAACTACTATTGATTTAGTATTTAATAATGTATAAGTGATATATAATTGTTCATGAAGGCTGGAAATGAAAATCACCTTATATTCAGGTGTGCAGAATTATTAGGCATGTTTTCTTTTACAGATAAATTGAGCCAAAAAAGAGATTTAACTCAGACTGAAAAGTCAAAAAGTATTAAATGCCCATGAGAAGGATGCAATACTAATGCAATACTAGACATTGCAGTTAAGGCGTGACCATTGGACAGTGAAATGCTCATTGGGTCAGCAGGGTCAGACAAAAACAGGTGGTGAAGAAAAGACACCTGTTAACCGCGAAAGAATTAAGAATTAAGGTGAAGAATTAAGGGTGAAACCATCAGGAGCCCTTTAGTCTCCAGCGCCACCATTTTCCAAAGCTGCAACCTACCTGGAGTCTCCAGAAGTGCAAGGTGTCAGGATCTCAGAGACTTCAGTTAGGTAAAGAATCCTAAAAAATGACCCCCACTAAATAAGAATCATAAGCTGAAGTGTTGTAAAATACATGAAGAAGGTTTTTTTATAGGCTTTATGGACAGATAGGTTGAGAGTGACTCTTGAAGGACCAGCACCATCCTCTTTACCACTGTTTGAAGAATTCATCTTCCAGAATCTGGCAGTACGTTTTGGGAGCTCATTTTTAATCCATCTCTGCAAAACGGACTTCAGGATGGACTAAAATGAACTCCCAAAACGTACTGCCAGATTCTGGAAGATGAATTCTACAAACAGTGGTACTAGAGGATGCGGTGCTGGTCCTTCAAGAGTCATTCTCAACCTATAAAACCTATAAAGCCTATAAAAAAGCAGGCTTCATGTATTTTACAACACTTCAGCTTATGATTCTTATCTAGTGGGGGTCATTTTTTAGGATTCTTTACCTAACTGAAGTCTCTGAGATCCTGACACCTTGCGCTTCTGGAGACTCCAGGTAGGTTGCAGCTTTGGAAAATGGTGGCGCTGGAGACTAAAGGGTTCCTGATGGTTTCACCCTTAATTCTTCACCTTAATTCTTAATTCTTTTGCAGTTAACAGGTGTCTTTTCTTCACCACCTGTTTTTGTCTGACCCTGCTGACCCAACGAGCATTTCACTGTCCAATGGTCACGCCTTAACTGCAATGTCTAGTATTGCATTAGTATTGCATCCTTCTCATGGGCATTTAATAATTTTTGACTTTTCAGTCTGAGTTAAATCTCTTTTTTGGCTCAATTTATCTGTAAAAGAAAACATGCCTAATAATTCTGCACACCTGAATATAAGGTGATTTTCATTTCCAGCCTTCATGAACAATTATATATCACTTATACATTATTAAATACTAAATGAATAGTAGTTATTAGGATTACTGTGGTTTGGAATTGGTCAAATGTGCCTGGAAAAAAAATATGATCAGAAAATCAATGTGCCTAATAATTCTGCACTCCCTGTATATATATATACACATACACATACACATACACACACACTCACCTAAAGGATTATTAGGAACACCATACTAATACTGTGTTTGACCCCCTTTCGCCTTCAGAACTGCCTTAATTCTACGTGGCATTGATTCAACAAGGTGCTGAAAGCATTCTTTAGAAATGTTGGCCCATATTGATAGGATAGCATCTTGCAGTTGATGAAGATTTGTGGGAAGCACATCCAGGGCACGAAGCTCCCGTTCCACCACATCCCAAAGATGCTCTATTGGGTTGAGACATTATAAGTGGTATTATAAGTATTAGTAGTATTTATATATTTATATTAGTAGAATATATATATATATATACATACATACACACACACACACACACACACACTCACCTAAAGGATTATTAGGAAAACCTGTTCAATTTCTCATTAATGCAATTATCTAATCAACCAATCACATGGCAGTTGCTTCAATGCATTTAGGGGAAAGAAAGGTGATTTAAGCAATTTTGAGCGTGGCATGGTTGTTGGTGCCAGACGGGCCGGTCTGAGTATTTCACAATCTGCTCAGTTACTGGGATTTTCACACACAAACATTTCTAGGGTTTACAAAGAATGGTGTGAAAAGGGAAAAACATCCAGTATGCGGCAGTCCTGTGGGCCAAAATGCCTTGTTGATGCTAGAGGTCAGAGGAGAATGGGCCGACTGATTCAAGCTGATAGAAGAGCAACTTTGACTGAAATAGCCACTCGTTACAACCGAGGTATGCAGCAAAGCATTTGTGAAGCCACAACACGCACAACCTTGAGGCGGATGGGCTACAACAGAAGAAGACCCCACCGGGTACCACTCATCTCCACTACAAATAGGAAAAAGAGGCTACAATTTGCATGAGCTCACCAAAATTGGACAGTTGAAGACTGGAAAAATGTTGCCTGGTCTGATGAGTCATTCAGATGGTAGAGTCAGAATTTGGCGTAAACAGAATGAGAACATGGATCCATCATTCCTTGTTACCACTGTGCAGGCTGGTGGTGGTGGTGTAATGGTGTGGGGGATGTTTTCTTGGGACACTTTAGGCCCCTTAGTGCCAATTGGGCATCGTTTAAATGCCACGGCCTATCTGAGCAATGTTTCTGACCATGTCCATCCCTTTATGACCACCATGTACCCATCCTCTGATGGCTACTTCCAGCAGGATAATGCCCCATGTCACAAAGCTCGAATCATTTCAAATTGGTTTCTTAAACATGACCATGAGTTCACTGTACTAAAATGGCCCCCACAGTCACCAGATCTCAACCCAATAGAGCATCTTTGGGATGTGGTGGAACGGGAGCTTCGTGCCCTGGATGTGCTTCCCACAAATCTCCATCAACTGCAAGATGCTATCCTATCAATATGGGCCAACATTTCTAAAGAAGTGTTAGAACTTTAGGTGAGTGTATAATATAATTATTTATTTATTTATTTATTTATTTATATATTTATATATATATATATATATATATATATATATATATATATATATATATATATATATATATATATATATATATATATATATATATATATAAGTAATTTGTTATTATATTATATTTAAATATATTTAATATATATCACATATTTAAATATTATATAAAAAAAATCAAACATCAAGAATTAAGCAAATTAAAAATATTTAATATTAACCATTTTCAACATTGATAATAATCAGAAATGTTTCTTGAGCATTAAATCATCATATCAAAATGATTTCTGAAGGATCATGTGACACTGAGACTGCTGAAAATTCAGCTTTGATCACAGGAATAAATTACATTTGAACATTTACTGAAATAAAAAAACAGTTGTTTTAAATTGTAATAATATTTCACAATATTACTGTATTTTTCACACCAAACTTTTGAACAGTAAATGCATGTGAAGTCATGCACGCCTCAACAGCTAAATTCACAATAAACTGCCTTTGGAATTTCATGACATCAAGACTTTCCACCAGAAATCCTTTTTCCAGCCCAACACCTTGTGCTCTATTCACAGTACATTTACTAGCGGAAAACTCACAACTGTACAGAGTTTTCAAGAGCTCCGACTCTTCCATTATATTTATGAAAACACTCGTAAAAAAAGAACAACATTCCAACAAAAAAAAAAGGCTGCCTTTAACCTTTTTATAGGTTTTAAAGGAATCATTCACCCAAAAATTAAGTCATTATGTACTTTCATTTCAAACCTGTATGTGGTTATTTTTTCCCTGAGGAGCACAAAAGGGAAATTTTGAAGTATCTTCACATATCTTTTCACTATAAAACAGTTAATGGTGATTACATCTGATAAGCTTTGAATAAAACACCATAAAAGCAGTTCAAATGACTTGCACGTCTTCTGCAAGATAGCTTTCTGTGAAAAACACATCAGGTCATTATTAACTAATAGTGAGTCAAAAGTTGGACTTGCAACTAAAAACTTTGGTTAGCATGAACGGTCCTAAAAAAATGACCTGTGTGAGGTTTAGTTCCACTGCAGAAAAAAGACATATGAGGGCGAGTAAACAAATTGGTTAACTATCCTTTTAACTAGTAGATATTAAAATAGTGCAAAGGTTTAAATTCAATGTATATATTTGTGACTGTTGTGCATGTGAGCTGATTAGCATCTAGCATTAAACATCATAAATTAGGGCCTGTTTCTGAATGGTTTATAATTTCATAACCAGTAAAAAAAACAGGTGACAACATCGTAATGTCAGCGGTAGCACCAACATCTGTGTGTTGGAGACCAGCTGTTTCAGAAAAGTAAACATTGAGTCCAACGGGTGGAAGAGGTTCCTTATTTCCTGCCTGTGTACCCGCAAACTGCGTCATTGAAGCCTTCCCGCTCAGCTCTAAAGTCACGAGACGCGCACACACACAAAGCAAAACACAGACTGACATGCAGGCTGAGTCTGCACCTAACGATTTCAACACGCTAGAAACACGGCAAGAACAATGAACAATGAAAGCATTATAGTTTGAAGCTTTGACCGTCTGACTGGATTATGACTTGCTTTAGAAAGGGCGTGTTCTGATAGACAGAGGTCACCTCTGTATCCATGACACCAATAACACAGCCACCCAACACAAAGGAGGGAATCCTCTAGTTCCTTCTTCTGCTATTTTTCTTTCTCTTGCATGCTTTATGTTCTTTCAAAACATTGCTGTGCAGCCATTTTCATCCGCACAGCCGAATGCCACACTATGCAAGACTACCACGTTAAAAAAAATAAACGTACATTTCAATAAACGTTATTGCATCTCAAGATTCTAATTAGACTTCGACATCTTAAATGACAAGGAACCTCGTTTTAAAACATGAAACGGCATGAATTGTTTGAGTGGGTGGATTTAAAGGTGGGGGCATCCTTTGGTAAAAAGGAAATGTCTTGGATTCCACAGAAACGTCATGCATGGAAGCGCAATTTTGGCGTGTACCGACATGCTTGGTTCGTTTCCTTGGCGCGATCCCATAAACATTCAAAACGACTTTGTATTTGAGAAATACATAAATTTTAAAAAAACTATTTGTTCTGGAGAAGATCAAAGACTTAATAAAGTTTTTAATTGCCTCCAGAACTGCTTAGTTCCTGTAAAAACAGTTTTGTTTACAGAAAAACTGTAAAAATGCTACAGTAAAAACCTGTGAGTTTAATGTAAGTTACCTTAAAATCTAGTCCCAAACTAAAAGGCACATTTAAAAAGGCTACTTAAATGTCCTAAATGAACTCAGGCCTAATCCTGGCTTAATCTAAGCCCTTTCTGTGAAACCGCCCTTAATGTAATTTAACTGTAAATAGTGTCAAATATATGTTTTACCACCTGCATTATTATGTTTTAGTAGCTGTGTACGTTGTTGGATTTACTGGTTGAAATTGCATTTTTTTATTACAGTTTTACACTGTAAAATGTACAGGTTGTTCTGCAAATATGTTTACATTTTTACTGTATTTTTAATATAATTATTCTTGCAAATACAGCTGCCAGGATCTTTTTTTGTTTAAAAAGTAAATAACAGGAGTTTTTACAGTGATTTTCACGTACAAGCATTTCTAGGGTTTACAAAGAATGGTGTGAAAAGGGAAAAACATCCAGTATGCGGCAGTCCTGTGGGCGAAAATGCCTTGTTGATGCTAGAGGTCAGAGGAGAATGGGCCGACTGATTCAAGCTGATAGAAGAGCAACTTTGACTGAAATAACCACTCGTTACAACCGAGGTATGCAGCAAAGCATTTGTGAAGCCACAACACACACAACCTTGAGGCGGATGGGCTACAACAGCAGAAGACCCCACCGGGTACCACTCATCTCCACTACAAATAGGAAAAAGAGGCTACAATTTGCACAAGCTCACCAAAATTGGACAGTTGAAGACTGGAAAAATGTTGCCTGGTCTGATGAGTCTCGATTTCTGTTGAGACATTCAGATGGTAGAGTCAGAATTTGGCATAATCAGAATGAGAACATGGATCCATCATGCCTTGTTACCACTGTGCAGGCTGGTGGTGGTGGTGTAATGGTGTGGGGATGTTTTCTTGGCACACTTTAGGCCCCTTAGTGCCAATTGGGCATCGTTTAAATGCCACGGCCTACCTGAGCATTGTTTCTGACCATGTCCATCCCTTTATGACCACCATGTACCCATCCTCTGATGGCTACTTCCAGCAGGATAATGCACCATGTCACAAAGCTCGAATCATTTCAAATTGGCTTCTTGAACATGACAATGAGTTCACTGTACTAAAATGGCCCCCACAGTCCCCAGATCTCAACCCAATAGAGCATCTTTGGGATGTGGTGGAACGGGAGCTTCGTGCCCTGGTTGTACATCCCACAAATCTCCATCAACTGCAAGATGCTATCCTATCAATATGGGCCAACATTTCTAAAGAATGCTTTCAGCACCTTGTTGAATCAATGCCACGTAGAATTAAGGCAGTTCTGAAGGCGAAAGGGGGTCAAACACAGTATTAGTATGGTGTTCCTAATAATCCTTTAGGTGAGTGTATTAATAACATTTTGGTGTTTTTGCAAGTAAAATCTATGAGATGCAGTATAAATTATGGTTAAAAAAAACAGTACAATGACATTCCCATGGGTGTTGCGTGAGCAGCGCGACACATCTGAAATGTTTATATTTAAAATAAAAATTATTTTTTTTATATTTTATAAATATTATTTAGTTCATGTTTATTCATGTGTATTATCCTGATGGTGATTAGTATTTGTGTGTTTGACCTACTTGTCATTTAAGATGTTGAAGATCAATATTTTTGAAAAGACCAAAATGTTATTAATATAAATGTAGAGCTTTAAATGTTGCGATGTAATGAAAACCAATGTAAAAAAAAAAAGCTGTGGTAGCAGGAATAATTCTATTAAAAATGTAAACATATTTGCAGAACAACCTGTACATTTTACAGTATAAAACTGTAATTTTAACTTTGTACTTTTAAATGTGAAGTGTCACACAGGGAATTCTGGGAATGTCAGTTTACAGTTTTTTTACTGTAAATCTTCATTTGATTTATGGCTGGGCGATATGGCTGAAAACTGTATCACGATATAAGGGTTTCATGTCGGTTGATATCGATAATTATTCATATGTTTTATGACCTATCTAATTTTACATTTAAACATTTCTATTTTAAACTTAACCCTCCTCTGATTATAATCCCCTCAGTTATAAAGGCAGAAATGTCAACACAACCATGGAAAACACTCAAATAATTCAAATATAAACAAGTTATTACATTATTTCTTTGTAACTGTTACCATTTAGAGCCATTTGTAGTGGTGTCTGAAACCATAGTGGACGTTACTGAGTGCACTCATTCTATCCCATGCGTGTACAGCCGATGTACACACAGCTGCTGTCCAAATTCGCTCACTCGTTTTCATTACTCACTATATTAGTGGACTAAAGTAGTGAATAGTGATTGAGGGTTTAGGGGGCGATTTCGGATTCTACCAAAGTCAAGAATAGCACAACGTCGAGGAGGCGATTGTCAGCGGAGGCTCGCGCTGCGGAGCCAGACGAAAGTATACAAGGCTGGAAAAACAGGTTTGTGGTATTACCAGTCTTGGTGGGGACGACATTAGTCTGACTACAGTCAGACTTATACAAGCCAAAAAACTGCCATACTGGCGAGCTGACTTGTTTTCCTGTTTTATTAAGAATTTCCTTGCTCGCACTCATTTTCCACTTATCACTCAACGCCGGTTCTGTTACTGAGAATGAATCCAACACGAGACAACGATATGGCGCAACCAGACTTGTTACAGTTACACGATTGGCTGTTAGCCTGTCACTCCCTACGTTGCTTGTTTACCAGAGAGCGAGTGCCTTTGTTCATGCAACCAAACTTGCTTCGCAACCTCTGGTTTGTTTCTGACGAAGAAAAAAAAATTATCAAACGTTTTTTTGAACGCTGTAGTAAGGTATGTTTGTACGGGAAGAAGGAGGCGGGAACCGGCGAACAATCAAAGTATTTAATATAAAAGAAACACAAAATAAAATGGCGGCGACAGCCCCTCACGGTCGACTGTCGCCTACACACACAAACATAAAATGAAAATAAAAAGCTGCAGCCCCTCGCGGACGACTGCAGCGTGCACATAACAAAAACGTCCAGGCCTGGTCCTCTCTCGTCCCTCACTGTCGTCGCTCGTCCTTTATAGTCCCTCACTCCTCCGCGAGAGCCGAGATCGCTGGCTCACAGCTGGCGCTTATCCTCTCTGATGAGCGCCGCCTCGTCCCGCCCTCGCGGTCCCTCGCGGTCCCTCGGCCTCGCTGCTCGCCACAAACGCATTTTTTATTGATATCGATTACGTGTCTATCGCGATACATATCGTTATCGTTTTATCGCCCAGCCCTAATTTGATTTGCCATTTTTACTTCTAAAAACTGTACATTTAACAGTATTTTACTGAAAAATAATACATGAATTCCCTGTATATAGTACGGGAACTTACCGTTAACAAGTTTTTTCTGTTTTTACAATATTTTACAGTTAAAATGACATTCATTCTTTACAGTGTATACTTCTAAAACCAAACCATGCTTTTAATCAAGAATCCTTATGGCCATAAAAATAGGACTTCATTTTTTCCCCATTCTCTTCACTTAATAATACTAATATTAGGAAAAGTCACAGGCGTCTCTAGTGGATGCTTTTCTGTAATCAGACTAAATTATTCATGTTGTTTGGCCAAGCTCAAAGCAATGATTACCCAAACACTCCAAAATCTGGGTTGCTACATGCTCTGCTGTGGCGAGTACGTTTTTAATTCTATGGACACAGAGATGAATTATAAAATAAAATACTGCCAGATGTAATTAAACAGACACGTCTACATTCTAGTGTACTCTTAGTAAGCAGATACACATTTCAAATTCACTTTCCTTTCAGGAAAACAGACCAAAAATATCAATACATATTGATTCCATGCAAATTTTTTATAGAATAAGAGAATGTCCCTCCCTCTAATACCACCTGCCACCAACTATCCACAACAGGAAGTACATCAACGCGGAAAAAGGAAACAGTTTTTTCTGTATCGTCAAATTAGAATTACTAGAAAAACCTTTGAAAGACATGTCGAATTGAAACCACTGGTTCACACTTGACGACTGACTAATCTGTGGAAAATAAATATGCCAATGTAGTCATTTAACAGTCGACAAAAAAAAACAAAAAAAAAGCCACGTAAATAAATGTACTAGTCTGACTGGGAACCCTACGCTTTTGTATTACCTATGCAAACATTTCCCTTCTTGAACTTCTCAGACATTTTAAAAGCGACCACATGGAAACCTCCTGACACCTGCGAAAGGGGCGACCCAATAGACAAACAACCCAAGCAAACAGAATTCTGGACAAAATGAAGCTAACACTTACCTTTCAGGTTTTTGGGGTTGTTCTGCTTCGTACGTGGCATTTTCGGTGGCTTTCCGCAGGCTCAGTAAAACATCGTACAGAAAGATGCTGGATGGAATGCGGGCGATCACCGGGAGGAAAGACAATCTCCTATTCCACACAGGAAAGACACCCTCTGCACATCTGGGATGGAGGAGAGACAAATAAACTGAAGCAAACGCAAAACGCATATTCTTGCTGCTGGAAACAGCTCCAGCTACTGTGACAGATCACTAGTGTTGTTCGGAAGAACTGATTTTTTTAGATGGACTGACACAGATACACAACTGCGGCGCAGGAATCAGACTTCTGATCTAAATGGTCTTATGCTGTCTATGCATTGACTAACACACACCTCTGACATCAAACAGAGAAATGACACTGTCATCTCTGGCAAGTTGCAAGGTTGCAGGGAATTGGTGTTGGGGTCAAAATTCTAAATCATTTCAATATTAGACATATTTCAATATGTTAAGCCAAGTACAGCACCATAAAAAGGGCCCGCAAATAGGAATGCAAGATAAATTGGCCACAATGCCAGTATATTCCGATATATATTTTTATATATTTTTAATGTTATCATTATTGGCCCGAAAAGACAATCTGGCTGATATATTAAAGCCGAAAAATAATAGATTATTTCCATTAGTGGAGACACTTAAGATGCTCACTGCTCACCATGATGGTTTTGGATTACTTGAAATACACTATATTGCCAAAAGTTTTGGGGCGCCTGCCTTTGCATGCACATATCATATTCTTAATCTGTAGGGTTTAATATGGAGTTGGCCCACCCTTTGAAGCTATAACAGCTTCAACTCTTCTGGGAAGGCTTTCCACAAGGTTTAGGAGTGTGATTATGGGAATTTTGGACCATTCTTCTAGAAGCGCATTTGTGAGGTCAGGCACTGATGTTGGACGAAGAGGCCTGGCTCTCCGCTCTAATTCATCCCAAAGGTGTTCTATCGGGTTGAGGTCAGGACTATGTGCAGGCCAGTCAAGTTTCTCTACATCAAACTCGTTCATCCGTGTCTTTATGGACCGACGCTTTGTGCACTGGTGCGGTCATATTGGAACAGGAAGGGGACGTCCCCAAACTGTTCCCATAAAGTTGGGAGCATGAAATTGTCCAAAATATCTTGGTATGCTGAAGCATTAAGAGTTCCTTTCACTGGAACTAACGGGCCAAGCCCAACCCCTGAAAAACAACCCACACCATAATCATCCCTCCACCAAACTTTACACTTGGCAAGTCCTGTTCTCCTGGCAACTGCCAAACCCAGACTCGTCCATCAGATTGCCAGACAGAGAAGCGTGATTGGTCACTCGAGAGAACACATCTCCACTGCTCTAGGGTCCAGTGGTGCTTTACCCAACTGCATCCGACGCTTTGCATTGCACTTGGTGATATAAGGCTTGGATGAGCTGCTCGGCCATGGAAACCTATTCCATGAGGCTCCCTATGCACTGTTCTTGAGCTCATCTGAAGGCCACACAAAGTTTGGAGGTCTGTAGCTATTGACTTTGCAGACTTCTACGCACTGTGTACCTCAGCATGTGCTGACCCCGCTCTGTGATTTTACATGGCCTACCACTTCATGGCTGAGTTGCTGTTGTTCCCAATTGCTTCCACAACAGTTGACCATGAAATAGTTAGTAGTGAGGAAATTTCACGAATGGACTTATTGAGCAGGTGGCAACCGATCACAGTCCCACACTTGAGTTCATTGAGCTCCTGAGAGCGACCCATTCTTTCACAAATGTTTGTAGAAGCGTCTGCATGCCTAGTGCTTGATTTTATACACCTGTGGCCATGAAGTGATTGAACACCTGAATTCAATGTTTTGGAGGAGTGTCCCAATACTTTTGGCAATATAGTGTATGATTGGAATCATTTAAAAAAATGAAAATAAAGCTCAAAAAATGAAAATAAATTGCAACAAGACTGTCAAATAGGCTACATAAAATTATAACGAGAATGTGTGCTTGGGACGTCATGGCTTTAATTGGTTAAAAGAACCTTATAAATATAATGTATATTTATATTGGTTATCGGCCAATATATTGGTTATCGGCTTTCAAATATAAAGAAATATTGGTTATTGTATCTGCCAAAATTGTTATATTGGTGAATCCCTACCCACAACCATTTTTTTTTTATTACTTCATGAAATTGAATTGGGATTTAAAAGGCATACTAAAGTTAATTCTGAATAATGCACAACCCTGGTTAGTGAAGGTCCAATCAACATAAACGAAAATAATGGAGCAATGCAAATTCAAAACACCCCTCTAATGCTTTCTTTATGATGTCGGGCTGAACGGCTCTAATACACACCATAAATGCAATTAAAATAGACCAGAAGATATTGACTTGTGTTAACTGATACATATTTAATGGTACACGTCTTTACGGAAATCTAAAGCTTAAGGTGGCAGATAAAATACTGATATATAATATAATTTAGGCTTATGATAGCAAATATTTTACAGATGATTTACACAAAAGTTTAGACTGTATCCGTGCAGATAAATAGCCAATTAATCGGCCTGGTTGATACATATCCTCTCGCGCTAATGTTGACTGGTTGTTTATGATAAATATCACCAGACTTCGAAACATTTGCAGCTCTCAAAATGACAAACGCATGTCTTGGCTCTGCAGAAATATATACAAACACACCCCACAATCTACACAAGATGCTCTTTGTTTGACGTTCAGGAGGTTTTTGTTTCTATATGTTTCTCAGTTCCATTGTAGCATGAAGCAAACATCTGACATGCCTCGCCCATGCATCCCGCTTGCATCCAGTCACAGCGTGTGCCAGATTCCACGTGAATGTTCCGTCTCACCACATTACGTAACACTTACTACAGCTCTACGGCAATGACATCACCTCCCCGATGATTTGAGCATACACACTTACAAGCACAGCGCATGCACCAGGTTTCACACACTCCTAGAATAGTGTTTGTCACTCCTGGTCCAGTAAGCCCCCCTGCACCGCACATTTTGGATTATTTGAAGCATCAATTTCAAGATATGAAGCCTCTAATTGTTAGCTAGGTGCGTTTGATTAGAGAGATATTGTTTTTTTTTTTTGTGGGTTTTTTTCAAAGACTGTCCTGGGTTGATTTCAAAATGTTGATATATAATGTTGATAATATATTATATATATATGTTGATTTAAAAAATATATATGGACACATATATCAACCTTTTCACACATAAAAATAAAATAAAAATAATAATAATTATATATATGACCATGACCATTTTTCAAAAGTATTTAATCTCAACTTGCCTATAGCAGAATTGGAATAATACATTATTACAGTGTTTTAGTGCAGAATTTTATTATTACATTATTTCAGAATTTGAGAATATTGACTTTTTTTGCAGAATTGGAACGTTAAAATGTTACTGTAGAATTTGAATATTACATTCATTCAGAATTTGAATGTCACTGCCACATTTGAATGTTATAATGTTACTTGTTTGAATGTTACTGCAGAATTTGAATATGACATTTTTTTACAGTGTTACTACGGAGATTGAATATCAAGTAATTTCAGAATTTGAATGTAACAATGTTACTGCAGAATTTGATTAGGTTACTTCCGACCTTAAATGTTACAACGTTCCTGCAGAAATGGAATATTATATTGTTTCAGAATTTGAATGTTTCAATGTTACTGCAGAATTTAAAGATTATGTAATTTCAGATTTTGAATGTTACTGCAGAATTTGAATATTCAATATTTCAATGTTACAGCAGAACTTGAATATTACTTTGTTTCAGAATTTTAATGGTACAATGTTACTGCAGAATTTGAATATTCCATATTTCAGAACTTTAATGTTACTGCAGAATTTGATTAGGTTATATCCAAAGTTGAATGTTACTACAAAAACTTGAATATTACTTTGTTTAAGAAATTTGAATGTTATTGCCGAATTTGTATATGACATAATTGCAAAATTGGAATGTTAAAGTGTTACTGCTGAGGCGCAGTGGAGGTTTTTTGTTTTTTCTTTTCTTTTCTTTTTTTCTTGGTTCAACTCATAACAAATGGGACTGGCAATGCCAAGGTCAGGGGTTTGATTCCCATGGAACACACATACTAATAAAATGCATGCATCGGTCAAATGCATAAATGCAAAATGTTAAAGGAACATGTCAATCAAGCCATTAGGAAGCTTCCTGAAATCAGCCTAACGGTGCCAACAGACACTGCTGCACATGGGACACACAGCCTACTTGGCATGCACTGGCAAGAAAAAAAAGATGGCACTTAAACAGGGGTTGCTCCTGTAAGACAGACCATGCCAGTGCCAACCTGACACGCTTACAGCCTGTAAGACCCGCATGCGATGAGTCACCATGTGTTCAAACCTAACCGATACAAAACAACAACCGTTTCCAATGATAGCCACTGCGCTTACATGCCACGGTTTAGCGCCAAATCCAGGTGCGTACAGGATGAATGGCGCATTACTGGCTTTAAGAAACACACGAAGAGGGCGGAGCCGGGGAAAACCCCTCTGCAACAGGACATGAACAAGAAACACTTCCCTAAATCGACAACAAAATGCCCTTTAAACCAGCCGAAGACGTGCAAAGCGCATCCGAAACGCGACCGTTTGCATCCCATGGTCGAGGAAAGGTGTTTTGGCGCTTACCTGCCGTCGCGCTCGGTGCTTCAGCGACTCTCTCCAACAGCGTTGCGGGCTTGATAAACATTTACACCCCGCGTATTAGGATTCTGGAGACGTGCGCTCTCGGCGAGATACAAAACACGGGCCGGCTCAGTACAGAGCGACAGACACCAGACAAAATCAGAATAAAACTCACACAAACATGCTCACAAGTTTAAGCAACCCATACAATCTTTTGGAAACACTGTGTTCCAAAACAACAGCACTTGGAGATGCGTTTACGCACCGCATGCGTTTGCGACACACTGGACCATGCGTCCACGCTTATTAAGACGCGTGTATTTCTTAACTTTCGGTACTTACAGGTGCAGTCTGAACTGTTGTCAAGGGTTTCAACGGTCAGAGGTCTGTTTTTTTCCCGTCTCTCGCTCTATCTTCTCTCACTTTCTATTGCAGGAAACCGACAGGCCCACTGACGTCAACGGGGGTCCCGTCTCCGCCTCCCAAGCCAAGCAAACGCGCTCAGGGAGTGTCCTGACGGCCGACAGAACAGTTGAATAAAACGTGTTAAAACACCACCCGAGTGACAATTATAGTTAAACTTCCTAATAAACGTCACATTTACACTGAATGAACGCGCTTTTACCGAGCGGAACTTGCAAAAGCGCTTTTTGAGCGTCGTTTCCAAAGCGTCGCTTCTCGCGGAACCCCCCAGACCGGGCCCTTGTGCGCATAGTTCAGGACTGACGGTGTTCCCGGAGGTTCCTTGTTTGTTAGGTCACGTTGTGCCCCTCAACCAGCGCTGGGCTTTCCCGCACAGATCCAGGCAAACAATGGAGAATGCAGCAGCGCAGAGCGTGTTTGCGATGTAACGATGATACGCAAAATCATATGTGAAATGTAAACGCTTGAACTGTAATGTTTCACAGTCATGCAAAACTGAAAGCACTCAGTATGCTCGTTTTAGTGTTGATGTTTCTAAATGAAAACATGTGCACTGATGTCAGCGTTAAGTTGTTTGATAGTGCATTTAAAATGAGTAATATTGGAGATATCCACACTTATATAAGTATTTCATTATTCCTTTAACAGACCGTTGAGGTTTGTTGCAGTTTACGGAGGGAGAAGGAGGAGCTTAGGGGGAATCAAATTCATGAAGAAAATCAGTGCAAGTGAATAAAGGCCACTTTTGTGCAATATTAGATTGTCAACAGATTTTGTTGTTGTTGTTGTTGTTTGTATTACAGTGTAGCGGATTAAAAAAAGGGGGGTTTGTAGACAACCACCAATAACAAACCAGGTGATAAAAAGAACAGTTTAAAACAGTTTTATAGATTTTTTTTTTTTTTTTTTAATATATATATATATATATATATATATATATATATATATATATATATATATATATATATATATACACCCTCACCTAAAGGATTATTAGGAACACCTGTTCAATTTCTCATTAATGCAATTATCTAATCAACCAATCACATGGCAGTTGCTTCAATGCATTTAGGGGTGTGGTCCTGGTCAAGACAATCTCCTGAAATCCAAACTGAATGTCAGAATGGGAAAGAAAGGTGATTTAAGCAATTTTGAGCGTGGCATGGTTGTTGGTGCCAGACGGGCCGGTCTGAGTATTTCACAATCTGCTCAGTTACTGGGATTTTCACACACAACCATTTCTAGGGTTTACAAAGAATGGTGTGAAAAGGGAAAACATCCAGTATGCGGCAGTCCTGTGGGCGAAAATGCCTTGTTGATGCTAGAGGTCAGAGGAGAATGGGCCGACTGATTCAAGCTGATAGAAGAGCAACTTTGACTGAAATAACCACTCGTTACAACACGAGGTATGCAGCAAAGCATTTGTGAAGCCACAACACGCACAACCTTGAGGCGGATGGGCTACAACAGCAGAAGACCCCACCGGGTACCACTCATCTCCACTACAAATAGGAAAAAGAGGCTACAATTTGCATGAGCTCACCAAATATGGACAGTTGAAGACTGGAAAAATGTTGCCTGGTCTGATGAGTCTCGATTTCTATTGAGACATTCAGATGGTAGAGTCAGAATTTGGCGTAAACAGAATGAGAACATGGATCCATCATGCCTTGTTACCACTGCGCAGGCTGGTGCTGGTGGTGGTGGTGTAATGGTGTGGGGGATGTTTTCTTGGCACACTTTAGGCCCCTTAGTGCCAATTGGGCATCGTTTAAATGCCACGGCCTACCTGAGCATTGTTTCTGACCATGTCCATCCCTTTAGGACCACCATGTACCCATCCTCTGATGGCTACTTCCAGCAGGATAATGCACCATGTCACAAAGCTCGAATCATTTCAAATTGGTTTCTTGAACATGACAATGAGTTCACTGTACTAAAATGGCCCCCGCAGTCACCAGATCTCAACCCAATAGAGCATCTTTGGGATGTGGTGGAACTGGAACTTCGTGCCCTGGATGTGCATCCCACAAATCTCCATCAACTGCAAGATGCTATCCTATCAATATGGGCCAACATTTCTAAAGAATGCTTTCAGCACCTTGTTGAATCAATGCCACGTAGAATTAAGGCAGTTCTGAAGGTGAAAGGGGGTCAAACACAGTATTAGTATGGTGTTCCTAATAATCCTTTAGGTGAGTGTGTATATATTATATATATATGAATGTGAATGTTACTGCAGAATTTGAATATTACATTTTTGCAGAATTTAATTGTTACAATGTTAATGCAGAATTTAAATATTATGTAATTTCAGTGTAAAATCCTTATTTTAAAAAAATCATACATCCTCCTGGGACCCAGAAAAAAAAAGTTTTTTGAATTTAGTATTTTTTCAAATCCTTATATTGTTTAGAGTTTATGAAAAAAATGGAAACTTCTTTTTTTTTTTTTTTTAAATGATATTTTATTCATATGTTATGATATGTCCTCTGTAGTTGACACCAGGACTCAGTTGTTTAAAAAAATAAATTTACATGAAATTATAGACGAAAACAATGGGATTTATTTTTAATTCACCAATCAATTTTTAGGTTTCAGGGTTTTTTTTTTAAACAAACTTTGTTTAAAGATGTTTTTGAAATATGTTATGAAAGATATAATGGAATGCATTGATATACCATTTTACTTTATGCAATATGTGGGTACAATGGCCATACTTTGATTTTCTCATTAACACAATGTATCTATACACTGCATCTAATTTGCATATTAATGTGTTCTTGGTGCAACATGTCATGAAAATAGAAGTGTAATAATAGGAGGAATAATTGGCAACATTTTCATAATAATATCTCATATTTCATAGGAATATTGATATTAACTTTCTTTCCATATTCACTTATGTCTCCAAAATGCCTGATAAACATGATTTAAATCCTGGTGTCCTCTACAGTGGACATTTATAAAATCAATGCCCTGTTTTGTAACAGAAAGTCATATTTTGATTAAAAACTAAGATGTTGATTTATAACAAACAATTTGAAAATGAATCCGATTTAAATTATAATTACAAAATATTATCATATTTCCATAAGAGTGCAAAACATTAATGTCAGCCGTTTTATTTATATATATATATATATGTATACAGTGAGGAAAATAAGTATTTGAACACCCTGCTATTTTGCAAGTTCTCCCACTTAGAAATCATGGAGGGGTCTGAAATTGTCATCGTAGGTGCATGTCCACTGTGAGAGACATAATCTAAAAAAAAAAGAAAATACAGAAATCACAATATGTGATTTTTAAACTATTTATTTGTATGATGCAGCTGCAAATAAGTATTTGAACACTTGTCTATCAGCTAGAATTCTGACCCTCAAAGACATGTTAGTCTGCCTTTAAAATGTCCACCTCCACTCCATTTATTATCCTAAATTAGATGCACCTGTTTGAGGTCGTTAGCTGCATAAAGACACCTGTCCACCCCATACAATCAGTAAGAATCCAACTACTAACATGGCCAAGAACAAAGAGCTGTCCAAAGACACTAGAGACAAAATTGTACACCTCCACAAGGCTGGAAAGGGCTACGGGGAAATTGCTAAGCAGCTTGGTGAAAAAAGGTCCACTGTTGGAGCAATGATTAGAAAATGGAAGAAGCTAAACATGACTGTCAATCTCCCTCGGACTGGGGCTCTATGCAAGATCTCACCTCGTGGGGTCTCAATGATCCTAAGAAAGGTGAGAAATCAGCCCAGAACTACACGGGAGGAGCTGGTCAATGACCTGAAAAGAGCTGAGACCACCGTTTCCAAGGTTACTGTTGGTAATACACTAAGACGTCATGGTTTGAAATCATGCATGGCACGGAAGGTTCCCCTGCTTAAACCAGCACATGTCAAGGCCCATCTTAAGTTTGCCAATGACCATTTGGATGATCCAGAGGAGTCATGGGAGAAAGTCACTTTTTGGTCATAATTCCACTAAACGTGTTTGGAGGAAGAAGAATGATGAGTACCATTCCAAGAACACCATCCCTACTGTGAAGTATGGGGGTGGTAGCATCATGCTTTGGGGGTGTTTTTCTGCTCATGGGACAGGGCGACTGCACTGTATTAAGGAGAGGATGACCGGGGCCATGTATTGCAAGATTTTGGGGAACAACCTCCTTCCCTCAGTTAGAGCATTGAAGATGGGTCGAGGCTGGGTCTTCCAACATGACAATGACCCGAAGCACACAGCCAGGATAACCAAGGAGTGGCGCTGTAAGAAGCATATCAAGGTTCTGGCGTGGCCTAGCCAGTCTCCAGACCTAAACCCAATAGAGAGTCTTTGAAGGGAGCTCAAACTCCGTGTTTCTCAGCGACAGGCCAGAAACCTGACTGATCTAGAGAAGATCTGTGTGGAGGAGTGGGCCAAAATCCCTCCTGCAGTGTGTGCAAACCTGCTGAAAAACGACAGGAAACGTTTGACCTCTGTAATTGCAAACAAAGGCTACTGTACCAAATATTAACATTGATTTTCTCAGGTGTTCAAATACTTATTTGCAGCTGTATCATACAAATAAATAGTTAAAAATCATACATTTTGATTTTCATGATTTCTAAGTGGGAGAACTTGCAAAATAGCAGGGTGTTCAAATACTTATTTTCCTCACTGTATATATATATATATATATATATATATATATATATATATGTGCATGTGTATATATGTATTTGTATAATTCAAAGCAGCTTTACAGAAAAAGGCAAGCGTAAAAATGCATGCTAAGTGGTGATATAAGAATATTTCTATGAAAAATTGTATTTAAGTAGACCCAAAAGCAAGAATAATTGCTTGCTAAGTCATCTACATTTGCAGTTCTCATCTGTCAAACCAACGAATCAATACCTTTCAAAAATAGCACGTTTGAATGCCTATCAATAATAATCACATTAAAATCAGCCTTTATCACAGTTATTGTGCTACAACACTCAAAACTGGTTTATTGAGGAACGTTTTGGTTGTCCTGGCAATAATTGATGCCATTATTTTCTTTGAATATGTAATCGATTCCCTTGAATGCAAGAAGCGATGCACTGAACGCTGACCTCGAGCTTCAGATGTGTGTGCAGGACCACAGGACACCAGGTATCCACCAGAACCGTGCCAAGCCTCCCTGAGACATCACCAGATAACACAAATAATGCTGCTCGGCTATTTATAACCCACATTCAAAACTCGCAATACGTCCACGGGTGTTTGTGTTCACAAATGACACATCACTTAATGAGAAAGGTCAGCCCTGAGAATATAAATAGCACTTTAATGAAGGTGGAAGAGGTGACTATCTGTTCTCTCCTTCTCCACCGACAAGCCCACAGGGACACATGTATACGTGTGCTGGTGACGTAGAACAGGGGGCGAACAGCATCACGCTGGATATATATATATATATATATATATATATATATATATATATATATATATATATATATATATATATATATATATATATATATATATATATATATATGAGTTCTCCCCCTCTCTGCCTCTCTCTTTCTCCCCATCTCGCTCTCTATATTCTATATTTAAATACCCAAACAAGCACACACAAACAGTGGGATCATTGGCACACTGAAAATCTAGGATGTTTTTATCTAAAGCTGGGGATGAACAGAAAGTCTGAGGAGTTTGCAAAATGTAAAGAAAACAACTTTTTTAAATCAAATTAGTAACACTGATCATGTGACTCCAGATTTTCCAGCTGAAGCACAAGATGCTCTTGGAACATCTCAAATCATGCCGGACATCACGATCATCAGGTTTTTGTGGTAAGGCGACTGGTTAACGTCAGTTAATGCAGCCACTAACAATGCACAAAATGTTTGTTACAGCAGGCCTGTTTATTCATCTCTGTTATGTCAGTTCATTGTTAGTCCATGTTAAAGTCAGCATGAAACAGAAGTTGCGCTTGTGTTTTCATCCTATTGTGACGTATATCCCAGTGAAACGGCTTCTGGAACAAGAACAAGTGTCGGACGGGGCTAGATTTTGGAGTTTTGTCCATGGGGAATTGATTGGATGGTTGTGGTTTGCTATTGACCTATCGGTAACCCCGCCCCCTTAGTTACTGTTGCTAACTCGGACAAACAAAGGGAGTTGCTATATCTTACAATGATAGCTGTCAGTGTGAAAACCTTATCCCAAGATGTTTTTGGACACAGAATGTAACGTATACCCCGTCCGAATGATGGCCAAACTTTACTGATGGTTTATGAAGTTTATTGCATCGTTTTTCACTCCAAAAAATCATCGTAAGAGCTGAACAAACAAACAAAGCATAAGAAGTGCGCATTAACGTCTCATTCAAACTCTCTCTCCCCGTTGCATTATCATTAACACAGGGTTGCCAACTCGCACGCATTTGGCGTGAGACACACGCTTTCAGGCTCACGGTCTCACTCTGCCCAACTTAATCTCACGCCAAATTGCCAAACCTGCTTTTGATATTAAACAAAGTCTAAGTTTTTACTTTTTTTTTTGTTTTAATACGAAATTCAAACAATAAATAGCGTTTTGGCGCGACATGCTCACATCTCCCGGCGGCGCGCGAGGTCACGTGGTTCATGGAGCGCTCAATACTTCCAGCATAGTGTGCATTGATTATAAGTCGACCATATTTTCAGGATCGTTTTATTACGGAGAGTGATGGAGATGCAACATTGTTAACATTAATGTTAATGTTTTTCTTGTATTTAGCCCTCAGGTATTCCTTACTAATTGGCCACACTCGTACTCATTGATGGTCAAATGTGAACTATTTTTCAATTAAATAAATGTTCTATATTTTAGTTCAATAATATTTATTGAATATTTTGAGGAGATCTTTTGGTACTAAATACTATTTTTGCAAAAATGATTGTCAATTAATGACCACTTTAAATATTTTTCATCTAATATAATATTTTTCTTATTTATATTACAATAAGTGTAGTAATTAAGGTTAAAATCGAGAATTTCAATTCAGAGGCAAATTAGAGTAATTGTGTGGCTGTAAAAATAATCATTTTCATTTGTAATGCCATTAACCACTATAGGTGCCTGTATGGCTCTTTAAAGGGGCACTTCAGCGCAGGGAAGATGGATGTGTATTTAAACTGTGTCATTTATGTAGTAGAAATGTGAAATTGTTTTTGAATTTGGTGCCTTCTAGACTGAGAAAAGACAGAAAATGTATTTATGTCTCATGTGGATGAAAGACAACAACTCCCAGAATGCACTTGCTTCGCTGCCCTACGAGGCCACTCCATACACCGCCCCCAAAGTCGTTTTGATCTTCATAATAATACAATAATTTTGTTCAGTTTGAGAATAAACACTACAATTAAAAACTGAACGTGTCTTTTCAATAAAGTGTGAGTGAGCCTAACGAAAGTCACAGGACAAACGCAGCAGGAGTCAGATTTTTATTCAGCACGAGAGGGAAGTAGTAGCTGAGGTTAGCGCGGCATTCATTCTCAGTGCGTGTCCAGTCTGGCGCGTTTTCTGACCGCATATGGAAGCTAAACTTTCATAGGAATTCATTGAAAAGTTGAAACACTCACTTTGCTCCGCACTGCTCCGTTGTGAATGCCCGAGGTCAAGCCGCGAACGCATTAACATTCTGTGAGTGAGATCCCTCCCCTGTGGGCGGGTTGAAAACATGCGGAACAGCTCCCTCTACTGGTTGTAGTTCTTAGCCTCTGGCCAAAAAATCCTCAGATGACACAATCGGAGGATTTTTTTCCAGAAATAAAATGCATAATTCTATCATCTCAGGGGGATATGAGGGGGGAAAGTACCATAATTCAAATATACTACGGGGTTTCTACTGATCCAAAGCTTAATGCTAAATCACTGAAGTGACCCTTTAATCAATATACATGTTTCTAATATAGTTGCTCAAAAAGTATTGCAGTTTTGAATTTGAATAAATATTTAGAAATGATCAAACACTAGATTTCTTTAAATGTGAAATTTTAAAACGTTAATAACTTACATCCTAATATTTTTAATGATCAGGGGCGTCGAACTGAGGGCAAAATTACTGATTACCAGGGCCCCAAGGGCAGAGAGGGCCCTTGATAAGCCTGGAATATATTTTAACATGGAACATGGGGGCCCATCATGACTGTCTATGCATAGGGCCCGGGATTTTGTGCTACACCCCTGTTAATGATACTTATAAGCACACACAAGTGAATATTAATGAATGCAAGTTGTTGTTCTTTTTTAAACGTTTAATATGGAGAGGCACTGAAATGTAGGCCTTCGTGTTTTTGACCTACACCGTTACATGACGTGAGAACAGTTAGTTATTTCAGTTTGCATGTTAGCAGGGACTTTAATCGTAACTTTAATGAGAGTATGACAAACAGAAAATCTAGCTGGAATCAGTGTTACAGTACCTCAGGCACGACATTTTACCATTTTTGTAGCATAAACACCATCAAACCGATGAGAGCTTCAGATTTTCATCAATGTTTCTCTATGGCGCTGAAACCTAAAGATGTCCGAGTTCCGGTCCCAGCGCAACTGATACTCAACTGCCATTTGCTCATCTGCGTCCGAGGGGTGGGGCTTACCGATAGGTCAATTGGTGGATCTCATGTGAGTGACAGGTTGCCCCGCCCTCATCATCAGAGAAGAGATGTCATTGCAAGAGGGAGGGGAAGTGATTTTGATTATTGATTACGAGGGCACATGCATTTATAAAAATATATGTGCATGGATAAATCATTTATAATAATAAATACTGCAATATTCCATAAAAAAAAAAACAAGAGCCATTTTGATTTCATGGTGACTTTACTCAGGTCCCTTAAAAAATATTAACAAATGCAACTTTTAATTTGAATCATGTAAATGTTAAACTTAAAGATTAGTTCACTTCAAAATAAACATTTCCTGATATTTTACTCACCCCCATCTCATCCAAGATGTTCATGTCTTTCTTTCTTCAGTCGAAAATTAGTTTTTTGAGGAAAACATTCCAGGATTTTTCTCCACATAATAGACTTCAATGGCAACCAAAATGTTGAAGGTCCAATCAATGCAGTTTCAAAGGAAGGGCTTCACGATCCCAGATGAGGAATAGGGTCATATCAAGCCTGTAGCACTCCTGTCAGAAACTGAATAGCTGAATAGCTTTCCCAGTATAGCTCCTAAACCCCACCTCTTCATGTATTAGAATGGACGCGAGACACACTAAACAATTCAATTACACTTCAACTAATTGTTTCCTAAAGATGGTTTCTGTCATTTTAGGCAGTTTTTATTACGATTATTTCATTTCACGTGTGCGTTTTTTAAATAAGCTTAGTTTTAGTGAGCTATTTGATGCTATAAAAATGAGGGGTGTGACGTCATGATTGACAGCCGAGATTGACGGCTTCTCTGAGTGAAGTTGTCACTGAGGCACTAACAAACTTTTTTCGGGAGGAGGTTGGAGCTTTAGCTTTAATTTCTACATTTCTATAACTGTTTAGTTCACACCAACATAATGAATTGTTCTGCATCTGTGAGAGTGTGGGCGGGCTTTTGATAATCGCGCCTCTACTTCCTGCTCTCTACTGCGCAACTCCGGTCCCGAGATCGCTACTGCGCAGAATCGCTCCCAAGATGTCAGCGCCGTGTGCGGGCCTACGAAAGCTTCAACTCTGGTCAGCGGAAGTCAATGAAGTCGCGTCATCCATATTTTTTTACGGTCTATGGGTCTTATCTAGCCAAACCATCGGCCATTTTCAAAAAAATTAATACAAATGAATATACTTTTAACCTAAATTGCTCATCTTGCGCTGCTCTGCGACGTGACGTAGGCAGAAGGTCACGCTAGACGTAGGTGGAAGTACCGCCCTGTGTTTGCAAAGTGCACATGCGAAGACTTATACAAACATCCTTTAGCCAAAAAAGGTAAAAAAAAACCCGATGTCAGACGATTTTGAAGTTGAAGATGGAGTGTTTTTTGGTAAAGGGCGTTTGTATTAGTCCTCGCACGTTTGCTTGGGGCGGTACTTCCGCCAAGTATAGCTAGCGTTTTTAGGGAAAAAGTATATTCAAATATATATATTTTTTTTAATGACTGATGGTTTGGCTAGATAAGACCCTATTCCTCGGATCGTGCAGAGCCTCTGAAGCCCTTCCTTTGAAACTACATTGATTTGGACCTTCAACATTTTGGTTGCCATGGAAGTCTATAATGTGGAGAAAAATCCTGGAATATTTTATTAGTTAACTAGATTAGTTAACTTTCTGGATATGAGTAAATTATCCAGAAAGTTAACTAATCCTTTAAAGTTAACACTTTAGAATACTCTTCCGTCTTTAATGAACAACTACAGGAACACATGAGTAATTCTAATAACTAACTACAAATCTTGTTTTCACTTAGAATACTGATCCAAATAATTAGTAATTCATTATTGAGGCTTTGGTAACACTTGGGCGGCAGTGGCTCAGTGGTTCATGTAGGTTGTCTACAAACTGGAAGGTTGGTGGTTCGATCCCCGGTTCCACCTGACCAAGTGTCGAGGTGTCCATGAGCAAGACACCTAACCCCAGCTGCTCCCGACGGGCTGGATGGCGCCTTGCATGGCTGACACCGCCGTGAATGGGTGAATGTGAGGCAATGTGTAAAGCGCTTTGGATGGCCATTGGTCTGTTAAAAGCGCTATATAAATGCAGTCCATTTACCATTTACCATTTGAATGGATTATTATGACCTTCACTTTAGAATTAATTACACATTATTCATGCACTGTAAAAAAAAAAAATATGATTAATAAGTTATGACAACATATGTTCTTACATTGCTTTAACTCATCAAAATAAGTTAAGCAATGTTTAGCTTTTTTTAAGTTACACAAGATTCAACTCAATTTTTTAAGTCAGTTTAAAGTTAATTAAGTTGAATGACTTAAAAATACAAGTTGATTGTACTTTCTTTTTTTAGTGTTAATTATGAACCTGTATATATTATTTATTAGTCCTGTGGGAGGTATGAAAAATAAGTTATTGATTTGCTGAACTACACTGTAAAAAAAATTGTTTTAACTTAAAAAAGTAAGTAACCTGGTTGCCTTAAAATTTTTGAGTTCATTGAAATAAAAAAAATTGAGTTAATACAATGAAGGAAATTGGTTTAATAAATAGCAACATAGAAAAATATTATTGTATCTGAACCACATAAATTAAAAAAAATGTTGCGATAAATCATGAAAATTGCACAATTTGGCATGTTTCCCTGCATTATTACAAATAAAACACAATTACGCAATATGCTTACAAAATCTTTTAATAATATTTGAATAAAGGGTCTGTCGATTCTCAAAAACGTTCATTGTATTAACTCAAATGTTTTATTTCAATGAACTCAAAATTGTAAGGCAACCAGGTAACTTGCTTTTTAAATATCGTTTTTACAGTGTACTAATAGTGAACTACCACATTTGACTGAGCATTGTTACTTACTAATTAATTTCTTGTTAGTTAATAGTAGTTACAAGAGTGTTAATAATGTGTTGCTCATTTGTTCCTGTAATTATTCATTAATGACGGAACAGTATTCTAAACTGTTATCAACTCAACATTAACTAAACTTAATAAATGCTTTAGAAGTATTTTTAATTGTTAGTTCATGCAGGACCAGAGAAAGGTGGGGACGATTCTAGGGGGCCCTGGCTGTCAGGCCCCCCGTGATTTCAACAACGACCTGCACCGAGTTGCACTTTCTAGTTTCAAACTTTTGGATCCAACTGCACATTTTTAATTTCAGTTGGTGCATAGAACAAACCCCCCAGAAATGCTTGTCGCAGAGCACATGCACGTCACATATCACACGTAGTCCCGAGGTCCCTGTGCAGAGCACCCGTCTGAGTTTGAGGGGGTGATGATGTTCCATTCAGAGATGCCTCTGTGACAGCCAGCCGCCCGCACACGCTCCATATTCTGACACGGTGACTCACACGCCTTCAAACACCACACATTACAAAATGGCATCCTGCATTTTATACCTTGGCTGTTCCTCTCTAATAAGTTTGCTTGGAAATGTTTACAAACTTTTGTTAAATTGTTTGAGAGATAGTTAACTAAGCTGGAAATAAATAGTTTTTGAGTCGTTTTTTAGTCGACTGCTTTTGCATGAATCTCTAAAGCAAACTTGAAATCAAATCAGGACATATGTGCGCAGTTTTTGTGAAAGATTAATCAGTGCACGTCATAATTATTGTATTATATATTGATTTAATGTTTAATACATACTCCTACACTAATTGTGAATTAATCATTAGCATACATATCCATGACACACACACACACACACACACACACACATATATACACACATATACATACATATACATACATATATATATATATATATACACTCACCTAGGGAACACCATACTAACACTGTTTGACCCACTTTCGCCTTCAGAACTGCCTTAATTCTACGTGGCATTGATTCAACAAGGTGCTGAAAGCATTCTTTAGAAATGTTGGCCCATATTGATAGGATAGCATCTTGCAGTTGATGGAGATTTGTGGGATGCACATCCAGGGCACGAAGCTCCCGTTCCACCACATCCCAAAGATGCTCTATTGGGTTGAGATCTGGTGACTGTGGGGGCCATTTTAGTACAGTGAACTCATTGTCATGTTCAATAAACCAATTTGAAATGATTCAAGCTTTGTGACATGGTGCATTATCCTGCTGGAAGTAGCCATCAGAGGATGGGTACATGGTGGTCATAAAGGGATGGACATGGTCAGAAACAATGCTCAGGTAGGCCGTGGCATTTAAACGATGCCCAATTGGCACTAAGGGGCCTAAAGTGTGCCAAGAAAACATCCCCCAAACCATTACACCACCACCACCAGCCTGCACAGTGGTAACAAGGCATGATGGATCCATGTTCTCATTCTGTTTACGCCAAATTCTGACTCTACCATCTGAATGTCTCAACAGAAATCGAGACTCATCAGACCAGGCAACATTTTTCCAGTCTTCAACTGTCCAATTTTGGTGAGCTTGTGCAAATTGTAGCCTCTTTTTCCTATTTGTAGTGGAGATGAGTGGTACCCGGTGGGGTCTTCTGCTGTTGTAGCCCATCCGCCTCAAGGTTGTGCGTGTTGTGGCTTCACAAATGCTTTGCTGCATACCTCGGTTGTAACGAGTGGTTATTTCAGTCAAAGTTGCTCTTCTATCAGCTTGAATCAGTCGGCCCATTCTCCTCTGACCTCTAGCATCAACAAGGCATTTTCGCCCACAGGACTGCCGCATACTGGATGTTTTTCCCTTTTCACACCATTCTTTGTAAACCCTAGAAATGGTTGTGCGTGAAAATCCCAGTAACTGAGCAGATTGTGAAATACTTAGACCGGCCCGTCTGGCACCAACAACCATGCCACGCTCAAAATTGCTTAAATCACCTTTCTTTCCCATTCTGACATTCAGTTTGGAGTTCAGGAGATTGTCTTGACCAGGACCACACCCCTAAATGCATTGAAGCAACTGCCATGTGATTGGTTGATTAGATAATTGCATTAATGAGAAATTGAACAGGTGTTCCTAATAATCTTTTAGGTGAGTGTATATACACCGATCAGGCATAACATTGGTGAAGTCAATAACACTGATTATCTCTTCATCACGGCCCCTGTTAGTGAGTGGGATATATTAGGAAGCAAGTGAACATGTCCTCAAAGTTGATGTGTTAGAAGCAGGAAAAATGGGCAAGCGTAAGGATTTGGGCAAGTCTGACAAAGGCCAAACTGGGATGGCTAGACGACTGGGTCAGAGCATTGGATTGGATTGAGATCTGGGTAATTTGGAGGCCAAGTCAACACCTCAAACTTGAAAAAAGTTGTGCTCCTCAAACCATTCCTGAACCAGTTTTGCTTTGTGGCGGCGCATTATCTGCTGACAGAGACAGCCACCAGGGAATACCGTTTCCATGAAAGGGTGTACATGGTCTGCAACAATGCTTAGGTAGGTGGTACATGTCAAAGTAACCACCACATGGATGGCAGGACCCAAGGTTTCCCAGCAGAATATTACCCAAAGCATTGCACTGCCTCCGCCGGCTTGCCTTCTTTCCATAGTGCATCCTAGTGCCATGTGTTCCCCAGGTAAGCGATGCTCACGCACCCAGCCATCCACATGATGTAAAAGAAATTGTGATTCACCAAATGGGCCAGCCTTCGCTCCCCACGTGCGTCAATGAGCCATGGCCGCCCATGACCCTGCCGCCGGTTCACCACTGTTCCTCCATTGGAGCACTTTTGATAGAAACTGACCACTGTAGACCGAGAACACCCCACAAGAGCTGCAGTTTTGCAGATGCTCTGACCCAGTTGTCTATCCATCGCAATTTGGCCCTTGTCAAACTCACTCAAATCCTTACGCTTGCCCATTTTTCCTGCTTCTAACACATCAACTTTGAGGACAAAATGTTCACTTGCTGCCTAATATATCCCACCCACTAACAGGGGCCGTGATGAAGAGATTTTAATGTTATTATTGGTCATAATGTTATGCCTGATCGGTGTATATATACAGACAAATACGTGTGTATGAAAAACCTTGCATTTAAATAATACAATTATCTGATATCTGATGTAAAAAAAGAACATAACCGATGCATAAAAATAATGATTCCTTTCAATTCACATTTATTTCTGTAACTCTTTCACAATACAGATCGCTTCAAAGCAGCTTTCCAGAAAATGCATGGTGATGATAATGATGGTCTACAGTGAAGATATCTATAAACATATTAGTATGTCTATGACTCACTCGCTTTGAACCACCACAGATTACAAAAATGGCATCCTACATTTTATGCCTCGGCTGCTTCTTTCAAATAAGGTTGCTCGGAAATGTTTTTGTTAAAACTTTTGTTAAAGTGAAATCAAAACGGACAATTCTTATTTTTAATGGAATATTGCAGTATTTATCATAAATGATTTATCTGTTATCAAAATCACTATCCCTCTTGCAGCGACATCTCACCTCTTGTCTGATGACGGGTGTACTGGTGCGAGGGCGGGGCAACCTGTCACTCACATGAGATCCACCAATAGCAAACCACAACCATCCAATCAATTCCCCATGGACAAAATCAGGCCCCGCCCTACATCTGTTCTTGTTTGTGAAGCCATTTCACTCGGATTTACATCACTAAAACCATTTCAACTTCCGTTTCATGCCGACTTTAAATTGGTTAGAATCAGGACTTGACATTAACTTTTTTGCTCAGCAGCCACTGTGGCAAGTGGCTTTCCGAAGTTACTAGCCAATCAGCTTTTTCACTGGCCAAAATATTGTTGCTGGGAAATTTGCTGTTGTCTATATGTAAATGAGCACTGTGCACACCAACTAAATAGGTCTATTTAGCTCTGATACGGTTGTGTGTAGAGCCTCAAGAGAAAACAGTTGCTTGGCTGAAAAATATAAGATTTTTTTGGTGTAAATTAGAGCTGCAACTAACGATTATTTTTTCTGTCGACTAATCTAACGATTATTTTTTCGATTAGTCGACTAATCTAACGATTATTTTTCCGGATTAATCTTATTATTCTTTTTTACTGATTATTGTATTTCAAAGAGGGTAGTGAATTTGTATATTATTTTAACATGAAATCAATGAATGATGACAATATTAATTGTATTTCAGGAAGGGTAGTGTACATAGTATGCCATTTTATAATGCAATATATGAACACAAGAAGCTTTTTAAACATAATATATAATGATACTATTCATCATAAAATGTATACAGAGTAGGCCTAATTAGGAAAAGTTGTTTACTATAGTAGTTGAGTATGATTTACTTATTGATTTGTGTCAATAGTAAACGAAAATGCACTTGTATTTATCAGCAAAAGGTTCACATACAGGAGCTTTCAGCATAGTGTTAATGTATAACTAGTCGTCTATTTTGAAGATACATGTGCATTAACAACGACTAAAGCTGCCAGAAGTTTTTGCCCAAACTTCAAAGACACATTTAAATTATTAAAGCTAGAGGAATATCTTAACTTTAATGTTACTTTAATCATGTAAACTACCTATATACAGCAAGTTATTATGCATATGTGTTTGGGACAGAGGGGAACCAGGTCGCATTAACAGGAGATATATGCAGCCCATAATAAATAAAAGCACGAGACGTACTGGGGTCGGAGAAGAACCCAGGAAAATGTGACCGTCTGTTGCAATACACGCGTGGCGCGTTCAGCTGCGCGAGAGAACGCTGGCAGCAGGGTTGCCAGGTTTACACAACAAAACCCACCCATTCGTTACTCAAAACTAGCCCAAAACAAGCCCAAGCTCTGAACAAAACTTCAGCGATGACTAATCTGAACGCCTCTGTATTAGACATTGCAATCATAAACTCAACACAATCGCGTGTAATTGGTTATAACGCGTAAAGCGATTATAACAGATGCCTTTTGAGAAGACTACAATAAAATTCAAGCAGTCAGAGTGGCTAGTGGGAGTGGTTGTGTTCAGGGCTTGACATTAACACCCGCCAGCCTGCCAAATGCGGGTAGATTTCAGCTGTGGCGGGTAAGGCAGCCACTCACACTTGCCACTTTGGCGGGTTGAATATAATTTCAGCCTACAGCCAAATTAAATGCCAAGACCGTCGTATCACAAAATTACAATTCAATTACAATTTTTTATCGATTAACTTGCAGTTAGTGAAGGCGGGATTGGCGGAATCATGCTGAATGACACGCGACATAAGCGCGCTCTCTCTGTCGCACGCGCGATCAGTTCTCCTTGAGCCTGAAAAGTCAAATACACTCAAAAAAATTATTCAGGCCCTTCATAAATATGACACATTTAAATTCTGTTCACTTTACTTAAACATATCTAATTTTGTCACAACTTAATTTAATTGTGTTCAATCAACCTAATATATTTAAAACTGAAATTTACTTAATTAAGTTGTGTTAAAACTACATGAAATATTTGTGTTGACGCAACTAACTGGGCAGGGGATCTGTAGTTCCAGGCATGCTTTGCAAGGGACTCCATTAGGAGAGTAAATTTAGGGATTAAAGTGTTCATTTATGTGTTTCTCTGTAAAGGGAAAGATGATGTTAGTTAATGTTAGTGTTTAATGTTCAGTTGTGTTGGACATTTAGAGGAGTTTATGTAATGTTTTTTTTAATTTTGTGGTTACCTGAAGAGTGGCGCCTGTGCTTAGGCTGTGGGCACTCAGTGATCTGTGCTAATGTCAGGAGTGACACCTCTTTTCTTATATTTTCATTATATACATTGTGTATGATGATGAATGAAACTGCTTATAATTGATTTTCAAATTAAATGTTTTAATTTAAGTTTGACAAGTATAAAAAAAGTAATGCTATAAGTATATAAATATCATTTAAACTGTATTTGATAAAATTGAGTTGGACCAACTCAGTTACATTTCATTGTATGAATTTGTTTTTTATGAGTTTGGGCTACACATATTTATTGAATGGAAAACCTGCCCTCAATTAAATTAAGTTTGTCCAATGAGTTATTTTTTTGAGTGTAGGCCTACACGCTCACACAGAATGTCCTTCGTGTGGAGTATCTCGCATGAACACAGTTGGTTATGGCTTAAGTGTACATAAACAGGTGGGTTATAACTGGATATGTGTCAGAATATTACGTCCATGCATTCAGTAGTCCAATTAAATACCTGTCTGTCATTACTTTTAATCAAACAACTACAGATGTTAAATAAATGTAACTATTGTTTTTGTAATTTGCTCATTTGCTTCTTTGTTCTTTTATATAGCCCAAAAAAAAACTTATATCATATTACATTTCTCATATTAGCCTATGCTCATATTGCCCACCTGCACATACCAGCTGATATACAATGTAGTCTTGATTTGGGTGATCACTCTGCATTTGTAAGTTTGAAAGGGTTTTAAATCTTCTAAATCAACTAAAATGACTCAAAATCATGCCAAAGTCAACATCATATCCTCCTGGGACCCAGAAAAAAAAAGTTTTTTGAATTTAGTATTTTTTCATGTCATTACATTGTTTAGAGCATAAGAAACAAATGGAAAATGATATTTTATTCATATGTTATGATATGTCCTCTGTAGTTGACACAAGGACTCAAGGACATTTATTTTTAATTCACCAATCAATTTTTAGGTTTCAGGGTTTTTATTTTTAGGTTTCAGGGTTTTTATTTTTAGGTTTCAACTTTGGAAACAAAATGGAAACATTTTTTTTTTTTTTTGAAAAATTATATTTTATTCATGTTATGATATGTCCTCTGTAGTTGACACCAGGACTCAGTTGTTTAAAAAAATAAAATTACATGAAATTATAGACGAAAACAATGGGATTTATTTTTAATTCACCAATCAATTTTTAGGTTTCAGGGTTTTTTTTAAACAAACTTTGTTTAAAGATGTTTTTGAACTATGTTATGAAAGATATAATGGAATGCATTGATATACCATTTTACTTTATGCAATATGTGGGTACAATGGCCATACTTGGATTTTCCCATTAACACAATGTATCTATACACTGCATCTAATTTACATATTAATGTGTTCTTGGTGCAACATGTAAGGAAAATAGAAGTTTAATAATAGGAGGAATAATTGGCAACATTTTCATAATAATATCTAATATTTAATAGGAATATTGATATGAAATTTCTTTCCATATTCACTTGTTGTGTCTCCAAAATGCCTGATAAACATGATTTAAATCCCGGTGTCCTCTACAGAACCCTGTAACATTTTCCTGAGATGTTGATTTATAACAAACAATTTGAAAATCAATCCAATTTAAATTATAATTACAAAATATTATCATATTTCCATTAGAGTGCTAAACATTAATGTCAGCCGTTTTTAAAGAGCAAGAAGTTGTTGTTGTCCTGGTGAAACCTCCAAACATTTGGTATGTATATTGCTCTTTACTGGACATCCAGACTGTGACATGTGACATAAATGATGTCACAGCAATTCACTAAAATATAATGTCCACTACAGTGGACAAAAGTCTATTCCTGGGTCCCAGGAGGATATAAAATGTAATTTCCAAACAGCAAAATTGTGGCTAGTAACTTTGGAAAACCACTAGCAACAGTGGCTGGTGAGCAAAAAAGTTCATGTCAAACCCTGGTTGTGTTACACGCCACATCTGAAATCCACCCGCAAACGGCGGGTTGGCAGGTGTTAATGTCAAGCCCTGGTTAGAATTTCCCCTTGAGTCGTTTTTCAATTCTATATCTTTTGCATGAATCCCTAAAACAAACATGGTCCATTTACACCCCTATTTTTTCTTTCATTTTTAATACGCACTCCTCACTTTTGTTGTGATTTGATTTGTGCTGTATTCCAGAGAAAACATATTTTGTCTTTGTTCTTGTTGGGTATCTTGTTTTTAGAAAAGATCTAAACATAAGCCTGCATAATGAATGAATAAATGGCTATTTTGAACAACGTTGCTGTTGTCATTTCATTAAAACATGCTAACATGCTGCGTGTCACATTAATGATGGTAAAATCACTGTAATACACAAACGCTTGTCATATCAACATATGGATATCTGTAATTGCCTGTAATCCTAGCTAGAGTTTGTCAACATTCAATGAATGAGGCGTGTTGCATCATCCCCTGAGCGATGCGAGACGCGTGCGCCGCTGCTTCCGTGACATGCAGTCGGATCTTAAGTGCATTCTGGAGTCTGTACAGACGTCCTTTGGGAGAAATCGTGTTTCAGCCACGCCACATCAAAAATAATAAGCTATTTGCATACTCTAGCTAGCACTTCATCCAGCGCGGAGAGAAATCAGTGTCATCTTACACGCCGCTGAAGCCTTCCAATGCACACCGAACATATAATATGTCAGCTTTGGATCCCCTGTACATTTACTATCTCTGATTAGAGGCTGTTTAAAGATATACAAATTAGCCGTAGCCGCTAGCAGGGCTACATTTTGTAACACTGCTGTACATCATGTGTGTAGTGCATTTAACTACAAGGAGATGGCATAAAGAGCCTTTTTGTAATCATGTAAAACAACTTAATTTGAAGCTATGTTTCCATCCAAAGGTGCTTTCTTTTTCTGGCTTATCTTGTAGCATGTCAAACCTGTACGAAACTCTTCTTCTGTGGAACATGAAAGGATATATATTTTAAAGACTGCTGATAACCCTTTTATTTGCTATGGACTTGTCTGACATTATATATTTTGTCCATACAACGGAAGTCAATGGGAACCAAAACTCAACATTCTTGAAATATCTTAAGCAGAATAAGGAAATGCATACAGGTTTGGAATTACACGAGGGTGAGTACATTATGACAGAATTTTGTATTTTTGGTTGGGCTTACTTAATATATAGGCCTAATAGTTATCACACAAGAGCAGTAAACAGAAGCAAGTCTCCTCTCAGCTGCTGGAGCCGCTGGCTCTTCCACACTAAAAGAAAAGGGAGATTCAAGCTATTAATAACTTGGATGGAGTTCAGAGCAGGACGACATGTGCCTGTCCCACTGTTAGAAACAATGAGCCGCTTGTACAGAGACCGCAAGACCTGAGACCCTCTACCTCAAATCACATGGATGCACTTGTGTTTGCTATCTGTCTGTCTGTCTATATCTATTTATCTGCCTGTCTGCCTATCTATCTATGTCTGTCTGCCTATCTATCTATCTATCTATCTATCTATCTATCTATCTATCTATCTATCTATCTATCTATCTATCTATCTATCTATCTATCTATCTATCTATCTATCTATCTATCTATCTATCTATCTATCTATCTATCTATCTATCTATCTATCTATCTATCTATCTATCTATTTGTCTGTCTGTCTGTATCTATTTATCTGCCTATCTATCTATCTATCTATCTATCTATCTATCTATCTATCTATCTATCTATCTATCTATCTATCTATCTATCTATCTATCTATCTATCTATCTATCTATCTATCTATCTATCTGTCTGTCTGTCTGTCTGTCTGTCTGACTATCTATCTCTCCATCCGTCTGTCTATCTGTCTGTCTGTCTATCTATATCAATTTATCTGCCTATCTATCTGCCTATCTATCTGCCTATCTATCTATCTATCTATCTATCTATCTATCTATCTATCTATCTATCTATCTATCTATCTATCTATCTATCTATCTATCTATCTATCTATCTATCTATCTATCTATCTATCTATCTATCTATCTATCTATTTGTCTGTCTGTCTGTATCTATTTATCTGCCTATCTATCTATCTATCTATCTATCTATCTATCTATCTATCTATCTATCTATCTATCTATCTATCTATCTATCTATCTATCTATCTATCTATCTATCTATCTATCTATCTATTTGTCTGTCTGACTATCTATCTGTCTGTCTATCTATCACTTTCACTACTTTTTAATTTTATTTTTCATGTTCTTACGTTTGCCCTTCTTCTGTTCCCTTGCTATTTCACACTTTCTTTTGCATATATTTTCTTTAGATTTTTTCATACTTTCTTTCAAATCTTCATTTTGTAATCGTTCTTTATTTTTTATTTCTTCTTGCACATTTCCTTTCAATCTATCACTCTCACATTTTTTATTTCACTTCTGCTTTCTCACATTGTTTCCTTCTTAAATTGGCAAAAAATCTATTTAGAAAGCAGCAAGAAATAGCAGCAAAGGATCCTCAAGCAAAAAACTGTCAGAAAAAAAACAATGTGTGCTGTATCCCTATCAGATCAGGATCATTCATATCTCAATTTGACTATCGACATCATTTATCATTCTGGTATCGGCACTGAAACCATGTCAGTTTTCATATCCAAGCTCTGTTACTCTTAAAATGGTCAGTCAGCCCTGATAACTCAATCTGCAGTCCAGTGTTTAACTGTCCGATGGGCTCTGCAGAGCGGCCTTATGTAATGTGGATATGATGTTATGTGCTGTAATGGTTTTAAGTGGTGGAGGGCGGGGGAAGCCCATTCTCTTATCACTGCACTGACTTCTTTGTTTACACACCACCATATGATGTTACATAACCAAGGCTGTTGCCACGGTAACTGCCTGACTCCCACGCCCCGCCCCTCCTTCTCTCCTGCAAACGTCCCTCCACCCCACACCACGTTCAAACAAAAGGGCTGACACTCAGTTGCCCCGCATCTAAAAGAGTTGAGCAATTTAAAACTCTGGATATTGGTCGTCCATAGTTCTGGAATGTGTTTTTTTCCCATACGGCACAGTTATTGGATCAGATTTACCGTGGTATGCTCATGCACACCATAGTATTGTAAGATTACCACGTGCTACCATGGTATACCAAGCATGGTATACAAAGCAGCCCCTCCCCCCATGCCAGAGACCCCGGTTCGAATCCCGCTCGGGGCAGAGAAAGTAGGACCGGTTACATTTGGTGCCGTGACCCGGATAGGAGTTAAGGCCAATTTATACTTCTGCGTCGAGTGTACGCCGTAGGCTACGCGTGTAGCCGTCGTGAGCATTTATACTTCTGCGCTGTTGTCTGCGTCAATGTGCAATTCCACATGCAGACGCTAGTAGGCAGTGTCCTCGGGCATGTTGGTGTAATCAAGAGAACAGCCGAAGAAGAAGCAGCTTCGTGTGGAGCATCTGTACATTCATGTCGGAGTATCAGCTGCAGTGAGAGAGCGGCTTTTCTTGCAGCTTGAGTTGTTGTATCTAAAGCAAATTAAGCATCTCTAGTTGATTAGTAAAGTTAAATAAGGCGATCTGGCGCTGGAATGTGTTTGTGAAATCATGCGGAGCTCGTGGCCGCTGTTTTCAGTAGCGGTGGCTCGAGCAATCGATTGCTGTTGCGGAGACTTCATTCACGAAATATACCCTAATGTGTCCCTGTTCTTGATATACAATCACTGATTAACATCTTTGGCTTTAATGAGAAAATAAATAAACTATACTCAGCGGATCTATGTATTTATTTACTACCATAAAGAATCGCTGGACTGCAAAATATTGTGTTATAGCAGACGTAAGGAACTATCATCCAATTTCTGGACACACACACACACACACACACACACTCCTATCGCAGATTTTTTATTTATTTATTGACCTGAGGTAAGGGTTCTGGCAGACCAATCACAGCGCTTGCGGTCCGCGTAAAATTGACGCGTTGTTACATTTTTGGAGAGGTGCGCGTCAGGGTACGGCGTAGGGTACGGCGTATCCAACGCGTCTATGCGTAGGGTACGCCGTACCCTCTGCGTGCACTCGACGCAGAAGTATAAATCGGCCTTTAGGTTTAGGTGGGTGAGTGTAACATAGGCCAGTAAGAGCTGTATGTGTACACCTTACTCCCCTGGCTTCAAGAAGCACGCTAGCAACTGATGCGAGTGGCTGCGGCCTTTAGCGTCCTTGTTAGAGTGCCCGTCCCTCATGCAGGAGACACCGGTTCGAATCCCGCTCTGAGCAGGTCGAGTAGGACCAGTTAGCGACTGACACAAGCAGCTGTGGTCTTTAGCTACTTGTTAGCGTCGGAGACCCCGGTTCGAGTCCCGCTCGGAGCAGGTGGAGTAGGACCGATTACATTTGGTGCCGTGACCCGGATGGGAGTGAGGTTTAGGGGGTGAGTGTAATGTAGGCCAGTAAGAGCTGTGTGTATAAACCTCACTACCCTGGCTTCAAGAGGCACGCTAGCAACTGATGCGAATGGCTGCGGCCTTAAGCGTCCTTGAGAGAGTACCCTTCCCTCACACAGGAGACCCCGGTTCGAGTCCCGCTCGGAGCAGGTCGAGTAGGACCAGTTACATTTGCACATCTGACAAATAAATCTTTGATTTCAGAATTACTATTGTATGTACTGTTAAAACACATGGTAATAACATTGTCTAAAACAAACAATACTGTGGTATGCTTTATTAGTAAGCAATGTAAATAAGTACTGTCTTCTTCTTGTTGAAGAAAGGCCTCTAATATTGGCAACCAAGACCACAATATTGCCATTATATTCCTGCTGTTAAAATCTGCTTACATTTCAGTGGCGTGAAATTTATTCATGAAAACATGCCTGTGGGATCAACAAACGACACTGTATTTTGGAAAACCTTGGAATATCCCAAACAGTCCTAATGAGAAAAGGATGGCCGCTCTCTGTATACACAAGCGTGATATCAATAGCAACATTGTGAATCTTTTTACGAGCTCGTGGCTGTGTGATCCTCGTTTTATTACTGCACCAAGGTCATTTGCTTTCCGGTTCTCTTCAGTTTTCTGTCTTGTCCTCTCTGGGGTCCTTCCTCATCTGTCTTCACTCTGAGATCTGACCTAAAGCAACAGTGCTAAGTGCTTTTTCAGACAGCCGTATTTCCTCCGTACTTCATTCATCTGGCATTTGACCTCTGTTCCCAGCCATCTGCTAGACTGTTGCATTACGAGTGATTTCACTCCGGACGGCAGTGCAGGTGTTCCTAATGCATGCTGCTTTCCGTATGGACTCAATCAATTAAGTTCCATTTAATCTGCCTCTCTTGATTTATTTCTTTACTTCTTTTTTCCCCCGAACGGTTTTTATTCCTCTTCACCTTTACGGAAATCGTTCCCAAGCTTTTGATGTCTTTTGAGCAGACTTGTTTCATAGCGTGTTCGCAGACGTAGCCCACAGGTGGCTCTGCCGATATGATTCAGGCACTGACGCATGGCCCGCTGGTGAGAGACGTTTGCGGTTCATAAGTGTTCAGATTGGCTATGGTGCATATACATCTGTCTGTGATGAGAGAGTCTTCAGACAAATATTTTTTAAATGATTTAAAAACTGGCCCAATCCCATGAAAATACACTGCCCGGCCAAAAAAAAAAAAAAGTTGTTTGGTTTTAAATAGGCAAATGCTCAAGAGTCTATGATTGGATCATTATTGCAGTGATTATTATGTGTCTAGCATGTTATATGATTGGCAACAGTTTTTCTAACCCTAATTGATGGAGTGTGTAGCTTTTCATTTCTTAACCTCTTCCACTCTAAGGCATTTTTTTGGATTTCCGCCTGGATTTGACATACCCAAGTTTAAATGGTCACCCTTCACACATACAGTGAAAGAAATGTAAAATATTGGTATCATTTTACAGATAACCCCTCAAAATAACAAAAGACTATAATACTTCATAATTAACATTGAATGTGTTTAAAATACTATAATAAACACTTAAAAATAGGCGATTTTTGAATCGTTCTGTTCTGTTCGCTCTAAGGACCTGCTGATTGTTTTGTTTGATTCCACTAGGTCACATTTTGTACCAGAAAAAAATATTTTTTTAATCCATCCATCTTCATTTATTGCTCGCTTTTTTCTGAAACATTTAGTTGGACATTTGTGGAACATTTTTAAATATTACATTTAAATAGAACATTCAAAGGTAACATTCCCATAATGTTTGAAGAATGGAATGTTCTCTTAATGTTCCAACAACCAAGTAAAAACGTTTTTATGTTTTAAAAGTTTGGAGAACATTCAGAAATACTGTTTTTAAAACTTAAAGCTGCATTAAATGTAACATTTTTGCAGTAAAATACCCCAAAACCACTAGGCCCAGTGTTATATATTGTGTTCAGTTGAGTACTTACAATATCCCAAATGTTTCCAACTATTTGTAAATCGTGAGAAATTGCTATTTTAGCCAAGGAACCAGGACGTGTGAGGGAGTCCCTGTCGATTGCGTCATATCTGCGTTAGCCTTGGTTTAGGGTTTTATTTTGCAGAAACGCTTTACTCTCACTACATTGTGCAAAAACGCACAGACAAACGTCATAACACCATTTTCAACACACTCAGATGTATCTAATATGATAAACAGAGCTGCGTTACCTCATACTCATGACCGGAAAAGTGGACATGGTGCCGGTGACTGTGGCATAATAAAAGTCCTGCTGCTCACGAGGCATGTGTTGTGTTCGTCCAATTAACAATCGCTCCAGCCTAGGGATGTAATGGTACACAAAACTGACGGTTCGGTACGTACTTTGGTTTCGAAGTCACGGTTCGGTACGGGTTTGGTACAGCAGTTTTACAAAATTGCTTTTTATTTATTTTTATTCAACAGTGGTTTACAGAAAAAATTGTGTCTGTCCTTAAATGAATTCAATTATAACTAACAGTTTATTAAAGATAATGCTGTAAACTATATAGGGAGCCCTTATTACACATTACTGTAATATTAAAGGTTAACAACAGAGTCCAAACTATTAGCCTAAATTCAGTTGCACCGATTGAGCGATTACATGACATATGATACAGTTCACTAAGTTGTAATGTATCCTCAACATACCTTAAGAGATATTAATTTATGTTTATTCTTTAGGAAGAGATGATTGCGTTCACGCGCGCGCCACTTGAAGTTGAACTGACGCGTCTATACAGTGCCTTTACAGTCACGCCACATTAAAGAACGTCAAAACGGCATTTATCGTTTGAATTTCATGATAAAATGGACTGAATACTTAATATGTTTGTGTGGGAACTCAGATTGAAGTGTGTTCTACGCTTAAAACAAGCCAACTGTTAACTGTTAAATATTGCATTCGGAACTGTTCGGTACACTCGTGCACCGTACCAGAAGTCCTGTACCGAAATGGTTCGATACGAATACGTGTACCGTTACACCCCTACTTCATGCGGCCTTGCTCAGCTCCACAACACTCGGTCCTGCTCTGCTTCATACTACAGTAACGTTAATAATCATGAACATGATTTCTGCCCGAGTCCTATCCCGATTCTTTTCCACCGGCTGTGAGGTGAAGACCACATGTCCCAAGATTCTGCGCTCAAACGTGGCATCATCAAGCTACACCTTTGTTTTGAATAGGGGTCCTCTAGCGGACAGAAAAGTTACATAGTGCACCTTTAATTGGAATGTTCTATTCCATAATTAAATATTCTTAGAACATATTTTTGTCAATTGGGAGTTTTGTCTAGCTATATGCTTTGTATGTATACAGTGGCCTACATTTATTTTTGTAGAAATGTGTTACATGCCTAAACAGAAAACATTCCACGTCATAAGAGATACATGTATGTTTCGCAGATTTTGTAGTTTCCACTTTGGCACATTTTTTTAAACAGTCTTAACATTCTCTAAAAGGTAAATGCAAATGTCACAACTGTTTGCTGGAACATCAGAATTTATGCTTCAAACTCATTACTGTCAGTAAATTAACCAATGACATCAAAATAAAGTGTTTTTGTCATCGAGTGTGGTCAAAAAGTGTACATGTTTTTCACCATGGAAGTATTTGTTGTATACAATTTTCATGTTTTTTCTACTTTTTTTGTTGATATTTTTCAGTTTTGTCTAGCTGGATGAGCTTTTCAGATACAGATTTTATCAGTAGGTAAAACTTTACTGGGAATACTGTAGTAGACAAAAAGAAAATGTTCACCTATACACTCACCTAAAGGATTATTAGGAACACCATACTAATACTGTGTTTGACCCCCTTTCGCCTTCAGAACTGCCTTAATTCTACGTGGCATTGATTCAACAAGGTGCTGAAAGCATTCTTTAGAAATGTTGGCCCATATTGATAGGATAGCATCTTGCAGTTGATGGAGATTTGTGGGATGCACATCCAGGGCACGAAGCTCCCGTTCCACCACATCCCAAAGATGCTCTATTGGGTTGAGATCTGGTGACTGTGGGGGCCATTTTAGTACAGTGAACTCATTGTCATGTTCAAGAAACCAATTTGAAATGATTCGAGCTTTGTGACATGGTGCATTATCCTGCTGGAAGTAGCCATCAGAGGATGGGTACATGGTGGTCATAAAGGGATGGACATGGTCAGAAACAATGCTCAGGTAGGCTGTGGCATTTGAACGATGCTCAATTGGCACTAAGGGGCCTAAAGTGTGCCAAGAAAACATCCCCCACACCATTACACCACCACCACCAGTCTGCACAGTGGTAACAAGGCATGATGGATCCATGTTCTCATTCTGTTTACGCCAAATTCTGACTCTACCATCTGAATGTCTCAACAGAAATCGAGACTCATCAGACCAGGCAAACTTTTTCCAGCCTTCAACTGTCCAATTTTGGTGAGCTTGTGCAAATTGTAGCCTCTTTTTTCTATTTGTAGTGGAGATAAGTGGTCCCCGGTGGGGTCTTCTTCCGTTGTAGCCCATCCGCCTCAAGGTTGTGCTTGTTGTGGCTTCACAAATGCTTTGCTGCATACCTCGGTTGTAACGAGTGGTTATTTCAGTCAAAGTTGCTCTTCTATCAGCTTGAATCAGTCGGCCCATTCTCCTCTGCCCTCAAGCATCAACAAGGCATTTTTGCCCACAGGACTGCCGCATACTGGATGTTTTTCCCTTTTCACACCATTCTTTGTAAAACCTAGAAACCTAAAAACCTAGTTGTACGTGAAAATCCCAGTAACTGAGCAGATTGTGAAATACTCAGACCGGCCCGTCTGGCACCAACAACCATGCCACGTTCAAAATTGCTTAAATTACCTTTCTTTCCCATTCTGACATTCAGTTTGGAGTTCAGGAGATTGTCTTGACCAGGACCACACCCCTAAATGCATTGAAGCAACTGCCATGTGATTGGTTGATTAGATAAATGCATTAATGAGAAATTGAACAGGTGTTCCTAATAATCCTTTAGGTGAGTGTACAGTACATTTATTTTTGAAGAAATGTACATGTAAACTGAAAATTCACAGTTGTGTTCATTTTTACACACATTATTATGTCTTCCCGTAATACCACCATAGACCACACATATCTTCCTATTGCTCTTGAATTTTCAGTTTACATGTAACAAAACTCTACTAAACTGATAGTGTGAGCAAAAGCAAATGCAAGATTAAAAAAAAGTTGCTTATGCAACCACGCCATTTTAACTTGTTTCTACAACGTGTTGAGCTTGTCTGTCAAGTGTCGTGTTTCACACTCAGTTCTCTGAATAACAAGTACTAACTGAGCTACTGAGCAAGTTTATTGCCTCAGAAAATCCATAAATATAAAGCTGGTTATGTGATGCAAAAATTTAAATGCATACAGTACGACGGTAACATTGTTTTGAGGTTAAAGGGTTGATGAATTGAGAAATCAACTTTCCTTTGAGCCTTTGATATATAAAAGTTCATCATGATATAAGAATATTCTTTAAGTTTCAGAGCTGAAAACTTCTTTGTTAGTCAAAGAAAAGCTTTTATTGACACCAGGCCTAGAAAATGAGAGATCTCAGAATATGTCGACCATTGATGTCATACAGCCCGCCCACCAACTTGTGGAGCTAAACTGATCGCTCTACCGAGCAGTAAACATGCCGGGCGGAATCGATAGTAAACAAGATACAGGTCGAGACTGGATTTGCAGACATATACCCCTTTTCCACCAGAATGAACCGGGTGCTAGTTCAGAGCCAGTGCTAGTCCCAGTTCAAAGTTGGTTCGACTGAGGAGCCTTCTAAGAACCGCTTGCTTTTCCACATGCTGAGAGCCACAACAGAGCCAGGTCTTACGTCACTGTATACGTCTTATCTTTCTTAGCAACACTAGCAAGGCAGCGGGAAACACAAATACACCAGGCTTGTTCGAGATGCATCGGCGCTGCGCAGACTGATCCACGTATGATATAAAAAAAACGCATGAGTGAATCAAAAGCTTAAGGAGTCATATGCTCTCGCTGGACTCGTTGTCATATGGCGATCGGTCTGCACAGCACTGCTGCGAACAAGCCTTCCATCAACAATGCAAACGTTACGTTACTATAGATTCACATGGCTTTACGATCCTACATCGGCATCAAAACACAACGAAAACACAGCGAATCCAACGCATTCATGCAGTTTGCCGTAATTTGTATAGACGGAGATTACAAACGAGCAGCAACTATTAGCTCCATTAGCTGCTATTTCAAAAATGGCGGATCTCGAGTTTGTGTTTGTCTTCTTGACCCCTGACGTAATTGGTTCTTACTTCTAGCCCAGCAATGTTTTGGTGCTACTTAAGAACCACTTTTCCTGGCTCGGAGCTGGTGCTTTGGGTGTGGAAACACAAAGAACCGATTTGAAACTAGGCTCTGGCTCCAAATATTTTTTTATATGTGTTAGTATTGCATTGTTACAGATCGTTTGATATCTATTGATTACATACCTTAGCACGCTGTCACAGGCTGGAGAATCCTTTATTTGAGGTGTTATTGGGTCATTCGTGATCAGACTCGGACTTGCAACGTTATGGGCCAAGGCTCGCAAAGCCCAACGTCCCGGGGCTATGTGTTTTTCAGACGGGCTACCAAAACGTATGACCGGCCTGCCGACGGGCTATCTTAAATAGTGAAATAACATTAATTTCTTGTGCGTGCGTGTGTACGGTTTGTGGTTATATTCACTAATCGGGCCGGCCAAGTAATAAAAAAAATTACATTCCAATCAATCGCGGGTGGATGAGAGATGAATCATTATGTTTGTTTGATAAAGATATTTTGCGTCCTGTGAACGTTTCTCTACATGCTTTCAAAACAATTCCCACATGTACTGAAAGGAGCTGAAGCTCATTAAATATGCAAATCTTATCCAATCATAGCCGTGGGCGTTTACTTCCAAGTCTTCAGTGCGGCACGCCCATCAAAACCGAGCGTGTCTTGAGAGAGCCTCAAAGCCAAGGCAGAAAGTAGCCTATTATTTATTCATTATGATGTTTCTGAATGTAAAAACCACGCGAACGTCATAAGTTGACCTCAGACAACAGTATAAAAAAATTAAAAAGGCAGTTCATGACACCTTTAAGGGGTACAGTGACAAGTATTTAATAATTGATAATCTGCCCCTGTACTTATAATTTGTGAAGAGGAGTAATAGTTGTTCAAGAGTTTAAGTGGTTTAAACCCAAAATCTAAATGGAATAAATGCATCACTGTAAAAATACTTAGCATCTGCATTCCTCTATGGCTACCAATGGAAATGTCCCATTCAGCATGGCAGACTGAAAAATCTTTAGCCTAAATGTCCTGGAAAAAAACAGGATTTTTTTTTGCGGGAAAAACTCACCAAACCATTCTGAGGAGAAAAAATGTCCTTCTTTTCCATCTGTAAGTGACTGGAATGTCATTAGAAGAAAACTTAAAACTGGAAAGCACTGAGAATGGGTTTTATTTGTAGCCAATGAGGAATTAAAGTGCTTCTTTATGGCTTCAAATCACTGCCATGACTTTTTTAATATTTCCATTTTTAAGACACAAGTTAGACACAACATTTAAACAACAGTGAGGCAACATTACAGGGTCAAAATTTCCAGAAGAACCAGATTGTCAGATTGTCGAGGTGACGTCTCAACGGAACATGCCAAATAAAGACCTTTACAGATAACTCTGTGGAGAGTGGGGAAAATATCAGCCTGAGCTTTTCCATTCACTCCCAATTGAATATAAATCACTCCACATTTCAGTTTGCTTCAGGTTTGCGGTTTGCAAAATTTCAGCCACAGTAAATTGTTCCAAAACAAGTAGAACTAGACAGCATCTGAGGCCTGCTTTAGAGTCGTCCCTCAGCTTGTAAAACCATGCAAAATCATGTTGAAAAGTAATGCATTGTTAAAAAGTTGTAGAGTTATGGATGCATTCTGAAGAGTTTAATTCAAATCATATGTAACCGGTCCTACTCGACCGGCTCCGAGTGGGATTTCAAACCGGCGTTTTCGCTTTGGGAGGCGGGCGTGCTAATAACAAAGAAGCTAAAGACCACAGCCTCTAACATCAGTCGCTAGCACACCTGTCAAGGCCAGGAGAGTAAGGTTTACACTCACAGCCCTTAAGCCCAAAGTATACTTCGGCCTTCGTGCACCGCAGTGGCGTAGGCAGAAAGTGGATGATGGGTGGGCCTCTAATAGTGTGGGTGGGCCGGAATAATTCGCATTACCCCTTAATTTGAAAGAAAAATCGGATTGAAACATAGCAACACAGCTAAAAGTATTCCTCATATGTTGGACCTTTTATTGTCTATTGTCTTTTAATATAGTCTACTTCTACATTTGGATGCCTTCTCAAGCCCCCGTACGAACTGTGTTACTACTACTGCTACTAGTGTCGCAGAAACAAAATACTTCACTTGTAAGCACTAAGCTCCGTGCGATCAGGTGTGAGCAGGTCTGAGTCCTGTATCGACAACCTGTCATTGCTAATACAGTACATGTGGCTTATGTACATTTCAGAAAACACTTGCCCACAAATATTACATGCAAATATTGCATAGCCATGGCAGGCCAGACTAAAAACCTATCCATAGCTTACCTTGTATGGCTGATGTCTGTTCTAAACAAGTCAGAGTTGGCTGGGTTTTGAATTGAAGATGTTGATAATATCATCACTTTCAAACGACAAAAGTGTTATGGCATCCTGTCGTCTTTGTCAAGACGTGTTTCTTTCTTAAATGTGTTATAAATGGCAGTTTAGACATTTTTTAATAACATAAAAGGCACTGCTAGTTGAAATCGAATATGGATATTGAATAAATAAATCACATTTAAAATAATTTATATAATTTAAAAAAATATATTATTTAATTTAAAATAATTATTGAAGAATTGTTAAACATTAGAAAATAGTATTATTTAAAAAAAAATGATTTCCCTGGATCTGACAGGATGGGCAAGCTGTCATTGTGGGTGGGCCTAGGCGCGCTTCAAAAACAACACGCCTGAAACAGTAGGAGGAAAACACTACAATGGGCAGTGAACTTGATGAGCGTTTGTGCGAAGTTTGTGCGTTGTTGTTTCTTCTAAACTTTGTTGCAATGGTTGATCCCATAGACCGTAAAAAAATATGGATGATGTGACTTCATTGACTTCCGCTGACCAGAGTTGAAGCTTTCGTAGGCCCGCACGCGGCGCTGACATCTCGGGACCAAGTCTGCGCAGTAGCGATCTCGGGGCCGGAGTTGCGCAGTAGAGAGCAGGAAGTATAGGGCCCTATGAAATCCGTTTTATTTTTTCCCAAATTCCGTTTTATTTTTTCCAAATTCCGTTTTTTCCGTTTAAATTTTTGGTAATTCAGTTTCTTTTACCCTTAACTGTTATTTTAGTCGTAAAAAGAGTGTGTTTTTAATGTTAATATAATAGAACATAAAACATAAAATAGGAATGACCTTAAATTTATTGAGGTAACAAACATCACATTTACTTTTCAGGACAAATACCGCATGATGCAACATAACACTGCACTCTAAGCATTTCAAGTCACAACAAAATATTAGTGCTGTGAATTGATAATTAATCGCATTTTTTCTGTAATTAATCATGATTAATTGCAATTAAAAAAATTGGAGTTTTTAATATTTTGATATTGTAATAATTTCAGTTACTCTCCAAATTAATTTAGAAACAACTTGAAGACCGCATATTTTAAATGTGTTGTAATAGCATTATATGAATGAAGGCCAGTATCACTGATATTAATGTCTATATGAAACATTAATGACGTTACATTACAGTATAACTGAAAGCTGCCAATTTCAACATTTATTAGGCTTTAAAAAAATAACTTAATTTAATCGAACTTAAAAAAAATCTTTACATAAACCCATTATAATAAATGTTATATTTACCTGTGGCCTTCCCTGTCAGACATAGTCTACACAGAAATTGAATAAAGTTATCAACACCTTTCTTAACAGCATAAATATTAAGTGAAATATAGATGAATCATCATTAAAGCTACAATCTTCTCTGGTCACGTTGTTCTTTGAACATTAATGACAGATATTGTCAGTGCTACTGTCACTTTAAGATCTACCTCTGCTGAACATGACGCAGATCAGGCGCGCTGTCCCGCGCATCTCATTTTCTCTCAAGTTCATTTAAGACATTATTTTCCATACAGTACATTAAAGTGCATTAAAAACAAGATACAAACAAGATTAAAAGCAAAATACAGCAAGCACTCCCCGCGAGGGAGCTGCTCGGCACTGAGGGCTTAGCGTTGAGTTTCTTAACTTTTTCACCGATTACATACTAGGAATGTTAACCGATGACCGTTTGACCGATGGTTGACCGTATCAACGTTAACCGATCAAAGTTGTCGGTTGTCGGTTAAAAAAAAAAAAAGTGATCTCTAAATTAGGCTATTTATAGAGAATGGGAACGTGACGTCACCAACGCAATGCATTCGCGGACTTTAGGACACAGACACTACATTAGAGAATGAGTAATAGTGGAGGTAGACTTTAAAACTTGTATTATACAGTTAAAAACACATTAGAATGGTGAACGCTTGCTGTGTTATGAACTGTCATAGCCTCTCTTACAACCTGCGTGGAAAACATATCTCAAATCATGCGCAATATTTGAGTTTACCAGCTTAGAAATAACAAAAGTAAGTGAAAGTAATGCTGCCTTCACGTGCTATCGGAAATTTGACAATTCCCACTTCTAAAGTCGTGATTATGAAGTATGAACTCATCTCGTTCATATTTCGAGGGGTGGAGCGCGTTCACGTGCAATTTTTACCTAGGAAACTCCTATTTACAATAATTCAGAGAGCACGTGAAGGCAGCATAACACTCGGAAATAAACAACTTAGCCAAAATGTGTCTTTATAATTTGTATTTATTATTTATATCCGATATTACAGATGAATATTTTCTGAACCGCTTGAATGTGCTCACACCATAAATAATGCATGAAACGCGTCAGCAAATGCTTCATTGTTCAGCTTCAGATGTAAGTTGCAACTTGTGTGATACAGTGCTTAAATACAGTAGCTACTTAGCACATCATCTAAATATATTACATCTACATTTCAGTGGTAACACATAAGGTGTTGATCATCATCTTTCTTTATTATTGTTAGCACTACCTCGAACTAAAGCGGCGTCTCTTCGGAGCTGTCATTATCTTAAATGAGTCGCGGCAATGTTTCAAATGAGCTTCTAACGCTAGACAATAGCCTTTATTTTCAACGCGATCACCTTGTGCCCAAACCATTTCGAAACTAAGGAGCCATTTGTCCTCCGATTACAAACAAGCTCCTCAGCGCCGCGTTTGCGGGACTCATGTTTCGCGCTGTAGGGGATTTTAAAAAATTGACGTGAGTGGAAGGCAGGCGGCGGCGCCTGGACAGTGTGTGCGTGTGTGTGTGTGTGTGTGTGTGAGAGAGCGGGAGGCAGAGCGGCAGAGAGATGCGACAGAGTTGCGAAATTGCAGGTGCGGCTCGCGAGTTGCGGCTGTTATTTCAAATAGCGCAGCATATTTTTTTAACTAATCGGTTAACCGGTTTCAACCGGCTAATGAGGCTCGGTGGTCGGTCAAGAAAATGTTTAGTTTTCGCCATCCCTATTACATACATGGATGAAAGCAGAGCGGTGGAGAGCCGCTTCGCCATACTTTCATTGTTTTGAAGGAGGAGCTGAAATGACGGGAGGGGTTGTGTCGCCCAGATTTGCTTCCCCCGGTCTGTATTTTCCCCAGACATACGTTCTTCTCCCACACAAAACCGCATTTCATTCCAAATATGTAAAATTCCGGGAAATTCCGCATTAACAATAGATTCCGCGTTAATATGCCAATTCCGCGATTCCGTCCGCGATTCCGTGATCGCGGAAATCATAGGGCCCTAGAAGTAGAGGCGCGATTATCAAAAGCCCGCCCACACTCTCACAGATGCAGAACAATTCATTATGTTGGTGTGAACTAAACAGTTATAGAAATGTAGAAATTAAAGCTAAAGCTCCAATCTCATCCCAAAAATCCAGAAAAAAGTTTGTTAGTGCCTCAGTGACAACTTCACTCAGAGAAGCCGTCAATCTCAGCTGTCAATCATGACGTCACACCCCCCGTTTTTATAATATCAAATAACTAATTAAAACTAGGGGTGGCACGATTCACAAAACCCACGGTTCGGTTCGTATCACGGTTTTAGGGTCACGGTTTTCGGTTCTGTACGGTTCTTGTTGTTGTTGTTTTTTATTTTTAATCGTTAACACTCCAGAAATTGACTTCAGCATATGATATATAGCTTAATCATCCACAATTTAGGGTACAGTATAATAAAATTGTTATATCATGTAGAAGTTGTTTCTTAACTGGCTGTCTACCGAGTCCGACACATTGGCGTAACATTTTTCATGTTAATCATATCAATTTTGATCAGAACAATGCACTGTGGCTTTAATTCAGCTGACCTAACAAATTTCACCATGAAGTGTTCCGTGTGTTTCACAATCACCATATGACATCCAGCGCTGTGAAAAGAAAAGAAAAAAAATACACAAAAACACAACCCTACCAGAAGTTTTTGCCCAAACTTCAAAGGCATGTTTAAATAATTAAAGCTAGAAGCATATCTTAACTTTTAAATGTTACATTTATCATGTGAAATACTTATATACAACATGTTATATGCATGTGTGTATGAGACAGAGGGGAACACGGTCGCATTTGCAGCAGATCTATGCTGCCCATCATAAATCAAAGCATGAGACAGACAGGGGTCGGAGGAGAACACCAGAAAATGTGACAGAATAGACAATATTTGTCTGTATTTGCAATACATGAGCCGCGGTTTAGCTGCGCGAGACAAACACTGCCAATGTGTGAATGCACAACGGGCGCGCGTGGCTCCCGCTCTCCATACGCACTGCATCTGCCCTGCCTGCTATACGTCGCTGGCGCATCCTCCAACTCCGGGCAGCCTTCCTTATCTCTCCCACTTGCATTTCTACACGTGATGTGACCTACAGCACTCCACTTTTACTTTATTTTACTGTATGTCCACACACACACACCTCTTATTTTGCGCGAAAAGGACACCCACTGTCTGAGGTAACATACGGGCACGAGGTTACATTGCGTATGCGTCGAAACGCTCCGAACCGAGACAAGCGAACCGAACGGTTCAGGGTTTTTTTCATGTACCGTGCCACCCCTAATTAAAACTAAACTTATTTTAAAAAAAAGAACACTTGAAATGAAATCATCATGATAAAAACTGCCTAAAATGGCAGAAACCATCTTTAGGAAACAATTATTTGAAGTGTAATTGAATTGTTTAGTGTGTCTCGCGTCCATTCTAATACATCGAGAGGTGGGGTTTATGAGCTATACTGGGACCAACGACCGAGGAGTGCTACAGGCTTGGTTGATCCATATACATAATAAGGCTAGATGTCTCATCCGCGCTGCTGGCCAATGGAGGTCGACGTCCACACCTGGCGGCCATCCACAGTCAGCTCGCTCACTCGTAACATTGTTTTCATGGTGCATGCACTTTTTAAATAACCATAACTTGCTCAATTGTCTACCGATTTTCAAACTGTATAGTTTGTTATAAACGTCAGAGATGTAGTTATGACACTGCATACTAATGAATAATTATTCATAATTTGTTCAAGCATCCAGAATTATAGCAACGTTAATAGCGTTTGTAAGAAACCAAACCATTTGTAAATCCGTCAAGATTTCAGCGAGATAAGAGTGTTTGTTTTCGTGCAGATCACTCGCCTTACATCAGGCACCACAGAGCCCGCCAGAGAGCTTGCCTGTGACAAGATGGCTGCCGGTGATGACGTAAGAGACCCCGCCATAAGACATCTAGCCTTTATTATGTATATCTATGGGTTGATCCACAACTTTTCTTCTTTGACCCTGCCGAGTGAATGTCCTGTTAATGACACAACTAAGTGCTGCCCTCCAATGTCCAGTAGAGTATAAAAAAATTGTACTGCGCATGTGTCAAACTCGGCCATCCATGACCATCCGCGGTTGAGTATACTTTGAAAGCTGTGCAGACACAACTGCACACGAAATGCGAAAATTGACGTATACCTAGGGCTTTACTGGCCTATGTCCGTTACACGCACCTCCCTAAACCTCGCGTCATGGCATGAAATTTAACCCGTCATACAACAAGGATGCTAAAGACCGCAGCCACTAGCGTCAGTTGCTAGCGCATCTCTTGAGGGCAGGGGAGTGAGGTTTACACGCACAGCTCTTACTGGCCTATGTCCGTTACACATATATTTGCTTAAATGCTGTGGAATTTGAATGTTTAGTCCAGGGAAATGTAGATTTCCACTATAACTGCATTACTGTAAATGTGATTGTTGCTTGAATGTCTCTGGCAACATGCCAGACCCACAGCAGGTCTTTAAACTGAATCCAAGTCTCTCAAGCTAAACTTCTGAATATTGCTTCAGTTCAAAGAATACGTGAAGCAATCGGTTTAACTATTACTAATTAATAAAATTAGTAATAGCTAAACCGATTGCTTCATGGGTTCCTTGAACTGAAGCAATAATAAGGAAGTTTTGCTTGCTCTTAAATCATCAGAACGGATCTGGAACGGTGCCGAAACCCTGCCAGCAAGAAGAAAAGGACATTATTACCCATCCTGGATTTAGAGGGTGAATCCCGTTGCTCGGGGGAGACTTCTGCTGGATCATACATCAGCTGATTTATGGTCCACACACCACGTCTAATAATCCTCCTCTAGCTCCACAGCTCAAGGGACCAGAGCGCTGCCACATACCTGACGAAAGGGCATCATCTCTGGGTAACTGTCTGTGAAACACCCCCACTGGAAGCACAGTGCCAATCGATGAAGGTGCTTTACCGCTGAGCAAGAAACTTCTGGAGACTTGAGCGCTAATGGGAGAAAGAAAGGAAATTACAGGGGATTTCAAAAGTACATGTGACACAAGAAAATATGCAATATATTCATGCCTCTATGATTTGTCCCTTACATGCCCTCATCCAGAAATCTTAGCTCCAAAAAAAAAAAAACAATATGGTGGAGACTTCAGGGTTCATTTTAAAAACTTTTTTAACAGAAACAGGCCAAGTTAGGAACCGTTTTGCTACAACAAAGATTATTGGAAATAAAGGGATCATTATAGTAAGGAAAGATATGTGGATATTGTTAGATTTAAACCACTGGCTCCCTTATATTAGTTCCAAATCTTCAAAAGACATTGCTAATAAATAATATTGTAAATACTTTAGAGAGACAATGTGGTGTAAAATATATTTATGTATTTGTGATCTTCATTTTATATAATTCTGTGAAAGAACATTACGTCTTTATGACACTTTCACCTTATTATGATAAGAAATAGAAACCAATGTCACCAGACAGTCATACAATTGAAACTATAAAAACAGAAACCACCTCAGACTGTCGTAAACTTGAAACTGATTATGTGGTTACGTTTTCTGACAAGAATAGTTCATCCAAAAATGTAATTTTCTTTTTCTTTTTTAATAGTTTACTCACCCTCATGCAGTTCAAAACTGTTTGTTATTTTTCTGTGGAACACCAAACAAAAGGATCTCCATCAATCTCTTCTTCATACATCAACAGTGCATATAGTGTCATGACCCAGCAAAAATAACAAATAACATCCTAGAGAACAATGTTGTGTGCAACATCACAAGTTTTCAAGAAGCACTAAGAAGTAAGAAGCAGACCCATATTTAAGTCGTTGTTCCCTTATTTTCCCTCGTTTCTCTGAGATCTAATTCACAGTGAAACTATTGTTGTTCAGAAAAGCTGTGTGAAGACTGCCTGTGTGCAGCATTTAGGATTGAAACAACATTAGTAAATTATGATTGTTTTTAGGTCAGCTAGCTACTTGTTCAGTACTTGTCCACTTACGTTTCCCTCGTCTCCAGTCTGTGCTCTGGCGCCTCCTGTGGGTTGTAGGCAGAAAACGCTTGTGTTTATTCCATGAACCTGAAGGGTCTTCTTGTATAATGAGTCACATGAGATTACAGCCCTGTTTTAGATGCTTGCATCATGTACATTATTGGTCTCTACGGTCTGTATTTAAAGCAAAACAGCACAATATCTGTAATAACTTGAGCTATTCTTCCATTTCATCCAAAGCACAAGTCCAGTATAAGTAGGCCTACTTGCTCATTCTCTTACACAATCCAATATTTATGCAAGCAGGCTTTGCATGTTGTTTTATAATTCCATTCTATATTACATTTTAAAACTGTTATGCAACTGTTTTTAATATTAAAGGGTCTATGTAGAATTCTGAAGCCCTTGTTTTTAGCGATTAAGTTCAGTTCAATTCAATTAAATTTTATTTGTATAGCGCTTTTCACGATACATATCGTTTCAAAGCAGCTTCACAGAAAATGCGTCTATATTACAATTTAAATTGATTTGTACATGTTATGCATTTCAGAAATGCCCATATACAAAGCACACAGATTAGCTAACTATCTATTATTAATCAATATAATAACTATGGCACAGAAATAAGAATAGATGTTGTTAATGAATAGGGTGAGATAAGCATGGGTATGTGTTGATAGAGAGCTGCTCATCTGAAGTCCTCGCAGGAGTTGAGTCGTCTCTTCACAGGTGTTGGTCATCTGAAGTCTTTACGAGAAGCTGGATCCAGACTGGAGCTGACGGACTCTCTACCTCGGGATGGGCGTCCCAAGATAAAACAGAACAGAAAAATAATTAGCGTAGCTGCTGTTCAAAGCATTAGGCAAAGACGATCATGTGCACTGATATAACTATAGAGTACAAGGTTAGGAGATGCATCATGTGAATGCCTGGCTAAAGAGATGCGTCTTTAGTCTAGATTTAAACTGGAGGAGTGAGTCTGAGCCCCGAACATTATTAGGAATAATTCCATAGTTTAGGTGCCAAATATGAACATGTTCTTCCTCCTTTAGTTGACTTAGATATCCTCGGTATTACCAGAAGCCCAGAGTTGAGTGATCTTAGAGATTGTGATGGGTTATAAGGCGATAGAAGATCAGATAAATACACAGGAGCTAAACCATTTAGGGCCTTATAGGTCTGTAGCAATACTTTATAATTGAAACTTAACAGGTAACCAGTGTAGAAATGTTAGAATTGTTGTTATGTGATCATATTTTCTTGACCTAGTAAGAGCTCTAGCAGCTGCATTTTGGGCTAATTGTAGCTTGTTTATTGAGGAGGCAGGACAGCCAGCTAGTAGTGCATGACAGTAATCTAGTCTAGAGGTCATAAATGCATGAACTAACTTTTCTGCATCAGAGACAGACAGCATGTTTCGTAGCTTAGCGATGTTTCTGAGGTGGTAGAAGGCTGTTTTTGTAGTATTTGAAATATGATTTTCAAAAGACAAGTTGCTGTCTAATATAACACCCAGGTCTTTAACTGTAGCAGATGAAGTAACAGTACATCCTTCTAAAGTTATAATTTAAGAGATTCTGTGTACCAGTTTTTGGTCCAATAAGTAATACCTCAGTCTTATCTGAATTTAGTAGGAGAAAATTACAGGTCATCCAATATTTTATATCTTTAACACACTCTGTTAGCTTGGATAATTTAGAGATTTCATCTGGTCGTGCTGAAATATATAACTGAGTATCATCGGCATAACAGTGGAAACTAATTTCATGTTTTCTTATAATATTACCAAGTGGCAGCATATATTAGAATAGTATATTGAGAATAGCAGAGGGCCTAACACAGAGCCTTGCGGCACTCCATAATTTACCGACGTTATCTTAGATTGTTCCCTGTTTAAATAGACAAATTGGCAACGTTCTGATAGATACGATCTAAACCACTTTAATGCCTGTCCCTGAATACCAGTGTAATCTAAGAGTATTTTATGATCTATGGTGTCGAATGCAGCACTAAGGTCAAGTAAAACTAGTATTGAGATGCAGCCTTGGTCAGCAGCTAAGAGTAAGTCATTTGTGATTTTAACGAGCGCAGTTTCTGTGCTATGATGGGCTCTGAATCCAGAGTAAAATCTTTCATAGATATCGTTTTCTTGTAAGTAAGAGCATAATTGAGCAGACACAATTTTTTCTAGTATTTTAGACAGAAATGGAAGATTTGAAATAGGTCTGTAATTTGCCAATTCATTTGGATCTAGTTGTGGTTTCTTAATGAGAGGTTTAATAACTGCCATCGTGAACGGTCTTGGGACATGACCTAGAGATAAAGATGAATTAATAATATTGAGAAGAGGCTCTTCTGTTACAAGTAACAACTCTTTCAGTAGTTTAGTTGGTATTGGATTTAATAAACATGTTGGTTTAGAAGCAATGATTAGATTATTTAGCTCTTCCTGTCCTATAGTTGTAAAGCACTGCTGTTGGTCTTCAGGGGTGATAATTGAGGCTGAATGGTAAAACCCTGGCCACTGTACTAAATAAAAACCTGGGGTTGTTTTGGTTATTTTCTATCAGTTTATGGTAATGCTCAGCCCTGGCTGCTTTTAGAGCCTTTTTATAATGGGAAGTGCTGTCTTTCCACGCGATTCTAAAGACCTCTAAATGTGTTTGTGTCCATTTGCGCTCTAGATTACGAGATTCTCTCTTGATAGCATGAGTAATATTGTTGTACCATGGTGCAGTACTTTTCTCTCTCGCCTTTTTTAATCTGATCGGTGCAACCGTTTCTAATGTACTAGAGAGAATGGTGCTCATACTGCTAGTCATTTCCTCTAGTTCATTTGTGTGTTTGGGTACCCTGAGCAGCTGAATTTATCAATAGTGTTTGGGAGAATTGTTCTTCCTGGTCTATAACACGGAGCAGTATGTAAAATATCAGCAGTGTGCAGTGTGCACAATACAAGGTAGTGATCGGTGACATCATCACTTTGCGGTATGATGTCTATATCAGTAGGATTGATTCCATGTGATATAATTAAATCTAGTGTATGATTAAAACGATGAGTGGGCCCATTTACATTTTGCTTGACCCCAAAGGAGTTTAATACATCTGTAAACGCAACCCCTAGCGCATCGTTTGTATTATGTACGTGAATGTTCAAATCACTGACAATCAGTGCTTTATCGACAGTAACCATTAGGTCTGATAGAAAATCTGCAAACTCTTTTAAGAAATCAACATAGGGCCCTGGTGGTCTATATATGGTAGCCAAAGCAAAAGATAATAGGGATTTTTTTCTTATATCTGAGAGTGTAACATTTAGCACAAGCACTTCAAATTAAACCTGTGTCCTGTTTTCTGAGTAACATTAAGAATATCTCTATAGATAGTTGCAACACCGCCGCCACGACCAATCAGACGGGGCTCGTGCGTATAACAGTAACCTGGTGGAGCAGACTCATTTAGACCAAAATAATCATTAGATTTAAGCCAGTTTTCATTCAGACATAGTACATCAAAGCTATTATCTGTGATCATTTCATTTACAATAACTGCTTTAGGTGTGAGCGATCGAATGTTAAGGAGACCTCGTTTTAGAGAATGTTTTTGTTCATTTCTTTTAAGATTATCTGGTTTAATAATGATCAGATTTCTAGATCCTATAGAGGATTTTGACCTAAATATTCGTGGAACAGACACAGTTTCTACACAATGCACTACAGAACAAGAACTGTCAAGTGTAGTTTGACTTACTAGTCATACGGTGCGAAGCGTCTTGGAGATGTTGTCGGACAGAAGATCCGCTCTGATCCTGCTGGGGTGCAGGCCATCAGCACGGAAAAGCCTATGACGCTCCCAGAAAAGATTCCAATTATTTACAAAGAGCAGCTTGTGTTCATTACAACATGACAATAACCATTTATTTAGAGCAAATAACCTACTGAACTTTTCATGTCCTCGTCTGTACGTGGGAAGCGGTCCGGACACGATGATCCTCGTCGCGGGTGATGTTCTGTCTCGATCAGCTCCTGAAGTCTTTTCTGTAGCTCAAACAGTAGAGCATGGCGCTAGCAACGCCAAGGTCATGGGTTCGATTCCCAGGGAAAGCAAGAACTGACAAAAATGTAAAAATGTGTACCTTGAATGCAATGTAAGTCGCTTTGGATAAAAGCGTCTGCCAAATGCATAAATGTAAATAAATGTAAATGTAAGTCCGTCTTCAGAACCTCCATCTGCTGCAGCCTGGTTTCGTTCACCCTCGCGTGAAGCACAACAGCACCGATGCTCTCGTCACCATTCAGAATTGCCGGTACCTGCGCAGCGAGAACACGAGCACCAGGAAAACAGTGACTGCGCACCTTACCTTTAGCTGAGGTAGCATGTACATGCCGGACAATGGAGTCGCCGGTGATCACAGCGTCGCGTTCCGTCTCGAGAAGAGTATCGATTTCGGGTGGAGATATCGAAGACCGGTGGTGGCGGCGGCGAGGTCCTCGCTCAAGGCCTGGCTCACGCCTTCTGCTGCTGAATCACCCAGGGCCCGCGGTGTGTCGGCACCGGAGTGAAGGAGGCCTGGGATGATCGTGTTCTGGGTGCTCGTGCCCTGAGCAGGGAAACACGAGGAGTAGAAGACATCAGAGTGATAACATTACTTACTACAGACTTGTGAGCGTCAGCCCGCGATGTCTCTAACTCTGATTGTCGGTCCCTGAGATCGGCCTGTCTCTTCAGGAGGTTATCGATCTGCTTCTCCAGAGCCTCCAGCTCCAACTGTACAGCGTGCAGCTCGAACGTGTCCTCACCTGCACTCAAAGGTAACGTTAGACATATATTCGATGCATTCGCCATTAGAACACAGTCATTTCTTGAGTTTTACGAGTGTAAACAGCGCGAGCAATATGCGAGACCACGCTGGTGATGCTAGTGGGCTAAGGCTAGTAGCGGATGTTCGGAAACATGTATATAAGTAGCGATATCAAAGCAATCCGATTGTTTGAGATATAGAATACTATTGTAATAATTTCACTTTTGGGCCCAAACAAGGGACGCCAATTATGTAGTGATTTTACCTTCATCCATCCAAGGACGTTAAGTAAGGTAGTGATTGGTACTCACGTCACCGCAGACGTTGTGATTTTTGGATCACACGTCACTTAAGGTGTGGTTATGAGTACATCAGATGACCACCTTCCCCCTCTCTTAGTTTGGGACACTAATCAAGGTCTTTTACCTTGGCTCTATGAGAACGCTCCAAACGGGAGGCGGTTCAATCATTTTAGATTGAATGTAAAGTGGGGAGAGTTGGTCAGCTGATTTATCTGAAAGATTGGTGAGATTTCTAACTTGTAGAGCCTTTTCTGCATTATCAGCACAAGTAAGACACAATTGTAATAAAATAGATTTTATTAACAAAAGATAAACAAGAATAACTAACACCACTACTAAATGAATACAATCAATGATAAAAGAATAAAGTGCATAAGATATATAAAATACATGTGATTAAGTTGAGTGTGGCTATGGAAGAGTTGCGTTATCTTATGGAAAGATAAACTGTTGTTTCTCTGAAACTAAGGTGAAAAACCTTATTATGCATCAAACAAATAATGAAAGATTATTTGTTATTAACTAGCATCAGTTAATTACATCTAATGTAAATTAGAAAATCATATACTGATATATACAACAATGCCAAGGTTTCTGGAAAGAGGTTTGGTTAAGTGATATTTACGTTCCACTTGGTTGAGTAAGCAGTCCGATGGAGGTGACTTCTTCCACTGGTTGTGCTGGGTGACAATGCAGTGGGAAAGGAGCTGGAATCCGTTTCAACAGTCTTGAACACGAAGATCTGTGGGATGCTGATCTCCTGGAGCACCAAAGGGTCCTAAAATCTGGAACACGCAGATGAGGCCCTGAAGTAGGTGCAGAAGGTCCTTAATCTGGAACATGCAGACGAAGGAACCTCAAAGTGATGGTTTGCTCTCCTGAGCTTAACCTTGTTGCAAATGTCTCTGTGTGTCTTCTGACTCTGTGGGTCAGACACTCAGGACTTGGTCAATCTGCTTTGGTCTCTCTGGCATGGAGACTCGGGACATGCTGTAGTCTCGCTGGACTAAAACTCTGAACGTAGTGGTTGTTAATGTCTCTTTCCTCACAGGCTGGAGGCTCAGAACGTGGTCGTATCTGTTGCTGCCTCACAAGCTGTAGACTCAGATCCTTGGATCTTTTGTTGTCTCTCTGGATGAACCAGAGGCTCAGAACTTGGTTGCTCTGTCACAGTCTTATCCTCGCGGGACAGACTCAGAACTTGGTGAGCTGTTTGTCTCTCTCAAGGAGAAACTCAGAACATTACGGTGTATCTGTTATGTCTCTCTTGAAGGGAGACTCAGAACAAGGTGTGTCTGTTGAAAGGGTACCTTTATCCTTTTCCGAATAGGAGGAGATTGCAATTTGGCGCTTCTCCATTCCAGTGTTGCGATTGGCTGCTGGCATCAGAGGGGGTCCACAGTGAGACTCACCCTCCTTTCTCCTGTGAAACTCATTTGCATACTGTACACAGTTAGAAGTCTTTAAAGTGTCTTTAAAGTTTACCAATGCATTTCTCACTTTCCAAACCACCATCAGAATACCCTTGGCAATATTCTAAACAAATAGAAACCAAACATGATGGGAAAAGGTTGAACTGTTCATTCATTTGTTCATTAACATCTGATTCTGTGTAAGATGTTGCATTACAAATAGCTGTCACTGAGAATACTTATTTCTCTGAATAAGTATGAAATGGATGTGTGTAGTTTACATCAGTCTTAAGGTTTCCAAACATAGTTATGACTGGATTTGGATAGATCATTTTGGTCTTTCTTTCACCCACTACTGCTGAGGTCCTGTGGAATTTTTATGGCAGTCATAGACCAGGACACTAGGGATTTGGGTGAAGGGCAGAAACTGCATGTGGACCAATGAGATGTCTTGTCCTTCCTAGGCTTGGTACAAGAGGTGGTCCTTTTGGCCTCTAAGATGTGTCTGGCTGTTGTCCAAGCATCTTTATCTGATGGCGTTGGACAGTTTGTTTGTGTCAGTCTACCAAGATCCAATCAAAATGTAGCAAACCTTTGTCCACTGTTATGGACAGAGAGGGGCCCGGCCATAAACTGGGCCCTGGAATGTGCTGTCCACTACACTATCGAGGATATGTTCACCTGCTATAAAATGAGAAAATGTTAGTTTATTGAGCTGATATAATAAACATATAATAAAAGCTGAGCTCCAAATTCAAACCACGTGGCAGACACACACGGTCACGCACGGTAAGTGAACTGCAGCCAGCATCAATATTGCGTCATTTAATTACTGTATTTGTATTATTGTAAGAGTAGGTTTAGGGTTGGGGTAGGTGTAGGCATTAATAAAACATAATCTGGTAAGTATGTATTGTTGTTTTATCATAAGTTTTGCATCACTTCTGACCGTTTCTGTACCCCTTCTAGCTACAACTCTTCTTCTCCGTTTTTAGTGTGTTTCTGTGGCAGAATTACTGCGCCACATACTGGCCTGGCTACATCGCTTTGAGTCGGTTTCAGTGGTTTCGTGTGTACACAGATATTTCTTGAGACGAGGGGAAAAAAATATTGGATAGGAAGAGCTCTGGCTTCGTGTGGATGTGGCCTAAATGCCAGCATTGAGAAAGCAGTTAAAGGAACACGCAGACTTTTTGGGATTTAGCTTATTCACCGTATCCCCCAGAGTTAGATAAGTCCATACATACCATTCTCATCTCTGTGCGTGCCATAACTCTGTCTGACGCACCCACTGCTAGCCTAGCTTAGCACAAAGACTGGAGGTAAACGGCTCCAGCTAGCGCTACTGCTCAATAAGTGACAAAATAACGCCAACATTTTCCTATTTACATGTTGTGATGTGTATAGTTTCATCGTGTACTAAGACCGACAGGAAATTAAAAGTTGCTATTTTCTAGACCAATATGGCTAGGGACTATTTTCTCCTTCCTGCGTAATGATCAAGGAACTTTGTGCCATACCATGGGTGCAGAAGCGCAGTGATATTACGCAGTGCCTGAAAATAGTCCCCAGCACGCTCTCTGTGCAAGCAGGTTGTCACGTCGGTTATGTTGACGGAAGTTAGCCTATTTTCAGGTGCATTTTTCCATCAGTCTTAGAACACGATGTAACTATACACATCACAACATGTAAATAGGAAAATTTTGGCTTTATTTCGTCACTTATTGAGCAGTAGGCTAGCAGCAGGCACCGGCAAAACCGTCCCGAGTCCTTCACATAAAACGTCTACAGGCTTTCATAGACAAACTACGAAGTCGGGGAAGGTCTCGTTTTTTTTGGTTTCGTTACCAGCTGTTCACACATTAACAATAAAAAGCGATTAATACATGCAAATTCTTACAGCACCTTTAAACTTATTTTACAGTGCAGTGATTCTCAGCTGGTCCAAAATGGGGTCTATTCTAAAAAAAATACTATGCAAAATGCAGATAATGAAATGCGACTAACAATATAATTGGGCCTAAGAATAAATATGGTTACATTTCAATGGAAGACCATTTCTTGAAGAGAATTCTTTGTCATGTCAGACCATGCATCCAATCCAACTTTACAAATGATTGGTTATTGAAATGAAATCTTTTAATATAAATGATGTCCAATGTAAAATCTGCATCTTGAAGCAAAACCAGCATCCACCACTGATTTAATGGCATACAAAATTCTATATTCTAGATGAAATAAATCAACTGGTAATTCAGAAAACTTAGCTTGACTGTCAGCAAACTTTATTCTCTTTTGTTTATAACTGATGAGACGTATGATTCGTTCTTGATTTAGAACCTGTATAGCAGACCAAACCTGACAAAGAAATGAGATGAAAAGTGCAGAGAAGAGATTGAAGGTGTAATAATGCTTTTCTAAGTTTTTCCGTTTGATTTAATTCAGTGTTGATGAATTAAACATGGCGATGGCTGCCGCCCACTCTTGGCGTTAGGTAATACCAGTGGCGCGTGGAGACCGTATGCTCTTGAGAGCATGTGTGTATGTGTGTGTATTTTTACCCAGACTAGGGAGTGTATGCGGCGATGACTCACACTCCTTCACTGTGCTTTTACCCCCCTCGATACTGCCTGGAAGAAATGTTGGTTTAGGCATCTAGTGAATCTGAATGATTCCTTTTTTATGTTTTCATTGTGTTTCTTTTTTATCTAACTTGCTTATGATGTTATTTAAATCACTTCTTTGCCGCAAAACGCTAAACTCGAGAGATAATTAGGGGTGTTTGCATAATTAGGATTTAATTTGAAATGATTTTCACTAATAGGCTACATTTCCACCAATTATTACAAAGAAACTGTAAGCAACACATTGAATTTAAAATAAAATATTGAAGTAGAAAGACTGCCTTATCAAATGTATGCCAATAATCTTTTTTATTTACAGTTCAGATTCAAACAGTCTCAAAAACATACGCAATGTGAATGCAAATGCTTATTGCTACACAGGTTTTTTTTTTTTTTTTTTCATCGTAAATGTCTGAGTATGGAAGCTTGTTTCCGCCATGGAATAAAAGTATTTAAAGGGGTGATGAATTGAGAAATCAACTTTCCCTTGAGCCTTTGGTAAATAAATGTTCCTCGTGATATAAGAATATCCTGTAAGTTTCAGAGCTGAAAACATCCTTGTTAGTCAAAGAAAAGCTTTTATTGACACCAGGCCCAGAAAACGAGAGATCTCAGAATATGTCGACCATTGACATCATAGAATGCAGAAGCGCCGCCTCAAGCCCGCCCACCGACTCGTGGAGCTAAACGGGTCGTGCTACCGAGCAATAAACATGCTGGTTCCAGCTCATGTGCGTAAGACATTGCGCGTTTGTTCGCTTCATTTCACTGCAGAATCGATTGTAAACAAGACACAGGTCGAGACTGGATTTGCAGATATATTGAGATTAAAACACAATGCTGTGTCTTCTATATTGGATCCGACAGGAACGGTGCAACACACTGATGTGAGAAAACATGTTTTTTATATGTGTTAGTATTGCATTGATACAGATCGTTTGATATCTATTGATTACATACCTTAGCACGCTGCCACAGGCTGGAGAAGGTGTTATTGGTTCATTCGTGATCAGACTCAGACTTGTAACGCCAGTACTCGCAAAGCCCAACGTCCCGGGCCTATGTGTTTTTCAGACGGGCTACCAAAACGTATCACCGGCCTGCCGACGGGCTATCTTAAATAGTGAAATCAAATTTTGCTCGTGTGTGTGTGTGTGAATGGTTTGCGGTTATATTCACAGATCGGGCCGGCCAAGTAATACAAAAATAACATTCCAATCAATCGCGGGTGAATGAGAGATGAATCATTGTCAGGGCTCTCAAATTTTGAGCTGAGTTCAGAGTGAGATTTTGGCGACGACAGCAGGGGTTTGGGTGGGGACGAGGTTCTGATCTGAAATTTTTTTATAAATAAATAATAACATTTTTTAAAATTTGATTCAACATTTCTGTGTGTGTGTGTGTGTGCATAGTATTAATTCTTGCATTTCTTTATTTCAAAGATGTCAGGGAAGAGGCAAATTAATAATCCATAATAATTTGGAATATATATATATTTTTTCCAGAATTTACTTTGTTGTAAATATAATTTATTCTGAAGCAATAGTCTCACCAGTGTTCAATCAGCTTTGACATATTTAAATCTGCATATCTTTGATATTTTTACCTTTTATGAAGGCCATTTTCCCATAATCATTTTAAATATAGGCTATGGTTCAGCTTTCATTTTATATTCTTAAATTTGATCTATAAATTAAATTAGAATAAGACACTTTAGGGCTGTTGCCAATCAAATTAAACAATTTACACTGAAAAATGTTATGAGATTGTTTTAAATATTTTTGAATATACAAATAAGAAATGTTGGAAAGAAAACATTAAACTAAACCACCAGTAGGTATATCTAAATCTTACCCGGATACAGCAATGCTATTTTCTGATTGGCTGTTCGATAGCTATATTTTTTATTTGATTGGCTGGTGCGTGGGAGGGCCTTCTGAACTCTGTGTGGAACTCAATTGATGGGCATTATTCTGGATATTTCTCTCCGTGAGAAATACAAGGTGTGGCGTGTGAGCGGGTTGAAATGCGTGTGTCTCACGTCCAATGCGTGAGACTTGAGAGGCCTGCATTGTGTTTGCTTGATAAAGATATTTTGCGAGCCCTATGTGTGTTTCTCCACACGCTTTCAAAACCGAGCATTTTTCAGAGAGCCTCAAAACCATGGCAGAAAATAGCCTATTATTTATTCATTATCATGTTTTTGAATGTAAAAAATCCACCCATAGGATTCTGAAGCGTAAAGTAGGGTCGAGCTGGCCGTTGCCATCTTGTCAGCGAGTTATCGCACGTCACTCCCGGATAACAGAAAATGGGCAAAGAGGCGGGACGTGGGCGGAGCTGAGGTGACAGCAAACAAATGGCAATCCACCTGTCACTCAAAGTGGCCACGCCCTTAATTATGCAGAACTTTAAGGCTTTATATAATGTCAACGAATGAGTTATAAAAAAAATTCCCCCTCCTCACAGTTGTCATGAAGGGCAAAATTAGCTATATAGACCAAAATCACAATTTGTACCTGGCTATAAACATGTTTTGTTCTGCTGTAAAGTTGGGCATTTTAACATGGGGCTCAATGAGATTCTGCTCCTTCTGGAGCCTGTCTCTAGCGGCCAGTCGAGGAATTGCAGTTTAAGTCACTTCCGTATTGGCCTCAAGAGAAACTGGGGGAGGTTGTCGCTTGGTGTAAGTCCAAAATTGTCTTCTTCTATGCTCCATTTTTCTCTTACAGATCACCCACTGTCATGCAGTTTAAGTAAATCTCGAGCAAGTTAGTTCAAGCTTGGTTGAGCCATCTGCCTTATGCAATCTTGGTTATCCTGACCATTCTTCCTTAAGAAAAAAAACTATCTAATCAGTGCTTTCCAAGGGCTCATGATAGAAAGGTCAGTGGAACTGCTTGGAATGTCTTGGATATAAACAGCACCTCCGTTGCAGCGAGCGAAGGGTGGCAGGGAGACGCCAAACCTGTGGAGAAACATTGGCTCATTAGAACAGTCTGAATGCCCCATCAAAATGTCAGGGCCGGGTCAGACCGGAAGGTGAGATCCATGAGCTGATGTCTGGGGAGGTCTGATAGAGCTGGAGCCATTGTGAAGGTTTGGGGACCTGCACCTCACACACCGCTGCTGAGGATCCACACACGCTTGGCATTTCACACACTCACCGAGAACCAAAAAGGTTACATAACTGATGGAGAGAATCTGGGAAAAGTCAGAGCTGGATGCTGTTTTAAGAATTGATGAGGACGTGGAGATCATGTGCTCACAAAGACTCTTTTAAGAGATTTGTTTTTCTCAAAAATTATCTTGTAGGAAATCACCTGCCAAATGGCAATAATAATATTATATTATCCAACTGTCATTTTTATGAAGAAAAAACAAAACAAAAATCATGCTCTGGTAAATTGTAATGACATAAAAAGTTGAAATTATGACATACTAAGTCATATTTATGTGATGAAAAAACGAAATGACAGTGTTTATCTCAAAATGAGATTGAAAGTCAAAATGATGACAAAAGTCAAAATTCTGATTTAAAATGTCATAATTATGATATAAAAAGATGAAATTATAACAAGTCATTCGTCACAAATATGACATACTAAGTCAAAATCAGGAGGTTAAAGTCGAAATGATGACAAAATATATATATGAGATAAAAAGAAGAAACTGACCAATTCAAGTCAGAAATATGACACACTAAGTCATAATTATGAGGTGGTCAAAATTCTGATTTAAAAAGTCATAATTATGGTATAAAAAGCTGAAAGTATGAAAATGACATACTAAATCATATAATTATGACATACCATGTCATAATTATGAAGTTGAAAAGTTGAAACTATGACATAAAAAGTCGAAATGATGACATTTTAGGTCATAATTATGAGATAAAAAGACAAAAACATTACAAATTAAGTCATAAATAATAATACATTAATAATTGTGAGGATAAAGAGTTTAAATTATGACAAAAAAAATCGAAATATGAGAAAGTTGAAATTATAAAATATTGTCATAATTATGAGATAAAAAGATGAAATAATGACAAATTATGACAGTCAATCATGAGATTAAATTTGTTTTTAATTGTGATAAAAAGTCCATTACGAACTGTCATAATTGTGACTTTTTAAGTCATTTCAACTTTTCATCTCATAAATATGACTTCATGTGTCACAATTTTTCAACTTTTTATATATTTACGGAAGCATTTTTTTCTTATGTGGCAGAAATAGGCTTCCATACATTTTACAAAGGCAACTGTAACAAATAAGAAAATACAAAATGCAAAAAAACAACAACAACAAAACATAACAGCAGATATAGTTGGAAAGCCAGTACTACAGTCTTTGTACTATAAACATTAACTTATTAAAATATCAAATAATCAGATCAAACTGACTCTACATTTGACCTCAGCTGCAAAGCATGCTGGGTAACCAGCAATATCACACTATAATATTTTCTTAAAGCTAAAATAGATTATTAATTTCCATTTGACAGTCTGACTAAACATATTTACATATGCACATTTACATTTACATTACATTTACGTATGCATCTAGCAAACACTTGTTAAGATCAAGCATTGCCCGAATGGAACCCATGACCTTGATGTTGCTCTTCTGTATGAGCTACAGGAATGCTCACATATCCCAGAATGCAAACATATCTCAGTCCCAAGTCATTAACATGTTCTGTATCTCATAAAAAAAGAGCTTTGGTCTGCCTAGACCATAAATGTAGGCTAAATATTAGGCATTTCTGTCAAGTTCCAAAGGGAAGGCAGTAACTTTATGCTGCATTGACATATTTACACGTGTATGGTGTACTTAATGGATAATGCAATCCCAGAAGTCATTGCACATCAGTCACTTTTGATTCTCGGATTCTGGAGCAGAGCAATAGCTGCCAAAGAACATTTGGCTTACCCTGCACACATCCTCTTAGTATTTCTCCAACATTGTCTTTTTTATTAAACAATACCGTCTCAGTAACTGTGAGGGATCCAAACTAAATGACTCTGGTAGTGATGTCTTCCTTCCACATATAACAACTTGACCTGAGTGCCTTGGATCGGATCACTCTTGGCAGTAAACAAACGGAGGCTTCACTCTGTGGCTTCATACGTAGAGAGCGAGAGTGAGTGCGAGAGCCGCGGCCCCGGTCGCCCCCTTGTGGTGATTTCTGGACAATACAGAATGTTTGTATTTTGCAAAAAAACATTTGAACAAATTCAGCCACAGGGTTATTATCATTAACTCAAACTAAAACTAAACTAAACAGAACAAATGAGAACATTTGAGTTACTATAAATAAAATAAACATTAACTGAAATAAATTATATATATATATATATATATATATATATATATATATATATATATATATATATATATATATATATATATATATATATATATATATATATATATATATATATATATATATATATATATATATATATATATATATATATATATATACACCGGTACATACTATTTTTTTTATTATAAAATTACAAAAAATATTTCATTAAAAAGTTGAAATTATGACATATTAAGTCATAATTGAGGTTAAAAAGTCAAATTTATGACAAAAATCTAAATTGTAAGATAAAGTTGAAATTATAACTAACATATAGGGTAAAAAGATAAAATGGTTTGAAATGGTAAAATGGCTTTTCATATCATATTTTTTGAATGATTAATTGACACAAAAAAAAGTTTAAATTATGAGATTGACATTAAGTCATCACGATGACATATTAAATCATAATTGAGGTTAAAACGTCAAACTTATGACATAAAAGTTATGAGATAAAGTTGAAATTAAAACATTGGATCATAATTATGAGATAAAAAGAAGAAATTATGACAAATTAAGTCAGAATTATGTCAACTATGAGATTAAAAATGTTTAATTATGGGATAAAAAGGCAAAATTATGACTAAGTCAATTTCGATTTTTTTTTATCACATAAATATAACATTTAAACAAGATTAAATGACAAAATAAAATGACTAAAAGTCTAAAATATAAAAACTAATTCTAAATATGAATAAAAACTATAATAGTATCTTAATTACTAACATAATGTCATTTCATTAGAATGTAACAGCAAATGGCAGAAAATATTTCACACACACACACACACACACACACACACACACACACACACACACACACACACACACACACACACACACACACACACACACACACACACACACACACACACACACACACACACACAAAAAGTTAGGTCTCAAATGAATAAATATTCTGATATTCGTTTGAAATGTCTAAATGTAGCCATGTCTAAACAAAAAGGCCAACAGCTTTTTCCGATTTTCCTAATAAATCCTTAATGTCGAGGACCGGCCCTGAATTTTCCAGAACAAAGGACAAATATGCAGGTAAAGGAGGTGATTTTTATTTTAGCATTGTCTCAGTGACACGTGTCTCGGAGGTCTGTGGCTGGCCCCGGGACAGCAGGTGACAGCTGACCTGTCATCGCACGCGACCGCCCGCTGTTGTCCCGACAGAGCGCTCACTCCCCCGAGGAGCTGAACAAAGGAGAGGCACCTTGTTCGGCGCCTGCCGAGGGGCGAGGATGCTCCATTGTTTGCATTTGGCTGCAGAGGGCGGCGAGAGCGCGCTATGAAACAATGGAGCCGAGGACCGAGTCCATTTTCAGGGCCCTGCTAAAAATAGTGTGATATACTGACCATCTTAAATCCCCAGTTCATTGTGAGCTTTGCTGGGGCAGAATCACACACTTCTGAGGACCTGAGCTTCCAGGCAGGAGCTTATCATTGAAGATGGTTTATAGGTCGATGGGTCAGGTCTGCTTGCAGACATTGCTTCCTCATTTTTTTCCCCGTTCCAAGTTCAAGAATGCAGGAAGTTCTGTACTCTGGATGCCTTCTAGACACGAGAGCACGTCTTACACATGATATCGGCCCATTTGAGTGCTCGTAAATCACATTAACAGCATAAAACTACCGTATTTGGAAATCCACCGCTTGATTTACAGTCAAGCACATTTGAGGCTCTTCAGATATGAAACTTTATAAAGCACAGAGAGTTAATAGTAGCAGTCAAACTATTAAATACACAAATAAAGGTCAAATTTAGTTTATGGTCTTTTATTTAAATTACTTAAATGTATAGAGAAATATGTGAAATTATGACATAAACAGTCGAAATTATGACACATTAAGTCACAATTGAGGTTTGTCCCCCTTTTTGCTGCCAAAACAGCCCTGGCCCGTCGAGGCATGGCCTCCACTAGACCCCTGAAGGTGTGCATCATCCCAAAGATGCTCGATTGGATTGAGATCTGGGTAATTTGGAGGCCAAGTCAACACCTCAAACTCGTTGTTGTGCTCCTCAAACCATCCCTGAACCATTTTTGCTTTGTGGCGGCGCATTATCTGCTGAAAGAGACACAGCCACCAGGGAATACCGTTTCCATGAAAGGGTGTACATGGTCTGCAACAATGCTTAGGTAGGTGGTACGTGTCAAAGTAACATCCACATGGATGGCAGGACCCAAGGTTTCCCAGCAGAACATTGCCCAAAGCATCACTGCCTCCGCCGGCTTGCCTTCTTCCCATAGTGCACCTGGTACCATGTGTTCCCCTGTAAAAGAACTGGACCATGGAGCAATGGAAGAAAGTTCTTTCATTGCTCCGTGGTCCAGTTCTGATGCTCACGTGCCACTGTTGGCACTTTTGGCGGTGGACAGGGGTCAGCATGGGCACCCTGACTGGTCTGCGGCTATGCTGCCCCATATGCAACAAACTGCGATGCACTGTGTTTTCTGACATCTTTCTATCAGAATCAGCATTAACTCCAGTAGCTCGTCTGTTTGATCGAACCACACGGGCCAGCCTTTGCTCCCCACGTGCATCAATGAGCCTTGGCCGCCCATGACCCTTCCTTGGAGCACTTTTGATAGAAACTGACCACTGCAGACCGGGAACACCCCATAAGAGCTGCAGTTTTGGAGATGCTCTGACCCAGTCGTCTAGCCATCACAATTTGGCCCTTGTCAAACTCGCTCAAATCCTTACGCTTGCCCATTTTTCCTGATTCTAACACATCAACTTTGAGGACAAAATTTTCACTTGCTGCCTAATATATCCCACCCACTAACAGGGGCCGTGAAGAAGAGATTTGAATGTTATTATTGGTCATAATGTTATGCCTGATCGGTGTATATATGTATATAGTGCATCGCAAATATCATGGGCTGTCATGGATATTTATTAGACTGATAATTGGACTGTCAACGATAATAATTCAAAATAATTCACTTGTTTATCATCTAGTTCCATATCTCAAATATGTAGATGTTGTCTTTTAAAAGTGAAATGCTATTAACACTCACAAATGAAAAACTGGTCGATCTGGTTGAAACCGGATGAAGGGAAATGTCCTCAGTGTCCTTTAAACCATCACACTGTATGCGTGCCGAACCAGAACAGACTGGTTCAGCACGGAGAAGCGCTCCAGAGAAAGTCACTTCTTGTTTTTGTTTTGATATGAAATCATTCACTGTACTGTTGCTCCTCGATAATGAATCTGTTTTTCTGACCCACTGTTCAATTCTTTAAATTCCAGTGGGGTTGAAGGAAACGTCTTTTCTTGAGTGGATCACGTTACAGCAGTTTCCTGCTGTGTTCCCAACATTTCCAGGTCAAACACATTCACAATAAAATCGGGCCGCACCGCTGTTTCGGCCGAGGAGACGGGAATCTGACCGCAAACTACAGAAACAAAACAAGATATCGATGACAAACTGCTTTCCAACGCCATTGAATGATAATGTGTGACACATGAACTTACAATCCCCTTCATTTGACCTCAAAAACACATAAAAGCACATAAACACATTCATAGGAAGAAACATTACAAAAGAGGTCCCGGTTGTTTCCCTTAGACAACAATGAGATTGAATGCCGATCAAATGGATCTGATAAGGTGTTATTTTAGGATTTATACACTAGTATAATATTTATTATTTTTAATTAGCTTTCTTTTCATATTTTCAGTTTTCATTGTAATTTTAGTCCTTTTTCTTTGTGCCTGTCCTTTTTTTATATTTCTATTTAGCTTTAATTTATATTTATTTAAGTTTTCGTAATGTTATACTTCAACTTAAACTTAGTTCAGTTCGTTTTTCATATGATATTTGTTTTATTTCAGTTACATTTCAATTAATAGTTTTATTATAGTTATCAATAACGCTTTTCAGATGGCATTTTCATCAGATTCTCAAGGCTAAATAATAAGAGCTATGAACATGCACATTAATATTACAGTTCTATATGTATGAGTTTCTTCCGTCTCTTGAACACAAAAGAAGATATTGTGAAGAATGTTGGTAATCAACAACCTGACGATAGCATTGAGGTTTTTTTTTTGCTACCATGGAAGTCAATGGCTATCGTCAACTTTTCAAATACCAACATTCTTCAAAATATCTTCTTTTGTGTTCAGCAGAAAAAAGAAACAGGTTTGAAACAACTTGACGGTGAGTGATAACATTTTTGGTTGAGCGATCTCTTTAAGACAGTGGTTCTCAAAGTCTTTATACCAAGTACCACCTCAGAAAATATTTAGCTCTCCAAGTACCACCATAATGACCAACATTAAAATACATTATTACACGGCTCTGTGGAATACTGGATTCTGATTGGTCAATCGTGCATTCCAGCGGTATGTTTTTCCCAGATAACAACCGCCAAAGTGAATAACACACTGCTCATACGGATTATCTTGACCGCTACTACTTATATGCTTAAAGGGTTCACCCAAAAATGAAAACAATGCCATTTATTACTCACCCTCATGCCGTTCCCCACCCGTAAGACCTCCGTTCATCTTCGGAACACAAATGAAGATATTTTTGTTGAAATCCGATGGCTCAGTGAGGCCTGCATAGCCAGCAATGACATTTACACTCTCAAGATCCATTAATGTAAAAACATTTAAATCAGTCCATGTGAGTACAGTGGTTCAATATTAATATTATAAAGCCACGCTAATATTTTTGGTGCGCCAAAAAAACCTAAATAACGGATTATATAGTGATGACCGATTTCAAAACACTGCTTCATGAAGCTTCGGAGCGTATCGAATCAGCGGTTCGGAGCACCAAAGTCACGTGATTTCAGCAGTTTGGCAGTTTGACATGCGATCCGAATCATGATTTGACTCGCTGATTCGATATTCTCCGAAGCTTCATGAAGCAGTGTTTTGAAATCGGTTACTTGAGATTAATTTTCATTTTTGGATGAACTATCCCTTTCAGCATTAATTTCAACATATATGGTAAAAACACATCTTTTCAGCAATAGATAAAGGCTTTGCGTAAGAGCTAATAAAATATTTAAACTCAAGACAATATTTCGTGTCTGATTTACTTGAGACAAGTAGCCGTGTAATAAGCGGGATAATGTACATCCAGCCGATTGTTATCGCAGAATAAACCCCGACAGAGTGATCAGGACCCCGACGCGAAGCATGCTATTGTACTCTGGATGTACATTATCCCTTAAGTAGCGTAGTAAGCCTAACTATTCAGCTACCGCTTGCACAGTTCAAAAACGAGGCAGTTTATTCCTAATAAGAATATTTATTGTTGTCAGCCACTTTTTTTCATTGTAAACACAGTTTGTTTCATTAACACTGCACTGTGCTTACATACAGGTAAATAATTAAATAATGATTAAATAAAGTCCCTCTAAAGTCAAAATTAAATATTTGTTCCGAGTTTGTCACACCACAGAAAAATGTGTTATTGACCACCCAGGTAAATTTGAATGATAAAAAAAAGCGGCAAGCTAAATCTTGAAAAAAATAAGCAGCATTCTCTGCTCTCAAATGCTGTGGGGCTTGTCCGCTCTCTGCGCTGAAACCGTCTGCGCCCACTCGCGGGAAAGCTGCAGACAAGCACACAAGACAACACTGGTGGGCACGTACTGCCAACGATGGCACCAAATGTTGGCGGGGCAGGAGGATGAAGGCCTGGGCGGGAAATAGTCGTTTCGGAACCATTCTGCAGTGGATCATCAGTGAATCCCAGTTGTCTCCGATGAAAGTTTATAAAACTATCCGGTGTAAAACGATCACTGCAGAGGCAGGTGTTGGTGGTGATCAAGGTACAGTGAGGAAAATAAGTATTTGAACACCCTGCTATTTTGCAAGGTCTCCCACTTAGAAATCATGGAGGGGTCTGAAATTGTCATCGTAGGTGCATGTCCACTGTGAGAGACATAATCAAAAAAAAAAAAATCCAGAAATCACAATGTATAATTTTTTAACTATTTATTTGTATGATACAGCTGCAAATAAGTATTTGAACACCTGAGAAAATCAATGTTAATATTTGGTACAGTAGCCTTTGCTTGCAATTACAGAGGTCAAACGTTTCCTGTAGTTTTTCACCAGGTTTGCACACACTGCAGGAGGGATTTTGGCCCACTCCTCCACACAGATCTTCTCTAGATCAGTCAGGTTTCTGGCCTGTCGCTGAGAAACACGGAGTTGAGCTCCCGCCAAAAATTCTCTATTGGGTTTAGGTCTGGAGACTGGCTAGGCCACGCCAGAACCTTGATATGCTTCTTACAGAGCCACTCCTTGGTTATCCTGGCTGTGTGCTTCGGGTCATTGTCATGTTGGAAGACCCAGCCTCGACCCATCTTCAATGCTCTAACTGAGGGAAGGAGGTTGTTCCCCAAAATCTCGCAATACATAGCCCCGGTCATCCTCTCCTTAATATAGTGCAGTCGCCCTGTCCCATGTGCAGAAAAACACCCCCAAAGCATGATGCTACCCCCCCCCCCCCCCCCCCCCATGCTTCACAGTAGGGAAGGTGTTCTTGGGATGGTACTCATCATTCTTCTTCCTCCAAACACGTTTAGTGGAATTATGACCAAAAAGTTGTATTTTGGTCTCATCTGACCACATGACTTTCTCCCATGACTCCTCTGGATCATCCAAATGGTCATTGGCAAACTTAAGACGGGCCTTGACATGTGCTGGTTTAAGCAGGGGAACCTTCCGTGCCATGCATGATTTCAAACCATGACGTATTAGTGTATTACCAACAGTAACCTTGGAAACGGTGGTCCCAGCTCTTTTCAGGTCATTGACCAGCTCCTCCCGTGTAGTTCTGGGCTGATTTCTCACCTTTCTTAGGATCATTGAGACCCCACGAGGTGAGATCTTGCATGGAGCCCCAGTCCGAGGGAGATTGACAGTCATGTTTAGCTTCTTCCATTTTCTAATGATTGCTCCAACAGTGGACCTTTTTTCACCAAGCTGCTTGGCAATTTCCCCGTAGCCCTTTCCAGCCTTGTGGAGGTGTACAATTTTGTCTCTAGTGTCTTTGGACAACTCTTTGGTCTTGGCCATGTTAGTAGTTGGATTCTTACTGATTGTATGGGGTGGACAGGTGTCTTTATGCAGCTAACGACCTCAAACAGGTGCATCTAATTTAGGATTATAAATGGAGTGGAGGTGGACATTTTAAAGGCAGACTAACAGGTCTTTGAGGGTCAGAATTCTAGCTGATAGACAGATGTTCAAATACTTATTTGCAGTTGTATCATACAAATAAATAGTTTAAAAAAATCATATATTGTGATTTCTGGATTTTTTTTTTTTAGATTATGTCTCTCACAGTGGACATGCACCTACGATGACAATTTCAGACCCCTCCATGATTTCCAAGTGGGAGAACTTGCAAAATAGCAGGGTGTTCAAATACTTATTTTCCTCACTGTAGCTGTTCACAAGATGAATCCACCTCTTCTTGATATCATCTATTTTGTTTTATAAGCTGATTTGTAATTTATCGCAACTATAGGTAATATGCATTTACGCGACGAAGGCATAACTATAGCTAACTGTAGGCTGTAACTAAACAAACGGCAGTGACAGTAACTCGCGATTGAACGTGCGAACTGATGCGAATGTGCTCTAGTTATAGTGTTAGGGGAGGGGCTAGGCTCAGTGGCTCCTATGTGTCATCGAGCCACTGTTTTAGTACTACACAGTCTTTGTAACGTGTTTCAGCAATACATTTCTAACATTTATAATGCGTTTAGAAACAAATTTAAGAATTGCCTTTGCAGGGACTTTACTTTAGTGATTCCTGTGCGTACCACTAGAGAGAGCCTGAGTACCACACATTTAATGCACAATTAAAGTCACCATGAAATAAAAATCGACAGTTCTTTTTTTTAAATGAAATATTGCACTATTTATTATTAGTATCATTATCAAAAAAAACTTCCCCTCCCTCTTACAGCGACATCTCTTCTCTGTTGACGTGTTTACTGGCGCGAGGGCGGGGCAACCTGTCACTCACAAGAGATCAACCAATAGCAAACCACAACCATTCAACCATCCAATCGAATCCACAAGGACAAAATCCCCCCAAAAATGTCTTGTTTGAGAAGCTGTTTCACTCAATGTAACTACAGAAGAGTCCAGTTTTAAATAGGAAAAATATCAAAAGTCTTTGGTCATTTTTGAATGAAATGCTAACGGTCTAATCAGATTCAATGATCTATGCTAAGCTATGATAAAAGTTCTACCGCCAGACCCGGAGATCGGCTGAATGGATTCGAAAACGGTAAAACTCAACTGTTTGACACTAGGAAAATGAGCCTATTTTCAAAAATAGTTCCTTTAAAAAGAGACGTCTGAACAATGAAATATTCCTCTGGGCATAAAAGATGATTCCAGGCTACATGCACAGCTCTTATGAAACACTTCCTGCATCAGTACCCAGGCATGTTGCATACAGTAGAAACACTACCGTACACTGGATTCCCTCCATACTTCACTTGAAGTGTTAAAAGACTCTTTACACATGGGCCAACTGGAGCGCAGCAGAGCTGGACAGCACAATGCACACAATATCCTGGAATAAAATAACAAAATAACACAATAACAAAACCGAGCGATAATCAGCAGGGGACTTTGACTCCCAGACTAGCTGATTAAATTCCTCTGCTGTGACTCTATTGTACCATCTTGCTGAACTTCCGCAGCTGTGCTGTTAAAGTAATGAGCATTGTGCTCACTTAAAAAGGTCCACGGTGGTCTAAGCATCCAAATGGGGTAGAGGCTTCAACACAGGATACTTTGCCAGGGGACGGATACTCTAGTGGATACTCATTTTTTGGGGCTTTGATGTGGTCGCACAGCCAAAATACACTCCCTATTTTGGCTGTGCGACCACATCAAAGCGTGGCTGACAAATGAGTTTTGGAAAATGTTTGGGAATGGTTAGCCATCAGTTAGTATTATTGATCAGTGGCTCTGTTCCAGAACATGTGAGCCGAGTACATATAGGCCATATTTTATGGCATCACACACATTTCAAAATGTTTGCAGCATAATTATGCTATGTTTTATTTACTGCAAATTTTAACAGAACATTGCAGACTAACGTGTGAAAATATAAGTCCTATACTTAAGTAATATACATTAGTCCTATAAATCCAATCATTAATAACACATACACATTACAACAGAGAAACAAAAATCAAAAGCAAGAAAGACAAAATAAATGAAATGTAATTTAATATAAAATATATGCACACTCTCCGGCCACTTTATACACCTATTCAACTGCTCCTTAATGCAAATATCTAATCAGCCAATTATATGATGGCAGCAACTCAATGCATTTAGGCATGTAGACATGTTCAAGACGATCTGCTGAAGTTCAAACTGAGCATCAGAATGCGGAAGAAAGGTGATTTAAGTGACTTTGGCACCAACAACCATGCCACTCAGACGGGCTGGTCTGAGTATTAAATCAGAAACTGCTGATCTACTGGGATTTTCACACACAACCATCTCTAGGGTTTACTGAGAATGGGCAGGAAAAGAGAAAATATCCAGTGAGCGGCAGTTCTGTGGGCGAAAATGCCTTGTTGATGCTAGAGGTCAGAGGAGAACATCCAGACTGGTTCAGCTGATAGAAAGGCAACAGTAACTCAAATAAGAACTGGTTACGACCGAGGTCTGCAGAAGAGCATCTCTGAACGCACAACACGTCAAACCTTGAAGCAGATTGACCAGCAGAAGACACGCCAGTGCCACTCTGGTCAGCTGAGAACAGCAAACTGAGGCTACAATTCACACCAAACCTGGACAATAGAAGATTGGACAAACCTTACCTGGTCTGATGAATCTGGATTTCTGCTGTGACTTAACGTCAGATTTTGACATAAACAGCATAAAAGCATGGATCCATCCTGCCTTGTATCAGCGGTTCGGGCTGCTGGTAGTGTAACGGGACATTTTCTTGCCACACTTTGGGCCCCTTAGTATCAACCGAGCATCGTTTAAACGCCACAGCCGACCTGAGTATTGTTTCTGACCATGTCCATCCCTTTATGGCCACAGTGGACCATCTTCTGACGGCTACTTCTAGCAGGATAATGCTCCATGTCACAAAGCTCGAATCATCTCAAACTGGTTTCCTGAACATGACAGTGAGTTCACTAAACTCAAATGCCTCCACAGTCACCAGATCTCAATCCAATAGAGCAGCTTTGGGATATGCTGGAACGGGAGATTCACATCATGGATGTGCAGAAGACAAATTTGCAGCAACTTTGTGATGCTATCATGTCAGTACCCAGCCAACACACCTATGTGGGGCCCAAAGGGGTGGCAAACGGCCTGACCCAGCTAATTTTGTCCTCAGTTTCCATGGAGGGCCCACATGGGTTAGCCCAGATGGGTTGATGATGGGTCTCTTGATGAGCTCATACCGGGCCCATATGGGTAATCCAGGTAGTACTCATTTGGGGCCTACATGGGTCTGCCCATAAGGGTTGATGATGGAACCCAGATAGGTGTTATGTAGGGCTCTTATGGGCCACAATGGGTATATATACAGTGAGGAAAATAAGTATTTGAACACCCTGCTATTTTGCAAGTTCTCCCACTTGGTAATCATGGAGGGGTCTGAAATTGTCATTGTAGGTGCATGTTCACTGTGAGAGACATAATCTAAAAAAAAAAAAAATCCAGAAATCACAATATATGATTTTTTAACTATTTATTTGTATGATACAGCTGCAAATAAGTATTTGAACACCCGTCTATCAGCTAGAATTCTGACCCTCAAAGACCTGTTTGTCTGCCTTTAAAATGTCCACCTCCACTCCATTTATTATCCCAAATTAGATGCACCTGTTTGAGGTCGTTAGCTGCATAAAGACACCTGTCCACCCCATACAATCAGTAAGAATCCAACTACTAACATGGCCAAGACCAAAGAGCTGTCCAAAGACACTAGGGACAAAATTGTACACCTCCACAAGGCTGGAAAGGACTACGGGGAAATTGCCAAGCAGCTTGGTGAAAGAAGGTCCACTGTTGGAGCAATCATTAGAAAATGGAAGAAGCATGACTGTCAATCTCCCTCGGACTGGGGCTCCATGTAAGATCTCACCTCGTGGGGTCTCAATGATCCTAAGAAAGGTGAGAAATCAGCCCAGAACTACACGGGAGGAGCTGGTCAATGACCTGAAAAGAGCTGGGACCACCATCTCCAAGGTTACTGTTGGTAATACACTAAGACGTCATGGTTTGAAATCATGCATGGCACGGAAGGTTCCCCTGCTTAAACCAGCACATGTCAAGGCCCGTCTTAAGTTTGCCAATGACCATTTGGATGATCCAGAGGAGTCATGGGAGAAAGTCATGTGGTCAGATGAGACCAAAATATAACTTTTTGGTCATAATTCCACTAAACGTGTTTGGAGGAAGAAGAATGATGAGTACCATCCCAAGAACACCATCCCTACTGTGAAGCATGGGGGTGGTAGCATCATGCTTTGGGGGTGTTTTTCTGCACATGGGACAGGGCGACTGCACTGTATTAAGGAGAGGATGACCGGGGCCATGTATTGCGAGATTTTGGGGAACAACCTCCTTCCCTCAGTTAGAGCATTGAAGATGGGTCGAGGCTGGGTCTTCCAACATGACAATGACCCGAAGCACACAGCCAGGATACACAAGGAGTGGCTTTGTAAGAAGCATATCAAGGTGCTGGCGTGGCCTAGCCAGTCTCCAGACCTAAACCCAATAGAGAGTCTTTGGAGGGAGCTCAAACTCCGTGTTTCTCAGCGACAGGCCAGAAACCTGACTGATCTAGAGAAGATCTGTGTGGAGGAGTGGGCCAAAATCCCTCCTGCAGTGTGTGCAAACCTGGTGAAAAACTACAGGAAACGTTTGACCTCTGTAATTGCAAACAAAGGCTACTGTACCAAATATTAACATTTTTTTTTTCAGGTGTTCAAATACTTATTTGCAGCTGTATCATACAAATAAATGGTAAAAAAAAAAATCATACATTGTGATTTCTGGATTTTTTTTTAGATTATGTCTCTCACAGTGGACATGCACCTACGATGACAATTTCAGACCCCTCCATGATTTCTAAGTGGGAGAACTTGCAAAATAACAGGGTGTTCAAATACTTATTTTCCTCACTGTATATATATATATATATATATATATATATATATATATATATATATATATATATATATATATATATATATATATATATATATATATATATATATGGGCTATCAAATTTTCTGTTTGGGTTACTTTATTTTACAGTAATATCAGCTAGATATAATATCAGATATCAGCCCATTTGCAACCCCTTTGGGCCCCACATAGGTGTGTTGGGTTTTCCCAGCTGGGTTTGCCCATGTGGGACCTACCTAGTTGACCCAAGTGGGCCCCAGATAAGATGCCCATTTTGAGCCCATGCCCACTCTGTACCCCTGTAGCCCATGTTTAACCCATGTGGGCCCCACATACACGTGTTGGCTGGGTATGGACCAAGATTTCTGAGGAATGTTTCCAGCACCTTGTTGAATCTGTGCCACAAAGAATTAAGGCAGTTCTGAAGGCAAAACCCTTTTGAAAAAAAAAAACAGCATATGCTGGTTAGGTATGTTTTGAAGCAAGGCAGCTGGTTTGAGCTGGTTTAAAGGGATAGTTCACCCAAAAATCAAAATTAGACCATGAAGCCAAATGACAAAGAAATTAAAGTGTAGACCATGATTTACTCACCCTCACACTCATCCTAGGTGTATATGACATTCTTATTTCAGACGAATAGGAGTTACATTGAAAAATGTCCTGGCTCTACCAAGCTTTATAATGGCAGTGAATGGTTGTGTAACCCTTGATGCATGCGTATTGATGGAACGCAGAAGCGCAGAGGATAGAGCAAAACAAAACGTAGTGTCAGGGGTTACTCTTTTAGCGCAAGTCAACTTGGGAACCGCTGACTGCCGGAAGCTAGTTATTTTAGTCTATAAAGTTTTAAATATGGATATTTTTCTTACACAAATGCGCCACTTCGCTTCATAAGGCCTTTATTACCCCCGGAGCCGTGTGGAGCAGTTATATGATGGATAGATGCAATTTTATGGACTTCAAAAACGACACAACCATTCACTGCCATTATAAAGCTTTGAAGAGCCAGGACATTTTTAATATAACTCTGATTTTATTCATCTGAAAGAAGAAATGTCATACACACCTAGACTTGAGGGTGAGTAAATCATGGGCTAATTTTAATTCTTGGGTGAATTAACCATTTAAGCTGGTCCTTAGCTGGAACTATGTTCTCAGGACCAGCTTAAACCAGCTACCATGCTTCAAAACATACCTAACCAGCATATGCTGTTTTTATCAACAGGGAGGGTGTACCTAATTGTTACGACCTGCAACTCTGCAGTGTATCCTTCTATCAAACAAGACAAATATCAAAATGCTTTACAAGCACAGTGGAAACCTCCATAGAATGGAAGAGTGTTAAAAAATATACCAATATTCATTCTATTCCATATTCATCTATTTTACTTTAGCCTAATATTGCATCATTAGCTTATTGAATCCAATGTTGAAAAGTCACTTTGGATAAAAGCATCTTGCAAATACAAATGTAAATGTAGCATTCAAGATGCTGCCTTAAAAGGTAGCTGCTTATTTGGACAGCAAGGGAGTTTGCTAGTTTTGGAACGCAGCCAGGGTCGGGCCGTGTGGCACAACCTCACGTCCTATATCCTCTGGCGGCCGTCATACATCCGTCTTCGTGCCCGTTTTAAAAGATTTCGACCAAATTTAGTGCTCGGATTTAAACAGTGGCTCTGAAAATAGTACCATGGCGCCCTCCGGGAGGGTGGTTCCTCGTCTGCAGGTGGTAAGGGCGCGCTGGGTCTGCACGTCCACGCCAGTGTGCCTCGTGGTGGGTGCGCTGCAAAAGGACGGCGGAGGGAGATGAAAGGCCTCAAACTAAATGACCCACGCAGCAATGAACTCACTTCTTGTCGCATTATATTTCTGCAACCAATGACTTAGAAATCACAATAGAGGTCAGACTGACTCGTTTACTTTTTATGAGTTGTTGTACAATTGACATTGTACTATTCACCATGAATTCAGCAAAAAGGAGCCAAAAAGATAAAATGTCAGCCAAGGCTATATTAAAACCAGACTGTACTGAGTCAGGACTTGATGACAATCAGTCAAATTGCATTTATTTATGCCCATTGTTTTTTTCTTCTTTACAATTTTAATTATTTAATAATAAAAGAAACATTTATACATTTTATATATAATTATAAATATTTTTTTCAATTCAGAAAGGATGCATTAAATTGCACAAAAATTCTAATAAATGCTATTTATTCATCCGAATCCTAAAAAAATGTATCTCAAGTTCCACAAACATTCACTGTAGAAGAAATTCCCGTAACATTCCCGGTAAAAAAACGGCAGCTGTGGTTGCCAGAACTTTACCGTAAAATATACGGCAGTAACGTTTTAGGTTTTACAGGACAGCACCATATATTTTAAAAGTTTATAATGTAATAATTACGTATACACTATAAAACATTACAGTAAAAAAACATATTTCATTAACTGAAATAATGTTAAATTACCAACCTATTGAAATACTAATATCTGTTATGTAACTTTGATATATAAACGGACAACCACCAATCACAGTGGTGATGAGAGTCACATGATGAATCAATGCTCATCTCAAGCAGCTTTAAGGAGGACAATACTAATGTATGGAAGGTGTCATTCACACAAACACAAAACACCATCATGGTGACACACATGAAATAAAAAAAATGCAATAAACATTAATTTAACAACATTAGATGTAACATAAAACCCTAATTAGGATTAGAAAAAACTCAACAGTTAACAAACAGTTATTGCAATGAAAATACATCAAATGCGAAGTGTCACGCAGGGAATTCTGGAAATGTCAGTTTACAGTTTTTCACTATAAATTACACAATGACTTGTTCTTTTTCATTTTCAAAAACTGTGTATTTAACGGTATTTTACTGTAAAATTAAATTAAATTTAAGGTTAGATCTATTACAGTTATTCACCGTATACGGAAACTTTCTGTTAACCAATTCACTGCTTTTCACCGAAGCATTTTTACAGTTTACTGTTAAAATCACAATCATTTTTTACGTGTTGATAATAATCAGAAATGTTTGTTGAGCAGCAAATCAGCATATAATGATTTCTGAAGGATCATGTGACACTGAAGGCTGGAGTAATGATACTGAAAATTCAGCTTTACATCACATTTTACAACATATTCACATAGAAAACAGTGTAGTTTAAATTGTAATAATATTTCACAATATTACTGTTTTTACTGTATTTTTTACCATTTATTATATATATTTTTTCAAAATAAATGGCTTATTGTTTAATATTTATGAACTGATTAACTTGAATTTCTGCATACACCATTTATTACTGACAAAAATAATTTAATTTCAGTAAATGATGACCACAAGGCGACTTTTACTGCAAAACAGTTTTATTTCAACTGACCTCAGAGTGATTTACAGAGGAGCATTTGTACATAAATAGAGGTGCTGGAAAGCACAGCTGTTTGCTCATACAAAATTAAAAAAAGAACATATCATACACTATCTACACACGCCACTTCCTGCGGCGCGGCGCTTAAGAAGGATTGTCAGAAATCCATTCGCACACATTGAAGTCTGAGAGGAGTTGCATTTTTGCACACAGTCACTGAGGTACAGACACGCGACTGTGTTGAATGTCTGTCACTGTCATGTTCCTCTCTGTATTACAACATTCTCAAGGCCTGAAATCTTACCGTCCGTTCATGGCACATGCACAACTTCAAATCAAACTTTTTTCACACACATATGACTTATAAATAGCAACTGACCAATCAGCAGCTCTGAATTTGATGGGTCATGAGGACACTCACCCCAGTCCAGCTGCTAAACTGGTATTATGACCCTCAAAACTGTGCAAAACAAGAAAAAGCAAAGCTTTTGTTTTTCTATCTAAAAAAATGAGACGCATGCAGATTTATTGTTCCCATAATCATAAAGGCAGCTATAAAGGTATTTCAGCACAATTCTGCTCAGTCAAACTTTATCAAAACATCAGAACCAATCAAACCTTCTTGCAAAGGGAAAATACTCCATCACAAATACACTCTAACACACCTACATACAAGCAGACAGCAAAACGGACAGCACTTCTACACAACTACAGCTTCACTCAAACACAGACACCTAAAGCTTGTGTTTCAAAAACATCATGTTCAAATATGCCATGACTTTAGCCAATTATCTGTCTTTTTCCCCCCCTTCAGATTGTTTTGTCCTTCTCTACATACTTGTGTTTGCAGATGAGGAATGAATGAATAATATAAAAACAATTCAGATGGATTCAACTGATACGCAAATGAATAATATTTTGCTAAAACAATGTAAAAAGTTTATAGAATGGAATAATAGCATACTGTACACAGTACCTTTTTTAAAGTATGTGAAATGTGAAATTGTATGCTGTAGGCTATGTAATAATATTCAAATGTCACATGAACTTATTACGTTTAATTCAGTCCCGTCCATAAAAATATAGTTATTTTGCATTTTTAATGCAATTTTGTGGTTATCATAGGGTATTTCATGCATATAGAACATTTTCATACTATGCACACTATACATTCTGCAAAACTGATTTTTCTTACTTAGTATTTAGTCCTGTTTTCCAGTAATATTCCCCGGTAAAAATCACGTTCGGGTGGTAAAATATGTGTTTTTTTGGCTAAAATTAGCATTCTCGGGGCTAAATATAACATAATTGGGGTCGCTTCAACCCGTGATCATGAAAAATAGTCCGTGGCAACAGTGTTAAATTAGCCCAATTCCGCGGGAAAACCGCAGACTTGGCAACACTGCTCTACAACCCTACCTCATTTAGGCCGTGTGTCCACCAAAGCGTTTAATAACGGAACAAAATAATTTAAATCAAGAGCCAGAGGAAATACTTTACATTGTATCTGCATTTTTATATAGAATCGATACAGAAACAAACTATCTGTGAAATGAGATACTAGTGACATAGTAAGCAAGAAAGAGTCTCAACTAAAAAAAAAAGGCTGCGCTGCCAAACCGCTCTCAAGCACCCACAGCGAGGCGTTTTCAGCAGAGCGCCTAACCTTTTCATGTGGCTAAAAAACGCTTTGGTGGACACACTCCCTTACGCGGTTCTATGAATATGCAAATTAGCCCCGCCCCCAGTCAATCACACCAGCTCAGAGATCCACTCCCCTCGACGATCACACATTGATTGGTTACAAAATAGTTTGTGACGTCACAAACACCAGCGATTTTTGCGGTCTTTGGTTCACTGCAGTTTTAAGGAGAAAATACTTCGCAATGGTGTTAACTTATTAACATGGTTTGTCTTAAAGGGGTGGTAAACCACGATTTCACTTTTCTAACTTTAGCTAGTGTGTAATGTTGCTGTTTGAGCATAAACAACATCTGCAAAGTTACAACGTTCAAAGTTTAAAGCAAAGGGAGATATTTGCTTTTAAAGAAATCAATTTCTAAGGACTACAGCAAACGGCCGGTAGGGACTACAACACATTCCTCCAGGGTCTCTGACATCACCAGCCCCAATATTTACATAAACCCCTCCTCCGAGAATATTAAATAAGGGGGGCGAGGACATTTTGTATCGCAGCAGGGAAGCGTTGTTGTGGTATAGTTAGTAGGCTGGAGTGTTGTTGCCAAAGCCGACGAAACGCTGTTATTTTCATCCGGATTGCAGGTCCACTTTGTTCAGCCTTCCTAGGGACGGGGGTGCGTTGCAGTGCGTTTAACATACTACATGTTATATGCATGTGTGTATGAGACAGAGGGGAACAGGTCGCATTTGCAGCAGATATATGCTGCCCATCATAAATCAAAGCACGAGACAGACAGGGGTCGGAGGAGAAGACCAGAAAATGTGACATAATGGACAATATTCTTTGCGAACTTGGCATTAGTGTAAATTATTCTTTGATTAGAGCTTTTATGTATTGTTTATCTACAGGCATGCTAAACATGGTTCTGTGTTTGATTTGGCTACTAGTAAAGCCAATGTTTAGTGTTCGTTTTTGATTAATAGTTCTTGCGACAGATATTTGGCTATAATCGTACAAAAGTAATGGTGCCATTCAGTAGCGATCACTATAGATCCGCAGTCTTTACTCTTGAGGACTGAACTGGTTCTGCTCGATCATCTTCACTAAAATTGTCTGGGTCTGATTCGGACTCAAATTGGTATGGTTTTATTGACGCCATTGTTTCTAATACTACCCAAAGCACAGACTACCGTTAAAGGTAAGGGGCGTGACGTTTCCGACAAACGTGCACTAGGCGGTTAGCAAATCACAACACACTGGGCAAGCTAACCAATCTGAGCCCATTGTGTATTTTTAAGGGGCCGGCTTCATAGAACCCGGAAACCATCAGACCGTTTTTACAAGGAGGGACAGAGCAGTGTAGAATAAAGGTAAAATATATATAAAAATAATGAAATATTTTAAAAACAAAGCATGAACACATGTTACAGTGCACCCCTTCGAAAGAATGTGTTTTACCACCCCTTTAAAGCATATTAAAAACACCACATAGATATATAAACAACATTGAAAACTTAATTTTTACCACAGGGGGAATTTAAGTTTTGTTTTTTGAAGGATTATTTTTTGTTTATGCTTAGAACAAATATCTGCCAAAAGACAATTCCCACAGAATTCAATAGGAATCAGATAAGAATCTTATAGGACAAGACATATATTTCCTATAAGACTATTTCTAACTGAATCCTATAAGAACGGTTCCAAAATATGATAGAAATTCTAAATGGAATCCTGTATAGGTTTCTTATTGGAATCCTTTAGGATTTTTTGACAAGGGGGGAAAGATTTCCCTTTGAATTAAGTTGACTTTTCTTACCCCACTGACAGATATTTTTTCTCTTTTAAAGCTTAAACTCACTTAATTTTGATATTTAATATTTATATCATTTTGCTTGTATCCTGATTTAATAATGTGTAGATATTTGTAGCTACTGGAAAACAAGTCAAAAGCACGAAATAAGCAAATCATGTGAGTAGCATGGCAGTACATGCCATTCAAATTAGCTACAGTAGCGTAGAGTAGTACTGAATTTTCTAATGAATCAATTACAAAGCAAATACATAAATATAAGTTAACAAAAAGTGACTCTTTTCCCACTCGCAGAATCCCTCATAAATTATGAATCAACACATCAGACAGAGCTACAGTCGGTTGTTCCCTCGACAGCGGGACGTGTTTCACTCTCACTCACAGTACACTGACGCCCTCTGCAGTGCTGCTCTGGGACTGCAAGTCAACGACCAGTTGCATAAGATTGGAAATAAATAAATAGCCATTACATCAAACGCCCTCGTCAATACTTAAACTCATTAATAACATCTGAACGCCTTTCACAGTAACAACAAAAGGAAAATCAGCCTTTTCAGGAGTAGTTCAGACTTAAAACATGAATCTGACAAGCAAAAACACATAATATAAAAAGTCATAAACAGTTGTTGTTTAAAAAAAACCATATTCAATTTAAAAAGTCCTAAAGCTGAAGAGATAAGGAAAACTTTGGCTTAAATAAACATTGAAGAATAGAGCTAAATTAATCATTTCCCATGATCCTTTGTGTTTCAGTGACTTTGACGTCACTTGTTTCATACAATACATAGTTTTAGACGTCATTTGCTTTGACACAACTGCCACACATGGAATGCACTGTTAATAAACAACAACAAAAAACATTATTTGTTTAGTAATGCTTAAAATAAAAATAAAATAATTAAATCATGTTTGTTCAAATCCCTAACAATAAATATTAAGAGCAATACATAATAGTGAATCTTGCCCTGGTAACTGATTATTCTGTATAAGGCTTTACGAATACCTTTATGATGCATTACATATAAAGCTTCATAGAAAGTGCAAACAAATAAATATAAAAAAACTTTTACATTTACATTCAAAACAAATCGAATAGTCTTCAACTATAAGGTTATTATCAAGACATCAAAAATGAATGGTGTTCATAAAAATAATGTTTTATCAATAAAGCCAATTGCAGCAAAACACACCGCTGTCGTCACATTCCACACTGGCGAAACGCTCCCCGTTTAACATTTTAATACCAGGGCGCTCGCTCCTGTTCCGCAAAGAACGCTAGTTTATACGGTTTTGGTGAAGTCCATCAGGAAACTTATGGAAGGCAAATTATTAACAGTGCTATTTCACACGTCTGTTGGCAAAGCCCCACGAGCGACCGCTTTCATTATGGCATCAGTGTGCACTTCCACGCAACAGCTTTCAAGTACAATACATTTGTCCAAGTATCCTAAAAATCACAAAATTCAGATTACGTTTGTGATGCCAATGCAAAGGAGAAAATCACCTCTCGTTTTACTCACATAGTCGTACGCCGGGACGAAGGTGTCTGTCTTGTCTTTTAAGGCCTGAGGTTTAAGTCCCCATACTCGAGCAGGGAGAGTATTGCCACAGTAATGCTGGATAAAATGGATTATACATAAAGACTTTTGATTACTATGAAAAAACATTTGTACAAGGACAAGCTCAGATTTGAATGTGTACAGGGCAGAGAATCCATAATATAATCACAGGTGATGGATTACATCATAACAAAGAACAAAAAGTTGTAGAACATTTTGAAAAGTTGTCGTCTTTGCTTCAAAGCTGACATTAAATACCAGATAGAGCTGCGCGATTCTGGGTAAATAAATTGACAATCCCGATTTCTTTGTTTCAAACAGAAACAGACAACTAAACAAAATAGCATGTCATTTACTAGACTAGAGGGTCAAATGAATGATTCAATGACTCATTCCTAAAGACTTTACTTGTTTGATTAAAGGATGAATCAATGTTTTTGAACAAATCTCTTGAATGAATGATTCAATGACATACATTTTTAACAGTCACTTGTCGACACCTGGTGGTGTAATTATGAAATCGATACAATCATTATTTGAAGCGCCAAGTTACTTTCAAAAGGTGAATGTAGACATCAGTGTTTATATCCGAACTATAATCTTTTATCTCAGTAGTTCTGTAATAATATGAATATTTGTAACACAGAAATAATGAAACTGTGTGGTTGAAAAGATTGTTTGTGAAGTTGTTTTATACCTATATGTAACCGGTCCTACTTGACCAGCTCTGAGCGGGATTCAAACCGTGGTCTCCAGCATGGGAGGCGGGTGCTAACAAAGACACTAAAGACTACGTCCATTACACTCACCCCCCCTAAATCGCACTCCCATCCGGGTCATGGCACAAAATGTAACCGGTCCTACTCGACCCGCTCCGAGAGGGCCTCAAACTGAGGTCTCTGTCGTGAGAGGCGGGTACGCTAACAAACTAAAGACTGCAGTGGCTAGTGTCAGTCACTACGCACCTCTCAAGATCAGGGGAGTGAGGTTTACACGCACAGCTCTTACTGCCCATTACACTCACCCCCCCTAAACCCCACTCCCATACGGGTCACGGCACCAAAATGTAACCGTTCCTATTCGACCCACTCCGAGCGGGCCTCGAACTGAGGTCTTTGGCGTGGGATGCGGCTAACAAGGATGCTAAAGACCGCAGCCGCTAGCATTAGTCGCTAGCGCATCTCTTGAGGCCAGGGAAGCCAGGTTTACACATACAGCTCTTACTGGCCTACGTCCGTTACACTCACCCCCCTAAACCGCACTCCCATCCGGGTCATGGCACCAAATGTAAACGGTCCTACTTCACCTGATCCGAGCGGGCCTCTGTCGGGTCTCTGTCGTGTGAGGTGGGTACGCTAATAAACTAAAGACTGCAGTGGCTAGTGTCAGTCACTACGCGCCTCTCAAGATCAGGGGAGTGAGGTTTAAACGCACAGCTCTTACTGGCCGTTACACTCACCCCCCTAAACCTTACTCTCATACGGGACACGGCACCAAATGTAACCGGTCCTACTCGAGCCAAAGTCTCCTAAATGCGAGGCGTGTGTGTTAACAAGGACGCTAAAGACCGTCAGCTGCTAGCGTCAGTCGCTAGCGCACATCCTGAGATCAAGGGAGTGAGGTTTACACGTACAACTCTTACTGGCCTACGACCATTACATATACATGATAACTGCTCTCTCTTGGTCAGTGTCAGCGCAAACACATTTTCGTTCCGCTGTGATTTTGTCAAAGATTTAATAGACACAAGCAAATCGCTGTCATTTAGGAATGAGATTGCGTGGGTGTTTGAATCGAGATCACAATTTTTTAACGATTAATCGTGCAGCTCTATTGTAGGCCATAGTGACTTTTTGAATAATAGTCGTCTTGACTGACATTTGATTAAATATCCCAGATGTTCCATTGTGTGATTCTAAATTATAAGGCATTTTCCATTATGGATAAATGTACACAGGTTACAAGAGACCAGATTACACTTAAACCTCCTTGAATTAAGGCCCATATTGCATAACCTTCTACAGATCTTACACTTTTTAGATAGTTTTCAAAATGCAGAAAGTGCAAAGTGGAAGCCATTTCTTATGGAGAAGAAAACTGGATGTGGTAATACTGCTGGACCAGTGTGAAGATCCTTAATCACACTAACAGGAATGTTTCAGGCCGTTCAGTTGAGAAGAATTAGAAAATGTTTAGTGGTGTTTTCCCACACTTATTGAGCATACAAAGATACAGACAGAGAGGATGCTTTTGATGCATCCATCTTGGCTTTATGGCTCAGCTACGGCTCTAACACCATTCAGTTACATAAAGCTGAAGTGATCCATGTGCAAAACCCAAACAAATGTTCAACAAAGATGAACAGACATCCCAAGATTCATCTCAATCCTCCATCGAGGCAGTTGGCACGTTGATTGAGTTTCAGTCATTGGCCTATAATGCTGCTTTTGCTTCTTGAAATGCTGAATTCTCCAAGAGATGCCATTCCAGAGGGTTTCATATAGTGGTCCATTGGCCATTAGCGACTCCTAAAGCTCATTTCTTTGCACCACAGGCCAAATCGCTGTGGTTTAACCCCACTCACCTCGAGCCCGGCTATTCTGCCGGCTGAATGGCTGATTGGGTGCGTGAGTCAATGATGCTTGCCGTCCGTTCAAAGTGTGGCCAAGATCCGTGAGAATGAAATGATAACGGTAAAAGCGGTTTGGCCGACCCCGAACACCAGAGCTTCAAGAGGAGCCATGTCCTTCCCTGCAACACGGTACACACCCGCCACTGCCGCACCTGACACAAGACAAATGACAATTAAAATACATGTAGACAATCTTTGATGTCTAGTCTGAAGGTTTGTGTTTGCTAGGTGGTTTCTATGCGGTTGCTGAGGTGTCCTGGATGGTTACTAGAGTTTAAATTCTCTGCCTGTGCCCGAACTTGACCCGACCCAGATAGATCCAGCCACTATCCTCTGTGATTTTTTAATCATAACTTTATTAGCCTAATCGGGTGGGCAGAACGCTATGCCATAATCAGAAATATATATATTTTAGCAAAGTAAGAACTAATACTACAACTAAGAAACAAATGTGTACAAAGTTGCACAAGTCAGGATTAGTCTAAGAATGAATGTTAAACTCACAGCGCACGCAGTGATGAAGCCCAGCATTCTGAACAGAAACGCTCTGAGACGCCAGTCATGAGCTGCTTATGTGAACAGTGCGCTTTGCTTAACTATTTATTTTCGTTTCTAATTGTTTCGTTTAAAAGTAGACATTTCAAGCTTTCTATACACATATTTCTCATGTCTGTAAGGCAAGTAGCTGCTGAGTTTCGGTTTATTTATGAGATGCGCTCCAGTTCATGTGCAATGAAAGTGATTGCTCCGGTGCCTTCATGTCACGATTCTTGTCTGCTATAGCCTAGTTGCTTCTTATTTATTAAATCCAGGCAATTGGCTGATAAAAAATTTATTAAAATTAAGATACAATTTATACAAAACAAAATTCACTTTAAAGAAATGATTTCTACAAAACAAAACTTAAAGGGTTAGTTTACCCAAAAATGAAAATAATGTAATTTATTATCCTATCTAAATTTGTGTTACGGGTGTGGAACGGCATGAGGGTGAGTAATAAATTACATTATTTTCATTTTTGGGTGAACTAACCCTTTAATGAGGTGGTCAAAATCATTTCTGACCCACTCGCATCTTTTAACTTTTAAAGGGTAACTAAACCCTAAACCAACTTTTTTTAGTTAATGATCTGTAATACTGGGGCTTTATTAATGCTGTTCATTGATTCGAGTAAATGTTTTGACATTTGAGTATAAAGTGTTTTAATTCTATAAAATATGGTGTAAAACCGCCAAAGTGTTGCCCTCTTAAGGTTGAACGGTGGCTACTGCAGTTGAATTTTCCTATTGGACGTTGTGGTACATCGTGACGTAGGATGGTACCTCCAACGGCTCACTATCCGCGCCCCTGGCACGAGCTCACCACGCCCTCAGAAATGTTTTCCCCAATCACATGATGAGAACGGCTTCACTCCAGTATGAACTGTCATATTACATGAAGTGGAAACATTATGAATGAAACTCACTTGACACTTGCTTTAACATTGTATTGAAGAAAATACGGTTAAATAATGAAGTTGTCAGTACACGTCAGGCTTTTCTTGGGCTTTTATTGCCGCCCGTCATGTGTACAGATAATTTTCATACATGAGACGCGCTTTCAAACCCTGACACGCAAGTGGTTGCCACGGACGCAGATAGATTAGGTCGGTTCTCTTGCGCGGCTGCTTCACTAGCATCGTCGGCATCGGGAGTTAACGCAGTTTGAGCAGCGGCTCGCATTGATAAGGCTCCGGGTTTATGTCTACAGACAATCCACCCTCCTCCACTTCAGGTGAAGGTAGGAGAAATGACCGCTCTGTTGCAAAGCTGGCGTCACTCCAGTCATTCTCCATCTTTGCGACTCGCGAGTCTGACAGCTGTCAATCAACCCGTCCCTGCGGGTCTCAGGTGCACACCCTCCGCTCAGCCCCGCCCTCGGTTCGTCCCCTCTGTGTCCGCCGGGATCTGCCCACTTTTCCAGCATTTTTTGAAAATTGCCAGTGGGTGGAGTTAAGCTCTGAGCAGGGGTTTAGTTACCCTTTAATAATCAATATACCGTAGCCTAGATGAAATTCAAAAATAACATTATAATATTTAAACATAAATATGAAACAAAATACATTTTGTTTAATGTTTAATGGCTACAAGAAGTATAGTAGGCTACAGTACAGATAAATGTACTCTGACTCGGAGCGGGATTTGAGCGAACGTCATTTTACCGGTGAGAGGTTCATGAGTGGAGCGCTGGCATAGAGCGGATAATTACGCTCATTACAGGATCGCTCTCATCAGAACGGTATATAACCTCCCTGCAACGTTCTGGGAATATTATTTTATGGTTGCAAAAAATAAAACCTAATAAACGGAGCAATTCCAAGAGGACGCTCGGGATCTGTTACGCACCAAATCCTCCGACATGTCTGTCAGTCATCTCTCCTCACTATCTTCACACTATCTACACAAGTTAAAACTGATGTACTGTTATGTAAGCGATTACCGCAGCAAGCCTAACCATGTCCCTTTAGGGGCTCCGTAGAATGTGTTTGTTTATTATTTTCTGTGCCTTTTTGAATTCGGATTTAGGCTTTGGGCACATCCCTAGTTGCTACCCTGTAAACCCAGTTGGCAAAACTCAAAAAAAGTGTTTTTCATTTAAGAAATTTTTAATTTAAGCAAGCAGAACTTTTATTTTGTAATCATACATTTTAATTGCTCTGAACTTTAAATACCTGAGTAAGCTAATTTATACTTTTAACTCAAAAAATATCATGTAATCTCACATTTTTAATAGTGGAAAGATTTAACTAGCTAATTCAATAAATGCCTCCTAGCTAATTGGTTACAAAATGCTTTGGTAGCATTAGCATAGCACTTGCTGAACGAGGACAGCAATATAATACATGACATATATCTATCTATTCTCAAACTAAGCTCATGCTCCACTTGTCACCATGATGGTAACGGTTGTTATGCAGTTGCTAGGGTGTTCTGGGTGGTTGCTATATATTTTGTATAAAATGTAATCTCTGTGTGGAATTAGTATATTTCAATTATATATATTGTAGGTGTTAAGGGAAATATTCAGAAGAAACATCAAAGGCAAAGTTGATAATTAAATGACACAACCTCCAAGAGACCTCCAAGTCTAGTGAGCAACATCTGAATGATAAAATCTTCCTCTGGGAAATCACACCTCTGAAATATAAATAAAGATGTTTTTTATGACTGTGACTGTGGTTGTTTGCAATGCAAAGTTGCAATATTTCAAGTTATAATAACACATCTTTAAGGGGCTGCATTCTACACTTTTGTACATTTCAAATCCCTGCAGTCTAGTTATAATGCAAGTCAAGGTTTCGTGTCATTAGGGTGACCAAACGTCCTGTTTTCCCAGGACATGTCCTGTTTTCAAGTCCTGTCCTGGCCCTAATATAACAATTTTCTATCCATACAGAGGGGGCATACTTTAAATGTACTGAAATTAATAAGGAATCTTTGAGCAAACTTCGAGTATCATTTGAGTACCTCTTTGCCGGGCCAAGTTTCCTGGTTTTCGGTAATCAAAATATGGTCACCCTAATGTCATAATCTAGCTTGACTCCTATGACTATTTTTACCTTCTTCTCTGACCCTTACAATTAAACACTGCTACTGTTTTCTTCTATATGTAAATTATCTCTCTTGTGACTGAATACCATCTTCGGATATGAAACGAGTCACAACATGCCCACCAAGTTGCTGAAAACTGGAAACATGAGTTGATACAGTATATAAATGTGGGCCATCATATGTTAATGAATAAAAGATTTCCACCAAAAATCACTTTAGCCTGACTCAGTAATTGATGTTCTTTAAGCAAACATCTGACTTATGTTGTAGTGACATGATTCAATGTGTTTGTTTAAAAGCCTGTGTGTAGTTTAAAGAGCTGGTTTACTCAAAAATGAAAATCCTGTCATTAATTACTCGCCCTTGTGTGGTTTCAAACCTGTAAGACTATCAAGACTCAAAAGCAAAGAAGATCTTTTTGAATTAAATCTGAGAGCTTTCTGTCTCTCTATTGACAGCTAGATCGTAAAACTAATTTATATGAATTGAGCAGTTTAGTCCATTTTCTGAAGAGACACGATCACTTTAAATGATAAACAGATTGAATTTAGGCTTTCATTCACATATAAACATTGACCAACTCAGATATCTGTTATGTTAAATGGAAGCTCAAGCATGTTCGCTTGACGTGCGAAAACCAATGAGGTTCATTCTTGTGTTATGCAGCACATTTGAGCTTCAGCGAGAACCAATGAGGTTCATTCTTGTGTTACGCACCACATTTGAGCTTCAGCAAGAACCAATGAGGTTCATTCTTGTGTTACGCACCACATTTGAGCTTCAGCAAGAACCAATGAGGTTCATTCTTGTGTTACGCAGCACGTTTGAGCTTTAGCAAGAACCAATGAGGTTCATTCTTGTGTTACGCAGCACGTTTGAGCTTCAGCAAGAACCAATGAGGTTCATTCTTGTGTTACGCAGCACATTTGAGCTTCAGCAAGAACCAATGAGGTTCATTCTAGTGTTACGCATCACGTTTGAGCTTCAGCAAGAACCAATGAGGTTCATTCTCGTGTTATGCAGCACATTTGAGCTTCAGCAAGAACCAATGAGGTTCATTCTTGTGTTACGCAGCACATTTGAGCTTCAGCAAGAACCAATGAGATTCATTCTCGTGTTACGCAGCACATTTGAGCTTCACAAGAACCAATGAGGTTCATTCTAGTGTTACGCATCACGTTTGAGCTTCAGCAAGAACCAATGAGGTTCATTCTCGTGTTATGCAGCACATTTGAGCTTCAGCAAGAACCAATGAGGTTCATTCTCGTGTTATGCAGCACATTTGAGCTTCAGCAAGAACCAATGAGGTTCATTCTCGTGTTATGCAGCACGTTTGAGCTTCAGCAAGAACCAATGAGGTTCATTCTCATGTTACGCAGCACATTTGAGCTTCAGCAAGAACCAATGAGGTTCATTCTCGTGTTACACAGCACGTTTGAGCTTCAGCAAGAACCAATGAGGTTCATTCTCATGTTACGCAGCACATTTGAGCTTCAGCAAGAACCAATGAGGTTCATTCTCGTGTTACACAGCACGTTTGAGCTTCAGCAAGAACCAATGAGGTTCATTCTCATGTTACGCAGCACATTTGAGCTTCAGCAAGAACCAATGAGGTTCATTCTTGTGTTACACAGCACGTTTGAGCTTCAGCAAGAACCAATGAGATTCATTCTCCTGTTATGCAGCACATTTGAGCTTCAGCAAGAACCAATGAGGTTTGTTCTCGCAAGCAGGTTCGGTTCAGCTTCTGTTTATGTTCACTGATCAATGTATATGTTTGAATAAAAGCATAAATTAAATCTGTTCATCATATAAAGTGATCGATTCTCTTCAGAATATTTGGACTAAATCGCTCAATTCATATGGATTTAGAACTTTTTGAGACGTCAAAGTGGTAATTGTGTAGCTGTCAATGGAGAGACAGAAAGCTCTAAGATTTCATCAAAAATATCTTCATTTGTGTTCCGAAGATGAACGAACGTCTTACGGGTTTGGAATGACAGGATGAGTAATTGATGACAATTTTTTTAATTTTTGGGTGAATTAACCAATTAATGTATACAGTGTGTATATGAATATTAATGCATACAGTTGTGTGTGATAGAGCCACACACACACACTCTCTCCCTTTCTCTCTCTCTGCCAGATCCATATTAATTAAAGACCTCTGGGAACGGGCACTTCAGCATAGGGTTATTTTTGAATCAAACTCTATTTGTACCGACTGGAGAACAGCTAACAGCTAGTTCATTGCCCAACTAAACAATGTCCTTAAAGCATATTCCATTCTAATGCATTTTATCAGTCTCAGATACTCTCTAAAAACCACACTGAACACTTTAGCAACCTCCTAGAACCCACTAGCATAATGGCGTTGAATTTTGCATGAGAAAATGTAAAAATCTAGTTGGATCATAAACATTTTCCAGTCTCACAGTGATTTGATTACAACAGCAAAATTGTGCATAAATGAATCATGCACAAAAAGACCGTTCATGTTGTGTTCGAGAACATGCACACTTAATGTACTAATATTGGCCATAAAGGCTGATAAGAAAAGCAGAAGTGTGTGAGTACTGACTGGTGATGACCCCTCCGGTGAGAGAGGCCAGGAAGCCCACGCTGATGAGCACCAGTGTGATGAGCCGTCCTCTTTTATGACGCTGCAGCGTCACACACATCAGCAGACCCACCGCACTGTGAACGAACAGAGATGAGAATAGACACCACAGGAACACCCAGTACCACATTTCTGTAGAGATAAAACACACACAGACAGAGAGTGAGTGAGAGGGAGAGAGAGAGAGAACAAACTGGTTAGAAAGTTATCTGAAAGTTTCAAAAATACAGCATTTCATTCAGGAAGCACATGCATCAATTGCATGGCAATCCAATTTTATGTAATTTTTTTTTACTTTTTCGATCCAAGAATGAGTAAAAAAAAAAAAAGATAAAACAAGTCCTGATGCATACTGTGCACATAAAGCAGATTGCAAAAGTAGTATATTTTAAATCATGCATAATTACTAATAACAAAATAATTTGTGCGTGTTCTTTTTTTCTTATAAAAAAAAGTTCTGCTTTCGGCTTCTTGAGTGAAGAGGAACTGCAAAGTGAGGAACTTCTGTTAAAGGAACACTAACAAACAGTTCTGCAACACACTTGCAACTTTTGTTATGAGATCACATTATTCTGTCATTTATTTGAATTACTTTTTTTATACCTTTTTATGTGATTTTACATTGTTTCACCTTCATCTCACACCCAGACTTTCAATCTCAAAATACGAAAAATATATTGTACACAAACTATGACTGTCACAGAGGTGGACAGTAACTAAGTAAATTTACTTGAGTACTGTACTTAAGTACACTTTTTGAGTATCTGTACTTGAATATTATTTTTTCGGGAAACTTATGACTTTAACTTCACTACATTTGAAAGACAAATATTGTACTTGTTACTCCACTGCATTTCTATCAAGGTCCTTGAAGACGGGAGTTGTTTCTGTAGCAGCTTTGAAATCAGTGGATGATTTTTTTCTTCTATAAAAGAGATTTTTGCAGACAGCCTATCAGTAATCACTCGTGTAGGGTCATGTGAAGTTTCCCAACAGTCAGTTTATAGCAAAATAAAAGAAGGTGGTTCCTCGGCGCAGTGTGTGCACCCATGGCCATACTTAGAAAGTATGTTTCAGTTTTCTGAAAAGATTAAAGATTAGTCTCATAAAATGTTCAAAAATGTAAACGTCTGGGAGAAAGAGAAGAGCAGACATATGGATGAATCTGTAAAAAGCATGATGACGTGAAGAAGAGCTCAGTTCAGTGTTTTTTTGTGTGCGCACACAGAAAGCTGCCTCTCAGATGCCAGAGCACAAGTACTGAATAGAGCTCTCTTTTGCGTTGTTTTTTTGTTTTCGTTTCTTTTTTTGCACTTGAACAGACCAATACACACAAAATGGTATTCACGTAAACAAAGTTGTTTATGTCTTAAGTGAACGTAAACAGTTGGGAGAATATCGGATGTGAATCAATGTATAGGATCCGTGCATTCAGCCTTAAAGTGACAGCAGCTTTGTAGCTTTTATACAAGTATTAAAATTAGTTTAAGGTAGTCGTATGCTAGCAGGTTGGATGGAGCATCATTGACTGGCTTAAACCACCTTGATGGCACAGTGTGCATTCATATGGCAATGCAACAGTAATAAAATAATGCATTGACATAAAAAAGGAAATTTACTTTTGATACTTAAGAACTTTTAAAAACAAGTACTTTTGTACTTTTACTTAAAGGTCCCGTTCTTCGTGTCTTTTTGAAGCTTTGATTGTGTTTACAGTGTGCAATATAACATGTGTTCATGTTTCGCGTGTAAAAAAAAACAGTATTTTTAACACAATTTACTCATCTGTATACCGCTGTTTTCACTGTCCTGAAAACGGCTGATGAGTTCCTTTATTCTATGAAGTCCCTCCTTCAGAAATACGTAACGAGTTCTGATTGTGCCAGCGGTTCCCGTGTTGTGATTGGACAGCAGCTTAGCGAACGTGGCCCGGTTCCTGTGTTGTGATTCAACAGCAGCTTAGTGCACGTGGAAAGGTCACGCCTCTTAACGGGAGATATATATGCGCTTAATGATCTCTACAGCGTCCCTGGGAAAGCCAAACAAAGGTGATTTGACTCCGGGATGAAAATAACAGCGTCTCGACGACATGGCGACAAACACAGTCAAACGCAACAATTCCTTTTCTCCACACGACACGTCCTCTTCTCCACGTGGGACAGCAACAAGACCACGCCCCCTTTTTTCGCGTATTCTTGTGGGCGGAGTTTAGTCTGTTCTACTGACGTAATTAAAGCAGGCTGTACCAGGATGTAGTCCAAGCCGGCCGTTCGCTGTAGGCTTTGAAAGGGAACTTCTGTTAAATAAAATATCTCGCTTGGCATTGAACTTTGAGCTTTATAATTTTACAGGTATTATTTATGCTCTAACAGCAACATTACACACTAACTAAAGTTTGAACAATGGGATCACGAAGAACGGGACCTTTAAGTAAAAATCTGTTTTTACAACTTTCACTTTTAAGGGAGTAATATTCATTATATTAATATTCAAGCATGAAATCATCATATCAGAATGATTTCTGAAGGATCATGTGACACTGAAGACTGGAGTAATGATGCTGAAAATTCAGCTTTGATCACAGGAATAACTTACATTTTAATATATATTCACATAGAAAACAGCTATTTTAAACTATAATAATATTTCACATTATTACAGTTTTTTCTGTATTTTTGATTTTAAAAAATGCAGCCTTGTGAGCAGAAGAGACAAGAAACCATTAACTGCAATGAGGTAAAAAGGTAAATATCACCTGTGCTTTCTTCTGTGTCATTTCCAATCAAGCTGCAATTTTGTCAAATTATGCAAAGCCATTCTGGAATTGAAATTTGCCATAGCAAGACAAATAAATGAGTCAGTCCAAAATGTTTAAATTGGTAATATTAAATGAATTAAATAATAAATTAAATAAAAGCAGGAGAGAGATAAGAGACACAAATGACAATTCACACTAGAATTTATGGATATGCACAACAAAGTAAATTAAAGAAATAAAAATTGTATAAAAGACCAAATATGCCCATAGTTGAAGAAATGCTTGTCGCAGATACATCGTAACAGAGCAGAACACATTGTATTTATAACTCTGAACCTCTCCCACTATCACCAACCTCGCTTTCTCATAAACTGTCTGGTCCGCTTTCATATACTCTCTATACGTCTCTCAGTCCTCCATTGGCTTGGAGACAGTTATTATTTAAGTGCCTTGTCCACACAGATCAGAGGAGAGTAAATGGACAGTTTGGCTCCACTGAGAGAGAATCAGACGGCTCTGGATCGTTCCAGAAGAGTGCTCAACAACGAAACTGATTATCAAACTGCTGTTGTCATGAACTCTGAGAAATGCAGCTCCACATAAATGAAAAAATGCTTGAGAAACCACACGCTCAGGCAGAAAAACTGCTGACAGCCGTAATTTAACATGTCAAAGCGAACACGTCAAATAATGAACTGCATAGTTGCACATGCAACGCTGTATAGTGCTGAATAGAGCGTTTGTACCCTGAAGCATGAAGAGACGTTATGCCATTAGCACCCTGTGTGTTCATTGAACACGGAAATTAATTTCCAGCATCATTCCTCCAGTCTTTAGTGTCACATGACCCTTCAGAAATCATTCTAATATGCTGATTTTCTGCTCATAAAACATTTCTGATTTTATAAATGTGAAAAAAAATTTTTTGCTGCGTAATATTTTTGTGGAAACTGGGACTGTTCAGTAGTTTGGAGTATGTTTTTTGAATGAAATTAATACTTTGATTCAGCAAAGACACATTCAATTGTGTGGGCACAATGGACAGCCATTTGTGCCGTGTCGCCCTGGTGAGCGATTGGGGGTTAGGTGCCTTGCTCGAGGGCACCTCATGCATTTCCTGCCGGTATTGGGAATCGAACCCACAACCTTCAAGTTACCAGTCTGACTCACTAACCATTTGGCCATGACTAAGCATCACCTATGTGCAATGACACCTATGCCTCTGTGTAATCCAGACTAAAGACTGACACACAAACACAATGTATTGATTAAGCTATAAGCTGCCGCTCACATGCTAAGTGAGACGTAACGTCCAGACAGAGAAGCCCTTTGTGCTGGAGGTCTGTAAACACTGCATGCACACACACACACACACACACACACACACCTCACTATATGAATGGACAAACAACAGCAACACAGAGACGTACATCTAACTGTGTGTTTATTAGTAAACAGAGCCAGACTGGGCAGAAAAGCCTCAGAGCCATGCTGTGCCACAAACTCTGCTGCAGTTCTGAGGTCAGGTTTGGTGGCACTGTCTAACAAAAACCACAGGTAACACACTGAGAAAGTTTAGCAATGAGACCCAGGGAAACAGACACTTCAGCACAAATCTACTTGAAGAGATAGAGAGAGTGAGAAAGACTTAAGCACAGAGATATAGTAGGAGCAAAACTGAATGACGCTGATGGAGATGATTCCTTCAATGAATGTACTACTGACCCACATTGCCAGTTACTACAGAGAGACACTAGTTTTTACCCACAAATGCATATAAAACTACTAAACCATGAAGAAGCAAACACCAAACAGAAACACGTGACAGGTTATGGTAGGTTACTCTAATTATATAACAACATAGATAATCAGGATATATTTTTGAAGGTTGCAAAGAAAAACGGGGAGGGGTCAATGTAAAGCGTTCGGCTTGTGAAAGCCCTCTTTAAACGCCGTGGACTCTCATCGTGTCAACAAAGCAGTTTCCGAGGTGACAAAAAGCCTCTTTTGTCAGGCTGTCAACAGCCACAGACAGTTCAATGTTCTTCAACATCAGCACAGGACAAACAGCCAAAATTCTTATTTCGATTAAGCACGCACACATAAACAAGCATACAATAACCTAGCGCTATCTAACTCTGTGGCGTACCACGATAAACACAGCCAAACGCTAAATGAGATAACGTTCACCAAACAAGAAGTGGCAAAGTTGTCACACATCTCTACTGCTAACAGGGTTAGCAGCCTTTCACACAGGAAACTCCATAGCTGCATACTGAGATAACTACAACTTTATTAGGGATATAATTGGTGTTTCTATGTTGATTTCACAGTGAGATACTATTACAAGCAGTGTCTGGCAGATGATAAAATGGCAAAACCCCACAGACTTACACTGAAAAGGGACATTAGCAACAACCCTAGCGATAACCCACAATCCCTAATGTTGTGACCGAGTTCAGATGCAAAAGCCTCTAAAAGCCACTTCTGTAAGAAATGAGATAACGATACTGAGTGAATGCTCTCCGCATATAATATACGTTCATAAAATACTTTCACTTCAAACCCACTAAATCCCAGCCTCAGCCCATTCAGAAGTATCGGTACTTAAACCTATACATAGAAGCCTGACAAAAATGCCTTTTTTAAAGAAAGGCTTTTGCATCTGAAGTCTTCATATATACACTCACCTAAAGGATTATTAGGAACACCAGTTCAATTTCTCATAAATGCAATTATCTAATCAACCAATCACATGGCAGTTGCTTCAATGAATTTAGGGGTGTGGTCCTGGTCAATACAATCTCCTGAACTCCAAACTGAATGTCAGAATGGGAAAGAAAGGTGATTTAAGCAATTTTGAGCGTGGCATGGTTGTTGGTGCCAAACGGGCCGGTCTGAGTATTTCACAATCTGCTCAGTTACTGGGATTTTCACGCACAACCATTTCTAGAGTTTACAAAGAATGGTGTGAAAAGGGAAAAACATCCAGTATGCGGCAGTCCTGTGGGCGAAAATGCCTTGTTGATGCTAGAGGTCAGAGGAGAATGGGCCGACTGATTCAAGCTGGTAGAAGAGCAACTTTGACTGAAATAACCACTCGTTACCACCAAGGTGTGCAGCAACTCATTTGTGAAGCCACAACACGCACAACCTTGAGGCGGATGGGCTACAACAGCAGAAGACCCCACCGGGTACCACTCATCTCCACTACAAATAGGAAAAAGAGGCTACAATTTGCACGACCAAAATTGGACAGTTGAAGACTGGAAAAATGTTGCCTGGTCTGATGAGTCTCTATTTCTGTTGAGTCATTCAGATGGTAGAGTCAGAATTTGGCGTAAACAGAATGAGAACATGGATCCATCATGCCTTGTTACCACTGTGCAGGCTGGTGGTGGTGGTGTAATGGTGTGGGGGATGTTTTCTTGGCACACTTTAGACCCCTTAATGCCAATTGGGCATCGTTTAAATGCCACGGCCTACCTGAGCATTGTTTCTGACCATGTCCATCCCTTTATGACCACCATGTACCCATCCTCTGATGGCTACTTCCAGCAGGATAATGCACCATGTCACAAAGCTCGAATCATTTCAAATTGGTTTCTTGAACATGACAATGAGTTCACTGTACTAAAATGGCCCCCACAGTCATATTCATATTCATATTCAGTTTATTAGAGGATAACCCCTTGAGATGGAACATCTCGTTTTCGAGGGGGTCCTCAAAATAACATCAAACAACCACACACTCAGACATACTAAAGCTCTTCGACACAATCAGCCACCCCAACCAGTCCCACCTCTGTCCACAGCATATTCATATAAACAGTAAAGAATATCAAAATATTAAAGTATTACAAGAGATAACCATATTTGAAAAAACCATATTTGATGAAGCCACCGAAACAGATATTATATACATATACACATACATACACATATATACATACACATATACATACATATATATACATATACACATACATACACACATACATATACATACAACCTGTATATACATACCTATACAAGAAAAAAAAAAGAAAAAAAAAAATAATAATAATAATTTCATAATAATAATACAGGTCATATACTAGGGAAACATTTACATTGATCACAGGATTGTAAATAAGTTAGCAGGGCTGACTTAAAGAGTGGAAAGGAAGAAATGGACCTTAGGGAACAAGGTAAGCTGTTCCAATCAAAGGGGGCTTTAAATTTGAAAGCACGTCTTCCAATTTCTTTAGATATATTTGGAACAGAAAACCAGTCACCAGATCTCAACCCAATAGAGCATCTTTGGGATGTGGTGGAACGGGAGCTTCGTGCCCTGGATGTACATCCCACAAATCTCCATCAACTGCAAGATGCTATCCTATCAATATGGGCCAACATTTCTAAAGAATGCTTTCAGCACCTTGTTGAATCAATGCCACGTAGAATTAAGGCAGTTCTGAAGGCGAAAGGGTCAAACACAGTATTAGTATGGTGTTCCTAATAATCCTTTAGGTGTGTGTGTGTGTGTGTGTGTGTGTGTGTGTGTGTGTGTGTGTGTGTGTGTGTGTGTGTGTGTGTGTGTGTGTGTGTGTGTGTGTGTGTGTGTGTGTGTGTGAAAAAACAGAGCATTTTACGTCCAGTAGAAGGCGATATGGTGTAGCATAATGACTGTGGGCTATCCAGGCTACTAACAATATAGCATATACTTGGCAAAGTGAAGGCTCAAGACAATGCAAGAAAGGATGACAGACAGAATCACAAACAAACCAAGTCTGTTAAAAGTATGGTAGAGGTAAAGTGATTATCTGGCAATATCTAGGAATACCGGTAGCTTGGGTCTATTAATATTTTTTCACAACAGAACTGTGTAAACTCTAATGCCATGACAAGATGCACATTTGTTCTTTTCTTATTGTTGTCATTATTTTATTGTCTTTAAATTCGAGAGGTTCACAACACAAAACCGCCATGCACAAAGTGCAAGAGATGTGTTTTAAATTGCTAGTGCTATTTCGCGACGTCGATAGTTCTGTCGGTTTTAGACAAAGGTTGCATTTGCTGCATATGCATTTGACTATTACGTTCTTCTTGTCCTTATCTCTGACAAGAGAAGTAATGCGCATACGTCCATCTCGCGAATGTACAGTTGTCTTCTGCCATCTTCATCCATTAAGCCTTGTTTACTTCCGTTTTGCTGACTGCGCGCGCACCTCGTCCATTTGCGGAGGTGTACTATTCTTTTAAAAGCCACTTTTCTACTGGCCAGCATGAGCTGTCATTTAGTCTTTATTTACAAACGTGGACACCACAACTTACTAGCATTTTTAATTCGTTGTCTCGCGGTCTTGCTGTCTTTTTTTTTTTGGAACAATTAATTTTGGGCTAAAAGTGTGCTGTAACGCGAGCGTACTGAACATGTACCGAGTAAAATATTACTGAAAATTGATTAGTAATGCCTTACACTACAGTTTTACAGAAAAAAGTTAATATGTTACTGCACTCAAAAAAATAACTCATTGGACAAACTCAATTTAATAAATTGAGGGCAGGTTTTCCATCCAATAAATATGTGTAGCCCCAACTCATAAAAAACGAATTCATGCAATGAAATGTAATTGAGTTGGTCCAACTCAATTTTATCAAATACAGTTTAAATTATATTTATATACTTATAGCATGACTTTTTTATACTTGTCAAACTTAAATTAAAACATTTAATTCAAATTAAATCAATTATAAGCAGTTTCATTCATCATCATACACAATGTATATAATGAAAATATAAGAAAAGAGGTTTTACTCCTGACATTAGCACAGATCACTGTGACTATCAACATTACAGAAACTCCTCTAAATGTCCAACACAACTGAACATTAAACACTAACATTAACTAACATCATCTTTCCCTTTACAGAAAAACACATAAATTAACACTTTAATCCCTAAATTTACTCTCCTAATGGAGTCCTTTGCAAAGCATGCCTGGAACTACAGATCCCCTGCCCAGTTAGTTGTGTCAACACAAATATTTCATGTAGTTTTAACACAACTTAATTAAGTAAACTTTAGTTTTAAATATATTAGGTTTATTGAACACAATTAAATTAAGTTGTGACAATGTGTTTAAGTAAAGTGAACAGAATTTAAATGTGTCATATCTATGAAGGGCCTGATTAATTTTGTTTTGAGTGTGTAATGCATTAGCCTACTTTTGTTTGATTGAACTGTTTGATTGAAGCAACTGGATGCCATATTTTTATATGAAAATAAACAAGCTGAAAACACTTTTATTGCTTTTCTATAGCATTAAGCCTCAAATGTCAACTAAATATTGGTTTGGTTTCTTCTTTAAATAAAAAAAGTAAAAATATGCACGGTATTATAATGTTATACTAAAACTAAAATTAAAACCATGGGGGGAAAAAACCCTTAAGATAACATGTAGAAAGACAAAAAAAAACACATCTTAAGCACACAGAATAATGGAAGTGGTTTCCTTCTTCTTCTTTTTTTTTATTGCACCTTTGAACGATTATGTAATTGTGGCATCCGTAATTGTAATCACGATTAGACATTTGATTATTTGTGCAGGCCCTTTTTATAATGTTACAACAGATTTCCATTTCAAATAAATGCTGTTCTTTTAACGTTCTATTCACCAAAGAATCCTGACAAAAAGGGTTTTCACAAAAATATTAAGCAACACAACTGTTTTTAACATTGATGATAAGAGATGTTTCTTGACCAGCAAAATAGTATATTATATAGATAGATAGATATTATAGATTTCTGAAAGATCGCGTGACCCTGAAAACCAACGTTTCTGAGAACACACACTGTTTACCCAATGGCACAAACAACAGCTAAGTAGGCAGAAGTCTGTCTCCTTCATAAACAGCAGAAGGAAATGAAATGACAAAATAGGCTCGTTTCACTGGCCAAAACAGGAAACACCATTAACTATCCTCCGGAGTCATAATCTCCCTACATTCTCTGGGAGTCTCTGTGCTTTTGCACCTGCGCTGTTCCTTCACATCATCACAAAGAGAGACGTCTACTGCGTAACACATCTGAACACAGCTGTCTCTGTCAGCGGCGGGAGCTTTTGAGGTGCATGTTCTGACCACAGCTTGAGGAGCCACCTCATCCCATCGTGTTCTAAGGACAAACATTTTTATTGTATCATTATTTACTCACCCTTCATTTCTTTCCAAACCCGTATTATAAAAATGTGTGGTATTTTCATGGTGCTTTTTTTGGTCACTCTGCCCTGTTTTATTTAGAAATACACTACATTGCCCAAAGTTTTGGGACACCTGCCTTTACATTTTACTTTACTTTAATGCCATCCCATTCTTAATCTGTAGGTTTTAATATGAAGTTGGCCCACCCTTTGCACCTATAACAGCCTCAACTCTTCTGGGAAGGCTTTCCACAAGGTTTAGGAGTGTGATTATGGGAATTTCTTACAATGCACTTGTGAGGTCAGGCACTGATGTTGGACCTGCAGTCTCCGCTCTAATTCATCCCAAAGGTGTTCTATCGGGTTGAGGTCAGGACTCTGTGCAGGCCAGTCAAGTTCCTCCACACCAAACTCCCTCATCCATGTCTTTATAGACCTTGCTTGGAATGTTGGAACAGGAAGGGGCCGTCCCCAAACTGTTCCCACAAAGTTAGGAGCATGAAATTGTCCAAAATGTCTTGGTATGCATTAAGCATTAAGAGTTCCTTTCACTGGAACTAAGGGGCCAAGCCCAACCCCTGAAAAACAACCCCACGCCATAATCCCACCTCCACCTAACTTTACACTTGGCACAATGCAGTCAGGCAAATACCGTTCTCTTGGCAACCGCCAAACCCAGACTTGAAAATTTTCGAAATTTCTAAGTTTGGAATCTAGTGTTGCCAATTTAGCAACTTAGTCACTAGATTAGTGACATTTTTTTTTTTTTTCAAAAAAGCAACTAGGAAATTTTGTGACTTTGGACTGCTAGTTGGTCACTGTATCATACTCTTTCTGTTGTCTGACAGAAAATATGTAAATGAAAACAGTTTTATTGGACATTCGGCTATATTGTATTAAAACACAGTATGTGAGACTGAGCGAAATCATTTGTAAAGTGCTGACAGTTGCCGCATTACATCATCTAGCCACATTTTGAGCAGGTTTTAGCTCCTTTCCATTGAAAATATGGATAATGAATAATGGCAGCACTATTGGAATGACATGAGGGTGAGTAAAAAATGACATTTTTTATTTTACTCATGAGTGAATTACCTCACTAACTCACATGCTACCCGTCCTGCAATTCTCTCTCAAGCTGCATCATGTGTTGCGTCACGCCAGATGTCCACAAGATTGCAGAAATTATAATCTGGCCAAATCTCGGAAGTGGAAGGACGGGCGTGTCATGTGCCTCATGCACCATAAAACCGGCCTACACTTGCTCCCTAGATATGCCTTATGCTGTCTTCCAGAAACATTCACTTACCTGCTGTGGTCTGGCTGTTATAGTACATCACATTGTTCATTGCAGTGATTTCCAGTATTTCAGTGGTTCTAAACCAGTTTTGCTTCAGGACCCACAAAGGTAAAGAAAATATTTAAAAAATGGACTGCATGAAGAGGAGCAACAATAATATATATAATAACTAATATATATATATATATATATATATATATATATATATATATATATATATATATATATATATATATATATATGAATAAATAACTATATATATATATACATATATATATATATATAACTATATTTGTATTATTTTTAAACTTGATTACACACACACACACACACTATATGTGTGTGTGTGTGTGTGTGTGTGTGTGTGTGTGTGTGTGTGTGTGTGTGTGTGTGTGTGTGTGTGTGTGTGTGTGTGTGTGTGTGTGTGTGTGTGTGTGTGTGTGTGTGTGTGTAATAAAGTTTAGAAATAATATTAAAAATATCACAGCCGAATCACAGCTGTATCACACGGCTACAAGTGTGATATATATAGTATGTTTATATATATATATATATATATATATATATATATATATATATATATATATATATATAACATTATAAATGTCTAATAATTACAGTATTTATGTGTATATTCATGCTTTAATGTGCTTTTTTGGTCATAACTCGCCAATTAAGAACCACTGCAATCTGTCAAAATCAAATCAATCAAATACTTAATAACATTCATTTCATATAGGCTACACACAAGAATCTGATTGCAACACATTTAAGGAAAGGAAAATATTATTGCTGTAGTTGCTCATACAACTATATGGGTGTATATCTTATCTGAACCCTTACAGAGGAAATGAACTATAGTACTTTGTGGTTTTCCGTGGCAGGTTACACCCTTGACATTGAATTGAGTTTTTTTACACAGTATGTTGACTAGCACAGCCTGGTCTCACTCAAATGCGACTGTATGACACCAGCACACAATCTACAAGGCAAAAGACTATAATGCTGCACAAAAGAAGCCCATGAGCACTGCATCATGTGGAGACCAATATGGTGACGGTAATTACTAATGATTACTCCACTACACGAGGCCAGAGCCGGCAGAAACGATGCAATGACTCAAGATTAACTAAAGATTAATGAGTGGCATAGTGCTTTTTAGACTGGCTGAATGCATTAGAGCACTACGGTCTATACGATGAGCAAAGCTTTTACTGCTAATAAACAGACATCTTACAGTCAGAGGCATGGGGAAACTATTGTTACTATAAAAAATAAAAAAAATACTATAGTTATACAGAATACTATAGTTATTACCATGGTAAAACTAATTTAAACACAACTATGGTGGTAATACCATGGTATTCATTGAAATACTGTACCTTGAAAAATATCACAGTATATGAAAATGATACGTAGCATGTAATTTGCCAAAGAATGCCACCCTTACGAAAAATACTTTGGCAGCAGCATTATTATGTCATATAGGCTATATATCAAAGCAGACACATCTGTATGGTATCGTTCACTGGGAAACACACTTCCTGTATGCAATACTATACATGATGCATTGTTAATTTAGCATGTAAGCACAGAGTATACAGTCAGTGTGATGTGAAGTGTGACCTTGTTCAGATGGGATGCGCACAGCTGCTCGTGTGTCTGCCGGTACAATAGACTGGCCGGTGTGGAGAGGCGTGTGCGCGCGGCTGGATGACACACATGAACCCGTTTCACCCGATCTTTCTCCTCGTGTGAACGTACCTGTGAAGTGCTGTAGGGTCGGTACCGTGCCCTGGACCCACAGGCTGAGCACTTGCTGCACCGATAGATTAATGGAATAATCCTTATTCATGTTCGCGCCGGGCGGCTGGAGCGCGGCCCTCTTGCTCAGATATCTGACCGAGGATGGGGGACACATGGAGCCTCTTCACCGGTGCCGCTGCTCGCTGGAGGAGGATGGCGGAGCGGCGGTCCGTCTGATCAGCTGCTGCTCAGGGGCCATGATGGTGGTACGGCTGACACACACAGACACAGATACACACATACACACACTCACTCACTATGCACATTCACATCCACGCGCGCACACACACACACACACACCGGCTCTTAAAGGCGCAGAACGCTTAAAGGGAGGCGAACATCACATTTACACTACGGTCAAATACGGCGGTTTATGAATGAATAATAAAACAAATTATAATTACTTAATTCAGCAATATATACATATAAACTACTATACAATATGAAATAATGTAACAACAAATTTATTAAAAAGTGTTAATTATTATTAATAATACTTTGATTATGCATAGATGATTAAGTTAAACTAAATGCTATACAATTATTATGATATATATTTAAATGTCAATTATATAAAATATTAAATAAACACGACTATTATTACTACTATTAATAATATAATTTTAGCCATTTCTGCAATATTACATAAAAACAATAATTTCTTGTTGTTGCTGTAATTAATATTATGATATAATAGGAGGATAATAATAATAATAATAATAATGCTTTTATTATACATAGTCTAAGTTAAACCAGATTATATATAAAATAATATTAATTTGTATATTTAAAATATCAATTGAATACAGTATGTAATATAAAACAATGATAATTTGTATTATTACTGATATACATTAACAATAATGATTTGATTACATAATTCATTGAGAAAAGGTGTTGCTGTTCTGGACAATTTCTGCCAAATAAAATCAAACTTATTACTTACAAATTTTTAGGAAACATCTGACAGAGTTTAAATTTAAATGTTGTTTAGGAACATTATGAATTAATATTAATGTCTGAGCATTTCCTAAAGAAATTGAAGAAGCTTTCCTATAGCTCCTGGCAGTTTGTGGAAGAGATTATATAGGTTTAAATTTGTTCCCTGTAACTAAACATACATAATCATTTTGCAAATACAGATTGCAATACATATGCCATAGCACTGAAAAAGTGCCGCCAATCCAACCTCATATAAAGATCTATTGATTCATCATTTAATACTAAACATAAGAGTAAAAAGAGCCGATTTTTAAAATAAAGTAAAGTAAAAAAGTAAAAATCTTTGATTTTTTTGGGGGGGTGGGACAGTGAGGCAAGTTCCCAGAACAGGTTAATGGACTCGGATTAAAACCTAAACATGAGATTTTCAATGGGACAGTGACATAAGCGGAGCAGCTTTTGTTCCTCAAACACACACCCTGATCTTTTTTCCACTATTTATCGGCCTGACATTTGAGCCAACGCTTGTTGTATTACCTTACAAACCCAAACCTCTCAGCTTCTGCTTTCTCATTGTAAAAACGCTCCATTGTAGGAACAATATGAAATGATGTCTGATCACGTGAGGAGCCCAGAGATCACCACACCAAAGGGCTGGATGGATTAGTTTGAAGGCAAACACCTGACACATGATCACAGCTGGGATAGGAATGACTTCTGGACCCTTTGTGAAGAAATCCCAGCTCCTGTAAGTGGCCGAAGGGTGTTTCCAAAGGAATCATTCAACTCCACGAGCATTGTGGGACTTAAAAGCATCACTAGCTGCTTGTACACAAACCTAACAGCCACAGAAATGAATTCAAGTGTCAATGAGAATCAGTATCAATCATTTCATTTTGTGCAAATGAAAAACTTTAAAAAGCTAAATAAAATGCAGGTTATAAAGTAATACTGCTCATTGCCTGTATAATGTATTCATCGTTCTACTTTAATGGCACAGAGAGTAATTTGCTCTGCGCAAATAACCATAACAAACCACCATATTATTTGCATATCACAAACACACTGTCCCGTGTGGTTCATCAGCCTTGAATTTAATGAGGTTTGCTGCCAGACGGAATAAATAAACATCATACTTTACTGTGATAGTCCAATGTGTGTTCAACAACACAATGCAATTGGTTATGGAAAATTCCATGTAGTTAAATAACTTCTTCCACATTATCCAGCAGATGGCGCTGTGAACTAACATTGTGTCTTATTGAGCCAGTAGTTTTCCAGTGTCCAGAAGCGATCTATCTATCTGTCTGTCTGTCTGTCTGTCTATCTATCTATCAGTTTGTGTGTCTATCTATCTATCGTTCTGTCTGTCTGTCTGTCTGTCTATAATCTATCTATCTGTATGTCTGTCTGTGTATCAATCAGTTTGTGTGTCTATCTATCTATCGTTCTGTCTGTCTGTCTGTCTGTCTGTCTGTCTATAATCTATCTATCTGTATGTCTGTCTGTGTATCAATCAGTTTGTGTGTCTATCTATCGTTCTGTCTGTCTGTCTATAAGTCTTCTATCTATCTATCTATCTATCTATCTATCTATCTATCTATCTATCTATCTATCTATCTATCTATCTATCTATCTATCTATCTATCTATCTATCTATCGTTCTGTCTGTCTGTCTGTCTATCTATCTATCTATCTATCTATCTATCAGTTTGTGTGTCTATCTATCTATCGTTCTGTCTGTCTGTCTGTCTGTCTGTCATCTATCTATCTGTTTGTGTGTCTATCTATCGTTCTGTCTGTCTGTCTGTCTGTCTATCATCTATCTGTCTGTCTGTCTGTCTATCTATTTATCTATCAATCAGTTTGTGTGTCTATCTATCGTTCTGTCTGTCTGTCTGTCTGTCTGTCTAGAAGTCTTCTATCTATCTATCTATCTATCTATCTATCTATCTATCTATCTATCTATCTATCTATCTATCTATCTATCTATCTATCTATCTATCTATCTAATCGTTCTGTCTGTCTATCACCTATATGTTTATCTATATATATGTCTATATATCTGTCTGTCTATCATCTATCTGTCTGTCTGTCTGTCTGTCTGTCTGTCTGTCTATCTATCTATCTATCTATCTATCTGTCTATAATCTATCTATCTGTTTGTGTGACTATCTATCGTTCTGTCTGTCTGTCTGTCTATCACCTATATGTTTATCTATATATCTGTCTATATATCTGTCTGTCTATCATCTATCTATCTGTTTGTGTGTCAATCTGTCTGTCTATATGTCTATATATATATATATATATATATATATCTGTCTGTCTGTCTGTCTGTCTGTCTATCTATCTATCTATCTATCTATCTATGTCTCTCTATAATCTATCTATCTGTTTGTGTGACTATCTATCGTTCTGTCTGTCTATCATCTATATATCTGTCTGTCTGTCTATCACCTATATGTTTATCTATATATCTGTCTGTCTGTCTATCACCTATATGTTTATCTATATATCTGTCTGTCTATCATCTATCTATCTGTTTGTGTGTCAATCTGTCTGTCTATATGTCTATCAATATATATCTGTCTGTCTGTCTGTCTGTCTATCACCTATATGTTTATCTATATATCTGTCTGTCTGTCTGTCTGTCTATCTATTAGAAATGTGTAGTTGTTTCTAATACATTTGTGTGTTTGATTTCTCTTGAGCAATATGAGAATTGTCTTTGTGTGCAATGCGAGAGCTCAGAGTTTGACTGTAAAAGCTCTCAGCCTGTCATCAGAATGGCCTCAGGTGTGTGAATGTGCGTGAGTGAATCTCCAGTTTTCAGTTTTCTCGCAGCCGCTGCATCTAAATCCGTAGGCTACATGTGCGTCGGCTGTTGTTAGTGTGTAACTGAATCTAAGGGAGTGACATGGCTGGAAGCATGTTATATCAATCTATTCATACTTCTTATTTACTGGATTCTGTCATTGTTTGTTTCTTCTGCTCTTTCGTTCTCTCTCTTCAGGTGAGTCATGTCTTGAGCAGCTCGTCTGAATATATCACAGCTGTCAGAGTGTGACCCGATTCACTGGAATGATCATGTTCAAGCCTGAGTCACAACCACAGACCCCACTCAACACGCAACACGACACCAGGCCCTATTCATAGAGTTCCCCTTTCACTTTACGTGTTTTAGAACTTAGTTATAGTATAATATATCATAATATAAATTTAAATTGTAATTATTAACATATTTGGTAACACTTTATTTAAGGTGACATAGGTACTTACTATAGTAATAACAGCAAATTATGCATAATTACAAGTAACTAACTCTAAACCAAACTGGTAGCACTTTATTTTACAGTCCCGTTCCCGATGTACTTCTTATAATTATTACTATAACTGGGTAATAACTATAGGTACTAACTCTGAACCTAAACCTAACCCATGTAGTTGCCATATATTAAGGCAAGTACACTGTAAGCACATACACGCACTGTAAAATAAAGTGCAACCACCAAAACTAGTTCATATTACTCGGTACACTCTAAAAAATACTGGGTTGTTTTAACCCAATTTTATATGGACAAACCCAAAGTTTGGGTTAAAAGTCTGAAAAAAAAAATGTAACCAAATTACTAGGTTAGTCCATATTTGTACCGATAGTACCTTATTGAAGTAAGTACAATGTAACGTCGTCATCTTAAAATAAAGTGTAACCTAATATTTTAACTTAGTTGAAATACAAAAAAAAAAAAAGAAGAAACAAAAGAAAACATACAATCAAGATGTAAATATTTCTTTCCCCCTTCTTTTTTTACATACAGTTCTTGATTTCTAGAAATCACAAAACTAGTGGTTAATTAATATGAACACTCCCAGTTTCTGTTAATAGTAAAAGTTGTAAAACAAGCAGCTTTGTCAAATAATTACAATAAATAGCTTACCTTGCATTTGAATATTGTATTTGATCAGCAGTTCCCACACTCTAAAAAATGCTGGGTTAAAAACAACCCAAGTTAGGTTGAAAATGGACTAACCCAGCAATTGGGTTGTTTTAAAACAGTGAATGGGTTGTTTTAACCCAGCAATTGGGTCGTTTTAACCCAGCGGTTGGGTAAAATGTTTGCTGAAAACACCCCAATTGCTGGGTTAGTCCATTTTCAACCTAACTTGGGTTGTTTTTAACCCAGCATTTTTTAGAGTACAAACTTTTTTGTGATGAACCCCAAATGTAAAATATTGAAGTACCACTTGAGATTTTAAGGTAATATTTCAATAATTTAATGATACATTACATTACATTCTCTGATGTCAATATTAGCTATTATTAGTAGTATGTTTACTACTACTACTACTACTCTATTCCAAAAGTGAAGATGAAATGTATTGCTGTTGTCAATTACAATTGTACTGTAACTTAAAAATGAATATTTGTTATATACAAGTAAGGAATGATTGATGAAGCATGATATAATGGAAATAATTTGTCGTTATACTATATTTATTTGCTTGGTTAGTGTTTTTTTTTTTTGCTTATGTAGGCCCTAAGGACCTTTGAAATAACTGAAATCATGTTAATTGTAATGCTGTCAAAACCTGGAACTAATAATTGCACACCTTAGAATGTTCGTCAACCAATCAGATTCAAGCATTCAACAGCCCTGTGGTATAATGAAATACGCTGCATGCTTCACTCTGAAACATGCAGTGCCTCAGACTACAGTTATTTGATTTGATAATTGCACTACTATCATGACTATTGTGCACAAACACCTGTTCGGGAACTCTGAGTCAAAAAGGTTGAGGACTCACCTTTGTGACTTACTTCTGGAGAACATAAAAGGAGCATTTTTAAAGAATATCCTGGGGGTCAAGCTCCAAAATGAGAGAAAAAAAGCACTTTAGATGCAATTTTTAGACGCCTTCTGAAGTCAAGCATTTTTTGGCATGAACAGGAGATGGTGGTCCAGTGGGTTAAACCATGGAACTGATATGCAGAAGGTTGCTGGTTCGATCCCAGCGGTCACCACCAGTGTGTCCTTGAGCAAGGCACTTTACTCCATGTTGCTCCAGGGGGATTGTCCCTGTAATAAGTGCACTGTAAGTCGCTTTGGATAAAAGCGTCTGCCAAATGCATAAATGTAACATTGTTCAAGTCATTGTTTACCAAGTTTACTAAAAAAAAAAGTTTACTACATTGTTTGCTTAGAAAAACTAAAAATCTTCAACTCAAACCTGATGCAAAGAGACTAATGGTACCATTTTAGATTTGTGAAATGGCTCTAAATGTTGCATAGATTATACAATACTTTCATAGTGCATTTCGTATAATTTCCGTGTTTCACAGCCCTATTGCACCCAGTATATTCTTCAAAAACTCACTGTAGTAAAGCTTGCTTGTACGGGAAGAAGGAGGCGGGAACCGGAGAACATTCAACAAACATAAAATAATAATGGAGCACAAACACAAACTACACACAAACACAAAATGAAAATAAAAAGCTGCAGCCCCTCGCGGACGACTGCAGCGAACATATAACAAAACGTAAATAAAACATAACACAAATTCCAGGCCTGGTCCTCTCTCGTCCCTCACTGTCGTCGCTCCTCCTTTATACTCCCTCACTCCTCCGCGAGAGCCGAGGTCGCTGCGGCTCGCAGCTGGCGCTCATCCTCTCTGATGAGCGCCGCCTCGTCCCGCCCTCACGGTCCCTCGACCTCGCTGCTCGCCACACTCACCTTTCGGTATCGATACACATGAGACTTCAAAGCGAGTTCTCTGGCAAAGAGAGAAGATTCAAAAGTTCATTCAGACCAGTTCAAAAAGAAAATGGCTTGCTTTGTTGCTGCGTTACTCACAACAAGGCGTTTCACATGTGAAACTCTCCTGAGGTTGTTTAACAAATAATAGGCTGTCCAGGCTACTGATGTGGGACTTTAAAGCTTTAACCAGGTTTGACCTGGTCGCTAATCAGTTGTAAGATCGTTCCAGATGAAATTGGTTGTAGTACAGACACCTGTGGGAGACCTGCCCATACCTGCCTGAGACTAAAACGTATCCCTAAGGCTACGGAAACCAAATCCTGGGACTTTTCACCAAGTCTGATTTTTCACGGATTACTCGTTTACACTTAGACCTGCTCTGATCTTAATGAAGGGACTTTCTCTTCTGACGTATCAAACGCTCTTATGGAAAGCATCCTGTATATCCAATTTTTCCAAGAAACTTTAACTTTTGGTTTCAAAAGGAACAAGAAATGTTTTTACAGTTATTCATTCAGACAGTGCATGTAAACTACTACTTAAAAGTCTAAGATTTTTATGTTTTTGAAAGAAATCTCTTCTGCTCACCAAGGTTGCATTTATATGATAAAACATGCAATATTATTGCAGTTCAAAATAATGGTTTTCTATGTGAATATATTGTAAAATGTCATTTATTCCTGTGATCAAAAGCTGAATTTTCAGCATCATTACTCCAGTCTTCAGTGTCACATGATCCTTCGGAAATCACTCTAATATGATGATTTGCTGCTCAAGAAACATTTCTGACAACAACAAAAGAAAAAACATTTACTGACCCCACTTTTTAACTGTAGTATAAAGCACATTGTTGTAACAAAACACAATTCTGCCTTGATTATAGTTTGCTGTTATGGAATCTTGTAATTACGCACATCATAAAGAAACCGAATGACTGGAGCGTCTTTGTCAGCGACAATGATCTGTCCAGTCGACAAAGGGTCTGTGACATCAAACAGACCTCCTGTCAATCAAGATCAGACTCCATGGGAACTGATGGTCTAGAATCCGCTCCAGGCAACCTGGAGTTAAAAAAGGAACAATTTTTGTTCATGGTTCCAAGAATATGGCATTAATTAGAATGACACATAGGGTTTGAGCAAGGCCTATCATATTCTTGTCACAACGTGAAGGTGTAAGTCCTCCTGGCTTTGATAAAACAGCCCCCGAGGGTGTGGATTTTCAAACGCAGAATTCCCCTCGTTCAATCAGACATGAGTAAGATTGTGCAGGCGGTGGATGGCATCATCAAGGGATGATGCAGACATCCAGTTTTCATTTGAATCACAATTATGTTGGATTTTATAGATTTTGTCAACTTATTCAGCATTTCCCAGCAGGATTGTAAGAAATTATCTGCATGTGACATAAATCTCAAAGACCTGTACTAAACATCAAAGCTTCATCTGGGGATTCCTGCCTTTGATGCATTTGACAATTAACTACTAAATTCAGACATCTACTGCAATCACAGCCAAAATAAGACTTTAAAAAGGAATTATGCCATTAATTACTCCCCCACAAGACGTTCCAAACCCGTATGGTTTTCGTTCATCTTCGGAACACAAATTAAGATCTTTTTGATGAAATCTTAGAGATTTCTGTCTCTCCATTGACAGCAATGCAACTACAACTTTGACACTTCAAAAAGTTCATAAAGAGATCATAAAACGAATCCATAATTGAACGGTTTAGTCCAACTTTTCAGAAGAGACTTGATTGCTTTATGATTAGTAGATTTAATTTAGGCTTTTATTCACTTATAAACATTGATCAACGAACATAAACAGAAGCTCAATTGAAACTGCTTGATGTGCGAGAATGAACCTCATTGGTTCTTGAAGCTCAAACGTGCTGCGTAACAAGAATGAACCTCATTGGTTCTCGCTGAAGCTCAAACGTGCTGCGTAACAAGAATGAACCTCATTGGTTCTCGCTGAAGCTCAAACGTGCTGCGTAACAAGAATGAACCTCATTGGTTCTCGCTGAAGCTCAAACGTGCTGCGTAACACGAGAATGAACCTCATTGGTTCTCGCTGAAGCTCAAACGTGCTGCGTAACACGAGAATGAACCTCATTGGTTCTCGCTGAAGCTCAAACGTGCTGCGTAACACGAGAATGAACCTCATTGGTTCTCGCTGAAGCTCAAACGTGCTGCGTAACACGAGAATGAACCTCATTGGTTCTCGCTGAAGCTCAAACGTGCTGCGTAACACGAGAATGAACCTCATTGGTTCTCGCTGAAGCTCAAACGTGCTGCGTAACACGAGAATGAACCTCATTGGTTCTCGCTGAAGCTCAAACGTGCTGCGTAACACGAGAATGAACCTCATTGGTTCTCGCTGAAGCTCAAACGTGCTGCGTAACACGAGAATGAACCTCATTGGTTCTCGCTGAAGCTCAAACGTGCTGCGTAACACGAGAATGAACCTCATTGGTTCTCGCTGAAGCTCAAACGTGCTGCGTAACACGAGAATGAACCTCATTGGTTCTCGCTGAAGCTCAAACGTGCTGCGTAACACGAGAATGAACCTCATTGGTTCTCGCTGAAGCTCAAACGTGCTGCGTAACACGAGAATGAACCTCATTGGTTCTCGCTGAAGCTCAAACGTGCTGCGTAACACGAGAATGAACCTCATTGGTTCTCGCTGAAGCTCAAACGTGCTGCGTAACACGAGAATGAACCTCATTGGTTCTCGCTGAAGCTCAAACGTGCTGCGTAACACGAGAATGAACCTCATTGGTTCTCGCTGAAGCTCAAACGTGATGCGTAACACGAGAATGAACCTCATTGGTTCTCGCTGAAGCTCAAACGTGCTGCGTAACACGAGAATGAACCTCATTGGTTCTCGCTGAAGCTCAAACGTGATGCGTAACACGAGAATGAACCTCATTGGTTCTCGCTGAAGCTCAAACGTGATGCGTAACAAGAATGAACCTCATTGGTTCTTGCACGTCACACAGACAAATTTGAGCGTCCATTTATAACTGATGTGCGAGTTGATGAGTGTTTATATGGGATGCTTGACAATTTATCATTTATGTCTAAGGCATAAACTGTGTAGGATGAGTTCCATTTCACAGTCTAATATTTAAGGTTAGTGTTTTGTTCAAATGGCTAACCTTAAGTATGATCAGTATAGTGATGCTTGACTTACCAAACACAGACGAGTGTCCTTCAGATGAAGGTTCTCCAGTCAGCAGCTGTGATGTCGAGGGGCATGATCATACAGGAACGCCACGCCTGATTGAAATGGTGACAGCTCAGGTTCTTCTCATCTCAGCTGAGATAAACAGTGACGAATTACAAAGGCAGGTTTCAAAGACATTTGTGCAAACAAAGTTCATCTGACTCTGTTGACTGGAGGGTGAAATTGGGGTGTATTCGTTTCATATGAACAGAACCTGTTCGTCCTCAGAGTAAGGACAGATGTCCTGCCAGAATCACACATCGGCATCATACAGTGTGTGTTTCAAGGCAGTGTGTTTCACGTGTACTCGCTTCACAAGATCAGAACGTGGTTCTGCTGAAAAATAAAACACAGAAGGTTTGACCCACAAAAGAGGCTGTGAAACTTTCCACAAGACCAACATGCAAAGTCATTACACACATCACACTCCAGGAGTGTAACCTTTTGAGAAACTATGTTTCTCTTTCACAGCTCATGATCATTAATGGAGTTTTGAAGTTATAATTCATTTAGAGGGTTTGTACACCCTAAAATTAAGTCATAATTTACTCACTCTGGTGTTGTTCTAATGCAGTTAGTTAGTTCTAATGCCATTCTTTTTTCGGACCACAAAAGGAGAATTGAAAAAAAAGGGGGGGGGGAAAAATGTACAGCTCGCACTTGTCCATGTAATGGCTTTAAGCTTTTTTCTACCACAAAATAAAACAATTTCAAAGATAATTACGACTTTTTATTTGACAATTGCAAGTTAACATCTTGCAATTCTGACTTTTTTTTTTTTTTTTGCAATTTGAGATTATAGATCTCAATTTTGGCTTTATTTCTCCCAATTCTGACTTTTTTTTCTTGCAATTCTCCCTTTCCTCCCAATTGCGAGTTTATATCTGACTCCTTTTCTCAGAATTGAGATATATAAACTTGCAATTGTGAGTTATAAAGTAAAATTGAGAAAAAAAAATTATCCGAATTGCGAGTTTATATCTCACTGTTATAAATAACTTTATAACTCGCAAATGGGTGTTATAAAGTTGAGATGTAAACTCGCAATTCTGAGATAGTCGCAAATACGTTCTTTATTTTTTTATTCAGTGGCCGAAACAAGCTTCCATAAATGCCAGTGAATAGCAACCAGCATCAATCGTTTTAAAACAAGATGCAAAGGTGTCAGAATGATCCCATGCGACACGTGCCGTATATATTGCAAGTGTGTATAGGATAGTGTTTGGTGAAAAACAAACCGAAATGTAATGTATTATTTAATGAAATCCTGACCTTGGCCATTGGTCTTCTGTGAGAAATCAAGATTAATAATTACCAAAATAACGCAATCCATAAACTTTCTTCTCTAAGGTGAACATATTGTGTTTTTAGTAACAAGAAGTTCTCTGTTAAACTGTCTTTCTGACTCATCAGATAAATGGAGTTCTGGCCCTGAGATATTTAACTTGGTGAAGAAAGTACTTGGATTCTTATTTGGGATTTCTAGGCGTTGTAACTTATGAGGAAAAAAACAAAAAAACAAACGTGCCTGTCACGTAGCTATGCAAAGATCATCAATGGCCAATTTCAGGATTTTCATGAAATACATTTAATTTACGTTTGTTTTCCACCAAACCCTATCCTATACCCCTAGAACACTTGGAATATACACCGATCAGGCATAACATTATAACCACTGACAGGTGAAGTGAATAACACTGATTATCTCTTCATCACAGCACCTGTTAGTGGGTGGGATATATTAGGCAGCAAGTGAACATTTTGTCCAGAAAGTTGATGCGTTAGAAGCAGGAAAAATGGGCAAGTGTAAGGATTTGTGTGAGTTTGGCAAGGGCTAGATTGTGATGGCTAGACGACTGGGTCAGAGCATCTCCAAAACTGCAGCTCTTGTGGGGTGTTCCTGGTCTGCAGTGGTCACCATCTATCAAAAGCGGTCCAAGGAAGGAACATTGTGCACCGGCGACAGGGTCATAGGCGCCAAGGATCATTGATGCACGTGGGGAGCAAAGGCTGGCCTGTGTGGTCCGATCAAACAGACGAGCTACTGGAGCTCAGTATGTCAGGGCTGTTTTGGTAGCAAAAGGGGGACAAACTCAATATTAGGAAGGTGGTCAATGTTATGCCTGATCGGTGTATGACAAGTGTCACTTGGGATCTTTCTGTGATACTTCTGCATCATTTATAAAAAGCTTGATTCTCGTCACTTGTAACATGGGATCCACTGGAGATGAGCTTACTGAACCCAAGCACAGTTTTATTAAAAACATGATAAAAATACAAAAACAAAGACATGGTTTGACAAGGCAAAACATGACCTTAAAGGGATAGTTCACCCAAAAATGAAAATTAGCCCATAATTTATTCACCCTCAATTCATCCTAGGTGTATATGACATTCTTCTTTCAGACCAATAAAATTGGAGTTATATTACAAAAGTCCAGGCTTATCAAAGCATTAGAATTTGATTAGTTGCTCTGTTTTTGAAGTCCATAAAAAGCGCAAAAAATAATTTGAATATTTGTGTAAAAAAATATTCATATTTAAAACTTTATCAAGTAAACTTTTGACCGACCGCCTTCCATGGAAAAGTGTTGAATGTTGAAAGTGAAACTCAAGATGCATACGTGACGTCATGACGATCGGACCTGGTCGCGTTAATCTTTCGATCGGCAGGGGAACTTTCAACAATTTTTCCATCAATTGAACAGGGAAGGCGGTTGGTCGAAAGTTTACTTGATAAAGTTTTAAATATGGATATTTTTCTTACACAAACGCATCGATTCGCTTCAGAAGGCCTTTATTAACCCCCCAGAGCCGCGTGGAGCATGTTATTTGATGGGCAGATGCACTTTTATTCATCTGAAAGAAGAACGTCATACACCTAGGATGACTTGGGGTGAGTAAATTAGGGGCTAATTTTCATTTTTGGGTGAACTATCCCTTTAAGCAGTGGCGGGCTGTGCATTTCACACCTGGGCCTTCAGTGGTATCCTACCTGAATTAATTCACCTCTTAATAAAATCATCATGATGCCACGGCTATAGAAATCATCAATATTATACAGAAACGCAGTAGGCTATAACAGGGTGTTGTGTCTCTCATGGAGCGAGAATGAATGATTAAATAATTTAAGAGTTATTAACGTTCTCTGGCCACCGAAAGCAAATTGTGCGTTTTTTGTGCATATTTTACACGAAAGAAAACGTAACAGCATAAATGGTTCTTGAAAAATCTTACCAACAGTATGACAAATTCATTACAGGTGAGGTTCAAAGATAATAAAGTTTTTTACATTTAAACCCAACAAAACTATTGTAATAGTATGAAAATGTTGTAAATAATATTAATAACAAAAATAATAATAAAATAAAGCGATCATAAATTTACAATAAAAAAATCATTCATCACGGAAAAAACGGGGCACGGATTAGCCAGCCCAGGGTTGACTGTAGGATATAAACATTTTTAATAAAATTCATTATAGCTTAACTTACGCACCAAAATAGACTATGATTATTACACAAAACACGCCAATGTGTGCAGTAAATGTACTGCCATTACCCATCCTCTCAAATAAATCAAGATCCACGGGACTTCAAAATCAGCTGGTATGGCCTACATTACAGTCCGTTCATTTTTAGCCGTGACCGATCGAATAGCGTTCCGTAACTGTGCGTTAAGCTGGAGAAGGCAGTATGCGGGAATTTTTAAAAATGGCTTTGTAAGCATGTCAATTAATACATTAATTTCTTCTACTCTGTCAGCCATTTGGGTTTGAAAAAAAAAAACACTATTAAAACTACAGGTTTGCTGGTTGTTCTGACTAGGCTACTAGTACACCCTCTGATCATCCAATCATAGGATGTGAAAATGCCATTATTGAAAATTGTACGTTATTGTATTAAATTGGAGTGATTATCTGATTATCTGCCCACGATATTAATTCTGAAGGCCTCAAGGCAGATTTCTTTGACCTGGCAACACATGACTGAAATATGATTGGATAAAAGCTCTAACATAAAGAAACACTACTGGAAGCAGTGCAAACAAGAGAAAAGCGATGAAGTTAATAAAATAGACTATTGGGAATAATTGAACACACATTCATGGAAAAAATATATTAACATTTAAGTCTGTGCTTCTGATAATGATTAGGCCAGCAGAGAAGGCCTTGCTGGCCCTGACAGTCCACCACTGCCTTTAAGTATGCACAAAACTCACCAACAGTAGGTTCCACATATCAATATTAGACAAAGACAAAAAGGCAAACATGAGGGTTTAAATACACCGACTACTAATGATAAGACAAGGGACACCTGTGCACAATCAAGACAATAAACCAATCAGAAGATGACAACATAGAACACATGACAAGGGAGCACATGGCAGGATCACATGACTCACAAACAAGGGAAGCACATGGAAAACAGGAAACATCACTATGATTAAATTCAAAAATAACATGAACAATAACGTGAAACAAAAACAAAACAACAGACATCACATCACTATTCACTGCCATTATATTTTAAAATTTCTTCTTTTGTGCTCCAAAAAAAACCCCGAAAAAAACTGCATACTGCATTACAACACCAGGGTTAGTAAAGGACTTATTCTCATTTTAGGGTGAACTATCCCTTTAAAGTATCATCTTTGTTTCAGTTTTTCCAATAATTGTTGACGTACATAAAGAGTACAAAGCTATAACATTCATGTGGACATATTTAATGAGAAATATTAAAATTCATATTGAGATCTCTGATCTTTGATTGCAGGTATCTTGGGAAAAGTGAGTTGAGATCTTTTCTGAAACCAGAGCAAGCATGTAAATGAATAAAAAGTAATACAAATCAACAAATTAAAAATAAAAAAGCTAATAAATGAATTCCCCTTTCAGGTGTCACGTGGTGTCAGCGGTCATCCACAGCGCAGAAGGGGTTTTACATGCCGTGTGTTTGTGGTGATTACTTGCGTGATTGAAGACATGAGGTCAGTGGTCAGTGGCTCAGGCATTGGGATGATGCCATGAATGTCCTGGGTTTGATCACACTTGTGATCTAAAACAAAACACTTAACTTAAGGTTTCTGTTGAGGTTACAGTGTAGTGTATTCCTCACGTGTCTGCAAAGAAAAAAACAAAGAACTGACTCTCATATTGAATCCACATGCCAGACCTATTTGTTCATGATGAGTCACAGTTACAATTATTTTTTTACTTTTTGATTTACATTGTCTTATTGCATCACAGCCTTATAACTGAATTGATACAACTTCTAGGAAATAGCAGAACTTAAGAAGCAGAACTGAAAATTTAAGGGCAGTCACTCCTAAACTGTCTGGTTCATTATAATAATGCGATTAGTCATACAGTGTTTTACTGCAGTCGCACCCACAAATGCATAAAAATGGCAAGAGCTCACATCAAGTTGAAGCCTCCAGTGTTATTGGTTTATGTTTTGCAATGTCTAGGAGTCAAGAGGGCACAGGAAACATGGACGTTTACAAGAAACCAAGCTGAGACAATAAGCACGTCTGAGGAAGAGCTAATCACTGGGTTAATCATTGAAGACAATGAATCTATGCAAGATATTGACAAGTTTGAGGTGCCTTGTAGCAACACGGATATATTCTGCAAGGCTTTCAAAGTCATGTGTGACTTTAAAGGGATAGTTCACCCAAAAATGAAAATTAGCCCAAGATTTACTCACCCTCAAGCCATCCTAGATATATATGACATTCTTCTTTCAGACGAATACAATCGGAGTTATATTAAAAATGTCCTGGCTAATCCAAGCTTTATAATGGCAGTGAATGGCGGTTTCTGTTTTGAAGTCCATAAAAGTTAATCTATCCATCATATAACTGCTCCACATGGCTCTGGGGGGTTAAAAAAGGCCTTCTGAAGTGAATCGATGGGTTTGTGTAAGAAAAACATCCATACTTTACAAACTGTAATCTCTAACTTCCGCTAACTGTCGTACGCACGTTCACTGACGTTCCAGCGCATGGCGTAGGACGCAGGCATAGCGTTAGTTCTGGTGACAAACGCGGAAACGCAGAGGATAGAGCAAAGCAAAATTCTCACCGGAGCGTCCTACGTCAGCGTCCTGAACGCTTGTACGAGAGTTAGCGGAAGATAGAGATTACCGTTTGTAAAGTTTTAAATATGGATATTTTTCTTAAACGCATCGCGCCACTTCAGAAGGCCTTTATTAACCCCCCGGAGCAGTGTGGAGCAGTTATATGATGGATAAATGCACTTTTATGGACTTCAAAACCAAACCAACCATTCACTGCCATTATAAAGCTTGGAAGAGCCACAACATTTTTTTATATAACTCTGATTGTATTCGTCTGAAAGAAGAATGTGATATATATCTAGGATGGCTTGAGGGTGAGTAAATCATGGGCTTATTTTCATTTTTGGGTGAACTATCCCTTTAAGGCACTTACATGCTAGAGATTACATTGCATCTGAAATTGTGGAAAATCTATTGATGTCAATAGAGATCACAAGGTCAAGAGTTCACAAGGTAAAAGGGTTTTTGCAAAAGTGATCAACAAAAACGTCAACTTTTGCTGCAAAACAATTTTGCAGCCATATCCGTTGACCAATGAGAATTTCAGACTGACGTGTGCATTTATGTATATCTTTTGCTGCATTGTATTCCCCACGAAAACTGACAAGATTAATCTGTCAATGTCCTTTCAAAGACAAATCTGGAAAAAATAATTTAACATACGGTCAGATAAAGCCTTCCTGTCTAAGTGGATTGATAAACTAATGTGTTGCAAACCAAACTGTAAAAAATTTAATAGAAATCACTACACCACCCTTAAAAGTCTGGGGTCAGTAAGATTTTTGAAAATACTCATGTGCTCACCAAGGCATAAGATTTATTGCATCAAGAATACAGTAAAAACAGTAATATTGTGAAATATTATTACAATTTAAAGTATGTTCTTTTCTAGTGTAATATATTTTAAAATGTAATTTATTTCTGTGATCAAAGCTGAATTTTCAGCATCTTCAGTGCCACATGATCCTTCAGAAATCACTCTAATATGATTTTTCTGCTCAAGAAACATTTCTGATTATTGTCAATGTTGAAAACAGTTGTGCTGCTTCAAATAAAGTACAGCATGTACTTAAAATAACTTAATAAATGTTTTTAGTGTCACTTTTGATCAATTTAATGTAACCTTGCTGAATTAAAATATTAAATTAAAAAGCGTACCAACCAGGGGTGTCATAAGGCCCTTTTAAGGAGGGCTTTAGTCCCTCTAAATTTCCACCCAGCCCCCTAAAAATGTGCGATTTACCCCGTAATATGTACACTAATTGGTGAAATGGCAAATGAGTGGTCCCTTGCTTCCATCTACTAGTTATAGTGGTAATTTCATGTCATTTTCATGTAAAAGTTGTTTGTTTTCCACCAGGTCACAGAAATTCTCCACTAAACCATGGCACATTTTCCATGTTATCTCCATGAATGAAAATTATTAATGTAGATCTTCTTTAAAGGTGCTGTATGTAAGTTTTTCACTTTACTTAAGCATAAAAATACCATAATACGTGTGCAGATATGTAGGACACATGCTAAATCCACCTACTTGTTTCTGAGAAAAACAATGCCAGTTACTCTACTTTGACATGTGCTTTCCATTTCGGAATGTGTGTTTTTGTTTTGGTCTGTGCGATACCGCACGCCGCAAGTTTACCCAATAGTATTTCAACTCAACAGGTTGCAATTGGCGGAAAACACAGCGTATTGCAGTCATTGAAGCCAGCAAACAAACCGGGTCAGAGATCGCAGATTCTACCCGACCTAAAAAGCCTTGGTATCCATCTAAAAATCTCTATGAACGAGACATTGTTAAAACGCGGATAAATTAACTCATCGACTTACAGTGTGGCTTTCATTGTCAATTGCGTTCGCTCCTGTTGCGTGTCCTCAATCTGGCAACCTGCGTGAGAGTCGAGTCTGAGGAGGAGAGAGCGGGGAAAACAACGCTATGCAATTTAACAATGTTAAAAGTATATATATTTTACCCACATATTGCCAATAGACATTTAAAGTAATATAAAGTTTGTCTATATTCTTAATCAATATAAATTAATATTAGCTGGTTATTTAAAATGATTAGAAATTAATTAAATATTAATTTACTTGATCGGTAGAGTACAACCTGTATTGTTCATGCCTACCCTAGTATTCAAACAATATATATATATTTTTTTTTTTAAATCATACCATCATTGGCCCCCCTAATATTGAAATCCTAGAATCGCCACTGGTACCAACCACAAACTTCTGAATGGTATTGTATATAATGCAGTGTTTTACAAAAGCAATAAGGTATCAGAGTCTGTTCTATGCTGTGAATTTAAATATGCATTACAATAAATATCATGAGCAGACGAACCTCAATGAATTATACATCACAAACCCGCCATGCCGGTCAAGTGGACCCTTTCAGACGGTGTAAAAAGGTGTAACACATTTCTTCTGGGACACAAACAAGGTCAATCGGTTCTGCTGTCTGTATTTCCTTATCAGCCTGTGTCTCTCACCCCTGCTGTGCTTATGGCTTGATGACTTCCTCACAACTCTCTCCTAGAGCAGACAATGACCAGTCTAGTGCTTCTATCTGATAGATTCTTATCAGCACACATCAGGACGAAAGCCACTTCCTGCAAATAAACCCCGGCAGAAGAGACATTCCCTCAGTCTGGGTCCCATGCAGTCTACCTGTGTAAGGTAGCATGAACTGAAGTGTCTGTGTGACACATTATCTTGTTTTTTAGATCAATATATGCAGCATGATGTCACGTTTAGTAAACACACGTCTGCTCATACTCACATGCGGGTTTCTCAGTTAACACAATGACAGGACACCTGTGAAAACACTTCAGCCATACATGTCTAGTCCACACAAAGACATAACTAACTCTAACTTTTCTTATCTACAAGCAAGTTATTTTTTTAAGATAGCCGATATGGGTGCTCATTTGAGGGGAAGATTTTCAGTGAATAACAAATACGTTTTCATTCTGCTCCTTATATGGCTTCAGAGGACTTGAAACATTGTATGGACTACTTTCATGGTTTCCATATTTCTATAATAAGCCTAAATTACATAGAAAGGAGGCATGTTTGCGCTGAAAATAATGACACATTGAATGACTCACATTGCAGGGCTATTCCAGCTCATTGAGGTTTGTGATTAACACTGAAGCAGTGCTATTTTAGTATCATTGATATACTATTATAGTTAACAAATAGCCATTTTTTTATGGTTTTAGTCAACAGTAATAAACCTTCTCAGAAGTGCTGCTAAAAAGCCACAATTTTGCATTTAAAAAACGTTTAGTAGCCGTCCAAACACAGCCCTGACGGAAATTTGGGCTGTCAGTGAAAATGTAATAGATGTTTAACCAAAGCCCAAGAATAGTCGTATGCATAGAACATGTCAAAGAAATGAAACCAAACACCTTGTAATCACTGTTGACTTTGCTTACATGATGGAATATCACACTCTAAAAAATGCTGGGTTAAAAATAACCCCAGTTGGGTTGAAATTGGACAAACCCAGCGGTTGTGTTGTTTTCAGGGGGTGGCCTGGTGGCTAGAGCCACTGCCCCTCTGCCCTCATCAGCTGAGATGCCCCTCTCACAGTCTATGGTCGCTACCCATCCCTGCTAAAAGTGTTCTGTTTTCCCTTAAGATCCACCGATTCTGTGAATCCGCTCCCGTGTTTTCCCTGTAATACCTTCCACTGTATTATATACAGTGAGGAAAATAAGTATTTGAACACCCTGCTATTTTGCAAGTTCTCCCACAAAAAAAAAAATCCAGAAATCACAATATATGATTTTTTAACTATTTATTTGTATGATACAGCTGCAAATAAGTATTTGAACACCTGTCTATCAGCTAGAATTCTGACCCTCAAAGACCTGTTAGTCTGCCTTTAAAATGTCCACCTCCACTCCATTTATTATCCTAAATTAGATGCACCTGTTTGAGGTCGTTAGCTGCATAAAGACACCTGTCCACCCCATACAATCAGTAAGAATCCAACTACTAACATGGCCAAGACCAAAGAGCTGTCCAAAAACACTAGGGACAAAATTGTACACCTCCACAAGGCTGGAAAGGGCTACGGGGAAATTGCCAAGCAGCTTGATGAAAAAAGGTCCACTGTTGGAGCAATCATTAGAAAATGGAAGAAGCTAAACAATGGCTGTCTCCCTCAATCTCCCTCGGACTGGGGCTCCATGCAAGATCTCACCTCGTGGGGTCTCAATGATCCTAAGAAAGGTGAGAAATCAGCCCAGAACTACACGGGAGGAGCTGGTCAATGACCTGAAAAGAGCTGGGACCACCGTTTCCAAGGTAACTGTTGGTAATACACTAAGACGTCATGGTTTGAAATCATGCATGGTACGGAAGGTTCCCCTGCTTAAACCAGCACATGTCAAGGCCCGTCTTAAGTTTGCCAATGACCATTTGGATGATCCAGAGGAGTCATGGGAGAAAGTCATGTGGTCAGATGAGACTAAAATAGAACTTTTTGGTCATAATTCCACTAAACGTGTTTGGAGGAAGAAGAATGATGAGTACCATCCTAAGAACACCATCCCTACTGTGAAGCATGGGGGTGGTAGCATCATGCTTTGGGGGTGTTTTTCTGCACATGGGACAGGGCGACTGCACTGACAATGACCCGAAGCACACAGCCAGGATAACCAAGGAGTGGCTCTGTAAGAAGCATATCAAGGTTCTGGCGTGGCCTAGCCAGTCTCCAGACCTAAACCCAATAGAGAATCTTTGGAGGGAGCTCAAACTCTGTACAGAAACCTGACGGATCTAGAGAAGATCTGTGTGGAGGAGTGGGCCAAAATCCCTCCTGCAGTGTGTGCAAACCTTGTGAAAAACTACAGGAAACGTTTGACCTCTGTAATTGCAAACAAAGGCTACTGTACCAAATATTAACATTGATTTTATCAGGTGTTCAAATACTTATTTGCAGCTGTATCATACAAATAAATAGTTAAAAAATCATACATTGTGATTTCTGGATTTTTTTTTAGATTATGTCTCTCACAGTGGACATGCACCTACGATGACAATTTCAGACTCCTCCATGATTTCTAAGTGGGAGAACTTGCAAAATAGCAGGGTGTTCAAATACTTATTTTCCTCACTGTATATATATATAGATATAGGCCTAATTTCATATAATAACCCATAAACTGTTACAGAAGAATGTATAAATTACTTTTGATATAATTCTTATTACTATTTATATAGCTTTTAAAGTGTCATTCATGTAAAATACTAAATAACTAAACAAATAACTACTTACATTTTTTACATTTTGACAATTTAGTAGAATAATTGAATAACTCATAAATAATTAAAAGATAATCACCTGAAAGGTGAATTTTTTATGACTTATGTACAAGCATATCAATATTTATTTATTTAATTGCCCATATTTTACTGAAGAAAATTATAATAAAAAATAAAAAAAGATTTTGTCTTAATAGAATTCACTCAATTAATCTATAGATTTTAACGAAAGTGAAGATTGCCTGAAATGTACATCTAAATCATGAAAATATTAAATAACAGCCCCGTTAATTACAATAATTATTACATTTAAAAACAATAAAACCAGTAACAAGCAGACCTTCTGTGCCAAATATGGCTGGGTCATCTTACCCCAAGGGTCTAATTTTATCTTTTTACTTCAAAATAAAAGCTATAACATTTATTCCACAAAACCAAAAACATTGTGTCCACAAATCCCTCATTAACAAATAGACACAAACACTTTGATATTCAACATAAGTTTCACTGACTGAAATCTCACAAATGTTGATATTAAGATGAAATGACTAAATTAAAAATTGTATATTTCAAAATATATCAAAAGTGCTGAGATGAGATTGTCATCTATGGTCAGGAGAAAAATGTAGGGCTCAGAGAGTGAGGGAGAGCCCACTGAGAATCAGCCAAATCAGACAGTTACAGGCTGTCAGTAAAGGAATAGTAAGAGTAAGATGGATAATTTGTATGGACAAGCACCCAATCCTCATGCCCCTTTTTTTGGTTTGGGCCACTGCCCCTCAAAATGTCTGTGCACGGCCCTGATGAGAATGGTATGTATGGATTTATCTAACTCTGGGGGATACGGTGAATAAGCTAAAGTCCCAAAAAAGCGGCGTGTTCCTTTAACCGAGATGGTGAAATGATGGCTATTGCTTGCTGACACATCTGTCTAGTGAATTCACCCCAGAATTTTTTTGAACTATTTGTTGCTGAAGAACACAAATATCATGTTCATTTATTGCATCTATGAAATGCAACTCTGTATTATAAAAGTTACTGTTTGGATAAACTCTAAGCCATGCTGCACCCACAGCCTGCCTGCTGCCTCTTTGAAACCATCATTACTGGATATAAAGCTCAGTCTGCTTTGAGCTTGTATCATTTTCAGATCTATTTGTTTATTGGCTCAGCAACTAAAGACACGCCTCAGCACCTGGACACGGTACACAATGCTGCTATTCATAACTCAATGTGAATACAGAGATGCCCCTTTCTTTCACGTCCGATACAAGGGTTAAAAGAATAGCATTGATATTTCGAGATGATAGTTTTGGGATCTGAAGGTACAGGATGAAAACTAGATTTAAAAACTTTCCTTTGTATGATGTCATGAGTTGTGTGTAGTTGCCAGGGCTTTTAGAATGCTTTTTATTGTGTTGTTATAGTGTTTTCTAGGCTACATCATTCAGTGCAATTGAGTTTCGGTGCACAAAAAAAAAAAAAAAAAAAAAAATATATATATATATATATATATATATATATATATATTGTATATACACCGATCAGGCATAACATTATGACGACCTTCCGAATATTGTGTTGGTCCCCCTTTTGCTGCCAACACAGCCCTGACCCATCGATGCATGGACTCCACTAGACCCATTGAAGGTATGCTGTGGTATCTGGCACCAAGATGTTAGCAGTAGATCCTTTAAGTCCTGTAAGTTGCGAGGTGGGACCTCCATGGATTGGACTTGTTTATTCAGCACATCCCACAGACTCTCGATTGGATTGAGATCTGGGGAATTAAGAGGCCAAGTCAACACCTCAAATTCGTTGTTGTGCTCTTCAAACCATTCCAAAAACCAGTTTTGCTTTGTGTCAGGGCGCATTATCTGCTGAAAGAGCCACAGCCACCAGGGAATACTGTTTCCATGAAAGAGTGTCTGCAACAATGCTTAAGTAGGTGGTACGCAACAAACTGTGATGCACTGTGTATTTTGACACCTTTCTATCAGAACTTCTTGAGCAATTTGAGCTACAGTAGCTTGTCAGTTTGATCGGACCACACGGGCCAGTCTTCGCTCCCCATGTGCATCAATGAGCCTTGGCTGCCCATGACCCTGTTGCCGGTTCACCACTTAAATGGAGCACGTTTGATAGATACTGACCACTGCAGACCGGGAACACCCCACTGCAGTTTTGGAGAAGCTCTGACCCAGTCGTCTATGTGGCGGGCAGCGAGGCTGAGGGACTGTGAGAACGGGATGAGGCCGCGCTCATCAGTGAAGATGGGCGCCAGCTGCGCGCTGCAGCGGTCTCGTGGCTCACGGAGGAGTGACGGGAGTATAAAGGAGGAGCGACGACAGTGAAGGACGAGAGAGGACCAGCCCTGGGATTTTACGTTGTGTTTTATTTACGTTTTGTTTTTGTATGTATTGTTTGTATTGTATGCCATTTTATTTTGTGTTCATTTGTGTTTGTATGTAGGCGGCAGTCGGCCGTGAGGGGCTTCCGCCGCCATTTTATTTTGTGTTAATTTGTGTTTGTATGTAGGCGGCAGTCGGCCGTGAGGGGCTGCCGTCGCCATTTTATTTTGTATTAAAAGTGTTTGAGTGTTCGCCGGTTCCCGCCTCCTTCTTCCCATACGAACGAACTTTACTACAGTCTACACTCTAAAAAACAATTGGGTTGTTTTAACCCAGTGAATGGGTAATTTTAACCCAGCGGTTGGGTTAAATGTTTTCTTAAAACAACCATCCATTTTCAACCCAACTTGGGTTATTTTTAACCCAGCATTTTTTAGAGTGTAGCCATCAAAATTTGGCCCTTGTCAAACTCATTCAAATCCTTAAGCTTGCCCATTTTTCCTGCTTCTAACACATCAATTTTGAGGACAAAATGTTCACTTGCTGCCTAATATATCCCACTCACTAACAGGTGCCGTGATGAAGAGATAATCAGTGTTATTCACTTCACCTGCCATGTTGTTATGCCTGATCTGTGTATATTTCAAGTGTTCTGGAGGTATAGGATATGTTTTTGGTGAAAAACCAATGGAATATGTTATGCTTGATCGGTGTATAGACTATATATAGTACACAACCATTCATACAGAGCCCTTAAAGGGACATGGTGATGGAAAAAATATGAGATGGGAGGGGGAAAAAAAACATTTCAATGCTTTTTTTTGCATCTTTCACAAACATTTTGAGTTCTTTGCGAGCAAACGTCTCGGTTACGTATGTAACCCTCGTTCCCTGAGGAGGGAACGGAGACGTACGTTAGTGACTAACGAATGGGGGTTTCGCTTAGAAGCCAATTATCTTTGAGAATTCAACAGCGCCCAATGGCAGTGCCAATGCCATGGGCATGCGGAATTTGCATGCGTAACTCCGCCCCACCTCGTGGGTATATAAGGAAGTACGCTGGCAATATCGCATTATGTTACTTCTGCAGGAGCCAAGACTGAACTCCACGTTCCAGGCAGCACGGCTGACGTGGCAGAGGAAACGTACGTCTCCGTTCCCTCCTCAGGGAACGAGGGTTACATACGTAACCGAGACGTTCCCTTTCGTTCAGTCACTACGACGTACGTTAGTGACTAACGAATGGGGGTTCCAATACAACAACGCCACTCAGCCGTCATCCAGTGCCCTGCGTAAGTGAGAGTACCCTGTCGTAAGACTAGTACGGACGAAGGACTCCCACTTATCACAGGAATACCAAGGTACACTGGGAAGCATATCCCAGTGAGGGAATGCCAAGATGCCTACCCGTAGGGAGGACTTAAGAATACACATATGACCCGCTAAGGGCTGCATATGGAAGATCTCTAGGGTACCAGCCGAAGGTGGATTTTTAACCCTAGGGGTGGCAGGGACTTGCCGAGGGAAAGACACCTGCTCGCTGAGGAGGCTTACGGTGGGAATACTCGTGTGGGGGTCGCCGGAGGGGAACCATGCACACGGAGCACCTGGCCGGACATGAGGGTCTGGGCTCGAAAGGGCAGACTGAACTGATGTCGGCGTAAGCAGTGCTGGAGGAGCTCAGGGCTCTCGGGGAGCTCACCTGAGGAAAATATCGCACGTATCCAGTCCTTGGAGTGGAATGGCGAGCAAGCGAAGACACCTGAGCCTGGCCCATTACCGGCCACCCGTAGGGGCGAGTACATAGTTGGACACTGGCTCCACTCGGAGATTGTAGAATCTGGCGAATGTGTTTGGTGTCGCCCAGCCTGCAGCTCTGCAGATGTCTGTTAGCGAGGCGCCATGCGCTAAAGCCCAAGAAGAGGCCACACTCCGTGTGGAGTGTGCCCTTACCCCAAGGGGACATGGTCGACCTTGCTGCTGGTAAGCCAAAACAATGGTGTCCACTATCCAGTGAGACAACCTCTGTTTCGAGAGAGCACTTCCCTTCCGCTCTCCACCATAACAGACAAAGAGCTGGTCTGAGGTCCTGAAACATCGCGTACTGTCTACATAGGCGCGGAGAGCGCATACTGGACAGAGCAATGCCAAGGCTGGGTCTGCCTCCTCCAAAGGCAGCGCTTGCAGGTTCACCACCTGGTCTCGGAACGGAGTGGTAGGAACCTTGGGCACGTATCCGGGCCGGGGTCTCAGGATCACGTGAGAGTTAGCTGGCCCGAACTCAAGGCACGCTTCGTCAACCGAAAATGCTTGCAGGTCCCCGACCCTCTTAAGCGAGGCCAATGCGGTCAGCAGAGCAGTCTTCATAGACAAGAATTTAATCTCAGCTGACCGCAAAGGCTCAAAGGGAGGCCTCTGCAGAGCACTTAAGACAACTGAGAGGTCCCAAGAGGGTACGAGAGGAGAGCGAGGAAGATTCAGTCTCCTCGCCCCCCTCAGGAACCTGATGATCAGGTCGTGCTGACTTACCTTTTTGTCCCCCAGGAGATCGTGGTGGGCAGATATTGCGGCCACGTACACTTTAAGGGTGGAAGGAGACAGCCTTCGTTCCACCCCCTCCTGGAGAAACGATAGCACGGACCCAATCGGGCATTTCCAGGGGTCTTCTTGGCGGGAAGAACACCATGTGACGAAGAGGTTCCACTTCAACGCATAGAGACGTCGTGTAGACTCAGCTCTAGCAGAAGTGATGGTAGCGACCACCGCATGGGTGCCAAACGGTGCCCCGTCTCTGAGTGAGGAGGTCCGGTCTCAGAGGAATAGGCCAGGGAGGGGCTGTCGCAAGGAGTAGAAGTTCTGAGAACCAGGTCTGGCCGTGCCAATACGGGGCGACCAACATGACCTGCTCCTTGTCCTCCCTGATCTTGCACAGTACCCGTGCAAGGAGGCTCACTGGGGGAAACGCATACTTGCGTAGCCCGGGCGGCCAGCTGTGCGCCAGTGCATCCGTGCCGAGGGTGCCCTCGGTCAGGGAATAATACAGGGAGCAATGGGAAGAGTCCTGGGAGGCAAACAGATCTACCTGTGCGTCGCCGAACCGTTCCCATATCAGCTGGACCGTCTGGGGGTGGAGTCTCCACTCTCCGGGGAGAGGCTGAAACCGTGAGAGCTCGTCGGCTGCACAGTTCAGGTCTCCCGGGATGTGGACAGCACGAAGGGACCTCAGGCGCTTCTGACTCCACAAAACGAGATGGCGGGCGAGTTGAGACATACGGCGGGAGCGTAGACCGCCCTGGTGGTTGATGTACGCTACTACGGCCGTGTTGTCTGTCCTGACTAGTACATGTTGACCCTTCAGCAACGCTCGGAAGCGGTGCAGGGCGAACCGTACTGCCAGTAACTCGAGGCAATTGACATGCAGAAGGCGCTGGGGTCCTGTCCAGGAGCCCGCGGCTGCTTGTCCATTGCACATGGCACCCCAGCCCGTGGATGATGCATCTGTTGATACAACAACATGCCTGGAAACTCGTTCTAAGGACACTCCGGTCCGTAGAAAACTGAGGTTCGACCACAGGGTGAGAGTCTGTAAGCAGGCCCGAGTCACTTGTACCCGGAGCGTGCCAGACCGCCATGCCCATCTCGGGACTCGATCGCGTAGCCAGTGCTGAAGCGGTCTCATATGAAGCAATCCGAGCGGCGTCACCGCGGCTGCAGATGCCATATACCCCAGGAGCCTCTGAAATAGTTTCAGTGGAACCGCATTCTTGCCCTCGAGTTGACGAAGGGAAGTCAGCAGAGACTGCGCGCGCTCGCTCGAAAGCTGCGCGCACATGGCGACCGAGTCGATATCCATACCGAGAAAAGAGATCCTCTGCGCGGGGCAAAGTTTGCTCTTCTCCCAGTTGACCCGAAGGCCCAGACGGGCTAGGTGATGGAGCACCTGATCTCTGTGTCCGCAAACCTGCTCCCGAGAGTGACCCAGTATGAGCCAGTCGTCGAGGTAATTCAGGATGCGAACCCCGTGCTGCCGAAGGGGCGCAAGGGCTGCCTCGGCAATCTTCGTAAAGACGCGAGGGGACAGAGATAGCCCGAATGGTAGAACTGCGTACTGATATGCCCGCCCCTCGAAAGCAAACCGTAGGAACGGTCTGTGTCGAGGTAGAATGGAGACATGGAAGTAGGCGTCCTTCAGGTCGATCGCTGCAAACCAATCGTCTGGACGAACGCATTCGAAAAGGCGTTTCGCTGTCAACATCTTGAACGGAAACCGGTGAAGGTAACGGTTCAAGACGCGCAGGTCCAGGATTGGCCGTAGCCCACCGGTCTTTTTGGGTACGATGAAGTACGGGCTGTAAAACCCGGAGTTCATCTCGGCTGGAGGGACAGGTTCGATCGCACCCTTCGCCAGTAGGGTGGCAATCTCCGCTCGCATGACGGGGGCATTGGCCCCGATCATAGTGGAGCGGACTCCCCAGAAGCAGGGAGGAACCTGCGCGAACTGAATCGCGTAGCCGCGCCTGATGGTCCGCGCGACCCAGCAGGACAGCCCTGGAAGCTGAAGCCAGACTCCCAGAAACTGCGCCAGCGGGGTCATTCGGAGCACAGACGTACCCGGTGTGGGCTTGCAGCGATGCAGCGTCACCGGCCCGGACATGGGAGGCTGAGGGGCGTCCCGGTGCGGGGGCATGGTTGACTGCTGCGTCCTGACAGAGGAGACCAGGGAAGGACGCACGTTCCACTGGGGTCTGCTCTGCCAGGAGGCTGGCGACAGAGTGGGATGCGAGTGGAGGGACCCGTGGGTGGCGCGCACTGTCATCGCCGGACTCTGTGGGCTCAGGGATGGGAGTGTTAATTCTTTCTTTGACCAAATTAGGGTGCTGCTGACCCGTGGGCCAGCAGCTGAACAAAGGATTCTCCCCCGGCCCTCCACCGGGGGAAGGAGTGGTCCTGCTACCATCTCCTCGAAAGAATTTCCCATCCCTGAGCCGTCCGTCTCAGGAGCGCCGCTTGGCCTGGCGTTTAGCGGGGCGCGGGGGGCGGCCTGAGGGGACTTGGACGCCTTCCTACGGCTTTCTCCGCGACCCGGCCCGGGTGAAGGCTGCTGCTTGGACCGGGTGGGAGGGGCAGGAGCCTTAGGAGGGCGTCCTCGGCGTGGAGCAGACTGAGGCGACTGTGCCGGCGGCTGGGTGGAGGCAGCAGCTGGCCGCCGGGGCAGTACGTGTTTTATAGCCTCAGTCTGCTTCTGGGCGATTGAGAACTGTTGGGCAAAGTCCTCAACCGCCCCGCCGAAGAGGCCGGCCTGGGATATGGGGGCATCGAGGAACCGGGTTCGCTCGGTGTCCCGCATATCGGCCAGGTTCAGCCATAGGTGACGCTCCTGGACCACATTTGTGGACATCACTTGACCCAGGGAGCGTGCGGTCACCTTCGTCGCCCGGAGAGCGAGGTCGGTGGTGGCACGCTGCTCATTTAAGAGCCCCGGATCAACTCCACCCTCGTGCATGTCCTTGAGGATCCTGGCCTGGTAGACCTGTAGGATCGCCATGGCATGCAAAGAAGCGGCGGCCTGCCCCGCGGCTCTGTGCGATTTCGCCACCAAGGTTGATGTGAATCGACAGGCTTTGGAGGGGTGCTTTGGATCGCCGCGCCAAGTTGAAGCGCTCTGAGGACACAGTTGCATCGCAACAGAACGTTCAACTGGGGGGACCCCAGTGTACCCTTTAGCCGCCGCCCCATCGAGGGCGGAGAAGGCGGAGGAAGTCGCTGACCGGTCACGGGAAGACAACGGGGACTTCCAGGACCGCGCGAGTTCCTCATGCAGCTCGGGAAAGAAAGGTATTGGGGGCGGGGACTAACGGTTGTCAGCGCGGGCTCCCAAAAACCAATCATCGAGCCTTGAGCGTTCGGGACAGGGCGGAGGGTTCCACTCTATCCCTAAGCTCGCGGCTGCCCGAGACAGCATGGCTGTCAGCTCTGGGTCCGACTCGGGCAATGCTGGAACGCCCGAAGGCGGCAACACAGCCAAGTCATCATCCTCAGAGGACTCGAGCCCACCTTGTGATGCGGTGACCGACATCGCATCCTCCTCTGGAGCGCCAAACGAGATGCGCGGGGGGGCCGAAGCAGCCCCCGCGATCTGCGTCTGAACACTCGCGGGTTGCAGTGTGCAAGACGGGGGTGTGGCCCGAGGCATGAGCGTCGGGGCTTTGTTCCACACCGTAACCGTCAAGTCACCCTGACCACCAGCCGAAGTACTGGGCCTCGGGGACTCAGTAGATCAGGGTGTGGTAGAGGGGACTCTCACTTCTTTACGGAGGTCATGGAGTCTTGACCGCAACACAGCGATGGTCATATTCCCGCAGTGGGAACATGACTCATCCACAAACGCTGCCTGGGCATGCTGAAAGCCCAAACATACCAGACAGTGTTTGTGCCCATCAGAAGAGGAAAGCAACCGGCCACACCCAGAAGTACACGGACGAGACATCCTGAAAAGGACGCGTCACGTGCAAGCTCTTTTAGGAGAGGAAAGCCTCGCAGAGAACGCCGAAGCGCCCAGGGACCACACACCAGCTGTCAGACGGACCACTGCGCAGATCAGCAGGCAGGCAGTATGATGATCACTGGAACGCGCCGTAACACCAACGTCTCTGGAAAGCTGCTCGTCTCAAAGCTTTGTCGAAGACTCAGGATCAGGCTTGAAGGAGTGAAGAGATACTCTTGGCTCCAAAGCAGAAACATAATGCGATATTGCCAGCGTACTTCCTTATATACCCACGAGGTGGGGCGGAGTTACGCATGCAAATTCCGCATGCCCATGGCATTGGCACTGCCATTGGGCGCTGTTGAATTCTCGAAGATAATTGGCTTCTAAGCGAAACCCCCATTCGTTAGTCACTAACGTACGTCGTAGTGACTGAACGAAAGGGAACAACGTTTTTCAGAGGAATGCAAAACTTTTGCGAGAGAACATTGAATATTTTCGAAAGCCTTGAAATATCTAATATCCGTATGTTCAAAAGCTTGTGGTCAGTAAGAAAAAAATAATAATAATTTAATACTTTTATTCAGCAAGGATGCATTAAATTGCTCTAAAAAAGGGCATTGTAGACATTTATAATGTTACAAATGATTTATATTTCAAATAAATGTTGTTCTTTTGAACTTTCAATTAATAAAAGAATCCTGAAAAAAATTGTCTCATAAGCAGCACAACTGTTTTCAACATTGATAATAATCAGAAATGTTTCTTGAGCAGCAAATCATCATATTAGAGTGATTTCTGAAGGATCATGTGACACTGAAGACTGGAGGAATCATTGTAAAAAAATGTAAGGCCTCTCCAATTCAACATTTTCTAGTGAACGATCACATCTAAAATTTTCAATTGGTCAAATTGAATTTCTGTGAATTGAATTTTATCCATTGTGGCAACAGTCTGTTAACATGGGCTCAATTAGAAATAATATGTTGAGCCATTGAAAAAATGTAATTTACCAACACTGTAAAAAATTTCAGGCCTCTCCAATTTAACATTTTCTAGTGACCGATCACATCTACATTTTTCAATTTGGCCAACTAAAAAATTGAAATGTGATCGGCCACTAGAAAATTTTGAATTGGAGAAATGTTTTACAGTGAAACTGTGAGATTGGTCCAATTAAATATTTTAAATTGTAGTAACAATTGTTTATTTCTCACTGTCCCAAAAGCCAAAAATGACTAAAAACCTAAATATATTAAGCAAAATACAGAACACAGACAACAGGGTTGACATTTTATCATATTACTTTATTAACAAGTCAATTCCAACACAGGATATTTGGTGAAAATACCTTATTTTCAATAAGGAAAAACTCTGAATATTCAAGAAGTCAAGAAATCTTCTGCATAACAGGATGTTTTAATGGGATGAAGAAAACGTGACACTGCATAGGGTAAAAACCTGCAAATAAAAAATAAAAAGTAACATTAAAAGTTTCCCTGCATCACATCTGGCAAATGACAGAACAGAAGTTCTTTATTATATAATGAGGATGAGACGAATGAATGGACGAATAAGAATTTGATATTAAAAGGCAATAACTTAAGCCTTGAAAGAGGCCGACTCCAAATGCAATCTAACAGCACCGTGTTCAACGGTCGCATGCCGCATATATCACACAAATGACTTAATTTACTTATTTCCTATTGTTTTAGACATATAGGCTAAGACATGAGGAACATAAAACTATTGGCTACCATTAGACAATTATGTAGTAAACGAGAACACACTCATAAAACCAATGAATGCATGAACTCGTGATTATACAAAATGTCTTTTAAACTTCATACCGGGTCATGAAGCAAAACTCTGGAGAATAATTTCAGTGCTCAATACTCACCAACGTCTTGTGACGATGAATATCTCTCTATTCTCTTGGGAATGTTTGTTTCGGTCTTCAGCACCGTTTGGCTCTGCAGTCTGCCTGCGCTCCCGCCGCTCCCGCGCTCCGCATTTGAACGGTTTTCCTCAAGCGCATTTTGCGCATGCGTATACAGTTTTTCGGACGTAGGACTTGTTCACCCAACATGGATTTTTCACTTCGACTTCATAGATTGACTGAGCACAATGAAATATGTTCGGTGAATATACAATTTTAAAGGTCCCGTTCTTCGTGTTTTTTTGAAGCTTTGATTGTGTTTACAGTGTGCAATATAACATGTGTTCATGTTTTGCGTGTAAAAAAACACAGTATTTTTCACCCAATTTACTTATCTGTGTACCGCTGTTCTCACTGTCCTAAAAACGGCTGATGAGTTCCTTGTTCTATGAAGTCCCTCCTTCAGAAATACGTAACGAGTTCTGATTGTGCCAGCGGTTCCCGTGTTGTGATTTGACCGCAGCTTAGCGCACGTGGCACGGTTCCTGTGTTGTGATTCGACAGCAGCTTAGCGCACGTTGCACGGAAAGGTCACGCCTCTTAACGGGGAGATGTATGCGCTTAATGATCTCTACAGCGTCCCTGTGAAAGCCAAACAAAGGTGATTTGACTCCTGGATGAAAATAACAGCGTCTCGACGACATGGCGACAAACATAGTCAAACGCAACAATTCCTTTTCTCCACGTGGGAGAGCAACAAGACCACGCCCCCTTTTTCGTGTATTCTTGTGGGCGGAGGTTAGTCAACAAACTGTTCTACTGATGTAATTAATGTAGGAAGTACCAGGATGTAGTCCAAGCCGGCCGTTCGCTGTAGGCTTTGAAAGGGAACTTCTGTTAAATAAAATATCTCGCTTGGCATTGAACTTTGAGCTTTATAATTTTACAGGTATTATTTATGCTCTAACAGCAACATTACAAACTAACTAAAGTTTGAACAATGGGATCACGAAGAACGGGACCTTTAATTTTGAATGAAGACTTTAAGCTATGATTAGTACAATGCATCTTTTTGCATGAGGATCATTATTTGAAAGTCCTTTATTGGGCCAATATGTAATGATCAATTTTTCCATTTTTTTTTTTTTTTACAGTGATGAGTTACATAAATTACATTTTAAAATATATTCTAATAGAAAATAGATATAATTATAATGATATTTTATGTACATATTTCTTATTCCTTTTTATACTGCATTTTTAATAAAATAGGTGAGCATAAGAGACTTCTTTAAAAAATCTTAACAACCCCAAACTTGAATATTTAACAAAAAATCTACTTCAGTTAGTTGAAATCCTGTTATTGTGTGTGTTTCTCACTGTAAAAAAACCCAAAACAAAACAAAACAAAGGTCATTTGGTTATTCAACATCTCGTCTACGGCTAATGTACCAATCCATCTGTGCCACATGCTAAATGTTCCGGTAAACACAATTATTCCACGCCTGAGAAAAACATGGCTCAGTCTGGGCGCTCACACTGACGTCATCGGCTAGAAAAGCGCTCCAGTATCTGCATGGCTGCAAATTACAGGCTGCAGCAACCAACACTCAAACTGGCAGGGTCTAAAGCCTCCTAAATGAAGCTCTTTTGTGGCAGGGCTTGGCATGACGGATGAGGGCAAGATTCTTCTGTTCCTTTGCACTCCAGAAGTGCGAGCCAGGAATGAAACCTTTTGCATCCGACATAGAGGTGCACAGAAGCATGCTATGTTAGTGCACGACAGTCATGCTGGAGTCTCGATATATCTGTCACGGCCAGTAACTCAAACAATCCCTATCAGATTTCAGGTCCCTTTGAAGTTGTCTTTAAAGTATGAGCGATTTACTCTAATGAGACGAGGCGTAATGTAGACTGTGCCATGGTGTTTGAAAACTGAGAGTGATTTTCTGTTTGCTTTTCACAATGTATTCTTTCAAATATACTTAATATGACTGCCAAAACAGTTCATTTACACACTGTTAAAAAAATCCTGTAGAAATTACAGTAACTTACTGGCAGCAGTTTGCCAGTAACTTACTGTAAACTAAACTTACAGTAAAAATACGGTATTGCTATTTACAGTACAATTTAATGTGCTGTACATTTTTTACAGTATAGTATATTTTTACTTAATAATTCTATTAATTTACTGTAATTCACTGTAAAACTGTTCAAATTGCCAATTACTTTATTTCAACAGGTCCCCGTAAATAACAATAAAAAGAAGCAATGACAACTGTTTAACTTTTTTTTTTGTAAAACTTTTAGTTTTATGAAAGCCTGCAGCAACTTTTAAACATAAAATTTTAAAACAATTCATGAACATATTCAGTCATAAAAACGTACAAATTCAAAAGGTCTCAAGTTCAATATCCACTACAGAGTAGACCAAAGGGCTGTAAAGTGAAAAAAAAAAAATCTACAAATAATAATAAAAAAGAACAAGAAGACAAAGATCAATAATAACAGAAAGAAGAAAAAAAATCAGAAAACAACATTGAAGAAGAAAAAAGTTATGGAAGCTTGTTTCCGCCACAGAGTAAAAAAATAAAAATTGCGACTTTTTATCTTACAATTCAGACTTTTTTCCCTCGCAATTCTGACTTTATACAAAATACAGTTCATTTTACAGTTAATTACTGTGAAATTTACAGAAATTGCTAACAGTGCATCAGTAGCTGTTTAATTCAACACTTTTAGAAAAGAACAGGTTCAGTGGAGATCCATATAGTTGCTGTTTGAGCACGAAAAAGGTCTGCAAAGTTACAAAGCACAAAGTCACTCCAAAGGCAGTTATTCTCTATATTAGTGTCTGTGCACCTGTGTTTCTAAACTCCCTGAAACACCTCCTTGTCTGTCCATACCAAACGCGATGCGATTACGAGATGCGACAAATCAATCAAAAACCACAGCCAATCAGAACAGCGTGTGGGCGGGCTCTAGCGGCAAGTTCACGACAGACGGCACCAGAGATTAATCTTGACGGCACTCGCAAGCACTGTAAAGAGAATTCAGGTCTCCAATTGAAAATTTTCTAGTGACCGATCACATCTAAATTTTTCAGTTGGCCAAAATGAATTTTATTAAGCTACATAATCAAATTCACAAATATTACACAATTACAACATTACTAAAATACATACTGAGTTACTTAAACGATCTTTGTCATAGAATGTACTTGTTTGTTCACAGTTTGAACATTCTTGTTTCCATTTGTTTAATTTTAAGATCTGAGGTAAATTATCCATTGTTGCTTTTAGTACGACTACGTTACAAAGCTGGGAGCACTAAATGATATTCAAAATCATCTCGCTTTTAAAGGTGGGGTAAGAGTTTTTTCACAAATGCTTTAGTAAATGTGACTCGGGCCGAGTACCAAAACAAACTTGTAGCCAATCAGCAGTAAGGGGCGTGTCTACTAATGGCGGGGAGAAGAGAGCGCTCAGTGCACATCATTATTCAAAAGACACGACACAAGACGGACATTAGCCGAGTGACGACAGAAAGAGAGAGATGGCAGATAAAAAACTAAAGTGGAAAATGTCTGTGGAACAAAAGAAGGATCAGGCAAGCTTTCCAGCGCTGGAGAGAACTCAAGGAGTGAAGGCTGAAGTTGCTTTATTTCTTCTCAAAAGGCGAGTAACATTGATTTTGTTTTGATTCACAGAACTAATATATGCTGGCTTTTGCTTGAATATGCTAGTGTGTCATGTTCGCTTGTTTGTCCATTTGCGATCGTATTGTCGTTCACTTCAGTGATGATAAAGACCCATTCATTTGCACACCGTATAAGCCTGGAGCGTCTCTAAACCTCCTCGCTGTCTCTTTCAAGCGTCAGCTCCCAAAGTGTGTCCGACAAGTAAGATAATATACTTCTAATATATGTTTCCTTTGGTTCCCCTTTTCGTGATCGATATAACCCTCTAATCTTGTCATAATTGTAATATGTTCGTGCTCATGCTATCGAGTTGTCTGCGTACATGTATGTGTGGGGCGGAGCTACCAAAATAGGGGTGAGACCCTTTTGGGGTAGGGGCGTGTTTGTTTTGGTGATTTTAAATATCAACATCGGTTACCAGAAAGCACTTACCCCACCTTTAAAGGTCCCGTTCTTCGTGATCCCATTGTTCAAACTTTAGTTAGTGTGTAATGTTGCTGTTAGAGCATAAATAATACCTGTAAAATTATAAAGCTCAAAGTTCAATGCCAAGCGAGATATTTTATTTAACAGAAGTTCCCTTTCAAAGCCTACAGCGAACGGCCGGTTTGGACTACATCCTGGTACTTCCTTCATTAATGACGTCAGTAGAACAGTAGAACAGACTAACCTCCGCCCACAAGAATACGCGAAAAAGGGGGCGTGGTCTTGTTGCTCTCCCACGTGGAGAAGAGGAAGTGTTGCGTGGAGAAGAGGAAGTGTTGCGTTTGAGTGTGTTTGTCGCCATGTCGTCGAGATGCTGTTATTTTCATCCCGGAGTCAAATCACCTTTGTTTGGCTTTCCCAGGGACGCTGTAGAGATCATTGAGCGCATATATCTCCCGTTAAGAGGCGTGACCTTTCCGTGCAACTTGCGCTAAGCTGCTATCGAATCACAACACACCACATCAGAACTCGTTACGTATTTCTGAAGGAGGGACTTCATAGAACAAGGAACTCATCAGCCCGTTTTTAGGAGAGTGAAAACAGCGGTGTACAGATAAGTAAATTGTGTGAAAAATACTGTGTTTTTTTACACGCGAAACATGAACACACGTTATATTGCACACTGTAAACACAATCAAAGCTTCAAAAAAACACGAAAAACGGGACCTTTAACATTAAAGGGTTAGTTCACCCAAAAATGAAAATTATGTCATTAATTACTCACCCTCATGTCGTTCGACACCCATAAGACCTCCGTTCATCTTCGGAACACAAATGAAGATATTTTTGTTGAAAGCTGATGGCTGAGAAAGGCCTCAGATAGGCCTCCATTGGCATTCAGTACATTCACACTCACAAGACCCATAAAAGGCACTAAAAACATTGTTAAAAAGTCCATCTCACTACAGTGGCTCTACAATAATTTTGTGAAGCGACGACAATAGTTTTTGTGCGCAAAAAAAATCAAAATAACGACTTTATTCCACATGTACTTGTTTTCTGTTTTGGCCTCTGCCTTGAACTCACGAAGCACCACGAGAATATGACGTAGCGCCGAAGTTCGGGAATCCATGAAATGCACACTTTAGTCCCATTTTGACCACTACGCCGAGACCTAAAGCACGATCGATGTAGAATTCAACAGCTTAGATACGGCGCGTCTTCCTCTGCTTGTAAACACATCTCCTCCTCGCTTCTGGGTCACGTGTCCGAACGCCGGATCTGCGTAATATTCTCGCGCATGCGTCGTGGTGCTTCGTGAATTCACGGCAGAGGCCTACACAGAAGACAAGAACTTGTGGCATAAAGTCGTTATTTAGATTTTTTTTTTGCGCACAAAAACTATTGTCAACGCTTCGTACAATTATTGTAGAAAAAAAAAAGAGTAGAAAAGATTCTGATCAAAAGATCTCCAGAGGCAAGTTGAGCTGGAAAAAGCTGCTGTTAAATTTTTTTTTCACTCTCTTCTGAAATGTTATTCTCCTCACCTGCTGTCTTTGTCCTCTCACCTCGTCTCTTTACCCCCGAGCTCTCTCTGCATTCAGAACGAGGTCCAACGTGCTGCTTAAAATAACCTCTGAGTCTCACATCTTCAGCAGGAGGGCATCCCAGGGGTCCGGAGTCACGGTTCCGTCGAATGTTCTCTCTGTGTCTGCCTCTGTTTGTCCTTGTGACGTTCGATTGCATCCTGAAGAATAAGGATAAGAAGCACAGTGCATTTAGGAACGTGCATGAAGAGGTTGAGCTGCAGAGATTACTGGAAGAACAAATACATAATCAACATTTATTCATTTAGCAGATGCTTTTATCAAGTGGGAATTATCTGTATGTCAGGGGATTTACTAAATACATATTCCATTATGTTTTATACATGAGTGCGGCTCCAAAAAAGTATTTGGATACTTCACAACCACAAAGTTGACTTCATTTTGAACAGTTTGTTCTTCTCTTGTGAAATGTTTAGCTTGAAGTCTGCATGTGCTATCTGTTTGTTTGTTTGTTTGTCTTTAGACAACTTTTGACCTGAAATGTGCTCCAGTTCAAAAGTTTGGGGTCAGCATAATAAAATAAAATAAAAAAAATAAAAAAAGATTTTAATACTTTAAAGTTGGCAATGCATTACACTGATAAAAAATAACAGTAACGGCATTTATAATGTTACAAAAGATTTATATTTAAAATAAATACTGTTCTTTTGAACTTTTTATTCATCAAAGAATCCTGAATGTATCACATTTTGTATCACATTATATCAGCATAGCATTGATAATAGTCAGAAATATTTCTTGAGCAGAAAAAAATCATATCAGAATGATTTCTGAAGGATCATGTGACACTGAAGACTGGAGTAATGATGCTGAAAATTCAGCTTTGATCACATAAATAAATTACATTTTACTATACGTTCACATAGAATACAGTTATTTTAAACTGTAATTATATTTCACGATATTCCTATTTTTCCTGTATTTATGATCAAATAAATGCAGCCTTGGTGAGCAAGACTTACCGACCCCTTACTTTTGAATGGAAGTGCAATGATATTCATGCATTTCTATGTTTCCAAGCATTCATGAACACATTGCACTTGTGATCAGATAATCTATGGATGTTCATCATATCAGGTGTAAAAGTGGTTTCATCAGCAAAATCTCAAATGTACAGTGCTGGAATACTGAAATAGACCAGTGCTGTGTGTGTCGGAAAAGGTCCTGGTGTGTGCTCCGGAACAGTAGCTGTGCCCCGTATGAAGTTCTCCTCCTTTCCTCTCATTCTGGGCTGATTGATTTAACAGCAGTCCTCAGCTCTGGCCTCCAAACTGCTGCCCTGCATATAAAGCAAGATCCGGGGATTCAAGGTCAGGTGGCTTAAAGCAATAGTTTGCCAAAAATTAACTTCTGTCATTATTCATCGACTGTATATTCAGCACAATATCCAAGCTGTTCTTTACTATAGAACAAAAGTGAACGGTTGCTGACAATCTGCAAAAAAGGTCATATAGTCTACACTCTAAAAAAAAAGGTTCTATATGGCACCAAAAACGGTTCTTGGCTCGTAATCATAGGGGAACCTTTTTAAGTGCTATATAGCACCAATTTTGGTGCTTCAGTGGTTCTTCAGTGGTTCTTCAGAGGTTCTTCACCGGTTCTTTGACTAAGGTGCTATATAGCACCGCTAACTATGGTGCTATATAGCACCGCTACCATATACAGAACATTTTAAGATATGGTGCTATATAGCACCAAAAGTGGTTCCTCTATGATTACGACAAAGAACCATTTTTGGTGCCATATAGAACCTTTTTTTTTTTGAGTGTATATACACAACTGCTCGAAGATTTGGAGTATGTAAATTAACAAAATAATAAATAAATGTGCAAGCTTATTAGGCATGTTGATTTTCTGATTATATTTTTTTCCAGGCACATTTTACCAATTCCAAACCACATTAATCTTAATAACTACACTCTAAAAAAAAAAAAGGTTCTATATGGCACCAAAAATGGTTCTTGGCTCGTAATCATATGGGAACCTTTTTAAGTGATATATAGCACCAATTTTAGTGCTTCAGTGGTTCTTCAGCGGTTCTTCAGAGGTTCTTCACCGGTTCTTTGACTAAGGTGCTATATAGCACCGCTAACTATGGTGCTATCTAGCACCGCTACCATATACAGAACATGTTAAGATATGGTGCTATATAGCACCAAAAGTGGTTCCTCTATGATTACGACGTAGTGTACGAGTGTACTATTAATTTTGTATTTAATCATTTTTAAGTGAAATATAATTGTTCATGATTGTTCAATTGTTCAGAATCATCAGGCACATTTTCTTTTACAGATAAAATGAGCCAAAAAAAAGAGATTTAACTCAGACTGAAAAATCTAAAATTATTGTATTGTAATATTTCACAATTTTACAGTGGGTATTTTTGATCAAATAAATGTAGCCTTGGTGCGCAAAAATTGTACCAGTCCCAAACGTTTGAACTGTTGTGTAACTATTTTCAGTCTTCTGAAGCCATACAATGGGCCCTATTTTAACAATCTGAGCTCATGGTCTGAAGCGCACGGCGCAGGTCCTCTTAGGGCGTGTCCGAATCCACTTTTGCTAATTTACCAATTAAAAAAACGGTTGGCACGCCTGGCGCATAGTCTAAAAGGATTGTCCGTATTCTCTTAATGAGTGAGGGGTGTGTTTTGGGCATAGCGTGCAATAAACCAATCAGAGTCTCATATCCCATTCCCTTTAAAAGCAAGTTGCGCTCACACCATGGTCGGATTTTGCGAGCGGAAAGATTGAACGCTTCTCCAGAGAGGAATCCTTTTATTTTTAATATTTAAAAATGTTTGTGTGCTGCTGCGCATCCCTGTGTGTGTAATAAGTAGAGTGTACGCGCGTTGTGGACCCGCCTATAGGCGCATATTCCTAACACACCCTTTAAAGGTGAAGTAACTTAACTTTTCCATCCGCTAGAGGTCACCTATTCAAAACAAAGGCGTAGTTTGATGACGGCCAAGTTTGAGCGCAGAAACTTGGGACATGTGGTCTTCACATCACAGCCGGTGGAAAAGAATCTGAATAGGACTCGACTACGATTATTAACGTTACTGTAGTATGACGCAGAGCTGGACCGAGTGTTGTGGAGCTGAGCAAGGCCGCTGGAGCGATTGTTAAAAAGATGAACACAACACACGCCTCGCGAGCAGCGGGACTTTTATTATGCCACAGTCGCCGGCGTTTTTCCGGTCATGAATATGAGGTAACGCAGCTCTCTTTATCATATTAGACACATCTGAGTGTGTTGAAAATGGTGTTATGACGTTACTCTCGGCAGGTGCTATGACACTTGTTCACACCTTGTTCACACTGCAGTGAGAGTAAAGCGCTTCTGCAAAATAAAACCGTAAACCGAGGGGAACGCAGATATGAGGCGACTCCCTCACACATCACGGTTCCTTGGTTAAAATAGCAATTTTCTCACCATTTACAAATAGTTGGAAACAACGTGGCGCTGGACAGGAAAACGATAACTGCGTCGGTCTGAAACTAGCAAAAAACACTATGGACAGAAATTGAAGCTGCCAGTTGCTGAAAAACTATGTATTAAAACATGTTGCATTGAATCATGGACATCAAACATGGCATAACTTTAATGCATGCAAAGATGAGGAGTTTTAGAGACTTTCAGAATAACACATTTCGATGCTTCTTCGTCCAAATAAGTAACAAAGCTGTCAGCTATCAAACACATACCGTTAAACTTCAGGCCATGTGGATTGGACGGTGCGGCCCTTTCCTGCCTGGCATCTAAAATGAGCCGAGGAGCCCAATGACTCAGCCTGTGAAATATGAAGGCTTTTAGCAGTCCGCCACAGAGGATCACTTACACTCAACTATGTCTCATTTTTGGGGTTTCAGTATATATTTAGTCATCCTGTAAAAAACGGGGAGTTGAACAGCAGTGAAATGTGATTAAAAGAGAGATTTTGGTCAAAGAAAGACTACCATGACGGCGACTTTTATTTATCAGCGGACAAACATATCAAGACAAATTACGCCGATCCATGGGAGAGGGACTCAAAGAACTATTTGTGGCCTTTTTACAAGCCATCTTTGGATTTATTTGTTCCGGAACAATCTGTGCGGTGAGGAAGAGGCCGTCCAATGAGCCGTTCTCAAAGCAGAATCATCTGGACTTGGACTTTTTGGGTCTAACCAAACCCTTTCAAGTGGGCTTCTCTGATTGGTCCACACCAATGCCAGAGGACCAAATGTGCTCTTTTACAACGGCTGGAGAAAGTAAACACATCAGAACCGAATCGAAACCCATGTGTGGTTGTTGCAGCTAGACGACAATCTTTAGATGCTCAGAAGGCGTCTGCAAATTTGATGAGCTATTGTTTCACAGCTTGATAGATGAACTTCACCTGACAGAGACAGATGAGGGGGTGGTTTATTGGTTTAACAGAAGGGACACAAAACAGAGACTTGAATGAACAAAAGATAATTAAAGAACCAGAGGAAGGAGTGAATGATATGCTAACAAGTCTTTCATTGGCAGTTAATCATAGATGCTCATTAAGAGCACTGATGACACCACACAATGACATGCAAACATACACTCTCACAAAGTGTACACACACACACACACACACACACACGTCCAGATGTTCACGTCAAAGGAACGAGGGGAAAATGCTTCTTGAAAATCTTAAATCACTCACACTTGTTGTATGTGAAAAATCTCATGACAGTGCCAACAACTGAACAATGGAATCAAATTAAAGACAGGACATAAAAAAAAATACTGTCAACCTATAGCAACTTATATGATAAACATGCAAATATTGAATAATAATATTATTGAATAATAATCTGTTAAAATGAGTAATCTCCTATAAATCAAAAATCAGGAAGAAACAAACATCCACAATTCAATATCCAATATCTTTACCAGTATTATTTTAGTAATTCATAAGAAAAGTATTACTTTATTTTTAATTATTGTAATATATTATAATAATAAATAGCATATATGTACAGTTAAATATAAACCAGTTTTGATAAATGTAATATCAGCCAATGACCAATAAGTTCCCATTATATTGTGCATCCCGAATGTAAAACATCTTTCATTTATTATTTTCATATTTTTATTTCTAGTAATATCATTTATTATTATTATTATTATTATTATTATTAAAGAAGAGCAATTTACAGGGAATATATATTATATATATTCTAAGACACGAGACAGACACACGCATGCACCCACACACACACACACACACACACACACACACACACACACACACACACACACACACACACACACACACACACACACACACACACACACACACACACACACACACACACATTGTGTTTTCATGTTTTAATGGGACTTTCCATAGACATAATGATTTTTATACTTTACAAACTGCATATTCTATCACCCTACACTAAACCTAATCTTACCTTTGCAAAAAACATAATTTAGTATGATTTATAAACTGTTTCCTCATGGGGTCCAAACAATCTCCCCAACAAGGACAAGGATTTCAGATATTGCCATCTGTGTGGGCATCATTTTGTCCTCATAACATAGGGTTTACCAGGCAACACACACACACAAACACCTCAGTAAGGAGCGGATTAGACATCAGGTGGTCTGTGTAATTAGTGTCAGATTAATTAGAATTTGTTCAGCAGCTTTAGCGCTTGACGATTCTTTTCTCATTAATGTGAGCTTGAATCCTCTCCAAAAACAAATGAAACTAATATTTGTTAAGCCGTGCTTCCGCATTGATTCCACAACGTCGCCTCCAGGTCATTTGGCACAATCGAATTATGGAAAATTCTTCACAAAAGCTGCAAATCCAGTGAGTCTAAGCCAGTGCTGGTTGTTCTTCAAGGTCGAAAAGCTACAAACGCTTCACACTGTATAATGAAGAGAAAGAGAGACAGTTCAATTCCCACTCCAGAGAGTGTATTTATACACTCTTTTTATATAGTTTGGTTTATCTGTCTATGACACATTACTTACTGTAAAACCCACATGCCCACATATACATATACTGCACACAAACACACACACACACACACACACACACACACACACACACACACACACACACACACACACACACACACACACACACACACACACACACACACACACACACACACACACACACAAATCACTGCCTATGCTTGTGCAGTAAGTACAATATCCTGCTAGTCATCAGATTATCATTCCTATAACTTTACTTCGGAAGAAAAACGGTGCTCATATTTCACATGACAGTAGCAGCTTTTGGGAGCTGCTGAATGGAGATAAACCACAGAGTTTTTAACCAAAAGAAAATGGAAAATAGTAGGACATCTGCAGCAGTTATTGAATTTTTCCATTCCTCTCCATCTCCTCTGATGGATGAAGATCTGGCACTTTTCACATTTGGTAGCACCTGCAACGACATCATCATTCAGACCTTCACTGCAGAATAAATCATTCTGACACACACCTGCAGGACTTTCCCTGAACATTTGAAGAACACACTAGCCTTTCCAATAAGAAGTGGTGTTACTCATCCCATCTCTCTTGCCCTGTTTACATCTGGTATTAAGATGCGTTTTGGTCGATTGGATCACAAGTAGACGAGGGAGATACATGCCAGTTTACACCTGGCTTTTTACAGTTGTTTTTTTTAATTGCAAGGACCCATTTCTCAATACTTAGGGAACTTTTTTAAAACTATTCACACAGTTCTTCTAACAAACTTTCATCTTGGCACAGCAGTTAACTTCACATTCAAAATATAAAATTTCGACCACTTCCAGAGGTAGTCAAAAACGCATTTGAACAATCACAAAACACCTCCTTCTCTCCGCCTACTGACCTAATGCATAAACATTATGGGAAGCGTGCTAGCCAGACGGGATTTAAACTTTGTCGGCAGGAGACCTAAATTTGGTTTGAAGACAAAAAACGTACCAAGCACAATGTTCTCTCTCCATTCCTGATTTTTAACACACACTCGCCGTGATCTCGCGGCTGTCAGAGCAGAAATGAAAGCTGCTGCTCTCCGTGTTTTTCCATCATCTCTGTGCGCGTTCATATGTAAATTGTGTGAGATTATTTCATTCATTAGATCGAAAGATCTGAAAAAAAACCATGTACATTTAACCACCCATAGACCCTCCCCTCGAAGAAATCAGGACAGAAGTGGTTGAAAGTGGACAAAAGAGACTGATTAAAACACCAGGTGTAAAGGAAACACGTCTTCCTCATCCACTTGTGATCCGATCGACCACACGCATCTTAAAGGTCCCGTTCTTCGTGATCCCATTGTTCAAACTTTAGTTAGTGTGTAATGTTGCTGTTAGAGCATAAATAATACCTGTAAAATTATAAAGCTCAAAGTTCAATGCCAAGCGAGATATTTTATTTAACAGAAGTTCCCTTTCAAAGCCTACAGCGAACGGCCGGCTTGGACTACATCCTGGTACTTCCTTCATAAATGACGTCAGTAGAACAGTAGAACAGACTAACCTCCGCCCACAAGAATACGCAAAAAAAGGGGGCGTGGTCTTGTTGCTGTCCCACGTGGAGAAGAGGAAGTGTCGCGTGGAGAAAAGGAATTGTTGCGTTTGACTGTGTTTGTCGCCATGTCGTCGAGACGCTGTTATTTTCATCCCGGAGTCAAATCACCTTTGTTTGGCTTTTCCAGGGACGCTGTTGAGATCATTAAGCGCATATATCTCCCGTTAAGAGGCGTGACCTTTCCACGTGCGCTAAGCTGCTGTCGAATCACAACACAGGAACCGTGCCACGTTCGCTAAGCTGCGGTCAAATCACAACACGGGAACCGCTGGCACAATCAGAACTCGTTACGTATTTCTGAAGGAGGGACTTCATAGAACAAGGAACTCATCAGCCCGTTTTTAGGACAGTGAAAACAGCAGTATACAGATAAGTAAATTGTGTTAAAAATACAGTTTTTTTTACACGCGAAACATGAACACATGTTATATTGCACACTGTAAACACAATCAAAGCTTCAAAAAAACACGAAGAACGGGACCTTTAAAAACTGATGTAAACACTGCCTACAAAAGCAACCCGGTCGAATGCGTTTTTGAATACCTCTGGAAGAGGTTGAAAGTGGACAAGCTAAAAACATTTTAGACCTATAGTGTATTCCACTTGTGATCGGATTGCCGAAAACACTTCTTAATACCAGGCGTAAACAAGGCCTCTGGGAGAAAGGGTTCCTTCAGGATGGTCTAGAAGAAAATCCAGGCAGGAAAAATATATTTGTGCATGTGTTTGTAGAGTACTAAAGGGCAAAGTGGAGTCTGGCATTCTGCACTGGAGTGTAAATTTCACAGGAAGGCATCACATACGCATCTAGAAATCTAAACCTGCCCTTGAGCTCATTGGAAAGCTCACTGAGAGGCTCCTCACACACACACTCGAGCAACAAAGGTGTCCTGTATCACCTGTTTCCACAATCCCAGAGGTCCTGCAAACCATCATAGATCCAGCATAAAATCCATATTGTAGAATATTCTGATTGAGAGCAATCTACACTGTAAAAAATTAATCTGTAAAATAACAGAGTAAAATAACTGGCAGCAGCCGGACATAATCCAGTAATTTTACGGACATCTCCGTTAAGCCTAAAACACAACTCAATGGAGTGCAAAATACGGAAAGTTGATACAGTAAATTGTGCCCTAATTTACCGGATGTTTTAGAGAACACACTAAACAAAACATGACAAATGCATTCACACACTGACCACATCATCCCCCCCGAGTGTGTTTTCACACATACTCGCATTTGATGTTGTGATACTCTAACACTTTCTCACGCAGCGGTTAAAGATCTGAACTGGTAGCTGGAAGGTTATAGCTTCAACCTAGATTCAACCTTGAATCTCAACCATAATACCCCTAAAAAAGGTGCATAGTCAACTCAACACGAATTTAAAACTGACCCAATTTCTTTCTTAATACAATGTAGTATGCCATATACATACACACACATATATACAGTGAATGGGTTGTTTTAACCCAGCAATTGGGTTGTTTTAATCCAGTGAATGGGTTGGTCCCACTTTATATTAGGTGGCCTTAACTACTATGTATTTATATCAAAAAATAAGTACAATGTACTTACTGTGTTCAAATTGTATTGCAAAACCCTTTTGCTGATATTGAGGTGGGATACGGGTAGGGTTAGGGACAGGTGTGGTGGTATGGGTAAGTTTAAGGGTAGGGTTAGGTGTAAGGAAAGGGTCAACTGTGTAATTACAAATGTAGCTACAGAAATTAATTACAGACGTAATTACATGCAGGTATTTTTTTAAATGTAAGTACAATATAAAAACATGTATGTACACAATAAGTGCATTGTATCAAATGCTTAATTCAAATGTTTGTACATAGTAGTTAAGACCACCTAATATAAAGTGGGTCCTGTTTTAATCCAGTGATTGGGTGGTTTTAACCCAGTGAATGGGTTGTTTTGACCAGTGAAAGGGTTGTTTTAACCCAGCGATTGGGTGGTTTTAACCCACTGAGTGGGTTGTTTTAACCCAGTAAATGGGTTGTTTTAACCCAGCGAATGGGTGGTTTTAACCCAGTGAATGGGTGGTTTTAACCCAGCAATTGGGTTGTTTTAATCCAGCAATTGGGTTGTTTTAATCCAGCAATTAGGTGGTTTTAACCCAGCGATTGGGTTGTTTTAATCCAGCAATTGGGTGGTTTTAACCCAGTGAATGGGTGGTTTTAACCCAGCGATTGGGTGGTTTTAACCCAGTAAACGGGTTGTTTTAACCCAGCGATTGGGTGGTTTTAACCCAGAGAATGGGTTGTTTTAATCCAGCAATTGGGTGGTTTTAACCCAGTGAATGGGTCATTTTAACCCAGCAGTTGGGTTAAATGTTTGCTTAAAACCCAATTGCTGGGTTACTCCATTTTCAACCCAATTTGGGTTATTTTTAACCCAGCATTTTTTAGAGTGTACGGACCAGGCTCCGCGGTTTGGCACGCATGTGATTAACTGCCAAGTTTAACCATCATAGAGTGAAAGTTTATCAATTGGACGTGTTTTTTCTTGTCAATTTACACATTCAAACATTTTTAAAAATGGAAGAAGAGGCGAAAATCGGGACTCATGTGCTGTTATCTGTGAACGAAGCACACACAAAGCACTCGCATGCAGAGAGAGAGAGAGAGAGAGAGAGAGAGAGAGAGAGAGAGAGAGAGAGAGAGAGAGAGAGAGAGAGAGAGAGAGAGAGAGAGAGAGAGAGAGAGAGAGAGAGAGAGAGAGAGAGAGAGAGAGAGAGAGAGAGAGAGACGTGTTTCATACAGCGCTCGAACATCAAATTGATTCCTCTTTCGCATTTACTTGTGCTTGAACAGACACACACAAAATGATGTCTAAGTACCCATCTTGGCAAGTATTCACTCGGTTATGTCATAAGTGAACAGTTGAGAAAGAAACCAGATGTGTGTCAGTATATTCGGTCCGTGCATTCAGTCGTAAAGTGACAGCAGCATTTCCTGCTATTATCTGTGTCATTAATGTTAATAAAATTAAAAAATATATATATACAGCTTCAACAAAGATGAACCTGTGCCACGCAAAGTGTGAGCACCAAGCAGCATCTCCAGCTGCTCCCTTGTGAATCAGACCAAAAAGTTATGTGCTCCCCTGTATATATATAATAATTTACAATATAAATAATAATTGTCATTGTTGTCACATATTTTAGTGTCATTGATATATTATAGTTATTGTTAATATTTTGAATTAAAAATTATATTTTCTGTTTCCACTTGTAATGTTTTAGTAATTTTGTTTAGCATTTTTGTCTTTTTATTTTAAATAGATTTTTATAAATGTGTATTTATCAGTTTTAGCTATTTGAGTACTTCTAGCTAAACAAAATGAGAAATGTTGCCTTGGCAACTACCCATTTTAATTAAATAATTCAACAATCCTTAATCAATTATTCAATTAAAATATGTAAGGATTATTATTCAATTCAATTTGATGGAATTTTACTATTAATTGAAATGAGTAAATCTTAAAAAAGGCTTTAAAATATGTAGCTGAAAAAAATAATATATATATTTTTTTTATGTTTTTAGTGTCAATTAATAATAACCATTCACATGACTTCATAATTGAACAATGTTCAATTAAGCAAGTGTCATCTAGTTGTAAACCTCGAGAATTTATTATTATTTTTGCATTTTGAACCCAATTTTATGCAAAAATATCTTCTCTTTAGGCAGTCCAAGACATTCCTCCAGTTTACACGTCAGACTAGAAATGGAAGGTCAAGTTGAGCACTTTGCATTATGGGATGCTGTGTCTAAAAATAATCCTGTGTTAGTACAGCATTCAGAATTGACCTATTCTTGTGTTTTAGGTATTGAAGACTGAGAACACTGATCCGAAATCCTGATAGATTAGATTACAAAAACAGTGTGATCTGAGGTCAGTGCTCTATTGTGCAATGATTTAATGATACATTGTATTTTCTATAAATCAAACTGTTTCAGGAAGCCCCACCAAAAGGAAGCTGAGGTCATGAATGCCACCACACGGATGAAGGGAGTATACATTATTACATCAGTGACTGAAAGTGAAAGGCTAGAATTACAGCTGTGATTACACAAGGTCGGTTAAGTCACTCTAAAAACACGTGGAATGGGAATTTGATGGGGAAAATGAAAGAGATCTAATTTTACGAGACTGATTTGTGTAATGCAGATGGAAGCCGGCTCATGTTTTTCAGCTTAAGTTGTTAGATATAATTGGTTTTATTTGATCACATTTTTGTGGTATTATTTAAAGATCTTAAAATGTCTCTCTCGTCTGGAACTTGTAGGTAAACTATAAGTTCTGGCCTCTCATATCCCATATAAAGATCTTTTGGGACTCACGGCCAACTACACCAGGTGTTTATCATCTCAGCTGATCTGACAGTGTTATATATGTCTTCGTGTGTGTGTGTGTGTTTTGTGTGCATTGGTGCGTGAGATCACTTGATCTAATGGCATGAGCAGAAATCTTGGACCTGTATAGACATTATTGCACCAAAACGCACTCTGACTCCAAACCATGTGCAGTCAGACACAAAACACACACCTCTCATAACTCACAGCGGCAGCATTATTTATGGGGATTGGGAAAGTGTTGCAAGTAAACTGCATGTGCTGCTCGAGCCACACATACTATATTTTACAAAGTGATCTTTTCTTGACAGTAGGAATTCATATATTAGACTGGGTAAACCCAGCCTGATCTGCCAGCGATTTGATTTCGCCCGGCAACTCAGTCTGGAAACCTGTACATTCATTTCTACTGCTTCTGTTACACTTTTGCGGGAAACCAATCACAGACTGGCTTATCCATCTGGCCCACTATTGGAGGGATTCTCACGATGACGGATAGAGAAGCGGTGGGTCGTTGCCCGTTGATCATGCCTCTTGTGGTCTGATTGGTTGAAGGACTATCCAATTGCGTACAGAGTCATTTAATTTATGCGCGTCTATGCTCACGTGTGCAGTAGAAAATACAGAGCAGACTCCCCTGACCAATGTTCAATCTTAAATTGAGCTTGGTCTGGTGATAGCCAGACAATTCATATATAGTACATTGGTGAAAACCATGCAAACTATATACTTGAGAACAGAATCACGGTATTCTTGGAAGTACCTTAGACTACCATATAAATACCATGGCATGTAAATGATATAGAAATATTAAAGTATGGCACTGCCACATATGCTGACACTTATACATTTCAATTTGTACTTTATAATTACATTTGTTTTTAAAGGTCCCATGGCATGGCATTTTTCTATTATTTTATAGTGTTTTCTGAGGTGTACTTATATTGTTAGTATGATTTTTACATCATAAAATGTCATAATTTAGAAATAAAAGGCATTTTTTCAATACTAATGTTTGCCCTGTGGCTGAATGCCGTGCTTCAAGAGGCGTGTCTGCTGTGAGACTTCAGTAAAAACTCCCACTGTTGTGATTGGCTGACATCTTTGCATTTTAAATGAGCGGAGGGGGCGTGGTTTAACGAGGCACGAGAAGGCACGAGTCTGCCAGAGACGGATGGACCTGAGTTCACTTCTCATCAGTTCTCAGTCTCAGTTCAGGGTGAACTGTTGTAGTTACTAGAATATACTTCAGGTTATTAGTTTATTTCTAGTCGGAGGGGCTGTCACTCATGTCAGAAAGTTAGTAACTTTAGTAAATTATGGATCAGCGCTGACTCGAGACGCGAACCGTTTAGAACGATTCAGTCCGATTTGGTGAACTGGTGTATGGAGTGAAAACAGTCTCAAAACAATCCACAAATGCACGGGAGAGATCCACATGCACGCTCAACAATCCACAAATGCACGCGAGAGATCCACATGCACGAACCAATCCACAAATGCACGCGAGAGATCCACATGCACGCTCAACAATCCACAAATGCACGCGAGAGATCCACATGCACGCTCAACAATCCACAAATGCACGCGAGAGATCCACATGCACGCTCAACAATCCACAAATGCACGCGAGAGATCCACATGCACGCTCAACAATCCACAAATGCACGCGAGAGATCCACATGCACGCTCAACAATCCACAAATGCACGCGAGAGATCCACATGCACGAACCAATCCACAAATGCACGCGAGAGATCCACATGCACGCTCAACAATCCACAAATGCACGCGAGAGATCCACATGCACGCACCAATCCACAAATGCACGCGAGAGATCCACATGCACGCACCAATCCACAAATGCACGCGAGATATCCACACACACATAAAGCAATTTACAAATGCACGCGAGATCCACACACACACACACACACACACAGAGAGAGAGCAATCATGCATTATTCCTTTTGCTCACAATCCACAAATGCTTTATCTGTATTCTGTACCTGTAGTTTAATGCACAGTAAATCACGAGTCTTTTGCATTGTTGTTCTGCCTTAGAATATGCGCTTTTGTACCTGTGGAATCTTTTGAGACTGTCGTTCCGGGGCCTTGATTCACAAATGCACAGAAGCCTATCTGTAGCTAAATTAGAGTGGTTTTCATGTTGTTTCTAATAAATTTTGCCTTGAATTGAACATATCATTCAGTCTCATTTTTTAGTTGTTTTAAATAATATACCCTTTTTCCACTTTTACAATTTAACTCTTAATAAAGCTTTTTAGTAAATGGACAGATAAAAAAAAAGATGAACAACAACCGGTTCATCTGATTCACCACAAAAGGAGCGACTGAGGCAAATCACACGTTTAAACTTTTGCATGTAAGGGTTTGCTTGATAATTGTTTACTTTAGGGTAATACCTGTGGATTCTTTTGAAAGAAATCTTTTACTTTGTTGGTTAAATTATGAGAAAGCATTCATCCTTTTAAAAAAACTCTTTACAGAAATAATGTTAAAGACTTTAATGCTTTCCTGTTATCAGAATGGCTATATATTTTCAGATTTCACGTTGAAGAATAAAAAAAGGGTTTGTTTTTACTCTGTATTTGCATTTATGAATATGATATTTAGTGAAAAATGTTTAGACTTCAGTTGTCTCGCCAAGTCAGAAAACGAAATGAATCTAGCCCTTTGGAAGATTCAGCGCGAAGGCCGGTAAGCGCCCTCTGGAGGAAGGACACCGTATCGCATCTTTGCTGGACAGCTACAGATAGGCTTCTGTGCATTTGTGAATCAAGGCCACGGAACTACAGTCTCAAAAGATTCCACAGGTACAAAAGCGCATATTCTAAGGCAGAACAACAATGCAAAAGACTCGTGATTTACTGTGCATTAAACTACAGGTACAGAATACAGATAAAGCATTTGTGGATTGTGAGCAAAAGGAATAATGCATGATTGCTCTCTCTGTGTGTGTGTGTGTGTGTGTGTGTGTGTGTGTGTGTGTGTGTGTGTGTGTGTGTGTGGATCTCGCGTGCATTTGTAAATTGCTTTGTGTGTGTGTGGATCTCTCGCGTGCATTTGTGGATTGGTGCGTGCATGTGGATCTCTCGCGTGCATTTGTGGATTGTTGAGCGTGCATGTGGATCTCTCGCGTGCATTTGTGGATTGTTGAGCGTGCATGTGGATCTCTCGCGTGCATTTGTGGATTGTTGAGCGTGCATGTGGATCTCTCGCGTGCATTTGTGGATTGGTTCGTGCATGTGGATCTCTCGCGTGCATTTGTGGATTGGTTCGTGCATGTGGATCTCTCGCGTGCATTTGTGGATTGGTTCGTGCATGTGGATCTCTCGCGTGCATTTGTGGATTGTTGAGCGTGCATGTGGATCTTTCGCGTGCATTTGTGGATTGTTGAGCGTGCATGTGGATCTCTCGCGTGCATTTGTGGATTGGTTCGTGCATGTGGATCTCTCGCGTGCATTTGTGGATTGGTTCGTGCATGTGGATCTCTCGCGTGCATTTGTGGATTGTTTTGAGACTGTTTTCACTCCATATTATGTTCACTAAAAAGAACCGATTCAAAAGAATGATTCGTTCGCGAACCGGACATCATGGAGACGAAGCGATTGCTAACAAAGTTATTTATAGTACCTACTGAGTTATGAGAGCGCTGTCAGTCAGCGCGAGTTTATTGTGTTTGTATCTGAGAGTTCTGAATAAACACGAGTCCCAGTCACGCGGGGGTCCGTCTTCATCATTATTACCAACTTTGTAACACATGCAATGTACCATTACAGCGAGATGAACGAGTTAGTAAGTGTTGAGTATAGCATTATTTCTAGATATGTTCCAATCATATGAATAGCATCAGTGACGCGCATTAAGTAACGTTACACAGCACAAACAAAGACACAACAGCTGTAATCGAATGTAATCCAGTTTATTGTGGGAAAAGATGGCTAGCCTAGCCCAGATATTCTCACGCTTACCCTCCTTCTGCTTAATCTCACGCCGCGTTTGGTGCCTCCGCTGTGGGCCAGATGCAGTACTGGGGGTCGGGGATGTTGGAGGCCGAGCTTCGGCGTGTGTGAGGTTTATCTCTAAAGATGTGACTGCTGATGTTAAACAGAAAAGACTGTATGCACATTTTAGAACCGGTAGACGCGACGAGGACGTACAAAAACACTGACTCACAAGATAGAAAACACGAAAACACCGTTCTGTCGGGAGAGAGAGAAGCCGCTGCGTGCACGAATAATAAATAATTAGCTACACATAAAAAAATCAATGATCACAGATCAGAAGGAACTGAAGAAAGACTTCTGTTTTCATTTGTACATCCAAACACTGAGAAACTGCCTGCATTCACTCGTTCACAAGGAATGATCTCTCGAGCGTTTGCATGGGCGTGCCAGATTCTCTGGGCGGAGGAAAGGGAGGTAACCGTTCCTGCTTGGACGTCAAAACAGGAGGCTTCAGGATTGGCTCGTCTGGCCTGTCATTTTCTCAAAGGCAGAGAGAGACAGCCAGAACTCGGTTTTACACCGATCAACATTTCTATCCACTTGGGGACAATATTCAGGCTAGGGGAACTCATATTAATGTTTAAATACCTCATAAAATGAAAATTTCATGCCATGGGACCTTTAATAGAATTCAGGTGTTTAAAAAGTGTGTACAGTGGGTCTTAAAGGAACACGCCAACTTTTTGGGACTTTAGCTTATTCACCGTATCCCCCAGAGTTAGATAAGTCCATACATACCATTCTCATCTCCGTGCGTGCCATAACTCTGTCTGACGCACCCACTGCTAGCCGAGCTTAGCACAAAGACTGGAGGTAAACGGCTCCAGCTAGCGCTACTGCTCAATAAGTGACAAAATAACGCCAACATTTTCCTATTTACATGTTGTGATGTGTATAGTTACATTGTGTAATAAGGCCGATGGAAAATTAAAAGTAGCGATTTTCTAGACCGATATGGCAAGGGACTATTCTCTCTCATTCCTGCGTCATGATCAAGGGACTTTGTGTTGTACCATGGGTGCAGCAGATCATTGATATTACACAGCCCTGAAAATAGTCCCCAGCACGCTCTCTGTGCAAGCAGGTTGTCAGGTTGGTTATGTTGATGGAAATTAGCCTATTTTCAGGCGCTGCGTAATATCATTGCGCCTGCTCTCAGCCGTGTGGACAGTGTCTGGCTGTTCATTAACACTAACCCTATTATACACCCGGTGCAATGCGACGCCAGGTGCGACGCAAGTGTTTTTTGTTAGTTTCAGCCTGACACAGTTATAATTTCCACGTCCAGCATCACGTTGTTTAAATAGCTAATGTACTCATGCCCATCTGTTCGCCCATGGGCATGCTGGTCTGAAAACCAGGTGTGTTCAGGCCCATTGTTGAAAACCACTGCACTATTGACCAACAAAAACCTGGTCACAGTAAATATCTGGGTAAATATTTTTTGTGTTATTTAAAGGCCGCGTTAGTAATATGCGCCTATAGGTGGTGCACAACGTGCATACACTCTGCTTATTACACACACAGGGATGCGCAGCAGCACACAAACATTTTTAAATACTAAAAATAAAAGAAGCGTTCAGTCTTTCCGCTCACAAATTCCGCCATGTAAATAGCGAATCCATCATGGTGTGAGCACAACTGGCTTTTAAAGGTCCCGTTCTTCGTGATCCCATTGTTCAAACTTTAGTTAGTGTGTAATGTTGCTGTTAGAGCATAAATAATACCTGTAAAATTATAAAGCTCAAAGTTCAATGCCAAGCGAGATATTTTATTTAACAGAAGTTCCCTTTCAAAGCCTACAGTGAACTTCCGGCACCGGGTACTTCCTTCATAAATGACGTCAGTAGAACAGTAGAACAGACTAACCTCCGCCTACAAGAATACGCGAAAAAGGGGGCGTGGTCTTGTTGCTGTCCCTCGTGGAGAGGAGGACGGTCGCGTGGAGAAAAGGAATTGTTGCGTTTGTGTGTTTGTCGCCATGTCGTCGAGACGCTGTTATTTTCATCCCGGAGTCAAATCACCTTTGTTTGGCTTTCCCAGGGACGCTGTAGAGATCATTAAGCGCATATATCTCCCGTTAAGAGGCGTGACCTTTCCACGTGCACTAAGCTGCTGTCGAATCACAACACAGGAACCGTGCCACGTTCGCTAAGCTGCGGTCAAATCACAACACGGGAACCGCTGGTACAATCAGAACTCGTTACGTATTTCTGAAGGAGGGACTTCATAGAATAAAGGAAGTCATCAGCCGTTTTTAGGACAGTGAAAACAGCAGTATACAGATAAGTAAATTGTGTTAAAAATACTTTTTTTTTTTTACACGCGAAACATGAACACATGTTATATTGCACACTGTAAACACAATCAAAGCTTCAAAAAAACACGAAGAACGGGACCTTTAAAGGGAATGGGAGATGAGACTCTGATTGGTTTGCTGCACATTATGCCTAAAACACACCCATGACTCATTAAGAGACTAGGGACAACCCTTTTAGACCATGCGCTAGGCGCGCAGACTAGCAAAAGTTTATTCGGACACGACCTAAGTGCACCTGCGCCGTGCGCTTCAGACCATGAGCTCAGATCGTTAAAATAGGGCCCTATATCGCTTTACTTTACTTCTTTGTGTACAATGTACAAGAACTTTGAAGGCATCAGCTAACACGACATAAAAAAGTTACCATAGTAAAAGTAAAAACAGTACCATAGTAAAAACCTGTAATGTTATAAAACACAAACTAACACATTCTCACCTGTGAAAGTTCTTAGGGAATTTAAATCTCAGCGGTTTCACAGCCAGAAGCTACGCAATGTTGTGGCATCATTAACTGCGTTTCCACCGCAGGAACTTTCCCCCGGAACTAGGGACTTTGGGGTGGTACTCGGTGTGTTTCGACTGCAGGAACCAGGGTCTAAATGAAGTTCCGGGTAATTATTTCCCCCTCCAAACGGCCCTGCTCGCGAGGTAGTACTTTTTCAAAGTTCGAGAACTTTCGGGGGTGGAACTTGGACGCTGAACATGCTGATTGGTTGAGCTCACGCAGCATTTTATTTCAACCGGCATTTATAAAAGTCTTGCGAGATTCGTTCTGCGTTCAGTAAATGTCAGTCTTGCTCTTTCTGTCCGATGGCACGCGTTCATCTCAGCCATCTCACGGTCAATGTCCGTAATAGCTGATAATAACATACGTTGTCTTATTTTAAATCTAGCTTTACGAGCTTTCAGAATACGCTTTAGTATCAGTGCTAGTCTCTTTTCCACCATTTTGTTAATTACCTCTTTAGTAAACCCATACATAACCAGCAAAAGCAGTGCTGTCTGCATCTCCTCCACTTGTTATTGTTGCAGACAGTGTCGCTCAAAAGTGATTACTGTCCGTCGGTGACTGGGAGGAACAGCCGCGCAGAGTCCCACGTCTCTGGACTAATTTGCCTAATCTTCACGGTACTTTAGACCGCAGTGGAAACGCAGACAGTAGCAGGTCTGGGGGAAAAAAATCCTGTAAAAAAGGTTCCTGGTACAAATTGTTCCAGGTAATTTCGGTGGAAAGGGGACTATTGATTCTTAAGGCCCGATACATCAATAAAGATAAAGATGTAGTTCTAAAAATCATTCTAAATATTTAAGATTAGCAGAGTTCATACCACAGCTGTAACAATAACGCCACAGAGAAACAATGTTGTTTGAATCACTTTCAGAATCTATCCTGTTTTAACAAGCTCGAACGTTCAAAGAGGTACAAGCAAGCGCTTAGAATAAACAGAACAATATCGTCCACTGGTGTGGATGCTAATATAGTTATCGTTATAGTTATCTTTATAGTTATCTTTGTTGGTGTGTTTGTTAACTGCCCTGTTGGAAAAAAAACTGCATTTGCTGGTTAGGCATGTTTTGAAGCATGGCAGCTGGTTTGAGCTGGTTTAAGCTGGTCCTTAGCTGGTCATGAGCTGGTTTAAGCTAGTCAAGTGCTGATCCTAAGAAACTAGCTCCAGCTCAGGAACAGCTTAAACCAGCTCATGACCAGCTAAGGACCAGCATAAACCAGCTCAAACCAGCTGCCATCCTTCAAAATATACCTAACCAGCATATGCTGGTCTTTTCAACAGTACTGAGAGTGAGAACGCGCTGACCATTTCAATATGGCGGGCGTGTCGACGTGTCTGGAGTGGTCGAATGTGGAATCTATACATATCTATGGCCGTGAGCATATCAGGCCTTAATTGAATCACATTCAGTCTCTTGTACGTTACATGTGCACAAGTGCAAAACGAACAATAAGTTGCTGACTGCAGTTCACTTAACGGCCACCAGTGTCGCTAATACTAAGAGTTTCTGAATTCTATTCATTACCCATTTGTTTTTTTTTTACTTCAAACTGAAGGATTTCTTAAAGTAATCAGTGTTTTTGTAGACAAAACTTCATTGTATGAGATGGCATGAGTTCTCCTGGCGTATGTAAGACTGACAAACAGCACCTGGCATTGGCCGCATTGTACGCTTGATTATCATCAGGAAGTCTTGTAGAAAAGCACAATAGGGTGTTTTGTTTCTCTTTCAACTTTACTCCCTCCTTTTCCTCCTCCTCTTTTCTATCCTGACAAAGCTGAACATGGCTGTTGAGAGCATACAGATCCACCACCTGTGTGAGTGTGTAGATACAGGTCACATATTTAAAGGGCTTTAAAAACAACAAAAAGAGTGTTTTTTTTTTGCTGGCAAGACGTCAGCGGCTGTCCATTTCCAGAAGAGAGGCATATTTTTGGTTTGGAGTTAAACGAAGCGGAGCACACAGTGTCACTCTACCACACGGATGTGAAATTCCAGCTGTCTGTCAATCTTTGGCCGCCATTTTTGCAAGTCACTTCACATCTTCATGTTGTACAAGCTCAGAAAACATTAAAAAACCTTTCAGGGAAAAAAGTGAGTAAAAAGTCAATTCAGATTCAGCTATTGTGCATTGTATGATATTACAAGAACATTGAATCTTGAATGCAAAAACTTGACATCCAAGCTTTTTAGACTAAAGCACATTTAAAAAAAATAAATCCAATGCTGAAAATGCAATCCAATGCTATTTTCAGATATTGTGCAATAAATGCTAGCAGGCTACTTAGCTGAAAAGTAATTTTATTCTCCTGTGTTTATGATTAACAAAAGACAGGAGTCATGAAATTCATCTCAGTTCAGATAGAGAAAATATCTGTGGTGTTATGTTACATTTGAGTGATTTTAAGGATTAATTCAGTGGTTTATAGTCCTCAATTCATCTTTAACTGAACGATCAGTTTACTCAGTCTGCATGAATTTTCACCTACCAACCACCCACAACACCCTATAAACCATAGATGTGTGTACATATGCCACATTTCACCACTCCAGACATGTCTGCGCGCCCGCTATCTTGGAGTGGTCAGCGTGTTGTCACTCACAGTCAGAATCAATGATGCCACAATATTGCGCAGCTTCTGTTTGTGGGCTTATAGTGTCCCATAGAAACAGCCGCTAATGTGGCATCTATGTACAGAATACACTCACCTAAAGGATTATTAGGAACACCTGTTCAATTTCTCATTAATGCAATTATCTAATCAACCAATCACATGGCAGTTGCTTCAATGCATTTAGGGGTGTGGTCTGGTCAAGACAATCTCCTGAACTCCAAACTGAATGTCAGAATGGGAAAGAAAGGTGATTTAAGCAATTTTGAGCGTGGCATGGTTGTTGGTGCCAAATGGGCCGGTCTGAGTATTTCACAATCTGCTCAGTTACTGGGATTTTCACGCACAACCATTTCTAGAGTTTACAAAGAATGGTGTGAAAAGGGAAAAACATCCAGTATGCGGCAGTCCTGTGGGTGAAAATGCCTTGTTGATGCTAGAGGTCAGAGGAGAATGAGCCGACTGATTCAAGCTGATAGAAGAGCAACTTTGACTGAAATAACCACTCGTTACAACACGAGGTATGCAGCAAAGCATTTGTGAAGCCACAATACGCACAACCTTGAGGCGGATGGGCTACAACAGCAGAAGACCCCACCGGGTACCCCTCATCTCCACTACAAATAGGAAAAAGAGGCTACAATTTGCACAAGCTCACCAAAATTGGACAGTTGAAGACTTGAAAAATGTTGCCTGGTCTGATGAGTCTCGATTTCTGTTGAGACATTCAGATGGTAGAGTCAGAATTTGGCGTAAACAGAATGAGAACATGGATCCATCATGCCTTGTTACCACTGTGCAGGCTGGTGGTGGTGGTGTAATGGTGTGGGGGATGTTTTCTTGGCAAACTCTAGGCCCCTTAGTGCCAATTGGGCATCGTTTAAATGCCACGGCCTACCTGAGCATTGTTTCTGACAATGTCCATCCCTTTATGACCACCATGTACCCATCCTCTGATGGCTACTTCCAGCAGGATAATGCACCATGTCACAAAGCTCGAATCATTTAAAATTGGTTTCTTGAACATGACAATGAGTTCACTGTACTAAAATGGCCCCCACAGTCCCCAGATCTCAACCCAATAGAGCATCTTTGGGATGTGGTGGAATGGGAGCTTCGTGCCCTGGATGTGCATCCCACAAATCTCCATCAACTGCAAGATGCTATCCTATCAATATGGGCCAACATTTCTAAAGAATGCTTTCAGCACCTTGTTGAATCAATGCCACGTAGAATTAAGGCAGTTCTGAAGGCGAAAGGGGGTCAAACAAAGTATTAGTATGGTGTTCCTAATAATCCTTTAGGTGAGTGTATATATATATATGCTATAAATCACCTGGTAACTCCATAGCAACCACCCAGAACACTCTAGCACCATGGCAGCAACTTTTGCACAGGGAAACTCCACTCACATTGTATGCAGACAGTATACCATTCAAAAGTTTGTAGTTAGTAACATTTTTAAAATGTTTTTAAAATAATTTTCTGTAGCACTTTATTTTACAGTTCTGTTCCCCATTTACTTATTATAGTAATTGCAATATCTGGGTAAATATGTGGTATTGTTTCCAAATATTACCTTGTACTATCTTTGGTAAGTACACGTAAGTCCACGTACTGTAAAATAAAGTGCAACCAAATTTTATTATATTTATTTGATCAAAAATACAGTAAACACTCAATTTAAAAGAAATGTTTTCTATAATAATAATAAAATGTAATTTATTCCTGTGATCAAATATGAATTTTACTCCATTTACTCATCATTACTCCAGTTTGATAAATATAAATTTATTTGAAATGTCTTCACTGTCAAGTTTGATAAATTTAATGCATTATTGTTGAACAACATTATTAGTTATAATAATAAAAATAAAAAAAACTTTGGCCAGTGGTGTATATTCTTTTTCACACTGATCATAGTTTAATATGAAGTTCTAGAAAACAACTCTGTGCCTCAGTGATCTGAAGCTAGGTGTTTCTATAAAAAAGACAAACAGGGTGAAGCTGTATTACCTCACAAAACTCAATCCTCTTGCAGCTCAATGTTATTTGGAAGCCTGCTTATAAAATTGCATCATCCCACCGATAACCTAGGACATGTACATGATTATAAATGTTTATACAAAGAAACTTAAAAGTGTTGACAAAACATCAGGATAAGGCAGATAGAACAGTGGATATGAGTAGCTGGATATCTCACAGAGATATAACTTTAACATTTAGCACAAAATGTAGTTTAACTGGTTTAACAGTAACACTAGCAATGCCATGGTCATGGATTCGATTTCCAAACAACATGCAAACTGATAAAATGCACATCTTAAAATGTTTAAGTTGCTTTCAATGTGTGTCCACCAAAGCGTTTTTTCCTGAGGCTAGGTTATTTTGTCCAATTGTTTTCAATGGGAGTGCAGAGTTTTTAAAACACCAGCTGGGTAACACTGAATTCACAGGGGACGTTGGCGTCGATGCTTGATGGACGGCGTGTTTGAAGCTTAGTGTTGACGCGAATGTCATAGTGACAACAGCCAATCACATTACTTTACGGTGTTGCATGAACGCAATAGTGTCTACTCTAGGGTACTTGCATAAGGCGATCTAATTGGCTGACGCATGCATTGGCGCTTGAAAAGTTCAAAATTGTTCAACTTCTGCCGCAAGCAACGGCAGTGATGAATGCACCGTAACAAGGTGCCGAGTGTCTATGAGTGTTGCTGAGAATGTTAGGAATGTTCATCTTTGGGTAAAGGACAGCGCTCATCACTATACTTTTTACCCAGCCGTCCAATCACAGTGGAGGAGGGGCGGGACAAAAACAACACCGACCAACTGCCGCATTCTGCTTGTACGTTTACACATGACAACAAGAAGCATAATAACGAAAAGACTTAAAAACGACTGAGAGCCAGAACAAATACTTTACATTGTATCGACATTGTTACTGTATATAGAAACAAATCTGTGAAATTAGACACTGGTAACACTTCCGTGGATATTCGAATCATAGCAAGCAGTTTTGTAGTAGAGACCAGCTCATTCGAGTCTGAGTCAAGACCGAGTTCAGAGTATGTTGAGTCCAAGTCAAGACCGAGTTCAGAGTATGTTGAGTCCGAGTCAAAACCGAGTCCAGAGTATGTTGAGTCAAAGTCAGTATGTTGAGTCCAAGTCAAGACCGAGTTCAGAGTATGTTGAGTCCGAGTCAAAACCGAGTCCAGAGTATGTTGAGTCCGAGTCAAAACCGAGTTCAGAGTATGTTGAGACCGAGTCAAGACCGAGTTCAGAGTATGTTGAGTCCAAGTCAAGACCGAGTTCAGAGTATGTTGAGTCCGAGTCAAGACCGAGTTCAGAGTATGTTGAGTCCAAGTCAAGACCGAGTTCAGAGTATGTTGAGTCAAAGTCAAGACCGAGTTCAGAGTATGTTGAGTCCGAGTCAAAACCGAGTCCAGAGTATGTTGAGTCCAAGTCAAGACCGAGTTCAGAGTATGTTGAGTCCGAGTCAAAACCGAGTCCAGAGTATGTTGAGTCAAAGTCAAGACCGAGTTCAGAGTATGTTGAGACCGAGTCAAAACTGAGTCCAGAGTATGTTGAGTCCGAGTCAAAACCGAGTCCAGAGTATGTTGAGTCCAAGTCAAGACCGAGTTCAGAGTATGTTGAGTCCAAGTCAAGACCGAGTTCAGAGTATGTTGAGTCCGAGTCAAGACCGAGTTCAGAGTATGTTGAGTCCAAGTCAAGACCGAGTTCAGAGTATGTTGAGTCCAAGTCAAGACCGAGTTCAGAGTATGTTGAGTCCAAGTCAAGACCGAGTCCAGAGTATGTTGAGTCCGAGTCAAGACCGAGTTCAGAGTATGTTGAGTCCGAGTCAAAACCGAGTCCAGAGTATGTTGAGTCCAAGTCAAGACCAAGTTCAGAGTATGTTGAGTCCAAGTCAAGACCGAGTTCAGAGTATGTTGAGTCCGAGTCAAGACCGAGTTCAGAGTATGTTGAGTCCGAGTCAAGACCGAGTTCAGAGTATGTTGAGTCCAAGTCAAGACCGAGTTCAGAGTATGTTGAGTACGAGTCAAGACCGAGTTCAGAGTATGTTGAGTCCGAGTCAAGACCGAGTTCAGAGTATGTTGAGTCCGAGTCAAGACCGAGTTCAGAGTATGTTGAGTCCAAGTCAAGACCGAGTTCAGAGTATGTTGAGTCCAAGTCAAGACCGAGTTCAGAGTATGTTGAGTCCAAGTCAAGACCGAGTTCAGAGTATGTTGAGTCCAAGTCAAGACCGAGTTCAGAGTATGTTGAGTCCAAGTCAAGACCGAGTTCAGAGTATGTTGAGTCCAAGTCAAGACCGAGTTCAGAGTATGTTGAGTCCGAGTCAAAACCGAGTTCAGAGTATGTTGAGCCCGAGTCAAGACCAGAGAAAATCCACAAACAACATTAGAACTCAATTTGAATAACTTTTTAGTTACAGAGGGCATGCACAAGAGTGACTGCCGTAAAATTGCTGCCTTATTAATGCAAAAGTGTGAATGTGCCGGAAGGAGAGAGGGCGGGCGGGCGGGCGGGCGGGCTGCCTTCTGTCAGACATTTTTTTGGGGGGATGCTTAGTGTTGAGACTGTCATCAGTCATTGTATCTGTATTCATTTTATTATTTAATTAAATAAGATTTGGTTTTCTCCGTGATACTTTTGACATCCTTTGTAAATATATATTAAAATAACACAGTTGAGGCAAATAATGTAGCAATGTGACTTTCTCTAAAGGTGGATCACTAAAGGTGGATGGCAGGTGGACACAACGTAAAATAGAAGCGAGAGCGTGCGGGTCACGGATGTGGGAGAGAACCTGGCAGGAGTCAGGGTCGGTCTCATCCACAGTTGCGTACAAGAAAATCACCAATCATTGGACGTGTCAAGCAAACATCAATTTAAAGAAATATTAACATACAGTAATAATCATGAAATAGTTTGAATGGGACTCGAGTGGACTTGGGAATAAGTCCAATTCCTAATATGTTCAAGTATGAGTCAATACCAAGTCACAATGCACAAGTCCATGACAAGACCATTAAAATATGGTCTCGAGACCGAGATTAAGACCGAGGGCCCTATCTTGCACCCAGCGCAATTGACTTTGTACACGACGCATGTGTCATTCCTATTTTGCACCCGCGCAAAGCGCGCTTTTCCCTCCACAGAAGCACGTCGCTAAACTAGTGAATGAACTTGCGCTCCCTGGGCGGTTCAGCGCAAAAAAGGAGGCGTGTTCCGGCGCAAACAATCCCTGGTGCTATTTTGCTGTTCCATTAAACAATTGCGCCACTGACCAGAAAAAACCTAGTCTAAAGTCAGTGGCGCGTTGCGCGTTGTTCACTATGCTATTTTAAGGGCGCATGCTTGACCATAATGTATAGCGTGCACAACGCGCATACACTTTGCTCATGTAATCTACACAGATGCAACAGTTATTTTTGCAAATCATAAATTGTTACACTAAAAAAATATTAACACATGAGATGACGGAAATCATTGTGGTGTGCCACGAAGATGTGAAAAAATAGGCATAAATCTAGCTTACAAATGATTCAGGCTAATTGTAATAATTAAGGATAAGACCTGTTTGCCCAATAGTGGCAAGACATATATGTATATAAGGACATCTGACAAATTGGTTTGTCCATCAAGAACCAGGAAAAAAAAAATCGACTGAAAAACTGAAAGACTGAAAAAAAAAAGACTGTGAAATCACCTTTACCATAATGTACAACATTACAACTTCACTTCTCTGTCTTTCACTGCTCTTACAAGAACATCAGTCTCCTCGGCTGTGAACCGCTCCTGGCGTGCGCCTGGTAAATACGCCATAATAATAGCAATCCATAATGGAACTTGCGCACCTGCTTTTAAAGGGAATGTTGGATGACGCTCGGATTGGTTTATTCACGTTACGCCCAAACCACACCTATGAATAATGAAGCTACTTCAGACCAACCCATTTTAGATTTGCGCCGGGCGCAAGAGCCATTTATCCCGCCGGGAAAATAGCAACAGCGCCGAGACCCGCCCACAAAGTTACTTGCGCTTCGCGCTTTGACACTTGCGTTTCAGATCGTTAAAATAGGGCCCCGAGTCTGAGAAAAAACGCTTTGGTGGACACACAGCTTTAAAGTCAGCATGAAACTGAAGGGGATAGTCTTTTCTTCCATATTGTGACGTATATCTGAGAGAAACAGATTCTCGAACAAGAACAAATATAGGGTTTGATTTTGTCCATTTGGGCATTGATTGGATGGTTGTGTTTTGCTTTTTGTGAATCTCATGTGAGTGACAGGTTGCCCCAGGGAAGTGATTTTGAATGAAGATTACAAGGGCACATGATTTTAAAAAAAAATATTTACAATAAATAATGCTATATTCCATTAAAAAATCAGATTCAATTCAAATGTCAAAAGTCTTCTTTGGTAGGCTAATCAACATTTTATTTATTTGAAATAAAAAAGATTTGCCCTCATACGAAGCACGCAACACACGTTTTCTCTTTTGCCCTGAAGTTAGAACTCGTTGTGAAATTCCTGAGGAGTTCTGTATTTTCCCCACAAAACAAAATATGTTTGACGAGCAGCCATCAACTATATATGGATTATCCACATGGTTTGGGGAGAGTCAAATATTCCCAACTCAAGGTCCTGGGGTTTGGCATGGGATGCTTCCAGCTGAACTAATCTAAGCGGGACGCTAAACAGTGGAAAGACAACGTTCATAAAAGAGGAAATCATTTGTGACATCCTAAAGGTGCCGAATGATCTTTCGCAAATCTGGCCTGCTTTCTTGAGGAAGGGGATTCAGTTCAAAGAGAGTTTGTCCGCAGCGCTCCCTGCCTAACGGAACAGGCTGAAAGACCGGAGAGTGTCCGTCACCAGGGAAACCGCAAATCCAATCGAACTCGCGGCGAGGGGCCCAAGCCAACATGGGCAGTCTGACCCAGTTTTCACGTTCCTTACAGACAGTTGGTTTCCTTGCTTTTTTGATCTGTTCGATGAGGGGAGCAGATACAGACACAAAGGTAACTTTACACATATGTTTTGTCTATGTTTAAACCTCTACACGCCTGGAGGGAAATCTCGAAAGCAGACTATGGGGTTATAAACACACACATGCACACACACTCACTGTCTGAAGCACTCTTCCTGTGTAATACAGAAACTTTTGTTCCTGTTGTGCCCTAATAAGATGTGTCTGTGTGCAAGGCCAGAAGACGTAACTCCTGAATTATGTCAATATATTTTGATTTATCAGTTTCAATTTGGCAAGCATATTGCCAGGCTAAAGACAGGCTACTCCAACAAGCACAATAATAGTCAAGTCAAGTCAACTTTATTTATATAGCGCTTTTAACAATGTAGATTGTTTCAAAGCAGCTTTACAGTGTTAAACAGGAAAATAATGCAGCATAATTTTATTAAGCTGTATAGCCATTTGATGTCATCAGTTCATTTCAATTTCCATACGGTGACAGTGTGGGCTTTAGATCAATAATTAGATCAGTAGTTTAGTTTATATGGTTAGTTTAGTTTATTAATTAGATTTATTTCAATGTTTATTTGAAAAATTGTAGTGTCCCCAACTGAGCACGCCAAGCCAGAGGCAACAGTGGCAAGGAAACCAAAACCCCATTAGGTGACCTAATGGAGAAAAATAAACCTTGGGAGAAACCAGGCTCAGTCGGGGTGCCAGTTCTCCTCTGGCCAATTAACAAACAGCGTATTATTATTATTATTCTGGCAGCTTTACAGGTCAGAGGTCATAATAGATCGGAATATTCGAAGGACTGGAGGCAACACGCTGGAGACGGGTTTATTGAGGATGACGTACATTCAATACATTGAACTATACTATACACAATAATGCAAATCACTGGTCCTGAATCAGTTCTGAAAGTGATAGTGAGTGAAGAAAATACAAGATCCATCATGAGTGTTTTGCATATGTATATTTTCTCATTAAAAGAGCTATCTTCATTGACGTGCGAGTCTAGTCATGTCTGCTTTTACGGAGGCATTGCTGAGTTTGTGTGTCTTATAATCAGCATATCCTGCAAAATAATGGAATTAGTTCTGCTCTGTCTTCCTGAATCTTGGTTGCGAGTGTTACACGGGGAACTGTTGTGATTCAGACAATCTGTCCCATGATACATTTCAAAAGGCAGACTCGCTTTGTTTGAAGACTCCAGGTCCTGATATATCCATCTACAAGTGACCTATTTCTGAGCTCTTAAAAGAGGCAGCAATCATAAAAGCACATCATTATTATTACACAAACCACAATGCAATACAGCATGTATATATATCTAATCTATATCTATGTGTGTGTATGTACCCGCCAGTCCACGTGTGTATTCCAGCCGCGGCGTGTAACGCAGTCACACTAGCCACTTTGGTGGGTTGAATTTTAGATATTACATTTTTCAATTGTAGTCTTTTAAAAAGGCATCTGAAATAATAAACTAAGTGCAGTGTAGTGTCGAAATATCGATTTTTCAATACATATCGATACTAAAATATCTGAATCATGTCCAATACTCATTTTCACACAAAATAGATACACAACACCAGCTGCGCTTTCTCTCTCTCTCATCTCTCCAACAGCAAATGACACACTAACCTGCCTCAACTCACTCACTCCTTTAATTTGCTCCAGATGAATATTGTTGGTGTTACATGGCTTGGATTTCAGTGTGGGATTAAATGTATTGCGCATAATTTTACACATTCCCGCAGATTTTGTGCTCACTCTCAAAGTGTGTGCACATAAAGCCACCTCTCAGTAATAAATTGTAGTTCTTTTTCGTTGCTTATTGTGCTTAAACAGTCAAATACACACACAAAATAATGTCAAAATGCCGGTCTTGGTGTGTAAACACAGTGGCTGCATCCAAAATCGCACACTCACTTGAGTAGGTACTTATTTTGAACAAGTAATTACTTCACGACCGCTAAAAAAATATGTATAGAATGAATGTGTGTAGAATGTAATATGGACGTACTACAGCTGCCATGTTGTCATTATCATGTGACCTACCAGCGTCCCTTCATAATCCTCTCCTGTGGCATCATGGGATAGTAACGTGTCCATCAAATGTGCACTTTAGAATCTTGCCAGAAGTAGTAGGTCATCCGGGTACTTTTTGTCTACTTTTTTATGAGTATTGTGAATTCAGACATATACTACTCTAGTCACATAGTATATCGTGTACATGAATTCGGGCACTGATAAGGACTGTAAGGACGCCTGGCTCGCTATACATTGGGACACCGATGACTCTATTTCCAGCAACGTGACAACGTCCTCATTGTTCGTCATTAGTGGTATTTATGTTACAACAACAGAGCTGAAATCTTTATGACATTACTTGTAATGTTATTTAAAGTGCATTATGATAAATACTTTGCTTGTTACATATACGTGCATTATTTTAAATAAATTATAAATGTTGGCTAGATTGTGTTCATTACCTGTCTAATTATATATGTTTATGCTGAAATATAATAAAATAATGGTTTCTATTTTTAAAAACACATATTGCGTCATTGTTGGTCGTTATGTGTAGTGAGTTGGCTCACATGATTTAAGTTTCGCGCTTCGAAACTTCTGTTAAGGGAACATAGTGAGCATCGATGCACCCTGGGTTTTGTGGTGGGACTTTTTAGGGAGCGAACGTTTCAGTGCACTGGAAGGATTCTGCGATTGAGACAGCCCTTAAAATGGCCTACTTCCTGATCAGTGCCCTAACTACTAAATTAGGGAGCTGATTGAGACGCATCCATACTGTTTTTTGCCTACTATATACTGTAGTAGGGAAGTATGCGATTTTAAATGCAGCCACAGTCAGTTATGTTTTTAAGTGAACATAAACAGTTGAGGAAGAAAAAGAATGTGTAACAGTAGGCTATAATGGATCCATGCGTCAGGTTTTAAAGTGACAGCAGCCTAATAAACCTGCTGCCAAATTATAGAAATAATATTAGATATATTGATATGGCAGATTTTTCCCATGGTATCGATGTCAAAATTGTGGCCAGTGAATATGCTGAGTGGCTAGCCTATATGTGTGTATGTATGCATGTATGTATAGGGTGAATTCAGGGGGATTGGGATACTTTTTCCAAGTCATCTCAATGGCAAAAAGTGTCCCAATCTCCCTGAAATCACCCTATATGTATATATAATATTGTGTCGACTGTAAATACCGTTTCCCTGTGATGGAGTCCCAGGCTGAGGTGAGACTAAAGACAGCAGAGACATATTTGCCACCCCTGACCTGTTTAGATGACCTCTCAGTCTGTCTGGACTCTCTCCAGCGTTACGTAACGAGAATATTTCATTCCCAGACAGCTCTATTGTTCTGTTCTTCCCTGCAAATGATGTCCAGACCACAACAGACAACACCGCAGAAAACAATATAAACAAACAGGGCTGGAATTCACGACGAGCCGCAACACTACATTACGTCCAATCGAAGTTTTCCCTCGAGACCAAATATGGATGAGCGTCTGTATCTCCCCCTCGGCAGACGTGAATGAACAATGAAATCCAGTTTTATAAATCCACAGCATTCCTCCGAGGGTTTCCATCTGCTGCAGGCGAGCAACATACAAGCCGCGATTGATGTGAGATGTACTATTTCAGTTTGAGGGTTATAGTGGAATACACAAATGGCATAATATATCTGCATACGGACTGAGAAACTGGGTGTCCTTGCAGGCAGGTGAAGGGGCATTGGAGCACAGAAGCTCAAACAAGCCGCAAGCAGAGAGCATTGTGGGGGTTTGTATTTGTGAGTCTAGAGGGGTAGATGTGGCTCAGATCCCACTGCAGATTTCCAAGCGTCTGCTCTGCTTTTGTCTGAGCTGCGCCAACGGAAAACTCCTCAGCATGAAATAATGACTGCAAAGTCAATTTGTAGAAGCTAAAATGTGTTTCATTTCCTCAATTTGACATTTTGCTTAATTTGAATATTTATAAAGTTAAATTAAGTAAAACAATGTCATCTTTATATTTTATTTGGTAATAAAAGCTAATGAAAACAACAGAAATGTATTACATTTTATCATTGACTTCAACAAATCAATTTAATACAAACAACAAGTTCCCCATGTCAATTACTATGTCTGTCCTCACTGTCTATTGACTTGTAGCTTAAGATCAAGTCCTCAATGAAACGTATACCGTCAAGCAACGCCTACAATTATGACCAACATGTAAAAACAAGAATTCAGTTGCTTTTGTGTGTTTTATGGCTTGTTTATCTGACAATATAAGATGATAAAAGATCTACTTGCTACTAAGTGCCTTAAACAAAGCTTGTGTTTTTCAGAGATTTGCTGCCACTAAACCTGGAAAACTGGCCTTGTAAACATGACTTCCAGATGTAGTTGTAAAAACCCAGTCAATTAAAATCAAACGTATTCACGTGCAGATAACTTTGTACTATCTTTAACTCTATTCTCTTTTTTCACATCCTCGTCTTTGTCGCTGGTTTCCGCTACAGATCTCACAATAAATAAATGTTTACTTCCATATGACAGCGTTCTGTGTGACGTCTTTTTATCGTTCTTTTGCGCATGCGGGTCAGTCTAGGACCATGACACAATGGAATATGATATTGGCTACATTTGAAACAACAATGTGAACAGCTATCCAAAAAAAACAAAAAACAAATCAGATCTGAGCAGTAAATTGGAACTGAGCACTAAGGCCATGTGTCCACCAAAGCTTTTTTTCACGTGACTGGCTGGCATCTTCAATTGTTTTCAATGGGAGCGCCACGTTTTTAGAACGCCATGAGCCCAATGAGGTGCTGAGCGAGTATTTCACGCTCAAGCGCTCAGCTTTTTTAACTGGTCGCAGTTGAAGAACGCCGGTTTGCGTCATATTCTCGCGCATGCGTCGTGGGGCTTCGTGAGTTCACAACAGAGGAAGACAGAACTTGTGGAATAAAGTCGTTATTTTGATTTTTTTTTTTCGCTCAGAAACTATTATCGTCGCTTCATAACATTATTGTAGAGCCACTGTAGTGAGATGGACTTTGTAACGACGTTTTTAGTGCCTTTTATGGGTCTTGTGGGTGTAAATGTACTGAATCCCTATGGAGGCCTGTCTGAAGCCTTTCTCAGCATCAGCTTTCAACAAAAATATCTTCATTTGTGTTCCGAAGATGAACGAATGTCTTACGGGTGTCGAACGACATGAGGGTGAGTAATTAATGACATAATTTTCATTTTTGGGTGAACAAACCCTTTAAGTTATTCATGCCTGCCGGCTGTGTACGGACGTTGTTTTGTGCCACTATTTTGTATTGAAATCTATGGGAAATCTAGTTTATTTTCCCCTAAAAAGGGGCGGTGACGAAATTGACAGTTAAAGGGGTGATGAATTGGGAAATCAACTTTCCTTTGAGCCTTTGGTATATAAAAGTTCACCGTGATATAAGAATATCCTGTAAGTTTCAGAGCTGAAAACGTCCTTGTTAGTCAAAGAAAAGCTTTTATAGACACCAGGCCCAGAAAACGAGAGCTCTCAGAATATGTCGACCATTGACGTAGTAGGACGCAGAAGCACTGCCTCAAGCCCGCCCACCGACTCGTGGAACTAAACGGGTCGAGCAATAAACATGATGGTTCCAGCTCACGTGCGTAAGACATTGAGTTTGTTCACTTCATTTTATTGATTCAGACTCTGACATAACGTCAGCTCGCAAAGCCCAAAGTCCCGGGGCTATGTGTTTTTCAGACTGGCTATCATCTTTCTTTTGCGCGCGCGTGTGTGTGTGTGTGTACGGTTTGCGGTTATATTCACTGATGATCGGGCGAAATGATATAGAAATAATATCCCAATCAATCGCAGGTGGATGAGAGATGAATCATTGTGTTTGTTTGATAAAGATATTTTGCGAGTCCTGTGAGCGTTTCTCCACACGCTTTCAAAACAATCCCCACATGTACTGAGGGGAGCTGAAGCTCATTAAATATGCAAATCTTATCCAATCCTAGCCGTGGGCGTTTACTTCCAAGTCTTGAGTGCGGCACGCCCATTAAAACCGATCGTTTTTCAGAGAGCCTCAAAACCAAGGCAGAAAATAGCCTATTACTTATTCATTTTGATGTTTTTGAATGTAAAAACCATGCAAACGCCTTTAAGTTCCCGGATGTGCCGGTAGTACGTATTATACACTTATTTGGAGTGGGATTCAACACCAGTGAGATTTTACTGTGGGCTGGGCTGTGCAAACAAAAATAGAAACCAAACAACCGGCAAAATGTTACATTACCACAGATAGGATACACTGTACATCTATATACCCAGATAGTACTAGCACAGTACATACTATCTGTAATATTGTCGCTGCAGGCGTATTGTTAAAACAGACATGGAAATCTGAATATCTGGATTCGGCATTTTGGCATCTGGCAGTAAAATGTGGTGATAATGGCACAAGTGTTAATGAAAAAGGAACAGATGGGGAATTATTCCACTGCCAAACCAAAGTCATGCACACATACTATGAATATGTTTCCCTACTGTCCAGATGCATTCAATAAAACACAGGATTTGGATGTATAAAAGGCAGATCTGAATTCCAGAGATGATGATATTTTCATCTGCGGAAAGGTTTTGTATAGTTCTGCTCCCCCTTTGGAAACGCTAAGACAGCTGAGTTATGTTTCAGACCCAATCTTGTCTGCATGGGGATTTGGTTTTGTGCTTCTTTTTAAATGTGGATCTCTAGAAGTGAATGAATGGTTGTTGGGACAGCGAGAAATAACAGATGATCTTTCTGTTCCACTGTTGAATGGAGAGGGTTTGTGGGGGTTTTACAAGTCTGGAGTGCAGGTCAGGATTGATTTGTTTGCTCAGATGGTCCGAGACAATTGATCAGCAGGTGTGACAGGTCAAAACTATACCTGCACTTCAATTCGAGACATCAGCATTTTTAAATTCGATGTTGCTAGAGGTTTTAGTTCACCCATAACCCAAAAAAAATTGAATAGTTTGCTTAACACATATGGCTTACTAGAACGCTCCAGGCACTCTTCCATACAACACTGATGAATGGGGTCCAAAATGATTAAAAGCAAACATGAAGGTATAATTCAAGAAATCTATATGACTCAAGTGCTATATTCAGGGTTTTCTGAAGCCACATAATAGTAAAGAACAGAATGAAAATTTCAAATGTAAGTAAAAATTGTGGAAACGTAGGTTATCACAAGCAGACAATCATGGCTTTTCAAAGGAAATAGCACTTTAATGGTGTTTTTATGGAAAAGCACAACCTGGAACACGTCACATGATCCTTCAGAAATCACTCTAATATGCTGATTTGCTGCACAAGAAACATTTATTATTATTAATGTTGAAAACAGTTGTGCCACTAGCTGTGTTCAAACCATGATATTTCTTTCAGGATTCTTTGATGAACAAAGTCCAGAAGGACAGCATTTACTTCAAATTAAAATCTTTTGTAATATTATAAATGTCTTTACTGTCACTTTTGATCAATTAAATGAATCTTTGATGAAAAACAGTAGTGTACATTTTCACAACAACACATAGGGCCCTATTTTAACGATCTGAAACGCAAGTGTCAAAGCGCAAAGCGCAAGTAACTTTGTGGGCGGGTCTCGGCGCTGTTGCTATTTTCCCGGCGGGATAAATGGCTCTTGCGCCCGGCGCAAATCTAAAATGGGTTGGTCTGAAGTAGCTTCATTATTCATAGGTGTGGTTTGGGCGTAACGTGAATAAACCAATCAGAGCGTCATCCAACATTCCCTTTAAAAGCAGGTGCGCAAGTTCCATTATGGATTGCTATTATTATGGCGTATTTACCAGGCGCACGCCAGGAGCGGTTCACAGCCGAGGAGACTGATGTTCTTGTAAGAGCAGTGAAAGACAGAGAAGTTGTGTTGTATGGGGATGGGAGAAACCCACCCAAAATAGCGTCGGTTAAATAAATAATTAGCCTGAATAATTTGTAAGCTAGATTTATGCCTATTTTTTCACATCTTCGTGGCACACCACAATGATTTCCGTCATCTCATGTGTTAATATTTTTTTAGTGTAACAATTTATGATTTGCAAAAATAACTGTTGCATCTGTGTAGATTACATGAGCAAAGTGTATGCGCGTTGTGCACGCTATGGTCAAGCATGCGCCCTTAAAATAGCATAATGAACAACGCGCAACGCGCCACTGACTTTAGACTAGGTTTTTTCTGGTCAGTGGCGCAATTGTTTAATGGAACAGCAAAATAGCACCAGGGATTGTTTGCGCCGGAACACGCCTCCTTTTTTGCGCTGAACCGCCCAGGGAGCGCAAGTTCATTCACTAGTTTAGCGACGTGCTTCTGTGGAGGGAAAAGCGCGCTTTGCGCGGGTGCAAAATAGGAATGACACATGCGTCGGTGTACAAAGTCAATTGCGCTGGGTGCAAGATAGGGCCCATAGAATTGCAGTTGAATGCAGACATGAATCTAACGAAAGAGTGTTTTGTTTTGGGAAATAATTTTTCCGTACAAGACGTGCTTTAAAAAGGAGACAAAATAGATTTAGTGTTATCATTCTATGCCCTTCAGATTTACAAAACAGAAAGACAGATAGCACTGTCTGTCTCTCAAGCCAGAGTTCGGACTGAGAGCAGCTGGTGTGTGTGTGTGTGTGTGTGTGTGTGTGTGTGTGTGTGTGTGTGTTTGTTTTTGTGATTTATGAGGACACAAATTTGTATAATTTGATGACAAAGGTATTACACTGGCATTACGACGTAAACATGAAATATGATGACATTTCATATGTCCTCATATTTAAAATAGCTTTAAAAACATACTAAACAATGTTTTATCAAACATGTAGGTTTAAGGGTTGTGTGTGTGTGTGTGTGTGTGTGTGTGTGTGTGTGTGTGTGTGTGTGTGTGTGTGTGTGTGTGTGTGGGCGGGGGGTGTAGTGTAGGGGTAGTGTAAGGGGATAGAATGTACAGTTTGTACAGTATAAAAACCATTACGCCTATGGAATGTCCTCACTTAGATAGCAAAACAAACCTGTGTGGGTGTGTGTGTGTGTGTGTTTTCATGTTTTTCAATCTCAGTTTCTAACCGGAATGCACACCGACTCGCAGGGACCTAAATTGAGGTCCCCATGAGGAAACAAGCTTATAAGCTTAGTGCTTCATACAGCATTTTTTTTTTTTTATGTAAAAATGCAGAAAGTGTTGGTAGGTTTAGGGGTGGGGTTAGTGTGTGTGTGTTTTCCCTGGGAGGTCAAAAGTGAGTGGAAATGTTGAGGTCACCTGTTTGTTTTTTCTCCTCAGTGTTGATACAGCATTGTGTGTGTGTTACCAGGCAGCATGAGTGTCATAGTGTCCCACCCAAGACTGAAATACTCTGAACTCTGACACGAATGAGAGGTCTTTAGCTTATCTCATCTCAATCAATAATGTTCAGTCTCTTTGATGCACAACTAAAATGTGTCTGACCCTCCAAATCATTAAAAAAAAAAAAAAAAACTGCAGGCCTTTTGACCTGCAAGTAAACAACCACATAGCAACCACTAAGAACACCTTAGCAACCGCATAGCAACACCCTGACAACCACTCGCAAACAACTTTTGAATGGCAATTTTTGAAACTTTTGAAACTATTATTTATTTTATATATGTATAATATTTGTTTTACATATTTATATAATATAGTATAAACAATATAACCATTTTTATATCAAATAAAAATAAATAAACAAAATTTGATCATGCTTTTGCCTCCATTTCATGACAGCAATAAACCAATCAAGGTGATGCAGTTATTTGCTTTTTTTGTTGTTGTTGCTTTGTCTGAATCCTTGGTACACTTTTCTTCGATTGTTTATATCATCGCATAAAGCAAACTATATTATCACTGAGATATAATCTGCTAAATTAAGATTATAAACCTTAACATCATGATTTTCTGTAAAGCTGCTTTCAAACAGCTTGCCAACACATCACTTAAACACACGCATTTTCCATACAAAACTGATTCTCAAAGCTATCACCGGCTCTTTTAGTTAATTTCAAAAAATTATTTCATGCACGTCTGCTTGGGCATTTCATGGGACATGGTGTTGCTGCTTTCGTTGGGATTTGAGGCCATTTGAGTACCCCAAAAAGGGGTATTTTCAACCAACACAGCTGGTGCAAAAGAGCCAAAAGTAGGTCAATGAACAAGCCACAGCACAACCCGCCACAGCATTGTGTGCTTGTCTTCAGATAATATAGGGGACTAAGGAAAGAAAAGGTATTTTCAGTGTTAAGGAACTGTTTTGTGATAGTGTAAATGGCATAAATTCAGTATTATAAGCATTTAATTACACGAGGGCTTGGTTCAGTACCTTTAGTGCGTGTGAGCGTGCTGTAAATTCATAGTGTACATGCTGTTAACACACTCACAATGAAATACCCACAATGCATTGCTGTCTTTCGTCAAAATGCCCCAAACTACACCACAAACAGATGGCACAAAAGCTCAATGGATCATTTCCATGAATAACTAGACCCAAACCACACATCTCCATCCCAGGCCTGCCATCTCTGTTCTAGACATCTCCCTCAGGAATCCTCGGCTCTGTCCAGACGTTCTGCTCACAGACAGTTCAAATGGGAAAAGCAGAAGAGACGCAGAGCTGAACTGGAAATCGATGTGTTCGGTTTCTATTAAAGGGGTCCAATCATGAGGAATCACATTTTCCTCTATGTTTTGTGATGAAATAACTGTTCTTTGAAACCATACCGACAATTTCACAAATTCCTCCCCTGTTAAAAACCCTCTACTTAAAAATAAAAAAAACCTTCAAAAATGACTCATTCTAACATCTGCAACCTATGTTCAGTATTACACAATTACAATGGTTACATGTTTACAATTGGGTGTTCGGAAAAGGTGTTCTGCCCAATCACAGGGAAATGAGGAAAAAACAATATAGATGCTAATATTCCTAAAGACCAAAATAACTGGCAATTGAAATGTAATAAGTGAAAGTTTGACAAACCTTGTGTGAGTGATGCCTCTGAATAGCCTTCTGAAGGATCGAAACATTGGGAAAGTGTTGTGTGCAAGGTGTTACCTCCTTGGTTTGCTTCTAAATGTCAAAGAGAGGGTGGAAAATATTAATGAAAAACTCAAATATTACTGTTTTGACAAAAAAGACAAAGTAAGTGACTCTCCATTCATGCACACTATTGCCATAAACTACATCAGAATTCATAGACAGAGACAGACGGACGGACGGATGGATGGATGGCATCTTTTAAGTAAATACCAGAATTCTGCAGAATTCAAATGACAATATGTGTTAAACCTTTTTAAAGCATAATAAAATTACAGAAATTATTTAATAAATTACCATGCACAAAGTGGAAGGATGTCTGGCAATCTGTCTGGCTATCCGACAGACGAGTCTGGGTTTGGCGTTTGCCAGGAGAACGGTACTTGCCTGACTGCATTGTGCCAAGTGTAAAGTTTGGTGGAGGGGTGATCATGGCGTGGGGTTGTTTTTCAGGGGTTGGGCTTGGCCCCTTAGTTCCAGTGAAAGGAACTCTTAATGCTTCAGGATACCAAGACATTTTGGACAATTTCATGCTCCCAACTTTGTGGGAACAGTTTGGGGACGGCCCCTTCCTGTTACAACAAGACTGCGCACCAGTGCACAAAGCGTCTGTCCATAAAGACATGGATGAACGAGTTTGATGTAGAGAAACTTGACTGGCCTGCACAGAGTCCTGACCTCAACCTGATAGAACACCTTTGGGATGAATTAGAGCGGAGACTGTGAGCCAGGCCTTCTCGTCCAACATCAGTGCCTGACCTCACAAATGCGCTTCTAGAAGAATGGTCAAAATGTCCCATAATCACACTCCTAAACCTTGTGGAAAGCCTTCCCAGAACAGTTGAAGCTGTTATAACAGCAAAGGGTGGGCCAACTTCATATTAAACCCAACAGATTAAGAATGGGATGTCATTAAAGTTCATGTGCATGTAAAGGTAGGCGTCCCAAAACTTTTGGCAATATACATTATAAAACAATCTGTAAAAATAGGGCACAATGTACTGTATTAATTTGACCGAATTTTCCGTATTTCTTTTTTTAGAATTTTGAACTTCATTACGTTCGATAGGGTTCATGGAAATGTCAATATAATTACTGTATAATGTCCAGGTAATAAGCTGCCAGTACTTTTTCCGTTATTTTACGGATTTATACATTGCAATTCTATGGAAATCTGCACAGTTTTCTGCTGAGTTCCATTCCACAGATTCTACATATCCATGTCCAATTTTTAACTAAAGGTACAGTATCTGAATACAAAATTATTTTGACTTGTTGATGCATTAGTCTGACCGTTTTTAAGGTGCAGAACAAACGTGATGTTTTTGCACTGATTTCACTTTGGGGCAGAGGAACAAACGGACAAGTACCAGCAAGAACAAAACAGAAAGAGATCAAATTCGGCTCAGTGCTCATTGTAGAAGAGAGGTTTAGTGATGAAAGAAAGTATGAAGAGCAGAGCAGAAAAAAAGGCGTTTGTGTGCTGTATTCCAGACATGTAGGGTGTCTCGCACTGGAAATGGAACTGTCAACACCCTAGCACGCATCATCACTCACATCACACACGCACACACACACACTGTTGCCCTCATTGCAACGGCATGAAACTTCTAGAAAAAAAAATTGGGACAGAGAGGGGGATGTGTGATGTTGTGTCCAAACGAATCTAATTCTGCTCTCCAATCATTTATTGTAAGAATTGTAGGATCTTTAACACTTATGTCATGATTATTCATCAACATACAGAAGGTCATCTCAGGGTTACCAGGAAATAGTACTTGCAAACCATTTTACCTCTGTAATTTGATATTTTATTTTGCTTAAGGATATCCGACCAGAAAAAAATTGAGCGGATTCTTGATTCTATCCATTGGGAATTGGTTGGCTTGTAAAAAGTGGGCAGGTGGTTGTAGAGGAGGGGATGAAAAATAAGAGGGATTGGTTTCGTGTTGATAACAAAGTAAACAGAGTCGATTTTAATTCATGTCAACTTCAAAGCTTTTATCTGGTACATGAATTCTACAGCATTTGAGGTTTGTAGGTCTGAGGGAAACACAAGCAAATTGTTTATTGCAAAGAGGTTTAGAAATTGGGGTCAAACCAAACCAGCAACAAACAGCGACAGACATTCACATGCTGGGAGACACAACAGAGATGTCTTAACAAACAAATGCACAGGAAGTGGGTGATATATGCACAGGAAGAGGTCAAACCCCATTAATTACCATTTTCAACCTTTCAGCATTCAATTTTATCACCCTATCTATCAAGATCACTCAGCCTTTCACATGACAAAAGCAAGACATTGTGGAGAAAAAGGAATAAGGTGATTTATGTCAAGAATTTGAAGAACAAATCAACTAAATGATTAGTTTACACACCAGACCCACACACACCTTGTTGGTCCACCAGTAAAATATGATGATGAACAGCTTTGGCAGTCCAGTGTTGGTCTTCTCTATAGGTTATTATTTTCTTAAAGGTGGCATGGCATGTCAAACAGTGTCCTGCAGTGTGACATGCAAACTATTTTTAATAGATTTTTCATACATGCAGTTTGAATGACTTAATTAACTAAAAGGCTGCATGTAATATTGGTATTTTATAAGGCATCACACTCAAGGAACTGCATAAAAAGCCTAATGATGATTAATAATGATGAATTATTAACATTTAAAAATATATATACTTTGCCTTCACTCTGAAAAAATTATGTTTTGGCTTAACAAAAAAAGAAGAAAGAAATGCAACAGTTTGCATTAACTTTTTTTGAGTTATGACAATTTTGAGTGAATTTACGTTCAACCAACAAATAACATTGAGTTAGAGGAACTTTTTCACTATCAAATATCTCAGCCAATCAAACCGGTATCAAACCATTTAAGAAAAGTTTAAAGTCATCAAAAAAAAAAATGTAAGAAGGTAAAGGCTTGTAAACACTGGGACGATTATTGCACACACCGGCGCTCAAATCGGCAGGCGTAAATGTGTCCTTAAAAAAAAAAAACGCCTTGGGTTATTTTTTGGGGGGGTTTGACGGGCCGCGTTAAAAACTGGCCGATCAATGAAATTGGCGCTTTTGATCACGTGCCAGGAGCTGCTGAACTTACAGTGAAACACGACTTGGTGGCGCTCAAGCACAAAATGGTCTTGCCGAGAACACATTGATACCTAAGAAGAAGACGACGAAGAGGAAGTAAGTAGACGAAGAAGAAGATGCAACGAGGCAAGATGAATGTAGAGCTGCTGGTCTCTTTAGTGTCTGAACACAAACGCCACAGCGACTACAAAAATTTCGATAAGAGGGAGTTGTTATGGAGAGGAATTGCAGATCAAATAGGATTTGATGGTGAGTTTCCATTGAATCCTATTTGATCTGCAATCAAATCAAAAGTGCCAGCTACTGGCACTACTACTCAGGGAGTGAATTTGCACGTTCACTCCGCATATCGCACGCGCAATCATCGCGGTGTGCAGGAGGCTTAATGGTGTAAATATAAAGTAAAAAAAAGTTAACTATATTTCCTCATACCATGAATACACATCGAAATCATTAGAATTTGTATTAATAATTACATTTTTAAGGTAAACATTATTACTTTTAACATTGTATTTAATGGGTTTTAAAATAAGATATCAGTACAAAATACAAATTAGTCTGTACAGATCTTCCCCATATACAAAACCCTTTAAGAACTTAATCATTTGTAGCATAAACACAATTTTTTAAGTTGATTACTCAAAAAATTAAGTCGCTCCAACTACTTAATTGTAGCCCTTGTACCAATTAATTTAATCTATATCAGTTCAACTCAACAGCTATCATATATGCAAACATAACTTATTTAACATGCATATTTAATGAACAAGTGATATTACTTGTCACTGGCATTAGCACAGTCATTGCTTATAGAGTCAATAGTGTTTACCTTCATGTATCTACTCTTCAGCACAACGGTAAACAGAAACGGTCCTTTACAGAAACTCTTTTAAATGCCAAACATAACAGCATTAAACACTTAACTTCAACATTTATTCTCCTTATCCAGTCATGCAAAGCATCCTGGGAACGAGAAATCCACTGCCTAATTTCCAAAGTTATCAAGGCAATTTCATTAAGTTACAACAACCTATTTTTTTAAAGCCAATTAAAACAGAAATGTACGTTTAAATTACAAACTTAAATTAAGTTGATGTAATGATCAACATTATGTCAACAGAACTCTACCAAATAATGTTTGCAACTTAAATTGTTTAATTAAAGGTGTCATGAACTGGCTTTTTACATTTTTTTATACTGTTGTCTGAGGTCAACTTATGACGTTCACGTGGTTTTTACATTCAAAAACATGATAATGAATAAGTAATAGGTTATTTTCTACCCTGGTTTTGAGGCTCTCTTAAGACACGCTCGGTTTTGATGGGCACTGAAGACTTGGAACTAAACGCCCATGGCTATGATTGGATAATATTTGCATATTTAATGAGCTTCAGCTCCCCTCAGTAGATGTGGGAATTGTTTTGAAAGTGTGTGGAGAAACGTTCACAGGGCTCGCAAAATGCTTTTATCAAACAAACACAATGATTCATCTCTGATCCACCCGCGATTGATTGGAATGTAATTTTTTTATTACTTGGCCGGCCCGATCGGTGAAAAACCGCACACACACACGCGTGCAAGAAAGGAATGTTATTTCACTATTTAAAGAGGTGATGAACTGAGAAATCAACTTTCCCTTGAGCTTTTGATATATAAAAGGTCATGGTAATATAAGAATATCTTGTAAGTTTCAGAGCTGGAAACTTCCTTTTTAGTCAAAGAAAAGCTTTTATTGACACCAGGCCCAGAAAACGAGAGCTCTCAGAATATGCAGATCTCTTACGTAATAGGACCTAGATGCCGCCTCTACAGATAAATATGCTTCTGTAGCCCCGCCCACCGACTCGTGAGCTAAGGATCGTCCCTGCATAAGCTTCCTTCTGAACACACACTTATGTGAGTAGGCTAAAATATGATTTTTATGTGTTAGTTTTGCATAACATTACAGATCGTTTGAAATCTATTGATTACATACCTTGCTGTCACAGGGTGGAGAAGGTGTTATTGAATTGGTTCACTCGTGATCGGAATTGTAACGTTATGAGGGAGTGAGTGTGTGTGTGTTTCCGCGCAATTGAGTGTGTGTGTCCGCACGAATGAGTGTGTGTGTGTCCGTGTGAGTGAGTGAGTGAGTGAGTGAGTGAGTGTGTGTGTGTGTGTGTGTGTGTGTCCGCGAGAGAGAGAGGGCATGTTTTTGTGAAATCTCAGGACACAAATGTGTATAATGACATGGGTATGACGTAGGTATTACAAAAAGAGGGTGAAATATGAGGACGTTACCCATGTCCTCACTTTTCAAAATGCTTATATTTCACACAGAATGAGGTTTTTTTCACAGAAAGTAAACTGCGCAGTCTCCTGTGATGGGTAGGTTTAGGGGTAGGGGCAGTGTAGGGGGATAGAAAATACGGTTTGTACGGTATAAAAACCATTACGCCTATGGAATGTCCCCACATTTCACAAAACCCCCCCTGTGTGAGTGTGTGTGTGTGTGTGTGTGTGTGTATGTGTGTGTGTGTGATTTAATCATTGTGTTTGTTTGATATTTTGCGAGTCTTCGAGTCCGAGCATTTCCCCCAGACGATTCCTGGGACTGACGGTAGCTGAAGCTCATTAAATATGCAAATCTTATCCTATAGCCGTTGGCGTTTACATTCAAGTGTTCAGTGCGGCACGCCCATCAAATCCGAGTGTTTTTCAGAGAGGCTCAAAACCAGGGTAGAAAATAGCCTATTACTTATTCATTATGATGTTTTTGAAGGCAAAAACCACACAAACGTCATAATTTGACCTCAGACAACAGTATAAAAAAAATGTAAAAAGCCAGTTCATGACACCTTTAAGATAGCCCGTCGGAAGGCCGGACTTAGGTTTTGGTAGCCCGTCTGAAAAACACATAGGCCTGGGACGTTGGGCTTTGCGAGCCCTGGCCCATAACGTTACAAGTCCGAGTCTGATCACGAATGAACCAATAACACCTCAAATAAAGGATTCTCCAGCCTGTGACCGCGTGCTAAGGTATGTTAAGACACATACACATAATCAATACGATCTGCAACAATGCAATATTATCACATATTTTAAAAAAAATGTTTTACTCACATAAGTGTGTTTCACCATTATTGTCGGATCCATTATAGAAGACACAGCATTGTGTTTTAATCTCAATATGTCTGCAAATCCAGCCTCGACCTGTATCTTGTTTACAATCGATTCTGCGGTGAAATGAAACAAACAAACACGCAATCTCTTACACGCGTGAGCTGGAAATGGCATGTTTATTGCTCGGTAGCACGATCCGTTTAGCTCCACGAGTCGGTGGGCGGGGCTACAGAATCAGGCGTACATATTTATCTGTTGAGGCGGCGATTCTCAATTCATCACCCCTTTAAAATTTTAACTTGCAACCATGCATTTATTTAAGTTGTGGTAACAGTCGCCTGTATTACTTTTTAAAGTGCATATACAATTTAATATAAAATCTGTACAGATTTAACAGTTTGCAATATATCTATTAAAAAATGCAGCTCAAAGGGGAGCTGTGTATATTAAATACAGTGAGGAAAATAAGTATTTGAACACCCTGCTATTTTGCAAGTTCTCCCACTTGGAAATCATGGAGGGGTCTGAAATTGTCATCGTAGGTGCATGTCCACTGTGAGAGACATAATCTAAAAAAAAAAAAATCTAGAAATCACAATATATGATTTTTTAACTATTTATTTGTATGATACAGCTGCAAATAAGTATTTTAACACCTGTCTATCAGCTAGAATTCTGACCCTCAAAGACCTGTTAGTCTGCCTTTAAAATGTCCACCTCGACTCCATTTATTATCCTAAATTAGATGCACCTGTTTGAGGTTGTTAGCTGCATAAAGACACCTGTCCACCCCATACAATCAGTAAGAATCCAACTACTAACATGGCCAAGACCAAAGAGCTGTTCAAAGACACTAGAGACAAAATTGTACACCTCCACAAGGCTGGAAAGGGCTACAGGGAAATTGCCAAGCAGCTTGGTGAAAAAAGGTCCACTGTTGGAGCAATCATTAGAAAATGGAAGAAGCTAAACATGACTGTCAATCTCCCTCGGACTGGGGCTCCATGCAAGATCTTACCTCGTGGGGTCTCAATGATCCTAAGAAAGGTAAGAAATCAGCCCAGAACTACACGGGAGGAGCTGGTCAATGACCTGAAAAGAGCTGGGACCACCGTTTCCAAGGTTACTGTTGGTAATACACTAAGACGTCATGGTTTGAAATCATGCATGGCATGGAAGGTTCCCCTGCTTAAACCAGCACATGTCAAGGCCCGTCTTAAGTTTGCCAATGACCATTTGGATGATCCAGAGGAGTCATGGGAGAAAGACATGTGGTCAGATGAGACCAAAATAGAACTTTTTGGTCATAATTCCACTAAACGTGTTTGGAGGAAGAAGAATGATGAGTACCATCCCAAGAACACCATCCCTACTGTGAAGCATGGGGGTGGTAGCATCATGCTTTGGGGGTCTTTTTCTGCACATGGTACAGGGCGACTGCACTGTATTAAGGAGAGGATGACCGGGGCCATGTATTGCGAGATTTTTGGGAACAACCTCCTTCCCTCAGTTGGAGCATTGAAGATGGGTCGAGGCTGGGTCTTCCAACATGACAATGACCCGAAGCACACAGCCAGGATAACCAAGGAGTGGCTCTGTAAGAAGCATATCAAGGTTCCGGCGTGGCCTAGCCAGTCTCCAGACCTAAACCCAATAGAGAATCTTTGGAGGGAGCTCAAACTCTGTGTTTCTCAGCGACAGAACTGAAACCTGACTGATCTAGAGAAGATCTGTGTGGAGGAGTGGGCCAAAATCCCTCCTGCAGTGTGTGCAAACCTGGTGAAAAACTGCAGGAAATGTTTGACCTTTGTAATTGCAAACAAAGACTACTGTACCAAATATTAACATTGATTTTCTCAGGTGTTCCAATACTTATTTGCAGCTGTATCATACAAATAAATAGTTAAAAAATCATACATTGTGATTTCTGGATATTTTTTTAGATTATGTCTCTCACAGTGGACATGCACCTACGATGACAATTTCAGACCCCTCCATGATTTCCAAGTGGGAGAACTTGCAAAATAGCAGTGTGTTCAAATACTTATTTTCCTCACTGTATTATATAAAGATTGCATTTTCATAATCAGCAGTCCAATTATAACAAGCACAGCCTTTTCTTTCAAAAGAGAGAAGCAAATGATCCATTCATCAGTGAAATCCAAGGAAACAACTGATGTTTTACGCACTGCAGGACGTCCTACATAGGACTTATCTAAAGGTACGATCTTCAAAGACGACATACTGGTTTGTTGGCGGGGGTCTTACCCTGGTGTTTTTGCTGAGGTGATAACTCTTATAAAAAACGCCCCTCCACCCTCAAACGGTAGAGGTTTCGTCGCTCTTTATTTCGTTCCCTTGGCCTTCACATGCCCTGGATTCCCACACAATGCTCCGTAGCTACAGGGTCAGCAAAGGTCAGCCTGATTATAAAGGACCTGGAGAGACATACAGAGAGAGAATGAGAGGGGCTGTCAAGACTTTGCTGATGCCACAGGAAGCTCTGCTGATTACTTGTGTTGATGGATTGGATGGGCGGTACCTTCACAGTATCCTGAAGGACCTGGGCTGCTAACACAATGCTTTCAGGTTCAATCTCAAGTAGGAAAGTTACTGAGAACCAAGTTAAATCATCATTGTGCCCTTGACCACAGCAGTTAGCCTAGATTTGCTACTGAGAGACCATCCCCAAAGGAAATTTTAGTGCTCAGATGCTGCTTTTTTACTGTTCACGACGCATAATTGAGTTTATTACGTTTCATTGAAGTATCAATGTCTCAGATGTTTCTCCTAAAATTCCTTAGGATAACTATAAGACAATCGGTGTGATTTTCACTCGCAAATTGCTGTAAATTTCACAAATATTTATAAAGAAAAGGCAGGTATAACACCAAACTAATTGGGAAATGTTCAAGTAGAAAGACTGAAATAACATTTTCTTGTAAAAACGTTCTAAAATAATGTTTGTTGTGAATTGTGAATGAATAAGTGTGACAATTTTTGACATATACTATACATAACATTAAATGAATGTGGGTAGCAGCTCAGATCATTTGGCCTTGGAAGAATTTGATGAGAAATGTTTAAGCTCATTGATATTTTAAACGCATACTTATTGTAAAATCAAAAGATCTCTTCTGAAACTCCAGAGGAGACACATGCGATTATTTCTGGGAATCTTTTTCTGAGTAAGCAGGAGACTTTTCAGTCTTGCTTTTTCCAGATATTACTTGCAGTGTGTAATAGAGCTGTTTGTGACTGTAAAAGGTAAGCAAAGTTTCAAAGATCAAAGTGTAGAAAATTGAGTTTTTGTCAAAGAAAGAACCGATTCTGAACTGCCTGAAATGAGTCGTCAGTAATTCCAGACTTACTTTCTGCACAAACCTATGTAGGTTTGTAACAAATTTGCATAATTCCCACCTATGTTCTTATTGGCTGCCTGTGAACAACATCTCCTTTGCCCCGCCCTCAAAGACTGTAGTTGTAGCTGAGGCCTGGAAGAGTTTGGTTCACGTTGTCAACTTGTTAACATGTCGAACATGTAAAATTGAACACACCTCATTTTCAGACCAGCATGGGCGAACAGATGGGCACAAGTGCATTTGCTATTTAACCAACGTGGCACTGGACGTGAAAATGATAACTGCGCAGGCTAAAACTAGCAAAAAACACATTGTGTCGGGTGTAAGATGGGGCCCTATGAGAAAAAAATGGATTCTGCAATGTATATTAAGAGTAAAGTACATTTAAACACTGCATGTAAACTTATTGTCGGAGACCTCAAAACAAAATTAGGAACCTTCAAATGTTTAGTTCACCCTAAAATTTTAATTATCCCATAATTTACATACCCTCAAGCCATCCTATGCGTCTATGACATTCTTCTTTCAGCCAAACACAATCAGAGTTATATTAAGAAAGACAACTTGACGCCTCTATTTATTTTGCTCTATCCTCTGCGCTTCTGTGTTCGTCAATATGTGTTGAATCAAAGGTCACTCTTCGGCCGGAACTAGACTCATGTACAGAAGCCAGTGATTCTAGTTTATAAGGTTATAAATATGGATATTTTTCTTACAAAAATGCATAGCTTATCTTCAGAAGGCCTTTATTAACCCCCTGGAGCTGTATGGATTACTTTTATGATGAATGCACTTTTTTGGGCTAAAATCTAAGCTACCATTCACTCCCATTATTATATAATTTTAATAACTCTGATTGTGTTTGGCTGAAAGAAGAAAGTCATATACACCTATGGCTTGAGGGTGAGTAAATTATGGGATAATTTTCAATCTTGGGTGAACTAATCCTTTAAAATAGTATAATGGGGCACTTTAAGAAAAAGGTTGCATTTATTTTTAACTTGATCTCATTGCTGTCTTATAAGAGCGCTCTTTTGTGATTTTTATTCTCCAAATTTAGTGCACTATCCCATTTCATCCTAACTTCCTGCCTATAATACAAAGACACACATACAGTACAAAGAGGGCCAATCTTCAACACTGCTGTGCACCCAGTTCCCAGACAAACTCTCATGGTAAAGAATACATTTGCTACACACTTGGTGGTGCCTCAGGAGTCAAACAGAATGATCCCATTATGCTAACCCATATTGAGAGTTATTTTATTGTGTAGCCCAGCTGTTAAACACAAAAATATTTTCAGCATCGCCCACCACCAACGGCCTGCAACCAACTAGAACCTTCAGGACAGAACAGCCACAAATCTCTTGGCCTTGGAAGCCATCGTTATGGCAACGGCTCAGAGTTAGCTAAAACGAATAACTTCAGTCTTCACAGAAACAGCAAAGTAACGACTTTTAGCCATACAATCGTACTGAAAGAGCTCTCTGGCTGAGAGCAGACTGTTGATTTAGTCATGTACATTTTCTATGACTTCAACCAAGGGACTGTTCCTGAAACAACTGCAAAGCTCTCGAAAAAAAAAAAAATACAAAGAAATATGCCACAATTAACAACTACATTTTTATAATTTGTAACAAATGTGAGAGGCCAGCTTTTGGAAAAGCCTCGTCATGTGTCTCTCTTTACCACCTGTTTTTAAGGTGGATTGTAGATTATTAACATTTTGGTTAATGAAATATATACAGTGAGGAAAAAAAGTATTTGAACACCCTGCTATTTTGCAAGTTCTCCCACTTGGAAATCATGGAGGGGTCTGAAATTGTCATCGTAGGTGCATGTCCACTGTGAGAGACATAATCTAAAAAAAAAAATCCAGAAATCAGAATATATTATTTTTTTTAAACTATTTATTTGTATGATACAGCTGCAAATAAGTATTTGAACACCTGTCTATCAGCTAGAATTCTGACCCTCAAAGACCTGTTAGTCTGCCTTTAAAATGTCCACCTCCACTCCATTTATTATCCTAAATGAGATGCACCTGTTTGAGGTCGTTAGCTGCATAAAGACACCTGTCCACCCCATACAATCAGTAAGAATCCAACTACTAACATGGCCAAGACCAAAGAGCTGTCCAAAGACACTAGAGACAAAATTGTACACCTCCACAAGGCTGGAAAGGGCTACAGGGAAATTACCAAGCAGCTTGGTGAAAAAAGGTCCACTTTTGGAGCAATCATTAGAAAATGAAAGAAGCTAAACATGACTGACAATCTCCCTCGGACTGGGGCTCCATGCAAGATCTCAACTAGTGGGGTCTCAATGATCCTAAGAAAGGTGCGAAATCAGCCCAGAACTACACGGGAGGAGCTGGTCAATGACCTGAAAAGAGCTGGGACCACCGTTTCCAAGGTTACTGTTGGTAATACACTAAGACGTCATGGTTTGAAATCATGCATGGCACGGAAGGTTCCCCTGCTTAAACCAGCACATGTCAAGCCCCGTCTTAAGTTTGCCAATGACCATTTGGATGATCCAGAGGAGTCATGGGAGAAAGTCATGTGGTCAGATGAGACCAAAATAGAACTTTTTGGTCATAATTCCACTAAACGTGTTTGGAGGAAGAAGAATGATGAGTACCATCCCAAGAACACCATCCCTACTGTGAAGCATGGGGGTGGTAGCATCATGCTTTGGGGGTGTTTTTCTGCACATGGGATAGGGCGACTGCATTATATTAAGGAGAGGATGACCGGGGGCATGTATTGTGAGATTTTGGGGAACAACCTCCTTCCCTCAGTTAGAGCATTGAAGATGGGTCGAGGCTGGGTCTTCCAACATGACAATGACCCGAAGCACACAGCCAGGATAACCAAGGAGTGGCTCTGTAAGAAGCATATCAAGGTTCTGGCGTGGCCTAGCCAGTCTCCAGACCTAAACCCAATAGAGAATCTTTGGAGGGAGCTCAAATTCCGTGTTTCTCAGCGACAGGACAGAAACCTGACTGATCTAGAGAAGATCTGTGTGGAGGAGTGGGCCAAAATCCCTCCTTCAGTGTGTGCAAACCTGGTGAAAAACTACAGGAAATGTTTGAAACAGTTATAGTGACACTTTAACTTATGAAAAAATTATCTGTTGTGTTCTAAGTCTTGTTATAGTGAGAAAATGAGGAAGTCATTTAAAGGATGTTTGTGAAGGAAACAGGTGCACAAAAACACAGTCTTGCACTGTGTGTCACAGAGAGCTCCTTCTAACTAAATCCCAGCTGCCACTAATGTGTGACAAATACTTGTTTTGAGATCTATGATTGTAGATATGATTGTGGTCCTGGAACAAAGAGCGGGGCTCTGAGTCAGGAACTACTCATGAGACCTGTAGAAATGAGAGACAGGCAAACATGAGGGATACTATACTCTAGCTCTTTTTGCAGAATATAGCATGCATACTATGTATGCATAGAATAGCTGGGAGACCTACTACAACATTTTCCAAAATGTGCAATAAACAACCCAACCGTATATATGTATTTCCATAATGCAATACAGCAAGGGCCAACGTTTGGGAAAAACCTGGATGATCTACTACTACATTTGTAAAATAAGTACTGTACTGTATCTCACAATGCACTGCGACTTGAACTGGAAGTAACAATATGCAATGCAATGCATGCAAATTTAGCTGCAAATCTTGTATTTAACTAAAACAACACTGATAAAAATGATGAAAAAGTTAGTTCAGGCAAGAATTTAAAAAAGTAAATTCTATATTAGTACTCAATTCAAGCTTGTAGAAATTAAAGCGTAAATATCAACATTAAAAAATTAAGTAAAACTACTCAACTTTTCTGATACTGGTGTTCCCATCATGCACTGGGGCTTGAATAATTAATAATGTTGTTTTTCCAGCTGTGTTTACACTGTTTTTTCATTGTTTTTGTTGTTAGGTTCAGTAACTTGCCATTTTCTGACATTTGGAGTTCATTTTCTACACATTTTATACTCAAAAACGATCCACCGTCATTATGCTGCATTGTGTACCAAGTATTGAGGTCTCTGCTTTTGGGTACCATGTTACTTCTATTATGTAGATATCTAATGTATTATTAACTTAGATGTTTCTAAGTAAAATGCTAAAGGTAGTTAGCATCGCACTGGCTCCGTCAAGAAAAATCCAATTGGATTTTCCCATAGGCTTTTGGATTATCGCTAAAAACATACTCTGTGCTCAACAAAAGTTCATGATACTTGCACGTTTTGTCCATCAAGATAATTATCACAGATGAACACAACTTTTATGAATTTTGAAGTCTAAATGCAGTCGCCAGAAGTAAAAAGCTAAAGGTGAGCTATAAACGGACTACACCACGGTCCTGCGATTTCAACGTCACCATCACTAAGCTTCCCACAACTCTTCTAGTTTTTATCTCAAAACATTTCCCCAGAAATTTTGAGTTAGAATAGTTTATAAGAGCACAATTATAAGCATAACAGGCTGTAAAAGTGGTTACCTGCTCTGCATGATGACGTTTAATTTCCTCGACAGCATAGTCCCATTTAGCCACTTGTTAGCAACCGCCTTTTTCAAGACACTTTACAGCTTCAAAAAAATCACAATGTATTTTATGTCGTAGAATAAAACATGAAAGTGTCTTGAGCTTGTGTTCACCACAGACATTATTTCAGCCATTTAACTAAAACCCCATTCAAAAAGCCCATTGACTTCAGGACAAGGGAACCGGAAGTGCTAAAATGCTAACTCACTTCCGCGTTTTGGCCTACAAGGTGATTGTCATACCTGCACCACTCTTGTAATGTGTGAGCAGGGATGAAGCTGAGTGAGAATCCAAGCAGCATAAACGATTTAATAACAAACAACATCAAAAGTAAATACAAGAACAAGGGTATCCAAAACCAGGCAGGAGGTTAACAACAGGAACACACATACAGGAGCACATTGACCGACAAACAACAACTAAAGCACAGAGGTACAGAGGTGTAAAGTACTTGAGTCATTTTACTTTATTACTGTACTTACGTATTATTTTGGGGGATTTTTACTTTACTTGAGTGCAATTAAAAATCAATACTTTTACTTAATTACATTTTTTAAGAAAAAAAAGTACTTTTTACTCCTTACAATTTTATTTACAGTCAAAAGTACTTATTTTTTGGAGATCACTTCCTTCTATTTTTCCTTGCTATTACCAAAAAAATTCAATTGTGCTGCGCTGATGCCCAGTTTAATTTAAATGTTATTTATTCTGCCAATGAGATTCGTTTTCATATTCCATGAAATTGGTCAGACAAGTTCCTTGGTCCTTTGGAAGTGACGTCATGTCGCATCAATTACCACAATGCACAGCACCTTGACCTGGAAATTACAGTGAGCGGCTTTTCAGCACTGCAAGATTGCTTTTCAGCCACAAAAGAGGCTTGACACTCAGCTTCTGCTTAAGCCAAATCTGAGGTTTTACAACTTTGAGTAGCATGTTGCATACTGGCATTAGGTATTATTCTTATAGTTTGATAATTAAATACAAACAGTTCTAAAGCATGATAAAACCTTGTTTGTGGTTCATTCACTTCATGTTTTTAGAGATTAAAAGCTTAAACAAGAATCTCTAGTTTTCATTCTTGCTGTTATTTTAACTTTTTTAATACTCAAGTACAATTTTAATGTGGTAGTTTTTTATTTTTACTCAAGTATGATTCTGGCCAGATACTTTTACTTTTAATTGAGTACAATTTTCACTCATACTTGTACTTTCACTTGAGTAACATGTTTTGAGCACTTTTTACACCTCCGCAGAGGTATATATACACAAAGAGAAACAAGGACAACAAGATAACAAGGGGGAGTGGCTAATAGGCAACACCTGGGGAAAACTAATCATGGTGAAAAACTACAAAGGACTGCAACACATGGCAAAAGGCAGGAAATAACAAAAGAGTCACCGGCAATTTATGACAACTCTATTCAGTGTTATATTATTGGAGTAAAAAGTATTGCAAAGGAAACTTCAACCAAGTAGAAATTACTCAACCGTATACTGGCCAAGTTAAAATGACTTATTTTCTTTGTTAATTTTACTTAACTTAGTTAAGTAGAGTGTACTTAATTCCATATGTGAAATTTACTTTTAAAAACTTTACTTTCGGGAGAAAAGCCTGCACGGCCCGTACAAGGACATTACACCCTTGTTGACGTCACTTTGGTCCATACTCGAAAAAAACTTACCGAAACTTATGAGAAACTGGAAGGAGTATTTTTGGCACAGTAATACTCCATCAAACGTCAAACTTTTTTTGTTTGAAACGTTGTCCTTGTTTAGCATGGGAATCCAAGTCTTTCAAGGGGGGGGGGGTGAAATGCTGTTTCATTCATACTGAGCTTTTTACACTGTTAAAGACCTGGATTCCCATTCTAAACATGGACAAAGTTTTTAAAAAAAAGTTGGACATTTGATGGAGTATTTCTGTGCCAAAAATACTCCTTTTGGTTTCTTATAAGTTTCGGAAAGTTTTTTTTGAGTATGGGTTTTATGTGACGTCAGATGGGGCGGAATGTCCTTGTACGGGCTGTACGGGCTCTTCTCCCGGAAGGGCGTGCGCGCGACTAGAGCGAGAGAGCAAACGCTTTAGGGAAGCCGGCTTTTGGTTGTCATGGCAAGACAATCATGTTTTTCCAGAGCAGCAACGGAGTTGTGCAAGTGTTTGTTTATTCCTTGAATTTCGGCGATGATGGTTTATAAACAAGGTACAGTTCAACTCCGGATTTGTAGCTTGCCTAATGCTGAAAGATGGAGCAGTCCCAGCGATTAAGGTTCACGTTGTGTGTTGGTAGCAGGCGGTGAGTAAAAATGCTTCAAATGTCTTTGTGTTGTTAGCTACCGATTCCATTGTTTTTCTATGTAAACATGCATAGCTCAACGCAATAGCTGCACGCGCTCGTGACTCTTTAGCTCCGCCCGAACGATACGCCTCCAGCCACTCAGCTTTTTCGGAAAGACTCGGTACAGCGTATCTTTCCTTTATAAATATAATAAAACTAAAGACTTTTCGGAGATATGAAAGATGCAATACTACTCTATAGGTACTCAAGATTGACATGAGATTGACTGAACCCCCCCCCCCCCCCCCCCCCTTAACAGCTCACTATGCATGGAACAGCATTTACCCCCCCTTTAAGTAATACTTGTTGGTTTTTTCTTTAGTGAAAATTGCAAAATCACTTTTTCTTTACAATGTGATAACTGGCTGCAACTGATCAAATGAAATGTGACAATTGAAATGTTTATCGTTCCATAATAGGTTCTGTTTCACAACATTTCACCAAATACATTTTTTAAACTGAAATTGAAACTAAATCTTACAATTTTGTAGAAAAGGAAAAGGTATGTTTCACTCTAAGACTTGGTCGTGTATTTGTAGCAAAGCTTCAGTAGAGTATCAAAAGTTCCGTCTCATGTTCTGCATGATTTTGAAGTCATGTAATCATAACAGTGTTGCTTTTAAGCATGTGCATGCATACGCAGCAAGCCCAAACTCACATAAACAGGCAGTCACACCTCGGCCTACTGCTAGATCAGGCCATCCAGGGCGTTTCCTCTCACCTCTTTACCATCATCCTTTACTTCACTGTCAAGACAGCTCTCTGAAACACACTGACTGATGCTCAACTGGTGAGTACATTTCTAAACATTATCGCTTACATTTTGGATTAGTTTATGTTCTGAGTTACAGAGCATCTTTTGTACAGCTTGTAAATTTTTCATAAGGGCTGAAAAGGGAAATGTTTCATTCAGAAATGGTGCTACATGAAGCCTTTCAGAAAGCCATTTTGCAAAAGTTCTCTTTAGTTTAAGATTCAAAAGAAAGACAGCTATGTATTATATTTTATACTGTATATTGGTGACATATCATCTGACTTACCAGCTAACAAACAAGCGAAACATAGTTCCTGATTCATGACCAACGTCAAGGCACATTTCAAGACAGGAAACCACAATGAATGATAAACAAGTTTGTGTTCAACTAATGGTAAAATGACAAGACAAAATAAAAAGCCGTAACATGAACACCAAAGTTCTTGTGTGAGAATTTGAACAATCCAGTCGAAACAGAAAGGTAATCTGGAACACAGCTTGCCATGCTAGTATTTAGGATTGTGATTAAATTAAAAAAGGATTGGAGAAAAAACCCCAAAGCCTTCTTGCATCAATCCCAACCACATTTTAACCATCGCCTTGAAGCTTATGTAAAACTAGTCTCATTATTCTAGTGCCTGTGGTCATGGTGGTACAGTCACCGCTCTCATAATGACTGCCTACAGTGATGCAGGAAAGGGATGACTTAAAGGCTCACTGAAGTGCCTTGAAACACGCAGCATTATTTAATGCGTTGATGTAATTTCCACTGAAACAGGAAAACAGGGCGGCACAATTGATCAGCTCCTCTCCTTTTTTTAAAATAGCCAATAGCGTTTAGTTGATATCACAGCTCGTGATATCCTAATCTCTAACCGTTTCTCCTAATTTCCGCCATATCTCTTTAAAATACAGAATTCTGTGAAGAATTCGAATGGGTCCCGTGCGTTTTGTGGTTCAGACTTCATTCGCCCCAATGGAAAGCATATTTAGACTGTCTGAATCGTTCCCTATCCCCTATATAGTGCACTATGTGCCATGTAGAAAATAGTAAATGTGTGAACAAGTGACCGATTTCAGCCACATCTTCAAGGTCTATTTATAGTGTAGGGGGCGGGGCTTCAGATTCATTCATTTGATTGGACAGAGAAGCTGAAGGGCAGCGTGATGTCATCAAAATCATTGATCCATATATTGGCGGAAGTGAGAGACTGTACGCTTTGAACGCTTATATCTTGTAAATGTGCTTATATGTGTGTAAATGTACATTTTGTCATTGTTTTAGTGCACACTTTCTTATAGACAACAGTGAGGCTAACATATTTACACTAAAAGCCAAAAAAACTTGTATTTTGTTTTCATGGGGACAAAAAACTTTTTGGACAAATAATCCAGTTAAAGCGGTTTGACATCAAGGACTAAAAAAATCTTGATCAAAATCCTATAATAAGGTAACCTCAAGCAACAAACTTGTATAGTTCAGTTCAAATTATACTTTTATTAAAACAAACTTTTATTAATTTCCTGGTATATATACACACCGATCAGGCATAACATTATGACCACCTTCCTAATATTGTGTTGGTCCCCATTTTGCTGCCAAACAGCCTTGACCCGTTGAGGCATGGACTCCACTAGACCCCTGAAGGTGTGCTGTGGTATCTGGTATCTACCAAGATGTTAGCAGCAGATCCTTTAAGTCCTGACTAGTCTGCAGCTATGTAGCCCCATACGCAAAAAACTGCACTGTGTATTCTGACACCTTTCTATCAGAACCAGCATTAAATTCTTGAGCAATTTGAGCTACAGTAGCTTGTCTGTTTGATCGGACCACCCAGGCCAGCCTTCGCTCCCCACTTGCATCAATGAGTCTTGGCCGCCCATGACCCTAAGCCATGACCCTGTCGCCGGTTCACCACTGTTCCTTCTTTGTACCACTTTTAATAGATACTGACCACTGCAGACCAGGAACACCCCACAAGATACCCTCTGAGTGATCTAGCCATCCGAGTTTGGCCCTTGTCAAACTCGCTTAAACCCTTACGCTTGCCCCTTTTTCCTGCTTCTAACACATCAACTTTGAGGACAAAATGTTCACTTGCTGCCTAATATATCCCACCCACTAACAGGTGCAGTGATGAAGAGATAATCAGTGTTATTCACTTCACCTGTCAGTGGTCATAATGTTATGCCTGATCGGTGTGTGTGTCAAGTCAAGTCAAGTCAACTTTATTTATATAGCGCTTTTAACAATGTAGATTGTTTCAAAGCAGCTTTACAGTGTTAAACAGGAAAATAATGCAGCATAATTTTATTAAGCTGTATAGCCATTTGATGTCATCAGTTCATTTCAATTTCCATACGGTGACAGTGTGGGCTTTAGATCAATAATTAGATCAGTAATTTAGTTTATATGGTTAAATTAGTTTATTAATTAGATTTATTTCGATGTTTAGTTGAAAAATATAGTGTCCCCAACTGAGCACGCCAAGCCAGAGGCAACAGTGGCAAGGAAACCAAAACCCCATCAGGTGACCTAATGGAGAAAAATAAACCTTGGGAGAAACCAGGCTCAGTCAGGGTGCCAGTTCTCCTCTGGCCAATTAACAAACAGCATATTATTATTATTATTATTATTCTGGCCGCTTTACAGGTCAGAGGTCATAATAGATCGGAATATTCGAAGGACTGGAGGCAACACGCTCGAGACGGGATTATTGCGGATGACATATCGATTTAAGTATTATTTAATTGTAATATTCGAACAATCGGAGTCATCACGCCGGAGATGGGTTTATTGAGGATGCCGTGTCGATGAGGCAGTTGCAGGGGGAGGCTAATTGACACGGTCTCTGCGGACACTTCGGGGTCCTGTGTTGGTCTTCTCTGGGCGCAGGTCCACCATCTGATCTGGATACGGCCGGGATCTGGCTGACTGCAGTAAACCTCGGGATAAAACAGAGAGACTAGCATTAGCGTAGATGCCATTCTTCTGATGATGTAACGAGTACATCAGGTGTTATGGGAAGTGTTCCCGGTTCCGGCTGACCTAGTTAATGCAGCCTAACAATCATTTCAAAGAAAAAGTGTTTTATGTGTATGCCACAGAAAAGAGATGTGTTTTTAGTCTAGATTTAAACTGAAAGAGTGTGTCTGCTTCCCGAACAATGCTAGGAAGACTGTTCCAGAGTTTAGGAGCTAAATAGGAAAAGGATCGACCGCCTGCAGTTGATTTGGATATTCTCGGTATTATCAACTGGCCAGAATTTAGAGAGCGCAGTAGACGTCATGGAGTATAATATGTTAAGAGCTCGCTCAAGTATTGGGGAGCTAAACCATTTAGTGCTTTGTAAGTAATAAGCAAGATTTTAAAATGTATGCAATGTTTAATAGGCAGCCAGTGCAATGTTGACAGAACTGGGCTAATATGGTCATACTTCCTGGTTCTAGTAAGAACTCGAGCTGCTGCGTTTTGGACCAGCTGGAGTTTATTTATTAAGCGAGCAGGGCAACCACCCAGAAGAGCATTACAATAATCTAGCCTTGAGGTCATGAACGCATGAACTAACTGTTCAGCATTTTGCATTGAGAGCATGTGCCGTAATTTAGATATATTTTTAAGATGGTAGAATGCAGTTTTACAGATGCTAGAAACGTGGCTTTCAAACGAAAGATTGGTATCAAAGAGCACACCCAGGTTCCTCACTGACGACGAAGACTTGACAGAGCAGCCATCAAGTGTTAGACAGTATTCTAGGTTACTACTTGTGGAGCTTTTTTGTCCAATAATTAAAAATTCAGTTTTGTTCTGAATTGAGTTGCAGGAAATTACCGGTCATCCAGTGTTTTATATCAGCTATGCATTCCATTAATCTTGTGAATTGGTAAGTTTCTTCAGGGCGTGAAGAAATATAGAGCTGAGTATCGTCAGCATAACAATGAAAACTAACACCATGCTTCCTAATAATATCTCCCAGTGGTAGCATGTACAGGGTGAAGAGTAGCGGTCCTAGCACTGAGCCTTGTGGTACTCCATACTGAACTTGCGATCGGTGTGACATCTCTTCATTTACTGCTACAAACTGATAACGGTCGCATAGGTATGATTTAAACCATGATAAAGCAATTCCACTAATACCTACATAATTTTCGAGTCTATTCAAAAGAATGTTGTGGTCGATGGTATCAAATGCAGCGCTAAGATCGAGTAACACTAATAGAGAGATACAGCCACGATCGGATGATAAGAGTAAATAATTTGTAACTCTGATGAGAGCAGTCTCAGTACTATGATACGGTCTAAATCCTGACTGGAAATCCTCACAGATACCATTTCTTTCTAAAAAGGAGCATAATTGTGAAGACACTGCCTTTTCAAGTATTTTTGACAGAAAGGGTAGATTTGAGATTGGTCTATAATTGACTAATTCTGTAGGATCAAGTTGCGTTTTTTTAATAAGTGGTTTAATAATAGCCAACTTAAAAGTTTTCGGTACATATCCTAATGACAAAGATGAATTAATGATATTAAAAAGAGGATCTATGACCTCTGGTAGCATCTCTTTTAATAGCCTAGTCGGTACAGGGTCAAGCATACATGTTGTTGATTTTGATGATTTAACGAGTTTAGCCAATTCTTCTTCTCCTATAGCAGTGTGTATATATATATATATATATATATATATATACACGCCAATCAGGCATAACATTATGACCACTGACAGATGAAGTGAATAACACTGATGTATACAGTATATATATATATATATATATATATATATATATATATATATATATATATATATATATATATATATATATATACGGTATATACCAGGAAATTAAAGTTTGTTTAAGAACTTTATTAACAATATAATATGATAATCATTTTATATAAAGAAATAAAGATAGATTTCCATACCTGAAAAAAGTCGGTACAATTAGGCTAAAATCTTTTATTTTTTTCTAAGCATGGAAAATCTTGAGAAGTTCTATGATAAACAGTTCATTTGTAATTCATCAATATTTAATTGGCTTTGTTAAATTATCTTTTTAACAATCCCAATCAAAGTCATGGATTCATTGCTCTAATCTTGACTCAGGACAGGGATCTACTTTTAGTCAGCAGAAGTGTTTATTAACGTCGGTCAAAGTTTAAGCGTTTCCTGTCATCGTTCAGTATACCTATTTGCACTTATACAGTGAGTCATACTACAATCAGGGAAGTGCGTTGCGCTGTTTCCTAGGAAGTGGCGCCTCCTTTTATGGCGTATAGAAGTTTTCACTATCCGAATTCCGCAGCGTCTAGTCCGCTGACTGCAGTGACATCACGATTACACGAGGAGCGTCCCCTCAGTCGCTGACCAATGAGCGTGCGTTATGCAAATGAGCTCGCGCAGGTTCACGAGTAGTGTACGCGCGCTCCTCCCGCTAGCGCTCACTCAGAGTAACTGAAGACCCTCGAGCCCACAACACACACACCGTTATCACTCTAATCCCGAGACGCGCAGTTAAAACGGGGAAAATGCGCGTCTAGCCTCATTTCAACGACACAAGAAGAGTTTCTTCTGACCTGAACTCGGATTTTGTTTCTTACTGGAGTTACTGAAGAGCGGGGACGCGCAAGATGAAGTACAAAGTAAGTGACTCTTCATTCATGCGCGCTATTTCCGTAAACTACATCAAAACACATCTGCTTACTTTGGTAAAATGAGTACAATGTACATGTTCCTAGCCTACTTCACTCGTAAGAGGGATTCCTGTGACTTTTCAAAACTGTTGAACTGTAAGATAGATTGATACAATATACAAAGAGGTATAAATTGCACATTGTTCGATTTATGGGCATTTATTAGCTTATTATTATGTGAATGCTCATTGCAATCTTAAGTATATTCAATGGATGACGCCTTTAAAGCATCCTTCCCTTTTAGAACCAATGATATTTCATTAAATACTCCTTAACTTGACAACCGGCTGGCTCCAGCTCTGAACAGCAGTAATTTGTGTGTGTAACCAACCATGGCTAGTATGATCCAAAAGCAAAGTGCAAATCACATCATTTATTACAGCCGCGACACAAAAGCACTCTTTGAGCTCCATTGTAGCGAGACTTGTAATAAATGATGTGATTTACACTCTGCATTTTCAACTCAAGTTACTCGGAGCCACTTGAGGATATATGGGGCCATTCATTAGCCCAAATATCCAGCCCCTTTTCCAATTTGAGCCTCTCTGTGATTGTGTAATGTGATGTTTTAAAGCAAACAGCATGCATTTTGTTCAGACTAACAGGGTTGCTGTTATACTTGTTCCTGGTGGAGGCAGAAAATAAAACCACTCCAGGATTTTATGTGCATGTCCATGCTTGATTTGTGCATAGATTGTCCATTACCGAGGGTTTGCTTTATGGACATCATTTGAAAATGATGAATAGGCTCATTAATAAACTCAAATATCATTAGGTAACACTTTATTTATTTTCTATACTATAGTAATAACAGTAAATATGCATAACTACTTACCCTAAAACAAACCCTAACCCCAATCGTAACTCTATAGCACACTGTAAAAACAATTCAGGTCTCCAATTGAACATTTTCTAGTGACTGATCACATCTAATTTTTTTAGTTGGCCAAATTGAATTTCTTTGAATTAAATTGCATCAATTCACAGAAATTCAATTTGGCCAACTGAAAAATGTAGATGTGATCATGTAGTTAACTAATATTACTCAGTACTTATTTGAGTAAGTACAATGTAACTACGTCACCTTAAAATAAAGTGTAACCCATTGTTATACTCGCAGTTCATGGTATTTTGATTATTATTAGCTTAGCAAAGGAATCATTCATCTAGAAATTACATTTTTAATTTGATATCTTCCCCTCTTGAGTTGAACTGGATCAGTACAATTTATGAACAGCTCATTTGTTTTGGGAATTGAACTAAATCATAAAAACAAATAAAAACGATTCATTCACATGCCATGAGAGCTAGGGTATATGTCAATTTTTTTGTAAATAACAACATGGCTTTGTATAACGAGTAGGGCTGGGTATCGATTCAGATGTTCCAGATCGATTCGATTTCGATTCACAAGCTCTCAAATCGATTCGATTTTCGATTCTCGATTCAACTCAATGAATATAGATTTAATACATATACTATATTTATAAAAAAGAACAGTGAACATAAGTTTAAAAGTGGGTAATTAATAAAAAGAAATTAAGCCACAAACCTGTATATTAAACTTTTATTTTAGGTACACTTGGGTACATTAAAACAGAACCCAGCTTTAATTTTCAAATTCATACAATTATGCTAAATAAAAACAATACAATTTTGATGCAAGATGAAAAATGTATGCTGAAAAAAGTCAGATGTCTAATTACGTTCAATGTTTGCGGAAATAAATATGGAAAAAAATCGATTTGTGGCCTTTGAGAATCGATTTTGAATCGACCACGTTATAAAAAAACGATTAATCGAAAAATCAATTTTTTTTGCCCAGCCCTAATGACGAGCAGACTGAAATGTATTGTATGGATCAGGACACTTGGAATATAGTGCATGAGTCTTATCGACCACTTTTATGATACTTTTAAGGGTGCTTATTTCATCATTTTCGAGCTTGACAGCCCCAGACCTCATTCACTTTCAAAAGATTGGCCCAGATTTTTAAACAAATTCACCTTTTGTCTAAAACAAGCTGTCATCCTTTCAAAAGTTTCCCCAGCTGATTTTGGTGCACTCAGAAGTATGGCTAAACTTTGGCCAATGTACTTCCAATCCAAGTGCACATAGCGTGGGGGCAGCTTTTCATTCAAGAGAAACTTGGCTCTTGTGTGCAATTCCCTCCCCATTTGCATAGTCTTTGAGGCTTTCAGCCCTTTGGGAAGATTTGCTTCCTACTTTGGTAGGAGGATCGAGCAGCTCTTCCTGAATGGAATGCTTTTGTCCGCTTCACACTATCTGGGGAATGTGGAGTACTTGGCAAGTCACAGACTGTTAGCGCATATCAGACTGTTTGGATTCCTCTACAGTAGGACAATGAATGAGCATCTCTCACAAATGTACTTCAAGCCTATCTGTTTAATGACACCAAATTAGTCATCAGCTCGGCTATATATATTTCATTTGTCATCAATATATATACACGTATGGTACCATTTAATAGTTTGGTGTTGGTTTTTTACAACAACAAAAAAAATCTGTTTTTGAAAGAAGTCTCTAATACTCACCAAGGAAGTATTTATTTGATCAAAAATACAGGAAAAATACTAATATTAAGAAATATTATTACAATTTAGAATAAATGTTTTCTAGGTGAATATATAGTAAAATGTAATTTATTCCTGTGATCAAAGCTGAATTTTCAGCATCATTACTCCAGTCTTCAGTGTCACATGATCCTTCAGAAATCACTCTAATATGCTGATTTTCTGCTCATTAAACATTTCTAATCAATGTTGAAAACAGTTGTGCCGCTTAATACATTTTTTAGAAACTGGGATGCATTCTTTTACATTTTCTTTTTTTGGTTCATGTTCAAAAGAACTGCATTTATTTGAAATACAAATCTTTTAACGTTTAAATGTCTAATAATAATTTATTTCAATTAAGAAATCTTACTGACATCAATACATAAATATGTTATTATAATTATTAATTTATTATAATATTTTACAATGTATGTTTACAACATCATTAAAAAAAATTATATTAATTTATTTGTATTTTTATAGATATTAGTGCTGTAAAATCGATTAATTGTGATTAATCGCATTCAAAATAAAAACATTAACATAATAAATGTGTTTGTACTGTGTATAATTTTTATATATAAATACGCACATGCATGTATATAATTAAAAATATTTAATACATGAATGAGTGTACATAATTATACACATTGCAAACTAATTGCGATTAATCGATTTGACAACACTAATACATACATTATATATATATATTTAATAATGTTAATTAATATTATAATATATATATATATATATATATATATATATATATATATATATATATATATATATATATATATATATATATATATATACATACACACTGTAAAATCGAATTAGTTAGACTTACTTAAAAAAAAAGCACGCAAACTGATTGCCTTAAAAAAACAAGTAAAGGGAAATAGGAATAGTATGTAAATAGAAATGCTTAGTTAGCATAGTTCACATACACAATAGTTCTAGTAACTAAAAAAGAACTGTAGAGACTACTTTGATCTTTTACTTTAGATTTGCTCTTGGTTTCGTGTAGCTACCATTGTTGTTACCATTGTTGTGTTTTGCGTGCTGAATGTCTGTGTGTGACTCAAGCATGGTCAACTGAAAGCTATTAATAGAGACAAATATAGAGGGATTATATCAACCCAATTAAAAGTTTCACAAGGTGTTTATGACAGAAGTGTTAGCAATAAAATTGTAAACGATCATTATACGACATAAACTATAATTAATTATTCAGTCAGAAGTTAGGTCAACTTTTAAAAGCAGCCTATATATTACTTTTAGTGGCCAACCAAAGTGAACACTGATCACCATAATGGTGACCATAAGGCACTTAAACCTGTCAATTAATCTTAACTTGGGTTTTCTGAGTAAACAAGGAATAGTATGTGAACATATTACTAGATTTTGTACAATTAAGTTTTTCTTTATGCATTTATTCCTTTTGATTTCGGGATGACCTGTATTTTTCTTTTTTGCGAGTTTCATCCTGTAGCTTCAGAGGAAGTCGCATCAAAACAGATCCGATTTCCTTTTATCCTCTGTTGACACAGAGAGATCCTTTGTTTGGCTGGCATTTCTAAAACTTTTAAAGCATCTTTACCTCAGAGACTGGTTTACTTTGCAGAGGAACTATCACAGGGTTATTCTCCCGGGGTATTTGAGGGCCAGGGCCACAGGGGCGAACTGGTCACGCTGTTGTTGCTTCTGACGCAGAACAACTGATGTACATCACCCTGAGTGACACACAGGCTGTTCTCAGCTCACGGTCTGATAACTAATCCGTCAAACCCAACAGAGTGGACAGACAGCTGACGGAATAACAATACTTCCTCAGTTTAGACCTGAAGATTAGAGATTACTTTAACCAAACACTCTCAAGTGGTTATTTTAGGGTGTCGAGAAAGTCCCTCACGCAATCATGAGGTGCTTTTTTTTAGTTAAATATTAAGTTTTTCCACCTTTGGAGCATGCAGCGAAGGCACTAACCAGACTTCATCTTTCATTCTCAAGGGTCACATGGTCCACATCTTGACGTCACGCATCACAAAGGTCAGTCAGAACCCAGGCCTGTTGACGTCAGTTATGTTTTCCAACAGGTGTGCAGGTGTGAGAAGATACACAAGACGTAAATAATCCCCAAACAAGCAGACCTGTATGGCCACTTATTAGATTTCAGAGCTCCTGTAGCCTGTTTATGGGGATCTGGGAGCAGTTTGAGACCGTTACGCCATAGAGAACATCGAAACGAGAGCCGACCCCTCCTTCTTGACACCCAGACGCACTCAAACGTCTGTACCCTGCTTTCCTGCTTTCTTTTCACTCTTATGTAACTGTGGCGCAAATGGTCTGACAGGCACAAAGAACTGATTAGGTGAAGAAAACGTTCTGGGATTTTTTTTTGCTTCTCTCTCCAGGCTGTAATCCAAGCTGAGGGTTTTGTTTGGAAATTTACATTGTTCTCAATCAGTCTGAGGGCACATAATTGGGGGTAGCCCGACTGTAATGAAAAGCAATGGGAAATACAAGGTAGAGAGAGGGTAAACAGGGTGATTATGCGGTGTGTTTTGTGTGTTAGAAAGACTAAATTGTAGCTATCCTCAAGGATTCCTGTAAGGATAATCACAAAGGAGATCTTATTTGTTTCTGAGATTAAATGGAGACCAACTGGAAAAGTTTGCTTAAGTCGTTTGATTCTCAATTTTCTATTGAAATTGATCCTAGCAATCTCACATGTATCACATCGGGTGTTTCTGAAAACATTTGTCAACACTGTAAACCCGAATAAGTTGTCCAAATTAAAAAAAAAAAGTGTTTAAAGTTCATAAATTCAAAGTTCAAGTAAGCAGAACTGGCAGATTTTTATTTGAATTTTATTTGCTCTTAACTTTATTATCATGTAATCTCAACTTAAATATTTTGAGTAGTGGAAAGTTGGCTAGCGTTAACTAGTAGTTAAAGCCTTACATTTTTAAGTAGTCAACTTTGTTAAGTCATTTCAACCTAAATTACATTAAACTGACTTAAAGAAAAAGAGTTGAATCTTGTATAATTTCTAAAAAAAAAAAGTTGAAAGTGCTTAACTTCTTTTGATAAGTTAAAGCAATGTAAAAACAGGTTTTCACAACTTATTGATCATATACTTGCTAATTGGTAACACAATAACACAATGTTTGGATAGAATTAGCATAGCATAGCAATTGCTGAATGAGTATTGGACATTTTGTCTTTTGATTCTCAAAATTTTCTAATGACATTGACCCTAGCAATCTCACATGTATCACATCAGGTGTTTCTGAAAACATTTGTCTACACTAAACCCGAATAAGTTGGCAAAACGAAAAAAAAAAAAGAAGAGGTAATCAGTTCAAGAATTTTTTAGGTTAAGAAATTCAAAGTTTAAGTAAGCAGAACTGGCAGATTTTTATTTTGTACTCATACATTTTAATAGCTCTTAACTTTAAATATTTGAGTAAGCTTGAACTTAAAATTATCATGTGATCTCAACTTAAATATTTTTAGTAGTGGAAAGTTGGTTAGCGTTAACTACACTGTAAAAAAGTTGCTGCCTTAAATGTTTTAATACAGTTAACTTGGTTGTCATTTCAATTTAAAATTACATTAAACTGACTTACAAAAATGAGTTTAATCTTGTATAACCTATAAAAAAGTTGAAAATTGCTTAACTTCTTTTGAGTTAAAGCTATGTAAAAACATGTCACAACTTATTGATCATATATTTTTTTTTACAGTGTAACTAATACAGTAGAATTAGCATAGCATAGCAATGATTATGGACAATTGTGTCTTTTGATTCTCAAAATTTTCTAATGAAATTGACCCTAGCAATCTCACATGTATCACATCTGGTGTTTCTGAAAACATTTGTCAACACTAAACCTGGATAAGTTGGCAAAACTCAAAAAATTTGAGGTAATCAGTTCAATAATTTTTTTAAGTTAAGAAATTCAAAGTTTAAGTAAGCAGAACTGGCAGATTTTTATTTTGTACTCATACATTTTTTAATAGCTCTTAACTTTAAATAGTACGCTTTGAGTAAACTTTTTCATACAGTACATTAAACTTTAAATCATGTAATCTCAACTGAAATATTTTTAGTAGTGGAAAGTTGGTTAGCGTTAACTACACTGTAATAAAGTTACTGCCTTACATTTTTAAATACAGTTAACTTGGTTGTCATTTCAACTTAAAATTACATTAAACTGACTTACAAAAATGAGTTTAATCTTGTATAACCTATAAAAAAGTTATTTAAGAAAATGTCTTAACTTCTTTTGATGAGTTAAAGCTGTGTAAAAACATATGTTGTCACAACTTATTGATCATATAATTTTTTACAGTGTAGCTAATACAGTAAATGTTAACTTGCTAATTGGTAACATAATAACACAATGCTTTGATAGAATTAGCATAGCATAGCAATGGAACATTTTGTTCTAGCAATCTCATGTATCACATAACATTTGCCTAGATAGACAAATCAAAAGAGAGATCTTTATACACTGTCAAAAATCCAACTTATGTTTTGTATGACAAATTCAGCTTTTAAAGTTTATTCAACTATAACATGAAAAAAGTTTGTACAACTAATTGACCCTAAGTTGAGAAAACTCAAAAATGTTCTGCAGCTGGTTGCCTTAAACTTTTAAGTTTTCTCAACTTTTGTTTTTACAGTGTAGAACTCAAACATTTGCTATCCATATTCATTTTATAGCTCTGTACGCTGTACACCATCAACAAACTCATTTGTATTATTATTTCTCTAGACACGTTTTAGACAACACTGAGACAAGATCGATACTGTAGCTGAGAACTCAATAAAGTTTATCTTTGGGTGGCTGGGAAGTTATTAAATGTTAAAGGAAGTCGCTGAAAGGCTTTTACAATTTAAAATCAATCTCGTTCCTGCGTTTCCGTCTACTGGAGGACGTTGGAGTATGAAGACTTTTGTGTGAGTGAATGTGTGTGTGTGTCTATATATGCATGTGTTTGGTTTGTGGGCCAGATCGGGGTGGTATTGTGCATAAAGAACACTTCTCAGCAGGCATTCCACATTCCCCAGGGTATGAACAAGGGCTATTCAGAGAGCAGGTCTCAACCAGCGCTCCACAGCACAGCTCTGCCCTGTTTGAAAGACACGGACAAAGAAAAGAGACGATTCTGAAGGAGCCGAGAGCCCTCCTGCATATACGAAACAGGGGGGGGGGGATAAGGAATCAAATAAGGAACTGTGAAACTTTCAGAGCCGTAACCCGCATAGATGTTAAGGGACACATATCCCCCTCCATATTTAGATTAAAGGTCGACCGATATGTGCATTTCAGTTTTGTTACATTTGGTCCCCTTTGAGCCTGGATTTTTGTTTATTCATGCATTCGTATCTTCCGAAATTGCACAGGGATTTGTGTTTGACCGCTTTTTTGTCTCAGCTTCACCAATGTTTTCTAGTCATAAATAAATTAAATATTCCCACAGGGGTATTGTCCTAGTAATAAGGGCTTTGGATAAAAGCGTCTGCCAAATGCATACATGTAAATGTAAATGTAATGCTTTTCCAGGAAAGGTTACACATTGTGGTGCATGGCCCTCACCAGGAGAAAAACAAAATGAAAGCAAAGAGTTTGTTTGCCCCCGAACCATTTTAGATCGATCCATTTGAAGTATGAAGGAGGATGGTTTGCCTTTCATGGCGATTTAGAGCGATTATCTACAGTCGAGGGTGGGATGGAGAACTGTCGGATAAGAGGAACTTTGACAGCTGCCAAACGAAAGGAGCTATGATAGTGTTGGACTGTTTATGACTCTTTACTTTTATATATGACTATTTAAAGACTGACCTCATTCTGAACTTCTGCTATTGACATAAATGGAGAATTCATCATATTCATTCATGCAGAATATTCATTTTAGTTACATTTTTAGTTTATAGTCATTTACTGGAAATGATATGTATAATATTTTTATAAATTTTCTATGCTTAAAAATAGCTGAAAAATATAAGAAAAAATAATTGATGCAAAATATATTAGTATATTTGTTTCTAAAATATTTTGCCCTTTTTTAAGATGCATCTAATAATTGATTTCCTTGGAAAATATATATATTAAATATTTTAGTAAGAATTTACAATTCAGGAAAAATAGCTAATTTATATAATATTTTTAGTTGTGATATATTTGTGACATTTTCTCTATATGTTTAATATATTATTATATATTGATGCTTTCTCTTTTAAAACATGTTTGCAGTTTTTTGCTTTACGGGCTCACTGAATAAATAACAGGTGCTGTTCTTCTACAAAAAATTCTCGTGGCACAGTGGTTTCTGACGACATATGTTTTTCTCCTTCATTTAGTCATGTCAGAGCGAAACACGCTTGCCCTATTGACCCAAAATCCTTTGAAAGTAATTTACAGCGAGCTCATGAACTGCTTATCTGTGCTGGACCACTACAGGCTTTCTCGAGAAGTGTGAAATTGAGTTGACATTTGGGGGTGTATTTCCCGCTCTTGAAGGGCCGCCCCTGCTGTGACATCATAAATCCATCACACATCCAAGCGCTAGCTGCTGGTTCGAGGGGGGGGGGGATGTCTTTCTCCCACAGGATATGTGAACCCTGTTACCTCCTTGTCCATTTACACTGCCTCCTTCAGTATTTGCAGGCCCGATGTTGTGAAATATACTGCAGTGTTAACCAAACACCGCTTACAAATGCAGCATTATATTTCTCCATGCATGCAACTTATATTTCTCCATCTGCTCAATGTGTAGTTATGAAACTAGCAGTAGAGATGCCAAACTGAAGATAAGCTTCAGGCTGAAGGATGTACAGAACTTTCTAGACACAACAGGGCATGAACAAAAAAAGTTAATGTGGACTAATTAGATGCACAAACGTCATTACGCCCCACCTACAACAATCTGGGCCTTGTTTTCTCAGAGGTTTTTTGTTTTGTTTTTTTGGCACTATAGTTGCCTACCGCATGCGCACCATATATTTCTGCAAATGCTCAGAAAGGCTAGTGTGGTTTAATGTGTTAAAAGAAAAGCCTGCTCTGCATGATTAAAGTCTTTGAGGTTGCCATGTTGGTTGGTCTCTGTTTGGAGTGTTTGTTAGGTGGTTGGTGGGCGGGGGGTTTTCTGCTGGTGTCTTAAGTTGTGTTGTCAGCTTTAGTGTGGGCGATTACTGATTCACAGTGCTGAGAAAACGGGAGGGATAGCTAATACTGACATCACGCCATCACTGAAATGAGACAACTCTTTCTTTTGTGTCACCTCCCAGCCTTTTATCAATTGGTTAGAAGTCAAAGTGGAACATGGCACGACCACTGTAACGTAGTCCATCACCATAAAATCAGCCCCCCTGGTGGGAGTTTCCAGGATTTCAGTGTACAAACCACAAGATTTAAAAACAGATCAAGATCAACTCTGTCATTAATTACTCACCTTCATGTCGTTCCAAACCCCCAACACTTTTGTTCATGTTTGGAACACACATTTTTTTTTGATCAAATCTGGGAGCTTTATGTCCCTCCATTCACAGCTACACAACAACCAAGCCCCAGAAAGATAGTAAAGCAATCCATGTGGCACCAGTGGTTTAACTTCAGTTTTATGAAGCGACATCTTTGCTCCAAAAAACCCAACATTATTGACCACTTTTTTAATCTAACGTATAGGACTGGGTAACAAAAATATTGATTTCTCGATTTTAATCGATTCTCATTTTTACGAACCAATATCGATTCTTAAATCCCAAGAATCGATTAGTCATCCTGTTTTCAGATGAATGAACGGGACATTGTAGCGTGCCTCCCATCCAATAAATGGCAATAATCTTTGCGCTTTGTTACTATTGATATGAAACCAAGTCTCAGATTTTAAATTACGTCCATTTTATTACGAAATTCAAAAACATAAATACTGTTTTGGCGCTGTGGCGTGATATCGCTGTGGCGCACCTCAGCTCAAGAGAAGCGGCAGATGAACTGATCTTCTCTTCCGCTTTAATACCAGTTACAGCACAAGATATATATGAATGAGCATCTGAAAGTGTGTTAAGAGATAGAGTACAACTTACCGAAATCCGTATCGCGTCACATGGAATCGCTCAATCGGTGTTTCAACCGAGTGTTTCAAAAGACGTCAGTAAAACAGCTTGTAAACAATGTCACTTAACATCACATTTACCTCAGAAAAAACATATCCATTGTCCATAAACGTGTTAGTCAGCTAGAACAAATTACTTTAGAGAGGAGCATTTTGCTAAATATATGCACCATATTACATATTCATTATAATTTTTATGTTTTTCAATATTTAATGCATGTTTGAATAAATCTGGCAAGTTTTTATGACATGTTATTTCAAAAAACAAATTGAAATATGAAATTGCTTGAAACTTTATTATAAAAAAGTGTAAAAATTGTGTAGTTTAGGTTTTTGTATACAAATCAGTTAATTTTTACCTTCAACATTATAGTAGGCTAATGTACTACCAACTGACTCCCATAGTTTACAGCATTAGTTAAGAGGTTTGTTTTCCTTGAGAAAATTTGCCATGTATTGTACTTGATATATATATCTCTAAAATAATTGATTATATATATTGAATCGAATCGAATTGTGACATAATTAATATTTTATAAATTAAGTGGTAAATCACGTTTTTTTGTGCAAACAAATACTCGCTTCATAAAATTGATGTTAAACCACTGGAGTCACATTAATGATGTCTTTACTACTTTTCTAGGACTTGAAAGTGGTAGTTGCGTAGTTGCTCAATGGAGGTACAAAATTTAAACTCAGTCTTACTGGTTCGGAAGGACATGAGGGTGAGTCATTTCTGGGTGTATATAATTCATTTTTGGGTGAATTAGCCATTTAATATCTGCTAACACGTTATTTTGATGCTCCCTAACAGACATCCTATTTGACTGTAAGTAACTCTGCAAGTACTGTATGTCAGCTTATTCTACTAACCCTAACCTAACAGTCTACTAATGTACTCTAATGAGAGTTAGTTGACATGTATTGGCCAATTAATGAGAATTAGTTGAAAATGGCTATTGAATGAGAGTTATTAGACATGTAGTTATTTTTATTTTTGGGGTCAAGTATGACTTCAGATTCACCCTGTCAGTATTTGCAGACTGAATTCACTGTATTTGCTTGATAATATGAGGTACATGCTGTATAAATATATAGAGACTTTTTAATGCACAATGTGTTACTAACCTTTTCTGGAAAGATCCACAGTCCCTTTGAATCATGTTCTGGCTATTATGTTCATGTGTAACTTACAGTACAGTACGTCAGAGAGCATTGATCGAGCACTGACTCTATTGTGTTTGGCTTTGGGCGTGAAATTATTGATCACGTTTTGCTACTATTATTGTTGTTGGCTGCTTTCTAAAGGCTGTTTAATTGCAAGTAAACTCACAAGCCAAACCATAACGCATTACATTAAGATGTGAAGACAGACGAATGAGCTCAAGAATTACCTAAAGTAAACAGTTTTTTAGCCAGTCCCTCGAACGTCCTGTTCATAGGACAGCGCCAAACTCTCTTTCACTCAGCACAACGGCCAAGTTGAGTCATCAAGTCTGTATTAGAGTCATTATGGTAATTATCTTCTATATTTACTTGAGTGAAATGAGGGTAAAAGGTGCTGGTTCACCGGTCCTACCCACACCGCCCTCCCTCCAGGGGAACGTTAAAGTGAGCTGGCCTTAATTCTCACACCACTCCATTTCACTGGAGGAACACAGCACTTTTTGCGAGGTAGGGGGTTTGCTTACCGGTCGAGACACAGTGGTTCGCACAGTGCTTTTCTTGCACCCTGAGGGTGTAGATTTCTGCAGTGTTTTGGTGACTTTGGCAGCGGTGTTGGGGGAATTTCTCACTAGTGTGTTTTGGAGTGCTCATTTACTTACATAATCAGCCGTAATGATATTATTGGGGCAAAGCCAAAAACCACCCAATGAGAGTGTACTTGGGGAGAAAGGAGGGTCTACCGTACGGTAATTTTGGTTGCATAACAGTTTCAAGTTCTGTGTTGGTTAGCACGTATCCCTCAGGACTAGGGTTGATTAAACAAGCACAAACTGTCTCGCCACAAAAAAACATCTTTTTTTAGGACTGAATGAGTCATGAATTTCCCAAAAGTGTGTGAGTAGAGAGATGATGTAAATGCATCGCTCCAGGTGTGGATTTACACAGCTAAAATTAGGCCAAAAGAAATTCACCCTATCCAATTTAAAACCCAAGCATTTCCAAACACATCAGGGTTTCGAGATGTAAATGTAAATATCGTGAAACATATGTATTGTTAAATTTGCCTCAAAGATGTGTCAATTTGAGCATCATTATATTATATAAAATTAAATATTATCAGCATTATATTGGCCTTCTTGGATGTCATCAATGGTAGATTTGAATGTAATTTCAATTTGTTCATTTAAATTGAATCACAATAAAATTATTTTATTTTGAATTATTTATATTTTCCATTGCAATTTTAGTTTTAGTCCTATTTTGTTTTAGTAAAAGTTTAGTCATTGATAATAAAAGATTATTAAATCAGCATATTAGAATGATTTCTGGAGGATCACGTGACACTGAAAACTGAGCTTTGCATCACAGAAATAAATTATATTGTATAGTATATTAAAATAGAAACACATTATTTTAAATTGTAATAATATTTTCAAATGTATTTATATTTCAAATTTCATAAGAGTCTTCTTTAAAAAACATTAAAAACAGTAACGTTTTCAAACTTTTGACTGGTACTGCATACATCATTTTAGTTTTAGTCTTTTAAATGCAAATGCAACTATAGCTGAAGTTTCGTTTTTTTACTTCAGTGAACATTCAGTAAACATTTAACAGAAATGCTTCATGGTTTTAGTTTTGGTTTTAGTTTCAGTTAACTACATTAACCCTTTCCTGAACAGTAGTCAACATTGTAAATTTAAAGATTTGCACCTCATCCAGTTGGCACCATCTAGACAGCTACAGCGAGAACCTTTTGCTGGGCAAACCTGGACACATCTGGTTCTTTCTTTGTGTCCCGACCAAGCGGCAACCTTCCCCAGTTTCTCTTGAAGCCAATCCGGAAGGGACTTTAACTGCAATTCATCGAGTGGCCACTAGGGACCAGAAGGGAGCAGAATCTCATTGAGCTCCATGTCAAAATGCCCAACTTTACAGCAGAACAAAACATGTTTACAGCCTGGTACAAATTGTGATTTTGGTCTATATAGCTAATTTTGCCCTTCATGACAACTGTGAGCGGGTGAATTTGTTATAAATCTTTCGTTTACATTATATAAAGCCTTAAAGTTCTGCATAATTAAGGGTGTGGTTACTGAGTGACAGGTGGATTGTCGTTTGTCGCTGTCTGTTAGTCACACGTCACCTCAGCTCCGCCCATGTCCCGCCTCTTTTCCCATTTTCTGTTATCCGGGTGTGACGCGAGGTGACGCGCTGCCAAGATGGCAACGGCCAGCTCGTCCCTACTTAAAGCTTCAAAACTGCTCTTCAGAATCCTATGGGTGACGTCACGGACACTACGTCCATATTTTTTTACTGTCTATGGTCCCGACGCTGGAGTTCCTATAGTCGAAACAATGCCAGTGCTTTATACCCTATTGTGTAGCTTTACAGCTCAATATCAGATCATTCATCGGAAGTCAGCTTTCCTGTAGCTCAAACAGTAGAGTGTGGCGCTAGCAACGCCAAGGTCATGGGTTCGATTCCCAGGGAAAGCAAGAACTGACAAAATGTGTACCTTGAATGCAATGTAAGTCGCTTTGGATAAAAGCGTCTGCCAAATGCATAAATGTAAATGGAAGTCGTTTCCCCGTTGACCGCTTTAGAACTGTTACCAGACCATCAGGTAATGTCTAACCCTTGTGTTTAGGAATACACCACTTTATGATGCTTCACATTAGCATGAAACCTGTGGTTTATATGCATTAAACAAATGTCTGAAAAACGCAAAGCGCTTATAGTCTAAAACTACACGTATACTGCAATAATTTGTTGCCATGCAGTGAGATTACAGATTGAGTTATCATGACCATAAATGATTGGAGTTTATTTTTGATGAGATAATGCATATTTTCTGTCACGGTCATCTCTAAAGTCTAAACTGCTGAAGCTGTTTGACAGCTATGGGTGCTCTTACAGATCAGTGTTTGTTAAAGTGCACATCTTCTGTACTTCTTCAAAAAGTGTTGCACTAGTTGTAGAATAAGCGAATTTCTTATTTTTGGACGGAAACTTTGCACAAGAGGAAACATATATTGCAGCGATACCAGTGAATGCTTTGAATGGAATATTTCCAGGTCAGTTCTGTACAGACTTCACAGTGTGTGTGGGCATGCAAACCATGCCTTAAAAAAACAAGTAAAGGGAAATAGGAATAGAATGCTGTGCTAACAAATGCTTAGTTAGTTCACTTACACAAGAGTTCTAGTAACTAAAAAAGAATAGAGAGCACTTGATCTTTCACTTTAGATTTACTCTTGATTTAGTATAGCTACCATTGTTGTGTTTTGCGTGCTGAATGTCTGTGTGACTCAAGCATGGTCATCTGAAAGCTATTAATAGAGACAAATATAGAGGGATTATACCAACCCAATTAAAAGTTTCACAAGGTGTTTATGACAGAAGTGTTAGCAATAAAACATAAACGATCATTTTACGACATAAAGGGAAATATCACATAGGTTAATTTTAAAAGTTGACCTAATTTCTGACTAAATCATTAACTATAATTCATTATTCAGTCAGAAGTTAGGTCAACTTTTAAAAGCAAACTATGTATTACTTCTCTTCCTTTGAAACCAAATAACTGTGATTTCCTGTTGCATCGCTGCATCAATAGAAAGAGAATTACAACAATATGAATGTTCCAAGTGCCCAACCAAAGTGAACACTGATCACCATAATGGTGACCAAACACATTTTTACAATTAAGTTAATACATTAGGTAAAGTTAACTAAAAAGTGTTAGTTAGAATCACTGTTGGATTTTACTGTGTGTGTGTGTGTGTGTGTGTGTGTGTGTGTGTGTGTGTGTGTGTGTGTGTGTGTGTGTGTGTGTGTGTGTGTGTGTGTGTGTGTGTGTGTGTGTGTGTGTGTGTGTGTGTGTGTGTGTGTGTGTGTGTGTGTGTGTGTGTGTGTGTGTGTGTGTGTGTGTGTGTGTGTGTGTGTGTGTGTGTGTGTGTGTGTGTGTGTGTGTGTGTGTGTGTGTGTGTGTGTGTGCGGAGGAGAGAGTAGTGAAAATGGCTATCTTCACGCTATCACATATATTTTGACACTTTGCATCTTCTTGGTATTAATCTTCTAAGTAAAAACTAATTAAGGCTGTTACTTGCACGCTATTGCTCATGATAAGACGTCATGTCATATTTATATATAAATAAAAAACAAATAAGACATACTAGTTGTGTGAGTGTGTGTGTGCGGAGGAGAGAGTAGTGAAAATGGCTTTATCTTCACGCTATCGCATGTATTTTGACACTTTGCATCTTCTTGGTATTAATCTTCAAAGTAAAAACTAATTAAGGCTGTTACTTGCACGCTATTGCTCATGATAAGACGTCATGTCATAATTATAAATAAATAAATAAAAATAAGACATGCTAGTCGTGAGTGTGTGTGTGCGCCTGAGGAGAGAGTAGCGAAAATGGCTTTATCTTTATGCTATCGCATATATTTTGACGCTTTGCATCTTCTTGGTATTAATCTGTTACTCGCATGCTATTGCTCATGATAAGATATAATATTATATATAATATTTATATATAAATAAATAAAAAATAAGACATACTAGTCATTTACGGTATCTTGTCTTCTTTAGTAAAGACATGCCATTACTTTAAGCGATTCAGCTAAGATTTTCTCAAGCTTTGTATGATTCACTGCCTAGTTTCCCATTCAATGAGTTTTGTGTTCTTTTTGTATTATTTTTGAGCAGATAAGCCCTAAACAGGCTGAATGCTAAGAGTTGGACACAAAACACTCCTATTAGACAATGGTGACCCTAGAGGTCATGTTCTTAAGCTCACTGTATTAGCACGACGTGGTTCTCTCGGCGGGGGTTGTTGTCATGCCCTAATGCGGGTGACCGAGGCCATGAATGTGAGACAATAGCCATGCGACCAGACGCCCAATCACAGATAATGATGCTGCCCAAACAGGAAGGTTCACGTGGGAACCCGTTTACTTAGCATTGTGGGAAAGCAGATGAAGGCACACAAAGTCTTCTAAGACAGAATCCAAGGAGAAGCTGATAGACACACTGTTCAAAGTGAAGATATTGTGTGTAGGACTGTTTGTGTTTGGCCCATGGGAGGGATAGTGATAGACTGATATGTTGGTCGAGATAAAGCCATATCAGTAAACCACTTAATTACATCCCAAATACCGTAGAAATGTGAAAACAGTGTGTTTTCACTTCTAAATAAAGGCATCTTGAATCTTTGAATGGAAATGGAAATCATTTTGATTAAATTCAAATGTGGATTTAAATGTAAATGTGAACTGAATATGAACTGAATTTAAATTAGATTTGAGTTTAACTACGATTGAAGCTTAAGAATCTATTTGTAATCTAATTAATCTCTCTCCTGAATTCCCCATGGTATTGATTAATTTACAATATTCATATACGGTACTTTAAAAGGATATTAAGCTATTACTATATGCAAAACCATGCAAAATTTCATAGTACTTTTTTGTAAATATGAACTGAGCCCTCTAACTCTTCACTTCCAGGTTTTATTTTATTTTATTTATATTTATTTTATTGAAGCGTAATACATATTTAAAACTATAACATTTTATATTAACAATTTTAAATATTTTCTTTCCTAATTTGTAGTTACACATAGGTAAAATATAATTCAAACACACTCGTCCTGTGAAATATTGTTTTACTAATGTTTTCAAACTCCATTCTTACATGAGAGAATGTGATATGAAATATGAAATATCCTGTGGACTGGCACAATATGAACTGGATTCTGCCAGTGCTGTTTTTTTGTTTTGTTTTTTTTTCATCTCCGTGTGGTTTGGAAATGATTGACAGAAAAATGGTTTTCCAGCATGGCCCCTCAGAGAAATATGTTTTGGCTATGGAGTCGTTGAGCGGATTTTATGATTATTTTCCTAGTCCAATGTGGGTCGACTCGGCCAGACGTTCAGTTTGAGTTTGAGTTATTATTGAGGCACTGTGGATGAAGCGGCTTCTTTTAAAAGGAACTCCCAGCAGGCCGCCGAACTACACAGATAGAATTACACGGATGTTTTTTAGACATCTAATTGTGATATTACAGGGAACCACTTTGTGTTACAGCCCACAAGAACCCGCTAAATAAGTCCAAAAATCACTGCATGTAATCATATAATATGCATAGGTCATGCCTCAATGCTTGTGATAATACTGAACAAATCATATGATACCTAGTCGGAGCTGGTTAGTGGTTAGGGTGAGCGTTTTCTTCTGGAATGTAAGTGTCTTATTGAGTTCAAACAGTATAATTAATTATTTTTCCTTCATTCTTTACAGAACCTGATGGCTAAAGCGCTTTATGACAACGTTCCAGAATCCCCGGAAGAGCTGGCATTCCGGAAAGGCGACATCCTGACTGTCATTGAGCAGAACACTGGTGGCCTGGAGGGATGGTGGCTGTGTTCGCTCCATGGCCGCCAGGGCATAGCACCCGGCAACCGCCTCAAACTGCTTATCGGACCAATGTTCGATGGCCAGACGTCAGCATCCCCCTCCCCACCACAGGGTCACGCCCTCCAGCAGAGGCCACTCACACCTCAGGGTGTGTACCAGGTGCCGCCGTCCCACCAGAGCCCACAGGGACAGGGCATCTACCAGATCCCTCCATCTAAAGACGTGTACCAGGTTCCACAGAGAAGCGCGCTGGCTGCGGATGGAACTCCCTGCAAGGTAAACTCAACTAGTCCTCACTTTATTAAACTTGTAGTGAATGTGTGGCAGATGTTGACGAGATCAAACGTTCATACGCTGAGCGGCGCGTAGGGTTTGATTGTGTTGCTTTTGCTCTTGCATTTTTTATGGAAATACTAAAATATATTTAAATGAAATTAAAAGACAACTGAACTGATTATAAACGAATATTAAAATATCACCATTATGGAAAACCATGAAAATACACTTCACCTACAAGTTTTAGTAATGTTTGACAGGTAACAAGTGATCAGTAATATTTTATATATTTTTACAATTTAGATGCATTTGTATATGATTATATATTTTATTTTAAAGTAAAATTTCTATTTAAATATTAAACAAATATAAAATATTTAATTCATATTGCAAATGTTAATTAGGGATTATAACAATAAATGTTTTATATATATTTATATATGCATATATATATATATATATATATAATATATATATAATGTATATTTGTGTGTGTGTGTGTGTGTATATATATATATATATATATATATATATATATATATATATATATATATATATATATATATGAATACATTAATTTATATAATAAAATAATAATACATTAATAAAACAATAAAAAGTAGATTTTAAACATTTAAAATTATAAAATTATAATATGTATTATAATAAACATGTTATTATTTTATATAAGAAATACAACCAGTCACTATGGAATTTTTTTGGTTATTGGTTGAGCCAATAGTCTGATTCCAGTTGCATTTTTTTGTATTAAGGTTTTAAAGATTAAAAATGTCTCCGTGTCCAGCCAAAAGCCGTTCTGGACGGGAGTTGTGTGCACGCCCTGTCCTGCCCTTCCCTCCACCGCAGCGCTACAGGCTTTATGTTTAACTGCTTTATAATGTCCTGTCGATGCACTGGACTGCACCCGTTCTCTCTGAATAGGAAAGCCACAGCGGGGATGGAAAAATAAATAGAGGAGATCAGGCTACTGAACACGCTGAGAAAGCATACACTGCAGCAAAACGAAGTGCATGTCAGCGGGAGAAAAGGGACTTTTGTGTCATTCTTAAAAACTGTCAGCTTATTTTTGTGCATAACACTTGTGTCTTTCTATGAACCACATCTATGGCGGTTCTCAAGTTCTCTTTTAAAGACACAGCATAAGGCTGCATGATTTTTTAAATACTATAAACATTTAACATTTCATATTGCAGATGATAATTAAGGACGATAATTACTCTGATTCAGCTGAGGGTTTTTTTCACTCGGATACAGACACAGTAGACATAGCTTATGTTCATCACCACTAGAAGAACTGAAAACATCACTCAGGCAAACTCATAACACTGAGGTCATGTCTGAGATGGTCGTTTAAAAGTTGAGGTTCTTCTGCTTTTGACATTAAGAGTTTACAGAGCTCAGATATCAGGAGTGATGAAGGTTAAGGTTACAGTGTATCCACCTCATATGATCTTGAACACATGCAGTATGGCTTTATAGCAACAGGGTTGTGTTGCTTTGACTGAGGTTTGTCGGACCATTTTGTTTGCTGGCGTTCAGAATAATGGCACACCTTGTTTGTTGTTTTCCTGAGGTTGGCATAACAGTTGACCACTCTTGTAAAAGTGAGGTAAGAGGGTGTGCTCACATCTGTAAACACAATGTTCAGCGGACGTTCCTCTGACATGAAGTGAATTACAAAGGTGGGGCACAGCAGAAAGTGCAACAAAAATAATCATTTCCTTCCTGATCTCACTTCCTGTGCTGAAAAATAAAAGTGATTTTTAGATCTATCATTGAAAACGGCGATGTGGACACTATATTGCCAAAAGTATTATGCCACCCCTCCAAAACATTGAATTCAGGTGTTCAATCACTTCATGGCCACAGGTGTATAAAATCAAGCACTAGGCATGCAGACGCTTCTACAAACATTTCGCTCTCAGGAGCTCAGTGAACTCAAGCGTGGGACACTGATAGGTTGCCACCTGCGCAATAAGTCTATTCGTGAAATTTCCTCACTACTAAATATTCCACGGTCAACTGTTTGTGGTATTATAACAGAGTGGAAGCAATTGGGAACAACAGCGACTTATATCCACGTAAAATCACAGAGCGGGGTCAGCGCATGCTGAGGGGCACAGAATTCGCCCAACTTTCTGCAGAGTCAATAGCTACAGACCTCCAAACTTCGTGTGGCCTTCAGATTAACTCAAGAACAGTGCATAGAGAGCTTCATGTAATGGGTTTCCATGGCCCGAGCAGCTCATCCAAGCCTTACATCACCAAGTGCAATGCAAAGCGTGGGATGCAGTGGGGTAAAGCACACCACCACTGGACCCTAGAGCAGTGGAAACGTGTTCTCTGGAGTGACCAATCACGCTTCTCTGTCTGGCAATCCAATGGACGAGACTGGGTTTTGGCGGTTGCCAGGAGAACGGTACTTGCCTTACTGCATTGTGCCAAGTGTAAAGTTTGGTGGAGGGGGGATTTTGGCGTGGGGTTGTTTTTCAGGGGTTGGGTTTGGCCCCTTAGTTCCAGTGAAAGGAACTCTTAATGCTTCAGCATACCAAGACATTTTGGACAATTTCATGCTCCCAACTTTGTGGGAACAGTTTGGGGATGACCCCTTCCTGTTCCAACAAGACTGCGCACCAGTGCACAAAGCGTCGGTCCATAAAGACATGGATGAACGAGTTTGGTGTGGAGAAACTTGACTGGCCTGCACAAAGTCCTGACCTCAACCCGATTGAACACCTTTGGGATGAATTAGAGCGGAGAGCCAGGCCTTCTCGAGCACATGTAGAGCTAAATCGGTAACACTTTACCTTAAGGTCTCATTAGTACATGCATTAACTAACTAACAATGAGCAATACGGCAAGAATTATCTAGGGATGCACGATATATTGGCCACTATATCGGTATCGGCCTGATAAGAAAATTGCATCAATTGTAATTGTAAAATAATGAATTATTTCCTTCAGCTGGGACACTTCAGATGCACACTGGTCGCCATGATGGTTTTGAATTGCTTGAAATATGATTGGAATCACACACGGAAATAAGTCATATAGGCTCACATAAAAGTATAATGAGAACATCATAATTGTGTGTTTGGGACATGGCTTCTATTGGTGAGACTTTTGTTTTTGTAATCAGGCTTTCAAAAATGATATAAAACATTTGGATTTAGATTTATCGGCCAATATATCGGTTATTGGCTTTCAAATATAAAGAATTATCGTTATTGGTATCAGCCTAAGTTTTCATATCGGTGAATCCCTAGAATTAACATTTAACGAAGATTAATAAACCAATGTAGTTAACAAATGAAACCTTACTGTAAAGTGTTACCGGAAAAAAAAGCTATTCATAAAGCTAGTCATTGACAAAAAGTTGTGCATGGATCCATTGTGGCTTGCCAAACAAATAATATTTGAGAACATGTTTGAATTGACATCTTGTAATTATGGCTGTTCTGAAACATGAACACTGTTTCGTACTGGGCTAATTCTAAATTATAAGGTACCCGAATGTTTCATTTAAACGCAGAAAGTGTCTATTTGCGCTGTAGTACAGTTATGCTTGTGGATGATGTGTTTGTTGCTGGTGCAGGGCAGGATTTGGGCACATAATGACACACTGTAGGGTTTGGTTGCTGAAGTCTGGCTCTGTCCCCGCCTGACCTGAAGGGTACAGTGATCTAAGGCCGCTCACAGCTGCACTATTCATGCCAGCCAGAGCCTTCTCCAAGATTTACACAACCACACAACGTCCTTCACAGAGCCGAGCCTTATGGGTAGAGATGAGATCTTTCGTCCCATTGGTGCCAGAGTCTGTTTGACACCACAAATTGACGCTGTTTCAGAGGTAAAGCAGTTTTTGTGATTTTATACTGGCCCGTATGAGGATGAAGTGCAGCTTCCAGTGTAGATAGACTTTTTAGGATTAACGTTTCTTCATGAGTCACAACATAAATCATAATTTTCTGCCCACTCTATGGGCCGAGGCTGTCTATTATCACTACCAACCAGGTTTTGTTCTCTTCATATACTTGTCTGAGACGGCTAAGACAGGCGTTCCTGTATACACACCTCAGTCTCCAGGAGATATTGTAAAGATTTGTTGATCACATGCCACCGCACCCTTCTGTGGAAAAGGCATAGTAGAGTTTGCAGTGTAGTAAAACATTAGTTGTGACTCAATGCTTACTAGTTTATTAGCAACTAGATCTGTCCTCATTTCTACTTTACATTATATATTTATACTATTTTATAATAAATAGAATCGAATATATTCCATAAATATCTATCATAGATATTCATTCAAAAGAAACTTGCATTACACTTAACTTTATATATTTTAAATTTATTTTATGTATATGTTGTATGTGTGTGTATTATATATATACACAGATTTTATATTTATTTGTATTTTTTCCTAAAATAAATGTAATTTAAATGTATTTTATGTGTATTAATATAATTATGCAAACTTAAGTTGTACATATATAATTACATCTATATTATTTTTAATAATACACACACACACACACACACACACACACACACACACACACACACACACACACACACACACACACACACACACACACACACACACACACACACACACACACACACACACACACACACACACACACACACACACACACACACACACACACACACACACACACACACACACACACACACACACACACACACACACACACACACACACACACACACACACACACACACACACACACACACACATTATTTGCATTTATTATTTATTTGTGGTGTGGACTCTGCTATGGTTTTATATTTAGAATGATTTTTTGAATTATAATAATATATATTATATGTATTGTCCTTGGTGTGAACTGGCCTTGAGCGTTGTTTAGTTGTTTAGCCTGTTCTTAGTGTGGATGTGATCTGACCCAGAAAAGTAGTGTTAGACACATGGCTGTTTTTACCTCCTGCAGAGATAACAGGAAATGCTCAGCGGAAAGGTAGCCTATTTCCTCATGCCCACAAGCCTCTTTCATCAGAACTCATTCCCGTTTACCTCCTCGTCTCTTCTTTATTTCAAGGCAAAATCTTTTCTTTTTTTTGCTGCCTACTTATTATTAATCAAAGACAAACTGTTCAAAATCAGGGTCACTGCATAATTGATGCATCTCATTTAAATAATCACCCCCAACCACATCGTCTCAATGCGCATCTATAAATCACGGGGTGTGTTTGAATGCTTCCATGTGATGCAAAATTAATTATGGCTCCTTGCATTAGGGTAATGCGCCTAAATTAGCAGGAAGACTGTGTGCATTTCAGTTTTATGATCGTCATGTAGGAGATCCCTGAGGGTTTGACATTTAATTGCTTTCGTTGATGAGTTCGACTTATTAATAGGATGGAGCTTTTTCTGTCACTGGAATGGAACCGATTAAAAGGGACGGCAGATCATTCTGGAAAAGAATTGTTTTTCTTTATGTTTCTTCCAAATTATCAACCAACTGATTTTTGTAGCTCTAGCCAAACGTGACTCAGAGCGACTCTATGAAGTCATTGTTTACTCAAACAGCTTTAGTCCAGAGGCTGCATACCGAAAAATGAAGGTGGTGAGAAAACACTCTTACATCATGCTGTTTTTTCAGCGCTGTTATTCTCCAAGGACAAAAAAAAAGAGGCTCCCGCAGCAATTAGGTCGATCTCAGGTTCAAATCTGATCCGGTCTTAGTCACGCACACCCAGCCAGGGTGTAACGGAATCCAGGGAAGGAGTCACCTTAGTGGGAGAGAATGTTTGCCTAGAGGTCACAGTTCACACCTCACACACTACGGCACATTTACTAATTTCCGATTAGCCACTCCAGGCGGCAGAGAATCTGGTCTAATAGATTTGTATTATTTTAATCATATTTACTCAAATTAATATCAATAAATTATATGAAACCGTAATATTTAAAAATGTTAAAACATTACTTTATAAAAAATATTAAATATTTAATATTTACATATTATACAGTCAAACCAAAAATTATTCAGACACCAGATACAATTTTCTACTAGTGTGTGCAGGACACTATAGTTAATTTATGTAAGTGAGGATAGCAAAATAAAAGTAAATGGGGACATATTATACCCCCAAAATTCTTCATACAGTGACTACCATTAAAATGTATACAAATTTGGGACCGAAATTATTCAGACACTTTGACCTGACCATGTTTTGCTTCAGTGTTTTTTCTTTTATTGCTAATATGACCTTTTACACCACAGACTGCACAAAATGAAGCATTTTTATTTGGTCATTTGTTGACCTAAATCGGTACTATCTAATTGTGTACTAAAATTGAACAGCTGATTGTTTGATTGTAATTCATTACACACCTTTCTATCAAAGTTTGATAACGTCTGACATAAAGATGAATTTGTTCTGACACAGTTTAACTCTTAGTTCTTGTATATTTTAAATATAAAACCATATTTTATTACCATTTTCTAAACTATAGCGAATACACTGTGATAATGTGAGAATGTTGAAGGTGTCTGAATACATTTTGGTTTGAGATATACACACACACACACATACACACACATATCTGCTTTTGTAAAAATATATATTTTGTCAATAATATTATAAAATATAAATATAGTTTATTATATGCATAATATTGAGTATAGATTGATTGATCAGACCACTGATGTGTCCCGTTCTCAATTCATTCCCAGTTCATTTTCCCAGGATTTCTGGGAAGCAGAGGTGATTTAAGACTGATGGGAACAAGCCGGGAAATCTGGGTAATTGGTGAACTATGCTGAACCTTGAATTCCAGAGTGCGGATTTATGGACAGGAATGTCATTGATGTGCACCTAAACTCACAGAGTAAAAATAAGAGTGTGACAGTCCGCTTATGAAAACCATCTGGACATTCACATCTCTGGAACTCTGTGTCAGGAGAGGGTGTATATACACTGCCCGCCTGAGGTTCGAGATGGGTTAGAAGGCAGTTGTCTATGTAGGTGGTACAGAAAGGCAGCACACTAGGATTGGAACAGATCTGGAGTCTCTCAGACAGGATGCAGGACATATGGTTCCCATTTTTGAGAGCTGTCAGTGACCCGTGAGTGTTCTCGTGTGGTGACAGCGGTGTGTATTAGCGGAGCGTTTGGGACGAGGAGGGGGGCTTATTTTGGAGAACAGCGAATGGAGACCAAGTACATTCCAAGGATGCTTCTGCCTGTCTGACGCAGAAGACAGATGTAGAGCATAAAAGATGGAGAATAAACAGCAGGAATATATAGAGAAAAGATAGATGGGAAATGTACGAGATGACAAATATTAATGTTTGGAGCCGAGGAGGTGGAGTTGTATAAGACAGATTACTCCATTAGCGCCTATGTTTGCCGTTGCATTAATCTAGTCACGTACACAATGCACCATAGTTTCACCGCAGTATGTTGTGACTGAACAACAAAAATGTGTGGATATTATTACTACCACTGTTCATATTTGGAGTTAAATGTTTTGTTTGTGAAAACATTTTTTAGGGTTTGAGTTCAGGTCTGTGTAATTGTTGGTGTTTTCAGCCTCAATTTCTCCTACATGTCAAGAGACATGCACTTTATATGTCATATTTCACCTAGGAATAACATTTTTAGCTCCAACTTATAATGGTTGTCTTCTTGTTTCAGGTGGTGACCCCAGTACGAGTAGGACAAACATACGCATACAGCCCTGCTTCAGATTCATCTCATGACCTCTACGATGTTCCTCCAATTCGTCCACAGGGGGTGAGTGTCACTTTCAATAACACATGTACCAATATAGATGTCAGCATACGTGTATTTACATTTGAAACACCCCCACAGGTGTACGATATTCCTGCGAGCAAGCAAACCGGACAGCACAGCATTCCCAGAGCCCAGGGCATCTACGACACACCTCCGTCACAAGACCTGCGATCAAAAGGACTTTATGACATACCTCCATCATCGCAAGGGGTATGCTGATCCTTCAGCTCTTAATATTCATTATGACGTCATGATGATTAGTTGTTTGAAACTTTAGCGTGCAACTTATCCTACATTGTTTGTGCTACAAATAATTCCTCAAATCATGCCTCTTGTACATAATTAGCCTAACAATTTTCACACGGTGGACATGCTTCAAAATAATCAAAGGTTTCAAAAAGATACAAGAATTATGAAAATATACTCTTGAATGCTACCCAGTATTATTTTAGCATAATTGAAATACTATTATAGTTTGTAATAATATTTTGAAAGAGCTTTTATTTGTATACTTTCCATTTTAGTTCACATGTTGTTTTTTTGTCATTTATATTATTATTATTTTTTAGTTTGAGCTATTTTAGCTCATCATTTTATTAAATTAAACTTAATAAAAAAGAGAAATGTTGCCTTGGCAACTAGTTAAATTTTTGGCAGCGCAGCTGTAGCAATATATTTTATTTACACTAGATAAAAATAGCAGTATTTTCTTTGCTATAAGTGTAAATAGTAGTTAGATACTATGTTAGTATACATATAAATAGTGCCAGATACTATGTGCACCTCAGTGTTGTTGTACATTAAACGCTATGCAATAACAACAGTGAGTGAAATTATTATATTTATTAAAATTATTAAATGGATGCCGCCTTATTGGGACAATAAAGCCCTCCCTACAACTACCCCTACTCCTTACCGATAAACACTTTATTATTAAACACACGTTACACACTTTATTTAAACTTTTTTTTTTTTTTTATGCCTTTCCGATCGGATATGTGATAGAAAAAGGGAGTAGAGTGAGTTCGGAAAGGCGGATTTGCATCGTAAATTTCTTCCATAATTTTGTCTGGCCCAACCAGAAGTCAGTGAGTGGAGCTAGTGTAAATAGCCTCTGCCAACAAGGCGAGGTGTAAATAGACAAAATATAAATTATTTTATCTGAAGTATGAAAATGTTTTATGGTTTTCGTTAACTATAATCACTCTGATGCAGCCCCTTGTTCTTTGTCTTGTAACCGAATGCTATTATTTCCCAGAAATTTTACAAAGAAATAAATACTCTGATTTTTATTACTTTCCCCTGGTTAGCAAATTAAAGCCTAGCTTGCCAGCAATGTTGGAGTCAAACTCGGAGTAGTGCTCTTAACTTTGCAAGGAGGTCAGAACAGAAATAATTGTGCTCAAGCCCCTCTTATGTTTCACCGCTGTTCTTGGCGAAATGCAGCACAGCGCCTCGAGTTTGTTTGAAATAAACTGGAAGTACATGGAAACCTGTTATTAGAGTCGTACTTAATTAGGGTTTGCGGAAACCCGGGTTCACTCTGAAAGATAGATTCTATGCTTGACAGAAATCACTTACAGGCCACTGTGTTTATTTATTGACCAATATGCTGTTGGCACGGCCCATGTACTCCCATTACGCTGTCAGGTCAAAGCTGGGCTTTATCCTTTAGCTGGATGGCAGGATTTTCCATGTCCTATTCAAGATTTTACAGTGAGATGATGGAAATGCAGAACTGTATCAGACTGTCAAGAATCAAACAGTTATTATTAGTTTTGGCACCATAGTGTTGGAATTTCAATACAATGCCTTGAAAAATATTGATATGATGTAGTATTTTTTACTCTGCAAGGACAAGAACTGTGTTTAATGTTATTTCAAGAAATACTTGAATTTCTGTTGTAAAGCAGCTGTATACAAGACAATAGTTTCATTTTCAGTTCAAAATTTAGTTCAATGTTGATTCAGTTCAGGTCAATGTTGTAAAATTCATCAAGTTTCTCATCAGATTTCTGTCTAATAACATCAGCCAAAGGGACTGCGAATGAAAATTAGCCTTCGGGCTAACTTGGGTACATTTATCTGAATGTTGATTCATGTACACCGTCCTGTCTGCAGTAAATCAAAAAATAATAAAAATCATGAAACGACTATAAAAGGCAGCTCTATAGAAAATCTAGTTTTTGTCCTAATCCGATAGTGTCAGTCCAGTCAAATCAAAACATTTTCTAAATTTTAATCCCAAACTAATCCCAAAAAATCCAAGGCAAGGAACCAAAACGTCATCAGCTGAACAGTAGTGAAGAAATACATAATATTGAAATACATTATTCTTTAATATTGTCTTTCTAAAATTTTTACTGTTCCATCTATGAAATGCACTTTCTGTAAAGCTGCTTTGAAACAATGTGCATTGTGAAAAGCGCTATACAAATGAATTTGAATTGAATTGAATATTGAAGGTGTATTGATACTGCAGAAAATGAGAATTGAAACCATTTCAAATATTCATAACCAATATGTATCAGAAAATGTGATATGTTTGACAGCACTAATTTTTACAAGCATATACACTCCATGTTTAACCGAATTCTCGCTCCTCAGGTTTACTCCACACCACCTTGTCGGAATAACATTGCACAAGATGAAGGGAATTACGACTTTCCACAGCCTTCAAAGCACAAGCAAGAAGGTGTATACGACGTTCCACCAGCGTCCATCTCTAAAGCTTCCTCATGCTCCAACTACGACTTCCCGCCCAGCTGTGAGCCGGTGTCCCGAAAGACCATGAACGACAGCGTCGGCATCTACGACGTTCCCGCCAGTCAACTCGCTGCAAGTGGATCTCGGGACTTGTATGATATTCCACGTGGAATGCCTCAGAACCGACATGTTTCCTCCGAGAAGGACAGGAATAAGTCTGTTTACGACATCCCACCGGCAGACACTCGGTTTGTTGGTGAGGTGACCGAAGGCGTAAACCGCTTGTCGTTTTCCAGCACGGGAAGCACTCGCAGCAGCATGTCAACTTCCTCTTCTTCCGCCGGATCGCCCGCCGAGAATCGTCTGGCATTGGATCTAGACTCTGCGTTTCAGAAGTTGGGTCACCTCCAGCAATGTCTGGAGTCTTCCGTTTGCGCTCTGCAAACTCTTGCGGCATCGCCACACTGGCGGACATACAGCTTCATGGAGCGCCACACCAATGATGTCCGCGTTTTATTGGAGCGCGTCAAGGGTTCGCTCACGGAATTTCTCGTATTCGGTCGTGGAGCGGCGGCAAACGCCACCGCTCTCTCCGATCAAGGACTGCACTCCAAGTTGCGACGCCAGTTGCAGCGTCTGGAAGACTCCCATCAGATTCTTCAACAAACACACCAGACTTTAGAAAACAATAACTGGGCTCTTAATATCCTAGCAATTGGCACCAAGCATCAGAGCAAGAGTGACGAGCTGGAGCGTTTTGTAATGGTGTCACGGACAGTGCCTGATGATGCCAAGCAGCTGGCTTCAACAATAGGGGGCAGCGCAGAGCTGCTCTTCCGAAGAGCACCAATAGAAGGCATCGTTCACCCCTTTACCTGCACCCCGACGGAGGATGACAGCTACGGAGGACAGACCAAACCGTTCCCCGTATCGCACGACAAAGCAAACATGAACAGCGAGAAGTGCGTTAAAAGCTGGATGGAAGATTATGACTACGTCCATCTGCAGGTGGGAATCACACTACAACTTTTTTTTAGCTTTAAAGGGATAGTTCACCCAAAAATGAAAATTATCCCATGATTTACTCACCTTCAAGTCATCCTAGGTGTATATGACAATCTTATTTCAGACGAATACAATCAGAGTTATATTAAAAATGTCCTGGCTCTTCCAAGCTTTATAATAGCATTGACTTGATGGGTCGTTTTTGAAGTCCATAAAAGTGCATCTATCCATCATATTACTGCTCCACACAGCTCCGGGGGTTAATAAAGGCCTTCTGAAGCGAAGTGGCGCGTTTGTGTAAGAAAAATATCCATATTTAAAACTTAATAGACTAAAATAACTAGCTTCCGGCGGTCAGCGGTAACGCACCAGTCACGAGTTGGAAGTCTAAAACGAGAATTTTTAAAGAGAAATGGCAGAGAATTTTCGATATAAGAGAAGAGGGGGTTGAGTTTGTTCCCCAGCACTATCCACGAGAGGCGTCAACGATTGCGATGTGTCAGGGGTTACTCTTTCACCGTAGGTCAACTTGCGTACCGCTGACTGCCGGAAGCTAGTTATTTTAGTCTATAACGTTTTAAATATGGATATTTTTCTTACACAAATGCATCACTTCGCTTCAGATGGTCTTTATTAACCCCGTAGCCGTGCGGAGTAGTTATATGATGGATAGATGCACTTTTATGGACTTCAAAAACGACCCAACAAGTCAATGCTATTATAAAGCTTGGAAGAGCCAGAACAATTTTAATATAACTCTGATTGTATTCGTCTGAAAGAAGGATATCATATACACCTAGGATGACTTGAGGGTGAGTAAATCATGAGCTAATTTAAAATTTTGTGTGTACAGACATTTGATGTGGTATTAGTAATGTCTACTAAGTCAGGCCCTGTCCCAAATGGCACACTTCATGTGTCGGGCTTGTGGACTTGCAATGGCCGCTGCGTGCGCGTGTCCGTTAAGTACACGAGACCGCAGGGTGTCCCATTTGTCATTTTAGGTCTCAGAAGGGTGCTCGCGAGCGCCCCCTTTGAGGTCGATATGCGCCCTCGATGCGCACTTCTGCCGAGCCCGCACTGGTGCGGGTTACGCCGCAGGCTTCTTCCCGGCAGTCAATGCGGCGTTACGCCGTGAAAGTGCGGATTCAGAGGAAGACCGTAAGGGTTTAGGGTGCCATTTGGGACAGGGCCTCAATCACTATTACTATCATTCATGTGTTTCTTTTTACAGGTGTTCATATAGCAGGCAATGCAACGAGCAAAAACAATATCGTAGTCTTATACACAAAACTTACTTAAAGGGATAGTTCACCCAAATATGAAAATTCTGTCATAATTTGCTCTACCTCAAGTTGTTCCAAACCTGTTTGATTTTCTTTCTTCTGCTGAACACAAAGAAAGATATTTTGAAGAATATGGGTAACCATATGGAAACTGTATGGAAAAAAATAGTCAATGAGGCCCATTGACTGTTTGGCTACTGACATTCTTCAAAATCAGCTGTGAATAAAATTAATATAAAAACAAGAAACTGTACAAATTGATAGAATTGCATGCTGCAAAAACTGCTGAAAACCAGTCCATTCGCTTCCATCTATCCTCCTATCCATCTGTTATTCCTGGATTCAGAGATTAGAAATGAGATCGCTAACATTTGAGCATGTCAAAGTGAGATTAAAACCCGAGCTTGTACTTCAATCTCAAGCAAAAGACTAAGAGAGGATATTCATCCGGTGTAAGAGTTTAAATGCTGCCAGAATGGGGTTTTGTAGAAAATACAAAAGATGCTGTAGCTTATTCAAACAAAAAAATAATCATTTGAATTAAAAAAGGATTGGTTTAATACCACAGTGGCCTTTGGCTGCTCATTGGTGCATTAAGACACTAGTTTCTGTAAAGCTGCTTTGAAACAATTTGCTGTGACTTGCTGACTGACCTTTTGTTACTTTTGCAGGGAAAAGATGAATTCGAACGACAACAGAAGGAACTCTTAGAGAAGGAGAACATCACCAAACAGAGCAAAGTCCAACTCGGCCAAGAGCAGGTACATGACACGTGCACATAAACATCATCAGCTTGTGTGTTCAAGGAAGTAGCTTATGATTAAGTGACTTTAGGTGCAGAAATACAGCACAGCATAACAGATGCTTCGTCAACCTTAGAAAGGATAAGAATAGAAACACCAGAAGTGTATGAATTCGGTTTTGGGCAAATTAGATGAAAGAACAGGATGGCGGAACCCATCAGGTGTAAATACATCACAAGAGAAAGGGTTTTTGCTGGCCACGTCAGTTAACTATTGCATCATGTGAGATCTTAGGGTGTCCATATGTTTGCCATATATCAGAGTTCAGCTATAACATCCTCACAGGTGCAGATCTCAGAGATCTCAGATCTCTTCTAGGACAGATGGTTCCTGTATGTATACTTAAGCCTAGAGAGCTGCCCGTATAAACTAGGTTTAAGATGTTTACGCAGTCTTTGGTTGTTTTTAAACTGTATACGTCTCATGTTGTTAGTGTCCATCTCAAAATGCAGGCAAAAAAAATCATTTAAAATATTTTAAGAAGGATTTTTCAAAGATTTATATACATATCTCATGTTGTTAGTGTCCATCTCAAAATGCGGGCAAAGAAGGATATTATATTATTTAAATACATTTATATAAATAAATTGTGCATGTGCAACTTGTGCTTCATTTTCCATCAAAAAAAGAAAAGAAATTTAAAATGAACTATTTTTATTGTATTTTTTTATTTAAATATGTATAGAGTGAAGCGTTTTATCTCTTATAGTTCTTAAAAAATGTATATATACATTAAATAATATATAATATAACTATACTCTATTGTTCATTTTTTATTTCATTTTTTGTTTGAGAGAAAAAGGTGCACCACAAATGACTAAATAAATAATTGTATGATTTATAAATGGTTCTAACTTCTAAATTCTTTGTCTCACGTAACAGCTGAACCAGTTTAAACAGCTCGAACAGGAAGTGATCAAACCTGTAGAGAATGACATCACCAAGTGGATCACCCACCAACATTCAACAGGCTCCTCCCCTTCCTCAGACTCCTCCTCTAATTTCTCCATGGGAGGCGGAGCTCCGGTGTGCTTGCGCGATCGGCAGCTGTTGGGCTTCTACGCGGACCAATGCGAACAGCACTTTGTGACTCTGCTGAATGCGGTAGATGCTTTTTTCGGCTGTGTGAAGGCCGGGCAACCTCCTCGAATCTTCGTTGCACATGGCAAGTTTGTCATTCTCAGCGCCCACAAGCTCGTGTTTATCGGTGACACTCTGTCAAGACAGGCCTCGGTGGCAGAAGTGGCGAACCGCGTCATGAACTTGAGCAACGTGCTGTGCGAGATGTTAAAGACAGTCGTGAGTGCCACTAAAGTAGCGGCCCTTCACTATCCCAACACAGCTGCTGTGCAGGAAATGGTAGATCGCGTGACGGACCTCTCGCACTTGGCACAACAATTTAAAGTGCAGCTCTCGCAGATGGCGGGATTGTGATGTCATCAGTGACATCACCAACATCTGAACAAAGACTGTCATTTTAACATGCATATATATTTATACTCGTTCTTATGTAGAAGCATCACTGAAAGTTGTCTTTTGTAAATAGTCCTGCTCTCTTCCTCTGTGTAAATATTCAGCTCTATATTTTGTGTAGATTTGTTTTTATATAATGATAATAATAATAATAATAATATTAATTGTATGAATTAGAAATGATTGAGATTTGCATTTGTAGAGTGACCATTAACATTCCTGATCGTTTTGTGTATTAGGCACCTTACAAATTGTCCTTAACTGCTAATTATTGTGTAATGATGAATGCCAGAACACACAAAACGAAAATAGTTTGTTTTGTACATGTGCTGTATTGTGTGACACACACTCTGCCGAGAGTATGGTATGAACAAAGTAAAATATGTCTCTGTCTTTGCTATAGAAATGGTTTCACTTGTTTTTGTTCGAACATTTTGGTGAATCTCACAAAACCTGTCAAGACTGGGCCCCATGTCATAGTTCACTATAAAATCAAAAAGAAATTATATTTTGTTGAAGCCTGCATTAGGATTAAGATTTTTTTGCACCTTTGCAAGTTTTTAATGAGAATTAAACATTTCCTCTCCTGTTTTTATCACTATAATGCACAAAAAACTCATTTTCATAACTGTATTATAAAAAAAAAATCAATTTCAAAAATTCAATTTCTCATTAATGCAATTATCTAATCAACCAATCACATGGCAGTTGCTTCAATGCATTTAGGGGTGTGGTCCTGGTCAAGACAATCTCCTGAACTTCAAGCTGAATGTCAGAATGGGAAAGAAAGGTGATTTAAGCAATTTTGAGCGTGGCATGGTTATTGGTGCCAGACGGGCCGGTCTGAGTATTTCTCAATCTGCTCAGTTACTGGGATTTTAACGCACAACCATTTCTAGGGTTTACAAAGAATGGTGTGAAAAGGGAAAAACATCCAGTATGTGGCAGTCCTGTGGGCGAAAATGCCTTGTTGATGCTAGAGGTCAGAGGAGAATGGGCGACTGATTCAAGCTGATGGAAGAGCAACTTTGACTGAAATAACCACTCGTTACAACCGAGGTATGCAGCAAAGCATTTGTGAAGCCACAACATGCACAATCTTGAGGCGGATGGGCTACAACAGCAGAAGACCCAACCGGGTACCACTCATCTCCACTACAAATAGGAAAAAGAGGCTACAATTTGCACAAGCTCACCAAAATTGGACAGTTGAAGACTGGAAAAATGTTGCCTGGTCTGATGAGTCTCGATTTCTGTTGAGACATTCAGATGGTAGAGTCAGAATTTGGCGTAAACAGAATGAGAACATGGATCCATCATGCCTTGTTACCACTGTGCAGGCTAGTGGTGGTGGTGTAATGGTGTGGGGGATGTTTTTTTTGGCACACTTTAGGCCCCTTAGTGCCAATTGAGCATCGTTTAAATGCCACGGCCTACCTGAGCATTGTTTCTGACCATGTCCATCCCTTTATGACCACCATGTACCCATCCTCTGATGGCTACTTCCAGCAGGATAATGCACCATGTCACAAAGCTTGAATAATTTCAAATTGGTTTCTTGAACATGACAATGAGTTCACTGTACTAAAATGGCCCCCACAGTCCCCAGATCTCAACCCAATAGAGCATCTTTGGGATGTGGTGGAACGGGAGCTTCGTGCCCTGGATGTGCATCCTCTGGATGTGTTATATATTTACAATATATACTATATATTTACAAACTTTTGTTAGATGTGATTAATCGTGATTAATCGATTTGACAGCACTAATTGTACAATGTTTTTACATCATGGCAGTGTTTATTACTTTTAATTTATGCTTATTTAAATTAAAAAATATATATTTTATTAGAGTAAAAAAATAAATATTTCTTGTTTTTATTCTAATGTCACAACACAAAAAAAATCTAAACGCAAGCGAAATATAATTTCTTTCCTTTGGATTTTGTGGCAAAATGTGACCCAGACATTCATTCTGGTATCACATCACAGCTAACAAAAAAACATGTTAAACGAACGTGAAATCTGGCAGCAGCAAGGAAGATATTTTCCCAAGAGTTTTTACCCCGCCATTGACATAATGTCCCACCGATCCATAATTCCCATAAGTATTATCAGATGATCCAATTGGACAGATATAATCTGATAAAAAAAAGACCTTAGATGGATGTGAGCTTCCCAAACCATCTCTGTGGACCTTGGTGAGTAATACTTTCCATTCCACGCTGTAATGAAATGAGCATGTATCATTGCTCATGTGGGTTAGTGGCGATGATGAGAGGCCATGCTAAGGGGATTGAAGAGCAAGTCGAGCACGGCCTGAACAGACTGCCACGCCATATTATCATTAACATTACCCTGCTGGAACATCCTGAGACGTGCAGGAGGAACATCACATGTCTGCCCAATCTAATTTAGCACGCTTTTTATTATGCCATCTCATCGGAAAGGCCTTAAAACAGGCCGCCTTTCTCATCTAACAATGTTTTGTACAGATGCACATGACGATTTAGCTTGTGGCCTGTGGTGAGATGAAGGACATTAGCTCATGTAGCAGGTGCTCTGCGGCTTTCGGCAGCTGCGCACCAGTTTCACCAACCATCACCAGCTGATAATGGGTAAATTTATGACGGATCGTTCCATGCACACAGCGGTCAGATGATTAAGACATTTGTTATGTACAGCAGTATTATATTGTTTTTACACGACAAAGGAATATTTCAGGTCTGTGGACTGACTGCATGTACAGCATGCTGATTTACCACAAAATGTGACCTCAATTTAACCCACAATTCGCTCACTTGTAGGTTTTTCTTCAATTGAATGCTTTTACAAATGAGTAAATAGCTTAATTGTAAATTATTATATGAAACGCAGGTAACACTTTACAATAAGGTCTCGTTTGTTAATATTAAATACTAGATTATTTGCTAACGATTCTGGAATTTCGGTCAAATACAAGCAATTTTCGCTTCGTGTATAAACATACAATGCTTCAAATGATTAGCTTGATGGTAACAATTAATTGTCCATGTTACCAACAAGCCGAGACCAGTATTGTGTTTAACCAATATATGAATAGTCATTGGAAACATATTGGTAAATACGACTTGAGAGGGCTTTCATGTACAATTTTTAACTGGGAAACTCGCATTTATGATAATTCTAAAAACATGTGAAAGCAGCATTATATGGCAAGCCGTTTTAGCTTAAAATGTTCCCAGCGTTACTCATCGTAACTGCATTTTTACTAGGCCTGTCGCGATTGGTCGATACAATCGACTGCGTCGACGCTGTTAATTAGTCGACGTCAATATTTTTAGTCGACTGGGTAAATTGGGTACCATATGAAATTGTAATAGTACCAATACTTTAAAAATCACAGCACTCTAATAAGAGCAGTATTTCTTAATGTGCGTCGATGTGTGACAGCAGGAGTGAGGACGTGTGTGTGAGCTCTGCTTCCACCGTTCACTAAACAATGGAAGCAGAACAGTCAAATATATTAGATTAGATTCAACTTTATTGTCATTACACAAGTACAAGTACAAGGCAACGAAAGGCAGTTTAGGTCTAACCAGAAGTGCAATAGCAGCAAGTGCAGGATATATACAGTGGTTGCGTAAGTGCAGGACATGGAAATGTACTGAATATATATAAATATGTATAAATAGAGAGATGGTTATTACTATAAACAGAACTGAATTTACAGGTGAATATGTACAGTGAATAAATATACAGATGGCTATTACTATAAACAGAATTTACAGGTGAATATGTACAGTGAATATAATATACAGATGGCTATTACTATAAACAGAATTTACAGATAGAGGTATACAATAATATATTAGGCTAAGATGGGATGGGCAACAGTGGTCGAGTAATCGAGTACTCGAACGTGACAGCGATCATCGATCATGAGAACGATGATCGCCCTGAAAAAAATATATTTGTCTCTTTTTTATTGGTTATTGCATCGTTTTGCGGAGGTCTGATTGGTTAGCGTCTTACAGCACGTCTCCAGACCGCGGCGAAATAAAGGCGTGCACTGCAGTGATGTCTGGAATCATGAGATCATTAAATGGTTAGTGCAAGATGTGCAGCGCCAATCTGTCATAGCCTACATAGCATTATAATGAAAACACGATGGAAATAGAATGCTGTAAATGATCTGTGCTTAGTTCCCCGTGTATCAGCTGATCCACAGAGAAACTAGCGAGAACACTCAGACTAGCGCGTGAAGTTCATGTGAGCATCCGCGTCCTTATCTGCAGATGCACGTTGTAAGATACTTTTATGTTGTCTATATCTGATTAATCTAATATAAGAAGCGTTTGGTTGAGCTTAATAAGCTAGAAAAGCGCTGCCGTTATACCGGCTGTTGTTCATTCTCTTCAGTTTCAGCTCAAACGCATATTTCATGCTCGACATGATGGTTTTTAGAGACGGTCATATTCTTTTCAGATAGGCTATTTCTTTCTCAGAATCATTGATATTAGTAATGCAGCAGTGCTATACTGTTCTCGTATTTTTTAACAGTAGACCTAGTTTATTTAAAGTTGTTTTTTCGCTATGAGTTCGAAAACGCGCAGTGATGTCTGTAAACGCTTCGATCATGAATAATAAAATTAAGTGCATGATGTGCAGAGTCAATCTGTCAAAGCATTATAATGAGAACAGGATTTTAATAAAATGTTGTTTCTGTGTGCTTTCGTTGTCCGTGTATGAGCGTTGTTAAGGGAAGAGCGCATTCAAAATGTTCCGTTTCAAACCCGTCGCCTGTAAAATCTAGCACGCTGAAGTTCACGTGCGCATTCACGTCCTTTTGTGTTGATTTATGTCGTAATAGGTTCATAATAATCTTCATATTAATATTGATATATGGTGCGTTTGGTTGAGTTTATTAACCAGCTAGCAAGCTCTGCAGGGTGGTGTTATTTCACAGTTTCAGCTCAAAGGCAATGCTCGATATTACTGACTTGGTTATTTGAGACGGTCATTTTATAAAGATGTTTCTTTTTCAAAGACATTTATGCATCATAATCTAGCAGTTATTTTTTGTTTTATATGTTCATGTTTTCATATACCCGTTTTCATGTCACGTTTGTATTTGTCAACAACCATTTTCATAACAGTATTTTCATTATCTCAATGACGGACATGCCCCGCCCCCTGCACATGCCTCGCCCCCAATTACTCGAGTACTCGTTTTTGAGACCTATCGATGATCGAAATGAGAAATTGACAAAAATGCCCATCCCTACATGAGGAATATAGCAGTGGATTAAGGTAGTGCAATAAATTATGGACAGAGCTATCCGAAAGAAAGTGTAAAAGTGGTTGCATATTACAGTTAGAAGTACGGTGCAAAATGCAAATGTAAACAGTTGGTACTATAAATACAGTCGGCAGTGCAAATGAGCATAATCCAGTTAAGTTATGGTAGTGTAGAATGCATAAGTAAACAGTTGTTACTGTAATAAACAGTCGGTAGTGCAAATAACAAAGTGAAGGCAGATGTGAGGTAGGAGAGTTAGCAGTTTATGAGGGAAGTGGATCAACGGTGGTTTGAGTTCAGTAAAGAGACAGCTCTGGGGAAAAAACTGTTCTTTAGTCTGCTGGTCCTGGTCCGGAGGATCCTGAAACGCCTGCCAGAGGGCAGGAGAGAAAACTGTCTGTGGGCTGGGTGAGAGGAGTCCTTGAGGATGCTGCGAGCTCGATGCAGACATAGTTTCCTCTGGATGTGCTCGATGGCAGGTAGTGGAGTCCCTGTGATGCGCTGGGCAGTTTTCACCACCTGCTGCAGTGCCTTGCGCTCCGCAACAGAGCAGCTCCCATACCATACTGCCACACAGTTGGTCAGGATGCTTTCTATTGCGCAGCGATAGAAGTTCACCAGGATAGCCGAGGAGAGTCCGGCAGCGCGCGGACAACGTGCAGCTCAGGAAAAAGAATGCAACAGAAAAGTGCGGCGTGGCCGGGACGTGCTCGCGCGCGCGCTGCCGGACTCTGACCTGGAGACCGCACACGCCTTTCACTCAGACAGATCGCGACGGCAGTTTCACGGATTATTGGGTTTGAATGGTAAAAAATATGTAAAAATGCACGTATAGTGAACGTATACAGAGTTGAATGAGAAATCGGGTGTTACAATGAATTTGGTCCGTGCAGCTCTTAAAGGGCCGGACCTAATATTCTGTGTGAAGCAGGGCAGAGCAGGAACATGCCGGCCAAGTGAGTTTCTAGGGTTTTTTTTAACCCTAAAACAATGATAAACAATTAATAGTAAGTTCTGTCATATTATTCAATTACTTTTACAGTTTTTGCCATGGTATCGATTCAGTATCGGTACTGAGGTATTTTAATCTGGTATCGTATCGAAGTCATAATTTTGGTATCGTGACAACACTATTCTGTATAAAAAGTATTTGCTGATATTCTCTTTTTTTTGTTATGTTGGTTTACAAATTTGTACCTTTTTAAATTTTTACTCTTTTAGTTTTACATTTTGTCAAGGACTTTTTTTATAGTACACTACTGAAGGCCAACGTTGCTAGTTAAATTAAATGTTTATTAAGTAAAATTGTTGAAAATTATTGTGACAAATTAGTCGATAGATTAATCGATTTAAAAATAGTCGTTAGTGGCAGCCATAATTTTTACTATTAACAATTGCAATTAGAGAGCTCTGCTCTACTAATGAAATTTTACTAGTCATATGTAGCCATTCACTTCATTCATTTTTAATTACAGCGCTCTACAATTGAATTCTCATAGTAACCATTACAATTAGAGAGCTCTACAATTAAATTCTTACTAGTAAAAAAAAACACATAAAGGGTAACTCAACCCCTGATCAGAGCCTAACTCGAGCGTGGGGGCGTGCACCTGAGACCCGCAGTGACGGACTGATTGACAGCTGGAGTAAAGCCGTTCTCATGTGATCAATCAAGGAAAAACATTTTTACTAGTAATAATTAAATTTGAGAGCTCTCTGAGAGTACGTTTACATAACAACAATATGCTGAAAACTGAGTTTTTACTTGTTTTCCGCATACAGGCAACACCACTGTCAAAATCCCTGTTTGCATGCATCCGGGAAAACAACAAAAAAAACCTGTATTCTTCTGCCAGGCCATTAGATGGCGATGAAACACTATAGGCTTAGCATGTAATACGCAAAAACATGACTCCATCGTTTTCACAGATTCACGTTTTTGTTGTTAACACAGAGACCGTTTGCTAAAACTTGCACTTTGACACCTGTTTTCAAATTTTAGGCACCCAAAAATGCAGTTGTTGTGTAAATGAACGGCCAAAACACTTAAAAAGTTGTACGGTTTTAGTTACTAAGATTGAACGGTAGAGCTCTCTAATTCTTACTATAGTAAAAATGCAATTACGATGAGTAACGCTGGGAACATTTTAAGCTAAAACGGCTTGCCAATAGCCTGGCTCCGCCCTCCTACGTACTTCCGCTCAATTTTCATTTTCCTTCAGTACTTCGTCTGGGATTGCGGTATATTCTCTGGTTTTTTCCGGTCAAATTTTAACCGGTCTAATCAGCGAACAGAGGGAGTGGCTGAGAACGATGACGTTGATGTTGTGCGCTAGTTTGAAATGACATACATCACGACCAAACGTTAGCGATTGGTTATGGCAGATCAAGAGTGGCCCTGGGCAGATCCAATAGTTTTAAACTTCAACAGAGTTCCCGCCTTCAAGGAAGTTAACGCTTGTCAATGGAGAGTGGCCAGACTCTCTGTACAAATGAAATGTACGAGAGTCTGGTAGGACCAGGCTAGCTTGCCATAGCATTACACAAAAACAGAAGTTATTCCGCCTACAAAACTAGTCCCAGCCCCAAGAGACATTTTATACAACTTTACACATCGAACATATGTGTTGAATTCATGATTAAAACAAAAGTTCAAGCTTAATATTTTTACATTCAAACCCTCAGGAACATTTGCTAAAATGTCCCTGCAAGACGTTGATGGAACTTGGGCATAGTTCACCCAAAAATGAAAATGTCCACCAGAAGCTACATATTTTACTTTAAATGTTAAACATGGATATTTTTCTTACACAAACCCATTAATTCATTTCAGAAGGACTTTATTAACCCCCCAGAGCCGTGTGGATTAGTTTTATAATGGATGGATGCACTTTTTTGGGCTTCAAAATTTGGCCTGCCATTATAAAGCTTGGAAGCGTCAGGATATTTTTTAATATAACTCTGATTGTATTCGTCTGATAGAAGAATGTCATCTAGGATGGCTTGAGGGTGAGTAAATCATGAGGTCATTTTCATGTTTGGGTGAATTATCCCTTTAAGTTCATTCAGAATGGAAAAGACACTCGGATGAATGGCAAAACGTCTTCTAACAACACGTAAATTATGTTGAAACGAAACTTCACATTCTTGTGCTTCCAGAACATTGTCCCTCCAAATAAACTGTTCTTGTAGGCATGGCAATGAATGCTAACAATCTCACTGGGAATGAAGGAATGCTCTGTAAAAGCATCAGGATCCACTGACTGGCACTTGCACACAATTAACGATTTAAACATTTTCCACATTCTGGACTAAGTTCTCCTCGGGGAAACAAAGAAGAGAAAGCCTTTAGAAATAAACGTTCATTAAACGTGGTGAGAGAGAGCGGTAAATTCTTCCCATCACTCTCTCCAAACCCTTTCCTAGTGATTTATCTGGCTCTTATAATGGCATCAGTGGGAGTTCTGCGGTCTTGGATGCGTCTCGAGGTGGATCTGCACTGAATTAAAGAGCCTGAAGAGAGAGGGATGAGTTATCCAATCGATGCTTCACCGCTCGCACTACATAAGTCAACCAATCAGAGTCAACACTGCAGATACTCCTACAACTCAACTCATTTGAGCGAGTATTCAAGAAACTCAACAGGAGAAAATCGCACCATTACAGCATAGTTGTTTGAAACACATCATTTTGATTTTAAGTAGCCTAATACTGAATATAGCTAGATGTTAAAGGGATAGTTCACCCAAAAAGACAGATCTCGGCAGCCATTAGCTGGGTTTCCATCCAAACGTGAAGCGAATCTTTTCAAAGTCTTTTCCCAAATGCGAACTAAGCAAGGAACTCACCAAACCGACACCGACCAACTAGTAGCGATTAAAGCAGACTGCCAAAATGGCTCACGTCGACAGCGTCTGAGTCCAAAGTTGCCCTGACACACCAAGCCAACGCTCGACATCCGATTGCCAAGTAGCACGTCTATTCTGCGCCTGTGGACGAGTAAACAGCTATCCCTACCAGCTGGTGGCAGTAGTCTGTTTTCGTTATTCAAAGCGGGAAACCGGAAGAGCTACCCTGTATCTTCTTTTCCTTTCGGCTGTTCCCTTCAGGAGTCGCCACCGTAGATATACATAATGAAGGCTATATGTCATACGCCGGAATCTCTGACGTCATCACCGGCGGCCATCTTGTCACAGGCAGGGCTCTGTGGTGCCTGATGTAAGGCGAGTGATCTGCATGAACACAAATACTCTTATCTCGCTGAAATCTTGACGGATTTACAAATGGTTTGGTTTCTTACAAACATTATTAACGTGGCTATAATTATGGATGCTTGAACAAATTATGAATAATTTTTCATAAGTATGCAGTGTCATAACTACATCTCTGACGTTTATAACAAACCAAACAGTTTGAAAATCGGTAGAAAATGTAGCAAGTTATGGTTATTTAAAAAGCAAGCACCATGAAAACAATGTTACGAGTGAGCGAGCTGATTGTGACAAGATGGCCGCCAGGTGCAGACATCGACCTCCATTGGCCACCAGCGCGGACGAGACATCTAGCCTTTGTTATGTACACTCACCTAAAGGATTATTAGGAACACCATACTAATACTGTGTTTGACCCTTTCGCCTTCAGAACTGCCTTAATTCTACGTGGCATTGATTCAACAAGGTGCTGAAAGCATTCTTTAGAAATGTTGGCCCATATTGATAGGATAGCATCTTGCAGTTGATGGAGATTTGTGGGATGCACATCCAGGGCACAAAGCTCCAATTCCACCACATCCCAAAGATGCTCTATTGGGTTGAGATCTGGTGACTGTGAGATCTGTGCCATTTTGGTAAGAAACCAATTTGAAATGATTCGAGCTTTGTGACATGGTGCATTATCCTGCTGGAAGTAGCCAAGAGGATGGGTACATGGTGGTCATAAAGGGATGGACATGGTCAGAAAGAAAACATCCCCCACACCATTACACCACCACTGAATATGCACTATTAAAGGGATAGTTCACCCAAAAATTAAAATTCTGTCATCATTTACTCACCCTCAAGTTGTTCCAAAGCTGTATGAGTTTCTTTGTTCTGCTGAAAAACAAAGGAAGATATTTAGAAGAATGTTTTTAACCAAGCAGATAGAGCAACCATTGACTACCATAGTAAAAAATAAAATACTATGGTAGTCAATGGTTGCTCTATCTGCTTGGTTACAAACATTCTTCAAAATTTCTTCTTTTGTGTTCAGCAGAATAAAGAAACTCATACAGCTTTGGAACAACTTGAGGGTGAGTAAATGATGACAGAATTTTAATTTTTGGGTGAACTATCCCTTTAAGCATTTAAATACTGCCAAAAATCTGCACTGACCCCTGATGTTGACATGCAACTTTGCATCAGCAAGCATATTGTGAGGGGTGTCTTTGCTGTTTCACATTGACAACAGATATTGCGGCCCTGTCATTGCAACAAAAGCAAAAGTACGGTGGAGAAAAAAAAAAAGAGAAGTGGAAGGTCTGACCTGTGAATACAGTGGCGACCAGAGCAGCGCTGGCGATGTCATTTCCGTGGCTTACCACAACCATTTCCTGTGAAGTATTCTAAGGCCTCAAAATTACAGCTTCTGTGCATGGCAAAGCCTCTGTTACCTCTTTCGTTTCGTAAAAGCTGCATATATTTCAATAGGTTTTAAAATGTGGACCAAAAGAGGGGTAGGCACCTCTCTTTAAAGATATATACAGACCGTTTCTGCATAAGTGCATTAAATCTCGCATGTCTGCTAGTCAAAAATGGATGGCCAAGTTTTCTGGGCTCTTTCATTTGATGAAACCAGCGTATATTTTACCATGTTTTAAAGTAATATGGATATAGGCCGATAACTCTCTGTAAAGATAATGCACTGTCTGCTGATAATTAAAGCAGCTGCTGCAGGCACTTGTGCATGGATGGTCGGCCACTGCATGCATCTTCCACCAGGGGGCGCTCGAGAGACCACAGCGGTGATATTATGGCACAAACGATATTTAAACGTTTTAATTATGGTTTTAATTCAAATAATTGGTACTGGCATAACATATTATCCGCCCTAGTGTAAATGTGTGTAAAATGTTTAAATAATATATCTTAGAAAGTAATAACAAATGACTCTAATCTGTCCATCCTGATCAGCGCTGAATAAAGTAACAGGTACAGCGTGACCAGAGCCAACGAATTTATGTGGCGCTTTAGTAGCTGTGTGGCTAATCATTTATACCCCAGTAATTTACGTAAGATTCTTTAATACTAGTATATAATGTTGCTGTTAAAATACAGTGTTAAATATAAAAATTGGGAAAATATTATTTAGACACAACGTACCTGACCAATCAGGGACAACTACCGGACATCTGAGCCACGCCCATTTTTTTACAGATATAAATGATCAGAGTGCTTTTTTAATAACAGTTCATTATTAAATGACATTTAGAAGTTGGGTTTATTTACACTCAAATGAATAGCGGTTTGATACTGTATAGATATATGTTAATATATGCAGCAGGCTGTTAATATATGGTCATTCTATATGTTTTGTTTTCTAAAAGGTTGATTAAAGGTCAATTCAAATTTGTAATCTAGAAAGAAAAAAATGCATCTTCAGCAGGGCTGTGTAGTTTTTATTTTGCAATACTGCCTTCTTGTGGACGTTTTTCAGTAGGGCAGAGAGATCACGTTTACATTTAACCATATAGGGTGACCGGGGTGCTTTGCTTTTGTTAATAATAATATTGTTTAAAAAAAAAAAAAAAAAAAAAAAAAAAAAATATATATATATATATATATATATATATATATATATATATATATATATATATATATATATATATATATATATATATATATATATATATATATATATATATATATATATATATATAAATAAATCGTTTTTAAATGATATTCAGAAGTAGGTTTAATTAATAGGGTTTAATACTGCAAACCTGCGTTAATATGATAATATATGCAGTAATTAATATACATTAAAATTTAAAATATATATATTAATATATAATTAAAATTTTATTTATATCTCTAAAAGTATTATTTGAAGAATATCAATTTAAAGTTATAATTTAGAAGCAATTTACATTTTTGAAAAGCAAAAATAGTTTGAAGAAAAAAAACCTTTTGTGGCATTTTACTGCCACCTTGTGGACATTTTTAGAAGTGCAGCGAAATCACTTTAGCGGAAGTTGACTTGTTTACATTAACTGATTCAGGTCCACAAAGGGCGATTCGAGTGCTTTTGGTAATTCATAATGCATTACCATTATGTAAAGTAGACCCTATTGATACTATAATCAATAAGGTTTAATACTGCAATTCTTAATAATACATGCAGCAGTTCATATAGAGTCATTCTAGTTTTCCTCTAAAAGTCTGATTAAAGCCAGTCAATTTAAATGTCTAGAATTAAATTGAATTTTTCGAGTGGTTGAAAGCAAACTTCACACACCTTCAGGCTTTGCTGTAGGATTTTTTTATTCACATTTATTTACTGCCACCCTGTGGACATTTTTAGTAGTGCAGCGATTACATTTACAGATTCAAATTCATTAAATGTGATTTCGCATTTGTTACTGATAATTCATGAGACATAAAACTATTACCATTATTAATTGACATTCAAAAGCAGGCCCTGTTGATACTATAATTAATTGTGTTTAATAAATGCAACCGTTAAAATAGGGTTTATCAATCCATTTTTTTCTCTCTCTTAAAGCCAGTCGATTTATGTCTAATCTAGGCGTTTTAGTCATAGCAATATACACACAGATGCCTCATTAGTGGCTCTTTCAATCAAAGGGGTAATCCTACACCTGGAAAGTGTACCTTCCACAGGGGCAGCCATTGCTAACCAAGCCATCACCTGCTGTTAGCATCCCATTGACTCACATTCATTTTGGCGTCACTTTGACAGCGAATATCTTTACATCTGAGGCGTTTAAAGACTCCATTTGTCCATTGTTTATTTCTAAAGAAACACGACAATGTATAAAAGTCTCCATTACCTTGTATCTTACACTATCGCCCCGTAGAAGCCGTTTTTTCAAAAAAATAGGCTAACGATTGCGTCATAACCACGCGACTCTGTTGCACTGTAGAGAAATTACCGTAAAGACAGGAGGAGAAGCTCACGGGCAATCTTTTACTGTCTATGAGGCAATCGGGGGGACGTGGAGGCATAAAGTCCGATAAAGTCAAGGGAGAAGCATGGGGAGAAGCCCATAGAGAGCCAAAAGCAACAGGACAAAATATTTCAACAACGTGATTCAGATTTCACTCTGCACAACTACTAGAAGACGTACAACCGTCAGACAGGTTTCTCACGTCACATCTACGTCGTCAAGCTCAGTCTGAGGCTTCGCAGTACATCAGCCATCAGGAAGCGAGTGCTTCTAACTGACCTTTTCCCATCAAAGCTATACGTAAGCCGTCCACCATTTTGGAACGGTCAAAGGCGGTTTGTGAACATTCGAGAGCGAGTTTTAGCGTCTGCAGCCGTAGTTAGACCAAGCGGCAACCTCCCGTAGTTCGTTTACATTATATAAAGCCTTAAAGTTCTGCATAATTAAGGGCGTGGCCACTTTGAGTGACAGGTGGATTGCCGTTTGTCTGCTGTCTGTTAGTCATCGCGTCACCTCAGCTCCACCCACGTCCCGCCTCTTTGCCCATTTTCTATTATCCGGGAGTGATGCGCAATGACGCACTGCCAAGAAGGCAACGGCCAGCTCGACCCTACCTATGGTCCCTACTTTGCTCTTCAAAACGGCTCTACATCCATATTTTTTTTTACAGTCTATGAGTTAGACCCATGTATGAATCTATATCTTCAATACACTTCAGCTGATGATTTTGCTAAACTAACACAATACAATAAGATGAAGACATCAGCTAACCCAAGACACCATAGTATAAAAACCTGTAATATTGAGTTAATATGCAGTAATTAATAAAGGACTAGTAGAAGCAAATTGATTATAAAAAAAATAAAAAAAACACTTATTATTTTTTATTTGCTATTGTATTCACACTTTAAAGCCACCTTGTGGAATTCATTCATTACCATTATTAAAAGTAGACCCTATTAATTCTATAATTAATAAGGTTTAATACTGCAGACACACTTAAATATGTTAATATATGCAGCAGTTAGTAAAGTGTCATTCTAAAGCTATTCCAATTAAAAGTCCAATTGAGTCCATTTAAAATTTTTGAGTAGTTGAAAGCAAACTTAACACCTTCAGGCTTTGCTGTAGGTGAATAGAGTCAAGATGGCGCCGAGGATGGCCGCAACGTCGCAAGCTCTGCTGAAACATTGTAGTTTTTTGTTTGTTCTGTTTATAGTTTTTGTGTTTTTTGTCTTGGATGTTGTCTGCCTTACTACGTACGACAGACAGACACTTTTGGACATTGGTTCGGCAATCGCACTCCGAAAACCGGACTTTAAATTCTTCAGTGACGAACCGCCGTTTACAAACACAGCAGCGGAGCTCTTTGTCTGGACGGCCCGACCACGCAAACGCGGCCGGAGAAGGGGAAGCAGAGCCGGCGTACTTATCAGAGTAAGACGCTGCGCAAACCGACCCCCACTTCCCAGTATTTTACTGGCAAATGTTTAGTCTCTGGACAACAAACTCTGCGAGCTGAGAGCACGGATCTCTTTCCAATGAGAGACGAGGGACTGCTGCATTATCTGCCTTACAGAAACTTGGATGTCCGCTGAGATTCCAGATTCGGCCATCGAAACCACAGGGTTCTCCGTGCATCGAATGGACAGAGAAAAAGATCTCTCCGGGAAAAGCAAAGGCGGGGGTGTGTGTTTTATGATTAACCGATCCTGGTGTGATCAGAGGAACGTACATTCTATCAAGTCTTTCTGTTCTCCTGATCTGGAATTTCTCATGCTTCTGTGCCGACCATTCTGGCTACCGAGGGAATTCACCGCGGTCATCATCACAGCTGTGTATATTCCCCCGCAAGCCGACACAGACCGGGCACTAAAGGAACTGTATAGGACAGTGAGTGAGCAGGAAACCGCGCATCCTGACGCTGCGTTTATTGTGACCGGGGACTTTAACAAAGCCAACTTCAAGCGCATCGCACCCAAATACCACCAACATGTTAACTTCAACACGCGAGGGAACCGCGTCTTAGATCACTGCTACTCCCCCTTCAAGGATTGTTACAAGTCCCTCCCGCGCCCACCATTTGGCAAATCGGATCACGCTTCCATCCTACTTTTGCCCGCATATAGGCAAAGACTCAAACAGGAAGCACCCGCCCTCAGAACCATCCAGTGCTGGTCGGACCAATCAGACTCTATGCTACAGGACTGTTTTGATCACGCGGACTGGGAGATGTTCCGGTCGGCCTCTGATGACGACATCGAGGTTTACGCTGATAGCGTAACGTGTTTCATCAGGAAGTGCATAGATGACGTTGTTCCGACCAAAACAATTCGGCTGTACCCAAACCAGAAGCCGTGGCTAAATGGGGATGTTCGCGCGGCACTCAATGCGCGGACCTTCACTTTTAACTCCGGTAACGCGGAGGAGCATAAACAAGCAAGTTATGCCCTCCGGAAAACCATCAGAGCAGCAAAACGGCAGTACAGGGACAAGATTGAAGGACAGTTCAACACCACCGACTCCAGAAGCATGTGGAGGGGAATTAACACCATCACGGACTATAAAGGGAACACAAACTCCACCGTGAACACCGCTGCCTCTCTCCCGGACGAGCTAAACACCTTCTATGCTCGCTTTGAGGGAACTAACACCGCCCTCGCGGAGAGAGAGAGAGCGGCTGAAGATGCAGAGGTTAGTGCACTCTCCGTATCTGTCGCGGATGTAACCCGATCCTTCCGGCGGGTGAACGTCCGTAAAGCTGCGGGTCCAGACGGCATTCCCGGCCGTGTGATCAGAGCGTGCGCACACCAACTGGCTGGAGTCTTCACGGACATTTTTAACCTGTCCCTCTCCCTGTCTGTGGTCCCCACATGCTTTAAAACGTCCACTATTGTTCCTGTACCTAAGCAGTCAAAAACCACCTGCTTAAACGACTGGCGTCCTGTTGCTCTGACCCCCATCATCAGCAAATGCTTTGAAAGACTAGTCAGAAACCACATCTGCTCTGTTCTCCCCCCCTCACTGGACCCACTGCAGTTTGCATACCGCACAAACCGCTCCACTGATGATGCCATTTCATCCACTATACACACTGCTCTCTCCCACCTGGAAAAGAGGAACACGTATGTGAGAATGCTGTTTGTGGACTACAGCTCAGCATTCAACACCATTGTGCCCTCCATACTTGACGGGAAACTCCGGGCTCTAGGCTTAAACAGCCTGTTATGCAGCTGGATCCTGGACTTCCTGTCAAACAGACGCCAGGTGGTCAGAATGGGCAGTAACATCTCCTCACCACTGACTCTCAACACTGGAGCCCCTCAGGGCTGTGTTCTCAGCCCACTCCTGTACTCTTTGTACACACATGACTGTGTGGCAATCCACAGCTCCAACACCATCATCAAGTTTGCTGACGATACGACGGTGGTAGGTCTCATCACTGACAATGATGAAACGGCCTACAGAGAGGAGGTGCACACTCTGACACGGTGGTGTCAGGAGCACAACCTCTCCCTCAACGTCAGCAAGACCAAGGAGCTGGTGGTCGACTTCAGGAGGAATGAGAGAGAACACCGCCCCATCACCATCGATGGAGCACCGGTGGAGAGAGTCAGCAGCTTCAAGTTCCTCGGTGTCCACATCACAGAGGAACTCTCATGGTCCGTCCACTCCGAGGCCGTTGTGAAGAAGGCTCATCAGCGCCTTTTCTTCCTGCGACGGCTGAGGAGGTTTGGAATGAACCGCCACATCCTCACACGTTTCTACACCTGCACCATAGAGAGTCTGCTGACTGGCTGCATCACCACCTGGTACGGCAACAGTACCGCACGCAGCCGCAAGGCCCTGCAAAGGGTAGTGCGCACGGCCAGCTGCATCATCGGAGGTGAGCTTACCTCCCTCCAGGACATTTACGCCAGGCGGTGTGTGAAGAGAGCTCAGAGGATCTTCAGAGACTCTAGCCACCCGAACCATGGGCTGCTCTCACTGCTGCCATCAGAACACGCACCAGCCGACTCCAGAACAGCTTCTTCCCACAAGCAATTAGACTACTTAACTCCTGATCCATCAGGATCATAACACACACTGGACAGAATATCACTCCGCACAACCCACTGTAGATACACACACATTATATACACATTTATTTATCATACAGCATCTATTGCACTTTGGATTTCAATTTTTCAATCTGTGAATAATATTTTATACTATACATTGTATATTATTATTACTATTATAGCGTAATATATATTGTTTAGTGTATATTAGGGCTGCAACGACGCGTCGACGTCGTCGATGACGTCGACTACGAAAATACGTCGACGTGCGTGAAATGCGTCGACGCGTCGGCGGCACATTATTTACGTTCTAGAATGGAACAGAAGATCTAGAATAATGGCAGCTTCTGCTCCCGGGCATAGTGAAAATTATCATTTATCATATAAAGCCAGACCGCGACATTCAAAAGTGTGGGAGAACTTTAAACAGAAGCCGAATAAAACTGTGCTTTGTTCGCTCTGTAACGCCGGTTTCACACTGCACGCGGTGGCAGAGCAGAAGCTGTGCGCGTGGAGAGCGGGAGCTTTCACACTGCCAGTCAGTGTTGCCAAGTCCGCTTTTTGTCCGCGGAATTGGTCTACTACTTCTACACTGTTGCCGCGGGCTGTGTCTCATGTCCGCGGGTTGAAGCAAAAACACACACATATTTAACCCCCCGAACGCGATGTTTTCCAGAGAACCTACCCGAAACGCGATTGGGCTTGTTTTGGGCTATTTTTGAGTAACGAATGGGTGGGTTTTGTTGTGTAAACCTGGCAACCCTGCTGCCAGTGTTCTCTCGCGCAGCTGAACGCGCCACGCGTGTATTGCAACAGACGGTCACATTTTCCGGTGTTCTTCTCCGACCCCAGTACGTCTCGTGCTTTTATTTATTATGGGCTGCATATATCTCCTGTTAATGCGACCCGGTTCCCCTCTGTCCCAAACACATATGCATAATAACATGCTGTATATAGGTAGTTTGCATGATTAAAGTAACATTAAAGTTAAGATATGCCTCTAGCTTTAATCATTTAAATGTGTCTTTGAAGTTTGGGCAAAAACTTCTGGCAGCTTTAGTCGTTGTTTATGCACCTTCAAAATAGACGACTAGTTATAAATTAAAACTATGCTGAAAGCTCCTGTATGTGAACCTTTTGCAGATAAATACAAGTGCATTTTCATTTACTATTGACACAAATCAATAAGTAAATCATACTCAACTACTATAGTAAACAACTTTTCCTAATTAGGCCTACTCTGTATACATTTTAGGATGAATAGTATCATTATATATTATGTTTAAAAAGCTTCTTGTGTTCATATATTTCATTATAAAATGGCATACTATGTACACTACCCTTCCTGAAATACTATTACTATTGTCATCATTCATTGATTTCATGTTAAAATAATATACAAATTCACTACCCTCTTTGAAATACAATAATCAGTAAAAAAGAATAATAAGATTAATCCGGAAAAATAATCGTTAGATTAGTCGACTAATCGGAAAAATAATCGTTAGATTAGTCGACAGAAAAAATAATCGTTAGTTGCAGCTCTAGTGTATATTGTTTAAAGTATATGTATATTGTAAGTATGTGTATATTGTTTAAAGCTGTGAGAACTACACTCACATTGTGTAAATTATTTATTGTTTATTGTAGTGTATACTGTGCTGTGAGTAATTGTGTGCGCATTAGATGTGTAATCTGTTGTTGCTTAAATGTTGTACATGTCATGTCGTGACTGCTATGTTGCTCGGAACTGCACCTAAGAATTTCACCTACTGTTGCACTTGTGTATATGTAGAGTGACAAATAAAGTGATTTGATTTGTATTATTTTATTCACATTTTACTGCCACCCTGTGGACATTTTTAGTAGTGCAGCAAAACTTTTCATGGTTTTTATTCCATAAAAGGTGATTTTGCATGTTACTAATAACCGTAAAATAATAACTATTATTAATTGACATTCAAAAGTAGGCCCTATTAATACTATGATTAATTGTGTTTAATACACCAAACCTATTTTATTATAAATGTAACTATTAAAATAGGGTCATTCTATTTTTCTCTCTCTCTCTAAAAGACTCATTAAAGCCAGTTCATTTATGTCTAATCTATAATAGAAATCCTAAATAGATTCCTCATTGGTATATGTTTCTGTACATATCTATGGTTTGAGTGACCTTTTAAACTCTGCCGTATTATTTTATTTGCATTTATACTGCCCTCTTGTGGACATCTTCAGTAGTGCAGCAAACTATTTTTAGCGTCACTTGTCAAATTAATAAGCCAAACTAATTATAAATCAAAATCAGGTGTTTTATGAACACATACTGATTATTGAAGTACAGAACAATACAGTGAAATACGCATTAAAATAAAAAGAATTCACATAAACAACTTAATTGTTTTATGAAATATATTTATTATGAAGGGGAAAAATCTACTGTCATAAAAGGGACAAAAACAAAACACGTAACAAAACACGTGACGTCTACATTGGTGATGACAGCATTTCATTAGAAGTTGACCTGCGCAGTTTCACACACAGGCAGGGTCAGTGCGGCATTTTGAGCTCTAATGCTTTTATAAAGCTGGGAATTGCAGGCATGTTGAGATCCATCCACTCAAACAGGATGACTTCAACCCAAGCCAGAGGCACAAGAGCGGGGCGGAGCGACCGATGGCGGCCGTCTTAAAGCACTATGCTGGGAGCAAAGGAAATTTTACAACATCACTCAAACGGGGCGATTCTTAACATCGTTTGGGTGTGCAGTCCTGTCAAAATGTTTGCTTCCTTCATAACATTTCAACCCCTAAGAAACAAAGAAGATTTCATTGCACGTGTTGGACAAATGTCAGAGCCAGTCGGGTGTCAGTGTGAACAGTAGTGCTGTTAGCTGACCGAAACGCTGGATGTTTGATCGTCAGCATGTTTTTTCGTGAGCTTGAGTAATAACAATAAGTAAACAGTAACAAATACATACCGGATCCGCTCTCACGCAAACATATTAACACATCCATGCAGCCGGAGCCGAGGGTAGCAGCGTGTTAGTTGGGACATGAACGTGTGGCTGGTTCATACGCAAAAACATGGCTTCAGACAGGCCGCGTCCGAGCCGAACGAGTGTAACCATGATGACTGAAGGAGAGCACAGTGATTGATGCAGGTCCGTTACAGATGAGACAGGAGATGACCTCACGGTTCTGACGGTGAAGCGCAGGAGATCTGGGTTCAGGCTCTATGTTGTGCTGTCGGGAGGGACGATCCTTTGGCGGGCGGTCTTGGGTCGGTGGCGGGGTGTCGGGGGCGAGCTGCGTTCGCTCTCGGACTCGGAGGGCTGGGTTTCAGTCTGCGGGGAACCGGTGTCACCCACCAACTCCCGCAGGAACTTAAACTTAGACAGGAAGAGCTGCCACACCACATACCACCCTAGAAACAAGACAAGACACAATGTCAATGTAATGCTCCACGTTTGGCTGTCAGGTTTACTCTGGAACTATGAGAAAGACGATAGGCGTTTGCATTTATATCTTCTCAAACATTAAAAATGTTATTCTAGTTCAGACTAAAGCAGTGTGATAAAGCACAGATTCAGCTGCTATTTGCAAATGTTTAGGTGGATTTAATGCCCTTCAGATGCCTCACAGGTCAAACTCTTTTATAAGCTTATTGTACATTTTTATTGTACAACGAACAAACGAAAGAACAAATGAACAAATGATAGAACGAATGAACAAACAAAATAACAAAAGATAGAACAAAACAATATATAGATAGAATCATAGAATAACAGAACAAACAAATGAAAAAACAATAAAACGAATGAACAAACGAAAGAACAAATGATAGATAGAACAATATATAGATAGAATCATAGAATAACAGAACGAACAAACGAATGAAAGAACGAATGAACAAACGATAGAACAAAAGAACAAACGAAAGAATGAATGAACAAACAATAGAACGAATGAACAAAAGATAGAACGAATGAACAAAATAACGATAAATAGATAGAATAGATAGAATCAGAATACCAGAACGAAAGAACGAATGAACAAAAGAACGATAGATAGAACGATAGACAGAACGATCGATAGATAGAACAATCAATAGATAGAACGATAGATAGAACGATAGATAGATAGAACGATAGATAGAACGATAGATAGAACGATAGATAGAACGATAGATAGAACGATAGATAGATAGATGATAGATAGATAGAACGATAGATAGAACGATAGATAGAACGATAGATAGAACGATAGATAGATAGATAGATAGATAGATAGATAGATAGATAGATAGATAGATAGATAGATAGATAGATAGATAGATAGATAGATAGATAGATAGAACGATAGAACGATAGAACGATAGAACGATAGATAGATAGAACGATAGAACGATAGAACGATAGAACGATAGATAGATAGATAGATAGATAGATAGATAGATAGATAGATAGATAGATAGATAGATAGATAGATAGATAGATAGATTATTTGTTAATCTTAGTTAATGTTCATTTGAATATTTACTAATGGAAGTCTTCATTAGTTAATGCACTATGAGCTAACATAAACTAACAAACATTAACAAAGAAGATATTAATAAAGGCTATAAATATAATGCTGACTGTTAAATTGATGCTGTTAAATGTTAAAGCTGCTCTCTGTAACTTGTCCGTCTGTTAGAGGTCGCCTATTCAAAACAAAAGCGTAGTTTTATGATGCCAAGTTTGAACGCAGAATCTTGGGACATGTGGTCTTCACCTCACAGCCGGTGGAAAAGAATCGGGATAGGACTCGGGCAGAAATCATGTTCATGTTCATGATTATTAACGTTACTGTAGTATGAAGCAGAGCAGGGCCGAGTGTTGTGGAGCTGAGGAACCGCTGGAGTGATTGTTAATAAGATGAACGCAACACATGCCTCGCGAGCAGCGGGACTTTTATTATGACACAGTCACCGACGCCATGTCCGCTTTTCCAGTCATGAGTATGAGGTAACGCAGCTCTGTTTATCATATTAGACACATCTGAGTGTGTTGAAAATGATGTTATGACGTTACTCTGTGCGTTCACTCTGCGGCTGCTATGACACTTGTTGCACACTGCAGTGAGAGTAAAGCGTTTCTGCAAAATATGACGCAATTGACAGGTGACTCCCTCACACGTCCCGGTTCCTTGGTTAAAATAATTTTCTCACCATTAACAAATAGTTGGAAACATTTGGGATATTATAAGTACTCAACTGAACAAAATATATAACACTGGCCAAGTTGTTTTTTGAATATTTTACTGAAGAAATGTTACACAGTGCACCTTTAACTAATTAGCTCTTATTGAGTCTTACCTGAGAATTCAGTGGGGAAAATGTCAAACATTTTTCACACAAAATTATTTATTTATTTTTTTTCTTTTGTGACTTTTTGGTAAAATATGAACCCAGGCTCACTCTTGGTAGAATTTGTGACTTTATTCCAGCAGATTCTGACACTGTAGTCAACACAGACCATTGGCGTTCCTCATAACCAGTGACACACAGAAGGGGCAGCAGGTTCAGTTCAGTGACCTACATAGATCTAAGCAGGCCTTTGACATGATGACACAGATCTGCACAGCTCCTCAAATCACACACTGGACACACACACACACACACACTTATGTAAGAGCAGACAGGACTCTAAAGCACAGAAAACCTTTTTAAAGCCACTGTGCTCTTAACACATGTGGGTCAGTCAGAGACACCTTGACTAAAGTCAGCACTCGACTCGAAATGAGACGTCCGTGGCGTAATAAAACCTGCTGACACTCGGCAAACCTGCTCTATTTTTGCAGTGCTCGACTGTACCGGCCGCATTCTCACTCATGGGGCCATAAATCAGGACTGTGAAGCCACTGTAGAGACTTTTTCTCAGAAATGTGACAAGGTTCATGACCTTTAGTCAATCACTTCACAAAATCATGCAAATCTTCCTCAAATCTCCAGTTTAAGATAACCTACACTGATCCTGAAAGGACTTGAACAATCAAGTCACAGTTAAAAATGTCTGAATGTCATTGCATCAGATAAAAATAACCCAGAGCAAGTGTGTGTGCCGTAGGGCTGCTCAATTAATCGTATTTCAATTTCGATTTTGGCTTCCAACGATTATGAAAATAAGATAATCGAGGTAAAACGATTACTGTACCGCTTCCCGCGTTCAGTCAGCACACTCTCCTTTCCTTCACAGCAGACAGCAGTGCGCTTGCATTCCTCTCTAACCCAAAACTTAACATCCAAATGAGCTGAATAAGAGAGTGATGTAAAATGCAGTCTACTGTTGATAAACTGCGGGGCGTGGTTGATACCAAACAAGGCTATTAAAAGCGCATTAACATAAATTAGGTATCATTTGAAAGCTTACAAACTCAAAATTCATCCTGTGAAAACCGTTTTGAAATCGGACATTGTGTTACCATGGAAACGTTACTCTAAATTATTCTAGCGGGCTCCTCCCCTAGTGGGCGGCGTCATGTTTCATATTACAACAATTATTTTAACTACTTTATTTTCAAAATCTTTTCCAATCTTGACAAAACGCATATTGTCGGAAAGGTCTGAGTCTCAAGGGTCCATATTTGGTGACTGTTTTGTGATGGAAGTGACATTTGGACAGAATTTACAGGAAAATGCATCAAAAAAACAATAAATGGAATTTGAATGACACCCGGTGGCTATTTTTGGTACAGCACCGAAACAAAATCTCATGGGAACTTCAATTTTTGTGATATCAACTTCAAATTTGGAACTTAAATTGGTTAGACATATGGCTTTGATTTTATAGTAATTTTAGAGTAAATTATTTTTTGTAAAATACATATTTTATATGAAATAAAAAATATTTAGTACAGTATTTTTCATTTACAGTAAATTTAAACTTCCATAACTCTTTCATACTTTCATATTTTGAATTGCTTTCACTTCAGAAATAATCTGCCGAGTGTCGTCTTTAAAACGAGACCAAACTTTGGTCTATATTCCAAAGCATTCTTGAATTACAGCCCTTTAAGTTTGGATAGTGCATTTTCATGTGTATTCTCAAAAAGGGGGGTGACAGTTAAAGGGTTAAGCTGCAAAAGAAATGCTGTTCCATAGGCGACCACCAGCGCGCGTGCGCTCCGAGACGGGGCGGAACGCGCATAAGCAAAGTATACTATGGGCTTCAGATACACGCCTAAACGGTCAAATAGTCTAGTACACACAAATATATCGAAATACCTTTTTGGTAAGTATCCTCGTAAACGCAGTCGGTTATGTCTTAAATGGACACAGAGAAAGAGCGCGTGTATAACAGTGGGCCTATGGTACGCGCAGCTCTTAAAGGGACAGCAGCCGACATCAACGTCAGCAGCAGTCATTAATCTAACAAAAAAAGACAAAGATACAATCACTCACTGCTCTTGAATGAATATCTTTTTATTCGTTTTAAATAAGAATTAGTCAATATTTCATTTATACAGCAGTTATTTTCCTTTTATGTTTTACTTTATTCTATTTCTGCTGTGTATTACTCATCTTAATATCATTGTTAGCACATCTTCCTGGAAAACCTGTTTATTTTATTTGTATTTTATGTTCTATTTTTTGTTGGTTTTGTTAGTTTAACTAGTTTCTTTGTTTTTATTTTATTGAGGACTGTTTACTTGTCCTCTGTAGCTGTTTTGAGGACATTTAGCCTACTTGCATTAATTGACCTAGTATTAGTTTTTGCTAAAGTATGGATAATTGTGAAATTTCACTGACATTTAAAATTACTCATATCATGAAATAAGATTTTGATCATATGACCCACCAATAATCGTGTTAAATAAGCGTGATTATGATTTTTGCCATAATCGAGCAGCCCTAGGTTTGAGGGCCACTTACCGAAGAGCATGAAGAGGAGGACACATATCAGCGTGGCCACGATCACCAACACCGTCAAACCAACACTCTGCCACATCCTCCGCTCCTTTCCTAGAAGAAAAACAAAGAAAAAATCCTTCTCAATTCAACACTACACTTGCTACGCCCTGCAGAAACACATTTATTGTGTCTATATCATCACACATGATTTGCATACCTGATGTTATACAGGGCTCGACATGAGCCTTTTCATGTGCTTGTCCTTCGGACAAGTAAATCAGTCTTTCACTTGTCCGAGTAAAGTCCAGAAAAAATCTTTTTGTTTTTGTTTTTTGAGTTGTAAATATATTTGTTATGAAGCAATATTCAATTTTTTAATCTGCATATTTAGGATATTTTAGCCTTTATAAAGGGCATTTTTTCCCCTAATAGTTTAAAACTTTCATTTTAAATTCTTAAATTTGATCAATTTAATTAGAATAATAAGACACTATAGGGCTGTTACCAATCAAATTAAATAATAGACATCATTTTTTTAATTAAAAGAAATGTTGGAAAGAATGATACTTTTAAACATGAAGAAACTAAACCACCAGTAGGTGGCGGCAGGTGACCGTTTCTCAATACCAGGTACGCAAACTTCTAACTTGCGTCCTTGGTAGTTCAGACTTGCCATGTTCAACTCGGGAGAACGAATTCCCAAGGACGGGAGGACACAAGTCCAGTGATTCTGCTAACAGAACTTGATAGCATCACTCAGCTCGCTCTGGCTACTCCGGATATCTCTGTATGTATATTTGAGGATACAATAAAACAAAATATGTCATAAAACACCACTCTGCCTCTTTTCATTATCATTTAAAAAAATCTAAAACTAATAGCCAGACACAAATGTGATTCAGGCAACATGTTTACCTTGTACCTTGATTATCTTAACTATGAATATTTATATCAAAATTAAATATAAAACACAACCCTGCCTCTTTTCGTTTACATTTAAAACAATATTAAACACATAATATGTGGTTCACGCAATAAGTGTGCATATATATGATTATCACAGTAATAAATTTAAATATAAAACACAACCCAGTCTCTTTTTGTTAAAACACAACCCAGTCTCTTTTTGTTAAAACACAACCCAGTCTCTTTTTGTTAAATGTCTGTTTATGTGTGATCAATAAAAGCCATTATAAAAGTATAAGTAAAAGGTTTAAGAAGCTATAAAAGAAATAAAGCAAACAATTTAGTCAAACATACAAAGTCAGCGCTAGTAGGCTACAACGGTAACGTAAAGTTAAATAGCTTAAAATATTAAGTAATGAAACTTCACTTTGCCCTCAGCCTAAACAATTTGCAAGGGAACAAATTATAGATTCATGAGACCAAAGATCGCCCGTTAGATCTACACAAGACGAATTATATCTCATGTTTAACCACTACAGAGAAATCAGAGCCAGCGGCAGACGTCAGATGGACTAGCCGAGGAAAGGCTGCTCTCGGTGCCCGCTGATCGACTGGATCTCACAACTCCGAAAACACCAGATAAAATGTTCAAATAGGTGCTCTCTTTATAAATAAACCACAGATTTGAGCTTTAAACAAGTACATTCTCGAGTGAAAAAGTCTTAAAACTTACACTCGTCTTACATTAACAGTAGTATTCTTAAATTATGCTGCAAGATGCATTCTGGGATAACTGGCTGTCTCGAGTCCACACAAGTCACCTCTTGATGCATCCTCGATAAAAGGGGCGGATCAAGGATACATCCGTGGATTTGAACTGTACTCGGCTAGATGTGAACTTTGAATTGGAACACTTGGCCATATAAGTCCACGAGAACACAAGTGCAGACAAGAACGCATAGAGAAACGGCCATTGAGTCATTTATTGAAATGATTCGTTCAAACGGCTGATTCGTTCAAGAATGAGGCAATTGTTCATGAATGGGTCATTGAATCTTTGACTCAACCGATTCGTTCCAAACACTGAAAACATTCAGTAATGAAAACACGGTTTAGTGTTGCTGTGAGATGCGCTTACACTAAATGAAGGCAGAATCATTCTCGCGTTTTGCCGATTCCCAATCCCTAGTATTTTTATTATTGATGTTTTAATCAGGCTACTTGTCCGGTCGGGCAAGTAAAATTCTCTTTCATTTGCCCCTTCAAAAAATCCACTTGTCCCGGAAAAGCGTTAATGTCGAGCCCTGACTTCTGAATAAAGATTTCAAATATCATGTGATATGCATAATCACATAGGATCATACAGTTCTGATCAGTTTACTTGACTATTTATTATTGATCGTAAAAGTAAAAAAAAATATTTACATATATACATATGTATAGATTGTTCAATTTATACAAATGCATCCACAAGTATAAATTACTGTATAGTCTTTTTTTTGTCTTTGTCAACATTTTTTGTCATAGAAATTGTTCTAAATGTGTGCGTTATATTAGAGAAGCATTATGTTATAATTAGTGTTGTCAAATCGATTAATCGTGATTAATCGTATCCAAAATAAAAGTTTGTGCTTACATAATTTGTGGGTACTGTGTATAATTATGATGTATATAAATACACACTGATTCAAGTATATATTTAAGAAAAATGTATGTATATATATATATATATATATATATATATATATATATATATATATATATATATATATATATATATATATATATATATATATATACTTAAGTTATAATTAAGTATCGTTACCATGTTATTACCATCTGATACCACATCGACGTACCATTATAGTACAGTACTTTTTAGGCACACACATCAGATTATAATATACATTTTATGTTGCATGTCTAAAACAAAGATCAACCCACCCTGTCTGCAATAAAACAAACCATTTAAATCATAAAAATGCCACTTAATCATTCGTCATGTTAAACAAAGCAACAATGTACCATCGCGTTACTATGTTTCAGACACTAACACTATGGCAATAGTGCAGCGATGGCACACTGAATGTAGTTTTGAACTGAAACTGGTCCTGAATCGCATTTTGCAGTTGTGATATCAGTATAACGGGTCCGATGCTGATATGAGTCACGCAGCTGAAAGTGTTTATGTTTCTGAAGATCAGATTTATGATCAAACTCACAGACGTTCACTCCTCACAGTCTTCACGCCGAATCCCGCGTGGACGGAGGCCGGTAGCGCGTGTCATGGAGGGTTTCAAATATTCCCCTTATCTACATCATTGCGACATTTACAGTGAAAATAGAATAACGAGAAAACACCGAGCTCGAGTCAACAACACACTCAATCTGAGAGGACCCGGAAATGCTAACGCCTGCCGTTCCGCCTCGCGGAATTGTGGGAATTGTCGTTTTCACCGCGCAAAATTAAATAAACTGCATCTGTTTGAAGAACTTGTGTCACTTAACTAAGTTATTCTGTTTTATATATTTTTTTTTAATATGGTGCCATGCAATGTTGCGACTTATTCTAATTGAAAGATAGGCTACATTGGACTATTAGACTAATTATTCTCTCATTTTTATTCTTTATTACCTTTTTAAGATTTGTTATTACCTTTCTATATTTTATTTTTTATTATTCATTCCTATATTGGGTCTACTAATAATTCATGAATAATTGCTTTAATTGACATTCGTATTTATAAATATGCACAGATGAACTTCTCACAAAAAAAAAAAAAAATCAGACTTTCATCTCATGCTAACGCAGCTTTGCTCACTGTTTTACAGTTTACTGTGGTGAAATTTACTGTAAAAACGAAATATCAATGAATACTGAATTGTATATATAAAATGGGCCTATCTGTTTTTAAAATGTCCTATTAACACGTTTATAAGGCCAGCTAGAGTGTGTGAATTTTATTTACAAATCAAACTGATGATCCTGATTTATGGTTGTGAACCTGAAATGTAAGAATCAAGTCAAAAATATCTGTATTGATCATGTAGGGTTAATATTGGACAAAATAAAACAGAAACAACTATTAATGTCTTTATTCAGATGCTGTGATCACTTTGATGTAAAGCAGCTACAACACATGATTCTCATCCTTTAAGAAAGAACATACATGTTTTATGTTTTAAACATTAAAGGGGTCATGAACTGGCTTTTTTTTTTTTTTTTTAAATGTATACTGTTATCTGAGGTCAACTTATGCCGTTTGCGTGGTTTTTACATGAAAAAACATCATAATGAATAAGTAATAGGCTATTACCCTGGTTCCTAACAGAGCACGCAACACAGCTTCTGGTCCAGGCCCTGGTTATTTCTAGACTTGACTACTGCAATGCGCTTCTGGTTGGACTCCCCTCTTGTGCGATCCAAACACTTCGAATGATCCAGAATGCAGCAGCACGTCTTGTCTTCAACGAGCCCAAAAGGACCCACGTCACACCTCTCTTCATCTCCCTGCACTGGCTACCACTCGCTGCTCGCATCAAGTTTAAGGCGCTGACGCTTGCATACAGAGCCACCACACGCTCATCTCCGACTTACTTTGACTCCATTCTACAAATCCACACCCCCACCAGAAGCCTTCGCTCAGCAAAGGAACGACGGCTTGTGGTACCATCACAGAAGGGGAAAAAATCCCTTTCCAGAACATTCTCATTCAACGTTCCCAGCTGGTGGAACGATCTTCCCAATGCCATCCGAAACGCAGAATCATTGACATCATTCAAAAGCCAACTTAAAACTCAGCTCTTCCGCGAGCACTTAACCTCATAATAAAAATAAAAAAAACTTTCCTTTCCTCTTTCTCTTCCTTTTTCCCTCCCTACTCTAGCCTGTGCTACACTGAGCAATGTACACGGCCTCAGGATTTCAGACTCTTATTGCGCTTCTCGACTCTTCATGACCAATCGCTTCATGTTTCCCCAAGTTGTAAGTCGCTTTGGATAAAAGCGTCTGCTAAATGCATAAATGTAAATGTAAATGTTTGAGGCTCTCTGAAAAACGATCGGTTTTGATGGGCGTGCTGCACTGAAGACTTAGAAGTACACGCCCACGGCTATGATTGGATAAGATTTGCATATTTAATGAGCTTCAGCTCCCTTCAGTACATGTGGGAATTGTTTCGAAAGCGCCTGGGGAAACGCTCACAGGACTCACAAAATATCTTTATCAAACAAACACATTGATTCATCTCTCATTCACCCGTGATTGGAATGGAATAGTTTTTTTTTAACTTGGCCAGCCCGATCAGTGAATACAACCGCAAACCGTCCACACACACACACGCGCAAGAAAGGAATGTTATTTCACTATTTAAGATAGCCTGTCGGCAGGCCGGGCTTATGTGGTAGCCCGTCTAAAAAACACATAGGCCCGAGACATTGGGCTTTGCGAGCCCTGGCCCATAATGTTACAAGTCCAAGTCTGATCACGAATGACCCAATAACACCTCAAATAAAGGATTCTCCAGCCTGACAGCCTGCTAAGGTATGTTAAGTTAGACATGTACACATAATCAACACGATCTGTAACAATTCAATACTAACACATATAAAAAACATGTTTTACATACATAAGTGTGTTGCACCATTCCAGTCTCAACCTGTATCTTGTTTACAATCGATTTGCGGTGAAATGAAGTGAACAAACGCGCAATGTCTTACACCTGTGAGCTGGAAACGGCATGTTTATTGCTCGGTAGCGCGACCCGTTTAGCTCCATGAGTCGGTGGGCTGGCTGGAGGTGGTGCTTCTGCATTCTATGTCAGGGACGTCAGTGGTCGACATATTCTGAGATCTCTCGTTTTCTGGGCCTGGTGTCAATAAAAGCTTTTCTTTGACTAACAAGGAAGTTTTCAGCTCCGAAACTTACAGGATATTCTTATATCACAATTAACTTTTAAAGGCTCAAAGGAAAGTTGATTTCTCAATTCATCACCCCTTTAATTATATGACGCATTATTTTCATCCAGCATGCCCGTAGGCAGGGGGGTTCGAACGAACCAGAATATAAGTCAGTTTTTTGTAATAAACAAGTGTTCTTTTAAGTAATGACGGCCAATAATTCGAATCCGGACGTCTGTATTTTTCCGATGGCTATAAATGTTGTGAAATAATTGCATAATATAGGCTAGTATTAAAGGGTTAGTTCACCTAAAAATGAAAATTCTGTCAATAATTACTTACCCTCATGTCGTTCGACACCCGTAAGACCTTTGTTCATTTTCGGAACACAAATGAAGATATTTTTGTTGAAATCTGATGGCTCAGAATGCCTCCATTGCCAGCAATGACATTTCCTCTCTCACGACCCATAAAAGGTATTAAAGACGTTGTTAAAAAGTCCATCTCACTACAGTGGTTCTACAATAATTTTATGAAGTGACAAGAATAGTTTTTGTGCACAAAAAAATCTAAATAATGACTTAAAAAATGTTTTTATTGAACACCAAGAACAAAACAGAACGTAAATATACATCTTCAAAGGCATTGATAAATACAACTAAAACAAGTATTAAGCAAGGCACTCATTAAATAAATATACAAATAAAATAAATAAATTAAATAAAAAAAAACAAGCAGGGGTCTTTTAATTGCTCTTCTAATACTTTATTAGAAGATACTTTCCAATACTTTCAGGTAAGGCGCATGCGCGGGTTGTGAGCGCGTTGCTGGTGTTAGAGCTCCGTCGAATTGATTCATAATCCTTGATTTTCTCCTTAACACTCGCTTACAAACGAATATTTTCTATTATTTACAGCGTGTGAATATATCTCCGATACGATTCTCTATAAAAAACAATCGGATTGCTTTGATATCGCTACTTATATCCGAACTTCCGCTACTAGCCGTAGCCCGCTAGCATTGCACGCGTGGTAACTTATTTACACTCGTCAAAACTGAAACCTACAATTCGCCATCGTAGCACATCCGCTACAATGGCGAATAACTCGGATGTGTGTCTAATGTTACCTTTGAGTGCAGGCGAGGAAACGTTCGAGCTGCATTCGGTGCAGTTGGAGTTGGAGTCGTTGGAGAAGCAGGTTCCCGAGATCCTGAACGGTGACGAGCGCATCGGAGCTGTCGTGGTGCACGCGGGAACGAATGACACCAGGCTGCGGCAGACGGAGGTTCTGAAGAAGGACTACAAGAGTCTGGTCGAGACGGTGCGCAGAACATCGCCTGAAGCAACGATCATCGTGTCTGGACCCCTTCCCACGTACCGACTAGGACATGAAAAGTTCAGTAGATTATTTGCTCTAAATGAATGGTTAATGTCATGGTGTAATGAACAGAAGCTGCTCTTTGTAAATACTTGGAATCTGTTCTGGGAGCGACCTAGGCTCTTCCGTCCTGATGGCCTTCACCCCAGCAGAATCGGAGAGTCACTTCTGTCGGACAACATCTCCAGGGCGTTACACACCACCATATGACTAGTAAGTCAAAGTCCAGATCACAGTCTTTGCTGTCCTAACTTAATTGACATAAGTACCAATGTAGAACATTATATAGAAACTGTGTCTATTCCTCGTTTAGTGAGGTCAAACATTAAATCTACTGTAGGATCTAGGAAAAATCTAACTGAGATTAAACCAGAAAATCTCAATATTAGTGAACAAAAACAATTTCTAAAACTAGGTCTTCTAAACATTAGATCGCTCACACCTAAGGTGGTTATTGTAAATGAAATGGTCACAGATAATAGTTTCGATGAACTTTGCCTTACTGAAACCTGGCTTAAGCCAAATGATTATTTCGGTCTAAATGAGTCTACTCCGCCAGGATACTGTTATAAGCATGAGCCCCGTCTGATTGGTCGTGGCGGCGGTGTTGCAACAATCTATAGAGATATTCTTAATGTTACTCAGAAAACAGGTCACAGGTTTAATTCGTTTGAAGTACTAGTGCTAAATGTTACGCTCTTAGATGTAAGAAAGAAATCCGTATTATCTCTAGCCTTGGCTACTGTGTATAGACCTCCAGGGCCCTATGCTGATTTCTTAAAAGAGTTTGCAGATCTCTCAGATCTATTGGTCAACGTCGATAAAGCATTAATTGTTGGAGATTTTAACATACACGTAGATAACACAAATGATGCATTAAGGGCTGCGTTTACAGATCTATTAAACTCCTTTGGGATCAAGCAAAACATCACTGGTCCCACTCATCATCTTAATCACACACTAGATTTAATTATATCACATGGAACCAAACCAACCGATATAGATATTATACCGCAAAGTGATGATGTCACTGACCATTACATGGTAACTTGCATACTGCGTACTGCTGAAATCTGTCATGTTGCGCCACGTTATCGACCAGGCAGAACAATCATTCCAACCACTATAGACAGATTCTCAAATAGCTTACCTGATCTGTCTCAGCTGCTCAGTGAACCCAAAAAAACAGATGAACTAGAGGAAATGACTAGCAGTATGAGCACTATTTTCTCTAGCACATTAGAAATTGTTGCACCAATTAGATTAAAAAAGGTTAGAGAGAAAACTAAAGCACCATGGTACAACAGTGCTACACATTATCAAGAGAGAAACTCGTAACTTAGAGCGTAAATGGAAACAAACTAATTTAGAGGTCTTTAGAATCGCGTGGAAAGATAGTATGTCACGTTATAAAAAGGCCCTAAAAGCAGCCAGGGCTGAGCATCTCCGCAAACTAATAGAAAATAATCAAAATAACCCAAGGTTTTTATTTAACACCGTGGCTAGACTAACAAATAAACAAGCATCGCCTGAGCAAAATATTCCGTTACAGTTTAGTAGTAATGATTTTATGAATTTCTTCACTGAGAAAATAGAAAGCATCAGAAACAAAATTGTAAATGTACAATCTTTAATGATGTCTTATGATTCAACAGCAATTATCGCCCCTCAAGAACTACTACACCGCTTTACAACTATAGGACAGGAAGAGCTAAATTAACTTATCATTGCATCTAAACCAACAACATGTTTATTAGATCCAATACCCACTAAACTACTCAAAGAGTTGTTACCTGTAGCAGAAGAGCCTCTTCTCAATATTATTGTAGTAAAGGTATGTTTGTACGGGAAGAAGGAGGCGGGAACCGGAGAACATTCAACAAAAGGTTTAATCAAACAAACAAAATAAAAGGTCGGCGACAGCCCCTCGCGGACGACTGTCGCCTATACACAAACACAAAATGAAAATAATAAGCTGCAGCCCCTCACGGTCGACTGCAGCAACATATAACAAAACATAAATAAAATACAACATAAAATCCAGGCCTGGTCCTCTCTCGTCCCTCACTGTTGTCGCTCCTCCTTTATAGTCCCTCACTCCTCCGCAAGGGCCGAGATCGCTGCGGCGCGCAGCTGGCGCTCATCCTCCCTGATGAGCGCCGCCTCGTCCCGCCCTCACGGTCCCTCGGCCTCGCTGCCCGCCACATACCCCCAACGCCCTTCGCAGGCCGGGGGGTACTGCCGAGTCTGCGCTTTACTCTCCCCCCCCCCCCCCCCCCTCCGCGGGGGGGCCGATCAAGGCGGCCGCGGGACCTGGGGGTAAGAACAGCGAGGTGAGAGAACGGAGCGAGGAACCTGAGGAGCGACAGGGACGAGAGAGTGGAGAGAGGAGAAAAGGAAAAAAAAAAATTCTGGTCCGGTTCCCAGACACACTGCCGCTCGGTCCTCAGCCAGCCGAGAGGCTCTTCCTCGCGGTGCCATGCGGCCGGCGGTGGCTCCTCCTGCTGAGGGCGGCCGGAAGCGAGTCCCCGTACCGCGCTCCCTGCTCCTCCCCAACCTGGCGGACGGCAGCGCTCCGGCTCCTCCCCAAAATGGCGGACGGCAGCAGGCTTCGGCTCCGGGCAAGCGCTGGGGACTCCTTCGCCCCCTCGCGGACGGCAGCCACCCCACCTCGACCCAGGGGCACGTCTCCGTCCCACCGACCTTCATCCGATCCAGCACCACCACTTCGGGCAGCCGCTCACGGACTTCTCTCCTCCGCGCTGCCCGAACTCCGCGGCACCGCGATCCCCCTCAGCTGCGAGGGCTCTTCGACAGCGTGTCCCTCCTTCCTCCCGGGCTTCGGCACCACTGTAGTAAAGGTATGTTTGTACGGGAAGAAGGAGGCGGGAACCGGAGAACATTCAACAAAAGGTTTAATCAAACAAACAAAATAAAAGGTCGGCGACAGCCCCTCACGGACGACTGTCGCCTATACACAAACACAAAATGAAAATAATAAGCTGCAGCCCCTCACGGTCGACTGCAGCAACATATAACAAAACATAAATAAAATACAACATAAAATCCAGGCCTGGTCCTCTCTCGTCCCTCACTGTTGTCGCTCCTCCTTTATAGTCCCTCACTCCTCCGCAAGGGCCGAGATCGCTGCGGCGCGCAGCTGCGTCCCGCCCTCACGGTCCCTCGGCCTCGCTGCCCGCCACAATTATTAACTCGTCTTTATCTTTAGGTCATGTTCCAAGAATATTCAAGTTGGCAGTCATAAAACCTCTCATTAAGAAGCCACAATTAGATCATAATAACCTAGCAAATTACAGACCAATTTCAAATCTTCCATTTATGTCTAAAATACTAGAAAAAGTTGTGTCCGCTCAATTGTGCTCTTTCTTGCAAGAAAATTATATCTATGAAAAATTCCAATCAGGATTCAGGCCGCATCATAGCACAGAAACTGCGTTCGTTAAAATCACAAATTATTTACTTCTAGCTTCTGACCAAGGCTGTATCTCAATACTAGTTCTACTCGATCTTAGTGCTGCGTTCGATACTATAGATCATAAAATACTCTTAGATCGACTTCAAAATTATACTGGTGTTCAGGGACAGGCATTAAACTGGTTTAGATCGTACTTATCAGACCGCTACCATTTTGTCTGTCTAAATGGGGAAAATCAAAGATGACGTCTGTAGACTATGGGGTGCCGCAAGGATCCGTGTTAGGCCCTCTGCTATTCTCAATATATATGCTGCCACTTGGTAATATTATAAGAAAACATGGAATTAATTTCCACTGTTATGCTGATGACACTCAATTATATATTTCATCACGACCGGATGAAAACGCTAAATTATCTAAACTGACAGCGTGTGTTGAAGATATTAAATACTGGATGACGTGTAATTTTCTGCTATTAAATTCAGATAAAACGGAGGTATCACTTATTGGTCCAAAAAACTGCCCACAAAACCTCTCACAATACAACTTTACCTTGGAAGGATGTCCTGTCACTTTATCCACTACAGTAAAAGACCTGGGTATTATATTAGACCGCAACTTGTCATTCGAAAATCATATTTCATATGTTACAAGAACTGCATTTTTCCACCTTAGAAACATTGCTAAGCTAGGTAACATGCTATCTAATTCTGATGCAGAAAAGTTAGTTCATGCATTCATGACCTCGAGATTAGATTACTGTAATGCTTTATTAGCTGGTTGTCCTGCATCCTCAATAAACAAACTACAGTTAGTCCAAAACGCAGCTGCTAGAGTTCTTACTAGGTCAAGAAAATATGATCATATAACACCAATTTTATCATCTCTACACTGGTTACCTATTAAGTTCCGTATCAATTACAAAGTATTGCTACTGACCTATAAAGCCCTAAATGGTTTAGCGCCAGTGTATCTAACGGATCTTCTATCGCCCTACAATCCATCTCGCTCTTTAAGGTCACTGAACTCTAGGCTTCTGGTCATTCCTAGGATATCTAAGTCCACTAAAGGAGGGAGGGCATTTTCACATTTAGCTCCTAAACTCTGGAATAGTCTTCCTGATATTGTTCGAGGTTCAGACTCACTGTCCCAGTTTAAAACTAGATTTAAGACACATCTCTTTAGCCAAGCATACAGTTAAATCGGATCAAAGCATTAATATAATATTCTGAACAGCAGCTATGCTAATTATTTCCCATCTGCTTTTCTGTTGTTAACTCGGGACACTAGTCCAGTTTGTATCCAGCCTCTCATGGAGACTTCGGATGCCCCAACACCTGTGATGAGACGACTCCACGCCTGTGAAGAGACGACTCAACGCCAGCGTTGTTATGGCCTAAATTAATACACGATTGATTAACCTTTTCGAACATTTTTCTTTAACATTGTCTTTCTAACATTTTTACTGTACATTTATGAAATGCACTTTCTGTAAAGCTGCTTTGAAACAATGTGTATTGTGAAAAGCGCTATACAAATACATTTGAATTGAATTGAATACTGCCCCAGCAGCCAGCTGGTGCTCCCACTCTGCTGCCGGTTGCAGCACCCCCACCTGCTCATCGCCCGGTCAGCCTCAGCAGCAGCCTCCACCCAGGCCACAGCATGGAGCCGGTCGAAGGCAGGCCGACAAGCCCATCCAGGCCCCTGTCAAACCAGAAAGTAAGCATAAAAGCAAGCGGCCCTGAGATGGAGGGAACAGCTCTTCAGGAGAAGACGAGATCACTCCCTCCCCTGGAAGAGGGCTGCGTGGAGAATCTTTTGTTCAGTTTTATATCTGTTCCACTGCAGGCCCCACAGTCAGTGGTACCCAAATTCTCAGTAAAAGAGCAGTTTCCTCTATCGCTGGGTCCCAAGAGGGCTTGGTTGCATCATCTGCCCAACCGTGAAACCAGGTAAGTGTTGCACTGCACACTCAGACCCCACTTTGTGATGCTATGCTTTCCGGGTCCCTGCGTTCCACCTCGCTCCCCCACCTTCTGATCCCGCTTGTACGGTCTCTGGGGGCCTGGCTAGCGCTCCCCATCCCATCTTGCTGGCTTATTCGCACCATCAAACTCGACTATGGGTTTCAGTTCGCCCGGCATCCCCACAAATTCAAGGTATTCAGTTCACCTCCGTGTTGAACAAGGGTGCTCCTGTCTTACGGACAGAGATTGCAGTCCTACTGGCGAGGTACGTGATAGAGGCGGTACCTCCAGCCATATGAAGACAGGGTTTTACAGCTTTTACTTCATTGCAACCAAGAAAGGTGGTGGGTTACTGCCAATCTTGGATCTACGAGTCAAGCTCCCGTTTAAAAACTTTGGGTCAACTGGGAAAGAGCAAACTCTTCCCCGTGTAGAGGATCTCTTTTCTCTGTATGGAGTTGCCTCACAGAGGAACTTGTTCAGTCAGTGTTGAACTGCTTGAATTCATTCAAAGGCAGGATGGCAGCCCCACTGAAACTTTTTCAGAGGCACCTGGGGCATATGGCATCCGCAGTAACGTACCTCGGATTACTTTATATGAGGCCACTTCAGCACTGCCTTCACGGCTGAGTCCCAAGATGGGCATGGCAACGCAGCACGCCTTTTCAATCGTACAGCCGCATTTAGCAAGTCTGTTGAAAAATGGTTGAAAAACATCTATTGTAGTTTGAAATTGGCCACTTATTGGTAAACACCCATTTTGGTTTAGCATGTGTACTTCTCAGTAGCCTAATTGATGCTTCTTCATTAGAGAGAAAAAACAGGTGCATCCTATACAGTCTTGTGTGTTGAACCACCTGACAATACATGACTTCAGATACTGGGTTGCATGAAATATACTATGAAATTAAATATCTATGAGTATCTACTGAATTTTATACAAAAAAAAGTTTAACATTTAAATCTTACCAAATCTTTAAATCTTGGCCACCAGAGTGTGTGAATTTTACAAATCAAACTGATGACCCTGATTTATGGTTGTGAACCTGAAATGTAAGAATCACACTCAGAAATATCTGTAACACATGGTGAGAGATCATGAAGGGTTAATATTGGACACAATAAAACACAAGCAACAATGAATCAATTAAAAGTAAGTGTCTTTATTCAGATGCTGTGATCACTTTGATGTAAAGACAACAAATTATTCTCATCATTTGAGTAAGAACACATACATTTTTTATTAATTATGAAGCATTATTTTCATCAAGTATTTCATATTAGGGCTGTAAATTCATTTATTGTATTTGACAGGTGTGATGATCAGAGGAGTTGAGTTTTTACCTCCACCATTAAAGAATGGGCTAAAATATGGATAGAGTTTCCAAGTGAAAGACTGAGCAGTGTAAGAGTAGATATGAGAGCTGGACTCCACATCATAAAAGGAGACCAGACCCTCCTCATAATCCACAAACACACCGACCCGCTGCGGCTTCACTCTCACACACAGAGAGACAGGAGGACTAGCACAGGCTTTATATTCATTCCCATTCCTCAGAGCCACAGCCCAGTATCCATCACTGGGTCTCGGTGTGATCGATCCCTTCCTGTTAATGGATTCTCTGGCCACTCCTAAAATCCAGTCAGTCTTTCCCTTCACCTGCACCTCAAAATAAAATCTCCCTGAGGAGAATCCCTCCTTTCCCATGACAAAAATACATGAATCAAATCTCTCTGGTTTGTCTGGGAGTTTCTGTCTAATGTCTCCATGTCTCACTTGTTTTCCATCATCAGACAGGATGAGTTTAGGATGAGCTGTATCAGGATCCAGAGTCACATCCACTGAGAAAACAGAGGATACGAATCCCAACTTAGTACAGACATTTTGTGATGATGTTTGTAATATGTAATCAGTGTTTAATAGGGATGCAATAATACAGTTAGTCCACGGTTCAATACATACCTCGGTTTGTAACCACGGTTTTCGGTTCGGTTTGGTTTGGTTCGGTTCTGATGGCTTGTCACATAAATTATTTGTTATTCTATTCTTAGGCGACAGGAACAGCAAGAGGTTAAGGAGAATAAAGACTCTTTTTTATTGCAATTGTCTTTCTTTATTTTACTTAAACGAATTGAAAAACCTACCTTAAACTTAAAACTTTACTTAAAAAAAACCCTTGTATTCCTAGTGTATTGTATAATATAAAATAATTATATATAAAGATTTACACTGGCAGCTCAGAGCTGTACAGCAGCATTTACGTATATGAAACTGAATGAATAAATGTAAAAATAAAACACTACATAGACTTCACTATAAAATATCCATTGATTCTTATTAAAGCTACTGTATTAGTTTTTCAGTCAAGAGCAGTGAGTGATTTTCTCTTTGTCTTTTGTTGTTGTATTAACATTAAAGGGATAGTTCGTTCAAAAATGAAAATTCTGTCATCGAGAAATGAATACAGGTTTGGAACAATAGAGTGAGTAAATAATGACATCATTTTAGAGGTGAACTGTCCCTTTAAGGACTGCGTGTTCACTACTGCACTGCTGTCAATTTAAGGCCGGTATCACACTGCACGCGTTAGCAGGGCGTAAGCAGCGCATATTTTTTTCGGGGCCAATGTTAACAGATTAGAGCATTCACACCGCACGCAGAGGCGGCGCGGCAGCGCGTAGCAGGAGCAGATCAATCAAAATCAAATCACTTTATTGTCACACAGCCATGTACACAAGTGCAACAGCAGGTGAAATTCTTGGTGCAGTTCCGAGCAACATAGTAGTCACGACATGACATGTACAACATTTAAAGCAGCATCAGATTACACATCTGATGCGCCCACAATTACTCACAGCACAGTAAACTCTACAATAAACAATAAATAATTTACACAATGTGAGTGTAGTTATCACAGCTTTAACCAATATACCCATACTTACAATATATATATACTTTAAACAATATACACTAAACATACATAAAACAGTATACATTAAGCTATAGTAATAATAATATACAATGTACAGTATACATTATTATTCAGAGTAGAGATCCAATGTACAATAGGTGCTATATGATAAATAATAAATGATAAATAAATGTGTATATAATGTGTGTGTATCTACAGTGGGTTGTGCTGAGTGATATTCTGTCCAGTGTGTGTTATGATCCTGATGGATCAGGAGTTAAGTAGTCTAATTGCTTGTGGGAAGAAGCTGTTCTGGAGTCGGCTGGTGCGTGTTCTGATGCTGCGGTACCGTCTGCCTGATGGCAGCAGTGAGAGCAGCCCATGGCTCGGGTGGCTAGAGTCTCTGATGATCCTCTGAGCTCTCTTCACACACCGCCTGGCGTAAATGTCCTGGAGGGAGGGAAGCTCACCTCCGATGATGCAGCTGGCCATGCGCACTACCCTTTGCAGGGCTTTGCGGCTGCGGGCGGTACTGTTGCCGTACCAGGTGGTGATGCAGCCAGTCAGCAGGCTCTCTATAGTGCTGGTGTAGAAGCGTGTGAGGATGTGGCGGCTCATTCCAAACCTCCTCAGCCGTCGCAGAAAGAAAAGGCGCTGATGAGCCTTCTTCACAACGGCGGACGGACCATGAGAGTTCCTCTGTGATGTGGACACCAAGGAACTTGAACTTGAACTTGAAGCTGCTGACTCTCTCCACCGGTGCTCCATCGATGGTGATGGGGCGGTGTTCTCTCTCATTCCTCCTGAAGTCGACCACCAGCTACTTGGTCTTGCTGACGTTGAGGGAGAGGTTGTGCTCCTGACACCACCGTGTCAGAGTGTGCACCTCCTCTCTGTAGGCAGTTTCATCATTGTCAGTGATGAGACCTACCACCGTCGTATCGTCAGCAAACTTGATGATGGTGTTGGAGCTGTGGGTTGCCACACAGTCATGTGTGTACAGGGAGTACAGGAGTGGGCTGAGAACACAGCCCTGAGGGGCTCCAGTGTTGAGAGTCAGTGATGAGGAGATGTTACTGCCCATTCTGACCACCTGGCGTCTGTTTGACAGGAAGTCCAGGATCCAGCTGCATAACAAGCTGTTTAAGCCTAGAGCCCGGAGTTTAATGTCAAGTATGGAGGGCACAATGGTGTTGAATGCTGAGCTGTAGTCTACAAACAACATTCTCACATATGTGTTCCTCTTTTCCAGGTGGGAGAGAGCAGTGTGAATTGTTGATGAAATGGCATCATCAGTGGAGCGGTTTGTGCGGTATGCAAACTGCAGTGGGTCCAGTGAGGGAGGGAGAACAGAGCAGATGTGGTTTCTGACTAGTCTCTCAAAGCATTTGCTGATGATGGGGGTCAGAGCAACAGGACGCCAGTCGTTTAAGCAGGTGGTTTTTGATTGCTTAGGTACAGGCACAATGGTGGACGTTTTGAAGCATGTGGGGACCACAGACAGGGAGAGGGACAGGTTAAAGATGTCCGTAAAAACTCCAGCCAGTTGGTGCGCGCACGCTCTGATCACGCGGCCCGGAATGCCATCTGGACCCGCTGCTTTATGGACGTTCACCCGCTGGAAGGATCGGGTTACATCCGCTAAAGATACGGAGAGCACTTCCTGATGAAACACGTTACGCTATCAGCATAGACCTCGATGTCGTCATTAGAGGCCGACCGGAACATCTTCCAGTCCGCGTGATCAAAACAGTCCTGTAGCATAGAGTCCGATTGGTCCGACCAGCACTGGATGGTTCTGAGGGCGGGTGCTTCCTGTTTCAACCTCTGCCTGTATGCGGGCAAAAGTAGGATGGAAGCGTGATCCGATTTGCCAAATGGTGGGCGCGGGAGTGATTTGTAACCATCCTTGAAGGGAGAGTAACAATGATCCAGAACGCGGTTCCCTCGTGTGTTGAAGCTAACATGTTGGTGGTATTTGGGTGCGATGCGCTTGAAGTTGGCTTTGTTAAAGTCCCCGGTCACAATAAACGCAGCCTCAGGATGCGCGGTTTCCTGCTCACTCACTGTCCTATACAGTTCCTTTAGTGCCCGGTCTGTGTCGGCTTGTGGGGGAATATACACAGCTGTGATGATGACCGCTGTGAATTCCCTCGGTAGCCAGAATGGTCGGCACAGAACCATGAGAAGTTCCAGATCAGGAGAACAGAAAGACTTGATAGAATGTACGTTCCTCTGATCACACCAGGTTCTGTTGATCATAAAACACACACCCCCGCCTTTGCTTTTCCCGGAGAGATCTTTTTCTCTGTCCATTCGGTGCACGGAGAACCCCGCGGTTTCGATGGCCGAATCTGGAATCTCAGCGGACATCCAAGTTTCTGTAAGGCAGATAATGCAGCAGTCCCTCGTGTCTCGTTGGAAAGAGATCCGCGCTCTCAGCTCGCAGAGTTTATTGTCCAGAGACTGAACATTTGGCAGTAAAATACTGGGAAGTGGGGGTCGGTTTGCGCGGCGTCTTACTCTGATGAGCACGCCGGCTCTGCTTCCCCGTCTCCGGCTGCGTTTGCGCGGTCGGGCCGCCCAAACAAAAGGATCCGCTGCTGTGTTTGTAAACAGCGGTTCGTCACTGAAGAATTTAAAGTCCGGTTTTCGGTGTGCGATTGCCGAACCAATGTCCAAAAGTGTCTGTCTGTCGTACGTAGTAAGGCAGACAACATCCAAGACAAAAAACACAAAAACTATAAACAGAACAAACAAAAAACTACAATGTTTCAGCAGAGCTTGCGACGTTGCGGCCATCCTCGGCGCCATCTTGACTCTATGACTCTCAGAGCAGAAGCAGCAGTGCCGCGATCGTTTCGGCGCTGAGTCTATTTTTGCCGCTCTGCTCACACTGAATTAAAGCCACAGTGGATTGTTTTTGATCAAAACTGACCTGATTAACATGGAAAATAACACATTTCACCATGAAATCATGTAGTGAAGTGTCCGTTTCACGATCACCATATGATATCCAGCGCTGTGAAAAAATTAAATAAAATACACGAAAACACAACACTGCCAGACGTTTTTGCCCAAACTTCAAAAGCCTGTTTAAATTATTAAAACTAGAAGCATATCTTCACTTTAACATTACATTTCTCATGTCTGCAACATTATTTGCATGCATGTATGAGACAGAGGGGAACACGGTCGCATTTGCAGCCGATCTATGCTGCCCATCATAAATCAAAGCACGAGACAGACAGGGGTCGGAGGAGAACACCGGAAAATGTGACATAATGGACAATATTCATCTGTATTTGCAAGACACGAGCCGCGGTTCAGCTGTGCGAGACAAACGCTGCCAGTGTGAATGCACAATGGGGGCGCGCGGCTCCCGCTCTCCATACGCACCGCTCCTGCCCTGCCAACGCACTGCTTGCACGTGCGGTGTGAAGCCGGCGTAAGACCTGCGTGCATCTAATATACGCGATTATACTTTCACTTTAGTCATAACCGACTGTGTTTATGTTAACCTTGAGTGTATTTGACAGTATTAGCGTACTAATACTTGTAAGACGACTATTGTAACAGTACTAGTAAGACGACTATTTAGTCCTGTAATCACGTGTTTGACAGGCGTTTAGTGCGCACGCTCGGAAAAGCGCATGTTAAAACCGCGCACGCGAATGAAACCGGCAAGGCTTTAAAACACATGCAAATAATGAACTTTCGTGATTGTGAATAACTATAGTGTTCCGTGAGTATAACTTTACCACTAACGTGTGATATGAATGTATGTCGCGTTGTTCAGTAGGCTACATAGGGATGGAGGCAAATTATAGATTTTGTAGAAAAACTATTAATTAAATGCAAAACCGAAAAAAAAACTCAATTCACAAGCGCGTATTGAACCGTGAATGCCGTACCGAACGGTTCAATATTATATTGAGAATTGTGGCATCCCTAGTGTTTAATCATACGTCAGTGATGAAGCTGTGAGTGTATGAATGTAATCTACTGCAGACACACACACTCACACACACTGTACCTGCATACTGCTGCATCCTCTTCAGATCTGTAGAATGACAATAAAACATCATCAGATCTTTGACATGTTTATGTGTGATGATATTTCACACACATCTCTCTTCTCATGAAGATCAAATCAGCCTCTTAAACCCATGATGTCTATGCATTTGATGTTCTGCTTTTGTGGTTTTGGTGAAACATTTAATATTATTCTCTGCTAAATTGATTAACACAGATGTTTATGGACACCCTTAGGAAATGTATTCACCAAATATATTGATGGAAGAAATTAAAGAACCAATGTTCTCTATGTTTTCTGAAATTAGAGCTGAAAATGACCGGCCCTCTTCAAGAAGAACTGAGAGCTGATGATAATAATGTGACCATCGAGTTTGAGTCACACATTTTTTTTTTTACTGTGTGTGTGTATATACCGTATATATAATTTTATTTTATTTTTTTTAGTCTACATATGACTTTCTATTTATTTATGTTTAATGTAATTATAATGAGTTTGCATTGAACAGTTGAGCATTTTAAATTCTGGGTCTCAGACAACACAGAGGAGCGCTTGAGTAACTACTAACTCTCGTCTCTCTCAGTTTTTCACTGCTTACAGTCTCTGTAACACACATGATCACACACTTCTCTGACACTTCTCTTCAGCTTGAATCAGACTCATTCTTCATCACTGATTATTTTACTGTATAAAAACAGGGCAGCAACTTTTGAGTTCAGCTAGGAGTTAGAATTGGGGGAGAGGAAGTGAAATTGACACATTTCACAATTCAATATCGATATACATGGATACATAGTGTATATATATATATATATATATATATATATATATATATATATATATATATATATATATATATATATATATGTATATATATATATATATATATATATATATATATATATATAGAGAGAGAGAGAGAGAGAGAGAGAGAGAGAGAGTGTAGGCTATATGTTAATTTCACGAGTTTGTGTGCCCATATAATCCTAGTGAAAGTGGTAAACAGATTTGGCTTGCTGTCTGCTATAGAGGGGCTCGGAGATGATATTCTACCCGAGCTCCGATTGCCCCCCTATAACAGGCAAAATTGTACAAAAGGAGGAGCAGGGGAGGAGGAGGGATGCTGCATGAACTAAAAATGGGAAGAGGTAAGCAGCTGGTTTTATACCTTGGTATTAATTGGAAGATTAGATGGGCGTACTCAGGGACGTACTGGGACTGAAATTCAGCCCGGGACTTTAAGACGGAGAGGCCTTTTACGCGAGTGCCCTTGGTGCACGAGCAGGATTTTTTGCAGTTATTTTCATTCTAATAGTGTTTTTATGGTATAAAGACAATCAGATTACGCTGAAGACCTTCTAGAAACTTTAGGATAACACCTGCCTCATCAGGTTGTATAAGCAAGTCACCACTGCACTGAAAACAACCAGGTCAGCAAAACCTAATCTCAAACACATAAGTCACACAGTATACTGCTAACTACCATCATGTCATGCGTATAGTCAGTCGGAGTGTTAAAATAGTTACAAATACTCACACCCACTCATACTCAAAAACTACAATGCAGTCCCATACAATAGAGATTGTGTGTGTGTGAGTGTGAGTGTGAGTGTGTGTGTGTGTGTGTGTGTGTGTGTGTGTGTGTGTGTGTGTGTGTGTGTGTGTACTCACTTTCAACTCTCCCTGCCTCAGCTTCCCCTGTGCTGGACCCTGCCTCTGCTTACTGATTGTACAGCTACATAACATATGCATGAGAAGAACATGAGTAATAAACATGGCAAAGAATAATATATTTTCTAATTCAATCTGTGCTTCAGTCAGGTTATTATCTAGTATGTGGAACTATTGGCATTTTATCCTATATGTAAATATGTAACACTGTGCTGTATTTTTCTATTTGTGTGTGTGTGTCCTTAATAAAGCTTTGATTGATTGATTGATTGATATGCTTAATATGATTGCCTTCCCAGCCCTGCACACTGCCCCTCTACCTGTCTGTTTCCTGCTCTTCCTTTCTCCTCCTTTCTTTTCCTCCTCATTCTCTCTCCTCCTGCTGCTCCTCTTCCTCTCTTCTCCTTCTCTCTCCTGCTGCTCCTCCTCCTCCTCCTACTCTTCTCCTCCTTCTTTCTTCTCCTGCTCCTCCTCCTCTCTCCTCCTCTTCCTCTCTCCTGCTGCTCCTCTCTCCTCCTACTGCTCCTCTTCCTCCTGACGGATCAGGCATACTAATGGGGTCCTAAGCTCGAACTCATCTCTTCAATAGGACTCATTTGTTCACCACACCGGAATGGACTATTTTCTTAGCGGTACCAATACAATCGTTTTTAAATCAATAAACTCCTTTTCAAATCAATATTTTGTGTCATTTATCACTAAGGCCGGCGACAGACTGGATGCGTGGCATGTCCGTTTTTATTTCAGCTCCCATGTTAACAGGTTAGAGCTGCTATGAGCTGCTATACTCACAGGGCGCGCGCGGAAAACGGGCGCATGCTAGAAATAGAACAAATGTCTATTTTTCACGTGACACGCAAGCGTGTTGGAAGCGTTTCCAAGCAAAATAGAATAGGAAAAGATGTTTGTCTTTGTAGGCTTATCATGACACCTAGCAGCAGCGCCGCGTCAGACTCGTTTCTGGTGTGCAAAGACATGGAAACCGCCACGCTCACGCACAGGCAGCCAGCCGCTCGCCGGCCTAATCGTGCTCCTATCATGTCCATGCTGCTGGGTCCTTCCTCATCTGCACCTCCTGCCACAGCACCCTTTTCAATGCGAAAAAGGTCCGTTAATTTGGCACATTTAGCTGCCTCTTGTGCCAACATTTTTTTCTTTTTCATTCTTATTTTTTTGGCCCCACCCATTTCTTTCTCTTCTTTTCGCCATTTTTACCGTCTGTCTCTGTTGCATTCACAATCACAAACCCAAACCTAATCAAGTAAACTCCTTTGAGCCAATCGGATGTCAGGAAATACGAGGATCAGTCCAAGTTGGGAGGGGCCGCTCGTATCCCCCCTCAAGATTGGAAGTATTGATTTGGCCCGGTCTGAAACACAAGGCTTGTTTGAGATGAGCAAAATCTGCGCAGAACAATAGGTTACTTGCGTAACCCCGGTTCTCTGATAGCATTAAGTGAGGTGTCTCACTATGGGATACGCCCCTTCCGCGTATTCCTCAGAAGCCCTATTACATTACGCCAGCCCCAATTGGCTGGCAGACGTGACGTTGTGTCTGGGAGTGGCCTCCCCCTCCCTCAGTATAAAAGGGCCAGCACAACGTCACAACGACATTCAAAACAAGCACACCTCTTCCTCGCTTCACACAGCAAGGAGGGTGATCTGGTGAGACACCTCACTTAATGCTATCAGAGAACCGGGGTTACGCAAGTAACCTATTGTTCTCTTTCAAGCATACGTTTCGGTGTCTCACTATGGGATATCCTTACTCCCGTATTGCCAGATAGCCTGCCTCGAAGTCTCCTGCCAACCACCATAATATTCAGGGCTGAACAAGTCATGACTCACGACTCACATCCCTACGCTCAATACTGCATGTGCTAACGTTTGAGCTGTAACATCCAATTTGTAGAATCTTGCAAATGTATGCGGCGAGGACCAACTCGCCGCTTCACAAATGTCCTGTATCGTGACTCCTTTAAATAGAGCCCACGACGTTGACATTCCCCTCGTTGAATGTGCACGTAAACCAGACGGGGGCACAAGACCCTTGCTGGAATATGCCAACGAAATAGCCTCCACTATCCAGTGCGATAAACGCTGTTTAGTAATCGGTTTCCCCGTACGTGGTTTCGCCCAAGACACGAACAGCTGGTCATTCTCCCTGAACCCTCTGGTTCTTTCTACGTAAATGCGTAAAGCGCGCACTGGGCACAGCGCATTCGACTTTTGCTGTTCTGATGACGCAAAAGGCGGTGGGGAGAAGGCTCTCAACTCAAGAGGGATGATAGAATTAATTATTTTAGGCATGAATGCAGGATTAGGTTTCAGAATTACCCCTGCATCCGCATGCATGAACTGCATACACGCTGAATGCACCGAAAGTGCATGGATCTCGCTTACGCGCTTCGCTGAAGCCAAAGCTAACAGGAGCGCTGTCTTAAATGACAATATTTTTAAATCAATCTTGTCCAACGGTTCAAATGGGGACATTGAAATAGCATCAAGCACCAATGCCAAATCCCATGAAGGAGAAAGCGGTTTTGAAACTGGCAACGCGCGGCGTGCGCCCTTCATGAATCTGCATACTAAAGGATGCTGCCCAACAGTTTTGTTATCAAAACCTATGTGACAGGCAGATATAGCGGCCAGAAACACTTTTATGGTTGAAAACGCTTTCCCTTGGTCTATCAAATCCTGCAGAAATGATAGAACGACCGCCACCGAACACTGAAAGGGAATTTCGTGTTTAGCCGTGCACCAACGTTCAAACACGCCCCATTTGCACTCGTAAAGAGACCTAGTAGACGAGGCTCTAGCATTTTGTATGGTCCTGATAACACTGTCAGACAGACCAGTTGTGTTCAAACTGAACCACTCACTGGCCAGGCCCATAGTGCCAGGCGTTCTGGATGAGGTTGAAATATCTCCCCTTCTGCCTGAGACAGTAGATCTCTGCGCAACGGGAGAGGCCACGGATCGTCGTATAGCATATGTATGATCTCCGCCAGCCAGTGTTTCCCTGGCCACCTCGGAGCTATTAGTATCAGCCTCAATCCTTCCGCCCTCACTCTGTAGAGTGTTGGGGATATTAACGCTATCGGTGGGAACGCGTAAAGGAGAGTGCGAGGCCATTCGTGCGCCAACGCATCTATCCCCAGGGGCGCGCTCTGGTCCTTCAGTGAGAAGAACAGAGGACACTGAGCATTGTCGTGAGACGCGAACAGATCCACTATCGCTCTGCCGTATATGCTCCAAATCTGTTCGACCACTTCCTTGTTCAATCTCCACTCCCCGTATAGAGGATTGCCCCTGGACAGCAAATCCGCACCCTGATTCATTACACCCTGTACGTGCGTCGCTCTCAGGGATAGAAGATTGACGTTGCCCCATAAGATCAGTTTGCGTGCTAACATGTGCAAGGGAAGTGATCTGAGACCTCCCTGTCGATTTATGTAAGCCACAACCGTAGTGTTGTCTGTTCTCACAAGGACATGATGTCCCTTCAGAAAGGGAAGGAAATGCTTCAACGTCAGAAAAACGGCAAGCATTTCCAGATAGTTTATATGAAGATCGGCCAGATGATGACCCCATCTCCCATTCACTATCCTGCCCTCGTGGATGCCCCCCCAACCTGACAACGACGCGTCCGTTGTTATGACTTTCCTGGCTTGAACCACGCCCATGGGTACCCCTTGAACCAGAAAGGTCGGGAGTCTCCATTGACGCAGTGCCAATACCGCCTCTGACGTCACTCTCACTCTCCTTCGGGAGTGCCGTAGTGGATCCAGCCTCAGAGACGCTACCCAGCGTTGAAACTCTCTCATGAACAGTCTGCCTAAGGAAATGACTATCAGGGCTGAGGCCATCAGTCCCAGTAGCCTGAGGCATGTGCGGAAAGAGACACTTTTTCCCTTCTGAAATTCGGCCAGGCACCGAGTGAATTTTACCACCCTGTCCTCCGACAGTCGTGCTCTGAATGTCACCGAGTCCAGTGACAGCCCCAGATATGTTATGGACTGCGTGGGAATTAAAACACTCTTTTCTGTGTTTAGTTGTAAACCCAGCTTCTGTATGTGTTCCAGAAGCATAGCTGTATGTTCTCTCGCATCCTGCTCTGACTGAGCTGTCACCAGCCAGTCGTCTATGTAAGTAGCGAGACGAATACCCTGTTCCCTGAGCGGAGTCAGAGCCGCTTCTGTGCACTTTACAAATACTCTTGGGCTGAGAGACAGGCCAAACGGGAGAACCAGATACTCGTATGCCACGCCAAGGAAGGCAAATCTCAGGAATTTCCTGTGGGGTGGGTATATCTTTATGTGAAAGTACGCGTCTTTCAGGTCGATCGACGTAAACCAATCGCCCTGGCGCACTATTTTTAGGAGTGTAGAATGAGTGAGCATTCTGAACTTGTACTTTCTTAAGTATTTGTTCAGTGCACGCATATCTAATATGGGACGAAGACCCCGAGTTCCCTTCTTTGGAACGAGAAAGTACCTCGAGTAAAACCCACTGTGGCTTTGCTCGGGTGGGACCACTCTTATCGCCTTCTTGTTCAACAGAGAGGAAATTTCTTCCTGAAGAACGTGCTTTAATTCTCCCCGCACCTGAGAATGAACTATCCCTTTGAATTGCGGGGGAGAAGTGACAAATTGCATTCTGTACCCGTACTGTATCGTTCTCAATACCCAGCGGGACTGTGTGCATTCTCGCCACTTGTTTATCTGCAGTGTTCTGGTGCCATCGTGTGGCTGAGTCGTGCACGAGTTTGTGATCTGTACTGCGCATGCGTGGGCACTTCGCGTTTGGACAGAGTTTAAGTGTGTCATCACCTCTAAGGGGGCGATAACCCCCTGAGGAGATGTAATATTGTGTTCTGTTAGTATGTTTTGCAACATTTTTTGTGGCGTTATGTTTTTCAACATGTTTTGGGGGTACAGTGAAAACTTTATTGAGTTTTGAACATGGAAAGTGCTTGTGACTAGTGGGTGGGCGTGCACCACTGCACCGTCTCTCGTTCTTTTCACCGCTCTGCTTCCCCTGGCCCAGCCGGGCTCTGTTTTCCACACAGAACATCTGGAAGTGGGAACTTCGGAACTCGTTCCTTGTCGAACACTGAACTTTTGAGGGTCGGGAGCCAGCGAACAGGGGGGCTGTGGGCTCCCGTCCCTGAGGAAGGTCCCATCAAACTGCCTTCTTCTTCCTCCTTGCTCCCTGATAATGGGCATGAGGATGAGGTTGAGGAGCTGGCTGAACCGTCTGAGCTGTTGCAGGCGGATAGTTCTTTCTAGCCCAGGCAGTTCTCTGTTCCGGTGCTCCGCCCTGACCGCTGCATTCACGTTCGGTCTCTGCCGTTTAGGAATACGAAAGTTGGGGGGTGGGCGGGCCGCGGCCTGTGCGAAGGTCTGCCGAGGTGGCGGAGGGGGTGCAGTCTGCGACTTTCTAGGCATGCAGAGTTGCAGAGCCTCATCATCCCTCTTCTTCTCCTCGCATCTTTTTTGCATCCGTGACAGTGCTGAGCCAAAAATGCCCTCTGCGACCACCGGTGCGTCCAGGATGGCTTCTTTCTCCCTGTCAGAGAGATTGGCCAGGTTAAGCCATCTTCCTCTCTCCTGAATTACCATCGAGGCCATGGCCTTGCCCGCGGCTTGAACCGCGCATCTCTGAAGACGTAGAGAGAGATCCGTAACGACACAGATCTCTTCCCAATGTGTCTGACCTGGCATGGTCGACACTTCGTCCTGCAGCTCCGCCTGGTATGCGGTAAGCATAGAGATCGCGTTCAGAGCCCTGACGGAGAGGGCGACTGCTTTGTAAGCGCGCTCCGTCATGCTCGACTGGAATCTGTCCGCTTTGGATGGTAAAGTCGGATTTGCAGCCGCCGTACGCTTTGGGTGTAAGTGCGCGGCAACTAGTGGCTCCATGGGGGGCATTCGGAGAAGGCCATCCTTCTCCATCCCTTCCACGTCAAGAGCGGATCCTCCCTGCACAGGCATCTTGCTTGTGAATGGTTTGTCCTTCCATGTCACCGCAACCTCCTCCAGAAGCTCTGGAAATACTGGAAGGAGCTGTCGTGCTGCCCGTTTCGCTCTCGGCAGCCTCTTGCCCTCATAGCGAGACTTTGCAGTCTCTGCTACCACGGTCGGCCACGGAATATTTAGCTTATCTGCAGCGCGTTTGCACACATCTTGCAGATCAACACTGAGAAGCGGAGAGGATGGTGCCCCGCCCGCCCCTTCCGTGGATCCCGCCGCTGCGAGGAGTTGTGCCGAGTGCGCAGGGGGAAGGAAGGGGGAGTCCTCGAAATCTTCCTCTTCCTCAGAGAGAAGATAATCGGATTGTCCCTCTTCCTCGAAATCGAGCGCGTCCTCATCCTCGTCCGTGCTGAGCACACCAGGCAGAGGGACGCACGCGTCAAGCTCTTCACTCCAGGACAGAACTGCCGTGGTGGGCAGCTCTACTGCAGGAATGGTTACCTGCGGAGTGGCAGCTGGAACAGGGCTAGGTGACATGAGGGGATCTTGGCCTGACAGGCTAGCTTGGCGTGCTAGCCTGCGGCGAAGGCTCTTCATGGTGAAGCGTGCGCAGTGTTCACAGGAGCCGGGGTTCTCGATCGCCAATTGGGCATGTTTCAGCCCGAGACATGCAGAGCAGACCTGGTGTGTGTCCTTGCATGAAATTTTGTTCCCGCATGAACACAGTCGCACAGAATCTCCCTCACTAGCCGGGATGGTTTGCATTGCTGCGGCCATCGTTGTATCAAACAATCCTTACAATCGGCTGGAATGCAAATTGAAGGAGCCAGACGAAAAAACGGCGTGGTGGCCAGTGGTTCGTCCAGAAGTTTGTTCTTTGAAAAGGTAGGCTTCAAGGCTTCTGGTGTGAAGCGAGAAGAGGTTTTTGAATGTCGTTGTGACGTTGTGCTGGCCCTTTTATACTGAGGGAGGGGGAGGCCACTCCCAGACACAACGTCACGTCTGCCAGCCAATTGGGGCTGGCGTAATGTAATAGGGCTTCTGAGGAATACGCGGAAGGGGCGTATCCCATAGTGAGACACCGAAACGTATGCTTGAAAGAGAACCGATCACCGGTGATCAGCGCGAGATGCATGCCGGTTAGAAAAGTGTCCGAGGGCGGTCCGCCTTGCTCTGATGTCATGCCGACGTATGTCAAAAAACTCTCGCGAGCGAAAGGCGGATGTGTCGGATTCTGCAGTTGAGCGCAGCTGCTCTCCACCGACTGCGCGGAGCAAAAGCATGATGGGAAACGACTTGCTGACGACACAGCTTAATGCTTATTGGTTTAAACAACCGTGATGTATGGTTCTTTTTTAAAATGTTTGATTTTAAAACTCTGATATCATATGGGGTTATTCCCAAACTCTCTAACAAAGGCGATCTCTCTGTGGGTTATGTGATTGTTGTCATATTTATAAAATATATATATATATATATATATATATATATATATATATATATATATATATAAATAAACGTGTATGTAGGCCTAATTAAAGTAAAATGATTGATAAACACGTCTTTCGAATGGAAATAAATAACAAAAACTTTGGGTGTCTTGTTCATAATATTTATTTTCATATAAAAGTAACATAAGTTAAATTACATCCAGTTTATCAGCAACAAAGCGCACGAGTGTGAATCCCGCGATATCCGCCTTTGATCTCGCAGGTGTCTGATCCACTACGAGAAGAGAGAACTGTCCGGCTTGCCTGCACTTTTTTCACTCCTCCCCTCACTGCAGCCGCCTAGTCTCGGCTGAACTGCAGGCGAGGCGAGGCGCATCTCAAACAAGCCTACACACACACACACACAGCTGCGTTCCGCTGTAGCTGAGCGGCCGGCCACAGGCCGGTACGGTAGCGTTACGTATCATATAAAAAAAAACAAAAAACGTTTTGACCAGCGGCCGGTTCGGCCTGAAATGGACCGGCCGTTCGGGATTGTTCCCGGTATTCCCGATTGCCAGTCCGCCCCTGGGCGTACTCCTCCCGAAATTACGTTTAATAACTTCATTTTTCTCAAGGAAAACAAAAAACGTTCTCAACTAATGTTGTGAACTTTACAGGGAAGTCTGTCAGCTATACATTATTATTAAAGGTTTATTAACAACTGATTTGTATACAGTAGCATTTCAGGATGTTTTTATAATAATTAAAACTTTTTAATGATATTAGAGTTATAATTTATAAGTTATAAAAATATAATTAATATGCATAGAGGCTACAATAATATGTCTCGCCATTTTAAAAGCGCCAAAACTGTATTGTTTGAATGCCATAATAACACTTTTAACATTTGAAAGCTATGACTTTGTTGCATATTTAAAAAGTAACCTGCTCTGTCTTGTCTCTGTGTTGTCCGTGTCGTCCTCTTTGCTCTGTGTTGTTTTTTCACTGTGTGAGAATATGGATGTGTGGCTTGAGAACAATGTCAATTGTGTGACTCTCACACTAAATGCCTGAAAATTGTCAGTTCTGAAAAAAAGATGATGAATATATGTATCTGTATGGTGTATTTGATATTGTTGTACCAGTTTGTGTGAGTTTCTCCTGTAGAGCGTCCTGCAGTTGAGTCAGAGCTCTCCTCAGAGTCTCCAGACTCTCATCAGTCTTCACACTGATCTCAGGCCAGTTCCTGGTGTTTCTAGAGCTGCACAGGGATGAGTAAATCTACAGCAGGAGAGAGGAGAAATCCTTCAGCATGGGGAGTGTTATGGTGTCATATACTGCATTATCATTGATCAGAGAGATGTTGACTGACCTGTAGGAGGTGGAGGTGATCTTCAGTGTGTGAGAGCTGCTCCAGCTCAGTGTTTCTCATCTTTAGCTCAGTGATCTCCTGCTCCAGCTCTTCAATGAGCTCTTCCTCCTGTTTCTCTGCTGCTTTCTGCTGCTCCTCCATCAGCTCCAGCAGTTCAGTCTGACATCTCTCAATGGAGCGGATGAGATCAGTGAAGAGCTCAACACGGGCTGCTTTCTCCTCCTCTGTGTTTCTCTGCTCAACCAGGACAATCAACCAATGATTAGTGGTGTTTGATAAGACAAGAATCAGTGTTAATAATGCTCATACTTCAGTGTGTTAAGGGTTTTCAAAATAACTTCATCCTGCACTGTATTAGTATAAGCATGTGTCTTGTTGAGGAGAGATGTCACGGGCTATTACTTTAAATGATCAAAGTAAAAACTAATAAGAAAGCATGTAATCAAGATTGCAATAGTGCTTTTATATAGCAATTCACTAACACAAATTTAATATGCAGTAACTGAAAGAATATTGACAGTTACTTTGTCCATTTTTGTATTGCCAGCGAACAAAAATGTAGCAGAAATAATTGTTGAACATGTCTGAGCAACACATACAGTAGAGCTGTTTCCATGTTTGTTTCATTCTTATGTTTAAACCAAATCAATTAAGATTGATAATTCTCTCAGAGACATTCATTTGTCGCCTCCTACTGGTGTATCGCTGTAACCTGCAGAAAGAGTCACTGCAAAATCCCCACCTCTAAATCACAGACTGTCTGACACAAACACTGACAAGAAAACTGATACAAACAGTGAAAAGTCCCCTGAAATAACTAATGTAATAAATATTTAAGAAAACTGAATGAATTAAATAATTTAACTCACTTTTCTGACTTCTGCTGAGTGTTTGACGTCTTGAATCTTCTTGATTCTGTCCTGGATCATCTGCTGCACGTCTTTCTGTGTCTTCATCAGTTCAGTCTATAGACAGAGAACAACACACACACATTTATCATAACAGATATTTACTGTCTTCTGAGGAAACTTACACAATTATTTTCATAGTAAGCTTTTATTTCACAGGATTAAATAAAATGTGTTTCCTCTTGATATGATTTAACATCTACCTTCTTCTCTTCACTCTCCTCTTCTACAGGAACAGTGTTGTGGTTCTTGTGGTCTTTCAAAGCACACATCGGACACACACACGTCTGATCATCTCTACAGAACAGCTCCAGAGGTCTCTCATGTTTCTGACAGATATAGTCCTCCAGATTACTCACAGGATTGATCAGTTTGTGTTTCTTTAAACCTGCAACTCTCAAATGAGGCTCCAGGTGAGTTTCACAGTAAGAGCTCTGACACACCAGACACGACTTCAGGGCTTTCTGCTTTCTTTCCTCACAGAAGTCACACACAACTTCAGGTTTCTTCAAAACTTCAGGTTTTTTCACAGGACTTTTCTTTTTATAGTGATCTACAACTTCTCTGAGTGTGGTATTAATCTTGAGATCAGGTCTGTGCTTGAATGTTTCTTTACAATATGGACAGTTGCAGGTCTGGCTGTTGTCCCAGCACTTATTCAGACAGGTCTTGCAGAAGCTGTGTCCACATGGAGTGCTGACTGGATCAGTGAACACGTCCAGACATATAGAGCACCGAAGCTCTTCAGTCAGTGGACCGCTGGAGGAAGACATCACTGGAGAGAGAAATGATGAAGATAAATCACCTATACTGGTCTGAGGCACACTTGAACAAACACTGAATTTAATAATGTTAGGAATAAACAAACAAACAAATAGATGATGTATGGATGAATAAGAAATGTTGATTTAAGTTGAAATTATTTTATTATCCATTACTGTACATTCCTGAACAGTATATTTCAGTATATTACCGTACGAGAAGAGTGAAAGCCATTCATGCACTAATTATTTTCTGGATTACTGAGGTTCTTTTATACTCCCTCTCCTGTTTTTTCTTTCTTTTGTTGATGTTGGTGAAGATTCTGCCATTGTTCTTCTCTTGTCAAGAAAAAACATTGTAGGCTATTTCACGGTATAAATTATGACCATTGATTTGCTCCTTGTAATGTTGAGTATTTGGTCACTGGGGTTTAAATGAATCTTCCTAAGTCAGATTTTGGGTAACTTATTTGTATTATTTAACACTAATTTAAAGGAGCACACACACATGGTGTATATTTGTATGTCAAATGATTTCAGTTTAGCAGGTTTGTGTTCAGTCTGTCTGCAGCTCATTTACTTCCTGTTTCTTTAGTCTTTATGTGTGACAAATTGACAAAAACACCAACATTTGCATTACAATCAATCAAATGACACACTTTTAATACAGGTGTGATATCATTTCAGTAAACAACTAAAGTAGTTGAGTATTTGACATGTTTAAACCTGGTCCTGTTCAACAGTTTGACATAAACCTGCTAAACCAGATCACTTCGATTAGAAACTTGTTCAGCTCAATCTCTTTTATATTTCTATCATTACTACCTGTGAGGATCAGATGTGTCCACAAGACTCTTTGAACGGCTCAATAAGTATTCTGTTGTTTGAAGAGGTTGATCGTGTCAAGCGTCCGTGCCGTTGTTGAGTTTCCCTTTCTCTGAATCTCTCTCTGCAGTGATGTCAGAGCTCCTCCTGTATTCACACATTTACATTTGTCCTGGCTTCGTAGGCAAACTGGATCCTCTTTTCCCTGATTGCTTTTCAGTTTGGTGACGATTCTGTTGCGCTCTTTTCACGCAAATATAAAAAAGTTTTTTTTTTCACTGACGACTAACTAAAATCTTACCTCAATGATCAGAATTTGACTTCTCGGTGCAGTGCACAGTGTGTGATTTATAACAGTCCTTTACGATTGTACCGACTGTATACGAACATGATCCTGTAAGTCACACTGTAAAATCTAAGCTGTCATAGACTGTAAAAAAGTCATGTTCGGCTGTACGATAGTTAAGACGCAGTGAATGTAAAGGTTTCTTAGTAAATTTTCTTTCAAACTTAAAATTGAATGGGATTGGATCATGACCGTTTAACAAATGATTTAATTGTTTAAATCCACGTAAACACTGATGGTGTGGAAACATCATTACGTTTTTAAATCACAGTTGAGTGACTCAACTATGCTATTAAGATTAAAAGAAAGTGAAAAACTACAAGTAATACAATTTTTTTTTTTAAATGTAAAAAAAAAATTAGCCTACCTGTATCCAGATAGCACACATACGTCTGCAAGATGTCTGTTAAAGATCACTTAATCTGGAAAGCGTCTGCTGTTTACAAACATCTGATAGACGTCTTTAAGATGTCAGTTTTTCATAGATTCTAAATCATAAACATCTTAAAGACATTGTTTAAACGTCTATTTGACATCTGACAGGAAACGTCCAATAGACGTATTGCAGATGAGCAAACACTCTAAAAAATACGTCTTCCAGATGTAAACACACACATCAAATAGACGTCTCCGAGACATATGTGTGCTATCTGTGTACACTTTAAAATAGCTTTTATGTGTTGATATAATTTAAAATGTAATTTATTCCTGCGATTTTCAGCATCATTACTCTGTCACATATCTGTGTTTCTGTCGTGTTGTTTGCTTTAGTCACATGGGGGGGGGGACATATGGGTGGGGCTCTGGTTTGGCCTAGGCGCCCTAAGACTCCTGCTCCGCCCAAGGCTCCAGACTCGCCTAAGACTCCTGCTCCGCCCAAGGCTCCAGACCCGCCTAAGTCTCCTGCTCCGCCCAAGGCTCCAGAACCTCCCAGGTCTCCTGCTCCGCCCAAGGCTCCAGACCCGCCTAAGACTCCTGCTCCGCCCAAGGCTCCAGACCCGCCCAGGTCTCCTGACCCGCCATGGCCGCCCACAGCTCCACCCTGGAGGGGTCCCAGCCAGTCAGACCCCAGTGCTCCTGCCCCCAGGACTCCAGGGTGCCCACCCTCCATGTCACATATCTGTGTTTCTGTCGTGTTGTTTGCTTTAGTCACATGTTCCTTTGTCTATGTTTCCCGCCACTTTCTCTGTTTCCTTGGTGCCCCTCGTTAGTAAGTCATCAGTGTTTGTATTTAGTTCCCTCGTGTTCATTCATTCCTTGTCTGTTCTACGTTATGTTAGTGTTGTTTGGTGTTCTGTTTGACGTTGACTCTGAATTAAAACCATTCTTTGTGGAAGTCCCGATTCGCTTCTTCTCTGCTGCACCAGACGACCGTGACAGAAGAACAGACCACGCAAGCAAAGGGACTTCTCGTAAGGATGGGTATTTCCGTGTATCCGCTCTCTCCAGTGTCCCCTGAGGAAGGCAGTTCGGCGGAGGATCGCCTCTGGGGAATTAGGCAGAAGGGTCGGCCACTGGAGAGGTATGTGGAGGAATTCTCTGAGCTGGCTTATCTGGTGAACTGGCCAGATGCACCGCTTAACGCGTTTTTTCTGATGGGCCTGGACGAGGACACTATTCGATTCCTGGAACGTGCCTGTTCCTTTTCCCTAGTCGAGACAATCAATCTGGTATTGTCCTTAAATTGTTCTGAGTTCGAGATTGTAGAAGAGGCTCCTCGTCCAGTCCCCTCAGAAAAGCACGCTGCCTGGTCAGTTCACCCGCAGCCAGTTTCCTGCACATATCCCTCCAGTGGGCCTGCCGGGAAGGTCCTGCCTGTCCCCAAGCCCAGGCGGAAGAGGAGAGCTGCCGCTAAGCCCCGGTCTCAGGTCGCGACGGCCGCAGCCACGGCAGATCCACTAGAGCGGTAGTTGATTGACTTTGAGAGCGATCCTACCGATCCGTGTCTCCTGGACTCCGCTCCAGCCCTCCTGGACTCCGCTCCAGTCGTCCTGGACTCTGCTCCAGCCCTCCTGGACTCCGCTCCAGTCGTCCTGGACTCCGCTCCAGCCCTCCTGGACTCCGCTCCAGCCCTCCTGGACTCCATTCCAGCCCTCCTGGATTCCGTTCCAGCCTCCTGGACTCCGCTCCAGCCCTCCTGGATTTCCTGGACTCCGCTCCAGCCCTCATGGACTTCCCGGACTCCGCTCCAGCCCTCCTGGACTCCGCTCCAGCTTTCCACGAGCCCGCTCCAGGCTTCCACGAGCCCGCTCCAACCCACGAGACCACCCCTTTCCATGAGCCCTCCACTCCACCCCTGAGTTCCCCAAATAATTTTTGGGGGGGGGGCCATGTACCTGTGGGGGGGGGGGGACATATGGGTGGGGCTCTGGTTTGGCCTAGGCGCCCTAAGACTCCTGCTCCGCCCAAGGCTCCAGACTCGCCTAAGACTCCTGCTCCGCCCAAGGCTCCAGACCCGCCTAAGTCTCCTGCTCCGCCCAAGGCTCCAGAACCTCCCAGGTCTCCTGCTCCGCCCAAGGCTCCAGACCCGCCTAAGACTCCTGCTCCGCCCAAGGCTTCAGACCCGCCCAGGTCTCCTGACCCGCCATGGCCGCCCACAGCTCCACCCTGGAGGGGTCCCAGCCAGTCAGACCCCAGTGCTCCTGCCCCCAGGACTCCAGGGTGCCCACCCTCCATGTCACATATCTGTGTTTCTGTCGTGTTGTTTGCTTTAGTCACATGTTCCTTTGTCTATGTTTCCCGCCACTTTCTCTGTTTCCTTGGTGCCCCTCGTTAGTAAGTCATCAGTGTTTGTATTTAGTTCCCTCGTGTTCATTCATTCCTTGTCTGTTCTACGTTATGTTAGTGTTGTTTGGTGTTCTGTTTGACGTTGACTCTGAATTAAAACCATTCTTTGTGGAAGTCCCGAATTGCTTCTTCTCTGCTGCACCAGACGACCGTGACATACTCCAGTCTTCAGTGTCACATGATCCTTCAGAAATCATAGTAAAATGCTGATTTTGTTTTCAAATAGCTATTATGAGTTATTATTGGTACTCAATTATCAATGTTGAAAACCATTTTTGCATGCTATATAGGGGAAAGTGGGGTGAGTTGTGCCAGTTTTTACTCAAAGTGACTTTAAAGTGAGGCCATGACAGTAATGTCTTCAACTTAAGAATGTAGCCTACATATATTTCAGGATGTGGTGCATCCCTGAGAACAATAACTTTGGAAATAAATCTGAAATAAATCGTTTCAGAAATATAGCTTTTGGGAAAAAAGTGGTCTCATGGCACAACTTGCCCCTGGTGAGGGGTAAGTTGTGCCTTTGGGGAGAATACGTTGCGGTAAATTGTGCCAGTGATTTCTGAAGTAAAACAGAACATTTTAATGTTATGAACTGTAATGCTATATGAAAGCAAGGCAAATTCAATACAAAATTACTCATTTAAGGTTTATTTAGATATTGTCACCCTATTAAACTGTTGCAATAAGTAGTTTTTGGGAAAACACAAAAAACTTAAATACACAATATATGATAATTGTGAATCATTTCAGGTAAAAAGGCTTTGGCAATAAATGCCTGTTGGCATACATAGAAAGCTGCCTGTCAAATATGTAACATATAAGAATAAAGTGAGGCTCATTTCTAAACATCCTATTGTGACTTAGGCCTCTTAAAAAACGGAATAAAATTTCTCTTTATTAACAAAACTGAAACCAGTGTTAGCTAAATTAAACAAATGGCAGGTGAGTCAAACACTGATAAGGCATGCCCATCTCCTTACTACTCCAGATTATCCTCTTTGGGTATGTAGATCTAGGTGGTCTGGATCTGGCCTTACTACTTAAACTTGTCAATGCTGCAGGGGAATATAAACTTCTGCTCTCTTCTGGCTGTACCACCAAGTTTTTGAGGTATGGGTAGTTTCTTGAGCACATCATCCCTATGACTCCTTCATTGTTTTCTTTCAATGTAAAGATGGGCTTTCCATCCTCAGACTTCTTTCAACTCTGGCACAACGTAACCCAGGCCCTTTGGCACAAATTACCCCAGACCCACAAGTTTGAAAAACTAGCATGATCCAGCAGTTAAGAGCTAACATCATGTAAACTGTATAGACACATTGTGTAGCCTGCTAAAGCACTAAAACATGTGTGAAATGTTTTCAAACTTGTCTATAATTGTTCAGACACTACAATCAAAAAACCTTGATCAGAGAAATTTTACTTTGAAAGGAAAAAAAAGTTTTTTTAGCTAAAATGTGCTAACCTCTCATGCCACGTGTCTCCCTTCTTAAGAGGATGAGTAAAATGGATGGCTTTTCAAAATTATGTGGTCACATGACCAATTTCTAATATGGTTTTCGAGAAACAATATGGTGGAACTACTTCCCCTACAGTTTTGGGGAAGTCCAGTGATCATGAGCACTAGAAACATGATCTCACTCATGACGCATCTGTCTAAACCACTGAAACTGTAGAAAAATTGTGTCTGGTGTGACTGGCCAATGCATGACGGCTGTTACTCTTGAAAGGAGCACATCACAATATAATCTTAAAGGTGTCATGAACTGGCTTGGTTTTTTTTTATACTGTTGTCTGAGGTCAACTTATGACGTCCGCGTTGTTTTTACATTCAAAAACATCACAATGAATAAGTAATAGGCTATTTTCTGACCTGGTTTTGAGGCTCTTTCCTGCACGCTCGGTTTTGATGGGCGTGCCGCACTGAAGACTTGGAAGTAAACGCCCACAGCTAGGATTGGATAAGATTTGCATATTTAATGAGCTTCGGCTCCCCGCGAGTACACCGTGAGGGATTGTTTTGAAAGTGGCAACCGGAATAATTCGTCCCACAGGGCTCGCAAAATGTCTTTATCAAACAATGATTTATCTCTCATCCACCCGTGATTGATTGGAATGTTATTTTTGTATTACTTGGCCCACCCGATCGGTGGATATAAGCGCAAACATTGCATCACACAGACACACACGCGTGCCAAAACTTCCATGATTGTATTTTTCCTTCAAATATCAAGTCAAGAGAGGGAACAACGGCACATCAAGAACCACAAATAAAAGATTCTCCAGCCTTTGACCGTGTGCTAAGGTATGTTAGACATGTACACAATCAATAGATCTATATCAAACGATCTGTAACAATGCAATAATATCACATATATCACATTGCTTCATTCATTCATGTAATCTCATACTGTCTGCAAATCCAGTCTCTTGTTTACAAACGAATCCGTGGTCAGAAATGAAGGAACAAACGCAAAGTCTTCCCCACGTGAGCTGGATATTCATTAAAAATAAAGTTCATCCATGCATTCATAATATTGGAATCCGAGTGAAACTTATGTGGTATGTTTAGAAATCCGATGCGGTTTAGCTCTCACTTTGGTTCTGTTCAACTTATTCCAGTTTGACATAAACCTACTAAGCCAGATCACTTCCATTAGAAACCTGTTCAGCTCAATCTCTCTTATATTTCTATCATTACCTGTGAGGATTAGATGTGTCCACAAGAGGTTGAATTCAGATGTCCATATTGTTACCATTTTTCAGAACAAAGGCTGTCCATAAAATCAACTGCTGTATAGGGAGTCTGACATACTCCTGCTTCTATTTTAATGTAAAACAGATATGTAGATCTTATAGGACCAGAGACTTTCGAAGTTTAGGACAGTGGGTCTTCCCTATGACAAAACTGCTTTGCTTTGCATTTAAGTGGAAAAATTGGGATCAACAATGGTTCATGTTACAATGCCAGAGAAAAAAACGGCATCATTTTAGAACAGATTCTAGAGATTAAGAGAGTAACTACAGATTTATTAACACATTCAAAATATACAAATCACTTTGAGTCCTGTCTATGTTTTAGTCTTGCATTAGACACGTGGAAAATAAACAGTCATTTCCAAACGTCTCCAGTAGAGGCCGCCCTTCTCTCTCAATGACTGCTGTTATCAGCGGTAGATGTGTCAGATGAACTGCAGTCACATCTGTGTTTGTCTGGTTTTATTGTAAGTTTCTTGCTTTAAAAAAAAAAAAAAAAAAAAAAAAATTTAAATAACAAGTAATTATCCCAGTTTAACATAAACCTACTAAACCAGATCACTTCCATTACAAGTAACAAGTTATTGTTAATCTAGCACATACTGAGTTGGGCAAATTTAATCTAATGTGCATTTTGAATAGCCTATCCATTATGTTGTTGTTGTTGTTTGCATCATAGAGTCTTGGTAATTCGATTAGTCTTGATAATAGAAACGTTTGCATGTCATCAACACTATTAGATGTTCTGTGCATCCTGGGGCCGAACCATAATGCTAGCTTTGTCAGTATACACCGATCAGGCATCAACATTATGAACCATCTGACAGATGAAGCGAATAACACTGATTATCTCTTGATCACGGAACCTGTTAGTGGGTGGGATATATTAGGCAGCAAGTGAACATTTTCAAATCAAATAAATCAAATCACTTTATTGTCACTCTACCATATGCACAAGTGCAACAGTAGGTGAAATTCTTAGGTGCAGTTCCGAGCAACATAGCAGTCATGACATGACATGTACAACATTTAAGCAACAACAGATTACACATCTGATGCGCACACAATTACTCACAGCACAGTATACACTACAATAAACAATACATAATTTACACAATGTGAGTGTAGTTCTCACAGCTTTAAACAATATACACATACTTACAATATACATATACTTAAAACAATACACACTAACATACATTAAACAGTATACATTAAGCTATAGTAATAATAATATACAATGTACAGTATACAATATGTTCACAAATTGAAATCCAAAGTGCAATAGATGCTGTATGATAAATAAATGTGTATATAATGTGTGTGTATCTACAGTGGGTTGTGCTGAGTGATATTCTGTCCAGTGTGTGTTATGATCCTGATGGATCAGGAGTTAAGTAGTCTGATTGCTTGTGGGAAGAAGCTGTTCTGGAGTCGGCTGGTGCGTGTTCTGATGCTGCGGTACCGTCTGCCTGATGGCAGCAGTGAGAGCAGCCCATGGTTCGGGTGGCTAGAGTCTCTGATGATCCTCTGAGCTCTCTTCACACATCGCCTGGCGTAAATGTCCTGGAGGGAGGGAAGCTCACCTCCGATGATGCAGCTGGCCGTGCGCACTACCCTTTGCAGGGCCTTGCGGCTGCGGGCGGTACTGTTGCCGTACCAGGTGGTGATGCAGCCAGTCAGCAGGCTCTCTATGGTGCTGCTGTAGAAGCGTGTGAGGATGTGGCGGTTCATTCCAAACCTCCTCAGCCGTCGCAGGAAGAAAAGGCGCTGATGAGCCTTCTTCACAACGGCCTCAGAGTAGACGGACCATGAGAGTTCCTCTGTGATGTGGACACCAAGGAACTTGAAGCTGCTGACTCTCTCCACCGGTGCTCCATCGATGGTGATGGGGCGGTGTTCTCTCTCATTCCTCCTGAAGTCGACCACCAGCTCCTTGGTCTTGCTGACGTTGAGGGAGAGGTTGTGCTCCTGACACCATCGGGTCAAAGTGTGCACCTCCTCTCTGTAGGCCGTTTCATCATTGTGGGTGATAAGACCTACCACCGTCATATCGTCAGCAAACTTGATGATGGTGTTGGAGCTGTGGGTTGCCACACAGTCATGTGTGTACAGGGAGTACAGGAGTGGACTGAGAACACAACCCTGAGGGGCTCCAGTGTTGAGAGTCAGTGGTGAGGAGATGTTACTGCCCATTCTGACAAAGTATTTTGCCCTCAACAGTGGGCATGTGAGCATCAGAACTGGACCACAGAGCAATGGAAGAAGGTGGCCTGGTCTGATGAATCATGTTTTCTTTTACATCACGTGGATGGCCGGGTGCATGTGCGTCTCTTACCTGGGGAACACATGGCACCAGGATGCACTATGGGAAGAAGGCAAGCCGGTGGAGGCAGTGATGCTTTGGGCAATGTTCGGCTGGGAAACCTTGGGTCCTGCCATCCATGTGGATGTTACTTTGACACATACCACCTACCTAAGCATTGTTGCAAACCATGATCCATGGAGACCCCACCTCGCAACTTACAGGACTTAAAGGATCTGCTGCCAACATCTTGGTGCCAGATACCACAGCACACCTTCAGGGGTCTAGTGGTGTCCATGCCTCAACAGGTCAGGGCTGTTTTGGCAGCAAAAGGGGGACCAACACAATAGTAGATACCTGATCGGTGTATAGGCCTACTTTTTTTTTGTACCAGTAATATTTCACTTTGATAATATTTGTCACTCCTGGCAGTTGTTTATTCTTAGATATTCATGTATTTTAATGGGTTTTTTTCCCTGTAAAGTTGTATACACAGATGTGATGGGTAGTATTTATTGATTCCGGTTAATCTTCCATAGCCGCAATTGAATCATAAATCAGAGCGTTATAATCTTTCACATCTCTGTGGCCTTGAGAATGTGCCTGAATGACTTTTTTATTATATCTATGGCAGTATCTACTAGTTTATTTGCTCTATTTGACAGCAAACTTTAACCCTTCTGTTACCCTCAAATCTGTAACATTTGTTACATTTACATTTATGCATTTAGCAGACGCTTTTATCCAAAGCGACTTACAACTTGGGGGTACATGAAGCGATAGGTCATGAAGAGTCGAGAAGCGCAATAAGAGCCTGAAATCCTGAGACCATGTACATTGCTCAGTGTAGCACAGGCTAGAGTAGGGAGGGAAGAAGGAAGAGAAAGAGGAAAGGAAGGGATTTTTTTATGAGGTTAAGTGCTCACGGAAGAGCTGAGTTTTAAGTTGTTACCCACTGGAGTCAATTTGACCCCAGCCATTTAAATATGAATGTTTATGTCTCAGGTAATTTATGGCTGACAGCATAACTGGTGGGCCCTGGAACCATTTTGATGACGTTAGCAGCACTATGTCTACACTGTCGTTCAATTGGGGAGCGCAACCATAATAACGTGAACTAGTAGTGGTTCTCGCAATACTAAAGCTATGGTTAGGTTAGGTTAGGTTAGGTTAGAGCCCTAAAACATAGGGGAGTTGTTTGAATATTATATTGAATATATACAATTCTAACATGTAATAGTGACCTCAATAAAACAACCAAAACAAATGTGTGTAAAATTGATGTTGTAGACAAGAACACTGATGTTACGAAATGTGTACAGGACATTGGAAAAATATCATAATTAATTTTATGTTTACAGAGTAAACAGAGTTGTCCCCATTAAATTAGGAAATGTCATTCAATCTGAAGCACACAAAAAAAAAGATGTCAATCGTGTTTTTACAGACGTTAAACATTGAATGTGGTCAAATTGACCCCAAAGTTAATAGGAGGGTTAATGACAATCAAGTACAAGATCAAATCTAGAGGCCACAAAAATGCCAGCGTCGGTTTCTGCAGAGATGTGATTCAGTCATCTGTTTGTTTGGTGAGCTAACTCGCATATGTGCGGAAAATAAAGTCATGACTCATGAGTTAATATTTGAGTCACATCAGATCATCCTGAAGGTCAGCTAGGCTAGATACACATCTAATGACTGTGAAGATGCAGATAGTGAACATGTCCTGGTTTGACACTGAAGGCGCAGACAGTCTTTCCAGCTGTGGGACAGTGACAGTGTTTATGGAGAGCATTACCAGCAATCGCAATAGTGATTTTTTTTGTTAACAATTGCAAAATTCCAAAGACATATATGAGATGAGAAACCATGTTTAAAAAATTCTCTCCACCACAGCATTTCTGATTACTGAAAATGACTGCGATTAGGATCAATATTATCTGCAGGGGAAACTTCGGTACATCCCCTTCATAGTGAGCTCAGGAAGATAAGCATGCCGTGTAAGAACAATAATGTCTGATAAGACTGTAAATGTAGGTGTTGTTACTGGCTCTTAGACCAAAAGACTGATACGTTCTGTTTGATATTTGATCGTTTTACACGAGTTTCCACTTGCAGGATATGTAGAGTCACAAAACCGAGTAAATGTAAGCAATTAATATGCATTTATAACACTAACACCTATTTAGCAAAACAATAGTTTAGACTAGTAGATAAGGCGTGGATTTTGTAAGGTTGCAGACAGTTCAATTATACCACTGTGGTGTTTTTGATTGTATTTGATTGAGAGTTCTCTCTGTCAGCGCGTGAGCCTAATAGTAGACAAAAAAATAGATTTTATAATTTTGGGGAAGTCCAGTGATCATGAGCACTAGAAACATGATCTCACTCATGACGCATCTGTCTAAACCACTGAAACTCTAGAAAAATTGTGTCTGGTGTGACTGGCCAATGCATGACGGCTGTTACTCCTGAAAGGAGCACGTCACAATATAATCTTAAAGGTGTCATGAACTGGCTTGTTTTTTTTTATACTGTTGTCTGAGGTCAACTTATGACGTTTGCGTTGTTTTTACATTCAAAAACATCACAATGAATAAGTAATAGGCTATTTTCTGACCTGGTTTTGAGGCTCTTTCCTGCACGCTCGGTTTTGATGGGCGTGCCGCACTGAAGACTTGGAAGTAAACGCCCACAGCTAGGATTGGATAAGATTTGCATATTTAATGAGCTTCGGCTGCCCGCGAGAACACCATGAGGGATTGTTTTGAAAGTGGCAACCGGAATAATTTGTCCCACAGGGCTCGCAAAATGTCTTTATCAAACAATGATTTATCTCTCATCCACCCGTGATTGATTGGAATGCTATTTTTGTATTACTTGGCCCGCCCGATCGGTGGATATAAGCGCGAACAGTGCATCACACAGACACACATGCGTGCCAAAACTTCCATGATTGTATTTTTCCTTCAAATATCAAGTCAAGAGAGGGAACAACGGCACATCAAGAACCACAAATAAAAGATTCTCCAGCCTTTGACCGCGTGCTAAGGTATGTTAGACATGTACACAATCAATAGATCTATGTCAAACGATCTGTAACAATACAATAATATCACATATATCACATTGCTTCATTCATTCATGTAATCTCATACTGTCTGCAAATCCAGTCTCTTGTTTACAAACGAATCCGGGGTCAGAAATGAAGGAACAAACGCAAAGTCTTCCCCACGTGAGCTGGATATTCATTAAAAATAAAGTTCATCCATGCATTCATAATATTGGAATCCGAGTGAAGCTTATGTGGTATGTTTAGAAATCCGATGCGGTTTAGCTCTCTCTGTAGGCCTGTGTCATGTTAGTGGCACGAGTCGGTGGGCGGGGCTATACAGAATCAGGCGTTGTTCTTCTTCTGTTGAGGCGGTGCTTCACTTCACTCTCACATCATAGCCGGGCACATTCTGAGATCGATCGTTTGCTGGGCCTGGTGTCAATAAAAGCTTTTCTTTGACTAACAAGCAAGTTTTCAGCTCTGAAACTTACAGGATATTCTTATATTACCATGACCTTTTATATATCAAAAGCTCAAGTGAAAGTTGATTTGTCAATTCATCACCCCTTTAATAAATTATACTAAATTTAGTCTGGAAAATTACTCACATATGCTGTTTTCCCTCTCATAAAAACTTTAGTTCCTCTGAAATCCTTTTTCACCTCCCCCAAAAGGCCACTTCCTCTGATAAAATGTATCTATTAAGGACATCTGCAGCTCTTCACGCACACGTCCTGTTCTGATGCCTATGCTGCTGTGTGGTGTGGTTTGTATTTTTCCATTTGAAATTAAATCATTCTTTTACTCAAAATGTTTGTTGTTTTTCCAATTGGCTGTTTTCCCCTTCATCTGTTATACCAATTAAATTACATTTAAGGGCTTTTCACACTTGAAATAGGTTAGTTAACCCTGGGTCATTCTAAACCCTGGGCAAACTGAATTCTGGGTTATCTTGCTTCGTATTCAATGCTCATAATTTACCCGGGATTTACAATTAATCCCGTCACGGGTATTCATAAACTGAAGTTTCACATTGTACATTCCTAAACCGTGGGTAAACTTTCTTATTTACATATTTGCTGTGTCAGTGTCATTGATTGGAGGAAAGCAGCATGCAACCTGTTTACATAAAAGCTCTAGCATGGGTGCAGGAATTACATCACTTTGTAGACAAAAACATGGAAGTGAGTTAGCATTTTAGCACTTTCCGGTTCCATCGTCCCGAAGTCAATGTGTTTTTTGAATGGGGTTTTGGTGAAATGGCTGAAATAGGGTCTGTGGTGAACACAAGCTCAAAACACTTTCACGTTTTATTCTACAACATAAAATACATCAGTATTACTCCACTCGTGATGTTTTGAAGCTGTTACGTGTCATGAAAAAGGTGGTTTTGCTAACAAGTGGGACTACAGAGAGGCTGTCGAGGAGATTAAACGTCATCACATATTGAGCAGGTAAGCGCAGTCCCCTTTCAGTCTTATTATTGTGCTCTTATAAACTAGTCTAAGTCAAACGGTCTGGGAAAATGTTTTTAACTCAATCGCGGGACCGCGTGTACTTTGTTTATAGCCTGCCTTTAGCTTTTTACTTCTGCCGACTGCATTTAGACTTCGAAATTCATAGAAGTTGTGTTAATCTGTGATAATTATATTTATGGACAAAACATGCAAGTATCATAAACTTTTGTTGATCACAAAGCTTGTTTTTAGCTATAATCCAAAAGCCAACCAGTGCAGTGCAACCAGAGGCAACCCATAGACAGTAAAAGAAATGGATACAGCGACCCCATAGGCTTCGACGGGGAAAAGTGAAGTCAGTTAGAAGCACTCGCTTCCTGATGGCTGATGTACTGCGAAGCCTCAGACTGAGCTTGACGGCGTAGATGTGACGTGAGAAACCTGTCTGACGGTTGTACGTCTTCTAGTAGTTGTGCAAAGTGAAATCTGAATCACGTTGTTGAAATATTTTGTCCTGTTGCTTTTGGCTCTCTATGGGCTTCTCCCTTGACTTTATCGGACTTTATGCCTCCATGTCCCCCCGATTGCCTCATAGACAGTAAAAGATTGCCCGCAAGCTTCTCCTCCTGTCTTTACGGTAATTTCTCTACAGTGCGACAGAGTCGCGTGGTTATGACGCAATCGTTAGCCTATTTTTTTAGAAAAAACGGCTTCTACGGTGATGTCACACGCATACTCTCTATCGAGTTTATACTGAATGGACATTTCGGACTATAAAGGTAAGAATGAAACGTTCCCTTCACTAAAATTGTTGCATTTTCTGTCAGCATTTGAAATTTGCTGTTTATAGACTATATACAATGCGAAGTGTTTCCTTGATATCCAAAACACGTAAATATGAGTACGCGATTGGTTGTTTGGTGCTAAGCATCTAGTTTGGCACTGCAAAAGCGTGGTAAAAACCCTGGGTAAAAAGCGCTGCTAACCCCGCTTCTAAATTACAAGTGTGATGAAACGTTCCTTTTCTTGGGGTTAAAAGCGGTGTTTAACTTTTTACAGTGTTTTATTTATATATTTTATTTTATATTTCTATATTAGTGCCAGGTCTAACAAGCAGGCAAAAGTAATAAATTACATAAACATTATTTTAAAAGACAATTTGTCCCTTTATTTCATGTCACCGGATTTATCAATGATAAAACTAAGTTTTATCAACAAAAGTCAAAGTTCAGAGGAAGAAGAAGCTTTTCAAATGTGCATAAAGGTAATTTTCTCATATTGAAGTTAGTTCTTAATTTATCATTAAATATGTTTTTAATGTTCAATATTTAACGTTAAACTATTTAATCATAGTCTGAAAGATTTGTATAAAAAATATAATGGAATAATTTTTGTTTTAGTCTGATTAGTGAGGCTTGACACCATCTTTCAGGAGAATGTGGCTCTGGATTTCATTTATTTACATTTATGCATTTGGCAGACGCTTTTATCCAAAGCGACTTATAGTGCCCTTATTAAAGGAACAATCCCCCTGGAGCAACATGGAGTAAAGTGCCTTGCTCAAGGAAACACTGGTGGTGACCGCTGGGATCGAACCAGCAACCTTCTGCGTATCAGCTCCATGGTTTAACCCACTGGATTTCAACCATCTCGATTTGTGAAATGTAGTAAAATGAACAAAAGTCAAGTTGATCTTTATAATTAGGAATAATGTCAATAATATTTCTAATGTTAATAAATTCCATCAGCTTTTATGGAAAAAGTAACACATGCTAATAAAATATAAACTCTCAATACATTCAAGTGAAAAGTTTTGGGAAACTCAAGAAGTAGCAGACCTATTCCGTCAAGACCAAACATATTATCAACATTATACAATCCATTACCATGCCAAACACTCAGAGAGTTGTCATGACAGAAACATTATTCTCTACTAGGCGAAATATCATTGAGGCAAAATGGTAAGCATGTGGTTTCTTTGATTAGATGGTGTGAAATTATCTGTCCTGTCTGTGGTATATATAGCATTTACATTAGGTGGTTTCTAGAAGGGAACAGTGATTTAAAGGGTTAGTTCACCCAAAAAAAACATGATTTACTCAGCACCCTCAAGCCATAGGTGTATATGACGTTCTTCTTTCAGACGAACACAATCAGAACACAATCACTGCCATTTATAAAGCTTGGAAGAGCCAGGATATAACTCTGATTGTGTTCATCTGAAAGAAGGATATCATATACACCTAGGATGACCCGAGGGTGAGTAAATCAGGGGCTAATTTTCCATTTTTAGGTGAACTAACCCTTTAAGTAAACGCATCCTTCACAGATGAGGCTGTCGCCTGTAGCACGAACGCTTCTAAAAGTTAAGGGCTGCTGAAGCTTGTTATAAGTATGCTAGTTCCCACAATCACGCAGAGGAACAACACATGCAAGACATTCACTTGAACAGACAAGACTTTTAATACAAGTCAAAGACTGATATGATATAAGGATGAAACTATCATTCCATTTCTGGACACACACAATCCTATCGCAGATTTTATTTTTTATTTATTGACCTGAGGGAGGGGTTCTGGCAGACCAATCACAGCGCTTGTGGACCGCGTAGAATTGACGCGTTGTTACATTTTTGGAGAGGTGCGCGTCAGGGTACGGCGTAGGGTACGCGCACATCACACAGCCTACGGCGTAGCTACGGCGTACACTCGACGCAGAAGTACAAATTGGCCTTTACACTCGTCAGATGTAGCACAAGCGTTTGAACTGCAAGAGGCGCTTCACTTTTTCCGTAAGTCGAATACAGAAGACGGCCTGCCGGAAGTTAGACAATTTACTTTCTAAAGTTAAATATTGATATTTTCCTTGGAAGAGCCAGGACATAACTCTGATTGTTTCCATCTGACAGAAGGATATCATATACACCTAGGATGACTTGAGGGTGAGTAAATTAGGGGCTAATTTTCCATTTTTAGGTGAACTAACCCTTTAAGTAAACGCATCCTTCACAGATGAGGCTGTCGCCTGTAGCACGAACGCTTCTAAAAGTTAAGGGCTGCTGAAGCTTGTTATAAGTATGCTAGTTCCCACAATCACGCAGAGGAACAACACATGCAAGACATTCACTTGAACAGACAAGACTTTTAATACAAGTCAAAGACTGATATGTGCACATAAATATGGCATTTATTATCATAATATGAGATGCAGCATAAAAAGCAAAGACATACTTCAATGAGCAAAGAATACATTAACTGCTCCACACGGCTCTGGGGGGTTAGTAAAGGCCTTCTGAAGGCTGATTTATACTTCTGCGTCGGACCTGTATCCTCTACGGCGCAAGTTACGCATTTGTTTTCATTTATACTTCTGCGTTGTTGTCCACGGCAATGTGCAATTCCACATGCAGACCGCTAGTTGGCTGTGTCCATGGGCATGTTGATGGTGTAACCCACAGTATCAAGGCAAAAGCCGAAGAAGCATGTTTACATTGTCGGAGTTTCAGTAGCCGTCATGGCGTCAGATAGCGGCTTTTCTTGCAGCTTGAGTTGTTGTATGTAATACAAATTAAGCATCTCTAGTTGATTAGTAGAGTTACATAAGAGGCGATCTGGCGCTGGAGTGCGTTTGTGAAATCATGCGGAGCTCGTGGCGCTGTTTTCAGTATCATTGGCTTGTGCACAGACGAGCGCTTCAATCGATTGCTGTTGCAGAGACTTTATTCGTTCCGTTGAAATCACAAAACGAAATGCACCCATTGTGATGTGTCCCTGTTCTTGATATACAATCACTGATTAACATCTTTGGTTTTAAATGAGAAAGTAAATAAACTATACACAGCGGATCTATGTATTTATTCACTAACATAAAGAATCTCTGCACTACAAAATATTGTGTTATATAGCAGATATAAGGATGAAACTATCATTCCATTTCTGGACACACACAATCCTATCGCAGATTTTATTTTTTATTTATTGACCTGAGGGAGGGGTTCTGGCAGACCAATCACAGCGCTTGTGGACCGCGTAGAATTGACGCGTTGTTACATTTTTGGAGAGGTGCGCGTCAGGGTACGGCGTAGGGTACGCGCACATCACACAGCCTACGGCGTAGCTACGGCGTACACTCGACGCAGAAGTACAAATTGGCCTTTATACTCGTCAGATGTAGCACAAGCGTTTGAACTGCGAGAGGCGCTTCACTTTTTCCGTAAGTCGAATACAGAAGACGGCCTGCCGGAAGTTAGACAATTTACTTTCTAAAGTTAAATATTGATATTTTCCTTGGAAGAGCCAGGACATAACTCTGATTGTTTCCATCTGACAGAAGGATATCATATACACCTAGGATGACTTGAGGGTGAGTAAATTATGGGCTAATTTTCCATTTTTAGGTGAACTAACCCTTTAAGTAAACGCATCCTTCACAGATGAGGCTGTCGCCTGTAGCACGAACGCTTCTAAAAGTTAAGGGCTGCTGAAGCTTGTTTTAAGTATGCTAGTTCCCACAATCACGCAGAGGAACAACACATGCAAGACATTCACTTGAACAGACAAGACTTTTAATACAAGTCAAAGACTGATATGTGCACATAAATATGGCATTTATTATCATAATATGAGATGCAGTATAAAAAGCAAAGACATACTTCAATGAGCAAAGAGTACATTAACTGCTCCACACGGCTCTGGGGGGTTAGTAAAGGCCTTCTGAAGGCTGATTTATACTTCTGTGTCGGACCTGTATCCTCTACGGCGCAAGTTACGCGTTGGTTTTCATTTATACTTCTGCGTTGTTGTCCACGGCAATGTGCAATTCCACATGCAGACCGCTAGTTGGCTGTGTTCACGGGCATGTTGGTGGTGTAACCCACAGTATCAAGGCAAAAGCCGAAGAAGAAGCAGCATGTTTACATTGTCGGAGTATCAGCAGCCGTCATGGCGTCAGATAGCGGCTTTTCTTGCAGCTTGAGTTGTTGTATGTAATACAAATTAAGCATCTCTAGTTGATTAGTAGAGTTACATAAGAGGCGATCTGGCGCTGGAGTGCGTTTGTGAAATCATGCGGAGCTCGTGGCGCTGTTTTCAGTATCATTGGCTTGTGCACAGACGAGCGCTTCAATCGATTGCTGTTGCGGAGACATTATTCGTTCCGTTGAAATCACAAAATGAAATGCACCCATTGTCATATGTCCCTGGTCTTGATATACAATCACTGATTAACATCTTTGGTTTAAATGAGAAAGTAAATAAACTATACACAGCGGATCTATGTATTTATTCACTAACATAAACAATCTCTGCACTACAAAATATTGTGTTATATAGCAGATATAAGGATGAAACTATCATTCCATTTCTGGACACACACACAATCCTATCGCAGATTTTATTTTTTATTTATTGACCTGAGGGAGGGGTTCTGGCAGACCAATAACAGCACTTGTGGTCCGCGTAGAATTGACGCGTTGTTACATTTTTGGAGAGGTGCGCGTCAGGGTACGGCGTAGGGTACGCGCACATCACACAGCCTACGGCGTAGCTACGGCGTACACTCGACGCAGAAATACAAATTGGCCTTTATACTCGTCAGATGTAGCACAAGCGTTTGAACTGTGAGAGGCGCTTCACTTTTTCCGTAAGTCGAATACAGAAGACGGCCTGCCGGAAGTTAGACAATTTACTTTCTAAAGTTAAATATTGATATTTTCCTTGGAAGAGCCAGGACATAACTCTGATTGTTTCCATCTGACAGAAGGATATCATATACACCTAGGATGACTTGAGGGTGAGTAAATTAGGGGCTAATTTTCCATTTTTAGGTGAACTAACCCTTTAAGTAAACGCATCCTTCACAGATGAGGCTGTCGCCTGTAGCATGAACGCTTCTAAAAGTTAAGGGCTGCTGAAGCTTGTTATAAGTATGCTAGTTCCCACAATCACGCAGAGGAACAACACATGCAAGACATTCACTTGAAGAGACAAGACTTTTAATACAAGTCAAAGACTGACATGTGCACATAAATATGGCATTTATTATCATAATATGAGATGCAGCATAAAAAGCAAAGACATACTTCAATGAGCAAAGAGTACATTAACTGCTCCACACGGCTCTGGGGGGTTAGTAAAGGCCTTCTGAAGGCTGATTTATACTTCTGCGTTGGACCTGTATCCTCTACGGCGCAAGTTACGCGTTGGTTTTCATTTATACTTCTGCGTTGTTGTCCACGTCAATGTGCAATTCCACATGCAGACCGCTAGTTGGCTGTGTCCACGGGCATGTTGATGGTGTAACCCACAGTATCAAGGCAAAAGCCGAAGAAGAAGCAGCTTGTTTACATTGTCAGAGTATCAGCAGCCGTCATGGCGTCAGATAGCGGCTTTTTTTTGCAGCTTGAGTTGTTGTGTGTAATACAAATTAAGCATTTTCTAGTTGATTAGTAGAGTTACATAAGAGGCGATCAGGCGCTGGAATGCGTTTTTGAAATCATGCCGAGTGCTCGTGGCGCTGTTTTCAGTATCATTGGCTTGTGCACAGACGAGCGCTTCAATCGATTGCTGTTGCGGAGACATTATTCGTTCCGTTGAAATCACAAAACGAAATGCACCCATTGTCATATGTCCCTGGTCTTGATATACAATCACTGATTAACATCTTTGGTTTTAAATGAGAAAGTAAATAAACTATACACAGCGGATCTATGTATTTATTCACTAACATAAACAATCTCTGCACTACAAAATATTGTGTTATATAGCAGATATAAGGATGAAACTATCATTCCATTTCTGGACACACACACAATCCTATCGCAGATTTATTTATTTTTTTATTGACCTGAGGGAGGGGTTCTGGCAGACCAATCACAGCGCTTGTGGTCCGCGTAGAATTGACGCGTTGTTACATTTTTGGAGAGGTGCGCGTCAGGGTACGGCGTAGGGTACGCGCACATCACACAGCCTACGGCGTAGCTACGGCGTACACTCGACGCAGAAGTACAAATTGGCCTTTATACTCGTCAGATGTAGCACAAGCGTTTGAACTGCGAGAGGCGCTTCACTTTTTCCGTAAGTCGAATACAGAAGACGGCCTGCCGGAAGTTAGACAATTTACTTTCTAAAGTTAAATATTGATATTTTCCTTGGAAGAGCCAGGACATAACTCTGATTGTTTCCATCTGACAGAAGGATATCATATACACCTAGGATGACTTGAGGGTGAGTAAATTAGGGGCTAATTTTCCATTTTTAGGTGAACTAACCCTTTAAGTAAACGCATCCTTCACAGATGAGGCTGTCGCCTGTAGCACGAACGCTTCTAAAAGTTAAGGGCTGCTGAAGCTTGTTATAAAGTATGCTAGTTCCCACAATCACGCAGAGGAACAACACATGCAAGACATTCACTTGAACAGACAAGACTTTTAATAAGTCGAAGAGTGATATGTGTACACAAATATGACATTTATTATCATAAAATGAGATACAGCATAAAAAGCAAAGACATACTTAAATGAGCAAAGAGCACATTAAGGTCTGATATGCCACAAAATTAAACAATGGCAAAAAAAATTGCCTACTCAATATTGCACTTTTTTAAAATCTAAATAGCTTTAATACAAACTAACAGAGGCACAAAAAATTCCATGACAGTCATTTTTGTGCACGTTTCATGCTTTTGGCATTTACCTTTGAGAACTTTCACTGCTGATGATTGCATGCTTTAGGACATTTTATAAGTTAGCACTTATCAAAATGGGAAAATACACCAAAGGGTGCATACTTTTCTACCGTTCTGGTAGTTCTGCTTAACAAGGGTCAGTTATGGCACACGGTGCCAACACATTCAACCTACACGGAACTGCAGTCCATGCAGAGCCACAAATGATAACACTTACAAAACACACACAAAAAAAACCTCAATTATTAATAAGATATCATTTTTTGTGAAAATAAATGACAAGGCTGATACTGAGAACCACAACAAAAGGGGAAAAAACCCTTTTAATACAACCAATAGTGAATTCACCACAGTTATAATGTCAACAAATAAATCTTGGCTGAGTTGAGTCCATAACAAAGATTAAACATCTATTAAAGTACCGTTGTACTTTAAACTTTGTAGACATTAACATGTCTATTTTATTTCAAAACATGTCCTGTGAACGCCATGACAATGTTTGATAGTCGCTTTATATTCTGTCCTTGCTGAAAGGAAAACGCTGCATGACTTCACAAAAAACCGCCAATCAGAATATATCTGATGTAAAGCGGGATTTTGGACTAATGAGAACTGTGGTTGGAGCTACACTGCATTACATGACAGACTATGACAAAATCCCTTTTGGTTGAGATCTTGGTGTAGATCTTGTTATCTAGTCCTTCAATAAAACTCATAAAGCCCCGTCCTGAGACTGAAGGGTCAAAATCTATGCATGACTTGACAAAAAAACCGCCAATCAGAATATATCTGATGTAAAGCGGGATTTTGGACTAATGAGAACTGTGGTTGGAGCTACACTGAATTACATGACAGACTATGACAAAATCACTTGTGGTTGAGATCTTGGTGTAGATCTTGTTATCTAGTCCTTCAATAAAATTCATAAAGCCCCGTCTTGAGACTGAAGGGTCAAAATCTCTGCTGCCAGTCTTTGTGGGTCCAGGAGATATGGGAACGTGTCCATGGCCCGGTCCACCAAACGTGCATTGAAAATTGCGAGTAATTTCTTCCTCACCTGCTCTCGTTTGGTACACTGAGGATTGTGATTGGAAGGGGACCATTGATCATGTCCTCTCTCTGGCTGCATGCCATTGTGGGATGCCGGAGGATAGCCACTATAGTGGTCGGACCAGTAGCCCTGGTGGGGAGGAGGCCCTCTGCTGTGTGGAAATGAATACTGTGACATGTTGACGGGAGGGTAAGTTGGACCTCCGCCGTAGGAGTGATAGCGGGGTTGACCATAACCCGGGTTTGATGAGCTTCTGTGGTGCTGACCGGCTCCACCAGCATTCAGGGATTGGTAGGAACAGCAACTGCAGGGTTGGCTATTGGCCGGAACATAGCGATGCCGCCCACTGCTGGATGGTTTGGACTTCCTGTGGTCGCAATAGCGATCACAATGGGGAGCTTCATAAGAATGACACTCGTAGGAACCCAAGCCAGAATCCATACACTCCTGAGATCCGTTGGGAAAAGAATCCAGGCTTGTTGGCGAATGCCGGCGTTCTTTTTTCGAAGGAAACTTCCTTTGCGTTGGCTGGGGCGCTCCTTTAATGACAAGGACATTTTCACTGGGGTAAGTCTTCTTGGGAGATGCGCACGCGTCAAAGGATAGTTTCTGTTCCATAACTTCCTCCAGAGACGGATTCTGACTGGACAGCGGCTGAGGTTTGTGTGGTGTGGATGAAATTTTGGCTTTGTCTCGGAGCTCATCAGCCAGGGCACGCTGGGATTGCTTAGTTCGCTCCGGATGATGGAACTTACACTTGATTCCGTAAGTGCACTTCTTTCCTGCATTGGAAGTGGGAGAGTTTAATTCTTGTTCAAAAATGATTAAATCAATTAAATGCAGTGTTGGAGAAAGTAATGCATTACAATATTGCGTTACTCCCTTAAAAAGTAACTAATTGCGTTACTTAATACATTTTTATGAAAAGTAACGTTACTTGTGCATGACTTTTTTTTTTTTTTTTCCTGGGCTTATTTTTTTTCATAAATGAAAAAAGTTCTGTTTTTGGGCAGTAATGTAAAGACCCTTTCACACCAAAATGTAAATAATAAGCCTCAGGCTGAAATTCACACGTGTACAGTAGAGGGCGCAACTCAAACAAACCTTTCAGCTCTGCTGCCATTCTAGATAACGGAAGAATTCATCGTTTTCATGTGACGTCACACGCTAATAGGAACGTCCACCTGGAGGGCAAAACAAGGCTTTCCTCCATTGTATTTTTCATTTTTACCAGGTTTGTAGTCAGTACTAATGCATTAAGACAGTGATATTAAAATAACAAATTCAATATACGTTTTATTGATGATGCATACTTTATACAGGAAAGCAGATGAACACAGAATATTAATGCAACACAAGGTTTCTCGTTTATAAACAAAGCGCATTGTGCTCATATCTACTTGCCACTATATTAGATTAGATTAGATTAGATTCAACTTTATTGTCATTACACAAGTACAAGTACAAGGCAACGAAATGCAGTTTAGGTCTAACCAGAAGTGCAATAGCAATATATTTGATATAGTATGCATCATCAAAAAGGTGTAGACTGAATATGATCTTTTAATAAATCACTGTTTTAGTACATTACGGCTCTTTAAGGGTGGGCTGTACAAGGATTCTTTAGCCTGGCGTCGGTTCACCATCCGTCTGCTGCTTGATCAGCTCTATAATTCGAATGACTTTACTGCGTAATTAATCTGTTTAAAATTAAGTAAAATAAAACCCATATCAACAAATCCTAGATTAGTGTTAAACTTAATTGAAACCTTACTGGTGCAACCCACCCTAAAGTGTTTTCACGTGAAATGTTTTAGAACGTCCCGTTGTTTTTAGTGATTGAAATATTGCAGCAGGTGCTGTGTTTTAAGATGGAAATTTGACAGGCTTGTGCTGCAGTTCAATGGAGTTCTATGGCGGTTTTGCCCTCCAAGGCTCCGCGACAGTCACATGAAAACTATGAATGGATGCAGGGGATACAAAGTTTAACACTCTTCCGCAATAAAAACTAAAAATCTAAAGTCATTTTTTCTTATGGTTTAACTGAATCATCAAAGGTCAGCAGCCAGTACATTGGTAAATAAAGTGAGATTAAATGCATACAAATATTTGTTTAATTTAGCTTATTTAATTACTGGAGATTTGCATAGTATTCTGATTTTGCACTGTTTTTATTCATTTTGAGGAACACTGAATCTTTCTTTTTAGTAAATGCCTGCTCACATTTAGTCTAGAACTACAATAACCATCATGTTCACACACAACGCCTCTGCACTTACGGTTTTCTCAACATTGGGACAAGAGAGCTGTCAGTCAATAAATGGGAAAACAAAGTAACTTGCTTTACTTATTTGAAAAAGTAACTCTAAATTTTAAAAGTAATGTGTTACTTAACTAGTTACTTGAAAAAGTAATCTGACTATGTAACTACGGAAGTTACCCCCAACACTTTTGGTGAGCATAAGAGACTTCAAAAACATCTTGGACCCACTTTATATTAGGTGGCCTTAACTACCATGTACTTAAATAAAAAAAATAAGTACAATGTACAGTGTCAACAATGTAATTACAAATGTAACAACAGAAATTAATTACAGATGTAATTACATGCAGGTACTTTTAAAAATGTAAGTACAATGTAAAAACATGTATGTACACAATAAGTGCATTGTATCAAATGGTTAATTAGAATGTTAGTACATAGTAGTTAAGGCCACCTAATATAAAGTGGGTCCAACATCTTACTGACCCCCAAACGTTTGAACAGCAGTGTACATTGTTTATCAATTCCTTGGATCTGGATTATCCCTATGTCTTATGGCAAATAAAAATGCCACATCCTGATAATTACACCAACATGTGACCACAAGGCCACATGAACACACTTGTGATTGTACAGTGTCAATCATTCATTAAAGAAAAATGATATTCTCACCGTAAGGACAGGGCTGTTTCTTAGGTGTACGTGGAGTCTTCCTCAGAAAGTTGTCGAGGGTGGGTCCATGTCTTCCCAAAGGGTCATCCGGAGGCATAAACCTACACAAAAGCAATGTGAATTTAATCAAATTGGATTTAACTCGCTGCAGGGCTATTATCAAACAGCTTAACGTATGCTGCAATGACCAAAATGCAACAGCACGTACTTGTCATTGACGAACGAGTACATCAGAAGCCTCTCCTCTGTAAATCGCTTCCACTCCGGACGTTCTCCTTGCAGATCTCGGTAAGTGTCATTGGATACAATGATGCCGTCGGATTCGTACGCCAGCTTCACGATAAAACGGTCATCATAGCAAACCACACGTTTTCCGGCCACCCTTCTGGATGGTGTGAACACCAAGAGCTTCCTCCGCTCTAATTCCCGCAGAATGTGCTGATCTGAAGAAAGAAAAACATTTTTTATTTGAAATAAGTATTGACATGGTTTGCAGTTGTCACAATTAAGGCTGTCATTTTGATGCCTTAAGGCCGATTTATACTTCTGCGTCGGACCTGCGCTGTAGCCTCTACGCTGTGGGCTACGCGCCGATTTTCATTTATACTTCTGCGTTGGCGTGCAGTTACACATGCAGAGGGAGCATGTGTACCACTGAAAGAGGGGTTCTGGCAGACCAATCTCAGTGCTTGCGGTCCGCATAGAATTGACACGTTGTTACATTTTTGGTGCATGTCAGGGTGTGTCGCGTGCAACACACAGCTTAAGACACACACTTGACGCAGAAGTATAAATTGGGCTTTAATTTAGTAGAATTGTAAAAAAAAAAAAAAAATTGCAATAATTAAATTGTTAGATATTTAGTCATGTACCCTGTTTTGTATTTAAATTATGTAATAAGAAATTGGAGCATTTTAAACTTGAAGTAACACCTAAATGTATGCATTTGAACACCCTGCTATTTTGCAAGTTCTCCCACTTGGAAATCATGGAGGGGTCTGAAATTGTCATCGTAGGTGCATGTCCACTGTGAGAGACATAATCTAAAAACTTTTTTCCAGAAATCACAATATATTATTTTTTTTTACTATTTATTTGTATGATACAGCTGCAAATTAGTATTTGAACACCTGTCTATCAACTAGAATTCTGACCCTCAAAAACCTGTTAGTCTGCCTTTAAAATGTCCACCTCCACTCCATTTATTATCCTAAATTAGATGCACCTGTTTGAGGTTGTTAGCTGCATAAAGACACCTGTCCACCCCATACAATCAGTAAGAATCCAACTACTAACATGGCCAAGACCAAAGAGCTGTACAAAGACACTAGAGACAAAATTGTACACCTCCACAAGGCTGGAAAGGGCTACGGGGAAATTGCCAAGCAGCTTGGTGAAAAAAGGTCCACTGTTGGAGCAATCGTTAGAAAATGGAAGAAGCTAAACATGACTGTCAATCTCCCTCGGACTGGGGCTCCATGCAAGATCTCACCTCGTCGGGTCTCAATGATCCTAAGAAAGGTGAGAAATCAGCCCAGAACTACACGGGAGGAGCTGGTCAATGACCTGAAAAGAGCTGGGACCACCGTTTCCAAGGTTACTGTGGGTAATACACTAAGACGTCATGGTTTGAAATCATGCATGGCACGGAAGGTTCCCCTGCTTAAACCAGCACATGTCAAGGCCCGTCTTAAGCTTGCCAATGACCATTTGGATGATCCAGAGGAGTCATGGGAGAAAGTCATGTGGTCAGATGAGACCAAAATAGAACTTTTTGGTCATAATTCCACTAAACGTGTTTGGAGGAAGAAGAATGATGAGTACCATCCCAAGAACACCATCCCTACTGTGAAGCATGGGGGTGGTAGCATCATGCTTTGGGGGTGTTTTTCTGCACATGGGACAGGGCGACTGCACTGTATTAAGGAGAGAATGACCGGCGCTATGTATTGCAAGATTTTGGGGAACAACCTCCTTCCCTCAGTTAGAGCATTGAAGATGGGTCGAGGCTGGGTCTTCCAACATGACAATGACCCGAAGCACACAGCCAGGATAACCAAGGAGTGGCTCTGTAAGAAGCATATCAAGGTTCTGGCGTGGCCTAGCCAGTCTCCAGACCTAAACCCAATAGAGAATCTTTGGAGGGAGCTCAAACTCTGTGTTTCTCAGCGACAGGCCAGAAACCTGACTGAATTAGAGAAGATCTGTGTGGAGGAGTGGGCCAAAATCCCTCCTGCAGTGTGTGCAAACCTGGTGAAAAACTACAGGAAACGTTTGACCTCTGTAATTGCAAACAAAGGCTACTGTACCAAATATTAACATTGATTTTCTCAGGTGTTCAAATACTTATTTGCAGCTGTATCATACAAATAAATAGTTAAAAAATCATATATTGTGATTTCTGTATTTTTATTTTTTTTTGATTATGTCTCTCACAGTGGACATGCACCTACGATGGCAATTTCAGACCCCTCCATGATGTGGGAGAACTTGCAAAATAGCAGGGTGTTCAAATACTTATTTTCAATTTTTTTTTTTTTTTTTTTTTTTTTACGGTGCAAAATGCTGAAGAAAAAACAGTGAGACATTTATACAATGGCTAGAGAAGTCTATGCATATATACACAGCAGGTATTTGAAAAATAGCACAACATTTTTTTATTGTGAACCTCGGACAAATTTCTGTGAAATTTAAGCAGTATGTGCAGGATATGGAAATAAAACAAACAATATACTGACTTCTAAAATCACTTTTTGCAATATTATAAATTAAATGTTTTTGTCTGCAAAACACTTATGACCTCCAGGGGATTTTCTCAGCAAATATTAATATTTGATTGACGTGAGATCAACAGCATGTTATTAGTTTGAGGTATAGTTATATATTTAAAAGCCTGTGTTGGAACACACTGTCTATACTGTTCAAACTAAAAAAGGTATTCAGTTTTGGACCAGCTGGAACGAACAGCTCAAGGGAAAAATATTTCTGGCATCTTAATTTGCTTTCACACCAGCAGTTTATTTCAAAGGAAGCAGGAATTCAAACATATTTATGCAATGTTTGCATAGTGAAATGGCAACTGTTGAGACAAATCAACACTACAACTGTTTGTTGGTTGCACGGTTTATTACTACAACCACAAAGTTACAATATTTCCCTCTAGCTAGGTCAAACTTCTTAAGGGTTTGGCAAACATGCAAATCAAACATGTTACCTGCCAAAAGAAGCAGTCGCATTATTACACTGCTCCACTGTGGCCTTCTTTGTTTTACGCGGAAGTATCGAACGTATTAAAAACCCAAGGTACTTGCCAATATATCCTATGACATACTTCATTCAGTCAACTACACAAATCAAATCATGACGGGGTTTTCCTATACTTCCAGTTCTATTATTTGAGACTCGAGTTTCAAACCAGAGATAAAAAAACAGAACTGCATTTCTAGTACTCCATGTATACTTGAACAATACATGACTTGCTCAAGTGGTTCACAATGTAACAGGTCTGCTGGTCATTATTTTTTAGCCATTTGGTTGCTATAAGGAAACAGACCTCGCTTATAGGAGTGTCCTTTTGGATAGCAGGAATTGTTCCTGACAGTAGGTGCATTCCCTTTTCCTCACCTGTAATGGGTACATCAGGTCGTGGCTGTTCTTTTCTCCAGGAAGGCACAAACACTGTGATGTCAACGTGACCCCGCTCCAGGAAAAAGTTCACTGCCAGCTGGATTCCCAGACAGGAAAAAACTTCCTTGTTCCCGTGGCTAAAAAACAGTTTATAGAAATTAGGTGTGAATTTGCATAATAAAATGATATTGCATGTGCAGACATTAATTCATTCAGCAGGCACTTTTATCCAAAGCTACTTACAAGTAAGGAATATCAAAAAGCATTTTATTACATTAAACTTTTAAAATGTAAAGTTATTTTAGAGTAAACCAACTACATAGACATTACGAAATCTGCTGAAGAAAGCAGTAAGATATCAGTCTGTGTTCTTTCTTTACCAGCTGTCCTGTTCATTAAAATAAATATTGTTATACTTCCTTCTAGACAGTGCACATTCCAGTGAACATCAAGTTAGATTAACACAACTAAATACAGCACATTTACTGATCATATTCAGTCAAACCAACATTTATTCAGACTCCTTCAACATTTCTAGTTTAGAAAATGGTACTAAAATATGACAAGAACCTAAAATGTGTCGGAATAAATGATCTTGATAATGTCAAAAAAAACTTTGATAGAAAGGTCTGTAATGGATTACAATCATCCAATCAGCTGTTAAATTTAAGTACACAATTAGATAAAACCGATTTAGGTCAACCAATGACCAAGCAATACTTCATTTTGTTCAGTATGTGGTGTAAAAGCTCGCATTAGCAATTAAAGAAAAAACACTGAAGCAAAACATGGTCAGGTCAAAGTGTCTGAATAAATTCGGTCCCACATTTTTATAAATTTCACTGGTAGTCACTGTATGAATCATTTTTTTGGGGTATAATGTGTCACAGTTTACTTTATTTTGCCATCCTCACTTACATAAATGAACTATAGTGTCCTGCATACACTAGTAAAAAATTATATCTGGTGTCTGAATAATTTCTGGTTTGACTGTACATCTATTGACAAGTTTTGTTTAGTTTAAAATAGGTACAAGATGAACAAGTCAATTGTAGTTTAAATCCAAGGCAAGCCCTAAATAATCAGAAGTGGGTGTGTACAAACTGTCTGTTTCTACTTAAAGGTACTTAAAAGGCTTCTGATTTATAGGAACAAAAATAGCAAAAAGATTGGTAGAGCTATCCAATCAGACATGTTACAATGCTGTTGGGCCTGTTTAGTTACACAGTGTACTTTTCACATATTCTCCTTCAGGATAGTAAGGAAGGGAGGAGACGGGAAACGGCACTGATTTGCATATAAGATTATTTGCATACTGGAGTGCTGACAGCTACAGGAGCCTGCAGGGGCAAATCTGGACTCTACTTGCAAATGTAGGTGAAATACAAAGGGAGGGTTTTAAAAGGTCGTAAAACGCTTCAAAAGAACTCAATTAAACTGGGAATTCACTTTGGCAACATATGATCTAACTTCTCCAAATAACTTCCTAATTTTCTGGTCTGACCTTTGGAATGAATTACTCATTACAACAAATCCCACGCAAAACATTCGTGTAAGAAAAAGCTATGATGTGTCCGAATACCATCCAGTCTGACCAATGAATGTCCAATAACATTTATCAGTCATGACTCAGAAAGTTGTACACCTTCATATTAGCACAAATCCACCTCTGTTTTCATAAAAACAGAAGGAAATGGACATGATTTGCACATATTTTAGGAATGTGTGAGGAAATACTGGGTTTTATTAAACTGTGACACAATTACTGAATGCGTTGTAAAAAAAAAACCAAACAAAAAAAACACATTACTAGAATATCAGTCCTAGGGAAAAATTAATTAATCACATCCAAAATAAATGTTTGTGTTTACATAATATATATGTGTGTGTGTGTGTATATATATATATATATATATATATATATATATATATATATATATATATATATATATATATATACACACACACACATAATAATTATACACAGTACGCACAAGTATATTATGCAAACACAAACTTTTATTTTGGATGCGATTAATCACGATTAGTAAACAAGCAGATTTGGCCATGATGTAATGAATATTCCTTGGTTGTTCTATCATAATAATTATTTTCAAAGACAAAAATGAGGCACTATTAAAACATTAGCCTGACAGGGCAACATTTTGCTCACCCATTTTTGATATACCGTTTGGTGATGCTATAATGGCAAATAACCTTCAGCTTTTCAAAATATTAAAAGAAAAATTTAAAGAGAAAGCAGTCGTATATAGAAACTAAATGTTCTAGTGGTAGCACTTTATTTTACAGTCCTGTTCCCCATGTACAACGATGTACTTATTACAGTAAATACACTAAATGGGAAATAATTAGGAACTAACCCGAAACTAAACCTAATCTTAACCCCTGTAGTTATGTTCTTAGGCAAGTACACTGTAAGTACATGTACTGTAAAATAAAGTGCAAACATTCTAGTTCTAGGGAAACTGTTATCTTGTGATATTTTGATGATATTTAAACTGTCCTGTTAAACATTTGACACAAAGGAAAAGGTCATCAAAATGACTGTTACCTTTAAATTGACTGTAAATAGTAATAGCAAAGTAATGAAAGATGCAGTGTTATTGAAAACACTTGATAAATCTCTCATCGCATGCCATGTGTACAGTAAACTCACCTCATGGCTACATTAGACCCATCGATGACTATAGGTCTGAGTGCGTCCTCACTCTCAACCAGCTCTTCTGGAGCACTTGACACTGCCGGTGCACTTTGATTTTGGGCCTTACTGGATCCATCCCCACGTGGGACCAGCACCGGGGAGGTTGTCGATTCCCCTCTCTCTTCAGATTCCCCAGCAGCCTGTATCAGCTCCCCCAGAATCCTGTTGGTGTCTGCGCTGACGCCGTGTTTCCTGAAAGCGGTGCGGACCTGCGTTTGGGAAAACCCCAGCTTGAGGAACAGGTCGAGCTGGGTCTGAAACTCAGACCCCAATTCTAAGGATTCCTCTGGAGTCGGGCTGGGCTGAGCCGGGTCCATTCTAACGCCACAAAACACGGGAGGGTTGTACAGAGACGTAGGTGCGGTTACCCATGCGTTGGTGGTGTTTGCATCAGATTTGTGTGAATCTACGCTGGATGACCAAAGGGAATCCAAATACAATTGTAATGTGGGGATGGTGCTGATTTCAGCACTCATCTCTTCATCCGGAGAAACGTCCTCGTCAATCACGCCTGTTTACAGAAAGTGTAATGTTAGACAGGAGATCAATCAAGCATTTATGGTGAATTCAGATATTTATGACATCAGATGACAACATTTCAAAAAAAAAAAAAAAAAGGAACTAAGGTCTCATCTACAGATCACATGACAATTGATATCTCAATACTCCTAATAATCCAATTAGGAATCTTAAAACATTAAAAATGACTATAATACTATTCTGATATGATTAAAATAAAGACAATTTTTTTAATGAGTTAGTTCTATAAATGATTAAGTGAATAAGTGTACATTTATATTAAAACTAATAAAATGTATGAATATTTATTAAATTCAGTTACATCTAGAAGCAAACGGAATCAGTGTTCCTGTGTTACTTTGAACAGGAAATATCATCTTCAGACGAAACTTTGGGCTTCACTGCCATTTTAAAAATAGTAAAGTAAGGTTTCTAAACTCCTCTAGTCTTATATATTTTCACTCATAAACCGACATCGCATTATTTCATTCTCTTATTCGCGGCGCGTCCCCGCATTCCAACACATGGACGCGCTCCGTCCCCCTTTTAAACATCAGGACTTTGTTTACAAACATTTTAAAGATTATTTCTGCATAGTACGTCACAATATAAGTAGCCATTAAACAGTTGGCCACCAGAAATATCAATGACAACTAGTAGGAAAGTAAATATACCGAATCTGTCACTTATACAGATAAATAAGTTTAAGAAGACGGCAAAACAAGTCATACGAACCTTTATTAAATCTTTTTCTTTGGGTTCTGAGCTGCTGTCTTCTGGTAATAAAGTTAATAAGTTCGCAAGTTTCGTCCCAGTTGAGCCCAGAGCAGTAAACACTGGAGAGAGATTCGACACACCTTTATGTTAAAACGCAGAACCAGGAAGTAACGTGTTGACGTCACGGAGGCCTTTGGGTTTTTTCCTCCATTAAAAATAATAGCGTTTGCCTGTTCACATGTGTATTTTCTCCAGTCCTAATTTTACAACATTTTGGAATGACTGTGTTGATGTCGAATAAAATTGGGAAACTACCTCTTATTTAACATACATTTATATTAAACTCATAAGCATTATTAGTAGGCTACATGCAGGAACATACTTTCATTTGTTTTGGAGTTGTCCTCATTCGGCGTGTTTTTGGTCAGATACTCTTCATGTATTAATGATTCTGTCATGTCCAGATTTCAACTGTGTTTTGGAAAAGTTTTTATTTCACTCATGATCTTTTGTACAGTCTAAGCTCATGACAAGTCTTATCATAAGGGATATATTTTAATTAATCTGCTACTGCTAAATTTAGTATATGTAAATAAGGAGGAAATAAGCTATTGTTTTTTTTAAAGCAGAAGTGATCAGAACACACAATTAACTTTGAAAAATAAGAAGCTGTAAAATGTGTTAATATTTGTAAGAAGAAGAAAAAATACAGATAGACAGCCTATATAAAGGAAAATATGACCAATCTAACCATGATTTAATGTTTTACACATTTTATGTCAAATGCCAAAATGTATTGTGCTTTTTATTTAAAAATGAAAGTTCCCATTAAAATCAAGTGTTTTACATGTCACATGAGAACTGATGTCATGTGAGAACTTTAAGTTCCACTTTTTATTTCCACGAAGTGTGTGTGTGTGTGTGTGTGTGTGTGTGTGTGTGTGTGTGTGTGTGTGTGTGTGTGTGTGTGTGTGTGTGTGTGTGTGTGTGTGTGTGTGTGTGTGTGTGTGTGTGTGTGTGTGTGTGTGTGTGTGTGTGTGTGTGGGCATGTTTTTGTGAAATATCAGGACACAAATGTGTATAATGACATGGGTATGACATAGGTTTTACAAAAAGAGGGTGAAATATGAGGACGTTACCCATGCCCACTTTTCAAAATGCTTATATTTCACACAGAATTAGTTTTTTTTCACAGAAGGTAAACTGCACAGTCTCCTGTGAGGGTTAAATTTAGGGATAGGGGCAGTGTAGGGGGATAGAAAATACGGTTTGTACGGTATAAAAACCATTATGCCTATGGAATGTCCCCACATTTCACAAAAACACCCCTGTGTGTGTGTGTGTGTGTGTGTGTGTGTGTGTGTGTGTGTGTGTGTGTGTGTGTGTGTGTGTGTGTGTGTGTGTGTGTGTGTGTGTGTGTGTGTGTGTGTGTGTGTGTGTGTGTGTGCGTGTATATTTTTAAAACAGTATAAATACAGTATATATACAGTATAAAAACCATTAGCTACGTCTATGGAGAGTCCACCACAAAGATAGTGTGCATGCGTGTGTATGTGAGAAACAGAGAGAGAGAATCAATGAGAAATGAGTAAGTAATAATTGCTGGTGCTTTTGTACATTCTCATTATTACTCTGCAGGTTAATACATAACATCACATCTAGCTGATGTTATCTTCAGGTCAGGAAATACAAATGTCAAGAGAATAACTATTACAGAATCATGAACATTTTGGTATTTGTTAAAAATAATTTCCTTTGTGGTTTGTCAAAAATGGGAAGCCCCTAATTGAACACTCACTCAGACCACAGTTGCATATGCGTTGGCTCCTCTCACCTTCACCACAAAGCAAGAATCTTTTCTTGACAAGCAAATAATGAATGACAAAATACTGTGATGTATTGTATATTGTGTATTTTATTTAACTGACGTGTTTCTGCTTGTGATACATGTGCTGTAATTTAAAGAGATCAAGTCGTGGAAGTGTTCAACATTTAAGTGTTGATTATGTTTATTCTATTAAAATTAAGATTCCACTAATAATGTTTGAAGTAAAGGAGCTGGTCAGGGTCTTGCATGAACTTTGTGGCAATTTACCTTTTTAATAATTTTTTTTTTCTGGATATGGTGGTTTCCGCAGCCATACTTGAAGACGATTCATTCAGTTCATGTTGGTCATCTTGGGCACGATGTTCTTCATCTAGGGATTGAGATTCCTTCTCTGATGGAGGATGTTCACTATCTGGGGATTGAGATTCATCCTGTGATGGAGGGTGTTCACTGTCTGAGGATTGAGATTCATCCTGTGATGGAGGGTGTTCACTATCTGGGGATTGAGATTCATCCTGTGATGGAGGGTGTTCACTATCTTCTGCTGCATGTTCTTCATCTGGGGATTGAGATTTGTCTTCTGATGGAGGGTGTTCACTATCTTCTGCCGGATGTTCACTATCTGGGGATTGAGATGCATTCTCTGATGGAGGTTGTTCACTATCTTCTGCCGGATGTTCTTCATCTGGGAATTGAGATTTGTCTTCTGAAGAAGGGTGTTCACTATCTTCTGCTGGATGTTCTTCATCTGGGAATTGAGATTTGTCTTCTGATGGAGGGTGTTCACTATCTTCTGCCGGATGTTCACTATCTGGGGATTGAGATGCATTCTCTGATGAAGGGTGTTCACTATCTTTTGCGGATGTTCACTATCTGGGGATTGAGATTCATTCTCTGATGGAGGTAGGGTTGCCACCTTCAGTGTGGCAAAATAAGGGACACCCATTCACAAACTTGCAATAGAACACATTTTATATTATTTTACATTTGATTATTTTATTTATTTCTAAAGAACTCTTTAGTAGCCTATTTGGTGCACTTTAAAGGGATAGCTCACCCAAAATGAAAATTATGTCATTTACTCACCCTCATGATGTTCCAAACCTGTATGAGTTTCTTTGTTCTGTTGAACACAAAAGATATTTTGAAGAAAGTTTGTAACCAGGCTGCTTTGGGGGCACCATTGACTTCCATAGTAATCTTCCTATGTGTTCAACATAACAAAGAAATGTATACATGTTTGGAACAACTTGAGGGTGAGTAAATTATGACAGAATTTTCATTTTTGGTGAACTGTCCCTTTAAGCAGTCCTTCTGAACCAGTAATCACTTTTTTGAATTTCAAAAATGTTTATTTTTTTAAATTAATTTAAATTATGACTATATTTACATTTAATTATTTGTCCCATTTTCATCTAAATATTTTTTTAAATGTCATAAACTTTTCAGGATTATTTATGTATGATTAATATAGCCTAGCTAAATTATAAATTAATAATAACATTTATTAGGCTATAATCTATTAATTAACCTGTCAAAAAATAATAATTCTGTCTGCCTAGCTCTGATAATTTTATTAATATATTATCCATTAAAAAAACTATAGGCCTATAACTTTAGAAGCACGGATGTGTCTGTCAGCGCTGCTTTTTAAATCAGTCAGTCTGAGCAACTGAAATGTATATCATAAAGTGTGCAGTTCGCCTGAGGTTCATCATGAGTAACTGGACAGACCCATTGATACCTTTTTGATATTCAGCTCTATATCTGGAGATCCTCTTGCGTTCAAACGGTGGACGCGACGCAAACTCGACATGTTTTTAAAAAAACGCGCAAGTTTACAGGCACACACTGGCACAGCGCATGTTCTCGAGACTATGGCAACAAAGCCGCTAAAACGCAATCACGCACAAATGAGCTCCTGTACTACTTATTGTGAAAATGATTTCTTTATATTATGTGTGGACATATGTAAAATATGGGACAAATCGCGTCCCGTATTGGTTTGATACGGGACGAGTCATTTTGCTTGTAAATACGGGACGATTCCGTATTTTACAGGACGGGTGGCAACCCTAGATGGAGGATGTTCACTATCTGGGTGTAGTGGTTCTTATGTTCAGGGAAGAAGGAGGCAAGAACCGGCGAACGTTCAACAAGTTAAATAAATCAACAAAATAAAATAACGGCGGCAGCTCCTCACGGACGACTGCCGCAGCGAGCTCTACGTCCCACCAGATCTTCACTCGCTCCAGCATCACCGCCTCGGGCAGCCCCTCATGGTCTTCATCCATCCGCGCTGCCCGACCTCCTCAGCACCGCGATCCCCTTCAGCAGCGAGGGCTCTTCGACAGCATGTCCCTCCTACCTCCCGGGCTTCGGCACCAATGTAACAGGGTTTGTATGTTCAGGGAAGAAGGAGGTGGGAACTGGCGAACGTTCAACAAGTTTTTAATAAAATAAATCAACAAAATAAAGGCGGCAGCCCCTCAGGGACGACTGTCGTCTATGTACAAAACAAACATAAACAAAACACAACATAACTTCCAGGCCTGGTCCTCTGTCATCTTGCACTGTCATCGCTCCTCCTTTTATGCTCCGTCACTCCTCCGTGAGACGAGACCGACGTGGCGCGCAGCTGGCGCTCATTGTCACTCGCCATCGGCCCGATTTCACGGTCCCTCGCCTCGCTGCTTACCACACGGAGGATTCAGATTCATTTTCTGATGGAGGGTGTTCACTATCTTCAGTTGGATGTTCACTATCTGGGGATTGAGGTTCATCCTCTGATGGAGGATGTTCACTATCTTCAGTTGGATGTTGCTCATCTGAAGAGGATACTTCTGTTTTTTTCTTCCTTTCCATCATTCTCAAAAATGTTGTCAGTAGAATCAGGCAGAGCAACATCTTCATTGCTACCCATGTCACCCACTATCTTTGACCCCTCTCCTAATTTGCCATTTAAGTGGATGATTTTTTGGATGACTTAAGGACCATAGAGGTCCATAGCAATTATACAATGTGGTCTATTGGTGTCCCCTTAAGATCAAGGAGATAATCATCAGCTTGTTTATTCAGTGTTTTTGCAAGGTCTAGCGGCTCCTCCGATTCTCCTTTGGCCCCGGTGTAGCTATGTGAGCATCAGCTCATGATCACACTTTTCTGAAGCTAACTTGATATTTTGTCTCATTTGCTTTTCTTTTGTATCCATCATCCAATTCTGTTATATGAACAGGATTCTAATGTTGAACTCTGAATCAAGACTATCTTGCCTCTCACCTGTCCCATTGTTGGAATCTCTTTTTCTCTCCACACAGGCAAGTCCCGGCCGGGACTTAAAACGTTTGTGACTTGAGCAACAGCACCCTCATCTGGAGTCACAAGCAACAATGTCTCTTTCCTCTCTTTCGCAAGAAACGTCAGCAGAGTTTTCAGAACATAAGAAAGGGTCTCTGATTCCTGGACGCTGTTGGAAGACACATGCAAATTAAAAAAAAGTATGCCTGCATCAAGTTGGTTGTGCAGTCCCCATGCTTGAAACATTGATGTGGATGTTTTTAAGTATTTGTTGCTTTGGTGTGTTGCAGGGATAGATATAGCTGATAGAACTTGTAACTGAGGGCTTCAGATATGCTGACATGTTTTTTACCCTCACACTTACAGATAGCCACCCTGCAGGTATATATATATAGCACCAATTTTGGTGCTTCAGTGGTTCTTCAGCGGTTCTTCAGAGGTTCTTCACCGGTTCTTTGACTAAGGTGCTATATAGCACCGTTAACTATGGTGCTACATAGCACCGCTACCATATACAGAACATGTTAAGATATGGTGCTATATAGCACCAAAAGTGGTTCCTCTATGATTACGACGAAGAACCATTTTTGGTGCCATATAGAACCTTTTTTTTTTAGAGTGTATATATATATATATATATGTTTTAATCACAGAATTAATCTTAATGTTTTCAGGTTTGTCATATGCATATATACTTACACTATGAACACAGAGAGGTACTGAAAGTTTCCCATTATTCTTAGCTTCTTTCTGCAACAGAATGTCTGCAAAACCAATATACATTGATATGAAAGTAATTATATAGTTACATAAAGTTTATAATCAGGCTTAAACATTAGTCTCTGCGTATTTCAAAAGAGTATTGAACATTGCTATTGTAAAACAAGTGCAATCCTAAAAAGCTAGTTCTGTCCTTTTGACAGCAAAGATCACCTCCAAAACCTTGAGAAATCCAAACTTCAACAGTTCCCTTTTAAAAGTGCGAGTTTCCCTTTTAAAAGGAGTTTGCATATAGCCACCATGAACCCATATAAACCCTAAACACAGTCATTCATATTTAGGAATGTGTTAAATCATGATTTTCAAACAACAACAACAAAGAATATATATATACTTACAAAGTATATTGTAGCCTATATCATGTGTAGAAATAAAGAATGTTTTGATAATTAGTTTACGTTGAATTCTAACCTTGGCATCAGACAGTTCAAGAAGCCAAAGAAAAACGCTGATGTTTGCAGCCTTTCCTTTTGCCATGTACTTTGAATCTTTAACCGAGGCAGTTTTACAGCATTTGACTACATTTGCCTAAACAGTCAATGTAAAATGAGCCCTAAAAAAGTTTGCATTCATTCACCAACAGACGGCATATGAAAATAATCATATCTTTATAACTGACAGATGAATTTCAGAGAAATAATGAATAAAGCATGTTCCACGAACAGCATTTACGATACCTTTAAAAAAATAAGGGTAACTATAGCTATATGAGGAAAGATCTTTTTTTTTTCTTTTTTTTTTCTCTCCTGCCCTCCGGCAGGCGTTTCAGGATCCTCCGGACCAGAACCAGTAGACTAAAGAACAGTTTTTTTCCCCAGAGCTGTCTCTTTACTGAACTCAAACCCTCGCTGATCCACTTCCCTCATAAACTGCTAACTCTCCTACCTCACATCTGCCTTCACTTTGTTATTTGCACTATCGACTGTTTATTAAAGTAACAACTGTTTACTTATGCATTCTGCACTACCATATCTTAACTGGATTATGCTCATTTGCACTGCCGACTGTATTTATAGTACCAACTGTTTACATTTGCATTTTGCACCGTACTTCTAACTGTAATATGCTACCACTTTCCACTGCACTTTTACACTTTCTTTCGGATAGCTCTGTCCATAATTTATTGCACTACCCTAATCCACTGCTATATTCCTCATCTTAGCCTAATATATTATTGTATACCTCTATCTGTAAAATTCTGTTTAAAGTAATAGCCATCTGTATATTATATTCATAGTACATATTCACCTGTAAATTCAGTTCTGCTTATAGTAATAACCATCTCTCTATTTATACATATTTATATATATTCAGTACATATCCATGTCCTGCACTTATGCAACACTGTATATCCTGCACTTGCTGCTATTGCACTTCTGGTTAGACCTAAACTGCCTTTTGTTGCCTTGTACTTGTACTTGTGTAATGACAATAAAGTTGAATCTAATCTAATCTAAGCTTGGGGCAAGTTTTCACGTTTTAAATCTTATCAATTTAAAAAAGAATAATAAATGACAATATTTGAATGGTTTGGTTTAGAATGTTTTGATAGTTAGGTCAAAGACAACATACAATAAAAAGTAAATTGTAATTTACATTCATTTTTTTATTGTTTCCTTAGACAAGTGACAAGTGACGGCCCATGATGGTGACCCATACTTGGAATTTGACCTCTGCATTTAACCCATCCAGTTAATGCACACACATTAGGAGCAGAGTAGTGAGTAGTTAACACACACTGCAAACGTGTATACAAACACCCAGAGCAGCGGGCAGCCTTGTGTGCCCGGGGAGCGATTAGGGGTTAGGTGCCTTGCTCAAGGGCACCTCAGTCATTTCCCACCGGTTCTGGAATCGAACCAGCAACCTTTGGGTTACCAGTTTAACTCCCTAACCACTAGGCCATGACTGCCCCAATAGATACGCCCAACGTGGGGCCCTTACTACGTAAGGAAAGGCGTAGGCCTAATTATAGTAATTATACCCGCTGTGCTGTCTCTAAAATTAATTAACAGATGATTTACGGAAGCAAATGATTAATTAAATGAACCAATAAAAATACAATGGAATGCTAATAATCTATCCACGCGCGTCTGTAATGACTGTGACAGGTGTGTGTGTGTGTGTGTGTGTGTATGTCGGGTCAGCGTGGCATTACGTGACGTCATAATGCCCCAGTAAAAGCTCTCGCCTTTGATGCGACCGTCTGCGGCGTATACCAGAAGAAAATGAACTTAGCAAACAACAACTGCAGGAACAAGTTCGTGAGATTGATCAAGCAAGTGAGCAACTAATACAATAACTCATTTCAGCATGTCTCAAAGAACTCTTCCTTTGCTCATCATAAACCTCGGCGGAGAAATGATCTACATTCTGGATCAGCGCCTCCGAGCGAGGGATGAAAACGATGATAAACCTCACAGAGGTAACCAACCCCCGTAGCCCATAATAGCTGCTTAACTAACGAATCCTGCTTTAGTAAACTATTAACAACCAGTGCATCAAAATGGCCATGCGTGCATTTATTTGTATTAATGTATTATGCAAATAAAAAAGCACAAAAGCGTGTGATTCTTGGTGGAAAAAGGAAAAATGCAAAGGCCACATTCACAAGTGTCCCAGTGATTGTTAATCTTTCTTATTCAGTATATTCAGATATCAGTCACTGAGCACATTATTGGACCAATGCAATCCTTAGTATAATAGTGAATATCAAAGTTTGTTGCATGTTTGTACCTTTACACACTGAACTAGAAGTTGTAGAAATATAGTGGAGTGACTATATCATTTCAACTGAAATTTTGGCTCGGAATTATGTTTTTTTAAAGTCTTACTAGTAAATATGAAATTAGATTAGTTTTCATAGAAATATCAGGACTAAGCGCAGTATGTTTGCATGCATGATCATGCAATCTCATCTGTTGTCAGAAGGTAATTTGTGTAACAGTCAGATTACTGAACCATGTCTAATCGTCTTGTCGAAACATGAGTCATTGGGAATTGCATGAACTCGCTCAAATGTAACAGGATTTTGGCCTGAACGCAGTTTCTCTTTTGTAGGTAGTTGGACACAAGATGACAGGAAAAGAGGTACAATATTTATTTTCCTTCCTATTAAGTTTGTTCCAAATATTTGGTAAGTCGTACATGTGCCATGCAGCGTTATGTAGTAGCAAAAAAAAGCCCACTTTGAGCACACCATGCATATAATAAATACATTTTATTATCCAAAAATTAAGAAAATAAATTCACCCAGCCACTGATTTTAGGGTAAGTGACATACCAAAATACGTCTTCTTAAAAATAAGATCCACAATATACAGGATCATCTCCATCATCCATAATTAATTACCATTAAAAAATAATTTTATGAACGTATACTATATGCGGAGATCACTCAGTCTCATTATCTAATTTTTGACCGAAGAGGCTTTTGCATCTGAACTCTTCATATATATATATATTATGATGAAAATTTCAGCCGCTTCTTTCTTTGATATTTTTTTCTTTCTGTGTGATGTTAAAGTTTTCACTCTTGTCTCTTTTGTCATCATTCTCCTCCTGTAGTTATGAATGATATAGTGGGCACTATGTTCAATAAGGCTTTTCTAGAGGAGCTCTTGCGGCCGCAGGATCCGTATTCCCACAGAGCCCTGCGGACAGTTTTAACACGGATTGCACACACCTCCATTATGCGCCTTAACCCGGCCAGCATGGACAAGGTATGAACTCACCCTCTCCCCATGCAAAAACAAATAAATATCTTGACTTGACTTAAAATGTCAATTTGCCACCATCCACAGGTTACTAAATGTGACCAAAAAGCCAAAGTAAAAAAACTATATTAAAGTCTGCATAAACGGAAGTTGTGATAGTCTTTTCTTCTCTATTGTGATGTACACTTACCTAAAGGATTATTAGGAACACCATACTAATACTGTGTTTGACCCCCTTTCGCCTTCAGAACTGCCTTAATTCTACGTGGCATTGATTCAACAAGGTGCTGAAAGCATTCTTTAGAAATGTTGGCCCATATTGATAGGATAGCATCTTGCAGTTGATGGAGATTTGTGGGATGCACATCCAGGGCACGAAGCTCCCGTTCCACCACATCCCAAAGATGCTCTATTGGGTTGAGATCTGGTGACTGTGGGGGCCATTTTAGTACAGTGAACTCATTGTCATGTTCAAGAAAACAATTTGAAATGATTCAAGCTTTGTGACATGGTGCATTATCCTGCTGAAAGTAGCCATCAGAGGATGGGTACATGGTGGTCATAAATGGATGGACATGGTCAAAAAACAATGCTCAGGTAGGCCGTAGCATTTAAATGATGCCCAATTGGCACTAAGGGGCCTAAAGTGTGCCAAGAAAACATCCCCCACACCATTACACCACCACCACCAGCCTGCACAGTGGTAACAAGGCATGATGGATCCATGTTCTCATTCTGTTTACGCCAAATTCTGACTCTACCATCTGAATGTCTCAATAGAAATCGAGACTCATCAGACCAGGCAACATTTTTCCAGTCTTCAACTGTCCAATTTTGGTGAGCTTGTGCAAATTGTAGCCTCTTTTTCCTATTTGTAGTGGAGATGAGTGGTACCCGGTGGGGTCTTCTGCTGTTGTAGCCCATCCGCCTCAAGGTTGTGTGTGTTGTGGATTCACAAATGCTTTGCTGCATACCTCGGTTGTAACGAGTGGTTATTTCAGTCAAAGTTGCTCTTCTATCAGCTTGAATCAGTGGGCCCATTCTCCTCTGACCTCTAGCATCAACAAGGCATTTTCGCCCACAGGACTGCCACATACTGGATGTTTTTCCCTTTTCACACCATTCTTTGTAAACCCTAGAAATGGTTGTGCGTGAAAATCCCAGTAACTGAGCAGATTGTGAAATACTCAGACCGGCCCGTCTGGCACCAATAACCATGCCACGCTCAAAATTGCTTAAATCACCTTTCTTTCCCATTCTGACATTCAGTTTGGAGTTCAGGAGATTGTCTTGACCAGGACCACACCCCTAAATGCATTGAAGCAACTGCCATGTGATTGGTTGATTAGATAATTGCATTAATGAGAAATTGAACAGGTGTTCCTAATAATCCTTTAGGTGAGTGTACACTCACCGGCAAAAGGGGGACCAATTCGGTACAAGCAAGATGTATCTAACAAGGCCATGTCTTGAACATTGGGGGGGACCAAAAGTTTTTTTCTTAGGTCTGCAAATCCTATTTTATTTAAAAACATGCACACATTCACTCGTTTGTATGTCATATATGTCAAAAAATGTAAAAAGCATTTCTTTTCTCCTCACATTCAGTTATGAATAACATCATTTTCAAAATGCTGAAATTAGTGGTTTGCATCGTGTTACTGTGGGTCGTTAAACATATCCATTGTAAAACAGTTGTCAAATATCAAATGTATAGCTACTTATATCTTACCATTCACACTCACTTTCATTGTAAAAACTAAAAGCTCCGTGTTGGAATCAAGTGTGCCACACGAGTCCTGAGAAGTGAAGCCAAAGCGTCTCAATCGCCCCCAGGCGGCTGGATGCAGTATAGGTCATAAAGCCAAACAATCAAATTAGGGTGACTAAACGTCCTGTTTTCCCAGGACATGTCCTGTTTTCAAGTCCTGTCCTGGCCCTACTATAACAATTTTCTATCCATACAGAGGGGGCATACTTTAAATGTACTGAAGTTAATAAGGAATCTTTGAGGAAACTTTGAGTATCATTTGAGTATCTCATTGCCAGGCTGAGTGTCCTGGTTTTCGGTAATCAAAATATGGTCACCCTAATCAAATTACACTTCAAATAAATATTTTCCAAAGATGGTTTCTGTCATTTTATGCAGTTTTTTAGCCTAGAAATCTAGACGCACCCTTGCGGCAGCAAATGTAATTTGCAGCCAGGGTCGGATTAATTTGCATACAGATGGACATCGGCCAGCTTTTTTGACGCGCAGCATTTTTGCGTCAACAAATGCAGTGCCGCCTTCCCAGAATGCTTTGCGGGAGTGTTAAAGTCCCTTGACGTCACCCATAGGAATAAAGTGGAGTGCGGCACCCAGAAGTAGCAGAAGTATCGCACGGACAAGTGGATCCGCACCCAAAGTCTACACCAGACGCGAGTGGCGTGATGCGACACGACAAAAGACAATATAACCCATTATAATCAGTGATGTTGTCTACACTGGATGCGGCTTGGTGGGGTAAGACAAATCCCAGACAGTAAACTGATGCCTCGTTCGATTTATGACGTACTGACATGAAGGACAAATGCTTTGCTAAGGTCGCTTTGTCGCATCCAGTTTAGACAGCTTCTAGCTGTTGCGGCGCGGCGCAATGCGACGCATCAATGGTCGCATCCGGTGTAGACAAGGTGTTATGGTGCGTTCAAGTCATGTCAAAGATCGTATTTACGAGCTGAACGCACATGAACGCCACCATGAAGTCGTAAATACCAGTGGGAAGTTCGGGATTTTCTTTAAGCCCCGATCAGGGTTGCATATCACATAATTGGGGTCGCTTCAACCCGCAGACATGGAAAAACAGCCCGCAGCAACAGTGTTGAAGTAGCCCAATTCCGTGGGAAAACCGCGGACTTGGCAATACTGGCCCCGATCTGTACGAATTGGGGGCGTGTCAGTGAGAAACATGGTAGACTCAAGATGGCGCCGAGGATGGCTGCTGCGTTGCGAGCTCGGTTACAACATTGTAGCTTTTTGTTTGTTCTGTTTATAGTTTTTGTGTTTTTTGTCTTGGATGTTGTCTGCCTTACTGCGTACGACAGACAGACACTTTTGGACATTGGTTCGGCAATCGCACACCGAAAACCGGACTTTAAATTCATCAGTGACGACCCGCTGTTTACAAACACGGCAGCGGAGCCCTTTGTGTGGGCGGCCCGACCGCGCAAACGCCGCCGGAGAAGAGGAAGCAGAGCCAGCGTGCTCATCAGAGTAAGACGCCGCGCAAACCGACCCCCACTTCCCAGTATTTTACTGGCTAATGTTCAGTCTCTGGACAACAAACTCTGCGAGCTGAGAGCACGGATCTCTTTCCAACGAGAGACGAGGGACTGCTGCATTATCTGCCTTACAGAAACTTGGATGTCTGCTGAGATTCCAGATTCGGCCATCGAAACCACAGGGTTCTCCGTGCATCGAATGGACAGAGAAAAAGTTCTCTCAGGGAAAAGCAAAGGCGGGGGTGTGTGTTTTATGATCAACAGATCCTGGTGTGATCAGAGGAACGTACATTCTATCAAGTCTTTCTGTTCTCCTGATCTGGAACTTCTCATTCTGTCTGTGGTCCCCACATGCTTCAAAACGTCCACCATTGTGCCTGTACCTAAGGAATCAAAAACCACATGCTTAAACGACTGGCGTCCTGTTGCTCTGACCCCCATCATCAGCAAATGCTTTGAGAGAATAATCAGAAACCACATCTGCTCTGTTCTCCCTCCCTCACTGTACCCACTGCAGTTTGCATACTGCACAAACCGCTCCACTGATGATGCCATTTCATCCACTATACACACTGCTCTCTCCCACCTGGAAAAGAGGAACACATATGTGAGAATGCTGTTTGTAGACTACAGCTCAGCATTCAACACCATTGTGCCCTCCATACTTGACATGAAACTCCGGGCTCTAGGCTTAAACAGCTTGTTATGCAGCTGGATCCTGGACTTCCTGTCAAACAGACGCCAGGTGGTCAGAATGGGCAGTAACATCTCCTCATCACTGACTCTCAACACTGGAGCCCCTCAGGGCTGTGTTCTCAGCCCACTCCTGTACTCCTTGTACACACATGACTGTGTGGCAACCCACAGCTCCAATACCATCATCAAGTTTGCTGACGATACGACGGTGGTAGGTCTCATCACTGACAATGATGAAATGGCCTACAGAGAGGAGGTGCACACTCTGACACGATGGTGTCAAGAGCACAACCTCTCCCTCAACGTCAGCAAGACCAAGGAGCTGGTGGTCGACTTCAGGAGGAATGAGAGAGAACACCGCCCCATCACCATCAATGGAGCACCGGTGGAGAGAGTCAGCAGCTTCAAGTTCCTCTGTGTCCACATCACAGAGGAACTCTCATGGTCCGTCCACACCGAGGCCGTTGTGAAGAAGGCTCATCAGCGCCTTTTCTTCCTGCGACGGCTGAGGAGGTTTGGAATGAACCACCACATCCTCACACGCTTCTACAGCAGCACCCTAGAGAGCCTGCTGACTGGCTGCATCACCACCTGGTACGGCAACAGAGCCGCCCGCAGCTGCAAAGCCCTGCAACGAGTAGTGTGCACGGCTAGCTGCATCATCGGAGGTGAGCTTCCCTCCCTCCAGGACATTTATGCCAGGCGGTGTGTGAAGAGAGCTCAGAGGATCATCAGAGACTCTAGCCACCCCTGCTCTCACTGCTGCCATCAGGCAGACGGTACCGCAGCATCAGAACACGCACCAGCCGACTCCAGAACAGCTTCTTCCCACAAGCAATTAGACTACTTAACTCCTGATCCATCAGGATCATAACACACACTGGACAGAATATCACTCAGCACAACCCACTGTAGATACACACACATTATATACACATTTATTTATCATACAGCATCTATTGCACTTTGGATCTCAATTTGTGAATAATATTGTATACTGTACATTGTATATTATTATTATTATTATTATAGCGTAATGTATATTGTTTAGTGTATATTGTTTAAAGTATATGTATATTGTAAGTATGTGTATATTGTTTAAAGCTGTGAGAACTACACTCACATTGTGTAAATTATTTATTGTTTATTGTAGAGTTTACTGTGTTGTGAGTAATTGTGGGTGCATCAGATGTGTAATCTGATGTTGCTTTAAATGTTGTACATGTCATGTCATGACTACTATGTTGCTCGGAACTGCACCTAAGAATTTCACCAACTGTTGCACTTGTGTATATGGTTGAGTGACAATAAAGTGATTTGATTTGATTTTGCAACGTCTGTAGTTGACGGTAAATTTTTGTTGTTGTTTACTCGTCCTAGAAACTGGCATTTATCATTTGCTTGCTGCCTAATATATAACCTAATATATAACGATACAGTTTACAGTGGCTTCATAGATTCATTCAAAACGTAAAAGATTAAAACTCACCTGATGCCCATTCTTTGTTCTTCCTTTTCTATAAGCAGAGTTAACGAACCTTGCTGTATTTTTGTGAAATTCATTAAAAGAAGGTACACCGCCATCTTGCTCCGACTTGAACGCACATGATGTTGTAAACACGACTTCTCACCTCGTAAATACGAACATCCCAGGAGGACTTGAACACACCATTAGACAGCTGAGGCAGAACAGCCTAAAATGTACATTTTTAAAATGTCTGCCATCCTAATATATTTAGAAGGGAGAGGTTATTATGTGAGTATAGGTGACCATAAGTCTGAGTGGACATCCATGACATGCGGAGTCCCACAAGTGTCAATTCTTGCACCACTCCTATTCAACCTGTATATGCTGCCACTCAGCCAAACAATGAAAAATAACAAAATGGCTTACCACAGCTATGCTGACGACACCCAGATCTACTTAGCCCTATCAACTAATGACTACAGCCACATTGACTCTCTATGTAAATGCATTGATGAAGTTAACAGTTGGATGTGCCAAAATTTTCTTCAGTTAAACAAAGACAAAACTGAAATCACTACATTTGGAAACAAAGATGAAATTCTCAAGGTGAACGCATATCTCGAAGCTAAAGGTCTAATAACCAAAAATCAAGTCAGGAATCTTGGTGTGATTTTGGAGTCAGACCTGAGTTTCAGTCGTCATGTCAAAGCAATAACTTAATCAGCCTACTATCATCTCAAAAATATTGCAAGAATTAGATGCTTTGTTTCCAGGCAAGACTTAGAGAAACTCGTTCATGCTTTTATCAACAGCAGGGTGGACTATTGTAATGGTCTTCTCACCGGCCTTCCCAAAAAGACCATTAGACAGCTGCAGCTCATACAGAACGCTGCTGCCAGGATCCTGAGCAGAACCAGAAAATATGACCATATCACACCAGCCCTCAGGTCTTTACACTGGCTTCCAGTTACATTTCGATTTTAAAGTACTATTACTTGTATATAAATCACTCAATGACCTAGGACCTCAATACATTGCAGATATGCTGATTAAGTACAAACCCAACTGATCACTCAGATCATCAGGATCAAGTCAGTTAGAAATACCAAAGGTTCACTCAAAACAAGAAGAGTCTGCGTTATAAATCATCATATTAGATTGATTTCTGAAGGATCATGCGACACTGAAGACTAGAGTAATGATGCTGAAAATTCAGCTTTGAATCTCATGAAGAAATAGAAAACCATCGTTTTAAATTGTAATATTTCTGTATTTTTTTGTCAAACAAAGAGGCTTTACTTATGTTCCTGAACACTGTACTTCTGATTGCAAGTAGTTAACCAAAAACATTAACATTTTACACTGTTATGTAACTGTAGAATGGTCTTATTTCTTCCTGCTCTAATCCAGAAAAAATGACTTAAATATAGTCAGATTCAATAATATTTCTGATTTGAATAAAACCAATTAATTTGAAGCACATTCGATAGCACAGTCTATATTTAATACTGATCACCTGTTTAAGTTTGTGTTGTTGTCTTTATTGTAGCTGTATGATTTGATGACTATGGCCTTTAAGTATCAGATCGTTCTGTGTCCACGTCCACAAGATTTACTGCTCATCACCTTCAACCACACGGACACCATCAAGGAACTGGTTAAGGATAATCCCAGCCTCGTTAACCAGATCAATGAAGCCCAGCGGCAGCTTATTGAGGTAAATGTCCACTGGTGTCCAACAAGTAGTTTGCACTTGGTTTCTAAATGTGGTGTAAACTATGAACGCTTGTTTCTGCCATTACTTTTTCTTGCAATTGTGAGTTTATATCTCACTATTACTTTTTTTTTCATAGTAAACATCTTGTTTTATTTATGTTTAAAAAATATATGTATGTATCTCTATAATAAATGTATCTCTTTAAAATCTGTTGTAAAAATGCTTTTTTTTTTTGTGAAGTAATTCTATCTGTAATGAATCACATCTCAAGTTGCTTTTCTGTGCCAAGATTATTATTTCTAGTGCATACTTAAACATTGAACATCTCTCTAAGGTATACACACCCTTATCCGACGGTGACTTTCAACTCATCCGACATACACTGCTGGTTCTCTTTCAAGATATGCAAATCAGGGTGAGCCATTTACTTATGTAAAAGCTTATTGGCATGAATGTTTGAAATGGATTGCTGCCAGACCATACAGCTTTATGCAAATCATTACTAAGTCATGGCATTTTTTGTAAGAGCATTCAAGCGTAGTTGTTTTTTGATGCAATCGTAGTCACACTTACTAATTCCATGAGATTTGTGACATTTTCTTTCACAGGTCTCAATTTTCTTGAAAGAAAATATCCAGAACCCTAACGGGCATTTTGTGCTGCAGACCTCAGGGCCGGTGCCTCACGGATTCGAGGTTCCTGGTTTAATCAGGTGAGGCAGGTGAAGGTCAGAGGTCACAGGCAGGCTTGTGTTCTTCATCAGTAGCCTTTGACTGGAAAACACAGAGGCTTCATGGGAATAAGATCACACACTCAATTTGTTCCTTCAGAATTCCATTAAGCATTCTTGTCCCGCAGGTGGTTTAATGCTAAAGGGCGCGAGGTGAGGAGAACAAGGTTCCCCGGTGGAGGAAGCTACACAAGTGCTGTACAGCAGGGCTCGATTGACCTCTCTGGAGACAGGGTCACACTTTTGGGCACCAACATGTAAATATGAAAATTAATAATTAGGAATTATAAATGCTTTAAAAATGTCATTAAAAAAATATTTAAAACTGCAATATTATATATTATTCATTGTAAACATATGCACATAAAAAATATAATAAAAAAAAAATTATAATAAATGTAATTACAATATAATGTAATAAATATATTTGTATTATATATAAATTACATTATATAAATTACATTATATAAATTAAATATAGATTTAAAAAAAATATATACAATTTATTTAACCATCTTATTTAATAGATAATGCTTATTTTTTATATATATATATATACATATATAATGATTATATTTATTAAAATAAACAGCAATAATTAATATCTTCTACACAACACTATATGAGAGTATAATATGCACTAAAAATAATTATTATAGTACGCTTTTCTTTTTAAAGAAATAAAACTTTTATTCAGCAAGGATGCATTAAATTAATCAAAAGTGACCGTGAAGACTTACATTGTCACAAAAAAAATTATATATCAAATAAATGCTGATCTTTTGAAGTTCTATTCATCAAAGAATCCTGAAAAAAAATTTATGCAGCACAACTGTTTTCAACATTGATAACAATAATACATATTTCTTAAGCAGCAAATCGTCATATTAGAATGATTTCTGAAGGATCATGTGACACTGAAGACTGGATTTACAATGTATTCAAATGGAAAGCAGCTACTGTAAAATTGTATAATATTTCACAATATTATGGTTTTACTGTATTTTTGATCAATACACATACACACTTAAAACAACCCCTTATATTTGTGATTCATCCTTAATCTTAATCTCTGATGATCTGCACAGGTACAGCACACCCTCACCTGAAGACATGGATCCATCAAGCACCTCTAACAACACAGGCAAACTAAAGCAGGTACACCCTGCATGCATCATGGGACATTCCAATGGTACAGCTCATGCTTAGGAAACAAAGCAAAAACTAAATTAGGTTTATGTTTCATGCTGTTATATAAGTAAAATGAAGTTCTATCTTTGCAACTCAAGGCTCTCTGGATGTCATTGTATTTTTTGTGTGAATATCTGGACAGGCAGACACAACCCCCAATCCTCTGGCCACAGAGGAGCTCAATCTGCTCGCTAAACTGATGGGTGGAATGGAGGTGCATAAACTCTTGAATGTGGACACTGGTTTCAAAATCAACCTGTGGACCTTAGATCAGGAGGAGGAGGAGGGCATGTAAGCATTACTAATCCAGACATAATCCTGCCACGTCCACACACTCAACCTCAAAGGCATGGTTGCTACTTTGTCATATACTGATACTTTGTTTTATATATATATATATATATATATATATATATATATATATATATATATATATATATATATATATATATATATATATATATATATATATATATATATATATATATATATATATATATATATATATATATATATATATATATATATATATATATATATATATATATATATACACACACACAGTACCGGTCAAAAGTTTGGAAACATTCATATTTTTTATGTTTTGGAAAGAAGTCTCTTATGCTCATAAAGCAGGGGTGTCCAATCCTACTCCTGGAGGGCCACTGTCCTGCAAAGTTTAGCTCCAACCCCAATTCAACACACCTGACCCAGCTAATCAAGGTTTTAGGCATACTAGAAAATTCCAGACTGGTGTTAAACTGGAGCTAAAGGACCAACTTTGGACACCCCTGTCATAAAGCCTGCATTTATTTGATCAAAAATTCAGTAAAAACAGTAATATTGTGAAATATTATTACAATTTAAAATAATGGTTTTCTATATGAATATAATTTTTATACTAATATAAATATTTATATTTATTTCTGTGATTCAAAGCTGAATTTTCAGCATCATTACTCCAGTCTTCAGTGTCACATGATCCTTCAGAAATCATTCTGATATGATGATTTTTGATACTCAGATATTATCAATGTTGGAAACAGTTGTGCTGCTTAATATATTTTTTGGAACCTGTGATACTTTCTTCAGGATTCATTGATGAATAAAAAGTAAAAAAGAACAGCATGTATTCAAAATAGAAATATTTTCTAACAATATACATTTGTACTATAACTTTTATCAGTTTAACACATCCTTGCTGAATAAAAGTATTAATTTCTTTCAAAAAAAGAAAGAAAAAAATACTTTTGATCTGTTGTTGTTTTGTTTTTACTAAATATTTCTATTTTTCATAAATGCTGTTCTTTTCAACATTTAAAAGAATCCTGAAAAAAAGTATCATGGGTTCCAAAATAAATATTAGGCAGCACAACTGTTTCCAACATCGATAATAAATCATCATATTAGAGTGATTTCTGAAGGATCATGCGACACTGAAGACTAGAGTAATGATGCTGAAAATTCAGCTTTGAATCTCATGAAGAAATAGAAAACCATAGTTTTAAATTGTAATAGTTCTGTATTTTTTTGTCAAATAAACGCAGGCTTGATGAGACTTTTTTCAAAAAACCTTTGGATTTGTCTAGAAGCAGAAAAGCGTTTTTCAACATCTAATTTTGTGTTGCAAAGAATAATAAAGGTGAACTATTTTTTTTTTAAATATAGCTTTACAGAAGGTCTGATAATAACAGGTTAAAATGTGTTATTCTAACCATCTCTCAAACTTTTTCAGTGGAATTTCGGAAGGAACCGAGCCCGGGTCATCTGTCATTAACATACAAGTCACACAGGTGGTGTGTCATGCACTTCACAAAACTTCTCATGTCCTCGTTTTGCTTTATTTTGTTGCCCAGGGCTGGAATGTCCTGTGCTACTAGTAAAATCTGTTATCATTTACTAATAAACACCAGTGTTGCTCCAGGGCAGGCTTAAAGCTTTTTGACATTTGATTTTAATTCCATTCAAATGGAAGTTTCTGTACAGTGAAGTTAACACCGGAAAAAAACAACAACCAGACATTTGTTCCTTAATTCAGGAATGTTTTATGAGTTTGGAATAAAGTTTAGGAGACAATAACTTTATAAGTACATGCCAACGTCTCATATTTCATGTCATTCAAATTCCACACTGGGTTTCTTGTAGTCTCAAACCACATCAATACCAAAATCATGTTTTTGTTATTTTACATTAGTGTAACAACAATAAGATGATTTATTAATACCAATACTTCAGTAGGCACAATAGAAGTTGCCGTTTTTACTTATTCCCGAGTGTTTGCTTTTGTAAACAAGGATACTTCTGATCTTCCCAGGATCAGCTGGCCAGTACTGAGCTGGCACGCATAGCAGGAGAATTTGATGAAGAGGGAAGCCAGACAGAGGGACCCGGGAACAAGGGAGACGACTTGCTGGCCATGATGGATGAGCTCTAAAGGTCAGTCACTGAAGGCTTTGAGTCAGGAAGCATTGTGGTAGGTTTGATATGTCACAGGGAAAAAGGTAGGTTTGAAAATGCCTGGCATATATACATTCAGAAACATAATTAAGAACCATCTGAAAGAAGAATTGCACTGTTTATGATTGTATTTAAGCTTAAATGAAATAAAATACATATAATGCAATGTGTTTTCGACTTTAAAAAAAAATCTTCTGGGGATGTCTTCTAAGGGAAAATTATTCATTATAAAAATCATCATATTTAAAATGTCAGTGCATTTGATTGATGTTCTCTTTTTGGCGTTGGACTTTTAATGTACGCCTACATTCATCCATCAACTCTTTTTTTTTTTGACTGCAGAAAAACAGAAGTCAAGTTCACTGGAACGTTTCGTTCTGCTGAAAGAGAGAAAAAAGAAAAGAATTCCTGCTCTGATATTTATTCAAATCTCATTTTCTTTGTTACTTCGGTGCTGTTTCGTTGGTGGTTATAATATGTGCATCACATTCTATAAAGATATGATTAATGATTGTGTTTGAAGACTATAAAAACAAATTATAGCTTTTGAGTAGACTAAACAAAAGGACACACACAAAACACACACACACACACACACACACACACACACACACACACACACACACACACACACACACACACACACACAGTCACACAATCAGCATTAAGTCAAATGTCAAGGATGTAAAAATGTTCTTTAGGCTCATTGTTAAATGTTCTCAAGACATTTGTCAGTTCGGGGCAAGTTGTCACATGGGTTTTAAATGTTGTGTTTTAAGTAACTAGCTACAGGTATTACTGCTTAATTTTAAAAAATAGCATAACAGCAATCAAATAACATATAATACATGTTAAATAGAAATATCCTCAACATAAGCTTTTTAACTTTTATAAAAACAAAGCTATTCTCAGCAGATGTCCGTTTTGACAAACATGCCAGTCAGTGCGTGTTAAAATAACTATATATTATTTTATTGAACAACAACGGAGAATTAACTTTAAGAATAAACTTAACCACATAAATAGTCATTGAAAAAAAGTATAACTAGTATCTTATAATGTTTATCCGAGCAACCTCGCTAGAGGGAGCGCGGGCGAACGATTTCAATCCGGTACGTCTTGATGACGTCACTCTCCTCTGCGACGAAGCGCGGCGCTCGAAACCTTTTAGGATGTAAACATGATGTTTTGAGCATGTTAGATAATGAAACATAGGAAGGTAATACAACGAATATGTTTACTTCAAGACTTTATGAGTGACCCCGGATTCTGTGAGAATTAAAAGATCGTTCTCTCTTATCGCATGCTATATATTTAGTTAAATACTACTAGCCTTTATTAGATACTTTTCAATAGTGACTAGTGTATTCAGCTGTCATTAGTACTATAGTATTACAATTAGTCACTATTCCAATACTATTGCATTGCTACTTTGCCATTGCAAATGAGGATCTTATAGTTACTTGTGAAACTGAAAAGATACTAATCCTTACTGAAATACTTAATAGTAATTTTGTAAAGATTAACCTTTGTAGCATATAAATGCATACTAGTTAAAGTAATATGTTAAAACTGCTGGTAAATAGTGATGTTTTAACTGATCTGGAGAAGTGAGTCCCATGTTGGAAATGTGCTCAAAATTAAAATTGAATATTGTGTATATATACATATATATATATAAGACACTTTGTTTGATATTTTATTTATGTAATGCAAATACATTCATTTATATTTTAGTGGTGTATCGATTCATAGAAAATGTAATTCGTGTTTTATGAATTATATTTTTTACAGAATTTGACATTTACTTTTTCACATTTCACCTCGCTAGACGACAAAGCTAATTTGCATATTTCCAATGCATATTTCATACGGTGCATTATGCGGTTTGAATGTCAGCAGAGCATCTCAGAAGCCTGTAATTAGTATTAAATATGTACATGTGTGCACATGCTCAAACATTAAAATAGATATGTGTGGGGCTGGAGGTGTATTACAAATCTTACATTTATTTGCGGCTGCCTTTTTACAGTGTTGGCAGAGAATCACCAGTATTTATCTGCTTATATTGGTTTTACATCGTCTTTGGTGTCATTAACAGTAAAAAGAAAAAAAGAGAGAAATAATATACAAAGAAAATTGCTCACACTGCTAGACAAATGCTGACTGTTAATGAATTCTCTGTACAGAGTTGAACATGGAAGTGAGCCATTCGATTCGTGAACGCACCATCGCCGAGAACAGTCTGGTGATTCTCCTGCAGGGTCTGCATGGCCAGGTGACCACCGTTGACCTGCGAGACGAGAGCACGGCCAGGGGACGGGTTATCAATGTGGACGCTTTCATGAACATCCGACTGGAGAAGGTTCTGTACAGGGACAGGCGCGGACGTATGTCCAGTATGGACGACCTGTTTGTCACTGGCCGAAACGTGCGCTATGTCCACATCCCAGACCACATGAACATTAGAGAGACAATAGAGGCCCAGCTCGCCAAAATACACCGCGTGCGAAACTTTGGAGGAGGGGATGGACGGAAAGAATATTCTAAGAAGAAATAGTTTTTGTTTTGTAATCGCACACTATTATTGTAAGTAATGCAATCATGGAGCAAAAAGTAATGCGTAGTTTGTAAGAAACTGAAATAGTGTGTTCTCAAGGAACAGTGTGGGAAAAGTGATTTCTGTTTACTGAGTACTACTCTGGTGGTTTAAAAAAAATGAATAAATGTTTGAATGTGGTGAAATAACCGTTGATTTATGAGTTCATCAACTTGACGTTTGTTTGATTAGACAACGCCTTTTATTACTAATTTTTTTTTTCTCTTAATGCTGATGTCAATATCTCTTTACCACAAGTACACTTATTAAGTATATTGAGTTTACGTATGCAAATATTGGTACTTTAAAGCCTTTATTTGCAATTCAACACACGGTTTGGTTAGCAGTGTAAATACTTTTCTTTACCTTTTTTAATTGGTTGGTTTGTAATTAATAAGATCAAATTGCTAATTGAACAGTTTTTGAGTTAAGATTAATCCTCTAACTTGGGAAGCTATTGGAAATGAGCATGTACGTATTAAAATGTATGAGTAACTAACGTAAAGTTGTGTAAATGAGCAGTCAAAAAAATTTGAACCTTATGATCAGACTAAAAACAAGGAATGCTTTTGTCTCCTAAGTTTCCTCATTCTTCTGTTTTTGTCTCAGCTTGTGGTCAGTGTGGCAAGAGATTTCGCATCTTATTTTGGAACAATATTGTTTTTGATATATACATTTTGCCATTGCGTATGAGGATGCAGGAATTTTTCGGTGACCACATAATCATCATCTTTGAAATGACTCATAAACCTCATTCCTGTTCAGACACAAGCCACAGTCACAGGAAAAAGAGGTATTCTGGTAAACAGAAAACATTACATGTCGTCATTTATGAAATTTGAATCCAATTAGGGAAAGATTCTTTTTAAGGAGTTGCTTACAGGAAAACAGGGAAAAGTGACCCGTTGTCCTTTATGATGGGAAATTTGGTGCATGCATTGAAATGGATACTTCACACTAAAATGAAAATTCCATCATTAATTAGTCCCCCTTGTGTCATTCCAAAACTATTTTATATAAAGGCTTTAATTCACATTTAAACATGGATCAGCGAACAGAAACAGAAGCTCAACCAAACCTGCTTGACACGCGAGAACAAACCTTATTGGTTCTTCAGAAACGAAAATGTGCTGCGTAACACGAGAATGAACCGCATTGGTTCTTGAGGAAGCTCAAATGTGCTGCGTAACACGAGAATGAACCTCATTGGTTCTTTCTGAAGCTCAAATGTGCTGCGTAACACAAGATTGAACCTCATTGGTTCTTTCTGAAGCTCAAATGTGCTGCGTAACACAAGAATGAACCTCATTGGTTCTTTCTGAAGCTCAAACGTGCTGCGTAACACAAGATTGAACCGCATTGGTTCTTGAGGAAGCTCAAACGTGCTGCGTAACACAAGATTGAACCTCATTGGTTCTTTCTGAAGCTCAAATGTGCTGCGTAACACAAGAATGAACCTCATTGGTTCTTTCTGAAGCTCAAATGTGCTTCATAACACAAGAATGAACCTCATTGGTTCTTTCTGAAGCTCAAACGTGCTGCGTAACACAAGATTGAACCTCATTGGTTCTTTCTGAAGCTCAAACGTGCTGCGTAACACAAGATTGAACCTCATTGGTTCTTGAGGAAGCTCAAACGTGCTTCATAACACAAGATTGAACCGCATTGGTTCTTTAGGAAGCTCAAACGTGCTGCGTAACACGAGAATGAACCTCATTGGTTCTTTCTGAAGCTCAAACGTGCTTCATAACACAAGAATGAACCTCATTGGTTCTTTCTGAAGCTCAAACGTGCTTCATAACACAAGAATGAACCTCATTGGTTCTTTCTGAAGCTCAAATGTGCTGCGTAACACAAGAATGAACCGCATTGGTTCTTGAGGAAGCTCAAACGTGCTGCGTAATACAAGATTGAACCGCATTGGTTCTTGAGGAAGCTCAAACGTGCTTCATAACACAAGATTGAACCTCATTGGATCTTGAGGAAGCTCAAACGTGCTGCGTAATACAAGATTGAACCTCATTGGTTCTTGAGGAAGCTCAAACGTGCTGCGTAATACAAGATTGAACCTCATTGGATCTTGAGGAAGCTCAAACGTGCTGCGTAATACAAGATTGAACCTCATTGGTTCTTGAGGAAGCTCAAACGTGCTGCGTAATACAAGATTGAACCGCATTGGTTCTTGAGGAAGCTCAAACGTGCTGCGTAATACAAGATTGAACCGCATTGGATCTTGAGGAAGCTCAAACGTGCTTCATAACACAAGATTGAACCTCATTGGATCTTGAGGAAGCTCAAACGTGCTTCATAACACAAGATTGAACCGCATTGGATCTTGAGGAAGCTCAAACGTGCTTCATAACACAAGAATGAACCGCATTGGTTCTTGAGGAAGCTCAAACGTGCTGCGTAATACAAGATTGAACCTCATTGGTTCTTTCTGAAGCTCAAACGTGCTGCGTAACACAAGATTGAACCGCATTGGTTCTTGAGGAAGCTCAAACGTGCTGCGTAACACAAGATTGAACCTCATTGGTTCTTTCTGAAGCTCAAACGTGCTTCATAACACAAGATTGAACCGCATTGGATCTTGAGGAAGCTCTAACGTGCTGCGTAACACAAGATTGAACCTCATTGGTTCTTTAGGAAGCTCAAACGTGCTTCATAACACAAGATTGAACCGCATTGGATCTTGAGGAAGCTCAAACGTGCTTCATAACACAAGAATGAACCGCATTGGTTCTTGAGGAAGCTCAAACGTGCTGCGTAATACAAGATTGAACCTCATTGGTTCTTTCTGAAGCTCAAACGTGCTGCGTAACACAAGATTGAACCGCATTGGTTCTTGAGGAAGCTCAAACGTGCTGCGTAACACAAGATTGAACCTCATTGGTTCTTTCTGAAGCTCAAACGTGCTTCATAACACAAGATTGAACCGCATTGGATCTTGAGGAAGCTCTAACGTGCTGCGTAACACAAGATTGAACCTCATTGGTTCTTGAGGAAGCTCAAACGTGCTTCATAACACAAGATTGAACCTCATTGGATCTTGAGGAAGCTCAAACGTGCTGCGTAATACAAGATTGAACCTCATTGGTTCTTGAGGAAGCTCAAACGTGCTGCGTAATACAAGATTGAACCGCATTGGTTCTTGAGGAAGCTCAAACGTGCTTCATAACACAAGATTGAACCTCATTGGATCTTGAGGAAGCTCAAACGTGCTGCGTAATACAAGATTGAACCTCATTGGTTCTTGAGGAAGCTCAAACGTGCTGCGTAATACAAGATTGAACCTCATTGGTTCTTGAGGAAGCTCAAACGTGCTGCGTAATACAAGATTGAACCGCATTGGTTCTTGAGGAAGCTCAAACGTGCTGCGTAATACAAGATTGAACCGCATTGGATCTTGAGGAAGCTCAAACGTGCTTCATAACACAAGATTGAACCGCATTGGATCTTGAGGAAGCTCAAAAGTGCTTCATAACACAAGATTGAACCTCATTGGATCTTGAGGAAGCTCAAACGTGCTTCATAACACAAGATTGAACCGCATTGGATCTTGAGGAAGCTCAAAAGTGCTTCATAACACAAGAATGAACCGCATTGGTTCTTGAGGAAGCTCAAACGTGCTTCATAACACAAGATTGAACCGCATTGGATCTTGAGGAAGCTCAAACGTGCTGCGTAATACAAGATTGAACCGCATTGGATCTTGAGGAAGCTCAAACGTGCTTCATAACACAAGATTGAACCTCATTGGATCTTGAGGAAGCTCAAACGTGCTTCATAACACAAGATTGAACCGCATTGGATCTTGAGGAAGCTCAAACGTGCTTCATAACACAAGAATGAACCGCATTGGTTCTTGAGGAAGCTCAAACGTGCTGCGTAATACAAGATTGAACCTCATTGGTTCTTTCTGAAGCTCAAACGTGCTGCGTAACACAAGATTGAACCGCATTGGTTCTTGAGGAAGCTCAAACGTGCTGCGTAACACAAGATTGAACCTCATTGGTTCTTTCTGAAGCTCAAACGTGCTTCATAACACAAGATTGAACCGCATTGGATCTTGAGGAAGCTCTAACGTGCTGCGTAACACAAGATTGAACCTCATTGGTTCTTTAGGAAGCTCAAACGTGCTTCATAACACAAGATTGAACCGCATTGGATCTTGAGGAAGCTCAAACGTGCTTCATAACACAAGATTGAACCTCATTGGATCTTGAGGAAGCTCAAACGTGCTGCGTAATACAAGATTGAACCTCATTGGTTCTTGAGGAAGCTCAAACGTGCTGCGTAATACAAGATTGAACCGCATTGGATCTTGAGGAAGCTCAAACGTGCTTCATAACACAAGATTGAACCGCATTGGATCTTGAGGAAGCTCAAAAGTGCTTCATAACACAAGATTGAACCTCATTGGATCTTGAGGAAGCTCAAACGTGCTTCATAACACAAGATTGAACCGCATTGGATCTTGAGGAAGCTCAAACGTGCTGCGTAATACAAGATTGAACCGCATTGGATCTTGAGGAAGCTCAAACGTGCTTCATAACACAAGATTGAACCTCATTGGATCTTGAGGAAGCTCAAACGTGCTTCATAACACAAGATTGAACCGCATTGGATCTTGAGGAAGCTCAAACGTGCTTCATAACACAAGAATGAACCGCATTGGTTCTTGAGGAAGCTCAAACGTGCTGCGTAATACAAGATTGAACCTCATTGGTTCTTTCTGAAGCTCAAACGTGCTGCGTAACACAAGATTGAACCGCATTGGTTCTTGAGGAAGCTCAAACGTGCTGCGTAACACAAGATTGAACCTCATTGGTTCTTTCTGAAGCTCAAACGTGCTTCATAACACAAGATTGAACCGCATTGGATCTTGAGGAAGCTCTAACGTGCTGCGTAACACAAGATTGAACCTCATTGGTTCTTTAGGAAGCTCAAACGTGCTTCATAACACAAGATTGAACCGCATTGGATCTTGAGGAAGCTCAAACGTGCTTCATAACACAAGATTGAACCTCATTGGATCTTGAGGAAGCTCAAACGTGCTGCGTAATACAAGATTGAACCTCATTGGTTCTTGAGGAAGCTCAAACGTGCTGCGTAATACAAGATTGAACCGCATTGGTTCTTGAGGAAGCTCAAACGTGCTTCATAACACAAGATTGAACCTCATTGGATCTTGAGGAAGCTCAAACGTGCTGCGTAATACAAGATTGAACCTCATTGGTTCTTGAGGAAGCTCAAACGTGCTGCGTAATACAAGATTGAACCTCATTGGTTCTTGAGGAAGCTCAAACGTGCTGCGTAATACAAGATTGAACCGCATTGGTTCTTGAGGAAGCTCAAACGTGCTGCGTAATACAAGATTGAACCACATTGGATCTTGAGGAAGCTCAAACGTGCTTCATAACACAAGATTGAACCGCATTGGATCTTGAGGAAGCTCAAACGTGCTTCATAACACAAGATTGAACCGCATTGGATCTTGAGGAAGCTCAAACGTGCTGCGTAACACAAGATTGAACCGCATTGGTTCTTTCTGAAGCTCAAACGTGCTGCGTAACACAAGATTGAACCTCATTGGTTCTTGAGGAAGCTCAAACGTGCTGCGTAACACAAGATTGAACCTCATTGGTTCTTTAGGAAGCTCAAACGTGCTTCATAACACAAGATTGAACCGCATTGGATCTTGAGGAAGCTCTAACGTGCTGCGTAACACAAGATTGAACCTCATTGGTTCTTTAGGAAGCTCAAACGTGCTGCGTAACACAAGATTGAACCTCATTGGTTCTTTAGGAAGCTCAAACGTGCTTCATAACACAAGATTGAACCGCATTGGATCTTGAGGAAGCTCAAACGTGCTGCATAATACAAGATTGAACCTCATTGGTTCTTGAGGAAGCTCAAACGTGCTGCATAATACAAGATTGAACCTCATTGGTTCTTGAGGAAGCTCAAACGTGCTGCGTAATACAAGATTGAACCGCATTGGTTCTTGAGGAAGCTCAAACGTGCTGCGTAATACAAGATTGAACCTCATTGGTTCTTGAGGAAGCTCAAACGTGCTGCGTAATACAAGATTGAACCGCATTGGTTCTTGAGGAAGCTCAAACGTGCTGCATAATACAAGATTGAACCTCATTGGTTCTTGAGGAAGCTCAAACGTGCTGCGTAATACAAGATTGAACCGCATTGGTTCTTGAGGAAGCTCAAACGTGCTGCGTAATACAAGATTGAACCACATTGGATCTTGAGGAAGCTCAAACGTGCTTCATAACACAAGATTGAACCGCATTGGATCTTGAGGAAGCTCAAACGTGCTTCATAACACAAGATTGAACCGCATTGGATCTTGAGGAAGCTCAAACGTGCTGCGTAACACAAGATTGAACCGCATTGGTTCTTTCTGAAGCTCAAACGTGCTGCGTAACACAAGATTGAACCGCATTGGTTCTTGAGGAAGCTCAAACGTGCTGCGTAACACAAGATTGAACCTCATTGGTTCTTTATGAAGCTCAAACGTGCTTCATAACACAAGATTGAACCGCATTGGATCTTGAGGAAGCTCTAACGTGCTGCGTAACACAAGATTGAACCTCATTGGTTCTTTCTGAAGCTCAAACGTGCTGCGTAACACAAGATTGAACCGCATTGGTTCTTGAGGAAGCTCAAACGTGCTGCGTAACACAAGATTGAACCTCATTGGTTCTTTCTGAAGCTCAAACGTGCTTCATAACACAAGAATGAACCTCATTGGTTCTTTCTGAAGCTCAAACGTGCTGCGTAACACAAGATTGAACCTCATTGGTTCTTTCTGAAGCTCAAACGTGCTGCGTAACACGAGAATGAACCGCATTGGTTCTTGAGGAAGCTCAAACGTGCTGCGTAATACAAGATTGAACCGCATTGGTTCTTGAGGAAGCTCAAACGTGCTTCATAACACAAGATTGAACCTCATTGGATCTTGAGGAAGCTCAAACGTGCTGCGTAATACAAGATTGAACCGCATTGGTTCTTGAGGAAGCTCAAACGTGCTGCGTAATACAAGATTGAACCGCATTGGATCTTGAGGAAGCTCAAACGTGCTTCATAACACAAGATTGAACCGCATTGGATCTTGAGGAAGCTCAAACGTGCTTCATAACACAAGATTGAACCGCATTGGTTCTTGAGGAAGCTCAAACGTGCTGCGTAATACAAGATTGAACCGCATTGGATCTTGAGGAAGCTCAAACGTGCTTCATAACACAAGATTGAACCGCATTGGATCTTGAGGAAGCTCAAACGTGCTTCATAACACAAGATTGAACCGCATTGGATCTTGAGGAAGCTCTAACGTGCTTCATAACACAAGATTGAACCTCATTGGTTCTTTAGGAAGCTCAAACGTGCTGCGTAACACAAGAATGAACCTCATTGGTTCTTGCTGAAGCTCAAACGTGCTGCGTAACACAAGATTGAACCGCATTGGTTCTTGAGGAAGCTCAAACGTGCTGCGTAATAAAAGATTGAACCTCATTGGTTCTTTAGGAAGCTCAAATGTGCTGCGTAACACAAGAATGAACCTCATTGGTTCTCGAGGAAGCTCTAACGTGCTGCGTTGCGTATCTGTGAATGGAGGGACAGAAAGCTCTCAGATTTCCTCAAAAAGATCTTCATTTGTGTTCCGAGGTGAATGAAAGTCTTACGGGTTTAAAATGACATGAGGGTGAATAATTAATGACAGAATTAAAAATTTTTGAGCGAACTAACCCTTTAATTTAAATCTCAATGCATTCAGTTCAACCTGCATTTAGCTTTCATATTTCCCAACATGCACCTGCTCAAGAATGTTGCCCATATTATATTTTGTCTCTTTGTCAGACTCAACAAACACTTATAAAAGAGCATGGCTCATTGTACCGACAAAAATCGGACGGTTTTCATTGGCTGTTGCTACAACTTGCTAGGCTTTGGACGACGCACGGTTTAGAGTGGCTTCAGGTGCTTAACTCTCGTCAGACGGGAGGGAACACAAAGAGCTCTTTTAATCCAGCAGTAGCCTGAAGCGGCAGGCGCTGTGCCCACTGCAGACATTTCCTGTTCAGTTCCACCCCACAGGGTTAACCCTCAACAGACAGAGATCTCTCTGGCATGTTAGACGTGGCCCATCCCAGAGGCTGGGCGGTCGGCCGGAGTCAAGCCTGCACACGCTGACTGAAAGACACATCATTAGGTGCCCAAATTTGAATGTTGAAAGACAAACAGAAACAGAACGAAGCTGCTACTTTTTGCTCATTATACTTTTGAGCTCTGCGTGTTGCATGGGGTATTTATTTTGGCTCCCTTTTTAAATGTTAATACTGTGTACTGAAGAAAAAGTGAGCAGGGATTTGTCGTACAAAAATGTCTTTAATCAGCTGGTATTTTTGGTGGCCACACTCAGGATTGCCAAAACCCGCACAATTGGTACTCAAACTAACCCAAAAGCATGGGCGTCGGAAGCAAAGAAATGTGGGTGGGTCCTCAGAAATGTTTTTACTGGAGTAGATGCCCATAAGTACAAATATACCACTTTGCTTTCTAAGCGAATAGTTCGGAAAGACAAAATTACGGGAATCGCCATGTCATCGAGAGCGGGGGTAAGACACAAGTCGACCCGCGGTTCGAGTCCGCCTTTCGCGAGCTCAATCTTCTATCACATATCAGATCCGAAAGGCATTTATTTTCAATAAAAATTACGAAAATATTAGAAAAGTGGAAATAAAGCGTCTAACATGTGTTTAATAATAAGTGTTTATCGATTAGGGGTAGGTAAACAGACATGTGCTGAATGTTAGAGATGATAAAAGTGAGTAAAAAGTGGGTGGGTCTTGTCCCACCCACAAACAATGGTTCCGACGCCCATGCCCAAAAGCCCAATCACGTTTCAGGACAGGTTGCCCGGTAAAAATCGCATTTGGGGGGTAAAATGTTTGCTTTTTTTGGCAGGGTTGCCTGCTAAAATTTGCATTCCCGGGGCTAAATATCACATAATTGGAGTCGCTTCAACCCGCGGACATGAAAACTGCCCGCGGCAACAGTGTTGAAGTAGCCCAATTCCGAGGGAAAATCGCGGACTTGGCAACACAAAAGATTGAGGTCATTTTTTTTTAGAGTAATTCATATTTTTATTTAAAAAATTAATATTTTATTGAGCAATCGTCCATTAAATTAATCAAAAGTGACCGTTTATAATGTTACAATAGATTTCTATTTCAATTCTATTTCTATTCAAAGAATACCGAAAAAAATAAGCAGCACAACTGTTTTCAACATTGATAATAATAATCAGAAATGTTTCTTGAGCATCAAATCATCATATTTATATATATATATATATATATATATATATATATATATATATATATATATATATATATATATATATATATATATATATATATATATATATATTGTTGTATGATTTCTGTGTAAACCTGATTTGGACCAATCTTTATTGTGAAAAGCATCTTAATTTTTGGACCCACTTTATATTAGGTGGCCTTAACTACTACTGTATGTACTAACATTTAAATTAATAATTTGATACAATGCACTTATTGTGTACATACATGTTTTTACATTGTACTTACATTTTAAAAATAACCTGCATGTAATTACGTCTGTAATTAATTTCTGTACTTACATTTATAATTACACTGCTGACCTTCCCTTACACCTAACCCTACCCTTAAACTTACCCACACCACCACACCTGTCCCTAACTTTACCCATATCCCACCTCAATATCAGCAAAAGTGTTGTGCAACACAATATGAAAACAATAAGTACATAGTACTTTTTTTATGTAAGTACATTGTAATTAAGGCCACCTAATATAAAGTGGGACCAAATATTTAAATACATTTTGGCTTTACAACAAACAAAAATGCCATTTCTTAATAAAATAAAAAAATGCCCTTATAATTTCATACTTACTAAGCTTAAATTATACATAGCTGCCTTTAAAGGGGGTCTTTCACAAGGGGATTGTCATATTTTAGGGTCCTTGGCATCAAAACGTTCCTTATTTGATGCCACTGTTGAGTGTATAGACTACAATACACCATACATTTAGACTTCAGCTGCTTCATTCAGCACAGCATCGATAGTCCGTCTGAGCTTAAAGAAAACAAGCTGTATGTTTAACTGTGGTTTACACACCCACACACACATTAAAATGTACATGTGTGGACCTGAAGAATGATCTGTTGACCAGCGGGTGTGAAATGTGGCCTGGATCGCACTGCCATCCTGAGGGTGTACATTCTCCTGTCGTGCGCCCCTCCCTGACTCTATTTTCCCCTCTGACAGGAAACACCTCCCTTTACCCAAACTGCTTTTCTATGGTCTGGTCCCAGTGAGAGAGAGGCTGTGTATGTGTGACCACAGAGGGCTGCTTCTGCTCTATCAGGCACAGACATGTGTGAGTAGACGGGAACTCAAGCACCTCTCAGAATTTAATGTTCCTGCTTCATCTTCCAGCGTAGTGAGGTCACACCGCCTCTGGATACGGGACTCATCTTTCCTCCGCCGGGACATTCTGGATAGAAATGATGGTTCGTTAGAAAAGGTAAGGAATTAAATACTGCATTTTTGTTAAAGGGATAAAATACCAAAACTATAGTTGACTTTTTTAATTAAGATAAAATGGGTGGATTAGTATACTTAAAAAGAGCTAACTATTTTTGTTTGCTGAAAAATATAACCAGATGAAAAGTCTCTCTCTGAAGGAGGGACTTGAGTCATATCTAAAGACCAGAGCATCACATAGACTTAAGGAGTGATTATTTTTACCTGGAACCACCTACAACATCCTAGAAATTGCATAGTAACACATTAGCAACTGCACAGCAACACCCTAGCAACCACCCACAACACCCTGCATTGCAATGCACTAGGTACCATGCACAACATCCTAGCAACTGCATAGCAAAGCCCTAACAACCACCAACAACACCTAGAAATTGCATAGTAACACATTACCAACTGCATAGCAACACCCTAGCAACCACCCATGACACCCTGTATTGCTATGCACTAGGTACCATGCACAAAATCCTAGCAACTGCATAACAATGCCCTAGCAACCAACAACAACACCCTAGAAATTGCATAGTAACACATTAGCAACTTCATGGCAACACCCTAGCAACCACTCACAACACCCTGCATTGCAATGCACTATGTATCATGCACAGCATTCTAGCAACTACATAGCAATGCCTTAGCAACCACCAACAACACCCTAGAAATTGCATAGTAACACATTAGCAACTGAATGGCAACACCCTAGCAACCAACCACAATACCCTGCATTGCAATGCACTAGGTACCATGCACAAAATCCTAGCAACTGCATAGCAATGCCTTAACAACCACCAACAACACCCTAGAAATTGCATAGTAACATATTAGCAACTGCATAGCAACATCCTAGGAACCAACCACAACAGCCTGCATTGCAATGCACTAGGTACCATGCCAAACATCCTAGCAACTGCATAGCAATGCCCTAGCAATCACCAACAACACCCTAGAAATTGCATAGTAACACATTAGCAACTGTATAACAACACCCTAGCAACCAACCACAACACCCTGCATTGCAATGCACTAGGTACCATGCACAACATCCTAGCAACTGCATAGCAATGCCTTAGCAACCACCAACAGCACCATAGAAATGGCATAGTAACACATTAGCAACTTCATGGCAACACCCTAGCAATCAACCACAACACCCTGCATTGCAATGCACTAGGTACAATGCACCTGCATAGCAATGCCCTAACAACCACTAACAACACCCTAGAAATTGCATAGTAACATAGACTTAAGGGCTGATTCTTTTGACCTGGAACCACCTATACAACATCCTAGAAATTGCATAGTAACACATTAGCAACTGCATAGCAACACCCTAGCAACCGCCCACAGCACCCTGCATTGCAATGCACTAGGTACCATGCACAACATCCTAGCAACTGCATAGCAATGCCCTAGCAACCACCAACAACACCATGTATAGAACAAACTGTAAAGCAATGCACTAGCAACTGTGAAGCAACCACCCACAACATCCTAGCACTGTGGAGTGAGAAAGTACCACTCACATTTGTTCAGGAAAAAGTATATACATATTACGTTTGGTTTGTTTTACTTTGTGATTCGTATGGAAGCTTGTTTTCTGCCACTTGATAAAAAATAAAAAAGGTAATTGCAATTTTTTTTTTATCTCGCAATTCTTACTTTTTTTGCCCCCTCAGAATTGTGTGATAAAGTCACAATGAAAAAATTGTGTGATAAAGTCACAATTCTGATGAAAAAAAGACTGGCTTTATTTCTCCGAATTGAGAGTTTTATCTTACAAAAAAAGTCAGAATTGCGAGAGAAAAAAATTGCAATTATTTTTTTAATTGTTTTATTCTGTGGTGGAAACAAGCTTCCATAGAGGCATTAGTTAAGAACAAAAAGATTGTTGCCACTTTTTAAATGACTTTAAATTAAATTAACCTAATTAAAAATCTAAACTATTGATTGCTAATGTTGTTAATAATGTGACAGTGAAAAAAAAACAAAAGATGCTCCAGCAGATGAGAGAACAGAGAGAATTGCTGATCAGAGAACAGAGAGAAAAGCCTGAGCTCAGCAGGTTGTCAGACATCTGCTGCTACATGCCCTTCTGCAGGTTTGCTCTTCTGGGAAAAGGTCTGACAGGTGGGAGATGGTATGTGTGTTTGAGAGCTGTTTGTCCTGTGCCGATGATTCACAGCTGTGGGGGGAAACTCAGGCCAGTTAGCCACTGTCTGGTAACGGGAGTATTTTTGGAACTTGTGGCGTACGTCCCACGCTAATTGGTACTTGGAGCAGAACTTGACAATGTTTACAAGCTTTTAGTGTAATCTTATATTTCTGGTATCCTAGTTCCTGTTTGTCATTTGTTTATGTGAGGGAATGTAGTGTTTGCTGAACCCGCTGGAGACGCTTTACAGCAGAGCCACACGAAGACAACAATCCCTGCTTGCATTTAAACATTTCACCGCTGGACGTTCTGTCTCTCAAACATCCCAGGTGAACATTTTACTGTTCAAAATGTGCTCTTTCGGTGCTCAGTATAATTTGTGTTACTTATATTTATATCAAGTATTAAAATGTATTATTACCATCATTATAACAGTAATGTTTTTACATATTATTGTTATTCTTGTATTAGTATTATAAATGTTTAATAATTAATTAATAAAAAGATAATATGACTGTTAATACTAATATTAATAATTATATTGAATATTATTATGTAATTATAATAAACATGAATCATAAATACATATAATAAAATTAATAATAAAAATATAAGAATCATTAACATTATTTTTATTGTATAATTATGATAAAATGAAGAATAAATATAATATTATATAATTATAACCATAAATATTATTATTATTATTATTATTATTATTATTATTATTATTATTATTATATAATTGTATTAAATGTGTTATAATTAATATAAAAATATTATTCTAATAGTTGTTTTAATTAATTTAATATAATTATGTGATACTCAATACACTACTACTTATTATTATTACTATTATATTGAATAATACAAATAACACTGTATTAATAATAAATATAAATACATAAATATTTTTGTTATTCTTGTATTATAATTATAAATGTTTAATAACTGTGTAATATTCATTATAACACTACTACTACTGTTACTACTACTAATATTAATAATAATTAATATGCATATATTATCATTATCATTGCTATTATTATATTGAATATTATTGTATTATATATATATATATATATATATATATATATATATATATATATATATATATATATATATATATATATATATATATATATATATATATATTATAATATATTTAATAATAATTATGATTCTTATAATTATATATATTATATATATATTATTAATGTATCATTAATAATAATGTTATTCTTCTCATTAATTTCCTTTTTGTTTAATATAAATATGTAATATTCAATACACTACTACTAATTATTATTATTACTATGACATTGTATAATATAATAAACATCAATTATAGATATAATTATCATAATCATCGCCATTATTATATTGAATAATATTTTAACAACAATAATCATTATTATTATTATATTCAATATTATTTTTTATAATCATACAGTATATAATAAAAAATAGAATTATAATTATAATTTTAAAAACAATGATCTATATATATGTAATTTGATAAGGATTATAATTTGGTCTTGGAAAAATTAATGTTCATGTTGTGATCATATTTTGATATTTTAGTCTTTAGTTATTTCTGAAGCACAAGGCAAAAAAATAACAACTTACAAATGAGATTTTACTGTATACCAAAGATGTTTGTGTCCGTTTATTATTAACATCTGAGATAATTAAATTACATAAATAGGAGATCTTCATTAAATCTCATGAGCTATAAAAGCAAATCAAGCATTACTTCAGGCGTCTGTGAGGAGAAAAGTAGAGCATTTTGACCAAGAGAAAGCTACAAAAAGAAAAATAATCACAGAACATAATGTGCTTCGCTCTAGTACACTTAAATGTGCCCTTGTTCTGCCAAGAGTGTGGCAGATAGGGATCGGGGCGGCTGAGACTTTGGGCTTTGATGGCGTAGATTAGAGTTTGCTGTAATTACAGGCCCCAAGAGGAAACAAACAGGAAGACAACAACATGGCACCTCTTCCGTGATCTCGGCATGGTCTCAGCGACTGCGGGTTTTATGGTGTGGACGCACACAGGGAGTCACCGCATTTATAGTCTGATGCTTTTTATCGTTTCCTCACTTGGGCCGGAGGAGATTCTTGCCCAGCACACATCCAGGGCTCGTGTGGCTCCGGCACATGACGGCTTTGGAAATCCAGATGTTCGGCTTTAATACTCCCCCCTCCTCCTCTTTTCCTTTTTGGAGAGAGTAACACAAGCTGGATCCTTCCCAGTTTCCCAGGGAAGAGTCCCATGCAGCCCCCGAGCAGCATGGGAACGTCTTCATGAAATCTCGGTTTCCTGTGGGAAAAATGGGAAAGTCTTTCTGGGAGCAAAGAGTGAGTCCTGGGTCAATGCAATAACAACAGCATAACAAATTTGCCTGTGTGGAAAGAGATGATATAATGCTATAATATAATGGCACATTTAGTGCAATTTCAGCCTCAGAGGCCAAAATAAACGAGTCAGGGCCTATTTTTCTAATTAAGCATGGCGGGCCATGTTGTTTTAGTTGTCCCTGAGCTACTAAAACATGGAAGTACAACCATTACAATTGATTTTTCAAAACCAAAAATAAACTTTTGCACGCAACTCAACAATGTTTGGACTACAAACACGAATGATGGGCTACCTAAAACCACCCAAAACATGCTGGGAACAACTCGGAACGCCATAGGAACAACCCACAATATTCTAGCAACACATAGGCACACAACACCCAGAAGTTTGTATTGGGTTCTTTCTTAACCCTTAAACACATACCTCGGGTCTTTTTAAAGTTAGACATCAACATTTTTAGTATTCCTCAATCAATTCATTGTAAACAAAATAACAAGAAAAAAATATATAAAAGAATGCCTGTTTTCACATTCATTTTTTGTAAAAATGGTATAGGGTCGCAAACGACCCGAGGTGTGTAACAGTGTAAGTATATTTTTTACTGCACAACAATAATTGAATCTTTGATGACTCAATAAGTGCAATTCCCCTTTATTCCATAAGGTGGCAATGTCTGACACAATGATGAAGTGACGTTTCACTCATAGTTAGCGCAGGCAGAAAACAAAACAATAGGAAGAATCATCAGCAAAACTTGAAATGGCTTAGCGATTTGCTGCAGAGGAAGAACTGAACGCAATCAAATATTAGTCACTTGATGGTGAATCTGGTGAAGAAGCTGTCACAGATCAAAATATTGATTTTGAAGATGTTAAAAGTGATGTTGAAAATATGTTTGAGATGGTAAATATGCTTGATTTTATTCTTCTGTAATTGTTACTCTAATATCAGGAGAGTTTTATATTATCGCGACAGGTAGAGATCCATCTGTGTTAGATATAGATCCGGGTCGCTAAAGACCCGAATATGTAAGAATGACTGGCGAAACATTCATGCATTTAAGGGTTAAAGGTAGGGTAGGCAATTTCGGAACGGCTAGCAATAGCGAGGTAGCTTTGAAAACATTAGATCCCACCCTCCCTTCAGAGCGTCTCCAAAGCCATGCCTCCTTCAAAACACAGCAGAGTCGGCAAAGCGTCACGACAGACGCCGTTAAACTACCTCATGTCTCAAAGCACATAAATCAAGCGTAGCGTTAGTTCTGGCAGATCACGTTAGTCAAGCTTGCATCAGTTGACTGTCAGCTGATCAAGTCTACCAATTGGAATACGATGTCTATCACAGCGTACATATATAAGCTCCTTCAGTATTATCAGCTGATATCGCGTTTCTCCAGAGCTCATTACCCTCCTCCATCCCCAGCTCCTCTCATCCAGTCAGGATTTGGCATTCTGATTCCCTCTGAATCAGACTAAATTCCTGAATTATGTTGTACATTTTAATATTGACATTAATTGCAATACATTGTTGGTTCTGTTCTGTTTACCCTAAGGGAGGTTTATCACTGCTCTCCCTGCTCTTATACATGCTAGGCTGCATGGATGCGGAGGGAGTTCTTGCCCAGAACAGAACCATACCGCCAATCTAAACTACACTCACCTAAAGGATTATTAGGAACACCAGTTCAATTTCTCATTAATGCAATTATCTAATCAACCAATCACATGGCAGTTGCTTCAATGCATTTAGGGGTGTGGTCCTGGTCAAGACAATCTACTGAACTCCAAACTGAATGTCAGAATGGGAAAGAAAGGTGATTTAAGCAATTTTGAGCGTGGCATTGTTGTTGGTGCCAGACGGGCCGGTCTAAGTATTTCACAATCTGCTCAGTTACTGGGATTTTCACACACAACCATTTCTAGGGTTTACAAAGAATGGTGTGAAAAGGAAAAAACATCCAGTATGCGGCAGTCCTGTGGGCGAAAATGCCTTGTTGATGCTAGAGGTCAGAGGAGAATGGGCCGACTGATTCAAGCTGATAGAAGAGCAACTTTGACTGGAATAACCACTCGTTACAACCGAGGTATGCAGCAAAGCATTAGTGAAACCACAACACGCACAACCTTGAGGCGGATGGGCTACAACAGCAGAAGACCCCACCGGGTACCAATCATCTTCACTACAAATAGGAAAAAGAGGCTACAATTTGCACGAGCTCACCAAAATTGGACAGTTGAAGACTGGAAAAATGTTGCCTGGTCTGATGAGTCGCGATTTCTGTCAGAATTTGGCATAAACAGAATGAGAACATGGATCCATCATGCCTTGTTACCACTGTGCAGGCTGGTGGTGGTGGTGTAATGGTGTGGGGGATGTTTTCTTGGCACACTTTAGGCCCCTTAGTGCCAATTGGGCATCGTTTAAATGCCACGGCCAACCTGAGCATTGTTTCTGACCATGTCCATCCCTTTATGACCACCATGTACCCATCCTCTGATGGCTACTTCCAGCAGGATAATGCACCATGTCACAAAGCTCAAATCATTTAAAATTGGTTTCTTGAACATGACAATGAGTTCACTGTACTAAAATGGCCCCCGCAGTCAACAGATCTCAACCCAATAGAGCATCTTTGGGATGTGGTGGAACGGGAGCTTTGTGCCCTGGATGTGCATCCCACAAATCTCCATCAACTGCAAGATGCTATCCTATCAATATGGGCCAACATTTCTAAAGAATGCTTTCAGCACCTTGTTGAATCAATGCCACGTAGAATTAAGGCAGTTCTGAAGGCGAAAGGGGGTCAAACACAGTATTAGTATGGTGTTCCTAATAATCCTTTAGGTGAGTGTATATGCTAATTGTCTATCATCTTTGAAGTTAGTGGTTCTGACAGGACATTACAACAATAATGAACATGAACAACTTACAGAGCACTGGCCTGTGCCACCTGTCTGCTGCAGATTCATTTGGTCGTTGATAGTGTTGACATAGAAACGCATAAATCCGAGTCTGAGGACGTGAACCACTGTGAGAAGAACGGCATTGCCATCTTGAAATTACGTTTACGACATGGCGTGAACGCAGCATAAGCCTGTTGTTTTGGTTCAGGAGGAACTGTAAGATGGCTGCTGTTTGTTTACGGCGCTCTGTGACTGTCTACAACTCTGCATAGCATCAAATGCACTGAAGACGAGTGATGTCTGCGCGAGCAGGCATTGATTGGATGAACATTTTCCTGAGACTTCCACAGAAGATATATGTACATGTTGTAATATTTAGACCATTGACTGCTATCAGTATGTGAAAAGACTTTCAACCAGTATAACAAAAAGTGTTTATGAAAAATTACCTATACCTTTAAAGATATGACTGCTCTGTCTTAAGCATATGTGTTTTTCCACCACAGGTTCTGAAGGTCGAGCTGCGATAAAGTAGAGAAGAGAGCACAAAAGAAAAGAAAAAGAAGCCAACATGAACCCCGTACGGAAAGACATGGAGCTGCTGAGTAACAGCATGGCTACTTATGCACATATAAAAGGTAAAAGCGCAACACAGATGGTTCATTAATGCCCAGGTTAAGAACTCGAGCTCTGAAAGGCACCTGGCTAAACACTGATATCGATTTGGGTCCGTTTCATTGAACTTTATGCTCCATCGCACTTCTGACCTCAAGAACAAAACAACAAGCCTTTGGACTTTAGTGTTCTGTTTGATTTGGCTTCACACATCTGACTTCATGAAGCTTAAATGTTCCTCTCTTTTTCTCTGGGGTTTAAGGATTTTCTGTAGTGTCAAAACCACAAAAAAAAAATCTAAAGAACTTTACTCTTAAATAGGTCCTTGGATATGATTTCACCTTTAGTGTGTGATGTTGCTGTTTGAGCATAAACAACATCTGCAAAGTTACTACACTCAAAGTTCAAAGCAAAGGGAGATACTTTATTTTACAGAAATCACTTTTTAAAGGGTAACTTAACCCCTGATCAGAGCCTAACTCCACCCACTGGCCATATTTGAAAAGTGGGCGAAGCCAAGCGGAGACGAACCGAGGGCGGGGCTGAGCGGGGGTCGTGCACCTGAGACCCTCAATGACGGATTGATTGACAGCTGCAATGAAGCCGTTCGCATGTGTTTAATGCGAGAAAACATTTCTTAGGGCATGGTGAGCTCGTGCCAGGGGCGTGGGTAGTGAGCCGTTGGAAGTGCCAACATACGTGTCACGATGACCTACAACGTCCAATAGAAAAATTCAACTGCAGTAGTCACCGTTCAACCTTAAGAGGGCAGCACTCAGACGGTTTTACACCATATATTGTAGAATTTAAAGGTGTCATGAACTGGCTTTTTTTATACTGTTGTCTGAGGTCAACTTATGACGTTTGTGTGGTTTTTACATTCAAAAACATAATAATGAATAAGTAATAGGCTATTTTCTACCCTGGTTTTGAGCCTCTCTGAAAAACACTCGGATTTGATGGGCGTGCCGCACTGAACACTTGAAAGTAAACGCCCACGGCTAGGATTGGATAAGATTTGCATATTTAAGGAGCTTCAGCTACCGTCAGTCCCAGGAATCGTCTGGGGGAAATGCTCGGAGGACTCGCAAAATGTCAACAAACACAATGATTAAAACACACACACACACACTCAATCACTCGCACGGACACACACTCACACTCATTCATTCACTCACTCACTCACTCACTAACTCACTCAGACACACACACACTCGCGCAGAGACAGACAGACACACACTCACTCACTCACACACACAGACACTCACTCGGACGGACACACACACACACACACACACAGACACTCACTCACTCACTCACACACACACACACAGACACTTGGGCGGACACACACACACACAGGCACACGCACACTCACTCACTCACTCACACACACACACACAGGCACACGCAGACTCACTCACTCGCGCAGAGACAGATACACACACACAGACACTCACAGACACTCACTCACTCGGGCGGGCGGACACACACACACACACACACTCACTCACTCACTCACTCACTCACACACACACACACACACACACACACACTCACTCTCTCACACACACTCACACACACAGACACTCACACACACACACACACACACACACACAGACACTCACACACAGACACTCACTCACTCTCTCACACACACACTCACACACACACACACACACACACACACACACACACACACACACAGACACTCACTCACTCTCTCACACACACACTCACACTCACACACACACACACACACACACAGACACTCACACACAGACACTCACTCACTCACACACTCCCTCAGGCGGATGGCCACACACACACACACACACTCACACACACACACACACACACACACACACACACACAGACACTCACTCACTCTCACACACACACAGACACTCGCTCACTCACTCCCTCGGGCGGACACACACCCACCCACCCACTCACTCACTCACTCGCGTCACATCGCACGGACGGACGGACGGACGGACGGACGGACGGACACACACGCACGCAACCTTCAATAACACCTTCTCCACCCTGTGACAGCAAGGTATTTAATCAATAGATTTCAAACGATCTGTAATGTTATGCAAAACTAACACATAAAAAATCATGTTTTAGCCTACTCACATAAGTGTGTGTTCAGAAGGAAGCTTATGCAGGGACGATCCTTAGCTCACGAGTCGGTGGGCGGGGCTACAGAAGCATATTTATCTGTAGAGGTGGCGTCTAGGTCCTATTACGTAAGAGATCTGCATATTCTGAGATCTCTCGTTTTCTGGGCCTGGTGTCAATAAAAGCTTTTCTTTGACTAACAAGGAAGTTTTCAGCTCGGGTTGGGGGGGCGCTCGCGAGCACCCTTCTGAGACCTAAAATCACAAATGGTCTGACATCCTACTGTCTCGTGGACTTAACGGACACGCGCACACAGCGGCCATTTTAAGTCCACAAGACCGAAAGTGCACATGAAGTGTGCCATTTGGGACAGGGCCTATGTGTGTGCGCTGCTGCGGTGCGCGTGAAACCAGACTTCATTCGCCTGAACTGAAAGCATATTTACACCGTCTGAATCGTTTCCTATCGCATGTATAGTGCATTATGTGACTTTCACCATGTAGAAATGAGTAAATGTGTGAACAGCTGACCGATTTCAGACGCAGCTTCAGGGTCTATTTATAGTGTAGGGGGCGGGACGCTTCAGATTCTAGAGAGCATTTGATTGGACAGAAGATTTGATGAGAAGGTCTGCGATGATGTCATCAAAATCTGTGATTCCTTTTAACGGAAGTGAGTGACTGTAAGTTTTGAATGCTTATATCTCCTAAATGCAAATGTTGTCATTGTTTTGGAACACACCAGCTTATTCATAACCTTAAGGCTAACATAGTCATACTAAAAGCTAAAAAACTTCCATTTTGATTTCAGTGAGCCTTTAAGGACTACAAGGAACTTATTCAGTTTAGTGGCATCACTAACCCTAACATTTACATAAACCCCACCCGTCCCTGGGTACACACAACAAAGGCCATGTTGAGAAGAGGAAGAGTTGTTGTAGTCGAGCACTTTTGGGAATCTGCTCAAGCTGTCGCATCCGTCTTTTCACATTTATTACAATACAGTATTAAACACAAATGCAACAGCATGTCATAAAAGCAAGATGACAACATAAGTTATAACCGTAATTAAACTAAACTATACATGTTCTTCATGTAGCAGATATTCTCTGGCTCTGAAGGATCTTACAGCAGTTCCCACACAAGCGATTCATAGATTATCATGACAGAACATGCTAATCAATGACTTGAAGATAGTTAACTCCACATCAGCCACATAAATTCATCAACTAACCATTCAGAAACGTCCTGTCATTCTACATGTCACTTCTTCTTGAGTCTCTCCATCATTGTCCGACCGGTTTGAACATAAAAGGCTGAGCAGTTTCTGACATTTTCAGCGTGTATGCATGAGGTAATCGGAGCTGCTATTAACGCGAGCTCTTGAAGCCCCGCCCTCTTCTTGAAAGGTGGCTCATGTATGTATGCTCATTTGCATTTAAAGGGACACACAAAAAAGTGACAATTTTAACATGCTATAAAAAATGATCTGTAGGGTATTTTGAGCTGAATCTTCCCATATACACTTGTATTTACATCTTGTAAATAGGAGCATTATAGGACCCCTTTAAAGGTCCCGTTCTTCGTGATCCCACTGTTCAAACTTTAGTTAGTGTGTAATGTTGCTGTTAGAGCATAAATAATACCTGTAAAATTATAAAGCTCAAAGTTCAATGCCAAGCGAGATATTTTATTTAACAGAAGTTCCCTTTCAAAGCCTACAGCGAACGGCTGGCTTGGACTACATCCTGGTACTTCCTTCATAAATTACGTCAGTAGAACAGACTAACCTCCGCCCACAAGAATACACGAAAAAAGGGGGCGTGGTCTTGTTGCTGTCCCACGTGGAGAAGAGGACGTGTCGCGTGGAGAAAAGGAATTGTTGCGTTTGAGTGTGTTTGTCGCCATGTTGTCGAGACGCTGTTATTTTCATCCCGGAGTCAAATCACCTTTGTTTGGCTTTCCCAGGGACGCTGTAGAGATCATTAAGCGCATTTATCTCCCGTTAAGAGGTGTGACCTTTCCACGTGCGCTAAGCTGCTGTCGAATCACAACACAGGAACCGTGACACGTTTGCTAAGATGCGGTCAAATCACAACACGGGAACCGCTGGCACGATTAGAACTCGTTACGTATTTCTGAAGGAGGGACTTCATAGAATAAAGGAACTCATCAGCCGTTTTTAGGACAGTGAAAACAGCGGTGTACAGATAAGTAAATTGTGTTAAAAATACTGTTTTATTTTACACGCGAAACATGAACACATGTTATATTGCACACTGTAAACACAATCAAAGCCTCAAAAACACACGAAGAACGGGACCTTTAAACATGTTACAATTTTTCTGAAAGATACATTTTAAACCAAAATACTTCACAATATTACTGTTTTTACTGTGTTTGATCAAATAAATGCAGACTTGAGCATAAGACTTCTGAACGGTGGTGTATGTAAATTAATACAGCTGATATTTGATATGAATGTTATGTTTAATATATTAATATAAATTCTTTATTTTGAGTATGACTCATGCACATTCTTGACAATTTCCCTCCCGTGTTTTATACAGTGAACATGGAGAGCTTCGCGCTGTACTTCATGTTGGGCGTGTGTTCGGGTCTTCTGCTGGCTCTGGCCCTCCTCATACTGGGCATCACCTGCCGAAAGCGCTCAAAGACAAAGACGCCCTCCACACCGGACAAGAGACGACTAAAAGCGTCCAGCGAGGAGGAGGAAGACAAGGAAGAGGATGAAAGTGAGGAAGGAGACGACGAGGACCTAGAAGTCCCAGTGCTCAGCATGAGTCCCATGAGCGATCAGACCCAGCTGAACGGAACCATTAAGAGCGTGAACGTGTTTGCTTCAGCAGAAGAGCTGGAGAGAGCCAGAAGACTGGAGGAGCGAGAACGAATCGTCAGGGAGATCTGGAGGAACGGACAGCCGGATATACTCTTCACCGGCACAGGCACACTCGGCCGAGTTCACTATCACTAGTGGCGTGTTTGTCTTCTGGACGCAGTTGTTCCACGCATACGGAGAACTCTACATGGGGATGGCACAAATAAATCACCTTTCAATGCTTTTTCTCTTGTAAAACGTTCTCCAGAGAAACTGCGTTCTGTCGCAAAACTTGATGGAAATATGCAGTCGCAAAGTTTCTCAGGGGAACACCATTTTTTGAGAGAGAAAAAAATGCATTGAATTTGAAATATAATTTCCCCTCCCATCGCCATATGCATATATGAAATGCCACAGGACATTTAGGTGTACTATACCTTTAAAAAAGGGAAGGACTCAGAATTTGATTTGCATATTTCTGTTCTGAGGTTGCTTTCACAAGCGCTTGTCTTCCGAATGATCATTTGGAAGTTTTGATTATTTTTTTTTCCTTTGTATTTTTAGATACATTTTAGAACTTTAAATGTTTGTGTGTATATATATATATACACTGTATGTATTTTTTAAATAAAAACAAAACCAAATATTTACACATGGTGGATATTTTCACAGCCTTCATCTTCCATAATGCTTATTTGTCAACTGTCTCTTTCCCAGTTTCTTTTCTCCATATCCCTACTCCAAGAAATAATCCCAAGGTAATCCCCCTAGAACAGTAGTCAAACAATGTAGTGCATTACACACATTTGAAAGTTCAAATAATACGTTTTGTAGCTACAGAAAAAATTATAGGAGGCACTTTAACAAAAAAGTATTTATGCTTTTAAATTCTCTAGAATGTTTTTAGAAATTGAGCATTGAACAGTTCTGTTCATTAAGTTGCAGTAAAAACAAATTCAGAATTTCGTTCATCTTTGGAACACAAATGAAGATCTTTTTGATGAAATCTGAGAGATTTCAGTCCCTCCATTGACAGCTACGCAACTACCACTGACAATTCAAAAAGTTCATAAAGAGATCATAAAACTAATCCATACGAACGGAGCGGTTTAGTCCACATTTTTGGAAGAGACACGAGCGCTTTATATGATAAACAGATTTAATTTAGGCTTTTATTCACATATTAACATTCATCAACTCACACATCAGCTGTGGTAAACAAAGACTGAAGCATATTCGCTTGATGTGTGACAACCAATGAGGTTCATTCTCGTGTTACGCATCACGTTTGAGCTTCTGCAAGAACCAATGAGGTTCATTCTAGTGTTACACAGCACGTTTGAGCTTCCTCAAGAACCAATGAGGTTCATTCTAGTGTTACACAGCACGTTTGAGCTTCCTCAAGAACCAATGAGGTTCATTCTCATGTTATGCATTACGTTTTAGTTTCTGCAAGAACCAATGAGGTTAATTCTTGTGTTACGCAGCACATTTGAGCTTCAGTAAGAACCAATGAGGTTCATTCTTGTGGTACGCAGCACATTTGAGCTTCAGCAAGGACCAATGAGGTTCATTCTCGTGTTACTTATCACGTTTGAGCTTCAGAAAGAACCAATGAGGTTCATTCTAGTGTTACGCAGTACGTTTGAGCTTCAGCAAGAGGTTTGTTCTCACGAGTCAAGCAGGTTCGGTTGAGCTTCTGTTCATGTTCGCTGATGAATGTTTAAACGCAAATAAAAACCTCAATTAAATCTATTTATCATATAAAGCAAACAAGTCTCCAGAACATTTGGACTAAACCGCTCAATTCATAAGGAGTATTACGATCTCTATTAACTTTTTGAAACTTCAAAAAGTTCATAGAGACAGAAAGCTCTCAGATTTCATCAAAAAGATCTTCATTTGTGCTCCGAAGATGAACAAGTCTTACGGGTTTGGAACGACATGATGGTAATTAATGACAATATTCATATTTCGTGGACAATCCCTTTAAATGTAATATACTTGCTGTAAATCAGGGGTGTCCAATCCTGCTTCTGGAGGGCAAACTTCTTTCCAATTTTAGCTTCAATCCTAATCAAACACATCTGAACCAGCGAATCAACTTCCAGGCAGATTCCAGGTAGTGTTTGAGCACTTTGGAGCTAAACTTTGCAGGAGCATGAATGGACACCATGAAACTTAAAATGTTTTTAAAAAAACAACAGTAACTGCATCATGAGATTTTAATCATCAACCATCGCACAACTGGTACTACAGCTGAACCACATCATAAAGGCTCTTCACTAAAAGGCTCCGGCTGTCGAGAGCAGCTGTTATAACCGATGTGTCTTACAAGACCAAGGCAACTCCAAACAAAGGATTACGTGTAAAACAGAGGACGGGCTTTATTTCAAATTCACCATGGAGACTGAAAGCACTGAATTAACATGTTCATGTAGAATGTTAGCAGAACGTCACAGCGTTACAGTATAATGTCATCACAAAGCAGGAATCTAAAGAAAGCAGTCGAGTCCCCCAGTGTCTCCTGACAACACAACTGCAACAAACAGAGATCAATGGAAGAAAAATCACTTGATCTAAACACATGCAGCATGAACTATTTAACATTTTGGTTGATAGTTTAAACACAATGCAATAAATGCATTATTACAAGCTTCATTACAAGCATGTTCTATTATCTACACTTTAAAATCAGATGAATGATCTAAAACCGACACGATTTTTTTGCTCAAAATAGAAAAAAAAATGTTTTTTTTTTTACACGTCAAAGTAATTGGATATTTTAATTCATTAGTGGCATCATTTAAGGGAAGAAAATGAACTAAACTGGACGTTAAATATAGTTGACGACCCATTTGTTAGGACACTCTGAATCTGTACATTTTTAACAGAGTTTTCTCGAGAAAATCGGCCCAGTACACAGTGTATTGGTCCGCAAGGGATATGCTCCAATAAGACAGAACCGTACACCAATGATGTTATCAAATAAAAAGGGAGAAATATAAAATAATGAATTGACATGCAATTCCAAACATAGAAAGGGGAAAATCTACTGGCAGAAATTATCAAAATTAAAAAGTAAAAAAAAAAAAAGGAATCATAAAACTACAGTTAAATCTAAGGCACAAGTGCATGGATTTTTTTATTGCACTTTTTAAATGAATATCAATTAATTCCAGACACCGAACGATTGAATTTTCATGTTCAAATCACCCCCCGCAACCTCGAAAACAAGCGAAAAAAAACACAAAAAAAACACGAAAATGTGAAAACTGAAAAATAGTAGCAGATCGTGTGATGCTATAAACGACATGGCTCTACCGTATAGGGCTTCACAGTCCAACACCTGAACACGAGGATGCATTTCTCACGAGGGCTCTCGTTGAGCTAGAGACTGTAGAGGAGAACAGACACAAATGGCTACTGATCCGCCTATGGCTTGGAAGCAGTGCTTTCCCCAGACTTTTCGTCATCTTTGTGCTCTGCGCTGACTTCTATTTCTCCCTCTTCAGCGTTGCCCTGGAACATGTCGTGGGTCCACTTGGGGCTGCCACCGCTGCCCTTCCGAACAATGAAGGTGCCCCTGCTGCGGGGGTAATTGCCTCTGCCGCGCCCCCGAGTGTCCACCCACTTCATCTCCCCTTCCTTGTCCCGGTCGTCATGCTGCAGTTAGACGAGAGAGAAGTAAATTGAAACTCTCTTACTGGCCACCATGCAGCTTATTCTGTCCAAAATTGCGCACTTATATAGGAAGAGACTGTCTGAGTGACATGCGAAGCAACCAACCACCAGTTTTTGTTTTTAGAGTAAAGTTTAGGGGGGCGCGTGTATCTGAGATCAAAGCTAGGAATCACACCTGGAAGTACTTCCGACTCTTAGGGGTGTATTCGGGGTCCCACTCTTCCTCTGGGGGGCGTGAAGGACCGCCCATGATTGGAGGGTTGTTATTGGTGTTGTTGCCAGGGTAATTTCCTCGGTTCCATCCTCTTCCTCTCATTCTGGGCTGCAAATACAAGAGAAGAGCGGATCAACTAAGACGTCCAAGATACATGGGAGAACAACTTCAGGATCACTGTGCCACAAATAGAAAACCGCAGGCGGAATTACAGAATCCAGATGAAAAAATTAAAACCCAAAAGTAGACCTGCATTCAATTAATCAAATTGTGACGTGGAACAGTGTCTGTGATCCACCATTTTATTTGATCAAATTAATTGGCAAATACACACAAACTCAAGTCTTCACAACAAATCACCAAAATAAAATCTATTTAACTCTAAATATTCCTATTGTACAATAGAACATTTCTCGAATAACAATAAAATATATCATTAAAACAATTTTTAATATCACAATTTTTCATCCATGATATAATTTAAACAGTAAACTTCTGTAGTGCTTCTGTAATGTGATTAATCTTTAAAAGATGACAATTTTTTCACATTTGTTTTATTACTTTATGCATTATTTTTTATTTATACTACGGGGCTGTTGAATGCTTGCATCTGATTGGCTGACGAACGTTCTTATTTTCAGGGAATCGCACGGCAAAAGTAGTTCCAGGCAGTTTGACCGCATTACAGTTCCATATCACTTCGCCAAATGATTTCAGTTCAAATGGCTTTATAGCCGCCAACATCAAAAGAACCAAAACCCACAGCGACACTAAGCAAGCAAAGGAATATAGTAAACAATAGGATAAAAAAAGACAAATTATTTCCATGTTTGTCCCACAAAATTACATTTAATTTTCTCTGTCTTTCTCCCACTCACACAGGACACACACTCTCGCAGAAATGTGTTGTCAGCGCTGCTCTGACGATTTTATCAGTAAAATAGTTTAGCAACTTAAAAACAAATGACATTACTCACAAGGCACTGTTCTGTGTAGATGCTGCCGAACACTTGGTAATTCACATACGCTTGCGCTCTCTCTCTCTAATAACTAATATAACTGCATTGGTCTGCTATCAGTGGCTCAAGCCTAAAATAACGTTTTGGAATTAACAACGGAGGCTTGGGTTTAGATGCGTAAGAAATTAGTCCCACACACAAGAGCGTTTTAAAGACAAAACCTGATAAATGTCTTGAAATAAATCATCTGAACAATGTTTTGAGGTGTGGCAACCATACTATAAGTGGAATAACACTGTTTCGCGTCGTGACCGCATTACCACCTCGGGTGTGCATTTATTTTAGAATAATTAAGCAGCCCAAAGTCAATTATACCTTATTTGATTACCACCATTTTTGATAATAAATTTGTATTAAATCATGAAACAAAGAATCCAGAAAAATTAAAATGTCACAATTGTTAAAAAGTTTATTAAAACATACCATTAAAACCAAATCCAGAACAATTAACAGAAAACCGAATTTGGAAAAAATAAAACTGATTTCATCCTTAACTCTAGTGAGCTGCCTACCTAGACAACATTTCAGATTTATGATAGCTTAACAACATGCTAACATCAGACTCTTTATCTCAAAATTCCAAAACACTCAGGATTGTAATGAAGCCAGAAAGGAACAAAGTTTGACTTTGATTAATCAATGATAACTGCATTTCCATCTGCAACTCATCAGCGATCAAGAAGTCATATCAATGTCAGAACTGTGGGATACTTACAAATCCCCGATCGTAACCCCCACGACCCCTGTCGTATCCTCCTCGGTCGTATCCTCCTCTGCCCCTCTCATAACCCCGGTCCATGTGGCCTTCATAGTCCCGAGGGCCACGCTCCATGGGCCCAGGGAACTCCCTTGACCCCAGACGGGCCTTGTTAAAACCCCCTCCTCCTTCCATGTGCTCCTCTGGATGGTAATCTTTTCCTCTGTACGGATGAGGAGAGGGAGATGAGGAGGTAGATGAGGAGGAGGAGGGTGAGCGCTCACGCTTCTTCTTGCTTTTCCTTTAGAATGAGTGAGAACAGAGTTAAAAATCATCTAGCGAGTGACTGTGATTAATGCATGTTTTGAAATGATATAGTAAAAATGTTACGTATTTTACAGTTTGTGATTATAAGACAGTAAAAAAAAAAAAAGTCCAGAGTCCAGAACATGGCAACAGCCCAAGTAAACGGTGTAACGAGATTCTACAACAGCAGCAGGGGCACTGAGGTGAATATGAAGATAAATGTGTGTATATATTATATTAGCAGTAGTGCTTGAAAGGCAGCAAAAGAACGAGTGTTACATTTAGACGAAGGTTTTAGGCTATGATACTGTGTAAATTAAATACCACATCAGAGCTGCTTCGCCATCTGTTGGACAAGTTTAATGGAGGAATAATACAGTGCTGCCTTCCCAACATACTTTTAGATATGAATAAAGTAAGTGTTCCAAATTCAGCCAACAAATTACAGTCTAGTACAGGGGTTTTCCAACTGGGGTCCCAGGACCCCCAGGGGGCCGCAAGGGAGTGACAGAGGGTCCCGAATAAAGCAGGGGTCTTCAACTAAAACTGCTTGAGGTCCAGTAAATGAACCCTCGTCATCGGCCGAGGTCCGGACAATTATATACCTAAAAACAATAATGTATGTTTATTGCCAGACTAAAGAAATTAGTGTAGATAGCTTTTGTTCTTAATTGAACAAAATATAAAATGTTCTCATATGGACAAAACATGTCTGTTCATATTGTTAAAGCAAACATAGGTAGGCTAATCCTTCACAAAGTTTCTCTCTTTTTGTTGTTGTTCTGTTATGTCCTTTAAGTTGCTTTGGTACAAAATATCTAAATTCAACCAGTAACCATGTCTGACAAAAATATGATGAACTAAAAATGCCTTCATCTCTAAATCTGCACTCAAAATACATTAATTTCAACATTACTAGCAACTAAAGTGCTTTTTCCTGCTGAACTGAGATAATAACAGTCAATGAACGCAACCTAACCCCCCCGTGCTGCTTTCTGCTCTGATGGTGCGTTCACACCGGACGCGAATGAAGCGTTTCGCGCGAGTGATTTAAGGCAATGGAAAGACGGGAATAGACATTCTGCGGCACGAATTAAGCGGCGTGCATGACGTGTCATTCGCGTCCGGTGTGAACGCACCATCAGTCTCTTCTTCACTGCATGCGTGACCGCGCGTCTGAACGTAGCAACAGTAACGTTAACTGTCGTCGCAACCCGTGGCGACATACGACCCAAACGGTTCTACTGAGCTGCCTGATATAAATGTGATTTTTTTTTTAATGGCATGTGGCATATTTATTTCGTCAAAAGGCTTTGCAGTCCGGATGGACGCATCTCGCGGTCCGAATTCGGACCGGAGTCCGCTAGTTGGCGACCCCTGGAATAAAGCAATTGATTAGATCTAAATTTTGTGAATGGGAACCTGGGCAAAATTATTAGTTTAGTCACTAATCTATTAAATAGATTAAAATAAATAAAATACAAATGTGATTTATGTAAATTAATAAATATTTGATTAAAATTAAATGAATAAATAATAATACATATAACAAAACATTAATTATAATATTTGTTTTTCTGTGTATAAACCAAGTGTTTATAAAAGACTTATAAATATATATAATACTTAATATAATATAAATGAAAGCCTTATACATTTTAGGATGGGGGTCCCTCTCACAATGGATGATCATATTTGGGGGTCCGTGGCATCTAAAAGATTGAAAACCTAGTAAACCTGGTCTAGTAAACAAGCACAAGACAACATGACTCAAGTATTATTCATCAGTAAGAACCAAAGGACATACTTTGATTTCTTGTGTTTGGAGGATCTGTCAGGGGAGAGTTCATGACTGGGTGTGCGTGATCCAGCTGAACTCTTTCCCCCCTCTCGTTTAGGATCCTTTTTACGGCGCTCTATAGCCAAACGAAGGTCCAAAGATTCGCCCTCGTGTTTTTTACCATGATCCTGTGGAGACATAATGTCCAAAATAATTAACACATTTTCTTGAATCAACACAGTGTAAACAACTAAATGTACACATTTGTTTATTTTGTCCTGAACTACAATGGGATTTTAACTGAACAAAGTTTAAAAGGATAGTTCATCCAAAAATAAAATTATTCACAGAAGATAATGTTTAGCAGAATCTCCAGAATGCTCTTTTCCAAACAATGAAAGTGAAGGTTGACTACTTTGTTGACTATTTTCATGCAATTGCTGCAACTTGACAGCATTCATCCTCCTTCACTTTCATTGCAAAGGAGCATGTGGGAAAATCTGATTTCCAAAAAAAAAAAAAAAGAAAAAATTCAGATTTAAGTCAAAGTACAGATTTGAAAGATTAAATATTTTTCATTTTTGTGTGAACTAACCCTTTTAACATAATTATCAATTGATATATTATTAATTTTGAATTAACCTAAGCACAAGAAGAGGAGGTTGAGAACATTTGTCTCACATTGAAATGGCAAATGCTTATGACAATGGCAGTCAAAACCCAGCTGAACACCTCCATCTATTGGCCATCTTCAAGAATAACCTCAAATGCAATCCTTATTTTATTTATTCACCCTCTATGACTTTACAGTGTTGGCCAAGTTGTAATGAAACCAATGAAATATATGTGCAACTTTAAGAAGTAATGTGATAGAACAAAATATATTCGACACCCACTGAAAATGTGACAGACGTCTATTAACACGTGAGACTTTATGACAAAGAACGAACCAAAACAAAACAAAAACGCACAGATCTCATGGGAAAGCAGCATGCTCCATGCTTTCCCAATACTGATTAGTACTGAGCCTCACTTTTTTTTTTTTTATAAACACATTTTTGAGGAGATATACTTACTATTGCATTGGTTAGCGGTCCAGTGAAAGGCTTGGACACAGGATCAATTTTCACTTCCTTTTGATTAGCCATTTTGTTTGGGCAAGTATGTACCCACGATTAATCATACGACAAACTCTGGAGGGTGAGAGCGTAATGCTCAGTAATACAAGATTGAGATTGGGGCTCTTGTGCATTAGCATTATACACCTCATAGCACATTTCTGCTGTTTCAGCTGGTACACATTTGGGCAGGAATTTCAGATTTGAAAACGCTGTGTCACCTTGTAGCTGCTCTCTTCGAAATCCTCAAACAGGTGAGAGTGCTTCTTAAAAGCACTGGGAGACACATCGATTCGCCTGTGAAAGGACATGGGGAAAAAATATTAAGAAAGGAAGAGAGGAACAAGTCATCTAAAGCATAAAGCCGAGTGCACACTGTGCGATTTTGGCCAAATCCTAAAAGATTCCTCTGATCCTAGTCTAAAATCTGAAGTCTTTGATCATTAATTTGACATGTTCGCTGACAGCCGATTAATGACCGCTGCAATAAAATTTTACCTCCGACAAAATTCTGGCAGTGTCAGTCCTGCAGTGTGACCGTCAAATTATCTTTGTTTTTCAAGACAAACTATAAAAATGACCGCTTGAGATGTCTTTGTAGCCACCATTTCAATCCTGCGTGTAAAGCAAGGAACACACCAAACCGACGCCGACCAACTAGTAGCGACGAAAGCAGACTGCAGAGTTGGCTAACGTTGGCAGCATCTAGGTCCAAAGTTGCCCTGATAGCACATCCATTCTGCGCCTGCGTAAGAGTAAATGGCTTTCCGTAGCCTACCAGCTGAAGGCAGTAGTCTATTTTTGTTATTCAAAGAGGGAAGCCGGAAGGTGTGTTCCAGGCTTAATGCAACTCACTGTCACCAAACGCATCATTATTTGATATAAAACTCTGGACAAGTTTGTCAGTTTTTAGCGCTTTGACTATCGTACAGTCTGACATTAATGACAACTTGGATCTTAGCTTACAGCGGGGATCATGTTCGTACAGTCTGACAAGAAACAAACGTAAAGAACTATTATAAATCGCACAGTGTGCATGAGTGCAAATACACCTACCTGTGGATCTCAGGACTCTTCCTCGGCTTCATCATTTCCATCTCTGCGGCTTTTCTTTGGTATATTCCAAATCGCTCATTCAGAGTCATCCCAGATGACTTGAAATGCTGAGCTACATTCAGAGAGTAGAAAGAAAAAAAATCTTACATGCCCCCATATTAATACATTTAAAAAATGAAGACAAATTCATCAAACTTCGCAAACAAAAATGGTCCTAGGTTTGCACCTTGAGGCACCTCAAAGTACAAAGTGCAGAATTAAAATGTAAAATTGCACATAACCACTAGATTAGACTGGAATTACCTTTAATATGATGTACAATGGTGACTATGTGTTGAGCAAAGAGCTCTGAAGGGCTCCTGCGAAGCTGAGCAGACTGAATATGTTGGAAGATCGAGCGAAACTCCTCACTGTCTTTTTTACCCGGGTGTACAAGATCCCGTGACAAATGTCTTTCTTTAGCTAATGGAGCTGATGAGCTGAAAGAAAGCAGTGGAGTGGAGTTATGCACACGTATCCAGTTGTTATAAAATAGCCACATTAGAAAACGTGATTTTAAAATGCATACCTTTCTCCACCATCAGTGAATGCTTTTATACTGAAATTTAAGTGTGGGTCTTTCTTAGCTGAGGATTTAGCTGGAGACGAGGCCTCTCTGCCTGCTGGAAACAGTGGCCTGCCTCTATTCTCTAATACTCTAGATGGCGATTGAGAAGATGGACTGATCCTGCTTTTTTTCTTTTCTTTCTTCTTGGCGGCCTTCTCTTCTTTTCTAGAAGCATGCTTCCGACTACGGTAAAGTTCCTCATCCAGATCCTCTTCAACATCTTCATCCCTCCTTGATGAATCTTTGTTGGACATATAGATGCTGTCGTCCCATTTTCCGAAGCGCTCTTCGGGTAAGCCCCGCATGGTGACGATGGTCTTGTCTTTGTACTTGGATTCCTCCTCAGTCTTCCTGTCTTTCATTTCCTGGCGATACTCCTCTTCCTCGGCATCCAGAAAAGGAAGTCCCTTGTCAGTCTTTGAGCCGTCGTAGCCAGACTCGGATGCTTCGAACATGCTCCTCGACTTGCTGCTGCTCTTTTCGCTGTCAGCGTCGCCCAAACTTAAAGCGTCACCCCTTCCATTATCCCTGTCTGATAAGGGCTTTTTCTTTTCTGCCAAAAACCTGAGGTGGACGATCACGTGTTAATTATTCATAAGGAGCAGACTGTATTAGAAAACATTCACATTTTCAAACCAGTTGGCACTAACCTTTTCACAGCAATACAAGAAAGCCTTCTTACAACAAAAACATTTAAGACATGCGCAAACTTATGGTTCAACTTTTGCAATGCAGACACGACTAACCAGGATGGAGTTTTTTTTCCATACTTACATCATTAAAACTTTATCTCCTAAATTATGGGATTGCAAACAACCTCATAGCACAGGTAAATGCCCATTTGTGACATTTGAGTTTGAAATTAGCTGGTTTCCATTATAAGCTCTATTCTTCCAAGGATCTTTGTTGCTGTACAAGGACTAAACACATTTGAGAGAATGATGATTGATTAAAAACTGCCTGGAGGACAAAAGAAAGAGAGGGAAAACATCCAAAAGCCAAAACCAAAAACATACTTTTTGAACGCAGTTGAGATGGAGGCCGACTTGTCTTCTGTCTTCAAGTCTTCCTTTGTGAAGAACCCAAAGCCAGTTGGGGTGGACGTCTTTGCCGGTGGACTTTTGCTGGCAGGGGCAATGCTTCGCCACATTGGAGCGCCATTACCGGCACCTCCAGAAAGGGTCACTTTAACCTCTGTCTGACCCCCAGCAGATGCAGCATTGCGTTTGGGACTGGTTTCGTAGTCAGATAGGCCTTCCCACTTACTACTGGGTTCCTCTGGGCTGCTCCCTGTAGGCTTGGATGCTTCCTTGCTGGGTCCCTTGTTTTCACCCGGTGAAGCCCTTCCTTTGGCTTCTTTGGCATGGGGTCGTCCCGCGCTAGAGTTGCGTCGTTGTGGGGACGAGGAGCGGGAGGAGGAGCTGGAACGCCTGGAACGTCCCGATGAGGATTTACCGGAATGACGTGAATGGCTTCGGCTTGGTGATCTTTTCCGTGGTGTGTGGGAACGTGAGCGGGGCCTCCTAGGGCTGTACGAGTGGTCGTATGGCTGTTGCTGGTCTCTATGGCCGTGCCAGTTGGAACCATGGTTGGAACGGTAACCATAGTTGCTCCCACCTCTGTAATAGTTCCCTCGCGGGAAGTAGCCACGCCCTCTGCCCCGGTTGTACTGAAAGGGCCTCCGGTAGCCACGGTTATAACCACGGTTATATCCACGATTGCCCTGGAAGTCTCTAGAGGGATAGTTCCGCTCCCTGCTATGTGAACGGGATCTTGATCTAGAACTAAAGGAAAAGAGGGAAATGCAAAGCACCGTGGATTAGAGACATGAAAAAGGAGGAAAGATGCAGTTATGATCAATGACCACTTGATGGAGCTACAGAATCTTTTTAGGGTTTTGCAATGAGCAAAATGCAAGAGTCAAATCACTTCCTGTACATTTCACAACTGATGCAATTCTTACACCACCTTTTAGAACTGATAAGATTACGCTGCCTTCATCACATCTTCTAAAAATTGCATATGGAAATGTCCTTTAAATGGAACTGCAACTTGAATTCATTACCTAAACCTGACAACGCATTAAGTTGAGTCATTGTTCAAGCTTTACTATAGGTTCAAATTTATCAATGACCAGTGTTGGGAATAATGGCGTTATAGATAAACGGCGTTACTAACGTAATTATTTTTTTCAGTAACGAGTAATCAAACAAATTACTGTTTCTTCCGTTACAACGCCATTAGCGTTATTGAGAAAAAAAATGCGGCGTTACTATAATTGAGCTCACTGAAGCGGTTTTCATCCGAACAGGCTCTCTGTCAGTCGGACCTGCAACGTGTGTGTGTGTGTGTAGTAATTCTAATCTAATGAAGCCTCACATCACCACAACATTAGTGGCTAAAAACCCAGGTGATAACGTGAGCTCCACTACCAGAGGAGTAGTAAAGTACTGATAATATTTACACAATATTTACACTATAGTAGGCCTACTGATAACATTTACAATATATTGAATTTGATAGGTGTCTCTCACATTGTCCCACAGAAGCAGTACAATAGTGTACATTAATGTACAATGATTTATAATAATAATTTATTCTATTTAGTGTCGAATTCATTCATTTAACGTATTAGTGTCCAATTCATTCATTTAACATATTTAATATTGGGGGCATCCAAGTTATTTGACATATTTGAACATTTGGAAAAAGAAAAAAAAAAGTAACACAGTAGTTACTTTCCCTGGTAATTAGTTATTTTTATAATGATGTAACTCAGTTACTAACTCAGTTACTATTTGTAAGAAGTAACTATAACTAATTACTTTTTTAAAGTAACGTGCCCAACACTGTCAATGACTAAACCAAACATTCACCAACAGAAAAATGTCTTACCACTTGTGCCTTTTCATTGGTAAACAGATTTAGAATAGGTACCAGCATAGCAAACTCCCTAGCGTGGAAGAGACATGCTAATCCACATGCAGTGGAAACGGTAGTCACGGCAGACTGTTTTAAAACTAACTCTCACCGGACACGTAAAAAACAACAAAAAGGGGTGGGCTGTTAGAGAAGAAATACTTAGAAGAGGAGGAGCAACCTTCAGACAAAATATGGTCTCTCATCTCAGTGCTATTTTAATATTAAATTACTTTATTTAAGATATCCCATTTAAAATGCCATTCAATCATCAATTTGTTGCAAAGGAAGTGGCTGGAATCCATTAAATTAGCCTACCTGTAGCGACGCTTTCTGGATCTCGAGCGGGAGCGAGTCCTCGAGTGAGATCGTGAGTAGGACCGTGATCTAGTCCTAGACCTAGAACGGGACCGAGAAGCAGAATTCGGGGGCTTGGACATCTTTGTGCTCACAGTTAATTTAGACCTGAAAAGAGAAATCACAAGAACACAAGGCTATCACACTCGCACAGCATAACATTATAAAACAAAAGTAGGACTGTAGAGAAAAGATGCCTAAAAATAAAAAATAAAATACTAAAAGTGAAGAAAAAAAACAGACTGGCAAAAAATTTTTTGTTAAAAAGCATCATTGAACATTACAATGCCTCAATTATGGTATGATACAGATTATTTTTATGCTTAAGTGACCAATAACAAGTAGAACCGACTTAATTTTTTGCTTTTTTTGACAATAATTAAATCATTACACTTCCACAATAAAATAAATATATCTACAATTGCTGTTATTTATGCCATTATATGTATTAGGGGGAGAATTAATAGAATTTTGTAAATCGATGCATGGCTGCTGTAGTAAAATAAAAAAAGAAAGTTTATTGGGGGGAGGGGGGGGGGGTTATGGTATCAAATTTACCATATTTAATTAAATCCTACTGGTCATGCAAGTATTTATAATATTTATTTATGAGAATGATGACTAGCCTATCCTTTATATTTAAAGAAAAAAATTAAGGACTGTAACAACAACAGACTCTTATCAAAATAATTATTAGTTGCATATATACGTGTGTGTGTGTGTGTGTGTGTGTGTGTGTGTGTGTGTGTGTGTGTGTGTACGTTCTGATATCTAAATGGTTGCAAATTTATTTACATCTTTGTTTTGGACAGTGTCTATTTTTTGTCTAATCTATTTATCAACCCAATAACATACTTAAGCGTCTGACAATGATTACGGTTATCTCTCCAGGTCAAAACAGTAGTACTGAACAAGGTCTTCTGTCCAAACTAATTCCCATTTACGGGAATGCAGCTAAAATACACTCCGTCTTCAAACATCTGCAACCGATTTCCTAACTGTTTATTTTACCTTGACACACTACGGATGAATTATGCTTGTGTTGACCAGATAAATCAAACATTAACAGGAAAAAAAAAAAACCTCTGAAATGCAGCCGATAAGGCCAAAGATGAGAGCAAAAGCCGGAAAGCAGAGCGAGAGAGTTTCGGATCCTTAAACATTAAAAACAAAATCACACTTCCTTTTACCATTATGCAAATTTTGCAGAAGTCATTTGTAACACAAGAGTGCACATTCAGTATATTTGCAAAACATACAATGTACTCTAGTGAGATGTTTATTAAAATAGAGCAAAATTGCTTGCATAAGCTGGTCAACAATTACTCAGAGAGGTGGATGTCACAACGCCGGTGGTTTTCCGGTGTGTTGCATTTATCTAGTAACACGAGAAGCCTAAGATAATTGATACGCAGCATTCTTCAGTGTGGGATACACATTAGGGTGTGTCTTCTAGCATGAAAGGCTTGTATACATGTATTTGCATCGACAGTCAAAGCAGGAACAGGAATGGCTGCCAAACAATTATCACCCAGTCCTTCAGGGACAGTCCTGCTCAACCAGTGCAGCTAGTTTCTATCTGTTCAGGAAATACTTGGGGGGGGGGACATTTGCATTGATGCAATCATCAGTACAGAGCACATTCACTCGCTGTGTCTTAAACGTATTGAGCTGTCTACATAGTCACTTTAGACTCCATATGCACCAAATGAGAAGTTCAATAGACATTTCACTAGGTTAAGACATTGAGATCCCAAAATAATATCAAGGTCCTTAGATAGATAAAAAGCTGCAAACATGTGACTACTGACTAGGTATTGTTTCGCTGTCTAGATAGCAAGTTCACTAGATCAAGAAATTGTGGAACACACCATTATTCTGCAGATCCGTTTAGATAAACATGTATGAACCAAAAGCCGATAAACAGCAAAAAGAGGCCATTTTAAGAGACGTCTTCCAAAACACTTTCGTTTTCGATTCTTTCATCATGTTAAGGGTGGAAACAACTGAGCGTAGGACAACACAATCGCATCACAACTGTAAATTGGACTTGATAATATCATCTACAGCCATTCTCACTCCAGGTGTGTTAACTATAACAAAGGATACGTACAGAAATAAAATCATCAACCTCAATGTGTTCAGAATAACAAAAACATAATATGGATGAACAATAAAGAGCATTGTATTGTTTTTTTACACGTTAAATAACTAAATCACACATTAGCTCGCGCTATTATGCTAACAAAATACAGAATGTTTTTTTTCTTTACAAATAATGAAATTTCTGCTGTTAGCCGCCATGCTAACATTAGCCCCATTAGCTAATCTGCAACGGCACACAACGCGCAAACACTGACACAATATCAACAAAATAACATCAAACAACCATTTTAGGATCAGTACCAGCTGAACACATTGAGACAATATCGCTATAGTGTTAAAATGTGTATAATTTGACTCACCTGATGAGCTAGTCAGATGTGATTAGCGCGAGCACGCTACGGAGGAATAACGTGTATTATGCGTCGTATACAGATCAATGTACGTCTGATTGGATTAATTTAGCTCTGTTGGACCCTTTTAACCTAAAGGGGTTCAGTTGTGTAAGGTTTCGGAGTAATGAAAATGAGAATTGCCCATTTGGTCGCCTCAGGAAACGCAGAAGGCTTCCGAGGCAGTTCAGCTTCCTGATCAACGCAGTGAACGAGCGCACGCGGCCACGCGCCCACGCGCCCGCGCACACAGCGAATTATACACGCCCCTTTTTGGTATTCTTCTTTCTATTTAATATTTTCCCATTTTCTTTAAAAAAAACTATGTTTGAATCGAAAAACTTTAAGTTTGAAGGTTTTTATGGGCCTGAGGTGGTCTACGTTTACACATTATTCAGTCTCTTTCGAATTACACAGAATTGCTTACATTAACACAACTACTTTTCTCTCTCTTTATTTAATAAAAAAAAAAAACATGTATTCTAATATAATATATGGCTATTTTCTTTCCTCTGAGCACCACTGCAGCATCTACACATGGTAAAACAGACACGGCTCCTCCATTTCAGACACCTGTTGAAAGCTTCTCAGACTGACAGCTGTAATCACAGGCCACTGAGCCAGTTCAGAGAAATCTGTCCAGCACCAGGCAGTATTTCACTGAGAGAAAACACAACAGAGAGTCAGCCTACATGAGCCAATCTATAACACATGTCTGCAAAAATACTATATGAATGAATGAATTGTGTAGCTAAGTCTTACCCTGCAACGTGTGCACGTGTTTCCTGGGTCTGTTCCAGGAAGTTGCAGAGTTTTAAACGTTATATAGGCTATTCATCTCACTTTCCTTTTTTAGATTGTTAATTTGTTTTCTTTTTTATTTCTCACTGTTACACTGCAATCTGCAGCTACTTTGTTTTGAATTACTAGGTTGAGAAAGACAACTAAAGGTTATTCTTATCAGTCTTAAACAGTACGCATGGTTCTACATTATGCCATTGACAATGGCTATGGCTTCCAAGAGTATAATCACATTAAAAACAGAGATAGATAAACATTCTTCTCTGGGTGGCATTGACACTGCTGGCAGATATCGCAAAGATAGTCGTCTGCAACAGGGCCAGAGAACGTTTCCGGTGCAGATCTCCAGTGTGTATGTTATAACTAGTAAAAATGAAGATTCAAATTCATATTAACATGTCTTTTAACAAGTGTATATATATATATATATACACACTTACACACTGATCAGACATTTGTGTTGCTGCCAAAACAGCCCTGACCCGTCGAGGCATGGCCTCCACTAGACCCCTGAAGGTGTGCTGTGGTATCTGCCACCAAGATCTTAGCAGCAGATCCTTTAAGTCCTGTAAGTTGCGAGGTGGGGCCTCCCTGGATCGGACTTGTTTGTTCAGCACATCCCACAGATGCTCGATCGGATTGAGATCTGGGGAATTTGGAGGCCAAGTCAACACCCCAAACTCATTGTTGTGCTCCTCAAACCATCCCTGAACCATTTTTGCTTTGTGGCAGGTGCATTATCTGCTGAAAGAGCCACAGCCACCAGGGAATACCGTTTCATTAAAGGGTGTACATGGTATGCAACAATGCTTAGGTAGGTGGTACGTGTCAAAGTAACATCCACATGGATGGCAGGACCCAAGGTTTCCCAGCAGAACATTGCCCAAAGCATCACTGCCTCCGCCGGCTTGCCTTCTTCCCATAGTGCATAGTAAGTGACGCACACACACCCGGCCATCCACGTGATGTAAAAGAAAACATGATTCATCAGACCAGGCCTCCTTCTTCCATTGCTCCGTGTCCAGTTCTGATGCTCACGTGCCACTGTTGGCACTTTCGGTGGTGGACAGGGGTCAGCATGGGCACCCTGACTGGTCTGCGGCTATGCAGCCCCATACACAACAAACTGTGATGCACTGTGTATTCTGACACCTTTCTATCAGAACCAGAGTTAACTTCTTGAGCAATTTAAGCTACAGTAGCTTGTCTGGACCACACAGGCCAGCCTTCGCTCGCCGGTTCACCACTGTTCCTTCCTTGGACCACTTTTGAAGATACTGACCACTGCAGACCGGGAACACCCCACAAGAGCTGCAGTTTTGGAGATGCTCTGACCCAGTCGTCTAGCCATCTAGCCAATTTGGCCCTTGTCAAACTCGCTCAAATCCTTACGCTTGCCCATTTTTCCTGCTTCTAACACATCGACTTTGAGCACAAAATGTTCACTTGCTGCCTAATGTATCTCCCCCACTAACAGGTAGGGTGGCCATTTCCATAACACCAAAAAGGAGGACACTTTGCGGCATTTAGTGAAGCTAGAATAATTGCAAAGGTCTCTGGTGTACTCGCAACTACAATACAACTTTGTCCATCATATCGATGGTATCGTGATACAGTGATTCTGCAATAGCCTACTATATTCATTGCCAGACAATTTGAAGGCAAAAAAGTGTTTGTTCACAGTATTTGTATTTATTCAAGACATTGTGATGTCTGTTTCAAATGTCTTCAGATGTTCAGATTTCTGGACTTCTGTAAATAAAAGAAATACATAAATAAACAAATAATATCGCACAGTGCCAAATCCATGAAAAGCGTCTGCTTTTTGATATAAATTCGTGCTCTTTTGTCCATTGAGGATTAAATGAGGTCTGACGGTCTGACTGAGCGTCCGATATTTAGACGTCGTGGAGGCTTGTTTACGTTTTTGACCAATGATATCAGGTATTTATTTGACACCGCTTTTAGCCAATCATTTGTTTGACCAGAGATCTTACGGCATTATATGCTATGCTGCTGCGTCCCAATAAAGATTCTAGAGCAAGGGGTTTTTTTAGCAACTTTTCAGCGCAACTCCAAAAAGGAGGACAAATGAGTGTCTGGCTTGAGGCTGCGCCGGACGCCGGACAGGGGGCTTAAAATCCGGACTGTCCTGCCAAAATCCGGATGTATGCATCCTACTAACAGGTGCTGTGATGAAGAAACAATCAGTGTTACTCACTTCATCTGTTATAATGTATTATACTATTTATAACAATACATAGGCCTAATGTTATGCCTGATCGGTGTATAATTTTTAATAACAATATCTTTACAAAAACTTTTGCATTCAGGTTTTTATATCTCAAACGATGACTGGTTGAATCTTCAAAGGTGTGTCAGATTTTTTGTCCTCATTTTAATTTGTGATCATAATACTGATGCTTTTTAAAATGTATTTATTTATTTATTTTCTACTTGAAAACTATTTAAGTTCTGTATTTAAATCACCAGGGGTCTTACCCAAGGGGTGTATGATATCAATTAGTATGTCACAAAAATGATTAAAAAGATTTTTTTTAAATATTCTTTGACCAATCTGAACTCGATTCTGTCATTCAAATGGCCTGAACCCTGGAGTGAGTGCTGTAATATTATCAGCAAGTGTCATGTTCTAAATGGCACTGAATGAAAGATTGCAGCACAGCACGACTCTGCGATCCTGCCTGTCATATTGGCAAACTGTTAACATTCCCAAACTGATCTAGGGAGGTAACTGCATCGGGACAGTTTGATGTTATCTTAATTCATCTCCAATAACGTCTATATTAACTCAAAGAAAAACTTGATGTGGCTGGATGCTCAAACTCATGCAAACTCATGTGTGATGAAGCAAAGCATAAGCTAGAGGAAGCATTTCAAAGTGAAAAACCACAAAAAGATCTACACGTGCACCTCCAAATTTAGAGTGAGTTTGTGTATGAGTTACTTAGTAGCACACTTTCAGTGGAAAGTTCTGCCACCATTGTCTTGTGGTTTTGTGTTCAGTTAAGAAGTATTTTTCCACTAAGAGTGTGCTGTTTCTCTCCACACTCTGCTCAGAAGCTGATATACATATACAAGGACTTTTAAAGCCGTATTTCTCTTTTCTGGTTTCTACTTCGAATGCATGTGTACTGTAGGCCTAAATGAAAGTGGCATGTTTGACATTGAGGGTTTAAGCACTAGTACACTAATAACATGTTATGCCACCATTTGAAAGAGAAGACGGATTACATAAACCACACCACATCCACTGAAAATGATTTAGGACAAGCAAAAAATAAAAAGAAACTTTTGAGACATTTTCTGACTTCTGCTTTACTTGCAGCAGGGTGTTTTGTTTATCCTTTTCCAGGCCTTTAGAAAAGCATAGTTTCACCTCAATAATTATCATTCAAACGCACAGGAGAAATATGAACAAAACAAAGAGAGAAGTTAGTGTTCAGTAGTGGAGGGAATACAAGGGAAAGTAAATTCAGCATATCAGTGAACGAATAACTTCCTGTATTTGATGGAGGAAACTATGCTAAGTCATTTCTAGTGTGCTAGATGCATTCAGCCGGCCATATGGAGTTAAAATACTATTAAAAGTACCAACTAAACAAAGTGTTTATTATTGGTCTTTCCATGAGTAGGACATTATTATTAGAACCCCGACTGTCACCAAGCTTGTGAGGGATAAGCAAACATTTATTGTATATTTAGAACAGTGTTGTTACTATTAACTAAAAACAACAACAACAATTTTAGTATTTGAAATATGAAAGGTGAATTTGAATAAAATATAAATATTAGATGACAAACTTAAAACTGCCTTAATTAGAAACGAACTGAAAAAAGTTTAAGTTAATGTACAAAAAATGACAAATTGAAATAAAATAAAGCTAAATAGAAATATTTCAAAAACAAATAAAACCGACAAATGTTGGTATATTAACATAATATAAAATTACAATAAAAAAAAAGCTAATTTAAAATATTAATAAATTACTATAATACAATGCTAAAATAACATTGAACAATTCAGCTTCAGGCAAAAAAGTTAATTAAATGTAATAAAAAAAATAAATAAAAAAAATAAAAAAAATATATATATATATATATATATATATATATATATATATATATATATATATATATATATATATATATATATATATATATATATATATATATATATATATATATATATATATATATATATGTATATATGTATACAGTGAGGAAAATAAGTATTTGAACACCCTGCTATTTTGCAAGTTCTCCCACTTAGAAATCATGGAGGGGTCTGAAATTGTCATCGTAGGTGCATGTCCACTGTAAGAGACATAATTTAAAAAAAAGAAATCACAATATATGATTTTTTAACTATTTATTTGTATGATACAGCTGCAAATAAGTATTTGAACACCCGTCTATCAGCTAGAATTCTGACCCTCAAAGACCTGTTAGTCTGCCTTTAAAATGTCCACCTCCACTCCATTTATTATCCTAAATTAGATGCACCTGTTTGAGGTTGTTAGCTGCATAAAGACATCTGTCCACCCCAGGGCTGGACTGGTAATCTGGCATACCGGGCATTTTCCCGGTGGGCCGACGCACTTTGGGGCCGATAGAAGGTTATTTATTTATTTAGGTTTTTTTGCCACGGACTGGCCCATCATGCAGGGACAGCGGCCCATTGGTTTGTCTTCTGAATTGACAGGCCACAGCGAGAGAGACCTTCCTTCTTCCATATTCATAGACTGTGTCCATATTAGGCGCTGGTTTTTTTTATTGTATTTTTTATTTTTGATTTGGGCGCATGAAACTGCAAAAGGCGAATATCCGCACAGCGCTGCTGCTGACGAACATGCTCTGCGTTTCTGCTGCTCTATTAAGTGATGAATGGCACTTTGACTCTGAATTTTGTTTTATACAATCGTGTGATATGGTAACATAACGGTTCTTTGGTGAATCAGCTGAAAACAGCCGTGAGCATGCATACACAACGAAATTGTTGGAAAATGGCAATACACACTACAAACTTCTCACCCTAGCACAACCACAATTTACCTTGCAGCCACTAACAGTGAAGAAATATGGTGTATTGGCACAAATGTATTTATTAAAAATGTTGCTATTATTATAAGCTACATTAAATATTGCGCAATATAAATTACTTTTATAGAGGCTGTTTTTGTATTTTCTACTTGTTTACAATTTTTTTTATTACAAATTCAATAGTTTATTATTTATTTATTTATTTTAGAAACCATATACCCATGGTAATGAGGAGCATGGTTTGGCCAAAATTGGCCAACAGTTAAACTCGGTTAAAAGAGACAACATCATACAGGTTTGGAACAACTTTACACAACAGAATTTAAAAGCAGTAAATTTACTTTATTGCATCCTAGCTCAAAATCAGTGCTTTACTGTCAAGTGCATTTCTGTGTGACAAAAGTGCAATATCAAGTTTGAGATCTGCATTTGCAGTAAATTCAATAATATCCATCATTATTTGTCCCTGTCCTAGTTTTATTTATTTACTCCAATGTAAGGCCCTAACCCCAGCAAAAACATTCACGAGGATCTCATGGGCCGGATGGGCTGGGTTTGCCAGGGCCGATTTTATCCCCAGTCCAGCCCTGGTCCACCCCATACAATCAGTAAGAATCCAACTACTAACATGGCCAAGACCAAAGAGCTGTCCAAACACACTAGAGACAAAATTGTACACCTCCACAAGGCTGGAAAGGGCTACGGGGAAATTGCCAAGCAGCTTGGTGAAAAAAGGTCCACTGTTGGAGCAATCATTAGAAAATGGAAGAAGCTAAACATGACTGTCAATCTCCCTTGGACTGGGGCTCCATGCAAGATCTCACCTCGTGGGGTCTCAATGATCCTAAGAAAGGTGAGAAATCCGCCCAGAACTACACGGGAGGAGCTGGTCAATGACCTGAAAAGAGCTGGGACCACCGTTTCCAAGGTTACTGTTGGTAATACACTAAGACGTCATGGTTTGAAATCATGCATGGCACGGAAGGTTACCCTGCTTAAACCAGCACATGTCAAGGCCCGTCTTAAGTTTGCCAATGACCATTTGGATGATCCAGAGGAGTCATGGGAGAAAGTCATGTGGTCAGATGAGACCAAAATAGAACTTTTTGGTCATAATTCCACTAAACGTGTTTGGAGGAAGAAGAATGATGAGTACCATCCCAAGAACACCATCCCTACTGTGAAGCATGGGGGTGGTAGCATCATGCTTTGGGGGTGTTTTTCTGCACATGGGACAGGGCGACTGCACTATATTAAGGAGAGGATGACCGGGGCCATGTATTGCGAAATTTTGGGGAACAACCTCCTTCCCTCAGTTAGAGCATTGAAGATGGGTCGAGGCTGGGTCTTCCAACATGACAATGACCCGAAGCACACAGCCAGGATAACCAAGGAGTGGCTCTGTAAGAAGCATATCAAGGTTCTGGCGTGGCCTAGCCAGTCTCCAGACCTAAACCCAATAGAGAATCTTTGGAGGGAGCTCAAACTCCGTGTTTCTCAGCGACAGGCCAGAAACCTGACTGATCTAGAGAAGATCTGTGTGGAGGAGTGGGCCAAAATCCCTCCTGCAGTGTGTGCAAACCTGGTGAAAAACTACAGGAAACGTTTGACCTCTGTAATTGCAAACAAAGGCTACTGTACCAAATATTAACATTGATTTTCTCAGGTGTTCAAATACTTATTTGCAGCTGTATCATACAAATAAATAGTTAAAAAATCATACATTGTGATTTCTGGATTTTTGTTTTTTCGTTTATGTCTCTCACAGTGGACATGCACCTACAATGATAATTTCAGACCCCTCCATGATTTCTAAGTGGGAGAACTTGCAAAATAGCAGGGTGTTCAAATACTTATTTTCCTCACGGATATATATATAAATAAATAAAACTTCGAACTATATGTCAAACAGTCGACAAACAGTTAAGGTGGACAAGTGTGAATCCCTGTAGGTTAATGACTCAAAGTGAACTGGATTTGATTAATGTTGGTATAATCCTTAATAAATCAAATAAAAGCATATCAAAAATAATTTCGACCTACACTCTAAAAAATGCTAGGTAAAAATAACCCAAGTTGGGTTGAAAATGGACTAGCCCAGCAATTGGGTTGTTTTAACCCAGCGGTTGGGTTAAAAGTTTGCTTAAAACAACCCAATCGCCATTCAAAAGTTTTTGATCTGTAAGATTTTTAATGTTTTTAGAAGAAGTCTCTTATGCTAACCAAGGCTGCATTTATTTTAATAAAAATATGAAGAAAAAAAACAGTAATATTGTGAAATATTAGTAAAATATAAAATAACCGTTTTCTATTGGAATATATTTTAAAATATAATTTATTCCTGTGATCAAAGCTGAATTTTCAGCATCATTCCTCCAGTCTTCAGTGTCACACGATCCTTCAGAAATCACTCTGATATGATGATTTGATGCTCGAGAAACATTTATGATTACTATCAATGTTAAAAACAGTAGTGTAAAAAATATTTTTAGGATTCTTTGATGAATAGAAAGTTCAAAAGAACAGTATTTATCTGAAATAGAACGCTTTTGCAACATTGTACTAACGTTCAAAAGTTTTGCGTCAGTAAGAATTTTTTAAATACATTTTTTTGGGAAAGAACTGAAAGAAATTAATACATTTTTCCAGCAAGGATGCATTAAATTGATCAAAAGTGACAGTATAGACATTTATAATGTTACAAAAGATTCTATTTTAAATAAATACCGTTCTTTTGAATTTTCTTTTCATCAAAGAATCCTGAAAAATATGTTTTACACAACTGCTTTTAACATTGATAATAATCACAAATGCAAATCAGAATGATGTGACACTGAAGACGTGAGTAATGATGCTGAAAATGATCACAGGAATAAATTACATTTTACAATATATATACATAGAAAATAGTTATTTTACATTTATAATGTAAATGAAATTTCACAATATTACTGTTTTTTATTTTGTTGGTTGTATTTTTAATAAAATAAATGCAGCCTTGGTTGGTGAGCATAAGAGACTTCTTCTAAAAACATAAAAATTTTTACAGATCAAACATTTTGACACCCCTTTTCTCTGTGAGTTTAGTGAAGTTTTCATTAATATTTCACCGTTCCATACTCTGTTTCATACCATTTGTCCAATACATTGGCTTTGCTCTGCTTGAAGTTTTCTCATGCTTGGCTCACATTATTACTATCTATGACATCAGCCCATAAATCGCAATCCACAATAGTAACCTCGCAAACATGCGTGCCAATAGAATGTGGGCACAGAACTCTGTGTATTTTGGAAGCTCTATTCTAAAACCCAAAGGAAGAGATGCACTGGACACTTTATTTATTGCTCCTGTCTGGAAAGAATAATTCACAGTGCACCTGGAAGCTGGTATAAAAGCCATTAAACAAAGCAACTTCGATTCGGTGTGAAGCAAATGTGCGGTTGACGGAAACATGCTGCAAGACCACATTTAAATAGAGAGGCTGGAAATATAACACATGCAGAATGTGTTAGATGCAAATAAATGTGGCGCACACTGTACCCACACTCATATCAACAACAACAACCAAAACAGCCGCACATCAAACAGAAAGTGAATTCTCAGTTGTCTTCACACCTTGCTGTGACTCCAGGGAGGCTTTAAATTCTGCGCCAAGGTTTTGTGTCACAGCGCACTGTTTAACAGGCCTTTAAAGGTCAAAGGTTAGAGACAAATATGAACTTTGGATTCAGAGCTCTGTCAGCCATCTTGGTCAAGATTGTGTTGTGAGATTATTGACTATTTTAGTATTATTTAGAATGAGCTTATGTTTGCATATTTTCAGGTTTTATTTTAGTTCATTTCAGCTTCATTTCAATGCATGGATGTCATTTTTAGTAGTTATAGGTTTGGGGTTTAGTCAACAATAATGGCACTTGTCTACATAAATCATAGGAAAGAATGTTCTCAACCCATGTTCTCATCTAGATTTTCAAAAGTGATCTCAACAAAGTCTCAAACTTTGCTCAGATATGCCAACATACCAAATCAAAAGTCACAGATTTCCATATGTACTCAAACATTTCTCATCTTTCAAGAGCTCTATTTGTGTCTATTTTCACTTCCCCCAACAGTTTTAGGAGAAACATCTGAGAGACATGGTTTGAAAAGTCTCCCAAAGCAACCTTTGAGCCTCAGGATTTTCCCTAAGGGTTATTCAAATCTAAAGCAAACATGAGAGCAGTTTTTATGGACCCAGGCGGGGTGTTCTGTCACTCATTAGGATCCTGTTCATTCCTGTCATGCCGAATGAATTAAATCCCAGCTGGCAGTGCCCACCTTAGTCATAACTCACTTTGTATCTGTTATCATCCATCTAAAAATACAGTGCTTGAGATGATCATCAGACTATCGGGACCAAGAGCACGTCAGTGGGTGTGTGGTGCTGAAACTTTGGGGGGTTGCTGCCAGAGCTGGAACAATTTGATTTAAAGCTAACCACAATGCTTTCCCCTGTAAAAGCTGTCACTGTGTTTTCTTCATATGTGCATTATTATCGCTCTGAAGTACCAGAACTGGGTGTCAACACGTGCACAGACTCTGACCAGAGAACAAGGAAATATAGACCTGGCCTACTTTGTAAACGGCATGAATAAAATATGCATAGATAAAAAGCGAGATGAATGCAAGTGTACACTCGTAGCCTAAGTGCACATCATGCATGAGAGATATATACTGTTCAGCATACATGAGTGAAATGGGATGAGGGTTGAGTTTAGATTCAAAGCTGCAGGATTGTGTCGCCCTCCACTGGCTGAAACTATTCACTGCACAGAGATGATATAAGTATGGCTACTGTGTCAAAATATTATTCAATTTTAACTAGGGCTGGGCAAATTAACGCGCGGGCGATACATTTTTTCAGCTTAATGCATTAAAAATATTTAACGCAAATAACGCAGCATCCGTCTTCATATCCATTTTTGCCTAGTGTTACATGATCACGCTCCTATTCATGTAAATGCTTCCAAGCACGACAAGACACAAGAGAATGTGCTGTATGTCAATGTCCTGTCTGTCTCTCTCTCTGTCTGTGTGTGTGTGTGTGTGTGTGTGTGTCTGTGTGTGTGTGTGTGTGTGTGTGTGTGTGTGTGTGTGTGTGTGTGTGTGTGTGTGTGTGTGTGTGTGTGTGTGTGTGTGTCAGTGTCCTGTCTGTGTGGCTGCGTCTCATGTCAGCTAATCAAGGGACACTCTGACACAGACAGACTCGCGTCAGTCTCCTGCTCACATCGAGTTCTCTTTTGCTCTTGAACAAACAATAACAACAACACAGAGCATTTAGAGTATTCTCATATTAGGAGTCTTAAATTAGTTAAATAACGTCTTAAAGCTACACTGTGTGATATTTTCCCCCATCTAGCGGTGAAAGGGTATATGACCATCCAGTAAATATTAGTTTCTGTTCCTCCCAATTCCGATTTCGTTTTAACTCCTACGGTGGCCGATTTAGTCCAAGATTAACATGGCTTCCAGTTCGACCTCGTCCATTAGTGTTGATTTGCCTGTTGCGTTGCCGTCTTAATTCTCCTTTTCGCTTCCTTGGCGACTACGTTACATATCATATCCTCGAGAATAAGAGTGATCCTCCATCAGCAACAGACTTTCAAAAAGGCTGTGATGTATTTTCAATGGCATATTATAAACTTACAAGAATACTTTATTACTTGAAAGAAGTAAATATACATTAATGAGCACATATATTTTTGAAAGAACTAAGTGTTTTTAGCTAAGAATACACTAAAAAAGTTACACAGTGTAGCTTTAAATGAACTTAAAGAGTTGTGAGGAAATGAGATACGCGGGACAGCGCGTGTCAGATCCGCGTCATGTTCGTCAGCGGCCGTTCTTAAAGTGACAGGAGCACTGATGATGCCTGTCATTAATGTTCATCACAGAACAACGGGAACAGATACAATTGTAGCTTTAATGATGATTAATCTAATCTAATCTATATTTAATTTATTATTTACGCAGTTAAGAAAGGTGTTTGATAACTATTACATTACTATTACATTAACTATTACGTGTCTAACAGGGAAGGCCATGGGTAAATATAACATTTATTATTTTATGTAAAGATTGTTTTAAGTTCACTTAAATTAAAAGTTGTTTTTTTTAAACCCTAATAAATGTTGAAATTGGGAGCTTTCAGTTATACTGTTCATAGAGACATTAGTATCAGTGATACTGGCCTTCATTCATAAAAAGATGCCATTACAACAAATTGTTAATTTACACAAATTGTTTAAATTGTTTATACATTAATTTGGAGAGTAACTGAAATTATTACAATATCAAAATATTAAAAACTTAAAATATTAAAAACTTGCGATCAATAACAGAAAAAAATGTGATTAATTAGTTTTAATCGATTCCCAGCACTAATTTGAACCCTTTCATGCATGGTGTCCCATTTAGGGTTCATTTATCATGGTAATTTTCTCCAAACCACTTGAGGGCAGTGTCAGTAGTTTAACAGCAATATTTAACAGTGGCTACCATAGATATGCATTATAAAGGCTAGGGCTGTGTCCAGGGCTGGACTGGGGATAAAATTCGGCCCTGGCAAACCCAGCCCATCCGGCCCATGAGATCCTCGTGAATGTTTTTGCTGGGGTTAGGGCCTTACATTGGAGTAAATAAATAAAACTAGGACAGGGACAAATAATGATGGATATTATTGAATTTACTGCAAATGCAGATCTCAAACTTGATATTGCACTTTTGTCACACAGAAATGCACTTGACAGTAAAGCACTGATTTTGAGCTAGGATGCAATAAAGTAAATTTACTGCTTTTAAATTCTGTTGTGTAAAGTTGTTCCAAACCTGTATGATGTTGTCTCTTTTAACCGAGTTTAACTGTTGGCCAATTTTGGCCAAACCATGCTCCTCATTACCATGGGTATATGGTTTCTAAAATAAATAAATAAATAATAAACTATTGAATTTGTAATAAAAAAAATTGTAAACAAGTAGAAAATACAAAAACAGCCTCTATAAAAGTAATTTATATTGCGCAATATTTAATGTAGCTTATAATAATAGCAACATTTTTAATAAATACATTTGTGCCAATACACCATATTTCTTCACTGTTAGTGGCTGCAAGGTAAATTGTGGTTGTGCTAGGGTGAGAAGTTTGTAGTGTGTATTGCCATTTTCCAACAATTTCGTTGTGTATGCATGCTCACGGCTGTTTTCAGCTGATTCACCAAAGAACCGTTATGTTACCATATCACACGATTGTATAAAACAAAATTCAGAGTCAAAGTGCCATTCATCACTTAATAGAGCAGCAGAAACGCAGAGCATGTTCGTCAGCAGCAGCGCTGTGCGGATATTCGCCTTTTGCAGTTTCATGCGCCCAAATCAAAAATCAAAAATACAATAAAAAAAACCAGCGCCTAATATGGACACAGTCTATGAATATGGAAGAAGGAAGGTCTCTCTCGCTGTGGCCTGTCAATTCAGAAGACAAACCAATGGGCCGCTGTCCCTGCATGATGGGCCAGTCCGTGGCAAAAAAACCTAAATAAATAAATAACCTTCTATCGGCCCCAAAGTGCGTCGGCCCACCGGGAAAATGCCCGGTATGCCAGATTACCAGTCCAGCCCTGGCTGTGTCTGAAAATCTATGCAGCTGACTCGTTGCCTCGTTTGTGCATGAAGGCACCTCACGAAACTGATTTCGGACAGACTTCTTAGGTAACAGTTTAATGATCTACAGCAAAATAGAGAGAGCTTTGGTGAGAACTAAACAAATATTGAATTACTACACTAGTAATTTCTCACTACAAATGACATCAGAAGTTGGTAAAAAAACTTACATTTATATTCAAACTGACTAGCAAACGCAACTTTCGGACGCCATCTTTTTTTTCCAGCTCAACTGTCACAGAATGGAACACAAAGGATTGTGGGATATCAAAGGCAACGAAGGATACATATATGCTGCCTTCAAAAATCCATCAGATGAAGGTATCTCACGAGACAGGAAGTGAAGCTTACATTAGATTCGGACATGCCTTGGTGCCTTCCTGCCTTGAAATGTGTCCTCCGAAGGCAGAATTTTCCAGGTTTCGGACGCAGCCTTAGCTTAGATGTCTTATGGGGGAGTCTCTAACGTCATCACCGGCGACCATCTTGTCACAGGCAAGCTTTCTGGTGAGCTCTGTGGTCCCTGATGTAAGGCGAGTGATCTGCACGAACACAAATACTCTTGTCTCGCTGAAATCTTGACTGATTTACAAATGGTTTGGTTTCTTACAAACGTTATTAACATGGCTATAATTCTGGATGCTTCAAACAAATTATGAATAATTATTCATACGTATACAGGGTCATAACTACATCTCTGACGTTTATAACAAACCAAGCAGTTTGAAAATCTGTAGAAAATTGAGCATGTTATGGTTATTTAAAAAGTACATGCACCATTAAAACACAATGTTACGAGTGAGCGAGCTGATTGTGACAAGATGGCCGCCAGGTGCGGACGTCGACCTCCATTGGCCAGCAGCGCGGACGAGACATCTAGCCTTTGGTATGGATATCTATGGTGGCCACTGTCTTGTATTCCAAATATTAATTGCTTGATGACATCATTAATCCAAGATGGCTGACAGCGATAGCCATGTGCCAAATGCCCTTAGGCATATCTGTGAAAGACCTTTATAGGTCAATTGAGCTAAAAAAAATTATTAGTATGTCCAGTAAAGTATGATAAATGTGTTAGTATTTTATAAACTACAATGTAAAGTAAAATGTAGTTTTTATAGACCAAAAACTAACTGTCCACTTATGTGGACATCATGCAACAGTGGAGTCAAATTGCATAGAGTCTGATTTCTGTAACCTGCTAGTATATCTGTTCTAATTTTGCAAAGATGTTATGAATTATCTTCTATTGTAATAAAACAGACATTTAACATATATATTAACATAAATAAGTAACCATTCAAAATTACATATTACGGCTTTAAATGGAAACTTTACACATACCGAGACAAATGTGCGTTTTGCCTTCCAACCAGGAACAACACAGGTCAAGCACTCAGTACAGAATAATATAGAATATCCCAGAGGTCAGTGGAAGTGACAGTGAAAGCAGTGCATTAAGAGCCGGGGGGTGAAAACTTTTGAACAGGATGAAGATGTCCAAATTTTTCTTATTTTGTTTAAATATAATTTTTTTTCATTTAGTATTGCCCTTCAGAAGCAACAGAAGATACTTGCATGTTTCCCGGAAGACAAATTAAGTACAATTTACCTTGATTTTCAAATTCAATAGGTTTTCAATCCCCGGCTCTTAATGCATTGTGTTTCCTTCTGGAGCATCAGTGAATGTTTGAACCTTTTTTAGTAGTTGTGTTTGAGTCCCTCAATTGTCCTCAGTGTGAAAAGATGGATCTTAAAATCATACAGTCATTGCTGGAGAGGGTTCAAATATGAAAAAGAGGCTGGAAAACTGAAGAATGTGCAGGACCTGGAGGATTTTTCTGAAGACCATTGGGCAGTTTAACTGCTCAGGACAAACAAGGGACTCGTGAACAACCATCACAAAACAAAAAAACAGCCGTGGATCATCCAGAGAACGACACACAGCAATGAGAATCAATGGTTCATAAACTTTTTATCAGGGTTATTTTAAGAAATTCAGCTATTTATTTTGTCTTGTGTATATGTAAAATATCTTATTCAGGACAGTACTAAATAAAAAATAACATGCATTTTGTATGATCCCTCTTATTTAGTTAAAATGATTCCCATTTTCACAGATTCTGCAAGCGGTTCACATACTTTTTCATGCCACTGTATATGGAACTACCGTTATAGTTCCTACAATATGGCTTTTATTGTTGTTATATTGCAATTTTAATGTTTTTAATAACTGAGCTGATATACATAGCATAACATGACATAATAAAAACACAATGTTGCATATTGTCATGTCCCATTTTACACCTTTGTTGCTTGGTGTCCACATATGTGGACGGTTAAATAATTTTAAAATCAAACTGAATTTTGTAAAAATGAAAATGGATTTCAATTTTAGCATCATATTAAAGTAATGAAACAGAATCTTTAAAAAAATCTAGATAATGTTTTTCATAATTCATGCATGATGAAAGGGTTAAGTTGGTGTCTAGCAAAAAAATCTCTCTCTCTCTCTCTACACGGTATATACACACACACATACTGATAAGCCAAAATATGAGGTGAATATCGTTGATCATCTCCAAACAAGGCCAAATATTAAGGTATGGGTAGATTAGATGGTAAGCAAACCATCAGTTCTCATAATCAACGTGTTGGATGCAGGAGAAATGGGCAGGAATAATCTGAGCAACTTTGACAAAGACCAAATTGTTATGGCAAAGCGATTGGGTCAGAGGATCTCTGTAACGGCAAGGCTTGTGTGTCGCTCCCGGTCAGCAGTGCTGAGAATTTACCAACAGTGTCCAAGGAGGGGCAAACCACAAACCGGCAATAGGGTGTTGGGGGCCTAAGGCTCATTGATGCACAAGGGCAATGAAGGCTATCCCGTCTGGTCCGAGCCAACAGAAGGTCTACTGTGGTACAAGTCATACAAAATGTAATGCTGGTTATGGGAGGAATGTGTCACAAACACAGTGTATCACTCTGCTGCGGATGGGGCTGCTTAGCAGCAGACCAGAGTGCCTATGATGACCCCTGTTCACAATCCAAAGGTCGCCAGATCCTATGAGTCCTGTTTTCCTGGTTTGAGGAACAGGATGAAGAGGTCAAGGTGTTGCCTTGGCCTCCAAATTCCCCAGATCTCAATCCAATTGATCATCTGTGGGATGTGCTAGACCAACAAGTTCGATCTACAGCAGCTCCACCTCATATCCTACAGGATTTGAAAGATCTGCATTTAATGTCTAGGAGCCAGATTCCACAGGACTTCATATTAGGCATATTGGTCATACTATTTTGGCTCCTCGGTATATATGTATAGATAGATAGAATCACATTATATATAACTTGCAATTGTGAGTTCCCCATCCCCCACCCAACCCCAATTCTGAGTTTATAAGCAATTCTGAGAGAAAAAAAACAGCCAGAACTGTGATTTTATACAGAATAAAACATTTAAAAAGTAATTGTGACATTTATCTCACAATTCTGGCCTTTTCTCACAATTGTGAGATTATATCCTGCAGTTCTGACTTTCTCGAATTTGTGTGATAAAACAAAAAAGTCACAATTGTGAGATAAAAATGTGCAATTAACAAGCTTCCATAATACAACAGTATACTGATGTAGTTTATAATATTAAATTGGGCTTGTGTGTGTATCACTGTCTGGATCTTTCCGACTCTCCGTTATGTGTGAAGTCTGCTGCACAGAGAGGTTTCACGCCACAACACAAACTGTGTCTACTGTCTTTATGTGTAACTACAACACCAGCCCCTTTCATAAAGATTTATTCCACAGGTCTGTCATAATCAGGCAAATATACATTAACATACAGAATATCGCCCTCTTCTGATGCTCCACACGTTAAATAACGCAATAATTCAAGACACACACGGTATTCTACTTAAAAGAACAATAACAATACATCATAACAACAACAACAACAACAATAATTAATATCATAATGATAGCCAAACATGTGTAGTTCCAAGTTGTACTTTCTAAAATCATTATATAGTGACTCTTTTTAAGGTGCACCACACAATCGGCAGGTGACTTTTTAAAGAAACTTTGCACCATGACACACAGTGAAACAGACAGAGACTTTTTGCAAACGTTTTATATGTATATAAGTGTCTTTTTAAGGTTCTCCTCCACGTCATTCACTTCCTCAAAGTGCTTCCACAGAAAACGGCGGTTTCTGTCTTGCTGTGTTTCTAAAGTTAAAGCAGTCTTTTTGTTGGTTTGGCACATGTCAGGGGTGGAAGCAGTGGTAGCGTAAGGCTTCTCTTCTCTCGCAGAAGGCTCTGCTCTCTCACAGGACCTCTGCAGAGAGAGGGAAAAAAAACAGAAACAAAAGTTTGATTACAACTCAAATAGAGATGTTTTGCAGAATGTCCAGGCTGCTTTTTTCCAGTTGAATGAAAAATTTAAAAGTGATTCACACTGTCAAGCTCTAAAAATGACAAAATAACAACATTTGCGCATGGATTCAATAGACAAATATGTAAATCATTGTCCATTTTCATGTTTAAAGGTGCAGTGTGTGAATTTTAGTGGCATCTAGTGTTGAGGTTGCACAACCCGCTGCGCATCCCTGTGTGTGTAATAAGCAGAGTGTGTGTGTGTGTTGTAAACCCACCTAGGCGCATTTAACTTAATCTTGTTTACTCGATTTACCACGAGTACCATGTTTTACCGTGCCTAATATCGATCTAGCCTACTGCAGTGTGCAACAAGTGTCTCACAGTAGTCGCCGTATCTTATCTAATCTAAAACTATCTAATCTTACCTGCCACATGTTGAGGTTTCATAGGTCCCGCCTTCATCATGAACGGTTCCCCTCCCTCAAAGGCCATGATTGGGTCAGCAGGTTGACCCTGCCCACTGTTTCCGCTGCCACTGTGATTGGACAGCTTGATGATCTCCTCAAAGTTTGCTGCCTCTCCATTGGAGGACAGTCCATTCTGATGTTTGGTGGGCTGGACACCATTAATGACGGGTGCCGTGTCCCAGGACACAGAGCTGAGAAAGAAACATTGGGTGTAATTCTCGTATTTTTGTTAGATATTTTCTCAAAAAACTAATTGCGCAACTTCTTGTTTACCTCATTTTCACGTCTCCTTGTGATTGGGTAAAATTTGTCGCACCAATATGGAGAGTGTCTGAAGGATTTTTCTGGATTACTGCAAGACAAGAGAATAACAGCATTCAATTATTCATTTATACTAATTTAAAATATTTTTAAACAATAAAATCCCATTCACAATACTACAAATGGATTTTTACCGTTGTCAGAGACTCTACCATTCACTTGAGCTGGAGTCTTAACATCTTTCTGCAAAGGAACAAACAAAAAAAACAGGTTCATTTTCCTTTCGATCTGTGTGTGAGATGAATTTAGACTCAATGTAACACAGACGTGCCCCACCTGTCCTCCTGCGTCACTCTTGCGAGTCCTTTTCATGATTTCTTCCAGACGCTTGAAAGGTGAACATGGATGTTAGTCGAATCCACAGAAAAGGAAATTTCTCTTAGAGAGCAATGAGATCAATTTTCTCTCAATAAAAGCATTTCGCTTTACCTTCTTTCTCTCCAGGCGCTCCTGTTCCTCCTTCTGAAAGTGTTTCTCTCTTTCTATCCTCTGTTTCTCCGCTTCCTCTCTGGCTTTGGATTCGGCCTCCTCTCGCTGGCAAAGACACAAATAAAACGTAATTACCCATAAATTCATCACACTTCTCTAAATTACCCATAAGCCTTATGACACAACTCAAGGTTTGGCTGGTTAACATTATGACCACTGACAGGTGAAGTGAATAACGCTGATTATCTCTTCATCACGGGGATATATTAGGCAGCAAGTGAATATTTTGTCCTAAAAGTTGATGTGTTAGAAGCAGGAAAAATGTGTGATGGCTAGACGACTGGGTCAGAGCATCTCCAAAACTGCAGCTCTTGTGGGGTGTTCCCGGACTGCAGTGGTCAGTATCTATCAAAAGTGCTCCAAGGAAGGAACAGTGGTGAACCGGCGACAGGGTCATGGGTGGCCAAGGCTCATTGATGCACGTGGGGAGCGAAGGCTGGCCCGTGTGGTCCGATCAAACAGACGAGTTACTGAAGCTCAAATTGCTCAAGAAGTTATTACTGGTTCTGATAGAAAGGTGTCAGAATACACAGTGCATCACAGTTTGTTGCGTATGGGGCTGCATAACCACTGACCAGTCAGGGTGCCCATGCTGACCCCTGTCCACCGCCGAAAGCACCAACAGTGGGCATGTGAGCATCAGAACTGGACCACGTAGCAATGGAAGAATTGATGCACCTCGTAACTTACAGGACTTAAAGGATCTGCTGCTAACATCTTGGTGTCAGATACCACAGCACACCTTCAGGGGTCTAGTGGAGTCCATGCCTCGACTGGTCAGGGCTTATTTGGCAGCAAAAGAGGGACCAACACAATATTAGGAATAATGTTATGCCTGATTGGTGTATTTATATATAAACTAATAAAAAAAACAAAAGGAAACAAAATGACTAAAATGTAAACTACAATTAAAATAAAAACGGATAAAAAGCTAATTTAAAATAATAATAAATATTATTAAAAATACTAAATAATATATATAGTAATACTAAAATAACGTGTGCCATTTTCTGTCAGCAATCTGTGGTTGATCAAGTAAAATATTGAATGTCAGGCTGAAATCTTTGTGCAATTTTTACAAACATAATGTGTTTTATTTTCACTCTCCTGCCACAAGAGGGAAGTAGAGAACAAAATATTCTAATAACCAAAATAAAATAAATTAAAAATAAACCTTACAATTATTTTATATCAGTTAGATGCCACTATAGTTTAAGTACTAGAAAAGTTTAGTGAAATACTAAAATAACTCAAATTAAAAAAACTTATACCTTATATATACACAACACATTCAAAATATTAATAAAAACTATAACAGTATATAAATAATACTATAATAACACTGTCCTTGACACATTATCTTTAAATTACATTTTAGAAAATGGATTACATACCATTTAAAGACATAAATGCATTAAAGTATATTGCAAAAAAAATCCTATAAATCCAGATGTGGCATCAAGTTTAATCTGCTAATGCATATCTGCGTCCTTGTCATAGTTTAGATCTTGAATAAATCCTTTTTGAAGCTGCTCAGACACCACAGCTGTCCTATGTCCGTCCAGAGAGCCACAAACAGAGCCATTAGGCCTGTCCTGCATGATCAGATCAAAACCAGGCTTCATGTCAGACGGGCTCTGCGAGACCGGACGGCGAGTGTGAAGGGCAGCAGATGAGAGTCGCCGCCCGGAGGCTTGCGTATCGTCTTCTCGTGTGTACGGATCTGAACGGCTGCTAATGCACTGCGGGAGACTCAAGCTGAGGCCGTCGTATGAAAGCACTCCCGTTAATGCCCTTTTGTCTGCCTGTGCCTCGGTCACCTTGATGCCTTGAAGGTCTTTTGTAATAAATTTATTTTACTGAAGACCGCAGATGAATTTTGGAATGAATGTATGAACTGATTTAAGCAAATTTGTGGATTCTGATTCAACACAAGACAATGAAAATATTAATATGCTCACTAAAAACATATGCCACAAATACATCATTAAAATTAATATTATTAAAGCCAATAAAACTGATATATATATATATATATATATCTCAGTTTTATTGGCTTTAATAATATAAATTTTAAAAAGCCCATTTTTTGTTAATTAAAATAATGATTTCTCCCATGTTTTCCACAATGCACATTGTTTGGATTTGACTGCAGAATGTTCAGAAGGTTCATATTTTTCAACACTAATAAAATAGTTAAATACATAAATGGTAGCCATTACCCATGATGCACTGCTCACCTGTCTCTGCAGACGCAGGTTTTCTTCCTGCTCGGCTCTTGTTCTCTCCTGCGCCTCCTTCTCCTCTTGCAGACGCTGCTGCTCTGCCATGAAGCGCGCCTCCTCATCCCTGCGCCTCCTCTCCTCCTCCTCACGTTTGGCATGCTCCTCGCGCAGCGCTCTGAATGAAGAAGAGGCAGGGTTATGACTAGATACTCTTGTAGTCAACATCTAAGAAACAGGGTTATTATAGGTAGCAAAAACCATACAAAATATTTCCATTACTTAAATCATTCAAAAATCATTACATTAAATAAGATAAATTATTTTTTAAAAAGTTGCCAGGCAACAGTTCTCATTTTAAATTATTTTAATATAATGTACTAAAATAACTAAAACTAAAAATAATAATAAATTAATAAAACTATATAGACATATTTAAAAAAGCTAATAAAAATGCCAAAATAACGCAACAAAATTACTAAAACTTTAAATAGAAATGTAAAAATATGAATAAAAACTATAATATTATCTCAATAATATTAACATAACACTGTTAAGAAGGAACACCTATGGATTGTTTACGGGTCATCTGAATATTTATAAATGAATCAAATTTATAAATAACTGAAATTAATAAAATCTTTTACAAAATCATGTAAATCACATTCTGATATATTATTAAATCTAAATGTATATTTAATACACAATTTATTTAGTTATGATCAGCTCTAAAATATTTCCGAATTTGCTCTTGTGAATGCAATCTCTATAAAATGATTTTAAAAATCCATATCCAATAATCACAAAAAACTGAAAAAGACCTGGAAAATGTACTATTACTATTATAGATTGTATTCATATTTAGAATGTACTTTTATATATGTTTAATTTTTTGTAATTTTGTTATGTGCTTTTGTCATTTTTATTCGTTTTTTTATATTACTATTTAGCTTTTTGTGTCAGATTTATTTTATTTTATTTATTTCCAGTTAGTAATTTTAGTGATTTAGGTTAAATTTATTTCAGTTGCCAAGACAACATTTCTAATGTTCTTTTAGTTTAATTTTGTATTCTAATATTTAAATTTTTTGTTTCAGCTTTATCTAGTATTTGCATTTTATTTTGTTTCAGCTTTACTTCAATTACATTTTTTTTTAGCTAATAATAACAATTCTGCTGTGATTGCTGTAAATGTCAATCAAGCGGTCTAAGTGGGCGGTTCTTTCCAAACAAGACTGACACTTTCCACTCGGACTATCATCCACTAACCTGCTCTTCTGCTCCTGTTCTCGCTTCTCTTGCTCCTCCTTCTCTCTCTGCTCACGTGCCTGACGTCTCTTTTCCGCCAAAACCCTGGCCGCCTCCTCTGGATCATTGGTCCCAGCTGTGGGCTTGGCGGTCGGAGGGCCGGGCTCAGGAGAGAGCGATCGAGAAGAAGTGGCGGCCACATTGGCCACCTCTGGTGTCTGAGGAGCTGCTGTGATTGGTGCAGAGGTAGTGATGGGCGTGGCCGGAGCTGACGAGACAGTGATGTCAGGAACACTAGGAGCAGCTAAACAGAAACAAACAGTCCATCAAGAAGAGTAAGATCCTTACAAGCACTTGCGTTTCGTTCATACATATTAAAGCTATAAAAGTCACCCTGAGCTCCTTGAAAACCATTGAGCCGTCATGCAGATTTATCTGAGAGCAAAAGCCTCTCTGCTTGGGTCGTCATGATGATCACACTCACTCTTTGTGTCCTTGGGAGGGTCAGCCTGACGGGGCTCCTTGGTTTCCACGGCGACAGCGGCGACGGCGGGAGGCTGTATGCGGGCGGGAGTCTGAGCCCGTTTAGGCCGGGTCTTGGTGCCAGGAGGAGTCCGGCCTGAAGAGGAGGGTGGTTTAGGGGACACTGCTGGATTGGGGGAGAGGGGGCGACTCCTGGGCGTCGCAGGTGATGAAGCTCTGTTTTTAGCTTTGAGATTTGGGCTAAAAAGAGAGAAGAGAATTAAGAAAACATCCCAACATAGACTTAAACAAATCTGGTTTCGTAAGCACAATAATTTTGATTACATTCTTTTGATATTTTAAATTTTTAGCAATTTTTTAATGTGCTTTTGTCATTTTTGTTGGCGTTTGATATTAGTATTTAGAATTTTTTTTTTTTAAGTCTTAGATTTAGTTGTGTATTTCCAGTTAGTATTTTTTTGTGCATCCACTGCTAAGGCAACATTTCTAGCTTTTCTAGAATAGAATTAAGAACCTCCCGATATAGATCAAAACCAAATCCAGTTAGTAATGTTAGTGCTTCAAAAATGATAATATAATGCACACACACACAAATTACGCTGAGACCTTGGTGTCTGGTTTGGACTCTGTGTACATATCAGGCAGGACATGGACAGCCATAATAAGAGTACAACTTTAATCCTTTATTGGCTAATTTATCACTTTTTACTCAAAGCAACTGAACACAAAGGCCTGTATAAAAACGAACAGCCTGCCAGACGCCCTGCTGGGCTGCATCAGAGCCTCTCTTTGCGTGAGCGCACAGTATATTTAACCTGCAGCAGCTTAGAGCTCAGAGAGCATGTGCTGTGTGTGTGTGTGTGTTTGTGTGCGTGTGCGTGAGAGAGAGAGAGAGAGAGAGAGAGAGAGAGAGCGAGAGAGAGAGAGAGAGAGAGAGAGAGAGAGAGAGAGAGAGAGAGAGAGAGAGAGAGAGAGAGAGAGAGAGAGAGAGAGAGAGAGAGAGAGAGTCACCTGGCTTCTGTTTTTGTTTTTGTTCTGGTTATGGATTGGGATTGTCTCTTCTTTTCCACTTTTTCTTTCGACAGAGCGCTCTTCTCCTTTTCATTCTCTCGTTCCTTGTCTTTCTTTTCTTTCTTCTTCTTTTCAAACTATAGTAAAACAGTGATGGGTAATTTTAAAGAATTTTAAACAGATTTATTTCTTGAGACATTTTAGAAGTTATAAAACTGAGTTTAAAAGATAAATGAATAATTGTGTAACATTATAAATCTAAAAATGGATTTATAATGATACAAAAGATTCTATTTCAAATAAATGCTGTTAACTGAACTTTCTATTCATAAAAGAATCCTGAAAATAATGTATCACAGTTTCTTCAATAAAGCAGCACAACTGTTTTCAACATTGATAATAATCAGAAATGTTTTTGAGCATCAAATCATCATATTATAATGATTTCTGAAGGATCATGTGACACTGAAGACTGGAGTAATGATGCTGAAATTTCAGCTTTGATCACAGGAATAAATGACATACAATAGAAAACAGGTTATTTCACAATATTACAGTTTTTACTGTAGTTTTGATCAAACAAATGCAGCTTTGGTGAGTGTTACTGTGGTTTTACCGGCGTGGAGTTGCGTCTGTGCTGGCGCTGTGTGATGTCAGGAGTGCTGGCCGAGACCCTCCAGCGTTCAGCGCTGTGCTGGTGAGGATGATGATGGGAGCAGGGCGTCAGAGGAGACACGGACGCAGAGCGGGAACACTGATCTGAGGTCAGAAAGAGAGATGTTTAGAGACAGTCACTTATTTATGCTCAAAACATTACATACTGAGTTGAGATAATACACTACTGTTCAAAAGTTTAGAAACTTGAAAAAACTATTGCGTAACCACTAAATCTTATCTAACGTATCTAACCATGGGGGATACGGTGAATAAGCTAAAGTCCTTTAAAGTTCTTTTAACCGAGAACATACTCTGAGTTGTCTGAACGGACACGTTTTTGGAACCAGCATACCTTGAGTAAGCAAGGTTTGGGTTAATCAACCGAGAGTTCAAGGTATATGTGGCGGTAAGTAAACCTTGCTTTCTGGAATACCCCCCAGGACATCACTTGTTGAATTAAACATGCAGGTAATGAGAAACTTCTGTTCAAAATGTATACCCAAAGTAAAAGTGCATATTGTTTGATGAAAAAAACAAAACAAAAGTACAATGTGATAAACTGTGCAGTATGCAGTAAGCCAGTATTTCCAAACAATCAAGAGAAAATCAGCCTACAAACAAGTAATTGAGATCATTTGAGATCTTAAAGATAAAAAATAAAACAGTCAATTTAGAAATGAAAACTGCTTTACATTGAACTGAGGTTAATACTATTTACAATGGAAGCAGGGAGTTTGATTTCAACAATGCATGGTTTAATTGCTTGTTTGCACTCACTGATGCTTGTTTATGATGTGTGTTTAACTCATTACATGGGTGTGCATGTAGTATGCGGTGAGTATAACCATTACCTTAAGCCCCTGACATAAGTGTGTGTGTGTGGCGTTTAACTCACGGGGCTCGCTGCTGTTCTGGAGTGTGGCGACGCTCCGGCTGCGAGCCAGAAAGGAAAGGGTGGGCGTCATCAACCTCTCCACGATGCGGCTCTCCCACGGGCTCAGACGCAAGCTGCGGGCTGACACAAGATGGAGCTGTTAGCATCGGCACATGTGGACAAGTACCTCAAGTCACTCGACAAAGGGCCGAAGCAAGCGTTCAGCCAATCGGCTGGCTGTACCATCCAGTAACAAGGAGCCTGACCAGTCGGAGAGGCTGTTACTGGAAGTGGAATTCTCAAGCCCTTCGTTGAGTGAACACTGACAGTGATGTCTTGATCTGGACTCTTGCAAGACACAGAATCTACACTACTGTGAATATTGTGATTGCTGTACTTCTTTACACACATATTCACACACTTTATTTGCTCATCGGCTCATTGTAACTTCAAGGGAGTTGAAGTTTCAACTTAATTAGTGAATTTATCCAGCAATCTTAGTCATGCTGGTTAAATCAAGGACACAGTAACTAAAGTTTATGTTAGACTTTGATGCTTTATTGCTCTCTTTCATAACTCAGGAGACAAAATTTAGGTTTCATTTAAGATATTTCTCTTGAAATGTCAAGTAAGAACTAAAAATTGACAAATGAGTCAATCGTTGACATGTGTTAAAAGTAAAGAATGATAATTTATAGGGTAAATGTACCTATTAAGTTCAAGTACCCATTAAGCACGCTACTATCTTTGAGCTCAGATTATAAAAAGAAAAAGAAAAAATGTATCATCCTACTTGATGTCTTAACCAATTGATGTGTTTTTTACTAATATACCTCCTGTAATTTCAAGCTAATCAGTTCATTGCACACTGAGATAAGGGTATTCATGTGTTCACACTTTTGAAAGCTGAACTTTCAGCAAAAGAGTAAATGTGCATTTTTTAGATGTTTAAGCCTTTATTTTGGATAAGTATAACTTCTTACTGCAAAATTAAGAGATTAATGTTTAGACTTTCGCATATTATAACCTGGAACCTGGATGTGGGAAATAATTACAGTTCGATCCAAAAGATAGTTTTAGCAACATTGCGCAGGTGCTACGAAACATTGTTAGCTTACTAGCTGTATAAGATGGTGTGCTACACTAATATATTACTTCACAGGCATTACTGTCTTGTACTTTTAAATTCATTATATTATACATTTACAGTTTATTGATGTTCTGTGGCTTTACACTGCTGTAATTTTTAAAGACTTCATATTATTGTATGGTGAGCTTAAAGAGTGCACTACTATGAAAAACACATCTTCAGTGTGACATCAATAAGAAAAAGTATAATTTAATATGTATGAACTTAATACATGACCTAGATTATTTATTTAGCAAAATTGTCCTTTTAAATTGAATTGAATAATATTTATTAATTAAAAAAAGGTTTGCTGTTCCAATAAAGCTCAGTGTGCTCCCTTTAAGCTCATCTGCATTAAACGTCTATGGAAATACTTCATAAACAGACTTTAAATATTAACTCATGGTTGTCACTTAAAGTTAATCTTTATAAAAGTATTCTTTTAAAAAATGTTACTGTTATTCTGTAAAAAAAAAAAGTTATTTGTTATATTGTGAGCTTAATGGCAACAGGGGTGTAAAGAGTACAAACATGTACCCATTAAGCACAACCAGACTTTTTGCATTTAATGATGTATATCTTAATTGAAAATTAAAATGAAATATTATTGTGTGAGAGATTAATATTTTATTTTAACAAAATTTCTTGTACTGAAACCAATACCCTGAGCACGAAAATGTCTCAATGTAGATTTTGGTGAGCTTTATAGGTACGTTTACCCCTATATATTACCACTGAAACGTTGATGTTCAGTAAGATTTTTTTAAAATAAATAATTAATTGTATTCAGCAAGTATGCATACATTTGATCAAAAGTGACAAAACATTATTAATAATGTTAAAAAGTAAAATAAATTCAAATACTTTCTATGCTTCAAAGAATCCTCGAAAATATAAAATGTAAAAATATCAATAATTTTCAACATTGATAATAATAAGAAATGTTTCTTGAGCAAATCATCATATTAGAGTGATTTCTGAAAGATCATGTTACACTGAAGACTGGAGTAATGATGCTGTAAATTCAGCTTTGATCACAGGAATAAATAATATTTTATAATATATTACAAAACAGTTATTTTAAATTGTTATAATTCACAATATTACTGTATTTTTGATCAAATAAATGCAGCCTCAGTGAGCAGAAGAGACTTTTTCAAAAACATTAAAAATCTTACTGACTCAGAACATACTGTAGCTCAGATCATTTAGTCTTACAAAAATATGATTAGACAAGTTTGAGTTCATATTGAGAAATTTTGATAGCAAACTTTCTCAGCAAGTCTTAGCACAGTTTAAGACATCATCGAGATGTTTTCTCAAGCTCTTTTTCTCAGGAGAAACACCCGAGTCACTTTTTGCTCTCCTTTTAATCTCGTTGTTTTCTAGGAGAAACATTTGCAATATTTAAAAGATCTAATTTATGAATTTTCTGCATGGTTTAACTGCATGTCTAGACGAACAGCACTCTAATAGAGTTGTCATGGGTTCAAAGTCGGGTTAAAACTGGTTTTGCTCTGGGAATTATGGGATGCTGCTTTGTTAATATTCTGAAAGCACATTAAAATGAGGGTTGGGCTGTCACAGAGATGACTGAATGACAGTTCTCATCAGACATGAGAAAAACAAGTGACGAAGAAATTAATCTGTGGTCTCAATAACACTCATTTTCTCCCATGCTCCTTTGCTACAAACACACACACACACACACTTTGGGCACAAACAGGCAGAAACACACTCCGAATGTCGTATTCGCAATCACGTATTAAAACAATACTGTGTATCTAAACAGACCCCTGTTCTCGATGTAGCAACGAGGTTGTGTTCCGATCTGACACTTTAGCAACACGAGAGAATTTACAACACTTCGTGACGGATGGTCACTGGGCGTTGCTAGGCAACAGCTGCCTTTTTTTCTCCCCCACTGCGGCAAACCGTGCTGTTGCCTGAACTACTGAAGGTCTGATCACGATCTAGGATATAATCTCCTGCTTCTAAACAATATTCATTCTATATCTTATAAAAACAATATTTCCAGGAAGTTTGTTGCAAAAAAACATAAACCTCAATGGCCAGAAAGTCTCTCAGGACTGCAGCTAAAATCTTTAACCTAAATATTACATCTCAGCAAAAAGTGCACTTTGAGCGGTCATCTCTAATGACAGGGGAAAAAGAGCAGACCATGAGTTGCCATGCGGTGCACAATGCTGTTATTATGTTGATTTATACACATCTGCATAGCCACAGTTTTGCTGACTTATCATTGGCACGCTCTGCTGCTGATGTCAGCATTCTAGAAAACCCATTATTTCCTTGGAGAGACTTAAAACTTAAAATGAGGCTATGTTCAGAATAACTACCATACTACTACGCTCTCTGCATTTATACTGCTCATAGTATGCTATTATCCATTTGCATAGAATATCAAGATGGCATGCTACTTTTGCTGTGTATATAATGCAATGTGCTTGAACTGACCTTCCCGACCTTTGCAGAATGATGAGAGTCCTTGTCTTTAACAACAAGAGTCCAACAAGGACTAAACATGTGGAAAATAACTTGCATACACTGATAAAATGAGTGTTTAGCATTGCTTAATGCTATAATGTTTCACATGATATTTAAAAATATATAGTGTGCAGTATACAGTAGGGATGGGAAATGAGAATCAGTTCTTAATCACAATCATTTAAAAAAATAAAAATACTAGAATACTAGAACTGAATGATGTATAACATTAGATTGCACTAATGGTACTTGATTAGTGCTTCTTCGATACTAAACATATGTCTTTAGTATATACACCATTCAAAAGTTTGGGATTTTTTTTTATTTTTTAAGAAACTAATCGTTTTATTCAGCAAGGATGCATTAAATGAATAAAAAGTGTCAGTAAAGACATTTGTAATGTTAATTTTCTTAAAAAAAAAAAAAAAAAAAAGTATAAATGCTGTTCTTTTGAACTTTCTATTCATCAAAGCATCCTAAAAAATTTTTTATCATGGATTCAACCAAAATATTAAGCTGCACAGTATTAATGCCTGCTTAAAATGCAGCTTTGCCATTACAGGATTAAATTTTATTTTATTTTAAAATATATATACTAATAGAAAACACATATTAATAGGAATATTTTACAACATTGTTTTTACTGTATTTTTGATCACATACTGTAACTGCAGCCTTGGAGAGCATATGACATATAGACAAAAAAAAAAAAAAAAAAAAAAAAAAAATATATATATATATATATATATATATATATATATATATATATATATATATATATATATATATATATATATATATATATATATATATATATATCGTGGCCACGAATGAAGAATTCCTTCCACAAATTATTAATTTGTTCCCTTGTTTTAGTTAATTGTAGCCATGTTGAACTAATTCCTTCCCTCGCTTTGATTGAACTAAAACAAGGGAACAAAATATTACAGTGTGGACCGGTTTAGCAAATGAATGAATTATTATATCGTACGTACACACTAATTAGTCAAATGTGCTGATGTATTAGTGAGTCGTGGAAAAAAATGGTTAATTTGAGGCTACAATATAATTTTTTTCCTGCATATCATGTTTATTATTTCCTTCAGCTGAGACACTTCAGATGTGCACTGTTCACCATAATGGTTTTGAATTGCTTGAAATATGATTGGAATCACTTCAAAAAGGAAAATGCAGTTAAGAGCAACATGTGCAGCGCAATCTGTCACAAAGGCTACATAAAATTATAATGAGAACATTATAATCGAGTGCTTGGGACATGGCTTTTAATGGTGAGACTTTTGTTTTTGTAATAAGGCTCTCAAAAATTATATACAAATTTGGATTTAGATTTATTGGCCAATATATTGATTATCGGCATGCATTCAAATATAGATAATTATTGGTTATTGTTTTTTTTTGTTTTTTTTTTTAAATCGGTGCATCCCTAGTCCAAACATAAGAGACTTCTTTCAAAAACATAAAAAAATCTTACAGACCCCAAACTTTTGAACAGCAATGCAGTTAGGACCAATTATTGCAAACAAAAAAAAAGTTTTTGTTTACATACCGTAATATATGTGTGTGTACTGTGTATAATTATTATGTATATATAAATACACACACATGCATGTATATATTTAAGAAAATATGTTGTATTTTTCTTTAAAAAAAAATTTAAAAAAATAATATATATATATATATATATATAAGATAAATTATATATACAGTATATATACGCAAATATTTCTTAAATATATATACATGCATATGCATGTGTGTGTATTTATAAATACATAATAATTATACACAGTACACACACATATATTTTGTATACACAAAGTTGTATTTTGAATGTCATTAATCACGATTCATTTTTCCCCAGCACTAAAAAATAGGCAAAAGAACCATTAAGGAACCAGAAGTGTTAAGTGGATTTGGAATGAGCAATACATTCTGTTACATTCCCACCCTTAGTATACAGTGTATAATGTTATACAGTAAGCAGTATGCAAGTAGCCAGATACGTTCCACATCTACTTAAATATTGCACAACACCACTTATTTATATGGGTCGATCAATCCATTGAAATGATTAAAATCAGATTAGTCAATTAAAGTGGCACATATTATATTATGTATCCTACCAGATCATTGTTTTATGATCACTGATAAATAAGCAGCCGTTCAAATCACACACTCAGGTTAAAAAACCCACCACCAGCACCACAACCCACACCAAAGACCAAAAGTGATGACTGGAACACACAAATAAGAAAGAAATGAAATAAATAAAAAAAAGAAGATATTTCCACCACTTACTGGACCACAGATAAATAACCATCACAGACTATGATGCAACAATGTGAGCACTGACCAAAAAGTGCACGGAAGAAGAGATTACCCACAATGCAACACAAGAACGAGGGGTTGTGGGGTGGGGAAAGTGAATAAGAAAGGTGTGAGAATGACCATTGATCACCAGGCACAGGCACAGGCAAGCAGGCCACCAGAAATGAGCAAATCAAAAGTAGTTCATGAGAAAACACAACTGAAGCACCAAAAAACCAGACGGAGGGTTTGGAGGGAGGGATTTTTGGAGGTGAAACGCGGGAGCCGCTCCGTTCTTACTTCTGCAGGGCGAGTTCCAGAGCGTGGCCGAGGACTTGGACAGCCTGTTGTTAATCACAGGCTCCGTCTGCCGCGGCAGGTTGACCGTGGAGGCCGAGCATCTGCCTGCAGAACGCAACACAGAGAGCAGAGCGTTCATACTGACCCCGTGAGTGACAGCGGGACGGGGCGCAAAACTGGAGCTCTTGGAGGGTCATGCAGAGTTTCAGAGGGAGAGTTGGAGGAGGCGGGTCACTCTTGCATCAACTTGTGATCATGGAAGATGATCGTACATTTAAGATGTACAATAAGTTCCATACAATGCTAACAACCATTTATATGATCACTAACTTTTAAGCACATGAACGCTGACCAAACTTGAAATGAAATATTTAGATAAACTAAAAGTTTGGGTTGGTAAGATTTTTGTATTGTTTGTGTAAGAAGTCTGTTATGCTCACCAAGGCGGCGTAAATACAGTAAAAACAGTACAATTGTGATATATTATTACAATTTAACATAACTATTTGAATTTCTATTTGAATTTATTGTAAAACGTCATTTATTCCTGTGATGCAAAGCCGAATGTTCAGCATCATTACTCCAGTCTTCAGTGTCACATGATCCTTCAGAAATCATTCTAATATGATGATTTGATGCTCAAAACATTTCTTATTATTATCAATGTTGAAAACAGTAGTGAACAAATTCACTTGAAACAAATTTTTCGGATTTTTTGTTTAATAGAAAGTTCAATGAACAGCATTTATTCGAAATAGAGTCTTTCGTAACATTATACATCTATTTACTGTCACTTTTGATTAGGGATGCACAATATATCAGCCACTATATCGATATCGGCCGATATATGTTGATTTTTAATGTAATCGCTATTGGTCTGATAAGAACATTTGGCCGATATACAGTATTAAAGTCCATAAATAATGGGTTATTTCCTTCAGCTGAGGCATTTTGAATTGTTTGAAATATGATTAAAAATCATTTAAAAAAGGAAAAAACGGTTAAGTGCAACATGTGCAGCGCAAGTCTGTCACATAGGCTACATAAAATTATAATGAGAACATCATGGCTTTTAATGGGGAGATTTAGATTTATTGACCAATATATCAGTTATAGACTTTCAAATATAAATAATTATAGGTTATCGTATCAGCCAAAATGTTCATATCATGTGCATCCCTACTTTTGATCAATTTAATGCATCCTTGCTAAATAAAAGTCTTTAAAAATCTTACTGACCCCAAACTCTTTGACAGTAGTGTATACTAGACTCTCTAGGTAAATCAGCACTATCCTACTGATAAGACCAGGATTCTCACCCATCATTGTCCACATCAGGCATCTTAACCAGCTTAACCATAAAAAAACATGTTGGTCATCCATCATTACCAACTCCAACCAGCATACTTGAAATGTATAGGTCTGATCTGGTCTTTTCAACAGGGTAGAACTGTACAAAGTGATCCAACATGGCATCACATCCTGTAACACACCGGGCACTGAACATTTAATTACAGGAAAAAGAATAGACTTCTTATCTGAAAATCATTTGTGTTATAATCACACAATGTCATACATACAGTAGACACATCAACGCCCCTCACTGTGATGTTAAAATCCCACTCTAACATCTCTTTTAACCTCTTTGATCTAATAATATGGAGAAAAATCACACCTTAACAAGAGAAAGAGATGATATCGCAGTCATTTGCCTACATACATCCATCCCAGCTACCTCAACACCAGAAAAATGGTTTTAACGAATAAAAAGAAACAAACAAAAACCATAGCAAAACATTAAAATAAACCGTAGAAATGGTTGATGCCAATGATGAGCAAGTTTGTGTTGGTGAAACCATCATAAGATGATTTTCCTCCCTCACTTTTTGATGTCTAGATGAACTTAGAATGGGTAAACAAAATCATAAGCAGACGGTGACACCTATTAACCATCTACAGCAGTAATATATCAGCTCACTGAAGACAAACTGACTGCTTTAACTCATTCATATGGACAGAGAACAAACACTGATGTCAAAAACAGTATTGTGTCAACATAAGAAGTTTCCAAGTTCATATCAGGTTCTCAGGTATTGTTTTAGATGAGTCTAGTTTGTACTCTAAAGTTGTATGAGCCTGTAAAGTTTGACTATCAACACTTACTCTCTCTGCGGGAGGTCTGGTTCAAGCCGCCGGCCCATGACCACCTCTGCTGACGGATCTCAGCCCACGTTTTTTTGGTTGACCTCTTTATGGCAGATTCATACCTCTCCTGCGGAGAAAAAGACGATCACAAGGATGAGGCTCTATTTTGGTTACTTTTTCATCTTAATAAGAAGCTAAATTACTTACAGTGAGGAAAATAAGTATTTGAACACCCTGCTATTTTGCAAGTTCTCCCACTTAGAAATCATGGAGGGGTCTGAAATTGTCATCGTAGGTGCATGTCCAGTGTGAGAGACATAATCAAAAAAAAAAAAAATCCAGAAATCACAATGTATGATTTTTTAACTATTTATTTGTATGATACAGCTGCAAATAAGAATTTGAACACCTGAGAAAATCAATGTTAATATTTGGTACAGTAGCCTTTGTTTGCAATTACAGAGGTCAAACGTTTCCTGTAGTTTTTCACCAGGTTTGCACACACTGCAGGAGGGATTTTGGCCCACTCCTCCACACAGATCTTCTCTAGATCAGTCAGGTTTCTGGCCTGTCGCTAAGAAACATGGAGTTTGAGCTCCCTCCAAAGATTCTCTATTGGGTTTAGGTCTGGAGACTGGCTAGGCCACGCCAGAACCTTGATATGCTTCTTACAGAGCCACTTCTTGGTTATCCTGGCTGTGTGCTTCGGGTCATTGTCATGTTGGAAGACCCAGCCTCGACCCATCTTCAATGCTCTAACTGAGGGAAGGAGGTTGTTCCCCAAAATCTCGCAATACATGGCCCCGGTCATCCTCTCCTTAATACAGTGCAGTCGCCCTGTCCCATGTGCAGAAAAACACCCCCAAAGCATGATGCTACCACCCCCATGCTTCACGGTAGGGATGGTGTTCTTGGGATGGTACTCATCATTCTTCTTCCTCCAAACACGACCAAAAAGTTCTATTTTGGTCTCATCTGACCACATGACTTTCTCCCATGACTCCTCTGGATCATCCAAATGGTCATTGGCAAACTTAAGACGGGCCTTGACATATGCTACTTTACGCAGGGGAACCTTCCGTGCCATGCATGATTTCAAACCATGACGTCTTAGTGTATTACCAACAGTAACCTTGGAGATGGTGGTCCCAGCTCTTTTCAGGTCATTGACCAGCTCCTCCCTTGTAGTTCTGGGCGGATTTCTCACCTTTCTTAGGATCATTGAGACCCCACGAGGTGAGATCTTACATGGAGCCCCAGTCCGAGGGAGATTGACAGTCATGCTTCTTCCATTTTCTAATGATTGCTCCAACAGTGGACCTTTTTTCACCAAGCTGCTTGGCAATTTCCCCGTAGCCCTTTCCAGCCTTGTGGAGGTGTACAATTTTGTCTCTAGTGTCTTTGGACAGCTCTTTGGTCTTGGCCATGTTAGTAGTTGGATTCTTACTGATTGTATGGGGTGGACAGGTGTCTTTATGCAGCTAACGACCTCAAACAGGTGCATCTAATTTAGGATAATAAATGGAGTGGAGGTGGACATTTTAAAGGCAGACTAACAGGTCTTTGAGGGTCAGAATTCTAGCCGATAGACAGGTGTTCAAATACTTATTTGCAGCTGTATCATACAAATAAATAGTAAAAAATCATACATTGTGATTTCTGGATTTTTTTTTTTTTAGATTATGTCTTTCACAGTGGACATTCACCTACGATGACAATTTCAGACCCCTCCATGATTTCCAAGTGGGAGAACTTGCAAAATAGCAGGGTGTTCAATAGCAGGGTGTTTTCCTCACCAGACCAGGTTTTTGTTGGTCAATGGCGCAGTCGTTTTCAGTTCCTCAAAATAGCAACGCACCAACAATGCGCCTGAACACACCTGGTTTTCAGACTAGCACGCCCATGGGCGAACAGATGGCGCGAGTTCATTTGCTATTTAAACAACGTGGTGCTGGATGTGAAAATTGTAACTGTGCCGGGCTGAAACTAGCAAAAAACACTTGCGTCACATTGCCCTGGGTGTATGATAGGGTGTATGATTTTGAAGAGTATACATAACCGTTCAAGTTTGGGGTTGGTAAGATTTTTTTTATGTTTTTGAATAAAGTCTCATGCTCACTGAGGCTGCATTTATTTGATAAAAAATACAGTAATATTGTGAAATATAATTCCATTTTAAAATAACTGTTTTCTATTTGAATATACTGTAAAAATGTAATTTATTCCTGTGATCACAGCTGAATTTTCAGCATCTTTACTCCAGTCTTCAGTGTCACATGATCCTTCAGAAATGATCAATTTGTTGCTCAAGAGACATTTCTGTTTGTTTGATGAATAGAAAGTAAAAAAAACAGCATTTTATACAAATCTTTACTCTAACTTTTCATCAATTTAATGCATCCTTGATGAATATAAGTATTCATTTCATTAAAAAAATTCTTATTGACCCCAAGCTTTGAGTCCAAACTTTTGAACTTGAGACCTAAAAAGCTTCTCTTGCATTGCATCTTTACAATACTGTATATGCCACTTGCTCAATAAATACAGCATCTCCACACCTTATTCTTCTCCAGTTTCTGTCTCTGTTTCTCCTCCAGCAGAGCTCTTCGTTTCTCCGTCTTCAGTCGTTGTTCCTCCAACTTCCTCCTGCGCTCTTCTAACTGGCTCTCACGCAAACGCCGTGCCTTCTCCTCCTTCTCCAGCCACTGAGCTTTCTTCGCCGCTGAGAAAGAGAAGAGAGAGAGTTTTTGGGTGATGCTGCCTACTGCTTCTTATGTCAATTTCTGTCAGCATTAACAATTATATGTCATTTAAGAATAATTTTGCCTCAGATGTTACTCCTGAAATTCCTCATGAGAAATAAAAATAGACACAAACGAGATAATCATTTTTTAGATTGCAAACTTTTCCACTTAACACAGTCTAAGGCCACATCCACACAAAGCCAGAGCTTTCCCTATTCAATCTTTTTTCCCCCTCGTCTCAAGAAATATCTGCGTACACACGAAACCAATGAAACCGACCCGTATTATACATGCCAGGCCAGTATGTGGCGCTGTAATTCTGCCACAGAAATACACTAAATATGGAGAAGAAGAGTTGTGGCTAGATGGGGAACAGCAACGGTCAGTGAGGCAAAATCTCACAACAAAATAACAATAAATACATGTGCAACTTACCAGATTGTGTTTTATTAATGCCTACACCTACCCCAACCCTAAGCCTACCCTTACAATGATGCAAATACAGTAATTAAATGACGCAATATTGATGTGTGCATGCCCAGTGGCCGTAGCTGTATCCCTTCTAGTCTTTACCGTGCGGGACGTGGTGTGATGATATCACCGATTCACAAAAATATACGGATTGGCTGTACACACGAAAACGCAAGGGTCAAAATTTTTACATATACAGCTAAATGCGTCTCCGTGTGGACATTGAGATAATTAATGAAAACGTTATTTATACATTGCTCATGGAACTTTTTTCCTGAAACGTTTTTTAAATGTTGCTACTTGTTCAGAGAACATTCAAATGTAATATTCCCATAATGTTTGTGAAATAATAAAATGTTCCCTTAGTGTTTGTATCACCAAGAAAAAACATTTTAACTTAATGGGAACATTAACAAACATTATTAGAACTTATGTCTCAATTTATCAAAAATCTCATTAGTGTCTGCAGAAATAAATTCGATATTATAAATATCTCATATGTGTATTTCTTATCTAAAGTTGTTTGGAAATCAAAAAACAGATTGTTTCACATTAATTTAACATTAATAATCACTAACAATTGTGCAATCACACCCATAGCTGTTGATTAACTCTCCACTGGAACTTTTTATATTTATAAACAGTGCTTAAGGAAAAACTAAACTGCTAATAAAACAGCCCTTTTCTCTGTGTGTTCAGCAGTTTGACTTCAATTAAAAACCAATCAAAGCTCTTTATTTAAAACCTCAAGCACGCTGAGCGGCAGCTGGATGCATTCTGCTCACAGGCCCGATTTAAGGAACACACGAGACATCAAACTGTGGAATTTCCTGTTTTTCAGTCCCTCAACCATAACTAAGTCTACACACACACACACACACACACACACACACACACACACACACACACACACACACACACACACACACACACACACACACACACACACACACACACACACACACACACACACACACACACACACACACACACACACACACACACACACACACACACACAGCAGTCCAGATGGGATTTGAGTTGAGGAATACCAACACAAGGGAACTGCTTCCATTCACAACATTGCTTTAGATCCATGTGGGGCGACCCACTGTATTTACTTTACCCTGTTTCATTTCAAAAGCACATCCGCTTTATACCACAGGAAATGCAGTGACTTAGTAATAGGATGAGCTGTGACTCATACAAAAGCTGTATGTGAATAAGAAGCACCGAAGAACACAATTTGACTGAACACAAGCATGGCAAATATCTGAACACAGAGAAAATGTGTCTGTATTTGGTTGATTAACAGCTTTTTAGACAAGTAAAGGGAGAAGTACCATGGTAAGGTGACAGTAAGCTGTTTGGACAGGGTACTATGGTAATATCAAGGCATGCTTTGAAATAAGCATATCAAGTCATATAGGTAATATATATTTTTATATTTTAAGCCAGGTGTGTTTTTGCTGTCGTACAAGCTTGTGGACGATTTTTTTTTCAGGGGAGAAATCGTGTGGACATCGCGGATGCTCGTATGGTCGCAGCTCGCAGTGTGTGAGAGGAATTATGAGATGAGTCGAGCACGTTACGAGCACCTCACGGCCTCACGATCATTTTTAAACATGTTTAAAAAATTCATGGAGTCGGCCGATTTTCACCAGCGTATGGCTGTCCTCTATTGCCAAATCATGCACAACCACGTCACATAGGCTAGATCGATGAGTATTATTAGGCTATAGCTCAGTGGCCGCAACCATACAGCGTGCATACACTCAAGACACACACGCACGCTTGCTCTCTCTCTCTCTTTCTCTCTCTCTCTCTGGTTGTATCTGTTGAAAGCGATGGCTGCTGTTTGTGTGCTATTTGCTAACTGAAGCTATAGCAGCAACATTGAAAACTCCCGTCTCTGTGTTTAGCGCACAGTGTACTCCCGCCTTTATAGTATTTTCAGACAGACAGACAAACAGAGACAGACAGACAGACAGACAGACAGACAGACAGACAGACAGACAGACAGAGATAGACAGACAGACAGACAGACAGACAGACAGACAGACAGAGATAGACAGACAGACAGACAGATAGACAGATAGAGATAGATAGATAGACAGACAGACAGACAGACAGACAGACAGATAGAGATAGATAGACAGACAGACAGACAGACAGAGATAGACATACAGACAAGATAGATAGATAGATAGATAGATAGATAGATAGATAGATAGATAGATAGATAGATAGATAGATAGATAGATAGATAGATAGATAGATAGATAGATAGATAGATAGATAGATAGATAGATAGATAGATAGATAGATAGATAGATAGATAGATAGATAGATAGATAGATAGATAGATAGATAGATAGATAGATAGATAGATAGATAGATAGATAGATAGATAGATAGATAGATAGATAGATAGATAGATAGATAGATAGATAGATTTAAAACTGTGGCAGATATTTATACTCAATAAGTAATTCTGATTTACTCTAAATCCAATTACATAAAACCCTTCAGTCCTTTATAAATATACAACAATTCTGTTTTATATCCTTCAACATAAGAAGATCTCAGCCTTCATGTTGAACCACGGGTCTAAGCTGCAGTGAACCGCTAGCGAGCTAAACACACTCACTAATCCTATTAGTTTCATACAATATGCAATATGACAGTGCGACTGCACTGAAAAACGGATTTTATTCTCAGTGCAATTCAATGTAGCAGCAATCCGGCATTACAACGCTTGCTTCATTCTAACAGCTAAGCCAGGTTTATGTCTTTGTATACATAGCATTTGTCGAGCTATGATATTTCGTCCCAAAACTACAATAAACCCTTTATGTAAAGCCTACAGCTGTGGTGCATGACTGGACTTGTGGACCTGATAAACAGCTGGCTAGACATTGAGGTTTATCTGCGTCTCTCCAGCTGAAAGTGAGCTGATAGCCAAGCAGGCTAATCATGCTAATGGCAAACGTAATTACAGCTAATCTGAGAGGGAGGCATGGCTAAACGAACTGTAATGATGGCACATTTTTCACCCTGTGCCTGTAGGGATATATCAGATAGTTAAAAGTGGAGAATATGAGACACATGCATTGATTTATGAAAGCTGCTGCACATGGGAATGATGAAATATGCATGTATTTCATAATCATTTGTAGCATGGGAAGGCCTATGGTCTTGCGCTACTGCAAAATATAATGAGTAGTTTCTTGTAACAGAGCATAAACTCTGTTAAAATGCATAATCATAGGAAAAAAATATATGCAAGTTTCGGTTCAATCCATTGTGCATATGAGATTTATTTAAAATACTACTCCTTAAATCATAATGATTTGTGAAATTGTGGACAAAGAAAATTGGACACAACCAAATGAGAAAAACAAAGAGCACAGGACATGAAATAAATAGAGACGATCCACTTAATCAAATGATTGATCCTGTGACGTATCTTACCTTGCTCCTGGGTTCGCTGGTCTGCAGCAGTAAACACAAATTACAAACACATCTGTCAACATCTGTCAGTCACATCAGTTTGTACTTTACTTGATGCTGCTGACTTCACTGAACATCATTAGAAACCAGTTGGCAGATAAAGTTGTATTAACTGTTTCACGTTGAAATAGTGTATAATTGAGTTAACCATTATTTGGCTTCACTCTGTACTCTGAATGTAGTCCCTAATTATATATATGTATTTATGTACTTCAATCACTACAAGATAGATGTTTTGTATAGCATAACCACATCATTAGACCTACAGGGCAGGACAAAAGTTGTGTTTATAAAGCCTCACCCAGATATTTGGCCCGTTCCTCTCGCCGCTTTTTGGCCTGCTTCTGTCTTTGCTCTGAACTTATCCCATCTGTTGAGAAAAAAAAAACAGATAATGCTTTAAAATGGACTTTTCATACCTTTCAAATTAGATTAAAGTTGACAATGACATAAAGTCGTTTGCAAATAGTTGTAGAGATACCAAGATTTCAGTAGTCAATACCCATGAAATTTGGGGAAAAAAAGTTGTTTAAAATGTTAAATAGTATTATAAATATATATTATAAATATATATATATATATATATATATATATATATATATATATATATATATATATATATATATATATATATATATATATATATATATATATATATATATATATATATATATAAAATACACGTGAAATACTATTATTTTATTTTATTGATAAATGGACACATTTTGGCAGAGTCAATTGCTATAATTTTTGAATAAAGGTACAGTGACAAAAATAAAAAAAGCTTGTTGTAAAGTATGGCACTTTTAACTCTTAAAGGGTTATTAGTTCACCCAAAAATGAAAATTCTGTTCTGCGAGGATATGACGTAGAGCCGGCATTCTGACACATGACCCGGAAGCGAGGAGCTTTGTTTACAAGCAGAGGAAGACGCGCAGTATCTAAGCGATTCAAGTCTCCTCAAAAGAGTCCTTCTAGCGACACATACGGTAAACCCAAGTGTTGTTTACTCAGCTGCACATAATAGCACCAAATTAATTTAAAAAAAGCCCAATATATTTGACCCGCGTTCTGTTTACTATCATGCCCGTGCACGTTTGTGATGACGTTAGATGAACGCAAACGCACTAGGGTTCAAGTTGAGTGTGAAACCAGACCAACACTGCGGAGGCGGAGGGAAGAATCAGGCTCGGACTGCATCAAACGTGCCCAGTATAAAACACCCTGAGAACTGACTGACAGCTTTAGGTGCGTTATTGGCAGCGCCTCCCTCTGGTTACATGAACGCGTCACCACCACACCAAAAACATGGGGATTTTTTTGAGGACGATAATCTCAAAAACTATTCGATATTCTATAATTAAATCAACTATCGAATATTCGAAAATCGCGACCCATCCCTAAAATGTACATGCATGTTTCTAGGTTATAGATAAAGAAATACATTTGACATGCAATATTTTAATGTTTAAATTATTTTCTGAAGAATTTGTTCTGTTAGAACTTCTTATTTTAATATTTATATGTTTTTAATTTAGCACATTTTCATGAATCAGTACTATTTTTTATTTCTTGTTATAAAGTTCAGCACTGGTTTACTTATGTTTTTTTATCCAGTATCCATTTTAAAAACTATCGGTCGATTAATCGGTTATCGGCAAGTGGTGCTTCGTGAGTTCATGTCAAAGACAAGAACTTTTTGAATAAAGTCGTTATTTTGATTTTTTTTTTTTTTGGCACAAAAACTATTCTCGTCGCTTCATAAAATTATTGTAGAACCACTGTAGTGAGATGGACTTTGTAACGACGTCTTTAGTACCTTTTATGGGTCTTATGAGTGCAAATGTCATTGCTGCCAATGGAGGCCTTTCTGAGCCATCGGATTTAAACAAAAACATTTTAATTTGTGTTCCGAAGATGAACAAAGGTCTTACAGGTGTCGAACGACATGAGGATAAGTAATTAATGATTAAACATTAATTTTTGGGTGAACTAACCCTTTAGCGACTATTTAGCGACCCGGTATGTACATGTACGTATATTTTTTTTCTGCACAATAATAATTTAATCTTTAATGACGGAATAAGTGCAATTCAACTTTATTCCATAAAGTGGCAATGTCTGATACACAATGATGAAGTGACGTTTCACTCATAGTAACTGCAGACTGAAAACGAAACAATAATACTTTATATAATAATAGTTTACTGCAGAGGAAGTACTGAACACAATCAAATATTAGTGTCACTGTCACCTGATGGTGGATCTGGTGAAGAAGCTGTCACAGATCAAAATATTGTTTTTGAAGATGTTGAAAATGATAGTTTTGAGAATATTTATGAGATGGCGAATATGATACATCAGCAGATGCTGAATGTACTGGGAAATGAGCTCGGATGAGGACAGTGATGATGGTATAAAACATCTGCTCAAAGTAAACCCTTCCAAACTCCAAAAGATAACAAAATATGCTTGATTTTATTCTTATGTAATTGTTACTATAATATCAGGAGAGTTTTACATATATTATCGCGGTAGGTAGAGATCCATCCGTGTTAGATATAGATCCGGGTCGCCAAAGACCCGAATATGTAAGAATGATTGTCGAAACAGTCATGCATTTAAGGGTTAATCTGATGAGAGCTGGTCGTCATGATACCGGAGACATAAGCTGAGTAATTTGTCTCTCAGGCTCCCCCTGTTCTTCATTTCTCTTTCCTGGCTAATTAGAGACTTGCAACTGACATTTTCCATTTTCTTCCTGTCCTCAGGAGAGTATTGATTCAATCAAGATAAGTGTGACTCCAGTTCTTTAACTGCAGAGGTTGTTTAACCCAAGGCACTGAAGAGAAATGTGGTGAGTCAGGTATTATTCTGATCACACAGTCACATGTAAAGGATGCTCAATTCAATTAAACCGCATACAACAGCGTTTCATAGATGCTTTCTTCTTGTTAAGCGTGTCCTCCTTTTAATGCAACATACATGCAACTCTTTCCCAGTGAATCGAACTGTTTCTATGGCAACCGGTCTGCCACGCACCCACCATTAAAAACTCGACTAAGCCTTATACACTCGAGACTGTTCGAGAACTCTTAGCAAACCTTCCCCAAACACACACACCACAAGGTTCGCTCCCTGCTTTGATCCACGGCCCTGCCGGGTTTCCACGTCTCGCCCTCTTTACAAACAAGGACTTGGCTTGCGGCCACGATTGTCTGATTAGGATGAATTTAGAAGGGTCTTTTTAAAGTCAGTCTGATGGATGTTCACATGCATGAGGTCTATTATGACGAGAGTGTATAGATGGATTCCTCGAATACGTTTTCTCTTTTATTCTTCTGTTTTATTCATCCTTCTACTATATGCATTTTGTAAACGAGTCTCTGTAGCATCAGTCCTTTACTTTAACTCTTGTTTAGTGCCTTGCCCAAAGGACTATTATTTGAAGATTATGCTATCATCATTAAAAAAAAATTTTTTTGAAAGGAATGTTCTGATATCGCTCAAAAATTGCTCAAAATAACTGTAATGACACATAAAAAATTGTTTTCGAGCCTCTACATATATTATTATATTATTTATTACACAATTATATACACTCACCTAAAGGATTATTAGGAACACCATACTAATACTGTGTTTGACTCCCTTTCGCTTTCAGAACTGCCTTAATTCTACGTGGCATTGATTCAACAAGGTGCTGAAAGCATTCTTTAGAAATGTTGGCCCATATTGATAGGATAGCATCTTGCAGTTGATGGAGATTTGTGGGATGCACATCCAGGGCATAAAGCTCCTGTTCCACCACATCCCAAAGATGCTCTATTGGGTTGAGATCTGGTGACTGTGGGGGCCATTTTAGTACAGTGAACTCATTGTCATGTTCAAGAAACCAATTTGAAATGATTCGAGCTTTGTGACATGGTGCATTATCCTGCTGGAAGTAGCTATCAGAGGATGGGTACATGGTGGTCATAAAGGGATGGACATGGTCAGAAACAATGCTCAGATAGGCCGTGGCATTTAAACGATGCCCAATTGGCACTAAGGGACCTAAAGTGTGCCAAGAAAACATCCCCCACACCATTACACCACCACCACCAGCCTGCACAGTGGTAACAAGGCATGATGGATCCATGTTCTCATTCTGTTTACGCCAAATTCTGACTCTCCCATCTGAATGTCTCAACAGAAATCGAGACTCATCAGACCAGGCAACAGTCTTCAACTGTCCAATTTTGGTGAGCTTGTGCAAATTGTAGCCTCTTTTTCCTATTTGTAGTGGAGATGAGTGGTACCCGGTGGGGTCTTCTGCTGTTGTAGCCCATCTGCCTCAAGGTTGTGCGTGTTGTGGCTTCACAAATGCTTTGCTGCATACCTCGGTTGTAACGAGTGGTTATTTCAGTCAAAGTTGCTCTTCCATCAGCTTGAATCAGTCGGCCCATTCTCCTCTGACCTCTAGCATCAACAAGGCATTTTCGCCCACAGGACTGCCGCATACTGGATGTTTTTCCCTTTTCACACCATTCTTTGTAAACCCTAGAAATGGTTGTGCGTGAAAATCCCAGTAACTGAGCAGATTGTGAAATACTCAGACCGGCCCGTCTGGCACCAACAACCATGCCACGCTCAAAATTGCTTAAATCACCTTTCTTTCCCATTCTGACATTCAGTTTGGAGTTCAGTAGATTGTCTTGACCAGGACCACACCCCTAAATGCATTGAAGCAACTGCCATGTGATTGGTTGATTAGATAATTGCATTAATGAGAAATTGAACAGGTGTTCCTAATAATCCTTTAGGTGAGTGTATATAACACACATATACATATATTTAGGAAAAATCACTTGGTTATTGAAAAAGTTGAACATGAATTTAAGAAATAAAAAGCAATGGCATAAAAATAAAATAAATTAAAACAATATATATTATATATATATATATTAAAACCGCCTCTGACATACAAGTGCAAAAATTAGCTCCTTTTTCCAGCTTATTAATGGTCAAATACACTTGATACAAATACACAAAAATGTCTCAATGCCCATCTTGGTGAGTTTTAATGTAAACATAGTCGTAACCAGCTCACAGGAAAAGTGTTTGGGATCCATGCATGCGTCAGGTCTTAAAGGGACAGAAGTTATTTATTATTCAAACTACAAAAAGACAAACGATCACTTACGAGCACACATATTCTGAATTTAAATTAATGAAAAAGTATAACTATACAAATAATATTATATTATATTATATTATTAAATACATTTATAATAAAATAATATTAATTAATAATATTACTATTAGTATATACATTATATTATTTTTTATATTTATTTTGGTTTGATTGCTTGCATTTTGACAGAAAGCTCTCAGATTTCAAAAAGATCTTAATTTGTGTTTCGAAGATGAACGAAAGCCTTACGGGTTTGGATTCTTAGAACGACATGACAACAATTTGTAACATTTTGGAGAACTAACCCTTTCACAATCAGTGTGCCATTTGAGACAGGGCCATTGCTATTCAGTTGCTAGGGTGGTTGCTAAGTGATTGTTAGGTGGCTGAGTTCCCTCCTTAAATCTAACAATGTAAATGACATATCCCACACCTGAAAGCTAATGACAGTTTTTGAGACACAAGCAGTGTATTTGGTCTTCTTCTCAGTACCTTTTTTAGCCGTTGGGTTGGGACTGGCTCCGGGCGTGCTGGGTCTTGCGTCAGATTTAATTGGTTCTGTTTTTGAGGGAGGGTCTGTTATGAAGGAGGAGTCTTCGACCGTTGTGTCGTCAGCTTTCAGGATCTCACTGTCCAGCTCATTCTCATTCTGAAGCGTGCCACTCGTCTCTGGAGGAGATGTGAGAACTGAGAGGAAGAGAAAAAGAGAAAGTTATTTACAACAGAGATACAACAGATTTAGCTCTATATAGCGGATGAAAAGAAACTGGACACACTTTCGGCCTGGTATCATACAGTCTGAGTACACTTTAGCAAGAACTCTCTGAAAGGAATTAAAACCAGAATAATGCTTTAAAAAATAAACCAAAGATTTACCAGGGTAACAATTTCTACCAAAATACTATACGGGTCATTTGGAACTAGCCATCACTATCATAATTTATTAACTTTGCAACATCGACACTATTATTGAACTGAATTTAATTTAATAATGACACTGTTGTCTTCAAGCTGGTTTGTAACTGAACAGAATTTGTTTTATAAATGATGAACAACATTGAGCCTAATAATGACTTCTGTATTGTCTTCTGTAGAGCCGAATCTAAACTTGTTTCATAATCAAATTTTGCAATATTAACAGTTATTTTCCTATTATAGTGAAGCTGCTTTGAAACAATCAGTATTATATGAAGCACTACAGAAATAAAGGTGACTTGTCAATCATCATTATCATCAAAAATAATATGCATTATTATATTATTTTATTATTGGTATTATTAACATTTTTGTGTATATTTCAGAGTTTTTACCCATTTATTTCTGGTGGAAAGGGTTAATGTGGTGGAAAATAATTATATTTTTGCAAATTTACTAAGCTTATTGTAAATGCTTTGGAACAAATATATAAGTAAATAAACAAACAAAAAATAAATGAATGCGTTTGTGTGTTGATATGGTATTCTGGGTGTTTGATAGAATTTACAGTTTTACATTTACATTTACATGTGGTTTTCTTACTTGCCAAGTCATAAAAAGCCCTCCCTGATATTTTGGTCTCTTGCGTCCCTCCTTAAATCTCTACGGGACGTTGTTACCTATTACATCATCTGCAAACTGTGCAAAACACTATATACGTATATATATGCAGATACTGAATCTATGGTTACCATCGTCAGTTTCTGCATAGGATATAATTCCCTGACAACTACAGCACCATTTTAAGGGCTTGTGTGCCTCAACACAGAACCTGCAGGAATGTTAATACGGTATTTTATGTGTCCAGGATGCAGTATCAGATTTTCACCTAGATTCACTCTGCAGAAATGATCTCTGCTTTCTCGCTAACAAAACACTTCAACCCCATTAGCAGGGCATTAGCATCCTGTTCACACTTTACTCACGCGTAAAATACGTTAAAGACGGCATGTGATCTCCCTCCCGCAGGATTTTCACATGACAAACACAGCAGGGAATCATTAGCCTCTTATGTATCTCTTTTCTCTGAATATAAAGGTGTGGATGAGGCCTGGAGGAATCACTCGCTACACTAATGTCAATATCAGCACTATAAAGATGCACTAGTGAAGCCATTTCATAAGGTCTTTATAGGCTACACCTTTCAACTTAGTGCTTTCATTAGTTTAATGCAAGTCTTAAACCCTTTCACCATCCACAACATAATGGATTTAGTGGCTTCTGAAGGATTAACCGAATGCTATACTGTAGAAATCCATGACCGCAGCCCTTCAAATGAGTTTAGATAATCGTGCCATGAATCTAATTAAATAACGGGATCAGTAGTGACCGCTCATTTAACAGCTGACTAAATATGTTTATTATCTTCATATCAGATGCAGAAAAGGTCTGCTGGAGCAGTGAGAACCTCTGGAGAGGCAATTTGAAGGGCAATTAAAGAGCTGGTGATCTCAAGTCAACAGCTTAATTTCAGTTTCAGACATTCAGTTTCAAACAGACAGTCATTTTCATCTGTAACACGGCTGAATGATGGGTACATGAAAAAAAAATGCTTCAAATGCTTCTGTATCATGATCAGTATTGGGGGTAGTGCATTATATGTATTTATACTATGGGGCTGTTGAATGCTTGAATCTGATTGGTTGGCGAACGTTCTAAGGTGTGCAATTATTTTCAGGGAAACACAGTAAAAGTAGTTCCAGGCAGGTTTTGACCGCATCTTCAGCGGTTCTTCAGAGGTTCTTCACCGGTTCTTTGACTAAGGTGCTATATAGCACCGCTGAAGAACCACTGAAGCACCAAAATTGGTGCTATATAGCACTAAAAAATGTTCCCCTATGATTACGAGCCAAGAACCATTTTTGCTGCCATATAGAACCTTTTTTTTTAGAGTGTATCTACTGAATGTGCACGTTCACTTGGCGCATCGCCAGTGAAAATCGGTTGGGTGTGAACACTCAAGAAGCGCCGAAAAATGTCACGAAAAACGCTGCCGATAAGCGCGCAATATTCGTCCTGGTGTGTACAGGCCTATACAGTTCCATATCTGATTTCAGTTATTTCAAATGTCTTTATAGCCAACAACAGCAAAAGAACCAAAACCACAACAACACTGACCAGGCAAAGAAATATAGTAAACAATAGGATAAAAACGACAAATTGTTTCCATGTTTTTACCACAAAATGACGTTTTATTACGTACAAAAAGCACATACTCGTTCTCCCGCTCTCTCTGCTCTCACTTAAAAGCACACACATACAGGACACACACTCACGCAGAAACGTGTTGTCATCACGGTTCTGACAATTTTATCAGTAAAAAGCTACATGAGATTTATCACTAGCGAGGTAATAAAGGCGCTGTTCTAATGCTGCGTTTCAGGCAGGTTTTTGAGCCCGTAAGTTACGACTTTAAACCACGACTCATGACTTTGTAGCGTTCCAGGCAAAGAGCGCGTAACTGGGAGTACATCGATGTAGTACGAGTTCACGGGTGGGAAGTCACAGGTTTGACTGCCGTTCCAGTGCACTTTCACGGGTAGAAAGTTGGAAAAACACGGGTTACGGCTTGCCTGCTGCCCAAGACACTGTTGAAAGAGACACACGCACAGACTGAGGTAATTCACATGCGCTCGCTCGCTCTCTCTCGCTCTCTAATAACTAATATAACTGCATTGGTCTGCTATCAGTGGCTCAAGCCTCTGTTACTAGCACTAAAATTACATTTTGGAATTAGCAACGGAGGCTTGGGTTTAGATGCGTAAGAAATTAGTCCCACACACAAGAGCGTTTTAAGGTCAAAACCTTACAAGTGTCTTGAAATAAATCATCTGAACAATGTTTTGAAGTGTGGTAACCATACTATATGCGGAATAATTGACTCCGTGCTCCGCCCACATCCCGCCTCTTTGCCCATTTTCTATTATCCGGAGAGTGACACGCGTTGACGCGCTGCCAAGATGGCAACGGCCAGCTCGACCCTACTTTACGCTTCAAAACTGCTCTTCAGAATCCTATGAGTGACGTCACGGACACAACGTCCATATTTTTTACAGTCTATGATCCGTGCACACTCTAACAGCTAAAATTGGCCACAACCCATTGCGAGTTGGACGAGGATTCAATTAGAACTACAAACATGAACAAAACATGACGGATGTGCGATGTAGAGAGGTTTAGGTAAAGGAGTTTGAGTGATTAATAATCAGTATCTAACCCAACGAAAAGGTATTTATTCAATGTTATCCACATTATATTTAATCTGCAACAGCATTGTGAACTTTTGTAAAGATACATTTGTCATTAACTTTCAAATGCATCATTGTGCAAATTGCAAACACTGACAGATCAACGTGCTACTACATTCAATTGAATGCGGGGGATTTTAACTTTGACAAGATGAAAGACAGGGCGGTTTAAGTAGTGAAAGGATAAACGTAACCGTTAAAGACGCAATTATAACAAAGAAGTATGTCCCAAAGCTTGCCTACTCTTCTGCTACACACTCAATAGCATGTACTTTTTCTCTTCACAAAAGAAAGTACATACTTTAGGGCATATTATAATTAGGCGAATAGGGACGCACACCAAAATTATAGCTAATATCATGAGGAATTATAGTTTCTCATAAGGAAGAACTGCAAGTAGCAAGTAGAACCATTTTTGTGACATATTTCCAAGTGAATATTCAACAAGAATTTTTTTTTTTTAAACTTTGAATACCAGAACTGATCAGGAAAAAATGCATTAATAAAATAACTTGAAAGATAGGCAAAATTAAAATGTACTACATGAAAAAAAAAATATTGTAATCGGAGCCTAAAGCCTCGTGGGCAGCACTCTGTCAAGCTTCAGGCGTCCCAAGTTCGAGTCCCGGCTTGTGGGGACCTTTCCTGATCCCGCCCCCCTCTCTCTCCTACTTCGCTTCCTGTCCTATCCCCAAAACACCAAATAAATGTGCTGCAAAAAGCATTTGTTAAATAACTACTTTGTTAAAAATTGACCGTTGACCTTGTGTCAATCATATCTATTGTGTCACACCAAGTCCAAAATCATTATTTAAATGTTAAACAGTTGACTAACATCTTGACCTCTGGCCTCAGGGGGTAAACATGAGGTCAGCGTGGGTCTAAACATCCTGTTTTGATTAGAGGTCACGTCTGTGTTTCTCCAGTTGTTTCTGAGGTCGATGAGGTTTCAGTCTTTGATGGTGCAGCTGCTGTCTTCTTAGGGCAGACCTCATGACAGGAAGACAAAAAGCTTGACTGCCTACCGAAGCAACTGCTGTTTAGAAAGGGAAAGAGACAATCGCTGAGCTTTGCTACTGTAAATAACTCAAGAGTATAACATACGCCAGAAAATAATGTGCACTATTAGCAATTCGACTCCTTACAAACATTTAGCCACACATCAAAGTCCAATGATAAGCGCCAGCTTCCCCTCTGTGCTCTTTTTAGAGGGAGTCAGGTTCCCATGTTCAGTCTGTAAAGGTTAGCAGCAGGGCAATGTCTCACCATCGAGACCAAGGGGACAAACTGTCTGCGTTGACAAAGAAACGCCATCTGTCCCGGGCAAGACAGAAAGTGCCATTTTTCTTCGGCTTGGAAACAGACACGCTCACATTAATCAGATGCTAAATTACTCTAATTTGGAGATGGAATTAATTAGTACTTCACAGAAGTAATTAGACTGGTACATAAAGCATGTTAGAAGTGAGATACCACAAGCAGACACTGATTTGTAATCAGAACAACACGGCAAATTTAGCATATCAGGAAATCTTTCAGGACGCCCACAAAGTCAAAAGTTCAAATCTTCCTCATGAAAACAAGCGCAGCCTTTTTAGTTATGATTTCCAATGATACGAATAGACCTGCTAGACTTCTACAGAATGAGCGCAATTACCTACCATATGTTTAAAAAACACAAAAAATAGGTAACATGGGGGACTTGAAGTCATTTTGAGGGGCAGAACGGACTTCTTTTACACTGTTTGTTAGGGCTGCATGATTAATTGAAATAAACATCAAATATATTTTTAAAAACTGAAACGCTTTAGGGCTCCCTGTGGTTTACCACCAAAGTAAAAGCTCAATGGTTTCATGTTTGAAGAAATTAAAACAGCCATAAATATTAGTACTGTAATTTTGCAGTTAAAATATATATTTTATCATCATATTGTGTTATTTTTATTTTTGTTACTTTTCGAAATTTTTACAGTTAAAATTACAATAGTAATATTTCTTATTTTGTTTAGTATTTTTATTTAGTAATAATAATACAAATAATACAATGAATGAATTAATCATATCAAAATATAAATCACAAAATATTGAGCCAAATTGTGCAGCCCTGTATAAGCCACAAAAATAAAAAAAATTAATTCTACTTTTAGGGAAACTAAGTGAGAAGTTGTGTCTTGGTGGCTCAGTGATCTTAAAGAGATAGTTCAACCAAAAATTTAAATTAGCCCATGATTTACTCACCTTCAAGTCATCCTAGGTGTATGACGTTCTTATTTCAAACGAATAAATCGGAGTTACATTAAAGATGTCCTGGCTAATCCAAGCTTTATAATGGCAGTAATTGTTGCTCTGTTTTTGAAGTCCATAAAAAATGCATCTGTCCGTCAAATAACGTGTTCCACATGGCTCTGGGGTGTTAATAAAGGCCTTTATTAACCCCCTGGATGCAAGAAGAATCAATATTGGGAAAATTGGGATATGCAGTCAAATGCAGTCCCGGTGTATGTAGGCTGTTCTTTCGTGTTTTATAGACTCGATATTGTTTCTTATAAAAATGTGGTGACCATGCAGCAAAAAAAAACAAAACAAAAAAAACGTTTTTAAACCGTTTAACTGATAGTATTAATCGATCAAAATTCATACTATCGGTTAACGGTTAAACGGTCAATCTGAGCATCCCTATTTCTAATACTACCCAAAGCACAGTCTACCGGTAAAGTTAAGGGGCGTGACGTTTCCGACAAACGTGCACTAGGCGGTTAGCGAATCACAACACACTGGGCCAGCTAACCAATCTGAGCCCATTGCATATTTTTGAGGGACTGGCTTCATAGAACCCGGAAACCATCAGACCGTTTTTACACATGTTACAGTGCACCCCACAAACACAATCAAGCCTTCGAAAGAATGTGTTTTACCACCCCTTTAATATAACTCAGATTTTATTCGTCTGAAAGAAGAATGTCATATACACCTAGGATGACTTGAGGGTGAGTAAATCATGGGCTAATTTTCCTTTTTGGGTGAACTAACCCTTTAAAAACAGGTTATCGGAATCCGAATATATAGTGGGAAATAATTTTGACTGGGATTTGATTGGAAAAAAAATTAATGAAAGACAGTTGAATTATTGAAAACTAATTAATGCACAACCTGAGGTGGTAATGCTATTCAACAGCACTGTGCCACTGTGCCTAATAATCGGATAATGATTAATTTGACTTATTATAATGGTTCATCTTGTCTTATTCACCCATCAACGGGAACAAATACGAAACCTCCCAAGATGAACTAGGGGAAAATGTAGAAAAGAGGTTGATACCAAAGCTTTGTGAGCTTGAAAGAGAAAGAAAAGCATTGCATGTGATCCAGAGATGAGGCAATGTTTGGGCAGAGGGACAAAGAGATAAAAACAGCAGTAAAAACCAGAGACTAAACCATACAGGGTTTAGGACGTGTCTGGGCAGATCATCTGAGACACAGCAAAGGAAAACCGCACTACAGTGACGAGAGGTCTGGCATTTGTGGCAAAAAGAGAAAGATCCCCTTGACCTGACAGGCTGTGTTGCAGTACATTTGGCGTTTCAGAGAAAAGGCCACAAGGAGGAATCTTCATCCTGATAGTCTGATTCACGAGAGCAGTCCAATAGTCACAGCAGGGGGCATCGCTGCTTCAGCACATCTGACCGCAGTGAGCTAAACACCTGCGCTCGAGTATAAAAGTTCACGTGACGGGCAGACACTGATCTGTCAGGTCCACTGCAGCCAGATCGAGTTTCACCTCTAGCTCACAGTAAAAATAGACCCCACAATCCCTCATCAGCCATAAAAGGAGCTGAAACTCTTTAAAAATATAAAAAATATATAGTAGACAAGAAATGCAATGAGAGAAAACTATATCTTTTCATGCAAAACTCACCACCATGATAGGGTGTTGTGGGTCGTTGCCAGGGTGTTGCTATGCAGTTGCTAAAGGGGTTTGGAATGTTGCTATGGGTAGGTGGCAAGGTTATTATTGTTAACTATAAAACTATGAAAACATTTTTGTTAATTTAAAGGTGCAGTGTGTAATATTTATGAGGATCTATTGACAGAAATGCAATATAATATACATAACTATGTTTTCAGTGGTGCATAAAGACCTTACATAATGAACCGTTATGTTTTTATTACCTTAGAATGAGCCATTTCTATCCACATACACCGTGGGTCTAGCCTGGCTCCACCCTCCTCGGTACTTCCGCTCAATTTTCATTTTCCTTCAGTACTCCGCCTGGGACTGCGGTATATTCTTAGGTTTTCTCAGAACAAATTTTTACCGGTCCAATCAGCGAACAGAGGGAGTGGCTGAGAACGATGACGTTGATGTCTTGCTCTAGTTTGAGATGACATGCGTCACGACCAAACGTTAGCGATTGGTTATGGCAGATCCAGAGTGGCTCTGGGCAGATCCAACAGTTTTAAACTTCAACAGAGTACCCGCCTTCAAGGAAGTAAACGCTTGTCAATGGAGGGTGGCCAGACTCTCTGTACAAATGAAATGTACGAGAGTCTGGTAAGACCAGTCTACCGCGGGTCCCCTTACAGTGAAGTCACCATGTTGCCGCCATGTTTCTACGGTAGCCCTGAACGGACAAACTGCTCTAGAGAGCGGCAGCTACTCTCTGCTGTTAGATGACGACATCTTTGTCCTGTGTCGGCCACCATAGCATCCAGTGTTGTGCCAGTTCACAGCTTTTCTGAACTAGTTCAAGTTCAGTTCATACATGCTCAAAGTGAACAGTTCACGTTCAAAGTTCACAATTTTAATTCTGAACTAGTTCAAAGTTCAGTTCATTTTACTTTTTTCGTGAGATATTCAAATAAATACTTTTTTTTCACACTACGAGCTAGAAATCACTATACGTTGTTTGAAGCTGCTCATTGTAGACATTTGCTCATGACACTGCAATTGTGGGTTTCTTACCAGGTGATGAAACTTGCAGCAGTACAGACAAGACCAGTTCTATACTTAGTGCAATGAAATCTACCGGCATTTAATTAAAAAAAGAATATATAATATGAAATATGTATATATTATTTAAGGAGAATCGGTGTCCGTCTCCGTGCCATCACTTCCACTAGCCATTTTTTTTTAAATTGCAGCGCTTTCTCTCACTCTCGTCTTTGGTCTGTCTCTCTCTCTCTCTCGCTCCTCTAGCCCTCCGCGCTCTCGTCGTTGCCTGCTACGCGGCGTTGCTATGCCTACCCCGCTCTGCTGCAATTCATCACGGGTAACGTTGTGCGGAAGCCAGTATGCTATTCAACTATTTTCAGCCGGACACTACGTTGCCCGCAATGCATTGCGCACACAATGTCAAAACCATTTCTGTCTGGTGATACATGATTTAAGCGGCACCAGCGAGAATACAGGAGGGAGGAACTTTCACTCGTTGCGTTTCAAAAGAGAAAACAGATGTCACTCAGTTTTCAATGGAAAACAAATTCCAACGTTCATTTACAGTGATGTCTGCCGTTCATGACACATAATGTGAACTAATTCACGTTCAAGTTCTTTATTAAAAAATGTGTTGCGTTCAGTTCAACGTTCACGAAAAAATGAGCGTGTTCAATGAACACGTTCTTTTGAACTCGTTCACGCACAACACTGATAGCATCTCTATGTGCTTTGAAAGGGAGGGGTGAGCGGTTGCAATTCACAACCTCACCACTAGATGCCGCTTTTACACACTGCACCTTTAAATAAAGCTAAAATAAAATTTACTTAAAATGTGAGATGGAAAAAATGAAACTGAACAATAAATTAAGTTGAAGCACTAAAAAAATACTATGTGGGAATAAATACTGATGCTGAGCTGAAATGAAAATAAGAGCTAAAATAAAAAAAACTAAATTAAATGTTTTGTTTAAATAATTCAACCATAATAGTAATTAAAAAACAAATAAAAATGACAAAAGGACATAACAAAATTACTACAAATTACACTCAAATTTAAACACATTTTTAGGGACCACAAAATATGGCCCTATAATTACAGAAATATGGTACCTTTTTTAATCCTAATAGGTGCATAGAGTGCAAAATATATAATATGAAATATATATAATATAATATAATATATAAATATAATATATAATATGAAATAATATGAACCTTTTTGTGGTACAAAGATGTCCTTTTAAAGGCACTGCCCCAGTGACAAGCTGTTGTACCCCTAAAGGTACAATTTTGACACCCTTTTTCTCTGTGTGTTGGAAACTGTTTTGGTCCCTATTGGAAAACTGTTCTCAAATTAAAGCGGTACTTCACTGCTGGCAAAAAGGGATTTAAAAATAATAATAATTGGCTGCCTGCCAATAAAGTAGAAAAAACAAAATTTTTGAAATCGGTGCAACCTGATGTTGCTGTCTTCCCTTTTGCCAATAGTTAAACAAAACTTCAATCCATTTGCTCTCCATTTAATGTCACTCCCATCTAGAGGAATGAATCAACACATTAACAAGATCCTACTTGAGTTTTTTTCTTTTCCTACATGTGGTCATCTCTGAAAACCCCTGATGTGCTTTAGATACACATCTGTAAATGCCCACAGTTCTGTGTTTTTTTGCACTAGTATGAAGGGCTTTACAGACACAATGGTGTGAAGTGGGTCAGCGGCCCGTCCAGAGGGAAGAGCACAAGGCTCAGTGGATCTGGGTCAGTCAGAGGCATGTGTGGCATGCGTCTCTACTGTCTGTGTGGATGGCAACAGAACACAACATGGCACTGTGTTCTGCACACACAGGCGCATGACCGTCAGAGAGCAGCGGCGGAGCTAAACAAGGATAGGGAGGCTGCATGAGAGAATATTTCTTCTACTGTTTACACTTGAAAATGCCACAAATACTTTACTGCTAATAATTTAATTGTAAGTGTCCTGCAGCTGATAAACTTCATTTTAGTCTTTCCACATGGATCATTCTCAGGAAATAATGCAATTTTTGCCTATTTGTGTCACAGTGACTTAAAGGAGTAGTTCACTTTAAAAATTAAAATTTCCCTTATGATTTACTCACCCTCAAACCATCCTAGGTGTATATGTATTTTTCTTTCTGATGAACACAATCGGAGTTATATTAATAAATATCCTGATGCTTCCAAGCTTTATAATGGCAGTGACGGGGTCCATTGAGTTTGACGCTCAAAAAAGCACATCAATCCATAACAAACTTACTCCACACAGCTCCGGGGGGTTAATTAAGGCCTTCTGAAGCGAATTAAAAATATCCATATTTAAAACTTTATAAAGTTAAATATGGACCCCGTCACTGCCATTATAAAGCGTGGAAGTGTCAGGATATTTATTAATATAACTCTGATTGTGTTCATCAGAAATATGGCTACATAGAATGGCTTGAGGATGAATAAATCATGGAGTAATTTTAATTTTAAAGTGAACTCCTTTAATGCTGATCTAATTAATAAGATGCAAGCCTGTCACAATATTTGACAAATTTACTGATTAGAAAATAATGCAAAAAATAAAAGTTCAACTGTGAAGGAAAATAGAGCTATTGATTTTTTTGATTGTTATTTTTTTTTTTTTTTTGGCACAAAGGACAAAAATATTGACTGTGAAAAATGAAAACGTGATAATATTTGCTAGGTTATTATTAACGATTTTGCATGATCTTCAGCCACGTATGTAAGCATGTTTGAAGACAAAAATGTTATACACTGACAAGTGTTTGAAGTTATTTTTTTCTAAGAAATGAATCATTTTATTCAGAATGGATGCATAGAATTGATTAAAAGTTTGTAACATTAATAATGCTACAAAAGATTTCTATTTCAAATAAATGCTGTGTTTTTAACATTGATAATCAGAAATGTTTCATTGTTTCTGCCTTAAATTATTATTTATTAATACATTGTTAACTAACTGTGTGATTTGTATTTGTACTTTTCTGAAATCCATAACACAAAGTCACAGTTGTTAACAAATCACTTTACATTGTAATGTAGCTTGGAAACGATATGTTTTGTGAAAAAAGTGAATTGAATTGAAGTTTCTTAAGCAGCAAATCCAGCTTTGCTGAAAATCCATGCTGAAAATCCAGCTTTGCATCACAGGAATAAATTATATTTTAAAATATATTCAAATAGAAAACAACTATTTTAAAGTGTAATAATATTTCACAATATTACTGTTCATACTGTATTTTTGATCAAGTAAATGCAGGCTTGGTGAGAAGAAAAGACTCTCAAAAACATCTCACAAAAATTTTACAAACCCCAAATTTTGAACGGTAGGTGTAGGTTATTAATATTTTTCAATAACAAAAAGGTACACAAAGTGATACTTCCAGAATTTGTTCCATTATCCATTCAAATTATGAGCTTAAATAATATAACTGAATAAGAACTGTTCATAAATAATCTTCCTCAAAATTTCAGGAACAAATAGCACCATTTCCTGAGAATGACCCAGTTATACTTCTGATACACTAGGAATAAACAACAGAAACTGTGTATATTTGACAATGAAATACTGAAAGATCTCAGCGTTTCAGTAGTCCGATACAAAATCAGACCGTCTACTTTAAAACACTCTGCAGTAAATCACTGCTACCTAAACCATAACACCTGTTTCTACATGTCTAATACTGAACATCTGTATTGTTCTATGGTGTTGGCTAAGCACAACATTTACTATAACTTTAAAAGCAATGCAAGTAAAAACATTCACAGCACTAGAAATACAAAACAGAACAATGAACAGCAACAGAATGACATGTTCCTCTTGGGCTCTTCTAAGTATCCAGTGAGGTGGCAACAATACGTCTCGCAGATCAACATACGGGATAAACTGGGTTACCCACATCTGCATTGACACACACACACACACACACACACACACACACACACACACACACACACAGTACGCCAGTGGAGTGCTGGAATCATCCAAACACCATTAATATTTTAACATCCCTCCACATCTCTCCCCCTCAATGAAGTCAGACACGTGCACAAATGGAAACTCAGAAACCGCCTATATCTTGATAAATGACTGTGAGACTGTAGGGCAAGACTGACTTCAAACTAGACAGCTCATGGCACAAAACAAAAAGTATTCTCAATCCAACAACAAGAACCACATGGCCTGAACGGTTGCCCCGATTACAGACACAACAAACAGAACAACGGCAAGTGTTTGAAACCCTGACACCCGTAAGCGTTATAGTGCATCATTTGCTAATTGGTCTCCTACCGAGGTGCTTCATGCTTGTTTGGAGTGTGATTATCGAGATCAATCATCTGGAAACAACCAGCATCAATAAACACTTCAACTCATTCAGGGCACAATGAAATTCAAAAGGCATTGTATTTTATATGTCAGAATATGCAAGTTCTGTCAGGACCACTATCATCAAAGATGACTGACAATTAGCATATCGTTTGGATTGGCAGTATGGTTCTCTGTGCATCCATGCAGCCTAGCATGGATAAGAGCAGGGAAAGCAGCGATAAACCTCAGAACAGGTAAACAGAACAGAACCAACAAAATGTATTTCAGATATCATTAATGTAATATTTAACGTACAAAATAAATCAGAAGGGAATCAGAATACCAAATCCTGACTGGATGAGAGGAGCTGGGGATGGAGGAGGGTAATGAGCGCTGGAGTAACGTGATAGCAGCTGATAATACTGAAGGAGCTTATATATGTACGCTGTGATAGACGTTGTATTCCTATAGGTAGACTTGATCAGCTGATCAACTGATGTAAGCTTGACTGACGTGATCTGCCAGAACTGACGCTATACGCTTTCTTTACGATATTTTTCAACAGTTGTTTGTGTTTTTTATGGCGTTTTTTTAAAAGCCTCTGACCTCAGATCATTAAAAATAAGATAAGCCTCTTATCCGTCTATATTAAAGCTGCCCTTGAGTGGTTTAATGGAAGTGTGTGTGTGTGTGTGTGTGTGTGTGTGTGTGTGTGTGTGTGTGTGTGTGTGTGTGTGTGTGTGTGTGTGTGTGTGTGTGTGTGTGTGTGTGTGTGTGTGTGTGTGTGTGTGTGTGTGTGTGTGTGTGTGTGTGTGTGTGTGAAGGATGTTGGCACAGTGACTTTGTTTACATGTGCAGTGATCCACATCTATCCGTCCGCATGTTTTGGCAGCTGCCTTCAGCAGCATAGCCACGGAATGTCAACGGGAAATCAAATTAATGTTTTTACTTTCTTAATACATGTTTCAGAACTTACTGCTTGTTTAAATATATGCATTTCGCAGATGCTTTTATCCAAAGCAACTTACATTGCATTTAAGAAAGACATTCAATTCATGCATTCCATGGGAATCAAACCCATAAACTTAGCACTGCTAGTGCCATGATCTGCTGAAAGTTGTTTGTCTAATCTTGTAAGTGCAACATAATACAAAATATTAGGGGGTGTAACAATATATCATGTCACAATATATTGCAATACAAAAATATTGTGGATAGTGACAATATGTATTGTGAATTGTTTACCCAAAATGAAAATTACTGTGAAGAGTTGAATATATATTAATGATGAATATATATTATATATATAGTATAATAATGCAATGAGGGAATATGTGTGGGTCCTGATAATGCCAAATGTCTTATGTTACCAATAAAAAGTGGCCAACATTATTTTATTTATCTATTTAAAGCATATTCATATAAAATAATTCTGTATTTTCAGCTTCAGAATCATTGATATTTTTATTTTGGTGTCACCATTGTCCTGTGCATTGGGATACCAGCATAACTGTAAAAGCCTATTCAAAGTGGAAATCCCATTCGCAAGGGTTCAGAATCATGTTAAAGAGCTGTGCACATAACAGCATTTATGTCCAGGCCCACACAAAACCAATGTCTGCAGAATTCCACCAAAAGTTAAACAAATTTCCTCAGAATATTTTTGCTAATTCAATGTTTTCTGCTAACAATAAGAGTGCAGTACTCTTGGCTCTGTCCAACTCATGTCATGGCCCGCACTGTGGTCGCTTAACCAGGTCATAATGATAAAGATAAGCCCCCCCCAAAAAAAAACAAAACAAAAAACAATCCGTCATGGGATCACAACCCACTGAAGAGTAATATTGCTCACCAAGGCTGCATTTATTTGATTAAAAAATATAGTAAAACAGCAATATTGTGAAATATTATTACAGTTTAAAATACCTGTTTACTATTTATTTATTCCTGTGATCAAAGCTGAATTTTCAGCATCATTACTCCAGTCTTCAGTGTCACATGATCCTTCAGAAATCATTCTATATGATGATTTTCTGCTCAAGAAACATTTATGATTATGATTATTAATGTTAAAAATAGTTGTGCTGCTTCATATTTTTGTGGAAATTAGAAAGCTCAAAATAACAGCATTTATTTAAAATAAATATTTTGTAACATTATAAATGTCTTTACTGAACAATTGAATGCATCCTTGCTGAATAAAAGTTTTTTTTCTTTAAAAAAATAAATAATTTTGTATTCAAAATGATAATTAAAAAAAATATGTATAATTTACATTTTAAAGGGGCTATATGCGTTTTTCTGAAATTTAAACTCGCGACTGACACCTGTGGCCAAAAAAGAGAAATGCTCTTCATTTCTGCTCGCTCTCGCAGCGCGCTCCTACGTGCACACTTCACAAGTCATCTGCTGCAAGGAGGTCAACATTATGTTTACAGAGGTAAGAACAGTCAAATACATATATTGTTTGAGATAAGTGTTCTCTTATCAAAACGTCAAACGTGTAGCTGACAAACTACACAAAAAATTAATACATTAAATAAATAAATAAACCCATTTCGCCATTGGCATACACGCTGATGAAGGGCGCACAGACCGAAACTTTCGTAGAATATTAAAAACACAAATCTGAGCACTGTCCTTGACGACTGAGCACTGTCCTTGACCACTTATTATACACAAGTAGCTTACTATCACCAAGTATGAAAGACACATATACATAATACTATTTAGCAATATTTATTGACTACATGTCTTATGTGAAATAAAATGCATCACACTTTACATCTTCATTCACTTCAACAACAATACTAGTGTGATAAAGTCGTTATTTTTGTTGTTTTTCCGCTCAAAAAGTATTTTCGTCGCATGATAGACTTAATACAGAGCCACTGTAGTCATTTGGACTCCTTAAATTACGTTTTTACTTACTATTCTGGGCCATCAAGTTTCATTCCCTCTGAAAGCCTATGGAGGAGTGAGACAGCTCTCAGATTTCATCAAAAATATACTAAATTATGTTCCGAAGATGAACGAAGGTCTTACATGGTTGGAACAACATGAGGGTGAGTAATTACTGACAGAATTTTCATTTTTGGGTGAACTAACCCTTTAAATCCATTGCACTGCTTGCGAGTGTAGGCTAATTACTTGCTGACTAGCGGTGGTGGCAGAGTGATCTGAAACGTTTAACATGAACGCGCTTGACGTCACATCCGCAGACAGCGCGGGAAAAGACGACCCATCAGAAAATATGAAAAATAGGATACAGGCTTATAGGTGCACCCACTGTGAGCGGACAAGGTGTCAGTATGCTCATCAGGAGATGTTTGAGTCATAAATGGTAAAATAAAAAGGCTATAGTTACGTTTATTTTGGGGGAAAAGTTGCATATAGCCCCTTTAATGATAATAAAAATAAATGCAAATAATAATTAAAATATATAGACAAAAGAGGTGAAATGAATATTATTATGTGATACTAGTTGTATACAAGCTAGTATAATTTTTCTACTACAGAATTAATAAACATTCATGTTACCTGAAATTTGTCCCAGAGAGCAAAATCGTGCCCCAAAATCATACACTGTGCTATGTTTAAATTCAAGCACACACACACACAAAAAAAGTGAAACCGTACGACAGGGGTGTAGAGAAGGTATATCTGTGTCATGTCTAGCCATCTCTGTGTGCGCTGAAGCAGAAGAGGACAGATATAAATATGTAAAACAGAGCAAACTGATGCTGCCTGTCATAAGAGCTGATCCTGGCAGAAGTGTCAGGAGTGAAGGCTTTCTGGCCCGGGTATTAATATGCGTTTTGGTCGACCGGATCACAAGTAGATGAGGGAGACACGTTCCCATTTACACCTGGCATTTTAATCCGTCTCTTTTGTCCACTTTCTTCGAGGGGAGGGTCTATGGACGGGTAAATGCATAGGTTTTTTCGGATCTTTTGATCTAATGGACAAAATAAGCTCACAAAGCATACAAATTATACGTTTCAACCACTTGGTGTAATTGGCAGACGTTCCCTTAGGCACCATGCATCGTGGTAGCTGGTAAAAGCGTTCTCGAGTATAAATATGCAGCTATAATGCACGTAGGTGATTTTGAATTTATATTTCATGTCGATATACAATTGCAAACTTAAAACTGATCGTAGTGTTTATATATTTGTAAGACTGGCGAATCTATAGAACAATGGCAAGGAAAACTAATTTTAACGCACTCCGAGCGCCCCCTAGTGGTCGGGAGCATTTTCATTGTGTTGTGGCTTTTTCGTTGTGTTGTGGCTTTATTTTGTTGTGTTGTGGCTTGTTTCCGCTGTGTTGTGGCTTGTTTTCGTTGTGCTGTGGCTTGTTTTCATTGTGTTGTGGCTTGTTTCCGTTGTGCTGTGGCTTGTTTTCATTGTGTTGTGGCTTGTTTTCGTTGTGCTGTGGCTTGTTTTCATTGTGTTGTGGCTTGTTTTCGTTGTGTTGTGGCTTGTTTCCGTTGTGTTGTGGCTTTATTTCGTGTGTTGTGGCTTGTTTCTGTTGTGGCTTTATTTCATTGTATTGTGGCTTTATGTCACTGTGTTGTGGCTTGTTTTCATTGTATTGTGGCATTATTTTGTTGTGTTGTGGCTTGTTTTCGTTGTGTTGTGGCTTGTTTTCGTTGTGTTGTGGCTTTATTTCGTTGTGTTGTGGATTGTTTCTGTTGTGTTGTAGCTTGTTTCCGTTGTGTTGTGGCTTGTTTTCGTTGTGTTGTGGCTTGTTTCCATTGTGTTGTGGCTTGTGATGTGGCTTGTTTTCATTGTGTTGTGGCTTGTGATGTGGCTTGTTTTCATTGTGATGTGGCTTGTTTTCATTGTGTTGTGGCTTGTTTCCGTTGTGTTGTGGCTTGTTTCCGTTGTGTTGTGGCTTGTGATGTGGCTTGTTTTCATTGTATTGTGGCTTTATTTCGTTGTGTTGTGGCTTGTTTCCGTTGTGTTGTGGCTTGTTTCCGTTGTGTTGTGGCTTGTTTTCGTTGTGTTGTGGCTTGTTTCTATTGTGTTGTGGCTTGTTTTCGTTGTATTGTAGCTTGTTTCCGTTGTGTTGTGCCTTGTTTTTGTTGTGTTGTGGCGTGTGATGTGGCTTGTTTTCATTGTGTTGTGGCTTGTTTCTGTTGTGGCTTGTTTCCGTTGTGTTGTGACTTGTTTCCATTGTGTTGTGGCTTGTGATGTGGCTTGTTTTCATTGTGTTGTGGCTTGTTTCCGTTGTGTTGTGGCTTGTTTCCGTTGTGTTGTGGCTTGTTTCCGTTGTGTTGTGGCTTGTGATGTGGCTTGTTTTCATTGTATTGTGGCTTTATTTCGTTGTGTTGTGGCTTGTTTCCGTTGTGTTGTGGCTTGTTTCCGTTGTGTTGTGGCTTGTTTCTGTTGTGTTGTGGCTTGTTTCTGTTGTGTTGTGGCTTGTTTCCGTTGTGTTGTGACTTGTTTTCATTGTGTTGTGGCTTGTGATGTGGCTTGTTTTCATTGTGTTGTGGCTTGTTTCCGTTGTGTTGTGGCTTGTTTCCGTTGTGTTGTGGCTTGTGATGTGGCTTGTTTTCATTGTATTGTGGCTTTATTTCGTTGTGTTGTGGCTTGTTTCCGTTGTGTTGTGGCTTGTTTCCGTTGTGTTGTGGCTTGTTTCCGTTGTGTTGTGGCTTGTTTCTGTTGTGTTGTGGCTTGTTTCTGTTGTGTTGTGGCTTGTTTCCGTTGTGTTGTGACTTGTTTTCATTGTGTTGTGGCTTGTGATGTGGCTTGTTTTCATTGTGTTGTGGCTTGTTTCCGTTGTGTTGTGGCTTGTTTCTGTTGTGTTGTGGCTTGTTTCTGTTGTGTTGTGGCTTGTTTCCGTTGTGTTGTGACTTGTTTTCATTGTGTTGTGGCTTGTGATGTGGCTTGTTTTCATTGTGTTGTGGCTTGTTTCCGTTGTGTTGTGGCTTGTTTCCGTTGTGTTGTGGCTTGTGATGTGGCTTGTTTTCATTGTATTGTGGCTTTATTTCGTTGTGTTGTGGCTTGTTTCCGTTGTGTTGTGGCTTGTTTCCGTTGTGTTGTGGCTTGTTTCCGTTGTGTTGTGGCTTGTTTCCGTTGTGTTGTGGCTTGTGATGTGGCTTGTTTTCATTGTATTGTGGCTTTATTTCGTTGTGTTGTGGCTTGTTTCCGTTGTGTTGTGGCTTGTTTCCGTTGTGTTGTGGCTTGTTTCTGTTGTGTTGTGGCTTGTTTCTGTTGTGTTGTGGCTTGTTTCCGTTGTGTTGTGACTTGTTTTCATTGTGTTGTGGCTTGTGATGTGGCTTGTTTTCATTGTGTTGTGGCTTGTTTCCGTTGTGTTGTGGCTTGTTTCCGTTGTGTTGTGGCTTGTGATGTGGCTTGTTTTCATTGTATTGTGGCTTTATTTCGTTGTGTTGTGGCTTGTTTCCGTTGTGTTGTGGCTTGTTTCCGTTGTGTTGTGGCTTGTTTCCGTTGTGTTGTGGCTTGTTTCTGTTGTGTTGTGGCTTGTTTCTGTTGTGTTGTGGCTTGTTTCCGTTGTGTTGTGACTTGTTTTCATTGTGTTGTGGCTTGTGATGTGGCTTGTTTTCATTGTGTTGTGGCTTGTTTCCGTTGTGTTGTGGCTTGTTTCTGTTGTGTTGTGGCTTGTTTCTGTTGTGTTGTGGCTTGTTTCCGTTGTGTTGTGACTTGTTTTCATTGTGTTGTGGCTTGTGATGTGGCTTGTTTTCATTGTGTTGTGGCTTGTTTCCGTTGTGTTGTGGCTTGTTTCCGTTGTGTTGTGGCTTGTGATGTGGCTTGTTTTCATTGTATTGTGGCTTTATTTCGTTGTGTTGTGGCTTGTTTCCGTTGTGTTGTGGCTTGTTTCCGTTGTGTTGTGGCTTGTTTCCGTTGTGTTGTGGCTTGTTTCCGTTGTGTTGTGGCTTGTGATGTGGCTTGTTTTCATTGTATTGTGGCTTTATTTCGTTGTGTTGTGGCTTGTTTCCGTTGTGTTGTGGCTTGTTTCCGTTGTGTTGTGGCTTGTTTCTGTTGTGTTGTGGCTTGTTTCTGTTGTGTTGTGGCTTGTTTCCGTTGTGTTGTGACTTGTTTTCATTGTGTTGTGGCTTGTGATGTGGCTTGTTTTCATTGTGTTGTGGCTTGTTTCCGTTGTGTTGTGGCTTGTTTCTGTTGTGTTGTGGCTTGTTTCTGTTGTGTTGTGGCTTGTTTCCGTTGTGTTGTGACTTGTTTTCATTGTGTTGTGGCTTGTGATGTGGCTTGTTTTCATTGTGTTGTGGCTTGTTTCCGTTGTGTTGTGGCTTGTTTCCGTTGTGTTGTGGCTTTATTTCGTTGTGTTGTGGCTTGTTTCCGTTGTGTTGTGGCTTGTTTCCGTTGTGTTGTGGCTTGTTTCCGTTGTGTTGTGGCTTTATTTCGTTGTGTTGTGGCTTGTTTCCGTTGTGTTGTGGCTTGTTTCCGTTGTGTTGTGGCTTGTTTCCGTTGTGTTGTGGCTTGTTTCCGTTGTGTTGTGGCTTGTTTCTGTTGTGTTGTGGCTTGTTTCCGTTGTGTTGTGACTTGTTTCCATTGTGTTGTGGCTTGTTTCCGTTGTATTGTAGCTTGTTTCCGTTGTGTTGTGCCTTGTTTTTGTTGTGTTGTGGCGTGTGATGTGGCTTGTTTTCATTGTGCTGTGGCTTGTTTCTGTTGTGTTGTGGCTTGTTTCCGTTGTGTTGTGACTTGTTTCCATTGTGTTGTGGCTTGTTTCCGTTGTATTGTAGCTTGTTTCCGTTGTGTTGTGCCTTGTTTTTGTTGTGTTGTGGCTTGTTTCCGTTGTGTTGTGGCTTGTTTCCGTTGTGTTGTGGCTTGTTTCCGTTGTGTTGTGGCTTGTTTCCGTTGTGTTGTGGCTTGTTTCTGTTGTGTTGTGGCTTGTTTCCGTTGTGTTGTGGCTTGTTTCTATTGTGTTGTGGCTTGTTTTCGTTGTATTGTAGCTTGTTTCCGTTGTGTTGTGCCTTGTTTTTGTTGTGTTGTGGCGTGTGATGTGGCTTGTTTTCATTGTGCTGTGGCTTGTTTCTGTTGTGTTGTGGCTTGTTTCCGTTGTGTTGTGACTTGTTTCCATTGTGTTGTGGCTTGTTTCCGTTGTATTGTAGCTTGTTTCCGTTGTGTTGTGCCTTGTTTTTGTTGTGTTGTGGCGTGTGATGTGGCTTGTTTTCATTGTGCTGTGGCTTGTTTCTGTTGTGTTGTGGCTTGTTTCCGTTGTGTTGTGACTTGTTTCCATTGTGTTGTGGCTTGTTTCCGTTGTGTTGTGGCTTGTTTTCGTTGTGTTGTGACTTGTTTCCTTTGTGTTGTGGCTTGTGATGTGGCTTGTTTTCATTGTGTTGTGGCTTGTTTCCGTTGTGTTGTGGCTTTTTTTTAGTTGTGTTGTGGCTTGTTTCCATTGTGTAGTGGCTTGTTTCCGTTGTGTTGTGGCTTGTTGCCGTTGTGTTCTGGCTTGTGATGTGGCTTGTTTTCATTGTATTGTGGCTTGTTTCCGTTTCCGTTGTGGCTTGTTTCCGTTGTGTTGTGGCTTGTTTCCGTTGTGTTGTGGCTTGTGATGTGGCTTGTTTCCGTTGTGTTGTGGCTTGTTTCCGTTGTGTTGTTGCTTGTTTTCGTTGTGTTGTGGCTTGTGTTGTGGCTTGTTTTCATTGTGTTGTGAACTTATGTATGCTTTTTAAATTTTGTTTAAAATGTTGTGTTGTGTACTACTGGGCATAGTGTGCGCACCGGAGAGAGTTGTCTGCGATTCTTCCTATTGTAAAGTCATGCGGTGTGAACACAGCAAAGACTGAATGCTACCCCAGATAGTCATGCAGTGTGAAAAGAGCAGTGATCCGACCAGTTTGAAAATCTTGCAGTCTGAACTCGGCATTAAGCAAACCGCTTCAGAAACGTCAAATTACTCCAGGTGCACCCTGCAATTAGAGCACTGTAAGCTGCTTTTAGAGTAACTTACCTGCTAAATAAAAAGCAATTGTCTAAATGCAGACAAACGCGGCGTGTTTAGGAGGAAATGCCCCTGCAATTCCCTGCACGCTCCTTCCATTAGGAGCCACTTGATACTAAGGTCATTTAATGGAGGACGGACAACCTGCGTCTTTGACTGAGTCTCTTCCAAGCCAAGATGAAAGCGGAAATGACACCGCCAACCCAAGCCACCATGACTCGATACTTAAAACATACAAACAGAAGATCAGGCAGCGTTCTGTGAAGAGCAACTAATATTACATTCATCATATGACCGGGTCTATAAATACCTAGGGGTTTATTCAGACACACTTGTGGGAAAGTGTTAATCAGCCATCCTGCCGCGACAGAAGACTCATTTTGAAGGTCACCAGAAGCAGATGTTGAAAACATCAGGGAAAGAACCCAAGAAATGAAGAGCCTTGTGACTCATTCCCAACAGGAAACGCCTTCTGAGATCAAGACACATGCTGCAGACTCTCTCCCATCACATCCTAATAGATGTTTCTCTTAGCAATTGCAAAGAGCATCTGTTTTAGATTATGTTACGACTGCTGAAACACTTTAAGGTGTGGCAATGCTGTTTCTAGATCAGTGTTATGCGGCAATAATGTTGAGCAAAGGGGTACAAACGCACTAGTGCAGCTGTGGCGCTAATATTAGCAGGCCAGTCCTTTGGCCACACTGGAGCGAGACAGGCAACGGGCGGGGTGTGTGAACACACACACAAGCACATGCTAACGACTGTTTTCTCTTTCCTAAACACTCATGTCTTTCACCAAAGCTGCACTGGCGACTACAGCTGCTGGTGGACCAGTTGATACTTTATATGTGCTCCACACAAAGTTCATGCCAACAGCCTTAACATACACTAAACAACAGCATCTGACATTAACACACACTGTGTTCAACATATACAAACCAGGGTCAGAAATAAACCGATTTAAATGGATTTTTAGAGGCATTTTTTTTATAACACTCTTAAAAATAATGGTTACAAGACAGGTTTTTGCAGTGATGCGTACCTTTCAGTGAACATTTCTTTAATAACCATTTTTTTCTTAGTGTGAAGAACATTTAAAAAATGTAATGCTGTGTGTCCATCAAATAATTGATTTTTGAGGCTAGCATATTTTCCCAATTGTTTTCAATGGGAGCACCACGTTTTTGCCATTTTTTCCAGTCGCCAAGAATTGGAGAATGTTTAACTTTGGGTAAAATGCAGAGCTCATCACTGTCACTTTTTACCCAGCCATCCAATCACAGCGGAGGAGGGGCGGGACAAACACAACACCGAAGAATTGCCACATTCTGCTGGGACAACGGCAACAGGAGACAAATACAATGGAACAAAATCATTGAAAACGAGCCAAAGCAAATACTTTACATTGATATCGACATTTTTATATTCAGTAAATATGGGAAATCAGATAATAGTAACATTTCCATGGATATGTCAATTCAATAGTGCACATATAGCGTCTCAACACTGTGCCAATAAAGCGCTCTCAAGGCATTTTCAGAAGAGCGCTGGCGTTTTTAGCTGGCTAAAAATGCTTTGGTGGACACCTGGCCTAAAGAACCTTTTCCACTATAAAGAGCCTTTTGCGGAAGGGAAAGGTTCTGTGGATGTTGAAAGTTAGGGTTAAGAGTGTTTTAAGAGTGTAGAACATATTTTTTAACCCTATTTACATACACTCTGAATTTTGCTCCATTTACATCAAATACTTTCAATTCATGTGAGATGTCCTCTTCACCTCACAGCCGGTGGAAAAGAAACGGGACAGGACTCAGAAATCATGTTCATGGATGAGGTTATTAACATTACTGTAGTATGAAGCAGAGCAGGGCCAAGTGATGTGGGAGCGCAATGTGGCCGCTGGAGCGATTGCTAATGAGAGATGAGCGCAACACACGGTTGGAGAGCAGTGGAGCTTTTATTATGCCACAGTCGCTGCTTCCGCTTCTTCTGGTCAAGAGTGTGTGGGGTAACGCAGCGCTGTTGATCATATTTGATACATTTGAGTCTGTTGAAAATAATGTACTAACGTTATTCTGTGTGTTCGCTCCGTGGCTACTATGAGAGACTTGTTGCACACTGCAGTAAACTAGATCGATATTAGGCATGGTAAAACTTTAGCCTAGAAATCTAGACGCACCCTAGCGGCAGCAAATCTAATTTGCAGCCAGGGTAGTCTAGCAACTCTCCGTTGGCTTGCGAGCTGGAAAAACCAAACTCTGGTCAGGCCAATCACATCGTGTATATAGTCGGTGGGCGGGCTTAACATAATGACGGCAGAGTTGCGACGGTTCCGCGTGCTACTCGTAAACAAAGAAGCTGGCGAACAGCAGTCTTTCGAATCGCCTTTGCCCGCGACTCTGGAAGACTTGGAGTTTAGCTTTTCTTTGAGAAAAGAACAAAGAACGGCACTGAAGTCATTCTTAAGAAAGGAAGATGTATTCGGAGGTTTGCCGTCCTGATCCGGCGAAAGTTTAATCTATCAACTAGCTCCGCTTCACCTTCTTCGTTGCTCTGGTTGGTTGTGCAGAGGGAATTTGAAAGACAACCGTTTATCCCGCCCCTCGGATTGAGCCCTGCCAATGGTGAGTTCCCAGACCCAACATCTTGATGTGGGTCTGGCTTGTCAGGCTAAGTAAAACATGGTACTTGCGGTAAATCAAGAAAACGAGATTCACACAATAAGACTAAACGTGTTGAACTATATAACAATGATTTGTTTTCTATCTATAAATGTATTCGAACAGTTGTTCCCTTGTCTAATAAAACATAATATGTTCAAGCGGAAATCGAGGGTAACGCAGGTATGATGTCATTGATAGGTGACGCACGGACACGGTCCATGTCCTGGTAAAAAAGGCTTATTACACTGGATTTAAACGTATTTGGAAACATCTGAGATAATGTAAGTGTAGTGGAGGCCAGCGAGTAGTCACTGCATGTGCGAGTAAAACCGTACTCCTCTGATCTGAAGAGATGCTCTAGCAACTGACGCTGGAGGTTGCAGCCTTTAGCCTCCTTGTTAGAGTGACCGACTCTCATGCCGGTGGACCCGGGTTCGAGTCCTGCTTGGAGCGGGCGGTTTGAACATGAGGGGTTACATTGGTGCCATGACCTGGATGAGAGTGAGGTTTAAGGGGTGAGTGTAACTGAGGCCAGCTAGTAGTCACTGTGCGAGTAAACCTCACTCCTTGTTAGAGCGTCCGACTCTCATGCCGGCGGACCGGGGTTCGAGTCCTGCTTGGAGCGGGCGGTTTGAACAGGAGGGGTTACATTGGTGCCATGACCTGAATGAGAGTGAGGTTTAGGGGGTGAGTGTAACTGAGGCCAGCTAGTAGTCACTGTGCGAGCAAACCTCACTCCTTGTTAGAGCGTCCGACTCTCATGCCGGCGGACCCGGGTTTGAGTCCTTCTTGGAGCGGGCGGTTTGAACAGGAGGGGTTACATTGGTGCCATGACCTGGATGAGAGTGAGGTTTAGGGGGTGAGTGTAACTGAGGCCAGCTAGTAGTCACTGTGCGAGTAAACCTCACTCCTTGTTGAAGCGTCCGACTCTTATGCCAGCGGACCCGGGTTCGAGTCCCGCTTGGAGCGGGCGGTTCGAACAGGACCACCCGCACTACATTGGTGCCATGACCCGGATGAGAGTGAGGTTTAGAGGGTGAGTGTAACTGAGGCCAGCTAGTAGTTGCTGTGCCAGTAAACCTCACTCCTTGTTAGAGCGTCCGACTCTCATGCCGGTGGACCCGGGTTCGAGTCTCGCTTGGAGCGGGCGGTTCATAATGGAGGGGTTACATAAGTACACAAGTCAATAAAATATATAACACTGTTCTAGTGCTTTTTGGATAGGGGAGCGCAGGGCACAACCTAACGCGGGGTTAGTTGTAACAGTTTTAACCCTTTCCACACATGCCAGAATGACGAAACTTAGTGTATTTATTAGTTGCCATATCAACATTATTTAGAGAAAAAATAGCGCCAAAATTAAAAAATCTCTGGAAGATATTACTGAACATATATTTAACCATAGCAAAAGTAAATTTCCTACTTACGTTTAGTTTTCATCTCTGTTTTTTGTGTTTATTTAAAATAAGACAAATCCGATATTATTGTAATCTTATATCTGTTATTTAACAGAGATCATTCTTTAATGCTGATCTAACCAGCAGAAGTCACAAGCCGCTATTTAAATCCCAGTTGTGCAGGTGGGGTGTGTTGTAACACTGTGTTACAATGAGCCCTTATTAGAAATATGCCATTATATTCTATACTTTTATGAATTCTTTTGAGAAACCATGAGAAAAGGGTGAATAATGATTGAGAGTTAATGTTCAGAAGTTATTGATTATTATTATGTTTTTAACTATGCTGTATAGCTGTATTTAGCGATGTGTTTGTTGTCAAACTCAAAAAAAAATTATATTTTTAATAATTAAAGAAAATCCATTATTTTATTTTAAAAAGTTAATAATTGTATTTTGTTGACAAAATATTTGAGTTTGTCTTGTATATTGTTTTGATTATATCAGGTAACATTTTAAGCTGTTCTTTGGTCATGTTACAATGTGCCCCACCTACGGGGCATCTTGTCACATTTCATTTCCATTCTTTCGGGATAAATCAAGAAAAAAGTATACACTGTATTAATGAAACAAAACCACATAATTGTACTAGACATGTGTGCAATTAATGTGGGAAAAATAAATACTCTGAACCACAAACTGAGAAAGTCAAAAAGCGTTAGGTTGTGCCCCGCTCTCCCCTATTTTAATCCAAAAATCTTACATATTGTGCCTTTAGTTATCACACATTACAAAATAACAATAAAAATGAATAAAACAAAAAATAGATGAATTCACTGCAGGCCCATTTTAAATATTTGCATTGGTATTGTCAAGTTCTGGTTAATTTCTGACCCTGGTACAAATACTAAATACATTAGATATTACCGCATTTAAGGGGGTTTTAGGCATTGTGCTTTGTGTTTTTCCAAACAAAACTTATTAACTCTTGTAAAATATTTTTTAACAACATGTAATAGCTTATTGTTTTATTACAGTAAAATACTGTTGGACACTATAATCAGAAAAAAAATTATAAATATTTTAAAAGTGCGACCACTTGTTTTATAGTCCAGGCACACCAGAGTCTCACCAACCACACTTTGTTGATTCTACACAGAGACCACCAACCCTGAAGACAAGGCGTCAAAAAATAAACAGAGCCCACAGACCATTGGAGTAAACTCTAAAAGTTCACTTCAACAAAGAAAACACTATGTCAGAGGATTTATGGAGCAAAAGAAAGCTCAGAAAGCTTTGAAAAGACTATAGAAGTTTAGGAGATTGTTTAATGTGCTTAGAGAAGTCTGAAAATCCCCTTTGGTCTGCGGGAAGGATGAAAGAAATCAAACCCATGTAGCATAAACTGAAAGTGCTGAGTAAAGTTCGCTAGAATGCCACAAGCTTGAATATAGTGAAAACTAGACTCTGAGCATGTAACGTTGTTTTCTAATTACGGAAAAATTAGCAGCATTTCTGCATAAATTAGCATACATAACCACCCTTTACAAACATTCTCTCAGTGCACCAACAATGAAATGCATTATTCAGAAATTATTCAAAGTCTGACCTCATTTTCAGATCTCATTGTTGGTAAACACACATTCATTCCGGTTCAATTAAAATCTTGTGTCCATGAGGAGATCCTGTTTTCTCATGTTCTGACTCAAAAGGAATCCACACGCCCCGCTTACGTAAGACGCAGACAGATTTCCACTGTCTTCCTGCCGCCAAGAAAAGTCATTGTGCAACAGTGAAGACTTGATCTAATCACACAAATTCTCACTTTGTTTATATTTCAGCTGCTGCGACAAAACGTGATCCTGACTTCCACAGCAGACGTAGACGCCACACCTCATTGTTCAAGCAGAACTGCAGATTAAGGCAATTAATCTCTAATTTCATAGTGCACTGTCAGTTTTTTAAAAAGAAATGGCTCAGAGATCTGAAACATCAGTGCACACTGTCATTATGAGCTTTAGGGTAAACAGACCTCCGAGTGGAAAGAACCGCCAAATTATGTTAAAATGACTTCATCGTCTGCCAAGCTGCTTAAGTTTATTAAGAGGTCATTGATGTTCTAAGAGGAAAGAAGGACATCCAGGTCATCCAGATATCTAGTGTCCTTGTAGAGTCAGATGTGGCATTTCCTAAACTTCCTACGGTTACATACAAACAAAGCAGGGTTACATTTTATTTTAAGGTGACGTAGTTACATTGTACTTGCTCAAATAAGTACTGAGTAATATGAAAACACTATGCCTTGTGTTCCTTTCCTTTAAAGCCTTCCTACGCAATATCATGAATCATGTAACACAGTCTTCTGCCGGACTTGCACTATAATAAAATAAGAGTTAAAAGCATAATGAGCTGTGAAGGCGGCTTTCTGTGTGTGCACTCCGAGACGGAGCGAAACATGGACTAGTATAGTCTACTTTGGGTTCAGGTGTGCGCTTAAATGATCAAAAACACTAAAATATACTAAAATATGTTAGATCTAAGCATTCGGTCTTAAAGTGACAGCTGCCCAATAAACCGACTGTCTGTCATATACCCCCGGTTTCACAGACAAGGCTTAAGCTAGTCCCAGACTAAAGCTGTTTTAACTGAAAGCAACTTGACTGACACATTTTAAAGGGATAGTTCACCCAAAAATGAAAATGAAAATCCTGTCATCATTTACTCACCCTCAAGTTGTTCCAAACCTGTATGAGTTTCTTTCTTCTGCTGAACACAAAAGGAAGATATTTAGAAGAATGTTTGTAACCAAGCAGATAGAGCAACTATTGATTACCATAGTAGGGGAAAAAATACTATGGTAGTCCATAGTTGCTCTATCTGCTTTGTTACAAACATTCTTCTAAATATCTTCTTTTGTGTTCAGCAGAAGAAAGAAACTCATATAAATGAATAAAATGAATGCACTTTATTTTAATTTAATAATATTTTTGTATTGATATTTGTATTTTTAGGGAATTTTATGGTTCTAAATTATATTTATGCTATTTATGCTGTTACATTTATTAATACATTTATTCACTTTTTGAGCATAGAGCTATTTCCAACTTAAACACTGTCGTAAATCTTGAATTCTTTAGAGCACAGACTTAAGTTTGATCTCTTTTCAAAGACGACACCTGGCAGATTATTGCTAAGGTGAAAAAGTTTTAAAAAGTGAACTTAAAAAAGTTACAGAATTTTACATTTATTGTTATGAAAAATGCACAAAAATACATCATATTTTATATGAATTAAATCATATAAATATATATTATTATATAACATTTTTATTTTAATTCAGAACTATAAAACTGCTAGAAAATCAAAGCCAAAAATCTAAACAAATTTGTGTTCCAAATTTGAGCTTGATATCTCAAAAAATGAGCTTTCAGTAAGATTTTGTTTGGGCACAGTACCAAAAGTTTCCACTAGATGAAATTCATCTCCCATTCATTTCCAATGTGGTCATTTTTGACCACGAAGAGTCCAAGTGTGACAATTTTTCCAGGACCATTCAAACTCTTTGAATCATGTCCATGATTTTTTTGTGTCTTCACGTAGCAAGTGCCAAAACCTTTACCATTTCGATAAAGTAAAAAATTCTAAATAAACAAAATTTAAAAACATTCGGTCAAAAATGACCAAAGAGCACCAAAGGGTTTTAATATGAATAAAACAACAAAAGAAAACGAGAGAATCATTCACTGCTCTTCACTGAATAACTTTAGTAACTTTGACTCTATGTATATTAAATTCATACTGTGAAGTGTTTCAATTTTACAGTTGATTTCTTTTTTCAATTTCTGTATTGTAGGCTATTATTTTTTAGTATTGTTTATTTGCATCTTTTATTGCATTTGTATCTTTATATTGTATTTGTCCTATTATTTGTAGTTTTCTTTTATTGTATTACCATTTCAACTGTGATTTGTTGACAACAGATCAAGTGTGAACAGATCAAGTTTTTGGGGTCATTTTGGGGTTTGTATTAATGCACTGACAGGGGCCCCAGAAGTCTAGGATGACACTGGGGTGAGTGATTGATGACAGAATATAAATTTTGGGGGGTGAACTAACCTTTTAACCATGAAATATTGTACCAAACACTCTTGAAACGGAATTGATCTATATACTAGTGCTTTGAATAACCTGGAAACCAAAATGCTGATCTGCAACACTTATAATGAAAAACAATATTCTATCTCCAAAGAACAATTTGGCAACACAAGACGACAATACAGCCAAAAAATCTCATATAAAGATAAATTTAAAGACTTAGGATATTATAATAATGCATTTTTGGTTGATAAGGTGGACTGAATGGTTGCCATCTCATAAAAGTCTTGCACATTCAATCTCTGATATTAATTCTGCAAATAAATAATATCAGAAAACATATATTGTCCTGAATAGCAATACAATCCAAGCTGTTTCCGGGCAGATTTTATAACCCTCTCCAGTTCTCGTCTTTTTTCTCTCATCTTGTTGCTCTTCCGCCCACATAAAACTTCAGATTCAGGCCTCTGGAAACAAACATCTCACATTCAAATGAAATCCGTCCATGCTGCTGCTTCCCTCCTCTCTCTATTCCTTCCTCCTCCCTTTCCTTTTCCGTCTTCCCACACGGTTATGACATGCAGCTCTTGCCAAAGACACATCCAGAAATAGAAGTCATCCCCTCTACTTGGTCTACTTAACAACATTGTTTGAAAACAGTCATGATTATTACTCGTGCACGACACCGACTGCCATGATGTATGCAACATAAAATCGTACAAAATGTGGTGATATGATACAAACTCGTACTCATATTTTCCACCGAAAGCAGAAGGAAAAAATGGGTTTCTTGGATCTATATTAATCGTGGTTATGACAACATTTGGTATGATTTGGCAATTTAGATGATTAAAATACAGTTCTGTGGAAGCTTTTCAGGTTTTTCTGCAGTCTGTTGGGTAATATTATTATGAAATTCTATGTATGAAACCTGTCGCAAGAATCCTGTGCAGTCTGCTGAGCTGGCCACTTTGGCCAGATATCGAAATTTCCAACCCTCCAAGACCTCTTGGAAAGAAAGCAGGAAATATATCGTCATTGCCTCTGAGTGTCTCTGAGAATGAGAATATCCACGTCATGCATTACTAACACAGACAAAAGCACTTCAGCTCGAACAATAACTCCTTCCCACAGGAAATCAACCTCATGTTCTCATCTGGGCTTACTCTTAAAAATAAAGACTCTTCAGTGGTTCTGCACTTTTCTCCAGAGACATTTCAGCTGCAGTGTTCTTGAGTTGCTCTTTGGAGATTTTAGGTGCCTATTCCTTGCAAACTTAAATATATGTGGCTGAAGATTTTTATTGCAAATTCTGCTGATTCAAATACATTAACATTTACATTTACATTTAGTCATTTAGCAGACGCTTTTATCCAAAGCGACTTACAAATGAGAGCAATAGAAGCAACTAGAACAGTCAAAGGCTACAGTATGCAAGTGCTGTAACAAGTCTCAGTTAATCTAGCACAGAACACACAGGACTTTTTTTTTATTTTTTTTATTTTTTTTTTTAATAAATTAGACAGACAAAAAAATGAATTTACGGGTATGTCCCTCTTTGGCTAATGTACTTTCAAGATGGAGGGGCAACATGGCGACCCCCATTCGAACCCCTTACCCGTATGTATTTTCAATGGCATATTATAAACTTACGAGAATACTTTATTACTTGAAAGAAGTAAATATACATTAATGAGCACTTATATTTTTGAAAGAACTAAGTGTTTTTAGCTAAGAATAAACTAAAAAAGTTACACAGTGTAGCTTTAACATGTCTTCGAAAAAGATTCATAAAACATAAATATCAGTTAAACATGTTTACTGTCTTCACTGACGAAAATGGAAAAACTTTATCAGTCATATCTGATATGGTTCTCCAGCTATTGTTATCAAATTTTTGCCATTCAGATATTAAAATGCACATATGTAGATCATGGAAATCAAAATCAAAATTCAAAACAACCTGATTGGTCGGCTTTTATGGTGTATATTTCACAACTGAACTTAAAAACAATGCTGTGTGTGTTCTGGGCTAAATGCGCTCGTTGTATGTGCGTAGCTACATATGATGGTGTTTTGACCAGCTGTGAACTCGTGAAGAGCTTATAAAATGTGTAAAGGAGTAAAAACAGCGACAGGAATCCCCCCGTCACGCACACAAATGAAGATCTGCTGAGAGGAGACGCGGTTCTGACGCCTGTACCGAACTGTGACGGGCAACATCGTGACTGAGAAAAAACAAGTATGCTTGAGCATTCTGGCCTTTTTAATGTCACTTCTTGCGACATGTTGTCCCGTTTTTGGTTCGTTTACATGTCTTTGGTCTGTGATGCGTTCATATTTCAGTCAAACCGCACCAGAGTTTGTTTGGGAGTGTTCACGCTTATTCAAATGAATTGCACTAACAGAGCAATCGAACCAGGGTTTGTTCTAATCGAACCAAACAAGTGTGAACACACCATAAAGAAAATGTCTCCTAGTGAGAGTCTGTGTAGAGAGCCATACCATCTCATCTGTGATGGGGAAACAGTGTCTCTTTGAACAAGTTCAGTCTTGATCCGGAGCCCAAAACACCCGTTACAAAGCAATCAATGTTGCTGTACAGAGGATTCTCTGACCTGTCCTTCTCTCTCGCTCTCTCTGAGCTTCAGACGGCAGGACAAGGCCTCCATCAGAGCTGATAATAATAATGCCACACTGCTGTCCGTGACTCAAAGGGCCCAAGGTGTGAGACACACAGCTGCCGCTGATCTAGGATCAGCTTTACGTTCACAGGATGTGAATAACGGATGCCGGAACAACATGTGGGAGGAACCAGATCAGAACTGAATGGGCCTTTAAAAAGAAGGAATGTGGCTATTAAAGAGCCACAAGAATGGGAGAATAATATTACAGTAGAGGTGTTCATCCTCATGGCTGCAAGGCTGTATGGCCCAGGTCAAAAATGAAGAGAATGATGACACAGTCATCACATAGGAATGCATTTACACTACTGAGATTCCTCCTCTTTTGCACATTGTTATAATTTAGGGCCGCACAAGCGTACATGTGGTATGCCAGTTCAAAAACAGCCTTTTTGAGTTTTACATTTAAAATCCTTCAGCCTAAAATTACCAAGAGACAGGAATGTGCTGCTCAAGCTAAGATCTTGTGAGATAATGATGTTTCCTTAGCATAACACACTCTGATCTCATTGGTCTACCTGCAAACACACATCTGGAAGCTCTGACCTTGCCATTAAAGGTGATTTATGAGAGGGCCTAAGGGATTGCATCCTATTTCAGAAGATGCTTTCATTCAAAGAAGCTTGCAGTGAATTATGACTAGAACCTGAGGTTAAATGCCTTTATCAAGAACACAATAGCTGTAGTAGTTTATGAATCACACCTTACAGGATTTGAACCTGCAACCTCTGGGTTTAAACCACAGATCTATAACATTATATCACTCTAAAAAAAAAGGTTCTGTATGGCACCAAAAAAGGTTATTGGCTCGTAATCATAGGGGAACCTTTTTTAGTGCTATATAGTACCAATTTTGGTGCTTCAGTGGTTCTTCAGAGGTGCTATATAGCACCTTAGTCAAAGAACCGGTGAAGAACCGGTGAAGAACCACTGAAGAACCGCTGAAGAACCACTGAAGCACCAAAATTGGTACTATATAGCACTAAAAAAGGTTCCCCTATGATTACGAGCCAAGAACCTTTTTTGGTGCCATATAGAACCTTTTTTTTTAGAGTGTATAGGCCTACTACAGAATCCAGCCAATGTACAATCACAAACCAATTTCTCTCTTTCATGTAAAAGAAATGCACGTTGGGGATGTTATTTGACACAGACTCCATTAATAAACATTATAAAATACAAATGTCTTATCCGTATCTTTGCCTTCTTAAGATATTAGACCTAATATAATATGAATAGTATATAGAAAAAATAATTGAGAAGCAAAATTATAGTATAAGACTGTATAAACATCACATATAATAATATGTTTCTTACCCCACTGACAAATATCTTAATGTTGTTTTAAGTGTTTAGATTTTTTTTTTTTTTTTACTATTTTTACAAAAAACAAAACAAAACAAAACTGATTTTTCACGAGCAGGAGGTTTAATCATGATGGCAACAACGAAAAACCTGAGCTTTCATTTGGTGCTGAATAGTGACAGTAATAGACAGGTAGCGGGTAAACAGACGTGCGCGTGGCTGTTTTTGCGCACACCGGTACTGCGCTTAAACCGATGAAACCTCCTAACATATAAACGCACTGATGGTTTTCTCATGGAAATATAGTAATGATCAAATGAACAAAACGACGAACACATTGTCCGAATCACGTTAGGCACAACAAGTGAACAGCGATGATATTACACGACACATTTTCCTCACAGATATGCGAATAGCCGTTATCCAGGTCACGCGCAAATTAACCGCTACGTTTATCGTTTTCTTAATGACAGGCGGCACAGAAACCTCAACGAACCACTTTTAACATATTAATAGCGTCTTTCAGAAAATAAACACTATAAAGTGCTCAAAAATGATTCATACATATGAAGACTCCCCTGAAATATCCAGCGTTCATTGATTGTTGGGTTTCGTGGACATTTTGTGCTTATTTCTTCATTTCAGTTGTACATACCTTTGTCTGACAGCGTCAGTTTTTCTTCAAAGCTGCTCTCTAGAGCCTTGTTCTCCATTTTGTTCATGGTTTGTAGTCAGTCATTCCATTACAGGGTCCGAAAAAAAAAAGACAGTAAAAAGAGGAACTCCCAGTTTTGAACACACCCGAATGCAGTTGCCCTTTAAATCTGATCAGTAACAAACAGTTGAGTTCAATTAAAAGAGAAAAACGATCGATGAATGACTGCATTCGTTATTCCCACTGATTTGTGTGATCTCAGCTGTGAAAACTAAAGATAGAAGAAGAGGGGGGCCCAGGTCCGGGGCCCTGCCCACCACACAGCAGCCGCTTACCGAATACAGCCGCTCTATGCGGGACGGTCTCTGCCTGTCCACTGGACCGCACCATTGACCGGCATGGGGGACACTGACACACAGTTAGCACGTTTAAAAAGGCTACTCGTGTTTATATAGACTATTTCTGGTTTTATATGTATAATTTACTTGAATAAACGAAGGACAATAGCGGAGTCTTCTCAGGTGCTGTAAAGACAAGTGTAGGTTTGTAGGTTTTTTTCAGCATGGCTCCCCCTATTGGTTTCTAAAAGCTGGATCTGCGGCAGAAGGATGGAGGTACACACACGTCCTTCAAGGCGTCCCACTGGAAAGCTGAGGTGGTTCCCATATTTTATAAGTCATCCAATGTACACTATGACCTGGTGGGCCTGCAAATGCAATATATTAAATTCCAAGAGTGATATATAAAAAAAAAGATAATACATTTGTGCATTTAGCTGCACAATTGTTCCGTATGCACATGTAAAACATTATAGGTTGTGATCAATAAGGAATGACAATATGTTTTTATATTGCTTTTACGTTTTATTAAATGTTTTTTTCCAAGTTATACAAGAGTTAGGCCTAACTTTTTTTTAAAGTGAGTTTAATGTAATTTAAGTTTAAATGATTTACACATCCAAGTTGATTGTATACTGCTACAAATAATAATAACAATATGAAACGTAATACCCACCTTTTGGATAGATAGATGCTGGCAGGTTGTGGAGCAAGTTAGCACTGTCCAAGGCATTAGTTTAAAAAGGGATTATGATATATGATTATATATACTGTATATACTGTACACTGATCAGGCATAACATCATGACAGGTTAAGTCACCCGGCACCTGTTAGTGGAAGGGATATATTAGGCTGCAAATGAGCATTTTGTCCTCAAAGTTGATGTGTTAGAAGCAGGAAAAATGGGCAAGCGTAAGGATTTGAGCGAGTTTGACAAGGGCCAAATTGAATTGGCTAGATAACTGGATGGTGGTCCAGTTGATGGTGGTCCAGAGATGGTGGTCCAGTGGGTTAAACCATGGAACTGACATGCAGAAGGTTGCTGGTTCGATCCCAACGGTCACCACCAGTGTGTCCTTGAGCAAGGCACTTTACTCCATGTTGCTCCAGGGGATTGTCCCTGTAATAACGGTACTGTAAGTCCCTGCTTTGGATAAAAGCGTCTGCCAAATGCATAAATGTAAATGTAACTGGGTAAATCTCCAAAACTGCAGCTCTTGTGGGGTGTTCCCGGTCTGCAGTGGTCAGTAGTATCTATCCAAAGTGGTCCAAGGAAGGAACAGTGGTGAACCGGCGACAAGGTCATGGGCGGCCAAGGCTCATTGATGAACGTGGGGAGTGAAGGCTGGCCCATGTGGTCGGATCAAACAGACGAGCTACTGTAGCGCAAATTGCTCAAGAAGTTGCTGTTTCGGATAAAAAGGTGTCAGAATACAGCTGACCAGTCAGGGTGCCCATGCGGACCCCTATCCACTGTCGAAAGTGCCAACAGTGGGCACGTGAGCATCAGAACTGGACCACAGAGCAATGGAAGAAGGTGGCCTGGTCTGATGAAGAATCACATTTTCTATTATTCACATATTCCCTGGTGGCTGTGGCCTCTCTCCGCAGGATAATGCGCCTGCCACAAAGCAAAAATGGTTCAGGAATGGTTTGAGGAGCACAACAATGAGTTTGAGGTGTTGACTTGGCCTCCAAATTCCCCAGATCCCAATCCAATCGAGCATCTGTGAGATGTGCTGAACAAGTCAGATCCATGGATGCCCAACCTCGCAACTTACAGGACTTAAAGGATCTGCTGCTAAAATCTTGGTGCCAGATACCACAGCACACCTCCAGGGGTCTAGTGGAGCCCATGCCTCAACGGGTCAGGGCTGTTTTGGCAGCAAAAGGGGTTGATGAGGGAAAATGTAATGCATGATCGGTGTATAATGAATGTGCTGCTCATTCGTTTACACAAAGGCTTAAGGTCAGTTTTTTATATAGTTCTCTAAAAACAACAACAAAGATTGCTCTTAAATTAGAAAACAAGACTGTAAAGATGGTTGCCCATTATATCTTAAAATAACTAATAAATTAATATTGCATACATTTATTTAATCAAGTACCAGGTCTGCCATTAAACAAGTAATAACAAACATAATATTTATCTTTAAAAAAAACATCACATTAAATTAGATTTAATTCAAACAATGTTGCTGGAAACTATACAGTTAAAGACGTACTAAAGTGAATCATGTCCAAGACCAGAATTATAATAATTGATACAGCTGCAATCAAAGTTCTGATGCCCCACAAATCTGAGACTGCTGGAAATGTCATTATTACGGTTCCCACTGGATTGGGTCATGTGTAAGCCAATGCGAGTCTGCTCTTATTTAATACTTTAACTAGAGCATTTAAGAGTTGAAATCAGGCCACTATAGCAGCACGGAGCAAATCAGCCATCTGGTACCACAGATAAAACCCAGCCAGCACCAGCACCAAACTAGTGAAGCATACCTGCATTGAACCACTTACATTTGTGCGAGTCATCTACATTTCTAAAACAATAATAAAAACATGCAGTGTAAAACCGATCAGAATGCAGCTAAAGCAGACAAAAATAACGCAGAGGTCAAAAACCGCATGCAACGCAGTCAGGCGGAGAGTTTTCTCAGACTGCTTTCAGTCCATGCTTGTGGGCATTTCGAGATAAATGTAGATTCAATCAGTCATGAGTTAAACAATTGAGATCTGTACAGCGCAGAACCCCGGGGACGTGTATCCGCAGTGATGGCGCACTCATTGCATACCCTTCCTAAAATCATCTCAGTTATGTCTCGCTGCCATGGAGAACGGCACAGATGTGATAAAAGAGGCTTTGTTGAGTTAACAGGTGAGAATGCGGTCAGGTCGGTCCACTCCACACTGGACCCCTCCAAAACCAGGAAAACAGACTCACAAATGTGATTCATCTTAAAAACATAAATCAGGTTTGTTTATGAGTATGCTGATGGCTTTTATATAATCTGTGCAGTGCTTTGAGAAGATTTCACATCCAAATGTGGTCTGCAAACAAACCTAAAAGAGAGGCAGAACTATACAGATAGTAAAGAGGTTAAACATAAAATCTGATAATAATTGGAGGTATTTTGTGATCTACAACCACTAACATGCACAATCGTCAATGATAAGAAGGGCAAACCTGAAGTTGTGTCCCAAATGACATACAATACACTATGAACTATGCATTATTAGGCTGAATCTGAAATTGCCCCCTATACCCTCAAAAAGGGCACTATTCAAAGGGACAGCCATTTGTAGTGGTGTCCGAAACCATAGTGGACGTTATTGAGTGCACTAATTCTATCCCACAATGCACGACCCCAATAAAAAGTGTACAGCCGATGTACACACAACGGCTGTCCGAATTCACTCACTCGTTTTCATTTACTCCTTCAAGTGAACTGTATTAGTGGACCAACGTAGGGAATAGTGAATGAGGGTTTAGGGTGCGATTTCGGATTCAGCCATTCTACTGTCTGGTGCAGGGTTCCTCAAACTCGGTCCTGGAGGGCCGCTGTCCTGCAGAGTTTAGCTCCAACCCTGATCAAACACACCTTCCTGTGATTTTCTAGTGATCCTGAACATAGATATCCATAATAAAGGCTAGATGTCTTACGGTGGAGTCTCTAACGTCATCACCGGCGGCCATCTTGTCACAGGCAGGGCTCTGTGGTACCTGATGTAAAACTCTTATCTCACTGAAATCTTGATGGATTTACAAATGGTTTGGTTTCTTCAACGTTATTAACGTGGCTATAATTATGGATGCTTGAACAAATTATGAATCATTTTTCATAAGTATGCAGTGTCAAAACTACATCTCTGACGTTTATAACAAACCAAACAGTTTGAACATCGGTAGAAAATTGAGCAAGTTATGGTTATTTAAAAAGTGCAAGCACCCATGAAAACAATGTTACGAGTGAGCGAGCTGCCTGTGACAAGATGGCCGCCATGTGCGGACGTCGACCTCCATTGGCCAGCAGCGCGGACATCTAGCCTTTATTATAGATATCTATGATCCTGAAGACCTTGATTTGCTTGCTCAGGTGTGTTTGATCAGGGTTGGAGCTAAACTCTGCACGACAGCGGCCCTCCAGGACGAGTTTGAGGAACGCTGGTCTAGTGTAGACAGCTAGTGCCGCCCCCTCTTCTACATAAATTAAATGGTGATCATTAAAGGGATAGTTCACCTAAAAACTAACATTTTGTCATTACTTACTCAACCTCAAGTTGTTCCAAGCATGTATGAGTTTCTTTCTTCTGTTGAACACAAAAGATATTTCAAAATATATTTTTGGTAACTGGACAGTTGCCATTGACTTCCATAGTAAGACAAAAATACCATGGATGTCAATGGGTCAACTGTCTGGTTACCAACATTCTTTAAAATATCTTCTTTTGCGTACAACAGAAGAAAGAAACCCATACACGTTTGGAACAACTTAAGGGTGAGTAAATGATGACAGAAGTTTCATTTTTGGGTGAACCATCCCTTTAAGCGCACAAAGGCTCCATCATTCCACACTTTGTTTGTCTGGTTAAATAAGTGCATTATCCAGGTATTTGAAGTAATTGCTTTCATTGTGAACACACAACTCATTATTTATACAAAATTTGGCATAGAATAGTGCATACATAGGCAAAATGGATTGCATCTGGAGTATAATGGAATGCTTGGATGTGCTTTTGAAGAGGCTGTTGGCGTCTCTTTCAAAAAACTTCACTGCACTTCAATCAAATGCATTTTGCATTGTTCTCAGGTGTGGCCATCTGTCAAGGGGTGGATTAAGGACTACACAGGCCCCTAGGCTCAGGGATTCATATCTTCCACATTATGAAGAATGTTGGTAACCAGACAGTTGGCGGTATAACCATCGGCTTCCATAAAAAAGTCAATGGCTGTCTGGTTACCACCAGTCTTTTTTTCAACAGAAAAAAAGAGACTCATAGAGGTTTGGAACAACTTGAGGGCGAGCAAATGATGACATAATTTTCATTTTTGGGTGAACTATCCGTTTAAGATGACAACTGAACAGTTCACCCTCACCCATTAATAAAACAAATTGTTATCAATGCTAAATTTGAACATACTTAAATGCGAGTAGTAGAATAGATTTTGGGATATTGATCACAAAAAGTTAGATGGACTACGAAATCGCTTTTTTGGAGGTCACATTCCTCTTTAATTGTGTGCAATCATCTTTTTTGTTCAACAAAAAAAACCTATAATGTTCATCTTAAGGTTGAGCAGATTTTTAAAAAATGTTTTATTTAAAGGTGCACTATAGTATTAAAGGATTAGTTCACCCAAAAATGAAAATAATGTCATTTTTTTACTCACCCTCATGTCGTTCCACACCCGTAAGACCTTCGTTCATCTTCGGAACACAAATTAAGATATTTTTGTTGAAATCTGAAGGCTCAGTGAGGCCTGCATAGGGAGCAAAGCAATTTACAATCTCAAGATCCATTAATGTACTAAAAACATATTTAAATCAGTCCATGTGAGTACAGTGGTTCAATATTAATATTATAAAGCGACGAGAATATTTTTGGTGCGCCAAAAAAAACAAAATAACGACTTATATAGTGATAACCAATTTCACTGCTTCATGAAGCTTCTGAGTGTTATGAATCAGCGAATCGATTCAGTGGTTCGGAGTCCCAAAGTCACGTGATTTCAGCAGTTTGACACCACACGCGATCCGAATCATTATTCAATATGCTGATTCGATAAACTCCGAAGCTTCATGAAGCAGTGAAATCGGTTATCACTATATAAGTCGTTATTTAGGTTTTTTTGGCGCAGCAAAAATATTATCGTCACTTTATAATATTAATATTGAACCACTGTACTCACATGAACTGATTTAAATATGTTTTTAGTACATTAATGGATTTTGAGAGTGTAAATTGCTTTGCTCCCTATGCAGGCCTCACTGAGCCTTCAGATTTCAACAAAAATATCTTAATCTGTGTTCCAACGGCATGAGGGTGAGTAATAAATGACATTATTTTAATTTTTGGGTGAACTAACCCTTTAAGGAAACCCTGTTACAGCTGATCCCTCCTCAAGTGATGTACAATGACCTTTTAGATTATGGTCAATGGCATGCTCATCTCAAAAACATCACATCACTTTATCAGCTAAGCTCAGTTTATGAAATCTGTATGATATGCACATGATAAAGAGAAGCTGTATCGGACAATGGTGAGGTCAGCATTTGAATATATTCACAGCTGCTGACGGGGGTGGTCCGAACAGCTGCGGGGTTTGAGATATCACCAACAGGCGACATACGGGATGGGTGGACAACATTCTGCATTTCTGGACTCTTATTACTCCAAATATTTCAACTAGATCTGGTACTGAAAGAAGTGAAGATCTATAAAAGCAAACTCTTATTTAAAGAGGGGTAATATCTGCACCCATATGGTATTGTAAAAGGCTGAAAACTAGTAACCCTAATTAAAATTCTCGTTCTGCATCGATTACAGAATGACACCTCAAATAATGAGAGGTGAGCTCTTACTTAAAAAAAAAACCTATTACTTCTTCAGATTTTGTCTTACAGTAAGGGAGGGACTGGAGCCATCTAAAGATCAGACAATCAGAGACTTGAGGGTGGCTCGTTACCACCTAGCAACCACCCTAGCAACTGAACAGCATCACACTCAACATAACTCAAACCCTATTAGCAACCGCATAACAATGACCTGGCAACCACCTACAACAAACATGTAGGGAAAAGACACACAATTTCAAATTTCAGAAATGAAAATGTCTATAAATACAGCACTAAATGTACCTAAATAATGCAAATTCAAAACAGTTAAAAAGCTAGGTTAGGAAGATTTAGGGATATTTATATATTCATAATTATCATAAAAAAATCATTAGCATAAATAATTCAAAATTTGGGGGGTCAGTATTTTAAAGAAATATACTTTTATTCAGCAAGGACATATTAAATTGATCAAAGTTACAGTAAAGAAATTTATAATGTTACAAAATATTTCTAATATTAAAATAAATGCTGTTCTTTTGAACTTTCTATTCATCAAATAATCTTTGTGTTTTTCTCAGTTTTCAATATTCAATTTTGTTAATAATAAGAAATGTCTCATATTATAATGATTTCTGAAGGATCATGTGACACTGAAGACTGGAGTAATGATGCTGAAAATTCAGCTTTTAAATAGTAATATTTTACAATATTACGTTTTTTTATTATTGAATAAATACAGCCTTGGAGAGCATTAGAAACCTTTCAAAAATATGAAAAGTCTTAGTGTATATTAGCATGTTGACAATAATACATTGTAAAATAATTGAATAATTATAACTTATAAATTGTTACATCATAATCTAAAAACGTATTAATAGTCCTGATGAATAAATTAATGCATAATGTTGACCTTGTGCAGAGGTCATTCACTGAAGGTACAGAGGACATTTTCAAGTTATGAGCGTCTGAAATCCCCTCATAGATTTTGGCATTGTTCAGATGAGCACAGACCTCCACACCCTCCTCTAGTCCCACAACAGCTGCTCCGACCGCTTAAATACACCACTGACCCAGGATCAGATGAAGCGCATCACTCACATCATCGTGCTCACCGTCCAGCAGGTCCAGGATCAGCTGAAGCGCATCATTCACATCATCGTGCTCACCGTCCAGCAGGTCCAGGATCAGCTGAAGCGCATCACTCACATCATCGTGTTCACCGTCCAGCAGGTCCAGGATCAGCTGAAGCGCATCACTCACATCATTGTGCTCACTGTCGAGCAGGTCCAGGATCAGCTGAAGCGCATCACTCACATCATCGTGCTCACCGTCCAACAGGTCCAGGATCAGCTGAAGCGCATCACTCACATCATTGTGCTCACGATCCAGCAGGTCCAGGATCAGCTGAAGCCCATCACTCACATCATTGTGCTCACCATCCAGCAGGTCCAGGATCAGCTGAAGCCCATCACTCACATCATCGTGCTCACCGTCCAGCAGGTCCAGGATCAGCTAAAGCGCATCACTCACATCATTGTGCTCACCGTCCAGCAGGTCCAGGATCAGCTGAAGCACATCACTCACATCATTGTGCTCACCATCCAGCAGGTCCAGGATCAGCTGAAGCCCATCACTCACATCATCGTGCTCACCGTCCAGCAGGTCCAGGATCAGCTAAAGTGCATCACTCACATCATCGTGCTCACCGTCCACCAGGTCCAGGATCAGCTGAAGCGCATCACTCACATCATCGTGCTCACCGTCCAGCAGGTCCAGGATCAGCTGAAGCACATCACTCACATCATCGTGTTCACCGTCCAGTAGGTCCAGGATCAGCTGAAGCGCATCACTCACATCATCGTGTTCACCGTCCAGTAGGTCCAGGATCAGCTGAAGCGCATCACTCACATCATCGTGCTCACCGTCCAGCAGGTCCAGGATCAGCTGAAGCACATCACTCACATCATCGTGCTCACCGTCCAGCAGGTCCAGGATCAGCTGAAGCGCATCACTCACATCATCGTGTTCACCGTCCAGCAGGTCCAGGATCAGCTGAAGCGCATCACTCACATCATCGTGCTCACCGTGGAGCAGGTCCAGGATCAGCTGAAGCGCATCACTCACATCATCGTGTTCACCGTCCAGTAGGTCCAGGATCAGCTGAAGCGCATCACTCACATCATCGTGCTCACCGTGGAGCAGGTCCAGGATCAGCTGAAGCGCATCACTCACATCATCGTGTTCACCGTCCAGTAGGTCCAGGATCAGCTGAAGCACATCACTCACATTATCGTGTTCACCGTCCAGTAGGTCCAGGATCAGCTGAAGCGCATCACTCACATCATCGTGCTCACCGTGGAGCAGGTCCAGGATCAGCTGAAGCGCATCACTCACATCATCGTGCTCACCGTCCAGCAGGTCCAGGATCAGCTGAAGCACATCACTCACATCATCGTGTTCACCGTCCAGTAGGTCCAGGATCAGCTGAAGCGCATCACTCACATCATCGTGCTCACCGTGGAGCAGGTCCAGGATCAGCTGAAGCGCATCACTCACATCATCGTGCTCACCGTCCAGCAGGTCCAGGATCAGCTGAAGCACATCACTCACATCATCGTGCTCACCGTCCAGCAGGTCCAGGACCAGCTGAAGCACATCACTCACATCATCGTGCTCACCGTCCAGCAGGTCCAGGATCAGCTGAAGCGCATCACTCACATCATCGTGCTCACCGTCCAGCAGGTCCAGGATCAGCTGAAGCGTATCACTCACATTATCGTGCTCACCGTCCAGCAGGTCCAGGATCAGCTGAAGCACATCACTCACATCATAGTGTTCACCGTCCAGCAGGTCACATCACTCACATCATCGTGCTCACCGTCCAGCAGGTCCAGGATCAGCTGAAGCACATCACTCACATCATCGTGCTCACCGTCCAGCAGGTCCAGGATCAGCTGAAGCGCATCACTCACATCATCGTGCTCACCGTCCAGCAGGTCCAGGATCAGCTGCTGGTGGATCAAGGGTTTGGAGCTCAGCTGTCTGCTCTGACTTTCAGCTGTTCAGACGTGAGTCAGACAGAGAAAGCAGCTCTACACTTCTGAGAATGCTTTGATTCGTTCAGATCATTGTAGACATGTCTGGTAGAAGTTCAAAGGCAACGAGACATGGGCGGCGTACGAAATCGTATACTCTCTTGAGTAGGTACTTATTTTGAATAAGTAATTACTTCACAACCGCTAAAAAGTATGTTCTATATAGTAGAAATGTGTGTAGTATGAATATAATCTAGACATACTACATCCTTCATGTTGTCATTATCATGTGACCTACCAGCGTCAGTTGTGACCTTCACATCCATTAATAAACCCTCTCCTGTGGCCTCATGGGATAGTAAAGTGCCCATCGTATGCACACTTCAGAATATTGCTTAAGTAGTAGGTCATCCGGTACTTTTTTGCCTACTCTTTTATGAGCACTGTGCAACAAAAGAAGTATGTCCGAATTCACACAGTTTTTCACCCAAGTATGTGATTTCAGATGCTAAATCCTTTACCTGTGATACTCATTAATATATCTCTTCATAGAAAGAATTTGATATAGAAATTCAGAATAAGAAAAAAGAAGAAATAATAATCTTAGCCCCAGGCTGAAATTTTATGAAATAAAGAGCACACAAATACTTCAAATCTTTAAGTACATTCTTTACTAAAACTTATTCAACAGTTTGTTTAAGCAGGTATCCACAGTTTTGCAGGATTATACAAGAACGATGTCTTTGAAAGGACTGGGGGTTCATAGAAACCTGGGGGAGGAAATTTAGGATATTCAGTACACAGTTATATGCTCAAAAGTTCAAAAGTTAAAGGATTAGTTCACTTCAGAATTAAAATTTCCTGATCATTTACTCACCCCCACGTCATCCAAGATGTTCATGTCTTTCTTTCTTCAGTTCGAAAAGAAATTAAGGTTTTTGAGGGATACAACAGGTTAAAAGTCCAAATTGCAGTTTCAATGCAGCTTCAAAGAGCTCTACAAGATCCCAGATGAAGAATAAGGGTCTTATCTAGTGAAACGATCTGTCATTTTCTATAAGATATAAAGAATTATAAACTTTTTAACCACAAATGCTCAACTGGCACTATCTCTAAGATGCGCTAGGCATTACGTAGTCACATTGGAAAGGTAGGATTGGGCGAAAAAATCCATCTCATTTTCTCCTCCAACTTCAAAATCGTCCGACATCGTTGTTTTACCTTTTGTTTATTTATTATTTAAAGGGTGCTTGACTTAGGCCCAATCCCATTTCTACCCCTTAGCCCTTCCCTTTCCCCTTACCCTTTCGTTTTGTGCGTTCACGTGAAGGGGTGTCTCGATTCTCTTTCGGCTGGAGTGGTAAGGGGAAGGGCCAGATAAATCTTCATTTGAAGGGCTTTCAGGACCACACTTCGAACGAAGGGGTATGAGGAGTGTCCCTCCACCGACTACCGTGCTGCTAGAATGTGTGTATGTTGCCACTCGGGATCGATCACTTGCGTGTCGCCTGGCTGCTAGTTTCTCCGTAGTGATGTGAATACATGTTAATAATAGTTTAAAAATATATATATCTGGTCATCCTTCATAACACAGTCAATATTTACATCACATATCGTCTGTAAACTCTTGCTTTACCAAAGCAACAACTGATTTGACATACACTCAACTAAAGGATTATTAGGAACACCTGTTCAATTTCTCATTAATGCAATTATCTAATCAACCAATCACATGGCAGTTACTTTAATGCATTTAGGGGTGTGGTCCTGGTCAAGACAATCTGCTGAACTCCAAACAGAATGTCAGAATGGGAAAGAAAGCAATTTTGAGCGTGGCATGGTTGTTGGCATGCGCGTAATTTGCACGGGGGTTACGGGGGTCATGGCCCCCTCAAAAATCAGATCCAGCTAATATAACCCCCCCCCACCCCCCACCCCCGATATCATCACATCATTCAGATTAAAATAAATATGAAATATTCCGAATAAATACTTTTGTTTGTTTTCTTTATTAATTTAATTTGCTAGCAAGAAATATATGTATCATATTTTAAATAATTTGTAATGTAACCTCCGCCCACCGCACTGACTTGGTATAAAACCCGCGTTTGTTCACTATTTTGCGCAGTCGCTGGGATGAATGGTTGGAGAAAGCTGACGGAAAGATGAAAAGGACACTGAAAGGCAGCCAGACAATGATTTTTCACTGTTGGTCGACACCAGCCAAAAAAAAAAAGAAAAATCCTGACCAAATGGAGGTACCCCTATTGCTAAGTTAGATGTTAATTTAGCTCAGCGTTTCTCAAAGTGTGGGGTGCGGGCGCGGCCCACTGGTGGGGTGGAATAGAGACATGACAAGTGGGGCGCACAAACAGGTTTTGTGCCCATCTTTTTAATTCCTTTATTTATTGACCATACACTCAAAACAAAACAAAGACACATTTAAATGTAAGCCTTACTTAACCTTTTCACATGTAAGTTTAAAAGTTTTTCAAGGCGACCGTTATTGATCGTAGTATCACTTTATGGTTCCCATGGAGACGCGTCATTCATTGCTTGTCACACTGCAGCCACAATAGCGCTGAATGACTGATGATCTGCTTTTATTTCCTTTTTATTCAAAATTTCACACATTTGTTAGCTATAGCAGGATATATCTGATATTCCGATTGTCAAATATGTGCAATTGGATGTGTTTTGTTGTTCAAACACCTTTATAACGATTGCGTTAGTTGAGCTGTATGCGCAACGTATTTTAGGTATCTATCTTATTAAAATACCTAAAAAAATACGTACATTATTAGGAATTTTTACCATCTCCGGCTCAATTTGAGATTATTATTATTTTTATTATTATTATTTTTTGTTATTTTTGCATGGAGTTTGCAAAGTGACAAAATGAATCAAAGCACAACTAACGTTAACGTTAGTCCACACTTGTATTTTCTCTATTTTTTTTTTTATCTACTTTTGAGTCTTATTTCATGCAAAGTGATAATATAATTGCACTTTCATTTTCTCTATTTGAAAGTTTTTAATGCTGTTACAAGAAAATTATTCAATAAATAAATAAATTAATAAATATTATATGCCGCGAGTTTAACCCCCCCAATAGTAGACCCAAAGTTACGCCCTTGGTTGTTGGTGCCAGACGGGCCGGTCTGAGTATTTCACAATCTGCTCAGTTACTGGGATTTTCACGCACAACCATTTCTAGGGTTTACAAAGAATGGTGTGAAAAGGGAAAAACATCCAGTATGCAGCAGTCCTGTGGGCGAAAATGCCTTGTTGATGCTAGAGGTCAGAGGAGAATGGGCCGACTGATTCAAGCTGATACAAGAGCAACTTTGACTGAAATAACCACTCGTTACAACCGAGGGATGCAGAAAAGCATTTGTGAATCCACAACACGCACAACCTTGAGGCAGATGGGCTACAACAGCAGAAGACCCCACCGGGTACCACTCATCTCCACTACAAATAGGAAAAAAAGGCTACAATTTGCACAAGCTCACCAAAATTGGACAGTTGAAGACTGGAAAAATGTTGCCTGGTCTGATGAGTCTCGATTTCTGTTAAGACATTCAGATGGTAGAGTCAGAATTTGGCGTAAACAGAATGAGAACATGGATCCATCATGCCTTGTTACCACTGTGCAGGCTGGTGGTGGTGGTGTAATGGTGTGGGGGATGTTTTCTTGACACACTTTAGGCCCCTTAGTGCCAATTGGGCATCGTTTAAATGCAACAGCCTACCTGAGGATTGTTTCTGACCATGTCCATCCCTTTATGACCACCATGTACCCATCCTCTGATGGCTACTTCCAGCAGGATAATGCACCATGTCACAAAGCTCGAATCATTTCAAATTGGTTTCTTGAACATGACAATGAGTTCACTCTACTAAAATGGCCCCCACAGTCACCATCTTTGGGATGTGGTGGAACGGGAGCTTCGTGCCCTGGATGTGCATCCCACAAATCTCCATCAACTGCAAGATGCTATCCTATCAATATGGGCCAACATTTCTAAAGAATGCTTTCAGCACCTTTTTGAATCAATGCCACGTAGAATTAAGGCAGTTCTGAAGGCGAAAGGGGGGGTCAAACACAGTATTAGTATGGTGTTCCTAATAATCCTTGAGGTGAGTGTATAACGTATGAACATTATCGCAGCACCACAGTAGATAATGAAACCATATCCGTACTGGCCACTTCGTCTTTGCACGTTCGCTTTGTAAATTAGGTCAGTACTTCTCCGCCTATGTCACACATGACCTTTCCAATGTGACTACATAATCGATGGCACATTGCAGGGAGTGCTAGTCGAGCATTTGTTGTAATGTCCTTTTTCTTTTTTAGAAAATGACCCATCGTTTCACTAGATAAGACCCTTATTCCTCGTCTGGGAATTTGTAGAGCTTTTTGAAGCTGCATTGAAACTGCAATTTGGACCTTCAATCCGTTGGACCCCATTGATGTCCACTATATGGAAAAATCCTGGAATGTTTTCCTCAAAAACCTTAATTTCTTTTTGACTGAAGAAAAAAAGACATGAACATCTTGGATGACGTGGGGGTGAGTAAATTTAAAGGACTACTTTAAAGGAACACTCCGACTTTTTGGGACTTTAGCTTATTCACCGTATCCCCCAGAGTTAGATATGGCTTGGAACTATAATCTCATTCCTGCGTAATAATCAAGGAAATTTGCTGCCGTACCATGGATGCAGAGGCGCAATGATATTACGCAGCACCTGAAAACATAACCAACGTAACAACCTGCTTGCACAGAGAGTGTACTGGGGACTATTTTCAGGCGCTGCGTAATATCATTGCGCCGTTGCACCCATGATACGGCAGCAAAGTTCCTTGATTATTGATTATTATGCAGGAATGAGAGAATAGTTCCTAGCCATATCGGCCTAGAAAAATCACAACTTTTAATTTTCCGTCGGTCTTAGTACACTATGTAACTATACACATCACAACATGTGAGTAGGAAAATGTTGTCGTTATTTTGTCACTTATTGAGCAGTAGGCTAGCTGGAGCTGTTTACCTCCAGTCTTTGTGCTAAGCTAGGCTAGCGATGGGTGCGTCAGACAGAGTTATGGCACGCACGGAGATGAGAATGGTATGTATGGACTTGTCTAACTCTGGGGGATACGGTGAATAAGCTAAAGACCCAAAAATTCGGCGTGTTCCTTTAAATCCAGGACACATCAAGCCGATGGTCAGCAATGTTGGGCCAAACGTCGGTCGGCTTAGTTTTCACGGTGTATACTGACTCATTGGCTCTAGTCGGACGCGGTCTGGGTTTTTTGGGCCGATTCAGCAAGTTGATTCAGCGTTGGGCCGACAGTGAGAGAGAGAACTCTGATTGGCTGTTCGAGTCAGTGCACGAGAATGAAATCGAGCAAAGAAGTCAAGGCGGTACAGACAGAAGGCTGTTATAATTTGACATCTTCTTACCTGAGCATATAAATGCACAAATATTTTCATAATAAAATGAGCCACCTGGACTGAAGAAAGTCATCAGCGCGATTGATATTCAAAATGGTAAGCAAGCGCTGCTTTGTTTATGGTCTGTATATCTGCAGTCCAGTGTTAATTTTGTTGACAAAAATCATTTACCTTTTTTCACTGACCAAAACGAGACGATAACTAAATAAAAACTAGTGTTGGATGACTTAAACTATGACGAAAACTTACTGTCATTTTCGTCAACAAATAAAAACGAGACGAAAATGTTAGGGAGGGTCGATTAGGGAAGAGATCCAGTCAGAACTGATTTGAGTAGAACGTGCTGATCTAACCGCTGGAAAACACGGCGCTGTTGCGCTTCTCCAGGCTCACGCATCCCTAAACAGCGCTCCAGAGCGGTTCACAATCAATGAATAGCGCACATTTATGCCAGGCAATTGTATATGAACTAATGCTGATGAATAATGACAATGTTTACTTTATGATGTTTATATAGTAATATGTTTTAGACGGTTGTAACAATGCATATTTTATCTCCTGAACTTGAATGGAGCTCCTGCAACTGCAATCAATAGTAAGGCGCAGACATTTCAAAATAAGAGTCAATGTGTATTTCAAGCTTGTTTATAATTTAAAAGTCACGCATTATATATTCGTATTTGGTTACACAATAAACTGTATTTCACTTCATTCCCATTTAATTCATAGTCAGGAGGAAAGACCAGTATTTGACACATATTCAATAAAGTATCAGGGTTATAATAGTTAACTAAAACCATTAAAAAAAATCATTACTTGAAATAAAATAAATGTTAACTGAAATTAAAAAATAAATAAATAAACAAACTTATTTGAAGCTTTATCTTTACCTGATATGGCCTACTAACTAAAAGAAATACAAAGTTATAAAAACTATATAGATGTTTTTAAAAAAACAAACAAAAAAGTGAATTGAGCTCTCTTTCATGTATTTTTAATGTCAAAAACAAAATGATGTCAAAATGAAATGGAGCTTAAATGCTTAATGTATTACAATTGAACTAAACTCATTAGATTTTAGGAGACTAAATCTACAGTAGATTTAGTCGACTAAAACTAGCCTAAAACTAAAAACAGGTGACTAAAATATGACTAAAACTAAATGGCATTTTAGTCAAAAGACTATGACTAAAACTAAATCAAAATTTGCTGTCAAAATTAACACTGCTGCAGTCCTAGTTTCAGTTTCCCTTTTTTGAATGATGAAAATAGACTATTGATACTTGCTGATATAGACAGATATTTACGTACGCGCAGACACAGAACGCACATGCTAGTTGACATACGCCTTTCGTCCTTTTGGTGTGTTCAAGCAGACACAGTCCTCGAGAGAGGACAACACAGTTGGCTTTCGTCGCCGGCTAGTTCTTTGACGTCGACTTGGTGTGTCCCAGGCTTTAGCCAACTACAGCTAATATAAGTAAAGCCTCATTTTTCAATGAAGTAGAGATGATGTAAGTGTTACCTGGACCAGGTATGTCCTGTCCATTGACCTCCTGTATCCACCTGCTTGTTCCAGACAGGAAGGCGGCGCTGGACACAAGGTGTTTGGCTGGGGGATTGTTGTTCACTATGTCATAGTGTCCCGGGCCGGGGAAGGGTGGGTCTTTGGCGGGTATCAGAGGCGGCGCTGATAATCCCAAGTAGTGTCTCCTTCTGCACAGCGATAAAACATCTTAATCCAGTGTGAAGAATGAGACATCTGGCATATCATGATTATCTTTATACCCCTTTTGAAAACTAGTAAATGATAAAAGCAGCTGTTTTATGTCAAACATATTCAAAAGTATCTGTGTATTCTGATATGAAGCAATATTTAAATGGCCAAAAAAATAATTCTATAATAGTAGACGTTCCACCAGTGCATTATTGCTCTTAAAGAGATAGTTCACCCCAAAAATAATTTACTTACCCTCAAGTTGTTCACAAAAGAAGATATTTTTTAGAGTGTCGGAAACCAAATGGATTTTGGTCCCCATTAACTTCAACAGTATTTTTTTTTTTCCATACTATGGAAGTCATTGGGGTCCATCAACTGTTTGGTTACCCATATTCTTCAAAATATCTTATTTTGTGTTCAACAGAAGAAAGAAACTCGAGTGAGTAAATGACGACTATCCCTTTAACAGCATGAAATCAAATGCATTTTACAGGTTTAAGTTCATTGCAGTCCACTTACGGCAAAACGGTTCTCTTCACGGGTTCTGGTGGTTGATAGGGGTTGTATGTCCCGGGACCGGGGATGTTGTTTCTCACCGGGGGCCAGATCCGGGCGGTGGTGGATTTAAAACAGGAGAAAGGTACTTGAGGAGTCTTCTGGACCAAAACATCACTCACTTTATAGTGGCCTTCAGAACAAGGATAGAGATGGGAAGAATCATAACCTGTAATGTCTTTTGCTTGTTTGGCAGTAGATAACATATGAATAAATATATTAATAGCATTACAATAATTGATCGTGATTAGAGCAGGACATTTCTCTTCTTTTCCAGTGAACACTATACCTCATTCCACTACTGAATATAATTGCATCTGTACATTGGCTGCTGTAATTACATGCACATGCAAAGAAACATTCACACCCTTGAAAAGCCGACAACGCTCATCAATATTCATGTTTTTAAATATAATGTGGTTTTTAACCTCAGAGTTAATTACTGAAGTGCTGACCATTTTAACAGTTTGGATTGCACCTTTAATTGAATTATTCTCATCTAAAACTGATCAAATATGTGAGTTACTCACAGGGAGAAGGTCCTTTAAAGGTGTCCGAGACACTGGCACTCCGTCTGGTTTTGGAGCGAAATGCACAATGAGCCGAAACGGTTGAATTTCTGTCCACGAAACTATAAGACACCTAACAGCAAATCAATCAGTCAATCAATCATACATTTCCATTCCATCCATACTTTTATTTAGCAAGAACGCATTAAATTGATCAAAAGACTTCACAGACTTTAATATAGTGTACAAAAGAGTCAAACAAATGCTGTTCTTTTGAAATTTCTATTCATCAGTTTTATCATGGTTTCCACAAAAATATGAAGCAGCACAATTGTTTTCAACATTGATAATAATCCGAAATGTAAATCAGCCTATTAGAATGAATTCTGAAGGATCATGTGACACTGAAGACTGGAGTACTTGCTAAAGTCATACATACATCATATTGATTTGGTGCAGGATTTTCACTTTGTTGCGTTTCCCTCTGTACAGCGAGAGGCAGACGGAACGTTCTGGATTCTCCTCTGTTAAAATCGTGCTTGTGAAGTAGAGACTTCTGGAGGTTATAAGCCTCGGGCCCTGGGCTTAATCTCGGAAAGCTACGGGGCACACGACCAGCCTTGAGATGCAAAAACAGTCAGTAATATTATTCATAATATCATATTTCACAGAGCTGCAAGGAAATAACCAATTAAACCAAATAAAATGCCAAGTGTCTTAAAAAATAAAAGTATAGTTTGAATGTTTATGACTTGGGTGTTAAGACCTTAATTATAAAAAAAGACATCTGCACATGCATGGATTAATGTAGGATAAGAAAGCAAGTAAAGTGTGTGATGATCAGGGTCTCACTTTTGACGCAAAGCTGCCTGTTCCTCTCTTAGAGAAAGAAGGACTGCATCCCTCAGCAGGTGCGTGTGAGATATATGAACCAGGCCCTGGGTTCTCATTCTGAAAGATAGATAGATAGATAGATAGATGGATGGATGGATGGATGGATGGATGGATGGATGGATGGATGGATGGATGGATGGATGGATGGATGGATGGATGGATGGATGGATGGATGGATGGATGGATGGATGGATGGATGGATGGATGGATGGATGGATGGATGGATGGATGGATGGATGGATGGATGGATGGATGGATGGATGGATGGATGGATGGATGGATGGATGGATGGATAGATAGATAGATAGATAGATAGATAGATAGATAGATAGATAGATAGATAGATAGATAGATAGATAGATAGATAGATAGATAGATAGATAGATGGATGGATGGATGGATGGATGGATGGATGGATGGACGGACATAGATAGGTAAACAGGATAGATAGATAGATAGATAGATAGATAGATAGATAGATAGATAGATAGATAGATAGATAGATAGATAGATAGATAGATAGATAGATAGATAGATAGATAGATAGATAGATAGATAGATAGATAGATAGATAGATAGATAGATAGATGGATGGACGGACATAGATAGGTAAACAGAATATAGATAGATAGATAGATAGATAGATAGATAGATAGATAGATAGATGGATGGATGGATGGATGGATGGATGGATGGATGGATGGATGGATGGATGGATGGATGGATGGATGGATGGATGGATGGATGGATGGATGGATGGATGGATGGATGGATGGATGGATGGATGGATGGATGGATGGATGGATGGATAGATAGATAGATAGATAGATAGATAGATAGATAGATAGATAGATAGATAGATAGATAGATAGATAGATAGATAGATGGATGGATAGATGGATGGATGGATGGATGGATGGATGGATGGATGGATGGACGGACATAGATAGGTAAACAGGATAGATAGATAGATAGATAGATAGATAGATAGATAGATAGATAGATAGATAGATAGATAGATAGATAGATAGATAGATAGATAGATAGATAGATAGATAGATAGATAGATAGATAGATAGATAGATAGATAGATAGATAGATAGATAGATAGATAGATAGATAGATAGATGTGGGAAGAGTTGGGTTATTTATGAAACTCACCAGGTGATCCTGAAACCTCTTTGACTGTGAGAAAAAGCCTTTCTTCTCCTCATTACTGATGATGACTGTCTGGTACTTGGTAGGAATAGATGAAGCACATCCCCGATCTACAGAAACAGATACACGCCTCTGAATGAGAATAAATACAGTAAAAACTCTTTAGCAGATTAAAGGACACTAAAGGCAAATCCCTCACATTCATTCAGCCCTTTGTGTAGTTTACCCATGCCTTCCTTTCCCTGATCGTGCAGTTTTCAGTGAGCTGGGAGTTAAAGAAAAAGTACTTTATTTATTAATCACCCGTCAGTTTAAACATCGAGAGAAACTCCCGTCCTGTTGTTTTCATGCTGTTGCAGGTGAACTCACTCAAGAGTTTGGGTCGGATTTACTTTGTTGCCATGGCAACGGGTAAACGTCACGCTCTGAGTTCATAAAAAAAAAAAAGTTGACACGAGTTTAACTGGCGAACGCCACAAACATATAAAATAAATACATCATTACAAATAATTATAAATTATTTTAATTAATTTATAAAATTCTATAATTTAATTATCCCATTAAGTTTATAAGTATGATATTCATATTAAATAAATATTGTATTAATATATTCTTCCTTTCGTTCCATTGCCATCCATAAATGTTTTCCCAAAGGCAGGCTTTCATCGGCACGTCTGTATACATTTAGTCAACGCAAGGCTAGTTGCTTTTATAACAAACACTCTGTCGCCGCTTGGTGGCTATATTTTTGCGTAAATTGACGGGAAAGACAAAAAAACGGGAGAAAGCGCGAGATCTTGTTGTGCGCGGCACATGCGAGCTCCATGTTTTTGTTGGCGGATGGCGTAGAAATTTCATATTGGCTAGAAAGAAAAACAACGCATTGGCAAAATTCCAGGGAGGCGTGGCTTACCTGTTACCGCCCGCGTTTCATTGGTCAAAGAGGACATGTCACGGTCACATAAAAATGCCTTAAACGTAATTTCAAGGAGTATACAATCTAATAAATGTTATATTTCTTAGATATTAGAATTTACATTATTATTATGGCTTTAATTGTATACACAAACTGTCGGAATATTATTATTATATTTCCCTAACTGTTACCCAAACCGAGAGGCCTAACGAACTGACATTCGAAGGTGTGACAACAGTAAACAAAACTCTTGTTTTTAGTTAAGGTTGACCACATACCTTATGATATGAAGGGTGCTATGTTTTAAATATCTGTGAGCCATTTACATTTGTAATCGATTTGATATTTTGGAGGGGAGCGAGCGCCCCCTTTCGGACTGGAGGACATGTGCACTACTGCAGTCAGGAGGATCCGCATCAGCTCTTCTCGGTCATTGAGCCGTTCAGTTCCATCATGGCGATGCACGCCAAAGCGACTCCACCGCAGATCCCCGATACCCGCCGCGAGCTCTCCGAGCTGGTCAAGAGAAAACAAGAGCTTGCGGTAATTATGCACGTTTCTAAATAACCAAAAGTACAAAATCCATCTTGATCCGGCGCCAAATAATGCGTATATAGACTGAAATACCCGGATCTGTGTTAGCATGCTAACGCGAGACTGAAATAAACTTTAAGATACATTATTTAAAATGAATGCATGTGTGTTTGTATTTAATAATCAGATAGTCTTAGATTATTATAGTTGTACTACATATAACAAAACGACTCGTCCAATAAGTGCTGTATATCCTGTATAGTAATGTTATGTAAACATGCTAACTGTGTTAGCCGTTTTTGTTATGGCGCCTCCTGATGCACAACATATACAGCAGATACACAGCATTAAAGACATGCCACTTGTGCATAGCTTGAGGTTTTTTACAGTATAGTTTTTTTTTTAACGAGTGAATAAGGTAGAACAGCAAAGTTAAATTAATATTATTACGATGTAATATGCAAGTTATGTATGATTGACAGCTGCAGCTAAAATTATTTTTACGTTTTATATATATATATATCCTTTAAACTAAATATTTTGCATGTATTTTTATCAGGAGACTCTGGTGAATCTGGAAAGACAGATTTATGCGTTTGAAGGCAGTTACCTGGAGGACACTCAGATGTATGGGAACATCATTCGAGGATGGGACCGATATCTGACCAATCAAAAGTGAGTGTGAAGTGACTTCATGTGGTTTACTGGTGTATAAATCTTAAAGGCGTACAGGTCAGCATCAGCTTTCTTCTGCTTTAGGAATTCCAACAGCAAGACTGATCGGAGGAACAGGAAGTTCAAGGAAGCGGAACGTCTTTTCAGCAAGTCCTCTGTCACATCAGTGGCGGTCAGTATTTTAGAAATGTATAACAAGAAATAATAACAAAGAAATTAAACAATAATTAAGAAAATTGTCCTTTTTTTGTGGATTGTCTTACAGGCTGTTTGTGCTCTTGGAGGGATTCCTGATCATATGAATGAAAAACGTGAGTAGAATCTTGAGCGACTTGTGTCTGCAAGAAATTTCAGTCAATCGTGTATCATCTTATGTGGCGTTCACACCGGACGAAGGTGGACGCTTGAACATTTTGAGTTTACTTGCTTCATTCGCGCGTGAAATTCGCGTGTGACAACTACACAACAGACGCGAATTCGCGTCATGGAAGGCGCTTCTGCCCTATATGAGCCAGCTCGTCTCGGTCACTTGACGTCTTTTTTGTAAAAAAAACTACTATTAATGTGTGACAAAACATAGTTTAAAGACTTTTTCAGGCGATAATATAGTTGTTTAAAGCTCAAATCTGTGGTTCATTTACAAAAAGAGTGCCTATTTGAGCATTTTATCTGGCGTTTTCGGAGTTGTGAGATCCAGGCGATCAGTGACATTCCACGCTCGTTTACCCGGCGAGACCCGCCTTTCCTCGGCTAGTCCTTCTCACATTTGCTGTTGGCTCTGGCTCTTTTTTTCTGCTCGTTGTGAAATGGCTGACATAAATTTTGTTGAGAGGGTAACTGACTTTCTTCCAAGCAAGATCCTTTTTATTCCTGTTCCTGTAGTGATAGGATGATGTATCATACAGCTCCGGGTATCCACATACGGCCACGATTATCTTGTCCTCCATTGTTGTTCGGATTTCTGCCTCCGCTTGTAAATGCGTCACTACTAGAGCAAGCTCGTGATTGGTTAACGTGGTGCGAAATATCCGCCAAAGTTCAGATTTTTCAACTTGAGCGATTCGCGTGAATCGCGCCGCAGAATGCCATTTCGCGTCTCTGCATTGACTTAAAGGTCCCGTTCTTCGTGATCCCACTGTTCAAACTTTAGTTAGTGTGTAATGTTGCTGTTAGAGCATAAATAATACCTGTAAAATTATAAAGCTCAAAGTTCAATGCCAAGCGAGATATTTTATTTAACAGAAGTTCCCTTTCAAAGCCTACAGCGAACGGCCGGCTTGGACTACATCCTGGTACTTCCTTCATAAATGACGTCAGTAGAACAGTAGAAAAGACTAACCTCCGCCCACAAGAATACCCGAAAAAAGGGGGCGTGGTCTTGTTGCTGTCCCACGTGGAGAAGAGGACGGTCGCGTGGAGAAAAGGAATTGTTGCGTTTGAGTGTGTTTGTCGCCATGTCGTCGAGACGCTGTTATGTTCATCCCGGAGTCAAATCACCTTTGTTTGGCTTTCCCAGGGACGCTGTAGAGATCATTAAGCGCATATATCTCCCGTTAAGAGGCGTGACCTTTCCACGTGCGCTAAGCTGCTGTCGAATCACAACACAGGAACCGTGCCACGTTCGCTAAGCTGCGGTCAAATCACAACACAGGAACCGCTGGCACAATCAGAACTCGTTACGTATTTCTGAAGGAGGGACTTCATAGAACAAGGAACTCATCAGCCGTTTTTAGGACAGTGAATACAGCGGTGTACAGATAAGTAAATTGTGTTAAAAATACTGTTTTATTTTACACGCGAAACATGAACACATGTTATATTGCATACTGTAAACACAATCAAAGCTTCAAAAAAACACGAAGAACGGGACCTTTAACATGTAAATCACTCGCGCGAATCGCGTCCGGTGTGAACGCACCATTAAAGGTGCCCTAGAATGGAAAACTGTTTTTACCTGGGCATAGTTGAATAATAAGAGTTCTGATACCATGAGCCTCACACACCATTGTTTCCTCCTTCATATGTAAATCTTGTGTTTGAAAAAGGCCACTGAAACACGGGCGAAACCCAACATAACACAGCCTGTGATGTAATAGTCGGGATCATTAATATTTACGCCTCCCCAAATTTGCGTATAACCAGGCCATGTTCAAGGCCAGGCAGTATTAACGTGGACCTGCACCGAATCAACAGAAGTTCTGCAGGTATTGTGAAGATGAGGACAATATAGTGTAAATGGCAGATCATGGATATAAATGTTATGTTCCTTGCTGTGCAGGGGATGTGAGGACTTTTCACAGAACAAAACTGTCAACAGACATGGTTGATGTTTATCTATAACAGGATACAGACCAATTGAATTCAAAGTTGTTTGTTTGCACTGACTAGTGTCAATTTCGTTAACGAAACTATGATGAAAAATGTTCATTGACAACCTTTTTTTCCATGACCAAGACGAGATGAGACACGTCCTTAAACAATTATTGTGACTATATAAACATGCAATATCGTTGATGAAAAAGACTAAAAGACTAAAATGTAGTTTAAAAAATAAAAACTTCAACAAAAAGCACTCTTTGGTTTTGTTGAGTGTTCGTGCTTGCGGCTGCCAGATTTCAGTCATTTAAATCCCCCAATCAGAGCTTTTCTGTTAAAACAACACGTATTCTATCCTGTGTTTTACTTAAAATGTGCAATCTGGCAACCATGTGCACGCAAGCTCTCTCTCGCCCGTGTGGATGATCTGAAAACACCAATAAACAAGTAAGCTGCAGTTCAGCAATCTCCCTTTGAGATTTTCTGCCTAAAGTGTCATTCAGTCGGTCTGTGTTCTGTCACGACTCACGAGCCGCTTGTGCTGTTTGCCATTGTGTTTGCTGAATAACTGCACTTGTGTGAGCTACTGAAATGAGCCAATCAGAGCAGAGCTCAACATTATTATTCATGACCCTTCCAAATAAGGCAAAAACTGACCATTTCATTCTAGGGACAAATCCAAGGGTTGTAAACGGACAATTTTGCCCTTAAATAAGCCGCAAACCTTCTATGTAGATTACGGAGAACAATTTAAAATATTGTTTCAACTCATTCTTGGGCACCTTTAAATGTTCTGTGTTTTAAAACCTAGTGAGCCGTCCGTGTAGCCCCTCCGGATCATCTGAACATTTAAAATCAAGAGAAACGTCTACCTAGGCAGCATTTTTGGGAATTGAACATGGGTATCGTCAAATTAACATTCGGAACGTGCATGTGAAGTCCAAAAATGCTATCTAGGTTGGCAGCTCACAAAGTTAAAAGGTTTGTTTGACTTGAATAGGGCTGCAACTAACGATTATTTTAATAATCGATTAATCTGTAAATTATTTTTTCGATTAATCGGATTAAAAAAAATCATTAATTTCCAATCCTTTATTAAAAAACAGAACTGACAGTGCAAAAAATCTTTAGAATGGGCACAGGTTGCTACAATAAATCTATAAATCGGTTTTTTTATATATTTTTATATATATATATATATATATATATATATATATATATATATATATATATATATATATATATATATATATATAAAGAAAAAACCAAATCGAAAACTTAACAGGATGTTAGAACTTGTTCTCTATACTACACTCAGACGCACACACTCACAAACAAAATTTTATGGGTTTAGTTAAATTGTAATGCATTAAGAATTTCTCTAAAATGTCCAAACCCATTATATACACCTGGAGAAAACATCTACTGTATTAATCTATTAATATGAATGATATTAAAGTTTAAACATGCAATACAGACACAGATTTAACTGCTGTGACATATAAACAAATATTATGTAACAATTAAATAAAACTACTCCTCTTAAAGAAGAACACGATGACTTATTTTCATTGAATGATATGCATTCTTTATAACAACTTGCATACAACATTCCTTGTAGATTAAATATGGATTAAATAATTAATTTATAACAAATATAATGAATCCTTATTAAAACTAAAGAGGTGATTTTCTCTCTTTTGTTGTTTGATTAATATTAAGAGCACAAATGGAAACAGGTTAATGGATTGCTGTCACTTTAAGACCGAATGCTGACCGAAAATGACAATAGATATTAGTCATAGTTTTTGTCATTTAAAGCTGGTTTTGATTTTCGTTTCGTTTTTGTCTGTGAAAAATGTTGTTGATTTTAAAATATTGACAAATTATTTGTCCACGAAATTAGCGTAGCAATAGATTGCAAAATGAATGGGCCAAAAAAGGCAAGTGAATAAAAACGTGTCTTTAGTCTTGCAAACTATGCCACCCCTGCTTTTCTACTGTTATTAACAAGCTAACGCTAACTTGTCATGCTTGTCAAGCTGGATAACGAGTAAACAAGCACCAGAAGAGCTACTGGAGGCTCCTCACTTCGAAACGGAACAAAAGTGGGATTTTGTAGAGACGTTAACGTTACCTTGCTGTTGAACTCCCTTCCTCCTCATCAAGGACTCCAAGATGTTTTAGTTTTAGGTGCTGAATCGCCACTCTGGTGCTCTCGTTCCATGTCGCGTCGCTTTCGCTGCAATTAACACACTTTTTCGATTTATTAAATGGCGCTTTTTCGACTGGTAGCCTACAGCTCGGCTCGGTTTGCTTTTCCGCTGCGTGGTACGACGGGTAGTCGGGTACAGCACGGCTCGTCCGCTTCCACTCTGCTTTGCGCTCAACGTGCCTCTTTTTTATACTCCATCATCTCCGCGTCTCATTGAGGGGCATAATAGTCGCGCGACACAACGAATCGATAATGAAATTCGTTGCCAACTCTTTTAATTATCGAATTTTATCGATTCGTTGTTGCAGCCCTAGACTTGAAGCGGGTCTGTGCAGACTGATCGGTGTATGACGTCAAAGAACCATGAGAGCAGAAAGCTCTATGATTTCGAATCACTCGTGTGGTATTTTGATGTCATACTCAGTGTCTGTGCTGCGCTGTTTCAAGCAAGTGTGGGTATCTGCAGGTTGGTATAATGGGAGTGGTAAAAGGTCTATCATTGGTCGCGAAAGCTGTGGGGTAGGGTTAGGGGTTAGTTTCTGTTGTAGCAGTTCACCTTTCGGCACTCCCATTACTCCAACATGTTGCTATTCCTATCTTGCTTCAAGTTGAACACACCTAAAGCTATACTATGTAACGTTTGGCCCTTTATCGGTTAAAAACAAAACTGTATGCAATTTGAGAAAGAACATTTTGTTTTGGTTGTGCTTCGGCTCTGCGTGACTGTGGATGAATATGGTTATCCTAGTGACAGTAACGTCTTCAGCTAGTCAGCTTGAGTTCCTTTCCATCTAAACTGGTTATAACTCTTAAGACTAGTAGTTAATGATTTTCAACATTTTAAATCGGCATCTCCGAAAAGCCAAGCCATGTTGGTTCTTGTTTCATTACGAGCTCTGTCGCGTTCTCTTTTTGCCAGCAGACTCTCTGAGGTTAGAGATTTAGCCGCTCCATATCAACCTTTCCCGCTCGTTCAGACAACTAACCTATGCCAGTCTTATACCATACATGCATCAAAGTAGCCGGGGCAACTTTTTTTGATTTACAGATGTGGCAAGACACGCACTGGCGAGTGACGTATATGTACGCAATTTCCCGTGAAATCCAGACAGGTCTAACAGATAAACACTTATAATATGCTTGCCATAGTGAATCAGGGTAGGACAAAAATGGGTTTTGGAACAAGGATTGATGTTGTATTGAAAAAAATTACAGTGTACCTTTTTAAGAGGAACAGCCAATTTGACGATTGTTTTCCAGGACTTGTAAGTTACTTTGATTTAGTGGCTTGATATGTTAATCACTTTGTTTGTAAACTTTCATTTTCCTCTGCTCATATAGGCGAGCCAGGCAGTGGAACAGAGAGTGACACGTCCCCGGACCTCCAAAACCAGGAAAACGAACCCAGCCAAGAAGACACAGAGGAGGCAGACGGAGCCCTACAGGACCTAAAACCCCAGAAAGCTGCTTCCTCTTCCTCGGGAAGCCACCACAACAGCCACAAGAAACGCAAGAACAAAAACAGACACAGGTACCTGATCTCCAGCATGCCCTTGGGGTCCAGGATATAAGGCGGTTACTTAATTATGATCTCCTTCTGGCTGATCCAGTGCTAATCCTGTGGACACATCTGAGTGGATGTGGTAGCCGTTATAAATGAACATATTCATAGATGATTATGATAGCGCCACGCCTCTTTTCCCAAATGGGGAGGGGTTTACTTCATGCTGTGGCTCCTGCTCAGCTGTGATCCTTTCAGTATCTTTTATTTGTTCTTTCCTCTCTAATGCCGTTTTGGTACAGTTCAGACCTGTAAAAGGCCGGTTTGATTAGAGAATTAAACACTTACAAAAAAATGAAACAGTTTGAAGCTGCCAGGCGTCTGTGTTTGTGTTAGATGGACAGAAGGAAGATTTTAGGAACTAGTTTTCAGTCTTACTGAGTGCAGAGTGCATACAGCCCATTTTCTTACTGACTTCATATATTATTTACGGAAAATTACTATGGATTGGAAGTTTTGGTATTAATCTAAAAAAATGTACCTCAAATGTGACTTGCATGAATGAATCTTGTCAGTTGGCCTGTAGCTTTTTTATTTTAGGAAATGCACATAATGATGCATGAACTCTTTTCAGACCCTTTTTGAATTTCTTTATTGTTGTATAAAATAAACTCCATTTAAGCCACAAAAATGATTGTTGAATGAATGGTTTGCTTTAGACTAGAGCAGATGAAGGTTGTTTCCCATTAAATAAGATGAGCACTAGTTAGGGTCTGATATTCGCTATAGAGGATGCTTTAGTTTATATAAACCCAAGTGTTGACCCTATGTAGTCCACTGTGGGATTGATGTGCCGGTCGGTGTAGTGCACTAACCTCTGATGCTCTCTTCCTTCCTAACGCTGCCCCCTTCAGCCCCTCTGGCATGTTTGATTATGACTTTGAGTAAGTCTCAATTTTACTTCCTGTTACTCACCCCCGTGTCTCCTGTCCGTTAGCTGCGTAGGGCCGTCCACGTCGCGTGGATGAATGCTGTGCTGCTTGCTTCTACCTCATCATTCGCAGATGTTGCTGCAGTTATGTTTTGTTTTTGCTTTTATTTTTCAGCTGCATGCTTGTGGAGTTCATAGACATGTTGGGTTTTGTTAGTTAGTTGCATGAAGGGTTTTAAACGGGTTCATTAGTTTATCTGACCATAATGGGGTTCATTTGTTTTCTCCTTACAGATTTGACATGAAGATGAACAAGAAACCCAGAGCGGTAAGTTCAGATGTACTTCTCTCGTACAAATTGTTGCTGTTAAATATAATATTGAAGTTCGAATGTGCCAGAAGATATCATTGCTGACCAATCAGTGAGGACCGTATTTGCATATTCTGATGTTATCTTGCTGCTTAATGTATTGAGAAATCTTTTATTAATAAACAAATGTATATTTGAGTTGAAGCTTTGACACATACACTATATTGCCAAAAGTATTGGGACACCCCTCCAAGTCATTGAATTCAGGTGTTCCAATCACTTCCACAGGTGTATAAAATCAAGCACCTAGACATGCAGACGCTTCTACAAACATTTGTGAAAGAATGGGTCGCTCTCAGGAGCTCAGTGAATTCAAGCGCGGTACCGTGATTGAAGTCCATTTGTGAAATTTCCTCACTACTAAATATTCCTTGGTCAACTGTTAGTGGTATTATAACAAAGGGGAAGCCATTGGGAACAACAGCAACTCAGCCATGAAGTGGTAGGCCACGTAAAATCACAGAGCGGGGTCAGCGCATGCTGAGGTGCACAGTGCGCAGAAGTCGGCAACTTTCTGTAGAGTCAATAGCTACAGACCTCCAAACGTTGTGTGGCCTTCAGATTAGCTCAAGAACAGAGAGCTTCATGGAATGGGTTTCCATGGCCGAGCAGCTGCATCCAAGCCTTACATCACCAAGTCCAATGCAAAGCGTGGGATGCAGTGGTGTAAAGCTTGGGTTGGGTATCGTTTTTTTTTTTTTTTTTTTTTTTTTCGATACCAGTGCCAAACCGATTTTTTTTTAAACGGTACCGGTGCCTGAACTTATACTTAAAAAAAAAAAAATGAGGTGGATGAGATTAAAGAATGGCTTTTTATAGATTTTTTTTTTTTAATTTAACAATTTATCCATCCATCATCTTCCGCTTATCCGGGGCCGGGTAGCGGGGGCAACAGTCTAAGCAGAGACGCCCAGACTTCCCTCTCCCTAGCCACTTCCTCCAGCTCTTCCGGGGGAACCCCGAGGCGTTCCCAGGCCAGCCGGGAGACATAATCCCTCCAGTGTGTCCTAGGTCTTCCCCGGGGCCTCCTCCCGGTGGGATGTTCCTGGAACACCTCCCTGGGAAGGCGTCCAGGAGGCATCCGAAATAGATGGGCCACCTCAGCTGGCTCCTCTCGATGTGGAGGAGCAAAGGCTCTACTCTGAGCTTCTCCCGAGTGACCGAGCTTCTCACCCTATCTCTAAGGGAGCGCCCAGCCACCCTACGGAGAAAGCTCATTTCGGCCGCCTGTATCCGGGATCTTGTCCTTTCGGTCATGACCTACAGCTCATGACCATAGGTGAGAGTAGGAACGTAGATCGACCGGTAAATCGAGAGCTTTGCCTTACAGCTCAGCTCCTTCTTTACCACGACAGACCGGTACATCGACTGCATTACTGCAGAAGCTGCACAGATCCGTCTGTCAATCTCCCGTTCCATCCTTCCCTCACTCGTGAACAAGACCCCAAGATACCTGAACTCCTCCACTTGAGGCAGGAACTCTCCACCAACCTGAAGTGGGCAATCCACCCTTTTCTGACTTAACAATTTTTTTTTTAACAATTTATTACAAGTTTAAAGTATACTTGAATATATAAATATAAATAAATACAAAACACAATTTACTTAACAAATTCACAGTAAAACTAAAGCCACCTAACCCAACTACAACAGGCCTAATTTAACTCTAAATAACAGTTACAGTAATAAAAGCAGTAGTCTGTATTCTTGGTATGCTACAAACCAGCTTTAGCTTTATTTTGCAGAAATATGAACATTTTCTCTGGATAAATATTTTAGAACACATCGCCTTATTGTTTCCATGGCGACGCATCATGCTTCTCACATGACACACAGCTGAAACAATAGCACTGTATGACAGCTCGGCTGTATCGGGTTTATTTCGCTTTTTCTTTTTTATTCAAAATATTCACAAACTTGCTGACTATGTCATGAACTATCTGATATTCTAATTTTCAAATATGTGTGAGTGAATGTGCGTTAGTTCATCTATACTGTGCGATGGGCGGCGCCATGTTAGTTTGCGCCTCAGCGAATCAGATCTGTCGGATTTACATCACGTATATTCATCCTCGCCTCACGAAATACATGAAAGTAAGTGACCGCTGAACTGGGAGAAGAATAGAGTAAGCTATATAGTTACTATATAATGTGTATCTGATATGAATAAAACACGTAGTCAAGTTATAACTGTTTGAAAGGATTGTTATTGCCGCTTCCATAGACATCAGTGTGTATTTTTTGCTAGTACTTGTGAGCATTTAAATGTCTGAAACCTAAAATAAACATGATGTGGTTGAAAACACTGAATACTTGTGATATGTGGCGAGCGCTGAGCGTGTCTGTCTCTGGGTCGGCGCCAGCAAAAGCGCGAAAGCATTTAAGTGGCACCGAAATCTGCGTTCAGATTCGGTCCGGTACAAACCGGTACCCAACCCTATGTAAAGCACACCGCCACTGGACTCTAGAGCAGTGGAGACGTGTTCTCTGAATCACGCGAGTCAGGGTTTGGCGGTTGCCAGGAGAAACAGTACTTGCCTGACTGCATTGGGCCACGTGTAAAGTTTGGTGGAGGGGGTATTATGGTGTGGGGTTGTTTTTCAGGGGTTGGGCTTGGCCCTAGGGATGCTCATATTGACCGTTTAACCGTTAACTGATAGTATGAATTTTGACCGATTAATACTATCAGTTAAACGGTTTTAAAACGTTTGGGGGTTTCTGCATGTGCACCACAATTTTATAAGAAACAATATCGAGTCTATAAAACACGAAAGAACAACAAATATATCGGTGAGAACACTCGTTTTAACAGCCTACATACACCAGGACTGCATATCACAATTTTCCCAATATTAAATATTATAATATTAATATTATTAATACCAATATTATAATATACAATAAACGAGCTTGCACAGCGACAGGAAATAAAAATGAACGCAAAAAACCTGCCAACCTTACCAGAGCATGTCAGCAAAGCAAAGTGGAGCTTCTCTCATGAACTGCTCACCGGTAAAATGACGTGTGCTCAAATCCCGCTCCGACATGACATTTCTCAGTACTGTAGCCTACTATACTTGTAGCCATTAAAACACGTAATTAGTTTCAATTTAAATATTATAATGTTATTTTTTAAGTTAATTTACGTTGAAAAGTGAACAGGACACATAAGGTGCATAATGTCAGAAGACGAGGGGTCTTCAATAAGTTCAATAACACTTCAATAGGCTTTCAACAAAACAAAACTTTTCTTTAAAGTGAATTTCGTTTTTGTATAAATTGTATCTTAATTTTAATCTATGTTTAATCAACCAAATTGCCCGGATTTAATAAATAATAAGCAAATAGCCTATAACAGACAATGACATGGAGGCGGCGGCGGCGCGTGATCAACGGCTTAAATGAACTACTAGAAAAGAAAAAAATCTTCAGTCAGGGGCGGCCCTAGCTATTTATTTCAGATAGGCTTATATTTTATCCAGCATGTCACAAAGGGAGTTCTGGGTTGAGCGCGCGGCGCTGAGCGGAATGAGCTTCAAAGAGGAACGGAATCGTTTTATAACATAATTCAACAAATAAATAATACTTTTTAATGGGCCACTTAAAATGTTTATTACAAATAAATTATTACATTTTAAAAATGAAAAAAATTTGCAATCCTTTGCAGCACCCCCACTTCCCGTGGATTGAGGTAGGCCTGCTATTTTTATATGATGAAAAAAACTTAGTTTGACCGGGAAAAAACTATTCCGGTTCTTCAAAGCTTCAAATGGATTCAGTGTTTTCGTTTTGTCATCTTAATTTTTAATTATTTAAGTGAAAAATATTTAGTGTAGGGGTGCGTGAACATGTGATAATGTGAATCCAGGTTCTGATGTTGTTGTGGATCTGTTCTGTATGCTGAAGTTTGCACAGTAAAATAAACCCGTGGAAAAAAGTATATTTTTAACGAGTCACAGACACTCTTCAAGTGTATATTTATTTAATTCCAATTCAATATTATAATCTTATCAGTTAACGGTTAATAATCGGATAATGAGCGGCGGTTGTCGGTCGGGAAAATTAACCGTTTTGAGCATCCCTACTTGGCCCCTTAGCTCCAGTGAAAGGAACTCTTAATGCTTCAGCATACCAAGACATTTTGGACAATTTCATGCTCCCAACTTTGTGGTAACAGTTTAGGGATAGCCCCTTCCTGTTCCAACAAGACTGTGCACAAAGCAAGGTCCATAAAGACATGAATGAGCGAGTTTGGTGTGGAGGAGTCCTGACTTCAACCCGATAGAACACCTTTGGGATGAATTAGAGCAGAGACTGTGAGCCAGGCCTTCTTGTCCAACATCAGTGCCTGACCTCACAAATGCACTTCTAGAAGAATGGTCAAATTCCCATAAACACACTCCTAAACCTTGTGGAAAGTCTTCCCAGAAGTGTTGAAGCTGTTATAGCTACAAAGGCCGTCCAACTCCATATTAAACCCTACGGATTAAGAACTTTAAATCTCATTAAAGTTCATGTGCATGTGAAGGCAGGCGTCCCAAAACTTTTGGCAATGTAGTGTATTAGGTAATATCTTTATCCAGTGTGTAATAGTTTGTTTTGTGTGATTTCTGCAGGACTACTCGGCCTAACAGATCCCCTCAGTCTCACTCACAGACATTCACACAAACCAAACCTCTTCAGTCAGTCCCGACTCTCTCCGGTCCAGAACGTCTGGATCTTCCCCTGCATTTCTCCACTTCTGTGTTTGCTTCTTTCCTGACCGTAGTGAAGCTCTCAAGCGATTTTTAGTCTCTGATGGATTCAGATCCTGTTATTGCATGAAATGTATTGCAAACATGAGGTTCCAGAACGGCTCATAATGCTGGAATCTGTTTATTTATGATGTTACATGGATGATGTATCTGTGGATCCAAACCGTTCCCTCCTGCTTTTGGATATCCATCACTTTTGTTTTGTTAAACTTTGTAGCTAATGTAAAAAGTTGTTCATGCCATTATATTTTTGTTTGAATTTTTTTTTTTTTTTTTTTTACCATCTTGTTTTGAATAAAACTGAAATAAGACAATTATTTGTTGTTTGGTGGCCAGTTCTTGAATTAAAAATAATTTGTACATTAAGCATCTTGATGAATGTTATTAAACTATTAATACTAGTTGTTCAAACAAACATTATTCTTCATGTCAAGAAACTAGTTTTACTGCTGCTTTCTTTTGTGTTTGTGTTATAAACCTTTAAACTCTGATCTTGTATTGAGAATGGCGGCCTCTACTGGAGACTTCTGAAAAATACTGCTTCTTAAAAAATGTAAATGTGTAAATACAGGAGCTCTGACATCACTGCAGTTCAGAGAGAGATTCAGAGAAGGTGAACTTGATGAACAACAAAATGGAGTCCGGAAACGATCAACCTCTTCAAACAACAGAATGAGCCGTTCAAAGAGTCCTGTGGACACATCTGATCCTCACAGGTAATGATAGAAATATAAGAGAGATTGAGCTGAACAGGTTTCTCATGGAAAGTTCTTAGTTAATAGTTTTCTCTTAAATTGTACTATATAATGGACACTTCTTTAGCTAAGAGTAAGGCCGGTGACACGGGGGTGGGGGGTTCTAATGCTATTTTATGCACTGCTTCAGTGCTCTATATGTCTGGACGTGTTCACTGATCCAGTCAGCACTCCATGTGGACACAGCTTCTGCAAGACCTGTCTGAATAAGTGCTGGGACAACAGCCGGACCTGCAACTGTCCATATTGTAAAGAAACATTCAAGCACAGACCTGGGGCATATACCATGAAGCCGGTTTAGCTGGCTAGCCAGATATGTTTAAGCTTCGTTTGTGCTAATCCTGGGTTTTAGGTACCATTAAAGTGGTTTGGTTTTTAGCAGTGTTCATCTCCATAGTAACTTACGCTCCACGGCTAACCTGCTCCAGGGCAGGTTATGTTCTGGATAAGAGATCTAAAACTGAAATTAGACCAATCAGCTGTGGGCAAAGTGACACACCTCTGATGCAATAAAGTCACTCCCCCTGTTTCTACTCCAAATGAAAGGTCACTATATAGCAAATGGTTTAAAAGACTAAATCATCTGGCTTTTAACAATGCTTATTTATAATAATATTAATTTTGAATGATTTAGATATCATTTATGTAATTTTTATACGCATAATCAATTACACATGTATCATTTTAGTTAATCAATCATCAATAGGCACTTAGTTAAAATTAATATAAATAGCCTATATAAAAGGTCATACAAATAAGCTTTAAAATCAATAAATAAAGATATAAAAATTACTACATTACTCAATTCTCTATATATCAACTAAACTAACTTCATAACTTTTACTTGCATTGACGTAGTGAATATTTTCTTTAAGTTCTACTCTTGTATAGACAGCTCTTTTCTTCTTACTGTGTAAATTTGTTTAAATTAATATTTTTCAATCATATAATATTCTGCAGAAGAAATTAATCTCGCTGCTTCTCTCGCGAGAAGTGAATCTCAGTTTCACTGATCCACAGCATATGATTGGCTGTTCACTACTGATGTCACAGCTAAACTCAGGATGAAAGCCTGAGTTGACAGAGAAAGCTGATGATCAGCATCATGGGACCAACAAAGCCTGAATAGATTGGTTTGGTTTTGTCAACTCTAAACTAATCCTGTAACCCTGAGTTTGTTAAACTACCATCATGGTACAGGCCCCTGATCTCAAGAATAACACACTCAGAGCGGTTGTTCGTTATTTTAAAATGAAAGGTACTGCAGAACATTTTATGCTATCCTATTAAAGTTTATTATTTGTTGTTATTTAAGAACCACATTATTCTGATAATGTTTTTCCTCAAGTCAAGGCAAAAGCTTGATTCAGCACAAACCTCAAGAGAGGTTTATTTATTTCACTAATTCCATTCAAAAAGTGAAACTTGTATATTATATTCATTCATTACACACAGACTGATATATTTCAAATGTTTATTTCTTTTAATTTTGATGATTATAACTGACAACTAAGGAAAATCCCAAATTCAGTATCTCAGAAAATTAGAATATTGTGAAAAGGTTCAATATTGAAGACACCTTGTGCCACACTCTAATCAGCTGATTAACTCAAAACACCTGCAAAGGCCTTTAAATGGTCTCTCAGTCTAGTTCTGTAGGCTACACAATCATTGACAGACCATTGACATCTTGCACAAGTAGGGTAAGACACAAAAGGTAATTGCAAAAGAGGCTGGCTGTTCACAGAGCTCTGTGTCCAAGCACATTAATAGAGAGGTGAAGAGAAGGAAAAGATGTAGTAGAAAAAAGTGTACAAGCAATAGGGATAACCGCACCCTGAAGAGGATTGTGAAACAAAACAATTTCAAAATTATGAGGGGGATTCTCAAAGAGTGGACTACTGCTGGAGTCAGTGCTTCAAGAACCACTACGCACAGACGTATACAAGACATGTGTTTCAGCTGTCGCATTCCTTGTGTCAAGCCACTCTTGAACAACAGACAGCGTCAGAAGCGTCTCGCCTGTGCTAAAGACAAAAAGGATTGGACTGCTGCTGAGTGCTCCAAAGTTATGTTCTCTGATGAAAGTAAATTTCGCATTTCCTTTGGAAATCGGGGTCCCAGAGTCTGGAGGAAGAGAGGAGAGGAGAGGCACACAATCCACGTGGCTTGAGGTCCAGTGTAAAGTTTCCACAGTCAGTGATGGTTTGGGGTGCCATGTCATCTGCTGGTGTTGGTCCACTGTGTTTTCTGAGGTCCAAGGACAACGCAGCCGTATACCAGGAAGTTTTAGAGCACTTCATGCTTCCTGCTGCTGACCAACTTTATGGAGATGCAGATTTCATTTTCCAACAGGACTTGGCACCTGCACACAGTGCCAAAGCAACCAGTGCCTGCTTTAAGGACCATGGTATCCCTGTTCTTAATCGCCCAGCAAACTCGCCTGACCTTAACCCCATAGAAAATCTATGGGGTATTGTGAAGAGGAAGATGTGATATGCCAGACCCAACAATGCAGAAGAGCTGAAGGCCACTATCAGAACAACCTGGGCTCTCATAACACCTGAGCAGTGCCACAGACTGATCGACTCCATGCCACGCCGCATTGCTGCAGTAATTCAGGCAAAAGGAGCCCCAACTAAGTATTGAGTGCTGTTCCTACTCATACTTTTTAATGGTCATACTTTTCAGTTGGCCAATATTTCTAAAAATCCTTTCTTTGTATTGGTCTTAAGTAATATTCTCATTTTCTGAGATACTGAATTTGGGATTTTCCTTAGTTGTCAGTTATAATCATCAAAATTAAAAGAAATAAACATTTGAAATATATCAGTCTGTGTAATGAATGAATATAATATACAAGTTTCTCTTTTTGAATGGAATTAGTGAAATAAATAAACTATTTGATGATATTCTAATTATATGACCAGCACCTGTATAACTTAAATAGTGTTAGCCAGTTTGAAAGGGGACATGAGCACACATATTTAATACAACTTATAGTTTAATTTTAAAATATATAATAACACCCTAAAGCTTGTCTATAATTCCACAAATAAACATATCAAAGATCTGATGATGTTTTATTGTCAGTAGTCTCTACAGATCTGAAGAGGATGCAGCAGTATGCAGGTTGTGTGTGTGTGTGTGTGTGTGTGCGTGCGTGCGTGTGTGTGTGTGTGTCTGTCTGTCTGTCTGCACTACCTTAGCTTACATTCATACACTCACAGCTTCATCACTGACCTACAGTATGATTAAACACTGATTATATATTACAAACATCATCACATAAGCTCTGTATTAAGTTGTGATTCATATTCTCTGTTTTCTCAGTGGATGTGACTCTGGATCCTGATACAGCTAATCCTAAACTCATCCTGTCTGATGATGGAAAACAAGTGAGAAATAGAAACATTTGGCAAAAACTCCCAGACAAACCTGTGAGATTTGATGGATATTTATTTGCAATGGGAAAGAAGGGATTCTCCTCGGGGAGATTTTATTTTGAGGTGAAGGTGAAGGGAAAGTCTAATTGGGATGTAGGAGTGGCCAGAGAATCCATTAACAGGAAGGGAGAGATCTTACCAAGTCCTAGTAATGGATGGTGGACTTTGATTCTGAGGAATGGGAATAAATATATCAACTGTGTTTGGCCCCCTGTCAGTATCCCTGTGAGAGTGAAGCCGCAGCGGGTCGGTGTGTTTGTGGATTATGAGGAGGGTCTGGTCTCCTTTTATGATGCGGAGTCCAGCTCTCATATCTACTCTTACACTGCTCAATCCTTCATTGGGAAACTCTATCCATATTTTAGCCCATGTTTTTATAATGGAGATGAAAATTCAGCCCCACTGATCATCACAGCTGTCAATAATGGATGAATTTACATGTGAAGCATCACGTTAGTTCAGGCAGGCCACATTAGCACTGGTGGAACTAGACTTTTATACATGGGGTGGCCAAGGCTACTTTAGGGGGTCCATAGACCATGAAAGAACAATTTAATTATTGACCAATTTACTTTATGCTGACTTTCAATGATTTAGTTAAACTTTATATTTTTTGTTTTTATTGGTAAAGAATTTTCTTTTCCTTCAGCCATATTATTACATTTTTGGTGTGTATTACATGTATGCTCTGTCTTATTTGTTTTTGGTTAAGTCTCTGTGACCTAGCAACTGTGTCTTGCTAATCACCTTGTTAATTATCTCATTTGATCTGTGTCTTTTACCTTCATCAGCTCCACTCCACTTCAGCCAGGGTCCAAACTCGGTCCTGGAGGGCCACTGTCCAGCAGAGTTTAGCTCCAACTTTCCTCAACACACCTGCCTGGAAGTTTCTATGCTGCATTCGAAATGGAAGGGCATTCATGTGCAATTTTCACCTAGGAAACTCGTATTTACAATAATTCCGAGAGCACGTGAAGGCAGCACTATAATGCCTAGTAAGACCTTGATTAGCTGCTTCAGGTGTGTTTAATTGGGGTTGGAGCTAAACTTTGCAGGGCAGTGGCCCTCCGGGAGCAGGAGTGAACACCCCTGACTTAAGCCTTCCATTCTCCCTCAGTGTTTGTCCGTCTTTGTTAATGTTCACGTGTTATATACTGTAACCGTTTCCTGAGTTTAGTTATTAAAGTTCCTGTTTCCTTCATCGTCTTCGTGAGTTTTCATCTGCACATTACATAACAGTGTGAAAGGGCCTTTACATTTGTCCAAAAATAGAACTTTTTTGTCATAGGCTATATATATATATTTCTTAAAAAGTCAGAATATATATTTCTTAAAAAGTATGTGTAATACTTATTTGTTTTCATTGTTTTGACCGATGTAACATTGTATTCTAATAAATAAGCAACCAAAATTCACAATTCTCATTTCCAACTGATGTTCTACAGCGAAAACTACAAGCCTAATAATATACACTTAAAACATTATTTAATACAAGTGAACAGTCAGCAATAAAGTAAGAACAGTGCTAGGAATTAAAGGTGCACTGTGTAAATTTTAGCAGCATCTAGTGGTGAGGTTGTGAATTGCAACCGCTCACCCCTCCCCTTCGAAGCACATAGAGAAGCTACGGGGGCCGACACAGGACAAAGATGTTGTTGTCTGAGACAGCAGAGAGTGACTAGCTCTCTAGAGAAGTTTGTCCGTTTAGGGCTACTGTAGAAACATGACGGCACATAACATAACAGTTCATTATGTAAGGTCTTTATACACCACTGAAAACATAGTTATGTATATTATGTTGCATTTCTGTCAATAGAGCCTCATAAATACTACACTCTGCACCTTTAAGTCGGATATAGACACAAGTTGTTCTTTCTGTGGCCCCCCTAAGGAAACTGCTCTTCTCTTAACTGCAATGTGCTTCTGGGTTTCTGCGTGTGGCTGATTTCCTTTTTTAAGGATGTACTGCAGCTACATACAAAAATATATGAAATATACAAAAAGATCAATGTAATGAATTTTTTTTTTTAATTTTAGAATGGCTCCTTGCTAAATTTCACATTCACCATAAAATTCACTCATCAAAATCCTTTATTCGTTGTTTTAGAAGAGATCGAACAGTACAAGATCGAACAGTACATCCAAAATATTCATCATCTAAGAATCTTAAACCTCTTAAGACAATACATTTGTTTAAACTTTTAAATTTATTTCATTACAGTTTTCTGTTCTGTTTCTCTTTTTGTCTGTGCTTATAAGCTATATATATTCAATGTATGTATAAATGATGTTTTGCTTTCATTATCATTTCACTGTATGTAACGTTTACCTATTTTTTGTATATACTTGTATTTTTGATACCATGGCATTAATAATAATTCATAAAAAAATTAAACAAACAAACAAAAACCCCACTTACCCCTTTTCCACCAAAGCAGAACCAGAGCTAGATTGGAGCCAGAGCCTAGTTCCAAATCGGCTCTTTGTGTTTCCACACCCAAAGCTCCAGCTCCGAGCCAGGAAAAGTGGTTCTTAAGTAGCACCAAAACATTGCTGGGCTAGAACAGGGCTAGAAGTAAGAACTGATTACATCAGGCGCTTCGGGCGGGGTCAACAAGACGAACACAGACTTGAGATCCGCCATTGTTGAAATAGCAGCTAATGGAGCTAACAGCTGCTGCTCGTTTGTAATCTCCGTCTATACAAATTACGGCAAACTGCATGAATGCGTTGGATTCGCTGTGTTTTCGTTGTGTTTTGATGCCGATGTAGGATCGTAAAGCCATGTGAATCAATAGTAACGCAACATTTGCAGTGTTGATGGAAGGCTTGTTCGCAGCGGTGCTGTGCAGAGACCGATCGCCGTATGATAACGAGTCCAGCGAGAACACACGACTCCTTATGCTTTTGATTCACTCATGCGTTTTTTTAAATATTATACGTGGATCGGTCTGCGCAGCGCCGATGCATCTCAAACAAGCCTGGTGTGTTTGTGTTTCCCACTAGCGTTGCTGAGAAAGATGAGACGTATACAGTGACGTAAGACCTGGCTCTGTTGTGGCTCTCTAGCCTGTGGAAACGCAAACAGTTCTTAGCAGGCTCCTCAGTTGAACCAACTATGAACTGGGACTAGCTCTGGCTCCGATCTAGCTCTAGCACTGCCTTGGTGGAAAAGGGGTAACTGATAACAGCAGTCATTGTGAGAGAATGGCGGCCTCTACTGGAGACTTTAAAATGTAAATGTGAGGACCTCTGCTATCACTGCAGTTCAGAGAGAGATTCAGAGAAAGGGAAACTAACTTGATGAACAACAACAATATGGACGCCTGAAACGATCAACCTCTTCAAACAACAGAATATTTATTGAGCCGTTCAAAGAGTCCTGTGGACACATCTGATCCTCACAGGTAATGATAGAAATATAAGAGAGATTGAGCTGAACAGGTTTCTCATGGAAGTGATCTGGTTTAGTGGGTTTATGTAACTGGAATAAGTTGAACAGAACCAGGTTTAAACATGTTTAATACTCAACTACTTTAGTTGTTTTCTGCACTGAAATGATAAATGATAATCAGAATTGTATTAAAAAATGTGTCATTTGATGTCATTTGATTGGTTGTGAAGCAAAGTTTGCTGTTTCTGTCACATGACATAAAGACTAAAGAAACAGGAAGTAAATGATCTGCAGACAGACTGAACACAAACCTGCTAAGTTAAACTGCAGCTGAAAATCACATTTACATTAAACAAGATTAAAACTACTCTTAGTCATATGAACTACACTTGGTCATACAATATGTCTGTTTCTTTAATGGACATAGGCTATAGCCTATTTTATAGGTAAGTAGCCTACTTTGTTATAGATTGTATTTCAGGTTGTTTAAAAAGGAGGGATTGTTTCCCCACACTATCATTTTAACAGATCAATGTGAATATTAAATGCTTATGAGAGAACTTCTTGACAGAAAAAGTAAAGTTAACCCCAAATCTGATTTTTGAGGCAGGATTTCCTTTATGACCAAAAACACACTCATTATTACAGGAAGCAAATGGGCTTAGATCTTCTTTTGTTCTCCCTCATGCGCTGATGGGGTCATGGACTCATGGGTGACCCCAAAGGATGTTTGCTGAAATAATATAAAGTTGTACCTTTATCTAAATCTGGCATGAGACTTGGTGACTTTGTGGGAATGTGCCAGCTTTACAAACAAACAAAAATAAATAAATAATATTTGGTTGTATATTAGTGCCTCTTAGGATGTTCAGACCCCACACTGGAAATGATTGGGATTATTATAAAATCAATAAATCAGCCTCAACAAATACAGAGATGAAGTGGCAACACTAAACATCCACAATGTGCTCACTCTGTGTGTGTGTGTGTGTGTGTGTGTGTGTGTGTGTGTGTGTGTGTGTGTGTGTGTGTGTGTGTGTGTGTGTGTGTGTGTGTGTGTGTGTGTGTGTGTGTGTGTGTGTGTGTGTGTGTGTGTGTGTGTGTGTGTGTGTGTGTGTCACTCACAGGTCAGTGATGAAGCTGTGAGTGTATGAATGTAAGCTAAGGTAGTGCACACACACACACACACACACACACACACACACACACACACACACACACACACACACACACACACACACACACAGGGGTGTTTTTGTGAAATGTGGGGACATTCCATAGGCGTAATGGTTTTTATACTGTACAAACCGTATTTTCTATCCCCCTACACTGCCCCTGCCCCTAAACCTAACCCTCACAGGAGACTGTGCAGTTTACTTTCTGTGAAAAAAACCTAATTCTGTGTGAAATATAAGCATTTTGAAAAGTGAGGACATGGGTAACGTCCTCATATTTCACCCTCTTTTTGTAATACCTATGTCATACCCATGTCATTATACACATTTGTGTCCTGATATTTCACAAAAACATGCCCCCCCCCCCCAGGCCCTGTCCCAAATGGCACACATCATGTGCACTTTCGGTTTTGTGGACTTACAATGTTTGCGTGCGCGTGTCCGTTAAGTCCACGAGACCGCAGGGTGTCCCATTTGTCATTTTAGGTCTCAGAAGGGTGCTCGCGAGCGCCCCCTTTGAGGTCGATAGGCACCCTGGATGTGCACTTCTGCCGAGCCCTCACTGGTGCGGGTTACGCACCGGACTTATTCCCGGCAGTTAAAGCGGCATTACATCGTGGAAGTGCGGACTCAGAGGAAGACCGTGAGGGTTTAGGGTGCAATTTGGGACAGGGCCACACTGAAATTTCATGTTATTTTAATTTTAAAAGTGTTTGTTGTCCAGTAGATTGCAGCAGTCTTCTGCTAAATCATGGCACATTTTTCATGTTTTTACCATGAAAGAAATTGAGAAATGTAGATCTTCTTTAAAGTGAGTTTTACATAAAATGTTGCTATATTATATACATTTATATATTTAAATGATTGCAACCAGAGGCAAATCAATTAAAAACATAACACACCTCCCAAAAACTGCACAACTGTACATTAAAACATTAATAAAGTGAGCAATATTATTTTTGTTAAAAAAAATTATGATTATGTTACAAAATCTTATCTTACTGTCTGGGTTCTGGGGAGACCCTAAACATTCTGCACCCTAAACAAACAGCACATAAAGGGTAAATTTAGACTAGTGCAGGTGATTTATCTTCATCATTTCTCTCTCCAGCGATGTCTTCCTCCAGCGGTCCACTGACTGAGGAGCTTCAGTGCTCTATATGTCTGGACGTGTTCACTGATCCAGTCAGCACTCCATGTGGACACAACTTCTGCAAGACCTGTCTGAATAAGTGCTGGGACAACAGCCAGACCTGCACCTGTCCATATTGTAAAGAAACATTCAAGCACAGACCTGATCTCAAGATTAATACCACACTCAGAGAGCTCGTAGATCACTATAAAAAGAAAAGTCCTGAGAAAAAAACGGAAGTTCTAAAAAAAAATGAAGTTCTGTGTTACTACTGTGTGGAAAGAAAGCAGAAAGCCCTGAAGTCGTGTCTGGTGTGTCAGAGCTCTTACTGTGAAACTCACCTGGAGCCTCATTTGAGAGTGGCAGGTTTAAAGAAACACAAACTGATCAATCCTGTGAGTAATCTGGAGGACTATATCTGTCAGAAACATGAGAGACCTCTGGAGCTGTTCTGTAGAGATGATCAGACGTGTGTGTGTCTGTCCTGCACTGACGGAGATCACAAGAACCACAACACTGTTTCTGTAGAAGAGGAGAGTGAAGAGAAGAAGGTAGAAGTTACTAACAAAACTGATTTTAAAGGGCTCATATCATGAGAAAACACATTCATATAAATAAAACATTAATGGAAAAAAAAAATGAAAGTGAATAGGTCAATTATGAAAACATATTGTGTGTTGTTCTCTGTCTATAGACTGAACTGATGAAGACACAGAACGACGTGCAGCAGATGATCCAGGACAGAATCAAGAAGATTCAAGATGTCAAACACTCAGCAGAAGTCAGAAAAGTGAGTTTAAAATAATGTCATTAAATTGTTTGAGTTGTTTGAAACTCTTTTCAGTGGTCAGAGCAAATAAAGACAAGGTAACTGATAATAATTTGTCTAAAATGTCAGTTACATTGTAGTAACTGCTTTATTGACTTGTTGTAAAAAACAAAATCACATTCACAATCGCACTGTTGGGCTGAATCACGGCTGTGATTACCTGATAATTGAGTAAAGGAATAACACATCCCTGCCTCAACAAAACCCATGATATGAAGAATAATTCAGTGCAAACAGTGCAGGATGAAGTTTAACTACGGATGAGGGATTTTGAAAACCCTCGAATAACACTGAAGTATGAGCAATGGTAACACTGATTCTTGTCTTATCAAACACCACTAATCATAAGTTGATTGTCCTGGTTGAGCAGAGAAACACAGAGGAGGAGAAAGCAGCCCGTGTTGAGCTCTTCACTGATCTCATCCGCTCCATTGAGAGATGTCAGACTGAACTGCTGGAGATGATGGAGGAGCAGCAGAAAGCAGCAGAGAAACAGGAGGAAGAGCTCATTGAAGAGCTGGAGCAGGAGATCACTGAGCTAAAGATGAGAAACACTGAGCTGGAGCAGCTCTCACACACTGAAGATCACCTCCACCTCCTACAGGTCAGTCAACATCTCTCTGATCAATGATAATGCAGTATATGACACCATAACACTCCCCATGCTGAAGGATTTCTCCTCTCTCCTGCTGTAGATTTACTCATCCCTGTGCAGCTCTAGAAACACCAGGAACCGGCCTGAGATCAGTATGAAGACTGATGAGAGTCTGGAGACTCTGAGGAGAGCTCTGACTCAACTGCAGGACACTGTACAGGAGAAACTCACACTAACTGGTACATTCTATTGCCCTATTCAAAGAAACAAATTGTAGGACTATTGAAACTTGCTTTGTGATCTATAATAACAATCCAATTACAAAATGATCATGTAAATAAATGATTAAACATCTGGTCAGAACATATGTGTAACGGTGAGGTGTACACAGGAACAGGCTGAAGACTCAGGAGATGAAATCCAAACATAAACTTTAATTGTAACACTCAGGAACAGGCAGACGGGCAAGGAAACACATGCAAAACATAACAGGTCATACTTAAGTAGCAAAACAGAAACAAGATAATTAAACAAACACAGCTGGGACAAATTAACTAACAAGGGTAACCATATAAACAAAGGATTGGTGTGAAACAAAATCAAAGACAAGCAAAACTGAGCTAAACATGTGACAATACTCCCCCCTCGCGTAAGGCACGACTTCACACCCAAAAGATTCCAACTGGGGAGGGGGGGTGGGCAGGACGATGCTGGCTGGTCGGGAAGCCTCCAGGGTGCCGGAAGCTCAGGAGGCCATGGTACCCCAGGTAGCTCAGGGGACCATGGTGGCGCAGGTAGCCCAGGGGACCATGGTGGCGCAGGTAGCCCAGGGGACCATGGAGCAGGTAGCTCAGGGGACCACGGTAGCACAGGCAGTTCGGGACCATGGCGGCGCAGCACCTTAGGAACGGCCTCCATGGATGGGTAGGCCCCCCTCCCAATTTTCTTAGCTATCGAACTATGGATCAAGCCCATGGGCTGGAGTCTCTCTGGACTCGGGACAAGAGAGAGAGTCCTCCCTTGACTCGGAACAGAACACGGAGTCCTCTATGGACTCTGGACAGAAGAAGAGGTCCTCTCTGGACTCTGGACAGAAGAAGAGGTCCTCTCTGGACTCTGGACGGAAGAAGAGGTCCTCTCTGGACTCTGGATGGAAGAAAACGTCCTCTCTGGACTCTGGTCAGTGGCTGGAGCCATCTCTGGACTCTGGTCAGGGGCTGGAGCCATCACTGATCTCTGGTCGGGGGCAGGCGAGTCTTCCAAACCACTCTAGAATACAGTTTTCATGGTCACATCATCCCACAAAGCCATATGACTGTACCTGAGGAACTCAGCAAAACACTCCATTGACTATCCATCTTGATAGCTGGAGCATAGTTTCTCCTCTGCCCAGCTACTTCTCAGGTTATCCATACCTCACAATTCTTTGGTTTTGGTCCACAAGGCTGAGAGGAATGCTCATGCTGCAAACTGTCTCATGTCTATTGAACATGTGACAATATGTAAGTTATTTGTAATCATAAATGTTAAATCAAATTGATAAGTATCATGTGTTTCAAGTCCCCCTGTGGTGAAAACACAACCTCATAATACACGTTACCCCCCTTTATCGGCTTGTATAAACCACACATAGACAGGCTCACATCAGTGGGGAAGATACACTGTAATTACCTTTGTCAGTTAAGTCACTCAAAAGGAAAAATCAGTCCATCAGGTTTAGCATAATCTCTCTGCTCGGTTCCTAGGGTCTCAGAGTTGCTTGTCGCTTTTATTTGCACCGATCAGGAGCTCTCCTTGCCAGAAGTTGTACCCCTAACTATCTTATTGACACTAATATAGACACTAATTGTCCCGAGCGCCCGTTTAGTGTTTCCCCACAAGTGATAGCTCCCAGCCCACAGAAACTACCCCAGCACATCCTTGAGCAGAACTCAAACATTCCTTAAATAATCAGCTTTGCACGCATCACCTGTACATGTTAATTTTATTAGGGAGCACCCATTCACATTGACCATTAAACATACCCAAATTTAAATAGTTTCCTTCTATTCATCTATAAGTGGTGTTTTTAATATGCATTAAGACAGACCATGTGCGAATTCATAAGTCAACACCATTTTCTCTTTTTAAAGGCGAACGGGAACATGGTTTGTGTAACACTAGCTAGATTATTAGATTATTAGTCGTTATGTGTCCAGTCTCCGAGCTGGCGTGAGTGAGTGGAGGTGGGGCTAATTTGCATATAAATGATTCTGCAGGGCTTTAATTTAAAGATTTAGTTTTTCCCAAGTTACATTTTTAAAATGTTATATTTTGCTGCATAATCACAGCACCAAGCGCATCACGCATCATGTTTGATTTCTTTATTTTGCAAAAAGCACAACAATTTGTTTTTATTGTGACTGTACTCGACAAAAAAAATAGAAATTTAACAGATTATAATGATGTATAACACTTGCCTGAATGATAAAAAAATGACAGAGTTATTTGAGTCTCTTTGGCACTGTTAAGAAAAAAAGCGAGCCGATTGCGCCGGCGAGAGGGTTAATTTAAAGATTTTTTTTCCCCCAAGTTACATTTTTAAAATGTTGTATTTGCTGCATAATCACAGCACCAATCTACTTCAAACTGAATTAATAATATAAGTAAAAATCTAACCTATATAAAGCAATTTCATCAAACATTCCCAAAGTTATATTTGTTTTATAATGGAAGAATATTAAGAGCTCAAACTCAAAGCAATAGGGGTTGCTTCTTTGAATCTCTAAATATCAGCAGAGACACATTGATCAGATTGTTTTAAACAATTCTTTAAATATAACCTTAAAGCTCATTTATAATTCCACACATAAACATGTCAAAGATCTGATGATGTTTTATTGTCATTAGTCTCTACAGATCTGAAGAGGATGCAGCAGTATGCAGGTACTGTGTGTGTGTGTGTGTGTGTGTGTGTGTGTGTGTGTGTGTGTGTGTGTGTGTGTGTGTGTGTGTGTGTGTGTGTGTGTGTGTGTGTGTGTGTGTGTGTGTGTGTGTGTGTGTGTGTGTGTGTGTGTGTGTGTGTGTGTGTGTGTGTGTGTGTGTGTGTGTGTGTGTGTGTGTGCACTACACTAGATTACATTCATACACTCACAGCTTCATCACTGACGTATGATTAAACACTGATTACATATTACAGGCATAATCACAAAAGCTCTGTATTAAGCTGTGATTCATGTTCTCTGTTTTCTCAGTGGATGTGACTCTGGATTCTGATACAGCTCATCCTAATCTCATCCTGTCTGATGATGGGAAACAAGTGAGACATGGAGACATTAGACAGAAACTCCCAGACAACCCAGAGAGATTTGATACATGTATACTTGTCCTGGGAAAGAAGGGATTCTCCTCAGGGAGATTTTATTTTGAGGTGCAGGTGAAGGGAAAGACCGAATGGGCTTTAGGAGTGGCCAGAGAATCCATTAACAGGAAGGGACAGATCTCAGCGAGTCCCAGTAATGGATTCTGGATCGTGATTCTGATGAATGAGAATGAATATAAAGCCTGTGCTGGTCCTCCTGTCTCTCTGTCTCTGAGAGTGAAGCCGCAGCGGGTCGGTGTGTTTGTGGATTATGAGGAGGGTCTGGTCTCCTTTTATGATTTGGAGTCCAGCTCTCATATCTACTCTTTCACTGCCCAGTCTTTCACTGGGAAACTCTATCCATATTTTAGCCCAGGCCTTAATGATGGAGGTAAAAACTCAACTCCTCTGATCATCACACCTGTCAGATACAATAAATGAATTTACAGCCCTAATGTAAAATACAAAATGGAACATGTGCTTCTACTCAATGGATGAAATGTTTGAATCATTTTACCCCCATTTTAAAATAAATGCTATAATTACATATTTTCATGTAAAAATTTAATTCTTGTTCTATGAATGATTTTCTCTCTCTCAGTGTTTCATAAATATTCATGAACATTTTAGAAATTTCCCTTAAAACTGTAAAAAATAATACAGTTGAAGGGGGTGGATTCTATAAAAAAAAAAAAAAAAAAAAAAAAAAAATATATATATATATATATATATATATATATATATATATATATATATATATATATTAGTGATTTAAATGAAGGTCTTAAAGGTGCCCTAGAATGATTTGAAACAACATTTTAAATTGTTCTCTGGTATCTACATAGAGGGTATATGCCTTATTTAAGGTCAATAATTGTCCAGATACGGTTTTACAGGTCCATTTACAACTCTAGAAATCTTCCCCAGGATGAAATGGTCAGTTTTTGCCTTATTTGGAAGGGTCATGAATATTAATGCAGAGTTCTGCTCTGATTGGCTGTTTCACTGCGCGGCTCAATGATAGCAGGCACGTCTATACTGACCGTCATGACGAGTCAGTATAGACAGGAGAGATTAGGCATTCAACCTTATATGTTTGAGCCTGTTTCTGATGAAGATGCAGATTTTGAGGAACAACATGTTTTGAGATTGGAAATGAACGCTTCTGAATGGTAAGTTAAGTCTTTATTTTAATTAGGAACCTGCAAAATCATTACGTCCATACCAGAACTTCAGCCTAAACGATAACTGGCATATAGCATTAAATATACACATCGGCAGTCACAACTTTTTTAGCATTGTAAAAACATTTTAATTATTAATGTGTATCTGTATGATTTTACAATGATAGCTTCTTCACTTTGAATCACAAACTGAACTGGGTAGTGCTTAAATATGTTGTTTGTACAGTAACGTTTGAGTTTCAATAAGGTTCAATAAGGTTCATTAGCTTACATTAGTTAACATGAACTAATAATGAACTGCACTTATAAACTGCACATTTATTTATCTTTGTTAATGTTAATTTCAACATTTACTAATGCATTATTCAAATATTGTTAACATTAGTTAATGCACTGTGAACTAACATGAATAAACCATGAACAGCTGTTTTTTTATGAACTAACATTAACAAAGATTAACTAATGCTGAACAGAGGTGTTGTTCATGATTAGTTCATGTTAACTAATACATTAACTAATGTTAACTACAACCCCAAATCAGAAAAAGTTGGGACAGTATGGAAAACGCAAAAAAAAAGAAAAAAGAAGTGATTTCTAAATTTACTTTGACTTGTATTTCATTGCATTGTTTTTTCTGGTCAACTTCATGTCATTTGTAAATATGCATCCTTTCCTGTCATTCAGACCTGCAACACATTTAAAAGAAAGTTGGGACAGTAAAGCATTTACCACTTTGTAATGTTGCCATTCCTTTTCACAACACTTAAAAGACGTTTAGGGACTGAAGACACCAAGTGATGAAGTTTTTCAGGTGTAATTTTGTCCCATTCTTCCTGCAAACAAGTCTTAAGGTGGGCAACAGTACGGGGTCTTCGTTGTCGCATTTTGCGCTTCAAAATGCGCCACACATTCTCTATTGGAGACAGGTCAGGACTGCAGGCAGGCCAGTCAAGTACCCTTACCCTCTTCCTCCGCAGCCAGGACTTTGTATTGTGTGCAGAATGTGGTTTTGCATTGTCTTGTTGAAATATGCATGGACGTCCCTGGAAAAGATGTCTTCTTGAAGGCAGCATATTATGCTCCAAAATCTCTATGTACTTTTCAGCATTAATGGTGCCTTCACAGAAGTGCAAGTTACCTTTGCCAAGGGCACTGACACAACCCCATACCATGACAGACCCTGGCTTTTGGACTTGTTGCTGGTAACAGTCTGGATGATCCTTTTCTTCTTTGGTTCCCAAAAAATACCTGAAATACTGATTCATCTGACCACAGTACACGTTTCCACTGTGTGATGGTCCATCCCAGATGCCTCGGAGCCCAGAGAAGTCGACGGCGCTTCTGGACACTGTTAACATAGGGCTTCCTTTTGGCACAGTACAGTTTTAACTGGCATTTGTGGATGTAACTACGTATTGTGGTACTTGACAAAGGTTTGCCAAAGTAGTCCTGAGCCCATGTGGTGATATCGCTTATAGATGAATGACGATTCTTGATGCAGTGCCGCCTGAGGGATCAGAGATCACGGTTGTTCCGCTTAGGCTTGCGCCCTTGTCCTTTACGCACTGAAATTCCTCCAGATTCCTTGAATCTTTTAATTATGTTATGCCTTATTGATACCTTATCAATCAGATCAAAAGTAACTAGTAACTAACTACTTGAGTAGTTTTCTCATCAAATACTTTTTTACTCTTACTCAAGTAAATATTACGATTGTTACTTTTACTTTTACTTGAGTAAATATTTCCGTAAGTACTTGTACTTTTACCTGAGTACAGATTTTGGCTACTCTACCCACCTCTGCTTACTGCTTGCGGGAATATAGTTTGAATTGCCGCTTCTCCAGTAACAGACGCTGAGCGTAGCCTGTTTGATATTGTCCCAGGTTTGAAAAACTGTCCGTGGTGAAATGGGCCGAGCAAATTAACAACTTAATTATTAAATGACAATTTACAATTTACAATTAAATTGTTGCGGTATCCGGTTATAGATAAACATCAACCATGTCTGTTGACAGTTTTGTTCTGTGGGAAGGGTATGAAAAGTCCACACATCCCCTGCACAGCCTGGAACACGTTTCCATGATCTGCCATTTTCCCTATCCTCGCTTGACGCTTGTTTATTCACAATACCTGCAGAACTTCCGATGATTCAGTTATGCGGTTCTGCCTGGCCTTGAACATGCAAATGTTGGGGGCGTACATATTAATGATCCCGAATGTTGCGTAACAGTCTGTGTTATGTTGAGATTCGCCTATTTTTCTGTGGTGCTTTTCACACACAAGATTTACATATGAAGGAGGAAGCAATGGTGTTTGAGACTCACTGTATGTGATGTCCATGTACTGAACTCTTGTTATTCAACTATGCCAAGGTTAATTACATTTTTCATTCTAGGGAACCATTAAAGCTAAGAATCACTCTTACTCTCCCAGTTATTTAAGACAGCTCGAGAGGTCTCTCAAGTGATTAGGAGTTGCCAGTAGGGGTTTGTGATGAGGAGACAGAGACAGGGCTCTCAAGTGTCACGCATTGAGCATCCGTGATAGTCACTCATTTTGGCCTTTTGTCACGCACTCCCGCCACACATTGTATTTCTCACGCAGAAAAACTATTTATGATATATTTAATATGCCACCACAGCGCCCATGTATCCGCTGCGCCGCTCTCTCTATGGAACCGGACAGGAAAGCGCATCTCCCCTGCCACTTATCAGCCAATCATAAAAAAAGAAGAGGGTGCACAAATAGCCAATCAGAAAATAGCACTAATGTATCTGGGTAAGATTTAACGCAACAAGCAATGAAAAAAAAGCATATCCTGGAATTGTTCACCATCATCCTCACTCACAGAGGAAACCACTGGAGCTCTGAACTTCACTTTGAGCACAGAGTAAGTCATGATCTCCTGTTTTAATGTTACAACAAATTGACACAAACAATGACATTTTGACTGCTGTTAGAGAATGTTTCCCAGATAATCAGCATTTGTTTTTCATGAGTGTCTGTAACTTAACCAACCGTTTTACAGCCTGTTCACTGACAACACCTGCTCAGAACAAGTAGTCTAGGCCTATAATAAGCTACATACAATATTGCTTCAGAATAAATTAAATTTACAACACACACAAAAAATATATATTTAGTTTTTTTCTGGAAAAGCAAATGTTTTACTCGGCCAAGTGAGTGACAGATTTACTTGTTCGAAGGACAAGCACGTGAACAGGCTTAATATCGAGCCCTAACAGTAAGTCATCTCATATTTGCTGGGGAATACATCAGCTGGTAGGCTAACCAACAGTTTGATCACAGTATGTGAATTTCAGCAGCTAATTCTGACAATTGATTTAGTTCTGATTTAGTAGAAAAGAAAAAGGAAATCAAAGGAAAGAAAAAACTACATATTCCAAATTAAGAAATATTAATTTGCCATTTGCCTCCTCTCTGACATCTTTGAAATAGACACATGCAATAATTAATAGCCTGTTGCGGGGTATCACCTCCAGCAACCTTAGTTAATTTGCAGTTCTGCAGACGGACAATTATGGACAATGATTCCGGTAAGAGAATCAGGCACAGGAGAAGGAAATCCTCTTCAAACTTCTCTTTAATAGCATTTGTCAGGCAGTCATTGACATCCATTTACAATATTAGGATGGTATGAAGTTATGGAAAGTTATGTTGTGCTATTTGTTGCATGAACGCACAACATTGAACAATATCAGGAGCACACAGGTGGAGCTGTCATCACATCAGTCTGCTGGAAGTAGCAACTCTGATATCAGTCCGTCAGAGAATGCTACAGATTTTCTGTTCCGGGACGGACTTTCTGACATGGCCTTCTATACACTTGTTTGGATAAAATATAATGAAATAGCCTAGGTCAAATGTTTTCACCTTTCTCTCTCTCTCACACACACACACACACACACTAAGAAATGCTGAATTAAATGTTTTTATTTGTACAAATTGTCATTTTTCAGATCAGAACCCCATCCCCACCCAAACCCCTGCCGCCGTCGCCAAAATGTCACTCTGAACTGAGAGCCCTGCAGAGACGTGCGCAAATCTTTTTAGAAGAGGATTTTTGTTTTAATTTTTATGTTTGACAATGTTTGGCAAAAAGTTAATCAAACGGTATCGTTTGGACAGAGCAGGCATCATCTTTGTCAGCGCTGGATAATGTTGGGTTGAACTTGCCTTTTACATTCCACTGTTCAACTAATTCAGCAAGCAGTAGCGGTTCTTCCTCGTGCCAGTTCGGTTTTCTTTTGGAATCCATGGTGGCAAATTTGTTTTGGTGGCCAGACAGTTTCATTGGAAGCATGTGCGTTGCCACGGTTACGTGCCTGGCCCGAAGTTAACTTCCGGTCTGTGTTTGTTTATCGGTCTGTCAAGGGGATAGTATGGCGCACTACTCAGTAGAAACACATTTTTGACGTACTATTCTTGGATAACATGATATAAATATTAACGATCAAGCATAGAGAATATGACACCAGTGCTAAAACAGTGTGTGCGACTCACCAAAAAGCCTTAAATGCTTCATAAATATCCAGCATACGAGAGCAGCTTCTAATGTAATTTAGACCGTATGTCTAATGTAATTTACTTTAATTTATTTTGCTTGTTATCAGAAATAATCTACTCTAGAGGTAACTTATTCTGGCTGCGTTTACACTTAACATGCGATCACGGTGATCATCAGTCAATCAGGGCGAGTTTACATTTGTTCACAGCAAGTGGTCGCCATTCATAACTGATCGGATGCAAAAATATTTAAATGTGCCTTTATCAGTGCAAAACAACTTTCGCTTTGTCCTCTATTAATGGCAGTGCCCATAGAGCACGGGATTTTTTTGTGATGCATTCATATACAATCAATCTCAAATAGCTATTTGCTATAAGTACACTAGTGTAATTTATCTACAAGTTAACTTTCCCAACATTAATCTTATGTTATGAAACAAAGAAACATGTACTGCTTTGAAACATGTAATGTAATGCATTGCATGATTGAAGGCGAGCGTGCAAGCATTTATAGATACTGTTCAGAAAACGGCATTACACGGACTTTAAAGGGTTAGTTCACCCACAAATTGTATTCTGTCATTATTACTCACCCTCATGTCATTCCAAACCTGTAAGACCTTCGTTCATCTTCGGAACACAACTTAAGATATTTTTCTTCTTCTCTACGGTCTTACGGGTTGCGAGATGAGAGTGAGTAATTAATGTATGAATTTACATTTTTGGGTGAACTAACGCTTTAAGGGGGGCATTTCCCCCACTCTATATTGCAAACAGAAATGGGAGATTATTTATAATAAACATGCTGAAACAATAAAAACATGTAAATTAAGATAATGCTGCCCAATTAAAATGTAAGATGATAGTGCATAAGAAAGATAATGCAGCCTCTGTTGTTATTGATTCTTTGCGGACGTCTACCGGAAGTTAAGTTTGTGCCACAAAAGCACGCATGCGCAGTAACGTTTGTTTATGTTGTTGCCGTTTATAAAACAATCTAGGCCATATAGGCAGGTCAGTTAACAGCACACCAGTTTAATTTTTTTAAATTAAGACATGGTGTAAAATAATGTGTTTATCTTTCATTTCAAAGGTGTATATTATAATGTATTGTCTTGAAAATTATTTATTGTCAAATGTGTGTTGAATGTATACTCCTTTTAGGAATTGCACCATTCAATGTGAATTTATCTGAGAATATTCTGAAATAAGGACATCTATTCAGTAATTGGTTCATGCCTATGACATCATCCAAAATCCCGTTTGTGGCACAGCAAAGTGTGTGAAGTTAATTTCATTTAAGTTATCTGTTATGTTTCTCTTTTTTCTGTGTAGGTATATAAGCTATATATTCAATGAAGCCTATGTATAAATTATGTTTTGCTTTCATTATCATGTCATTGTATGTAATGTTTACCTTTTTTTTAAATCTTTTTTTTATACTTGTATTTTTGATACCATGGCATTAATAATAATAAAAAACAAAAGAAAAACAAACAAAAAACACACTGATAACAGCAGCCATTGTGAGAGAATGGCGGCCTCTACTGGAGACTGAAAATACTAAAAAATGTAAATGTGTAAATACAGGAGGAGCTCTGACATCACTGCAGTTCAGAGAGAGATTCTGAGAAAGTGAAACTCAACAATGACACGGACGCCTGAAACGATCAACCTCGTCAAACAACAGAATATTTTTTGAGCCGTTCGAGGAGTCCTGTGGACACATCTGATCCTCACAGGTAATGATAGAAATATAAGAGAGATTGAGCTGAACAGGTTTCTCATGGAAGTGATCTGGTTTAGTGGGTTTATGTCAAACTGGAATAAGTTGAACAGAACCAGGTTTAAACATGTCAAATACTCAACTACTTTAGTTTGCTGCACTGAAATGATATCAGGATTGTATTAAAATGATGTCGTTTGATTGGTTGTGAAGCAAAGTTTGGTGTTTCTGTGATTTTGTCCCTTGACATAAAAACTAAATAAACATGAAGTAAATGAGCTGGGGCCCGTTTCAGAAAGGAGGTTAAGTGAAAACTCTGAGTATGTTAACCCTGAAATAAGGGAAACTCTGGGTTTTCTGTTTCAGAATGGGAGGTATGTCAAACCTTGTTTCTGAAAGAGAGGTAACTTATACTCAGAGTCAGTTTACTCAGAGTTGATTGAACTACCTCAATTCAGCTTCTGAAACCCAAAACTCAAGAGTTTCCCATCTCAGAGTAAGTCAACTCAGAGTTCAGGTTTAAACTCAGTTGTTTGAACCTCCTTACTGAAAGGGGCCCTGCAGACAGACTGAACACAAACCTGCTAAACTGCAGCTGAAAATCACATTTACATTAAACATATATACATTTAACCCTAAATCTAACTTTTGAGGCAGGATTTCCTTTATGACCAAAAACACACTCATTATTACAGGAAGCAAATGGGCTTAGATATTTTTTTGTTCTCCCTCATGCGCTGTTGGGGTCATGGACTCATGGGTGACCCCAAATGATGTTTGCTGAAATAATAATATAAAGTGGTACCTTCATCTAAATCTGGCATGAGACTTGGTGACTTTGTGGGCATGTGCTATCTTTACAAACAAAACAAAACAAAAAATATATTTACACTCACCTAAAGGATTATTAGAACACCTGTTAAATTTTTCATTAATGCAATTATCTAATCAACCAATCACATGGCAGTTGCTTCAATGCATTTAGGGGTGTGGTCCTGGTCAAGACAATCTCCTGAACTCCAAACTGAATGTCAGAATGTGAAAGAAAGGTGATTAAAGCAATTTTGAACGTGGCATGGTTGTTGGTGCCAGATGGGCCGGTCTGAGTATTTCACAATCTGCTCAGTTACTGGGATTTTCACGCACAACCATTTCTAGGGTTTACAAAGAATGGTGTGAAAAGGGAAAAACATCCAGTATGCGGCAGTCCTGTGGGCGAAAATGCCTTGTTGATGCTAGAGGTCAGAGGAGAATGGGCCGACTGATTCAAGCTGATAGAAGAGCAACTTTGACTGAAATAACCACTCGTTACAACCGAGGTATGCAGCAAAGCATTTGTGAAGCCAAAACACGCACAACCTTGAGGCGGATGGGCTACAACAGTAGAAGACCCCACCGGGTACCACTCATCTCCACTACAAATAGGAAAAAAAAGGCTACAATTTGCACAAGCTCACCAAAATTGGACAGTTGAAGACTGGAAAAATGTTGCCTGGTCTGATGAGTCTTGATTTCTGTTGAGACATTCAGATGGTAGAGTCAGAATTTGGCATAAACATAATGAGAACATGGATCCATCATGCCTTGTTACCACTGTGCAGGCTGGTGGTGGTGGTGTAATGGTGTGGGGGATGTTTTCTTGGCACACTTTAGGCCCCTTAGTGCCAATTGGGCATCGTTTAAATGCCACGGCCTACCTGAGCATTGTTTCTGACCATGTCCATCCCTTTATGACCACCATGTACCCATCCTCTGATGGCTACTTCCAGCAGGATAATGCACCATGTCACAAAGCTCGAATCATTTCAAATTGGTTTCTTGAACATGACAATGAGGTCACTGTACTAAAATGGCCCCCACAGTCACCAGATCTCAACCCAATAGAGCATCTTTGGGATGTGGTGGAACGGGAGCTTCGTGTCCTGGATGTGCATCCCACAAATCTCCATCAACTGCAAGATGCTATCCTATCAATATGGGCCAACATTTCTAAAGAATGCTTTCAGCACCTTGTTGAATCAATGCCGCATAGAATTAAGGCAGTTCTGAAGGCGAAAGGGGGTCAAACACAGTATTAGTATGGTGATGTTAAGGAGATTTAACCAATCAGTGGCAAACTTATTGGTGACGTCAAAAGGACACTAGGTGGCGAGCTAGAAACTTCCCGAAAAGTCAGCAAGCCGAGTTAAGAGAAGAACACGCATCACATTTACCTGCATCCTTTAAAGGGGTGGTAAACCACGATTTCACTTTTCTAACTTTAGCTGGTGTGTAATGTCGCTGTTTGAGCATAAACAACATCTTCAAAGTTACAACGTTCAAAGTTTAAAGCAAAGGGAGATATTTGCTTTTAAAGAAATCGATTTCTAAGGACTACAGCAAACGGCCGGAAGGGACTACTACACATTCCTCCAGGGTTGCTGACATCACCAGGCCCAATATTTACATAAACCCCTCCTCCGAGAATATGAAATAAGGGGGGGCCATTTTGTATCACCGCGGGGAATAGTTGTTGTGGTATAGTTAGTAGGCTGGAGTGCTGTTGACAATGCTGACGAAACGCTGTTATTTTCATCCGGATTGCAGGTCCACTTTGCTCAGCCTTCCTAGGGACGGGGCAGCGTTGCAGTGCGTTTAACATACAACGTCATATTCATGTGTGTAAGAGACATGAGGGGAACACGATCGCATTTGCATCGGATATATGCTGCCCATCATAAATCAAAGCACGAGACAGACAGGGGTCGGAGGAGAAGATCGGAAAATGTGACATAATGGACAATATTCATCTGTATTTGCAATACATGAGCCGCGCTTGTGTTCAGCTGCACGAGACAGGCGGGCACGCGCGGCTACCGCGGCACATCTCGCAGAGGAAAGCTTCCACAATCTTCTCGAGTACGGGCTACAACCTGTAAGTGTGATTTATTTTTCGTCGATGTGTTTTCCTGTAATAGTTCGTGTTGTTAATTGTAGCCTACGTTGTAGCAAGGAAGTAAACATGACAGCGCTGTTTGGCTCTGCAAACCAGTTTGTTAAATGCTCATTCATACTTAACGTTATCCGACAAACCCCTAACGTTACAAACTGTTTAAAATCTCAACAGCGAACTTGGCATTAGTGTAAATTATTCTTTGATTAGAGCTTTTATGTATTGTTTATCTACAGGCATGCTAAACATGGTTCTGTGTTTGATTTGGCTACTATAGTAAAGCCAATGTTTAGTGTCCGTTCTTGCGACAGATATTTGGCAAATCGTTCTAAAAATACAAAAGTAACAGTGCCATTCAGTAGCGATCACTATAGATCCGCAGTCTTTACTCTTGAGGACTGAACAGGTTCTGCTCGATCATCTTCACTAAAATTGTCTGGGTCTTATTCGGGCTCTTGGTATGGTTTCATTGACGCTATTGTACACAAAGCTCAGGCTAGTAGCCTGAGGCTACCTGTAGAGGTAAGGGGCGTGACGCTTTCGAGAAATGTTCACTAGGCGGTTAGCGAATCACAACACACTGGGCCAGCTAACCAATCAGAGCCCATTGCGTATTTTTGAGGGACTGGCTTCACAGAATCCGGAAACCATCAGACCGTTTTACAAGGAGGGACAGAGCAGTGTAGAATAAAGGTCAAATATATGAAAAATACTGGATTTTTTTAAAAACGAAGCATGAACACATGTTACAGTGCACCCCACAAACACAATCAAGCCTTCGAAAGAGTGTGCTTTACCACCCCTTTAAGTTTACCTTCTGCGTGTGGGTTCATGATCAAATGTAAGTCTATTTACTTAAAAGTGTTCTTTAGTATAGTTATCTGCTGTGTTACAGCTTTAATTAATGTAAATTGTCTAATTGTTCCTCTCGCCTTAGCATTCACGTTGTACTGCCATAAATTTAACAGATACAAAGTTATTTAAATTACTTACGTTTATTATTTGCTCTATATTGTGCTTGTAAATACTTAGTTCAATGTTAATACCTCTAATGAGTGTCAAGTAAATATTATTGGGCGTATTTCCATAATCCTGCCGATATATGATGATGACTCAGCATGACCTCAGATACTTTTATCATGATGGCGCCGCGAATGGCAGCCACTGTGCTGAGCTCCCCAGTTGTTGTAGTGTTTTTGTTAGTTTTACCTGTTTTTTGTTTTGGAAACACGATCTGTTTTACCAGGGATGAACTGCTGAACATTCGGCAGAACGCACCTCAGAATCTCCAACCGGTTTTCAATTATTCGGACGTTTTGCTGAACGTTGTAGTTAGTGGAGCGGCTGCACTGTTCAAATGCTTCTGGACGCGCAGACGGGGCAAGCGGGCCGGCGCACTTGTGAAGCTTCGACAGCGTGGATTTCGGACGGCAATGCCTAATACACCTGGCGAACCTCCGCTCTCTTCCCAACAAAACGGACAAACTTCTTCTGCTCTCACGAACTAATAAGGATTTTTCAAACTCTGCTGCTATGTGTTTCACGGAAACCTGGTTGAATGACGCGGACAGCGCGCTTCATCTGCCGGGATATCAGCTGTTTAGAGCGGATCGCGACGTAGAATCAAAGGGGAAATCGTGTGGCGGCGGGACGTGCTTTTACATCAACGAAAGGTGGTGTAGAGATGGAACAGTATTAACGAAAATGTGCTGTACTGATCTAGAAGTGCTTTTCATTAACTGCAAGCCGTTCTGTTCGCCACGAGAGTTTTGCTCGTTCATTCTCGTAAGCATCTACATCCCACCGCAAGCGCACATGAACCTGGCGTTACAGAAACTTGCCGATCAGATTACAGAGACCGAACAAAAGCACCCGGACTCTGTCTTAATCATTCTTGGAGATTTTAACAAAGCAAATCTCTCCAATGAACTGCCAAAATACAGACAGCATGTTACATGTCCCACCAGAGAAAGTAATATACTGGACCATTGTTACACAGTAATAAGGAATGCATATCACTCTGTCCCACGGGCAGCTTTGGGGCTCTCTGATCACTGCCTGGTTCATCTCATACCAACCTACAGGCAAAAACTTAAATCTGCTAAACTTGTAGCAAACACTGTAAAGAGATGGACCACTGAAACAGAGCGGGTTTTACAAGCCTGTTTCGAATGGACTGATTGGAGTGTTTTTGAAGCTGCTGCCACCGACCTGGATGAGTTCACAGATACTGTAACTTCATATATCAGTTTCTGTGAAGATATGTGCATTCCTACCAGGACTCATCTAACTTACAACAATGACAAACCGTGGTTCACTGCAAAACTCAGACAGTTCCGTCAGGCCAAAGAGGATTCCTACAGGAATAGGGACAGAGTCTTGTATAAACAGGCCAAATACACACAAAAAAAGGAGATCAAATTGGCAAAGAGGAACTATTCCGAGATACTAAGGAACCAGTTCTATTCCAACGACTCTTCATCAGTGTGGAAAGGTCTGAAAGCCATCACCAGCCATCTGGAGTTGTGTGAGGTTCCCTCCTGCTTCAAATGCTCCACCATCATCCCCGTTCCAAAGAACTCCAAGACAACAGGACTTAATGACTACAGACCGGTGGCGCTAACGTCTGTCGTCATGAAGTCATTCGAAAAACTGGCTCTGGCTTATCTGAAGGACATCACAGAGCAAACAGGTCTGTGGATGATGCAGTAAACATGGGTCTGCACTTCATCCTGCAACATCTGGATAAACCAGGGACTTATGTAAGAATCCTGTTTGTGGACTTCAGCTCGGCTTTCAACACTATCATCCCAAACCTCCTCCTGCCCAAACTAAGTCAGCTCTCCGTGCCCACCTCTGTCTGTCAGTGGATCACCAGCTTCCTGACAGACCGGAAGCAGCTTGTAAGGCTGGGTAAATTCTCATCCAGCACCCGTACCATCAGCACTGGAGCTCCTTAAGGCTGTGTTCTCTCCCCACTGCTCTTCTCCTTCTACACCAACGACTGCACCTCTAAAGACCCCTCTGTCAAGCTCCTGAAGTTTGTGGACAACACCACAGTCATCGGCCTCATCCGGGACGGAGACGAGTCTGCTTACAGACAGTCAAGTCAAGGCAAGTCAAGTTTATTTATATAGCGCTTTTAACAATGTAGATTGTTGCAAAGCAGCTTTACAGTGTTAAACAGGAAAATAATGCAGCATAATTTTATTAAGCTGTATAGTCATTTGATATCATCAGTTCATTTCAATTTCCATACGGTGACAGTGTGGGCTTTAGATCAATAATTAGATCAGTAATTTAGTTTATATGGTTAATTTAGTTTATTAATTAGATTTATTTCGATGTTTAGTTGAAAAATATAGTGTCCCCAACTGAGCACGCCAGGAGGCTAAAGAGCTGGCTGTCTGGTGTAGTCATAACAACTTGGAGCTTAACACGCTCAAAACAATAGAGATGATCGTGGACTTCAGGAGAAACCCCCCTGCTCTCCCCCCACTCACCATCATGGACAGCACTGTAAAAACAGTGGAGTCATTCAGGTTGCTGGGCACCACCATCTCTCAGGACCTGAAGTGGGACATTCACATTGCCTCCATTGGGAAAAAATCCCAACAGAGGTTGTACGTCCTCCGCTAACTGAGGAAGTTCAATCTGCCACAGGAACTGCTGAAACGGTTTTATTCTGCCATCATTGAATCCATCCTATGCACTTCAATTACCGTCTGGTACAGCTCAGCTACCAGATCTGACCTCAGGAGACTACAGAGGGTAGTGCGGTCTGCTGAGCGAATCACTGGTACAACCCTCCCCACTCTCCAAGATCTGTACTTATCCAGAGTACGTAAAAGGGCTGACAAAATCACTCTGGACCCCTCTCATCCAGCACACTCCCTCTTCGTTCTGTTGCCATCCGGTCGACGCTACAGAGCCCTGAAGACCAGAATGACCAGGCACAGGAACAGTTTCTTCCCTCAGGCAATCCATCTCATGACCACTTCACAATAAACAAGAAACTCACACACGTTTACACACACACACACACACACGTTGGGTTTTCATGTTTTATGGGGACATTCCATAGCCATAGGCGTAATGGTTTTTATACCGTACAAACCGTATTTTCTATCCCCCTACACTGCCCCTGCCCCTAAACCTACCCATCACAGGAGACATGTTTACATTTTCAAAAAACATCACTTAGACTGATTTATAAGATGTTTTCCTCATGGGGACCAAAAAAAAAGGACAAGGATTTCGGATATTGCCGTCTTTGTGGGGACATTTTGTCCCCATAACGTAGGGTTTACCAGGCCACACACACACACACACACACACACACACACACAGACACACACACACACACACACACACACACACACACACACACACACACACACACACACACACACACACACACACACACACACACACACACACACAGAGAGACACACACACACTGAAATGTTTGTTGTCCAGTAGATGACAGCAATCTTCTGCTAAATCATGGCACATTTCTCATGTTTTTACCATGAAAGAAATTGAGAAATGTAGATCTTCTTTAAAGTGAGTTTTACATTAAATGTTGCTATATTATATACATTTATATATTTAAATGATTGCAACCAGAGGCAAATCAATTAAAAACATAACATACCTTCCAAAAACTGCACACCTGTACATTAAAACATGAATAAAGTGAGCAATATTATTTGTGTTAAAAAAAAATGCATGATTATGTTACAAAATATTGTCTTACTGTCTAGAGTCTGGGGAGACCCTAAACATTCTGCACCCTAAACAAAAAGAACATAAAGGATAAATTTAGGCTAGTGCAGGTGATTTATCTTCATCATTTCTCTCTCCAGTGATGTCTTCCTCCAGCGGTCCACTGACTGAGGAGCTTCAGTGCTCTATATGTCTGGACGTGTTCACTGATCCAGTCAGCACTCCATGTGGACACAGCTTCTGCAAGACCTGTCTGAATAAGTGCTGGGACAACAGCCAGACCTGCAACTGTCCATATTGTAAAGAAACATTCAAGCACAGACCTGATCTCAAGATTAACACCACACTCAGAGAGCTCGTAGATCACTATAAAAAGAAAAGTTTTGAGAAGAAAACTGAAGTTCTGTGTTACTACTGTGAGGAAAGAAAGCAGAAAGCCCTGAAGTCGTGTCTGGTGTGTCAGAGCTCTTACTGTGAAACTCACCTGGAGCCTCATTTGAGAGTGGCAGGTTTAAAGAAACACAAACTGATCAATCCTGGGAGTAATCTGGAGGACTATATCTGTCAGAAACATGAGAGACCTCTGGAGCTGTTCTGTAGAGATGATCAGACGTGTGTGTGTCTGATGTGTGGTGTAACAGACCACAAGAACCACAACACTGTTTCTGTAGAAGAGGAGAGTGAAGAGAAGAAGGTAGAAGTTACTGACAAAACTGATTTTAAAGGGCTCATATCATGAGAAATCATTATGCTCTTTAATATAAATTAATCAATTATGAAAACATTTCGTGTTCTCTATAGACTCAACTGCTGAAGACACAGAAAGACGTGCAGCAGATGATCCAGGACAGAATCAAGAAGATTCAAGACGTCAAACACTCAGCAGAAGTCAGAAAAGTGAGTTTAAAATAATGTAGTTAAATTCATTTAATCATTATTTACTTATCATTTAGGGCCAGTTCAAAAGTAATCTGATTAGATTTTCGGAATTGGGATACCTTTGATCCAAAAATATCAGGATTATACTGATCTCAGCAGAAGGGTGGACAGTCCAACAGCACTGGGACTTTTTCACTGTTTGTAATGTTTGAGTTGTTTGAAACTCATTTCGGTGATCAGAGCAAATACAGACAAGGTAACTAACAATAATTTGTCTAAAACTTTGTAGTAACTTCTTTATTGACTTGTTTATTGAACTGTTGTATAAAAAAATATCACACTCAAAATGGCTCTGTTGGTCATAATATTAACACAGCTGTGATTACCTGATCACTGAGTAACAGCACATCTCTCAACCACAAGACAGTGCAAACAGTGCAGGATTATGAAAACCCCCTACAGACACTGAAGTATGAGCAATGGTAACACTGATTCTTGTCTTATCAAACATCATTAATCATTAGTTGATTGTCCTGGTTGAGCAGAGAAACACAGAGAAGGAGAAAGCAGCCCGTGTTGAGCTCTTCACTGATCTCATCCGCTCCATTGAGAGATGTCAGACTGAACTGCTGGAGCTGATGGAGGAGCAGCAGAAAGCAGCAGAGAAACAGGAGGAAGAGCTCATTGAAGAGCTGGAGCAGGAGATCACTGAGCTAAAGATGAGAAACACTGAGCTGGAGCAGCTCTCACACACTGAAGATCACCTCCACCTCCTACAGGTCAGTCAACATCTCTCTGATCAATGATAATGCAGTATATGACACCATAACACTCCCCATGCTGAAGGATTTCTCCTCTCTCCTGCTGTAGATCAACTCATCCCTGTGCAGCTCTAGAAACACCAGGAACTGGCCTGAGATCAGTGTGAAGACTGATGAGAGTCTGGAGACTCTGAGGAGAGCTCTGACTCAACTGCAGGACACCCTACAGGAGAAACTCGAGCAAACTGGTACGTGTAATATCTGGCTTTTAGCTCAAACAGCTTAGCTGCGCTGGGCTTTAATTTAAAGCTGATGTTTTTTTAAAGTTACTTTTTTTAAACAATGTAAAAGAATTATCACAACACTAATCTATTTCAAAATTGAATTAATAATGTTAGTCAAAAAATAACCTGCATAAAACCATTTAATCAAACATTCACAAAATCTGTTTTATAAAGGAAGAATATGAAGAGCTCAAACTCAATAAAGGTTTCTGTTTGATTCTCTAAATATCAGCAGAGGCACATTGATCAGATAAAACATGAATTTGTACACAATTCTTTAAATATAACCTTAAAGCTTGTCTAAAATTCCACACATAAAAATATCAAAGATTTGATGATGTTTTATTGTCATTAGTCTCTACAGATCTGAAGAGGATACAGCAGTATGCAGGTACTGTGTGTGTGTGTGTGTGTGTGTGTGTGTGTGTGTGTGTGTGTGTGTGTGTGTGTGTGTGTGTGTGTGTGTGTGTGTGTGTGTGTGTGTGTGTGTGTGTGTGTGTGTGTGTGTGTGTGTGTGTGTGTGTGTGTGTGTGTGTGTGTGTGAGTGCACTACACTAGATTACATTCATACACTCACAGCTTCATCACTGACGTATGATTAAACACTGATTACATATTAAAAACATAATCACAAAATATCTGTGTTGTGATTCATATTCTCTGTTTTCTCAGTGGATGTGACTCTGGATCCTGATACAGCTCATCCTAATCTCATCCTGTCTGATGATGGAAAACAAGTGAGACATGGAGACATTAGACAGAAACTCCCAGACAACCCAGAGAGATTTGATACATGTATACTTGTCCTGGGAAAGGAGGGATTCTCCTCAGGGAGATTTTATTTTGAGGTGCAGGTGAAGGGAAAGACCGAATGGGCTTTAGGAGTTGCCACAGAATCCAGTAACAGGAAGGGTTTGATCACACTGAGACCCAGTGATGGATACTGGGCTGTGGCTCTGAGGAATGGGAATGAATATAAAGCCTGTGCTAGTCCTCCTGTCTCTCTGTGTGTGAGAGTGAAGCCGCAGCGGGTCGGTGTGTTTGTGGATTATGAGGAGGGTCTGGTCTCCTTTTATGATGTGGAGTCCAGCTCTCATATCTTCTCTTTCACTGCTCAGTCTTTCACTGGGAAACTCTATCCATATTTTAGCCCAGACACAAACTGTAAAGGTAAAAACTCAACTCCTCTGATCATCACAACTGTCAGATACAATAAATGAATTTGCCTAATACGAAATAAAAAATAATAAATAAAATTAAATACACAATAAAAATGTTAAAACATGGTTTGTTATCTCTGTAATCTCATGATTTGTAATCTCTATAACTGCAAATTATAATGTAAAAATATGTTTGTTTAACAAATAAATTCTTTCAACCTTTAATAAGTATTCATGCCATTTTTTCCCATTTCCACCGGACACAGTAAAATGGCCTGTAATTTATTTTACATCAAAATAAACCATGATAACATTGATAAATTGTTTCGAGGCTGTTTCTACAATTTCAATTACAAAATGTTCCGTGATATTACTGTAATACATCAGATATTTATCACAGAACTGCATGAATCACATATTCAACACTATGGGACTTCAAGGTACCAAAAAACACCATGATATTATGATAATAATAATGATACTATGATAATAAGAATAAAAACAAGGTACCAAGTCAAATGTTAACTCCATAGTAAAATTAGGTATGTTTAACCATAAGAATAGATTAGAAATTAGTTCAATTCAATAGACAAATTTCAACACACATCAGATTCATGTAAATGCTCTTTTTTATTGATACAGTTTAGTGCATCTTCAAATAAAATATAGGACTGTTAAATATCTGATGGAGCTGATGTGAAGTAAAGAGTAAAATGAAACCTTATAAAAATATTTTCCTGTTTATGTTTAATGCATTTTTGATCTATATGAAAATTGGGCACAGACAGATTTTTCTTTAAAGACACTAAACCAAATACTAAAGTTAGTAACTTTAGTAAATGATGGATCGTTGACTGGAGACAAGATTCAGTCCGATTTGGTGAACTGGTTCGACCGGTTCACTAAAAAGAACCGGTTCAAAAGAACGATTTGTTTGCAAACCGGACATCAATGGACCAGAGACGGAGCGATTGCTAACAAAGCTATATTGTACTGAGTTGTGAGAGCGCTGTCAGAGCAAGTTTATTTTGTTTGTATCTGAGAGTTCTGAATAAACACGAGTCCCAGTCACACCGAGCCCGTCTTCCTCCTTATTCTGAGGAATTCGGGCATCGCGGAAGAGAGAAGACGACGAGTGGCTGCCCGAGGCGGTGGTGCTGGAGTGAGTGAAGATCCGGTGGGACAGAGAGCTCGCTTCCGTGCCCCTGGGTCGAGGTGGGGTGGCTGCCGTCCGAGAGGGAGCGGAGGAGTCACCAGGGCTTGCCCTGAGCCGGAGCCTGCTGCCGTCCACCAAGTTGGGAAGGAGCAGGAAGCACGGGACTGGGACTCGCTGCCCTCAGTAGGAGGAGCCACCGCCGGCCGCCAGGGGGCGGAGGAGGATCGAGCCGACCACCGAGCGTCCAGTACCATCGCATGGCACCGCGAGGAAGAGCCTCTCGGCTGGCTGAGGACCAAGCGGCAGTGTGTCCGGGAACCGGACCAGAATTTTTTTTTTTTTCCTCTTTTCTTTTCTCCTCTCTCCACTCTCTCGTCTCTGTTGCTCCTCATGCTCCCCGCTCCGTTCTCTCACCTCTCTGTCCTTACCCCCAGGTGCCGCAGCCGCCGTGAACTGGCCGTGGGCCAGTCGGCCCTCCGGTGGAGGGGGGGGGGTGATTAGAGTGCAGGCTCGGGAGTACCCCCCGGCCTGCGAAGGCCGTTGGGATACCCCCCAGGTGCCGCAGCCGCCATGATCGGCCCCCCGGTGGAGGAGGGGGGGGGGGGGGGTGATTAGAGCTGAGGGACCGTGAGAGCGGGACGAGGCCGCGGTCATTATTGATGATGAGCGCCAGCTGCGTGCCGTCGGCCTCGTGTGTCACGGAGGAGTAACGGGAGTATAAAGGAGGAGCGACAACAGTGAAGGACGAGAGAGGACCAGGCCTGGATTATAATTTGTGTTTTGTTTACCTTTTGTTATGTGTGTGCGTGGCAGTCGTCCGTGAGGGGCTGCCGCTTTTACTTTCCTTTTGTGTTCATTTATTTGATTAAAGTGTGTTGAACGTTTGCCGGTTCCCGCCTCCTTCTTCCCACACGAACTAACGGTACTACACACACTTACTCTACATTAGACACAGAAATCTAACCTGATGTCACTTTGCCATTTTAAGGCACTGCTTTCCAAAATACCACACCTATGAACCAGTTGCGTATATACTGAGCTGCAGCGGACACATTTGTAAACAACTTTACTTGGACCCATTGTGCGAGCTGTCTCTTTAATACCGCGTGGTTTATATACATGTTGCTGCTGATTGGGCTGATATTTTTGACACACCCACCAAACAAGAGAAAACGCATCTCAAACCCGTTGCACGCAAGGGGGTAATCCAGCACCCGGAAAGCATACATTCCATAGGGGCAGCCATTGCATCACCTGCTGTTAGCATTCGCTTGACTCACATTAATTTTGGCGTCACTTTGACAGCGAATATCTTTACATCTGAGGCGTTTAAAGACTCCATTTGTGCATTGTTTATTTCTAAAGAAACACGACAATGTATAAAAGGCTCCATTACCTTGTATCTTACACTATCGCCCCGTAGAAGCCGTTTTTGTAAAAAATAGGCTAACGATTGCATCATAACCACGCGACTCTCTGTCAAACAGTAGAGAAATTACCGTATAGACAGGAGGAGAAGCTCGCAGGTAATCTTTTACTGTCTATGAGGCAATCGGGGGGACGTGGAGGCATAAAGTCCGATAAAGTCAAGGGAGAAGCATGGGGAGAAGCTCTCCGTCTCTGCAAGATTCGGTGATTCAGATTTCACTTTGCACAACAAGACTTACAACTGTCAGACAGGTTGCTCTTGTCACATCTACGTCGTCAAGCTCAGTCTGAGGCTGCGCATTATGCTCAGCCATCAGGAAGTGAGTGCTTCTAATTGACTTCACTTTTCTCCGTTGAAGTCTATGGGGTCGCTGTGTCCATTTCTTTTACTGTCTATGGTTGCACACCGTTTCCAGGAAACTTGACGTTCAGCCAGAAACCGTGGCAAAACGTTGCGCACCGGTTTGAGCTTTGAATGTGCCCCTGGTCTCACACACACTCCTCACATGTGCAAACACTAATTGCTTAACTGATCACTAACCAATCACTGCTTTACTGTAGTATAGGCCTATAAATAGGTCAAAGGTCAGATGATGTTTTGAACAATGGATGCTAACAACGGACAGAGAGCAAGAGGAGTAGGAGGGAGAGGCAGGAGACAACAATGAGGACAAATTCAAAGACGAAGAGTTGGAAGAGGAGGAGTTGGAGGAAGAGGATGAGGGCAAAGAAGAGAAGGAAGGAGAGCCAAATTTGTAAATAAAGACTAAATGACAGCTTCTGATATATTTGTATAGCGATTTATTTCATTCATCTCCCTCTTGCTGGTGTACCTTTGTATTGTGTGACAGTCCAGTGAAGGCGTATTTTACAGGAGTGGCATGATTTCGGCCTCTGTGTGCATGCTGGCCAGTGGAAAAGCGGCTAAAGAAGGCTTAAAGGCTCTGTCGTTTCAAAGAATAGCACAACTATGATAGTAGCCTGGATAGCCCACAGTCATTATGCTACATCATATCGCTTTCTCCGGGATGTAAAATGCTCTGTAGTAGCCTACATTTTGTCATTTTAGAATGTTTCACGAGTTCGTTTAGCCATATACTCTTTAGCTAATAAGGTTTAAGCATATTTGGCTTGCTGTCCGCGGTGGAGGGGCTCGAGGAAGCCGCTTCAACTCGAGCTTAGATTTACCCCCCAGGGACTACTAGTGCTAGGAAGAAGAGAATGGTAAACGAGAAGCCTAAATGTAAATTAGGTGGAGATGGGGAGGTGGAGGGATGCAAAACATGCCTGATGCCTGAAGGAGGTAGGAAGCTGCTTATATGCTTTGGTGGTTAATTGAAAGAGTAGATTGGTCCACTCCTTCCGAAATGACGTTGTGAACTTCACTAAGTTCTACTTCTGTAGTTATTTTGGTGTAAGTAACTCAAAAGTATAATACAGGAGTAATGTAATGCATTGCAGTTCTGAGACAGTAATATTGTAAGGTATATATATATATATATATATATATATATATATATATATATATATATATATATATATATATATATATATATATATATATATATATATATATATATATATATATATATATATATATATATATATATATATATATATATATATAATAAGATAAATAATTACTTTTTAATAACAGTAACAAGTAATCTATAATGTAGTGAAGTTATTAAACGTAATTTCGGGAGGAGTATGCCCATCTAATCTTCCAATTAATACCAGGGTATAAAACCAGCAGCTTACCTCTTCCCATTTTTTAGTTCCTGCAGCATCCCTCCTCCTCCCCTGCTCCTCCTTTTGTACAATTTTGCCTGTTATAGGGGGGCAATCGGAGCTCGGGTAGAATATCATCTCCGAGCCCCTCTATAGCAGACAGCAAGCCAAATCACTAAGATTATATGGGCACACAAAGTTGTGAATTACAGTTTGGAAGTAACTTGCACAACACTGGTCTTGACAACATTCTCCACACCTTGCTCTCTCTCATCCTCAGCCTCTTCCTCCTCGTCCACCATCTCTTACACATGCTCTTCCTCCCCTCCCTCTCAGACTGTTTCCCTCTATTGCTGGTATCAACATTCAGTGCACCGATGTCATCTGTGTACCTGAACAGGCCTATATTTTGCCTATATTTTGTAATCACATCATTAGAAATAAGTGAACAATTTTCCGTTGTTGCGTGTAAACAATGACAACTGTGTTTCAGTTGTTTACCTTTTGCCTCTTGTGTTTAGTGTTTTGTGACTCAAATGTATCACAGTGTGAAATGTGTTTTAGTGAGTGGGAATGTGTTTAGAGTTTAGCAAAAAGAGTGCATGAGATTTGCAAACAGTGTCATACTATGTGTAATGCTAAGTCTGCCAAAATTAAAAATAAATAAATATACAAAGAAATGTAAAAAAGCAAAAGTATATAAATAAATATACAACAAAAAGCTAAAATAATAATTATTGTAGGCCTATTTCCTTTATATATTTATATATATATTTATTCTTTCCACATTTATTTTTTTATTTATTTATACATTTCTATTTTTATTTATTTCCACATTTATTAATTTATACATTTCTTTATTTTTAAATTTCTTTATTTTTACATTTATGTAAAAGGAGGAAGTGGTTTACCTCAGACATAGCAATCGAGCTCAAAGTAGGCGAAGGCGAAGCGTTGAGGCCACAGCAGCCGCGTTTCTATTACCCTTCAAATTGTGCAAATTGAAATTGAGAATTGAAAATACGGCCAGTGGAAATGCGTTAATTTTGCAAAAACCCCCATATATCGAAAAAAAGTCGCATGAGGTGGTTTTTCAGGAAATTCGAAAAAGGACATTTTTGCAAAACTGCAATGGAATTTTTTTTCTGCATTTACAGGTCACCTGGTACGGTGACGCATTGCTGCCACATAGGGCCTGCATATTTTCATATTATTTTCTTCTGAAGTATGACGTAATAACGAGATCTTATGTCATTAAAACAACATATATTTTCTCCTAATAAGGACAGTGGCGTAACTTTAACCTAGTAATGAAGGACCCCGGTGCAGCCACAAATATCAAAACTATCTATAGGCCTACTCTAATTAAGACATATTCACGAAATGTATTAAAAACAGAAAGACGCTATAGTTTCAGGCTTACTCAAAGGCAGAGGAAACAGGCCAGTTACGCACGTCAATCCATTCCAGACGATCTTGGTTTGCTTCTTATTTATTAAATATACAGGCAAATAGTTGATTAAACATTGATCAAAATTAAAATACAATTTAAACAAAACAAAATTAATTTTAAAGAAAGATTCTAGATTCTAGAAAACAAAATTCGATGAAGTGCTCAAAAACATGTCTGACCCCACTCCATGTCCCCAGACATATGCGCATCTGATTTACTCATGCTGCTCACTTTTCATAATCAACATATGAAATAAAAAAAAAAAAATAATAATAATAAAAAAAATATTTAAACATAACTACCTATGAAACTAAATAGGGTACGTTTTCTTTAAAGGGGCTATATGCGTTTTTCTGAAATTTAAACTCGGGACTGACACCTGTGGCCAAAAAACAGAACTGCTCTTCATTTCTGCTCGCTCTCGCAGCGCGCTCCTACGTGCACACTTCACAAGTCATCTGCTGCAAGGAGGTCAACATTATGTTTACAGAGGTAAGAACAGTCAAATACATATATTGTTTGAGATAAGTGTTCTCTTATCAAAACGTCAAACGTGTAGCTGACAAACTACACAAAAAATTAATACATTAAATAAATAAATAAACCCATTTCGCCATTGGCATACACGCTGATGAAGGGCGCACAGACCGAAACTTTCGTAGAATATTAAAAACACAAATCTGAGCACTGTCCTTGACGACTGAGCACTGTCCTTGACCACTTATTATACACAAGTAGCTTACTATCACCAAGTATGAAAGACACATATACATAATACTATTTAGCAATATTTATTGACTACATGTCTTATGTGAAATAAAATGCATCACACTTTACATCTTCATTTACCTCTTATTTTTTGTTAAGATATAGAAACAACAAACAATATAATGTAGCTTTACATAATAAATAATCCATCAGTTTTATATAGCGCTTTTCTAGACACCCAAAAAGACTTTACATTACTGATGCACTATTCATATTTATTTTTGTTTATATATATATATATATATATAAATAAATAAATATATATAAAATTCTAAATCGTATCTTGATGCATCATTTCTGTGAGCAATTGTGTACTTAGCTGAATGTCATACAGAACATGAAATGAAACTTGGCTCTAATTACTACCCCTCCCTCCCTTCATAGCCGATGTTCACTCTAGTCCTTGCAATGCGCCGGTCTCTCTCAATCTTCGACCTTTTTGGCCACTTGTCAGGGGTTTAACTTTTTTAGTCTTCTGTGGAGTTACTGTTGGTGTCCGAGTTGTCCTGGGTCTCTTCTGTGTATTCGTTAAATCCATTGCACTGCTTGCGAGTGTAGGCTACTCGCTGACTAGCGGTGGTGGCAGAGTGATCTGAAACGTTTAACATGAATGCGCTTGACGTCACATCCGCAGACAGCGCGGGAAAAGACGACCCGTCAGAAAATATGAAAAATAGGATACAGGCTTATAGGTGCACCCACTGTGAGCGGACAAGGTGTCAGTATGCTCATCAGGAGATGTTTGAGTCATAAATGGTAAAATAAAAAGGCTATAGTTACTTTTATTTTGGGGAAAAAGTTGCATATAGCCCCTTTAACCCTCTGTCCGACGAAGGTATCGGTGCCTTTTGATGGATTTTTTCCTTTATGATTGCGGAAACAACTCACAATACTCCCGTCATTTTTAGCCATACAGATAAGTGCAAGATATAATTATAAACAGTAAACTGTCTACTTTTATTTGTATTACACTCACAGTAACAACAATGGCCGTGGATTCAGGGAACAGATTATTTTGCATGCGCTCCGCTCCAAGCTGCATGTCTTCATTTAAAGCTACACTGTGTGATATTTTCCCCCATCTAGCGGTGAAACGGTATATGACCATCCAGTAAATATTAGTTTCTGTTCCTTCCAATTCCGATTTCGTTTTAACTCCTACGGTGGCCGATTTAGTCCAAAATTAACATGGCTTCCAGTTCAATCCAGCAATCCCCCTCTTCACATTCGACACGGTGCCATCGAGTGTTAAAACGCGAAAGGCGAAGCTTGAATTTACGGGTATGTCCCTCTTTGGCTAATGTACTTTCAAGATGGAGGGGCAACATGGCGACCCCCATTCGAACCCCTTACCCGTATGTATTTTCAATGGCATATTATAAACTTACGAGAATACTTTATTACTTGAAAGAAGTAAATATACATTAATGAGCACATATATTTTTGAAAGAACTAAGTGTTTTTAGCTAAGAATACACTAAAAAAGTTACACAGTGTAGCTTTAAAAATAGGCTATATTTTGTTTATTAAATGCAAAGTTTTTCATTTCAAAAGCATTTCTAAATTCAGTTTATATTTCTAACGAAATTCCAAGCCAAAATAACGAAGTGCTAAAAAAAACTTTATAATAAATAAAGTTACCATCATGCAAATTCAAACATTTTGCTCTTCTCTGTATGTTCAATGCATCACAATAACCTGGCGTATGTAAAAGTCGATAATTTGTTACAGAGGCCACGGTATGTTTGGACAGAAGACGAGACAGAGTTCTTTATTAAACTCATAAAAGACAATATAGTCTTTAGAAAATGCCACAATTGATCAAGATCTTGAAGCAGATAAGAAGGAGAAACACCCAGAAACACCTCATATGTGCCGCTCAAGTCTAAGGTGCTTTCCTTGCCATCAATGCTTGGATAACACACACGTCTCCTTCCATTAAAAATAATGGCGTGCAGTGGCTGGGATATACATAAACCTAACAACATACGTGGCATACTTTTTGGAATGACTTATCACAAGATGAAAAAAAAATTTAGTTGCATAACATCAGTTAATGGGAACGCCGTCATTTTGCAATATTTTTTAGCGACTTTTAGAAAATATTGCAAAAGTTTTATGCAAATCTGTAATGGAATCACGGCTAGTGACACCTTGTGGTGTGGCCGAAATACAATAAATACTGTCTTTGATGAATGACTTGGATATATGGCCAAAAACATGAACTGATATTCCACAGCAAAAAACGACAAACCTAATAATATACACTTATAATCTGTGGCATCTAGTGGTGAGGTTGTGAATTGCAACCGCTCACCCCTCCCCTTCGAAGCACATAGAGAAGCTACGGTGGCCGACACAGGACAAAGATGTTGTTGTCTGAGACAGCAGAGAGTGGCTAGCGCTCTCTAGAGAAGTTTGCCCATTTAGGGCTACTGTAGAAACATGGCAGCAAAATGGTGACTTCACTGTAAGGGGACCCGCGGTGTATGTGGATAGAATTGGCTCATTCTAAGGTAATAAAAACATAACGGTTCATTATGTAAGGTCTTTATACACCACTGAAAACATAGTTATGTGTTGCATTTCTGTCAATAGATCATCATTAATACTACACACTGCACCTTTAAGTAGGATATAGATGCAAGTTGTACTTTCTGTGGCCCCCCTAAGGAAACTGCTCTTCTTATCTTCTGGGATTGTCCTCACACAGCTATTTTGGGTCGAATTTTCTAATTTTATTAACTGCAATGTGCTTCCGGGTTTCTCTTTGTTTTTTTAAAGGATGTACTGTTTAGCTATATACAAAAATGTATTAAATATACAAAAAGATCAATCTAATGAATACTTTATTAATAATCCAGTATTGCTCCTTGCAAAATTTCACATTCATCGTAAAATTCACTCATCAAAATCCTTTATTCATTGTTTTTAGAAGAGAGGTGGAACATTACATCCAAAATATTTCATTATCTAAAAATCTTAAAGCTCTTAAGACAATAAACATTTTATATAGGCTATGTAAAACGTGTATTCAAATGTATATATGTATAAATGATGCTTTGCTTTCATTATAATTTCATTGTATGAAACGTTTACCTATTGTTTTACCTACCTAAGTATATACTTGTATTTTTGATACTTTGACATTAATAATAAATAATAATAATAATAATAATAATAATAATAATAATAATAAACAAATAAACAGAACACACTGATAACAGCAGTCTTTGTGAGAGAATGTTTGTAACCAAGCAAATAGAGCAACCATTGACTACCATAGTATTGTTTTCCTTACTATGGTAGTCAATGGTTGCTCTATCTGCTTTGTTACAAATATTCTTCAAAATATCTTCTTTTGTGTTCAGCAGAACAAAGAAACGCATACAGAGTTGGAACAACTTGAGGGTGAGTAAATGATGACAGGATTTTCATTTTTGGGTGAACTATCCCTTTAAATTTAAAATGTAAATGTAAGGAGCTCTGCTATCACTGCAGTTCAGAGAGAGATTAAGAGAAAGGGAAACTAACTTGATGAACAACAACAATATGGACGCCTGAAACGATCAACCTCTTCAAACAACAGAATATTTATTGAGCCGTTCAAAGAGTCTTGTGGACACATCTGATCCTCACAGGTAATGATAGAAATATAAGAGAGATTGAGCTGAACAGGTTTCTCATGGAAGTGATCTGGTTTAGTGGGTTTATGTCAAACTGAAATGAGTTGAACAGAACCAGGTTTAAGCATGTTTAATACTCAACTACTTTAGTTGTTTACTGCACTGAAATGGTTTCAGAATGAAATGTTATTTGATTGGTTGTGAAGCAAAGTTTGGTGTTTCTGTCATTTTGTCACATAAAGATGAAAGAAACAGGAAGTAAGCAGAGAGTGATTCAAACCTGCTAAACTGCAGCTGAAAATCACATTTAGCCTACATTAAACAAGATTACTTGACTATATAATATATTTCAGGAGAGATGTATCTATTTCTGAGATATATATTTTATTGGTAAAAACATGCTGGGTTAAAAAATAACCCAAGTTGGGTTGAAAATGGACTAACCCAGCAACTGGGTTGTTTTAACACAGAAATGGGTTGTTTTAAGCAAATATTTAACCCAACCGCTGGGTTAAAACAACCCAATTGCTGGGTTAGTCCATTTTCAACCCAACTTGGGTTATTTTTAACCCAGCATTTTTTAGAGTGTATATCACTTTGTTCTTTGGTTAATCTAAACAGCAGGTCAAAGTTCAGATTGTTCAGTGAGTTTGAATCGCTCACTGTGTTTCAAAGGAATGATTGTATTAATTCTTACATGAGATTTAACCAATTTAATATAAATATTAAACAAATGTTTCCTATCAGTCCATTGATCATACAATATAATTTAATTTCTTAAAAGCGAAGAGGGAAAGAACAATGGCAGAATCTTCACCAACATCAACAAAAGCAGGAAAAACCAAAAGACGGAGTATTGAGGATACACCTCCATGTAAGTAAAAAAAAAAGAAGAAGAATGAATTGGTGCATGGTTGAACAGGTTTCTAATGGAAGTGATCTGGTTTAATGGGTTTATGTCAAACTAAAATATGTTGAACAGAACCAGGTTTAAACATGTCAAATACTCAACTACTTTATCAGAATTGGATTAAAGTCTGTCATTTGATTGGTTGTGAAGCAAAGTTTGGTGTTTCTGTCATTTTGTCACATAAAGATTAAAGAAACAGGAAGTAAATGATCTGCAGACAGACTGAACACAAACCTGCTAAACTGCAGCTGAAAATCACATTTAGCCTACATTAAACAAGATTACTTGACTATATAATATATTTCAGGAGAGATGTATCTATTTTTATATAAACATATATACTATTTATTATTTTTGTTGGTGAAAATATCACTATACTTTGTTCTTTGGTTAATCTAAACAGCAGGTCAAAGTTCAGATTGTTCAGTGAGTTTGAGCAAATGTAAACAAATCAGTTTAGTTTCCTATCAGTCCATTGATCATACAATACAATTTATTTTCTTAAAAGCGAAGAGAGAAAGAACAATGGCAGAATCTTCACCAACATCAACAAAAGCAGGAAAAAACAAAAAACAGAGTATTGAGGATACACCTCCGTGTAAGTAAAAACAAAAAGAAGAAGAAGAATGAATTATTGCATGGATGTCTTTCACTCTTCACATATAATATTTAATATGTACACTTAAGGAAGGTAAAGCAGCAGATAATACAAATCCTTTAAAATCAATATTGCTCTTTCATATATTTATGTATTTGGTGAGTGGTCTTGTGATGAGCTTCACATTAGGGTTCTGATCAGCTTGTCTGGGTTTATTTTGCAGTAATGACCAGCTGACTGTACATGATCTCTTACATATTTGAGTTTCTTCAAAGTCGCTCTTGTAAACTTCCATCCAGCCCAAAAACGGATTCTAACGGCTTGGTCAAAAGGAATTCTGCCTGTAAGCCTTTTCAGCATTTTGGTGAAGTTCTCTTAATTTATTGATATCTCATTTTAAATCTGACTCCATGAATAATTTTATCTGACTCCAATTTTATGTGACTCCATAAAGTGTGTTACATTTAGAGTTTATCAGCTGATATTACGATTAGTTGCGATTTAATTTTGATCGTTGATTTTCTTCGTATCTTCCTAGTTTTCAAATTCGTTCATCAAGAGACCCAATATCGCACAGAACAGACGCGTCCGGACCGTGCGTTCACGAACACAAAATGGTTACTTCTGATATTAGTCAGAGGAGGTAGAGTGGATATTTTACCTTTAAGTGGTTGCCCATGCTCACTCAACAAAAAGTGTAATTTTAGTATATCCACGAACTTCAACTTGCTAATCCAACGATAGTCAGAAATCGGAATATCGCGCACTCTGCGCCCATGCTTCAGTCGTGCCGTCATCGGTGTGATCTATCATAACACTAGATTTTGCGGTAATAAAGGAGTCTACATTGATCCATACTAAAATAATGATTTCGGAATAATACAAGATAAATCAAGATTAACATTTATTTTGGCCAGACAGGAAAAGTAAATAAGTAAACAACAATCCATGGTACACAACTGATCAGCGTAAAAACCTAAACACAATCGCAAAACAATATGAAAATAATTTCAAAGAGTCATCATGTCTGGCACACTACATGCAATGTGTGTGAGTGTCCCAAAGACACTGACACAGACTGCATGGGGGGTTCGGCTACAGAATGTTCCCCCCTGCACTGCAAAAAATGCTTTTCTTACTTAGTATTTTTGTCTTGTTTTCAGTCCAGATATCTAAAAAATCTTACATTATGAAGCATTTACTAGACAAGCAAAGTTTTTGTCTTGTTTTGGGGGAAAATAACTCAAAATGAAGGGAGTTTGTGCTTAAAATAAGCAAAATAATCTGCCAATGGGGTAAGCAAAATAATCTTGTTTTCTGTTTGAATTAAGATTATTTTGCTTACCCCATTGGCAGAATATTTTGCTTATTTTAAGCACAAACTTCCTTCATTTTTAGTTATTTTCCCCCAAAACAAGACAAAAACTTTTGCTTGTCTAGTAAATGCTTCATAATGTAAGATTTTTTAGATATCTGGACTGAAAACAAGACAAAAATACTAAGTAAGAAAAGCATTTTTTGCAGTGTGACAGCTCTGTTACCCTCCCTTAAATACTCCAACTAGAACAAAAGGGTTGTAAATATTTGCAACACAAACACCTGGTTTTGGGGGAGAGGATCAGATATCTTTGAAGAGACCACTCAAAAGGAGAACAGAATTCTCATTAGTTTTCAATCTTTCTAATACTACAAGTGACTGCAGTGAAACTGAGAACATTCTACCATTCGCACTGAGACCTTTAAAAGGACACCAAACATGAAAGGGATAAAACAATAGATTTACAAGATACATCATCATTGGTATATCTGCATTTGTTGACTTAAACAGGGCAAGAAGAGGGCAAAATGGGGAGGGGGTGAAATGTTTGATCAGGGTGGTGTCACACAGTTTCTGTGAGATCTTCTCTCAATATTAATGACTTTTATTGTTCTATTGTTGGAGTTTGGATCTCAGCTTTTGTCTTAGCAGCAAAACCGATCCGTACACTCTTTATATTCAACCAGCTTCATGAGGTGCATCATGGGATTCTTTATAAACAGTATTAAAGGAGTTCACGTGTGCTGTAGACTTGTCGAGCATTTCCTTCACTGTCCACTCATCCATTTATTAAAATAATTAATTATTTATTATTTCAGTCCTTTAAGCAGAAGCCATTAGATCAAAAGGTCACATGTTTGTCCAAACTTCAGACTAGTTCAGGTGATTTATCTTCATCATTTCTCTCTCCAGCAATGTCTTCCTCCAGTGGTCCACTGACTGAGGAGCTTCAGTGCTCTATATGTCTGGACGTGTTCACTGATCCAGTCAGCACTCCATGTGGACACAACTTCTGCAAGACCTGTCTGAATAAGTGCTGGGACAACAGCCAGACCTGCACCTGTCCATATTGTAAAGAAACATTCAAGCACAGACCTGATCTCAAGATTAATAACACACTCAGAGAGCTCGTAGATCACTATAAAAAGAAAAGTCCTGAGAAAAAACCTGAAGTTCTAAAAAAAAATGAAGTTGTGTGTGACGTCTGTGTGGAAAGAAAGCAGAAAGCCCTGAAGTCGTGTCTGGTGTGTCAGAGCTCTTACTGTGAAACTCACCTGGAGCCTCATTTGAGAGTGGCAGGTTTAAAGAAACACAAACTGATCAATCCTGTGAGTAATCTGGAGGACTATATCTGTCAGAAACATGAGAGACCTCTGGAGCTGTTCTGTAGAGATGATCAGACGTGTGTGTGTCTGTCCTGCACTGACGGAGATCACAAGAACCACAACACTGTTTCTGTAAAAGAGGAGAGTGAAGAGAAGAAGGTAGAAGTTACTGACAAAACTGATTTTCAAGGGCTCATATCATGAGAAAACGCATTCATATAAATGAATCAGTTATGTAAAAATGTTTTGTTGTTCTCTGTCTATAGACTGAACTGATGAAGACACAGAAAGACGTGCAGCAGATGATCCAGGACAGAATCAAGAAGATTCAAGACGTCAAACACTCAGCAGAAGTCAGAAAAGTGAGTTTAAAATAATGTCATTATATGAAGATCTAAACACAGATTTAGGAGGAGCCAGTCCTGCCGATCACCAATGTTTTTAAGCAGCAGCAGCAGTCATTGTGGCGTCCCAACGACAATTGTTCCGGAATCCCTCCATCTCTCCACCAGGGTTGCGTTGTTTCTGCACCATACATGAGTAACATTGGTATTACTATATTCCACAGAACCAAGATATGCTGTTGTTAAGCTATAGTAACAGGACATATTTGTGTGTCATTGTTGTTCTGGAGATGGTGTGTGTTCGTGCATTTTGCGGGCGGAACAATAGAGGGAGGGGTTTGTTGTGGTGGGTTGATTTCAAATAACTGCACCTTTAACTTTTGGCGGATAATTGGTTAATAAACAAAACTGCATGTGTCTTGCGGAAGAACATTGTAGCCGGAGCTTCTCTCTGTTTATGTCTATGACGAGTCACACAGGTACTGGGCTACTCCACAGAAGCTGTGACCCGACCGGTCTAAAATAGTCCGAATATAAACAGTGTTTATCTGTGTTTGTTCCAGAAAGACTGTCAGTCTGTGATTTACTGGTGGGGATTTTACAGACTCTTTTTGGAGGTTACATTTTTACACCAGTAGGTGGCGACAAAAACACTGAAGTGTGAGCAATAGTAATAGTGATTCTGATGATATGATATGCCTCTAACAACACTAATCATTAGTTGATTGTCCTGGTTGAGCAGAGAAACACAGAGGAGGAGAAAGCAGCCCGTGTTGAGCTCTTCACTGATCTCATCCGCTCCATTGAGAGATGTCAGACTGAACTGCTGGAGATGATGGAGGAGCAGCAGAAAGCAGCAGAGAAACAGGAGGAAGAGCTCATTGAAGAGCTGGAGCAGGAGATCACTGAGCTAAAGATGAGAAACACTGAGCTGGAGCAGCTCTCACACACTGAAGATCACCTCCACCTCCTACAGGTCAGTCAACATCTCTCTGATCAATGATAATGCAGTATATTACACCATAACACTCCCCATGCTGAAGGATTTCTCCTCTCTCCTGCTGTAGATTTACTCATCCCTGTGCATCTCTAGAAACACCAGGAACTGGCCTGAGATCAGTGTGAAGACTGATGAGAGTCTGGAGACTCTGAGGAGAGCTCTGACTCAACTGCAGGACACTCTACTGGAGAAACTCACACAAACTGGTACGACAATATCAAATACACCGCACAGATACATATATTCATCATCTTTTAATATCAGTAATGAAGAGTCTGGTCCAAACTGGAATAAGAGAAGTATGTTATCATGTTCTTCTTGAAGAGAGCAGGCTATTTTTAGCTCTAATTTCAGAAAACATGCAGTAAATTCATCTTGTTCTAGAAGCTTCATCACTGTAACCACAACCAGAAGGCTTTAGGACATCTGTGAACACGTTTAGATGCGAAACTACTGAGAAACATTCATTATCTACTATCTCTGTGTCAACATTTTGTGAATGCACATTGCACATCAGATCAAATTAGTTTCTCAAGATTTGTAAGTTTCTAAGAAAATCAAATTGATAGTCATCATGGGTTTAAGGGATACATTTTATTCTTCATTTATATCAGGCCTGCAGCTTAAACTTTAAATCTTAAAAGTTTATTTTTTTTTAAATATTTTTTGTTGTTGTTTTAATTTCAAAACTACAGTACGATGAATAATTGAGACGAATAACATTAGCCACAAAAAATAACATTTAATTCTTTAAATAGCAGAGAAACAAACATTGTTGAGATAAAACATGATGTTGTAATTCGTTCAATATAATCTTAAAGCTTAAGCTTATTATATTGCTTAAATTTAAGAGTTAAACTTTAAAGCTTATAATTCCACACATAAATATATCAAAGATCTGATTATGTTTTATTGTCATGTGTCTCTACAGTTCTGAAGAGGATGCAGCAGTATGCAGGTACTGTGTGTGTGTGTGTGTGTGTGTGTGTGTGTGTGTGTGTGTGTGTGTGTGTGTGTGTGTGTGTGTGTGTGTGTGTGTGTGTGTGTGTGTGTGTGTGTGTGTGTGTGTGTGTGTGTGTGTGTGTGTGTGTGTGTGTGTGTGTGTGTGTGTGTGTGTGTGTGTGTGTGTGTGTGTGTACTACACTAGATTACATTCATACACTCACAGCTTCATCACTGACCTACACTGATTACATATTACAAACATCACAAAAGCTCTGTATTAAGCTGTGATTCATATTCTCTGTTTTCTCAGTGGATGTGACTCTGGATCCTGATACAGCTCATCCTGATCTCATCCTGTCTGATGATGGAAAACAAGTGAGACATGGAGACATTAGACAGAAACTCCCAGACAAACCAGAGAGATTTGATTCATCTGTATGTGTTCTGGGAAAGGAGAGATTCTCTTCGGGGAGATTTTATTTTGAGGTGCAGGTGAAGGGAAAGACCGAATGGGCTTTAGGAGTGGCCAGAGAATCCATTAACAGGAAGGGTTTGATCACACTGAGTCCCAGTAAAGGATACTGGGCTGTGATTCTGATGAATGAGAATGAATATGAAGCCTGTGCTAGTCCTCCTGTCTCTCTGTGTGTGAGAGTGAAGCCGCAGCGGGTCGGTGTGTTTGTGGATTATGAGGAGGGTCTGGTCTCCTTTTATGATGTGGAGTCCAGCTCTCATATCTACTCTTTCACTGCTCAGTCTTTCACTGGGAAACTCTATCCATATTTTAGCCCAGACACAAACAATGGAGGTAAAAATTCAACTCCACTGATCATCACACCTGTCAAATACAATAAATGAATGTATACACCTGATATGAAATACACAATGAAAGTAATGATTCCTATTAGGGATGCAACAATACAGTTAGTCCACAGTTCAATACATACCTCGGTTTTTTAACCATGGTTTTCGGTTCGGTTCTGATGGCTCGTCACATCATTTTTTGCTATTCTATTCTTAGGCGACAGGAACAGCAAGAAATAAGAAGTGTATGAACACATACAGGAGAAAAAAAGACTATTTTTTACTGCAATACTCTTTCTTTATTTTACTTAAAAGACTTGAAAAACCTTACTTAAACCTAACTTAAAACTTTACTTTAAAAAACCCTTGTACACATTCATAGTGTACTGTATAATATAAAATAAATATATATATAAAGATTTACACTGGCAGCTCAGAGCTGTACAGCATCATGAAAGTATGAAATTGAATGAATAAATGTTAAAATAAAACAATAGACTTCACTAGAAAATATACATTGATTATAGCTACTGTATTAGTTTTTCAGCCAAGAGCAGTGTGTCTTTTGTTGTTTTTTTAACATTAAAGGAATAGTTCACTCAAAAATTAAAATTTTGTCAGTGATTACTCAAGTTGATTTAAACCTGAATTAAGTTCTTTCTTCAGTTGAACACAAAATATATTTTGAAGAATGTTGGAAACCAAACAGTTGCTGGTCTGGTATTCAACTGTCTGTGTTCAACAGAAGAAATTAATACAGGTTTTGAACAACATTAGAGCGAGTAAATAATGACATAATTTTAAAGGTGAACTGTCCCTTTAAGGACAAGTGGCAGCATGTTCACTAGGCTGCACTGCTGTCAATTTAAGACCTGCACGCATCTAATGTACAGACACACGCCGATTTTACTTTAATTTTAGACATAACCGACTGTGTTCATGTTAACCTTGTGTGTACTTGACAGTATTAGCTCAGTAAGACTACTTAGTCAGTAATCACTTGTTTGACAGGCTTTTAGTGCGCACGCTCGGAAAAGCGCATGTTAAAACAGTGCATAAGCATGCGAATGAAATGTTTAACCGGCAAGGCTTTAAAACGCATGCAAATAATGAACTTTCGTGATTGTGAATAACTATAGTGTTCCGTGTGTATAACTCTACCACTAACGTGTGATGTGAATGTATGTCGCGTTGTTCAGTATTGGGATGTGGACGCAAATTATAGAATGTGTAGAAAAATTATTAATTCAATGCAAAACCGAAAAAAAAATCCCCAATTCACAAGCGCGTATTGAACCAAGAATGCTGTACCGAACGGTTCTATATTATATTGAGAATTGTGGCATCCCTAATTCATATATTTTAAAATAAAATAAAAATTCATGTTTTGCTATTCTTCATTATTAAAATCTATTATTTCTAGCTATAATTGCAATTTTTATGTAAAAATATAATGCTCGTTTACTAACTATTTTCTTTCAACTTTTCATGCAATTTTCCCCTCAAATCTTCACCTGATAAAGTAAAATTGCCTGTATTGTTTTTTTTGTTTTTACATCAAAATAAACCAAACTATGATAACATTAATAAACTGACTGAATGCATTAATTTTAATTACACAAATTAATGAGTAAATGTTACTTACAAAATGTTCTGTGATATTACTCTGGTACATCAGATGGTAATACTTCAATATATACCACAGAACTGAATGATTACCATATTCACAACACTGTGGTAGGCTGAAAACACCATGCTATTATGATAATGGTAATGAGAAAAAAATTATTACAAAATCAAATGTTAACCCTGGTGAGTATGTTTTACCATAAGACTACACAAAAATTTAGAAATGAGTTAAGTTCAATAGACATATTTAAACACATCAGATTCATTGAAATGCTTCTTTTATTGATTTAGGACTATTCAATGTCTGATGGAGCTGATATGAAGTAGAGACACAAATATGAAACCTTATAAAACAAATATGTTATTTCTTTCAGGATATAGTAGAGATTCTTTTTTAAAAGATGCATATTTATATCGCTGTTTATGTTTAATGTATTTTGATCAGTAGATGGGTGGGGGGGTTCTTTTTTATAGAAAGCTGGTCACATATTCTGGAAGTTTCACGTTCTGTGTCATGAAAGAAAACGTTATCTCATTAAAGTAAACCAGTCACAGTAATACATTTATCGACCTTTATAGAATAAATGTTATGAATTGCTGAGAGAATCCACTTGCACGCACACTTTTAATTACAGACTCCACATGAAAATACAAGAACATTTAACCCAGAACACCAATACACTCCACCACGGAGAACCGCATAAACAATGACATCCAACGCCTAAAAAAACATGATTGAAAACCAAGACCTTAAATACAGTCACAGAACAATGAGTAGATAATTAGCTACAGGTGTGTTCAATCATAGCTATAACTATAACAACTAATATGACAACCTGAATCCGAAATCGCCCCCTAAACTCTGCTCAACCAGGACAATCAACTAATGAAACCCTAAATCTGTCCTTCGGATGAAACGTTAAACCGAGGTCCTGATTCTCAATGTGTTAATTAAAAATCCCAGGATGTCCTTCGATAAAGAGTAGGGGTGTAACCCCGGCATCTTGGCCTCATTGGCCCCTGTCCATCATGGCCTCCTAATCATCCCCATATATATATATATATATATATATATATATATATATATATATATATATATATATACATTTGGCTTCATCACTCTGTCTCCTCTCCTCCAATCAGCTGGTGTGTGGTGAGCGTTCTGGCGCAATATGGCTGCCGTCGCATCATCCAGGTGGTGCTGCACATTGGTGGTGGATGAGGAGATTCCCCTAGAAAAGCGCTATATAAATGTAACAAATTATTAAATTATAAACCCTTAATCACTATTCCCTATGTTAGTTCACTAATATAGATCACTTGAAGGAGTGAATGAAAACAAGTGAGTGAATTCGGACAGCCGTTGTGTGTACATAGGCTGTACACTCGTTATTGCGGTGCATTGTGGGATTGAATTAGTGCACTCAATAACGTCCACTATGGTTTCGGACACCACTACAAATGGCTGTCCCCTCAAATAGTGCCCTATTTAAGGGTATAGGGGGCGATTTCGGATTCAGCCGAGGAGAGACAGAAACCAAACAGGAAGAGAACATGGAAACAATGAAAACAGAGAGGCACTTCAACATAAAAGTCCAAACAAAACAAAAGACACAGAACTGGGATCGTGACAATAAATGTATGAATAAAAAATACCATTAATGTTTTTAAAAGCAACAAGAAATTGAAGAACCCCAGAAAATCACAAGACGTATCACATCTAACACACAGGGGCCCTTTAAGATAACCTGAGGCCCCTGGACTACAGCATTACTGCAGCTCATGTTCTGTAAGGCCCGCCCAATCGTCCCAACGGCGGCTTCTGATAAGCGGGTGAAGGTTTCTGTGCGTTCAGTCCTTTCAGTGGGGCAAAGTCATTTAATTCCAATTTACTTTTATCTGACTCCATTTTATCATGACCTCGAATTATATTAGACTGCCGATTGGTTATTTGGTCATTTGTATAATAGATTAACTACACATTTGATTATTCTGTTTAATCCTTTGTTGAAATTATATAATCCGGATCCCAATAACACTTTGAGTCTCACAGAATATTTTTGGTGCGCCAAAAAAACTAAATGAAAACTTTTGAGTGTTATGAATCAGCGTATCGAATCAAGGGCTCGGACTCGGAGCGCCAAAGTCACGTGATTTCAGCAGTTTGGCGGTTTGACACGTGCTTCGAACCGCTGATTCGATACGCTCGGAAGCTTCATGAAGCAGTGTTTTGAAATCGGCCATCACTATATAAGTCGTTATTTAGTTTTTTTTGCGCACCAAAAATATTCTCGTCGCTTTATAATATTAATATTGAACCACTGTACTCACATGGACTGATTTAAATATGTTTTTATGTTTTCATTGCTGGCTATGCAGGCCTCACTGAGCCTTCAGATTTCAACAAAAATATCTTAATTTGTGTTCCAAAGATGAACGGAGGTCTTACGGGTGTGGAATGGCATGAGGTTGAGTAATAAATGACATTATTTTCATTTTTGGGTGAACTAACCCTTTAATGCAAGACTATATCTAACCAGAGGCCATGACCATTACCATAGAACCAACTTTACATAATCATGCCGTCGTTTCCCACATATAATTAGAATAATATATAATTATATAATATATAATTAGAATAATAATAATCAGGAGTTGAGGCTCACCCTATTTAGATTGGTCTAACAACTTTTTGTGGCTCTAAACAGAATAACACAATCGATGTGATCAGACTTTACACACACATCCAGAGGAAAACATGGACAGATGGAGCCACTGAGTTCCTGAAAAGGGAATGTCTGTGATATTGAGCTTTAATGCTGATAATGCAGCGGGTTTGACATTTTGTTAATGACAATCATATACATTTAAAGTACAAATACTTTACATAAAAAGGTCCAGAAACAAAAATATGAAGATTAAAAACGTCAGAAAGCAGATTTTTTTTAATAAACATAATCTGTAGCATAATCTGTAAGAAATTCTCATGAATCCTTACTTATATGCAGTTGACCCTGTTTAATATTAATATACTTTAAAATAAATAAATAACTTTCAGAAAAACATCTTACATTGTACAGGGTAAAACGTTAAATTCTACAAATTACGTTTTTATTATGAGAGATGTGTTCATACACTTCTTATTTCTAGTAATTTAATTCAATGAGTCATCAAATATTTTCTTTAGGCCTACAGAGAAACTTTATGTCCATGAAACTTCCCAAGAAGAAGAATTACGATCAAAAACGATCAAAAATATATATATATATTTTTTTTTTGTATCAAAATCATAGATACCTGCTTCCAAAAGTCTTCAGATAAATACAAAATAAATGTGTGAGAGTTTCAGATTCAAGACTAGGCTGCAGAAAGAACATTGTGGTGAGATATCTTCTTTAAAAGCATTACATAGGCAATTCCTGTGAAGTATTTTAAAATGAATGTCCTTATTTGGCAGTAAAAACACAGCCTATTACTTGCTGAGCAAATTTTGGCCAACTGATATCTCGAGTAAGACACTTTATGATACAGGAGTTATTGCACTTCGTATCCAAGATATTAACACCTCCAATCTGGAATCTGACGGAGATGCGTTTTCGCAAAGTGAAGCAATTTAGCCCATAGGGGAAAGATGGATACCACTGATAACAGCAGTCATTGTGAGATAATGGCGGCCTCTACTGGAGACTTCTGAAAAATACTGCTTCTTAAATTTAAAATGTGTGAATACAGGAGGAGCTCTGACATCACTGCAGTTCAGAGAGAGATTCAGAGAAACTGAAACTCAACAACGGCACAGACGTTTGAAACGATCAACCTCTTCAAACAACAGAATATTTATTGATCCGTTCGAAGAGTCCTGTGGACACATCTGATCCTCACAGGTAATGATAGAAATATAAGAGAGATTAAGCTGAACAGGTTTCTAATGGAAGTGATCTTTTTTTAGGTTTTTTTGGGGGGATAAGTTGAACAGAACCAGGTTTAAACATGTTATATAGTCTACTCATCTACAGTTTTTTACTGCACTGAAATCAACTATTACTACATGAGATTTAACCAATAACAATAATCTATATTGATTAAATGATCATGATCCAATTTGTTTTTAAGTTTGAAAATATAAGTATGAAGAAGAAGTAACACTAAATCTGACTCATGAGATAAGATTTAATCTAAACCTCATTATTGCATTATTACAAGCTGCAAATGGACTTGGACAGTATCAGTCCATTTGTCATCATTTACACATTTTATTTATTAAAAGGCTTGAAGTGGGAAAGAACAGAATCTTCACCAACTTCAACAAAGGCAAGAAAAAACATGAGACGGAGTATTTCAGATACACATCCATGTAAGTCAATAACCTTTAAAAAACCAACTTGTGCTTTCACTCTTCTCATATAATATTGAATATGTCCAGTAGCAGACAAATGTTTGAACACTCCTACTTATTCATATTTTAATTTACTGCAATACGAAAAAATGTTTGTGTTGTTGTTTTCTATGTTGTAATTAATTATTTTAAAGAATATAATTCAAATAAATAAATAAAACAATTATAGCATACATCAATATTTCTTAATACTGTATTTATTGATTTGATAAGTGGCCATATAATGAGATTCACATTAGGGTACTGATCAGCTTGTCTGGGTTCATTTTGCATTAACGACCCGATGAATACACTCTAAAAAAATTGGTTCTTGGCTCGAAATCATAGGGGAACCTTTTTTAGTGCTATATACAACCAATTTTGGTGCTTCAGTGGTTCTTCAGCGGTTCTTCACTGGTTCTTTGACTAAAGTGCTATATAGCACCTCTGAAGAACCGCTGAAGAACCGCTGAAGCACCAAAACTGGTGCTATAAAGCACTAAAAAAGGTTCCCCTATGATTACGAGCCAAGAACCATTTTTGGTGCCATAACCTTTTTTTTTAGAGTGTATACATGATCTCTTAATAATAATAATAATAGTAATTTATTTTTATTTATTAATATTTTAATAATTTATTGATCTTTTAAAACTTTAAGTGTGTTTCAAATGTGTTTGATTTTTTTCCAGTGATGTCTTCCTCCAGCGGTCCACTGACTGAGGAGCTTCAGTGCTCTATATGTCTGGACGTGTTCACTGATCCAGTCAGCACTCCATGTGGACACAACTTCTGCAAGACCTGTCTGAATAAGTGCTGGGACAACAGCCAGACCTGCAACTGTCCATATTGTAAAGAAACATTCAAGCACAGACCTGATCTCAAGATTAATACCACACTCAGAGAAGTTGTAGATCACTATAAAAAGAAAAGTCCTGTGAAAAAACCTGAAGTTCTGAAGAAAAATGAAGTTCTGAACAAATCTGAAGTTCTGTGTGACTTCTGTGAGGAAAGAAAGCAGAAAGCCCTGAAGTCGTGTCTGGTGTGTCAGAGCTCTTACTGTGAAACTCACCTGGAGCCTCATTTGAGAGTGGCAGGTTTAAAGAAACACAAACTGATCAATCCTGGGAGTAATCTGGAGGACTATATCTGTCAGAAACATGAGAGACCTCTGGAGCTGTTCTGTAGAGATGATCAGACGTGTGTGTGTCTGATGTGTGGTGTAACAGACCACAAGAACCACAACACTGTTTCTGTAGAAGAGGAGAGTGAAGAGAAGAAGGTAGAAGTTGCTGACAAAACTGAAGGGCTCATATCATGAGAAATCATTATGCTCTTTAATATAAATTAATCAATTATGAAAACATTTCGTGTTCTCTATAGACTCAACTGCTGAAGACACAGAAAGACGTGCAGCAGATGATCCAGGACAGAATCAAGAAGATTCAAGGCGTCAAACACTCAGCAGAAGTCAGAAAAGTGAGTTTAAAATAATGTAGTTAAATTCATTGTATTATTTTCACTGTTTGTAATGTTTGAAACTCTTTACGGTGGTCAGAGCAAATACAGACAAGGTAACACTCACAATCGTGCTGTTGGTCGGAATATCAACACAGCGGTGATTACCTGATCACTGAGTAACAGCACATCTCTCCTCAACAAGACACATGATTTGAGGAATCATTCAGTGCAAACAGTGCAGGGTTATGAAAACCCTCTGAAAAACACGGAAGTATGAGCAATAGTAAAATTAATTCTTGTCTTATCAAACACCACTAATCATTAGTTGATTGTCCTGGTTGAGCAGAGAAACACAGAGAAGGAGAAAGCAGCCCGTGTTGAGCTCTTCACTGATCTCATCCGCTCCATTGAGAGATGTCAGACTGAACTGCTGGAGATGATGGAGGAGCAGCAGAAAGCAGCAGAGAAACAGGAGGAAGAGCTCATTGAAGAGCTGGAGCAGGAGATCACTGAGCTAAAGATGAGAAACACTGAGCTGGAGCAGCTCTCACACACTGAAGATCACCTCCACCTCCTACAGGTCAGTCAACATCTCTCTGATCAATGATAATGCAGTATATGACACCATAACACTCCCCATGCTGAAGGATTTCTCCTCTCTCCTGCTGTAGATTTACTCAACCCGGGGCATCTCTAGAAACACCAGGAACTGGCCTGAGATCAGTGTGAAGACTGATGAGAGTCTGGAGACTCTGAGGAGAGCTCTGACTCAACTGCAGGACACTCTACAGGAGAAACTCACACTAACTGGTACGACAATATCAAATACACCATACAGATACATATACAGTCAACAACCAGAACTCAACTACATGACAAGAAAATGAACCGATGAGAACTATGGATACATGACTAGACCAACCAATGAGAACATGACACATATAGACAAAGGCATGATCACATGAGGGCAAGGGAAGCACATGACATGACCAGGAACTTGAAACATGACTATGAAATTACAAAATAAAAGACATGAAAACATAAACGTGAAACAAATGCCAAAAACAAATGTGACCCCCCTCAAAGAGTGGCTCCCGACACCGTAATGGAACACCCACCCAAAACCCAAAATTGACAAAAAAAGTCCAGGAGAGTGGAGGAGTGGAGGTGGACCAGGGGGAGGGATGGAGGGCCAGGCCCGTGAAAGGGAACTGGACCTGGGTCATGGGGCAGTAGCGGTCATGGACCATGGAGCAGTGGCGGGCCTGGACCATGGAGCAGTGGTAGACCTGTGCCATAGTGCAGTGGTGGACCTGGGCAGGGGAGCACTGGAGGACCTGGGCCGTGGTGCAGTGGAGGGCCAAGCTCCGCCTCCACTGGAGCTTGGTACCTATAGTCCCCCCAAAAAAAATCTCCATGGGAAACTTGAACGGCGGCCGTGGCGTGACAAGGCTCTGGTGTGGCGGCCGTGGCAGGACAAGGCTCTAGCGTGGCAGCCGTGACGACTGGAGACACTGGCTCAGCGGCCATCTTGGGGGAGGGCTCAGGCATGGCAGCCATCTTGGGTGAGGGCTCAGGTGTGGCAGCCATATTGTCAGAAGGCACAGGCGTAGCGGCCATCTTGTCTGAAGACACAGGCGTAGCGGCCATCTTGGGGGAGGGCTCAGGCATGGCAGCCATCTTGGGTGAGGGCTCAGGCGTGGCAGCCATCTTGGGTGAGGGCTCAGGTGTGGCAGCCATCTTGTCAGAAGGCACAGGTGTAGGGGCCATCTTGTCTGAAGACACAGGCTTAGCGGCCATCTTGTCTGAAGACACAGGTGTAGAGGCCATCTTGTCTGAAGAAACTGACGTGGCAGGCATGACGTGAATAGTCTCTGGCTTGGTAGGCATGACGTGAACAGGTTCTGACGTGGTGGTCGTGGTGTGAATTAATCCCGACATGACAGTCGGTACATGAAAACATTCCAGCCATTCCAGGTACTGTGGGATTGCAGGGCCCTCATCCACAATTCCGACAGTAAACAAAGAACCACTTAAAAGCAGGGCATGATATATGTATTCTGCCAGGGACCAGTGTATCTATCAAAAGTGGTCCAAGGAAGGAACAGTGGTGAACCGGCGACAGGGTCATGGGTGGCCAAGGCACATTGATGCACGTGGGGAGCGAAGGCTGGCCCGTGTGGTTGGATCAAACAGACGAGCTACTGTAGCTCAAATTGCTCAAGAAGTTAATGCTGGTTCTGATAGAGAGGTGTCAGAATACACAGTGCATCACAGCTTGTTGCGTATGGGGCTGCATAGTCGCAGACCAGTCAGGGTGCCCATGCTGACCCCTGTCCACCGCTCACATGCCACCCAGCGCAACAGTGGCATGTGAGCATCAGAACTGGACCATGGAGCAATGGAAGAAGGTGGCCTGGTCTGATGAATCATGTTTTCTTTTATATCACGTGGATGGCCGGATGCGTGTGTGTCGCATCAGGATGCACTATGGGAAGAAGGCAAGCCGGCGGAGGCAGTGTGATGCTTTGGGCAATGTTCTGCTGGGAAACCTTGGGTCCTGCCATCCATGTGGATGTTACTTTGCCACGTACCACCTACCTAAGCATTGTTGCATACCATGTACACCCTTTCATGGAAATGTTATTCCCTGGTGGCTGTGGCTCTTTCAGCAGATAATGCGCCGCCACAAAGCAAAAATGGTTCAAGAACGGTTTGAGGAGCATGAGTTTGAGGTGTTGACTTGGCCTCCAAATTCCCCAGATCTCAATCCAATCGAGCATCTGTGGGATGTGCTGAACAAACAAGTCCGATCCATGGAGGCCCCACCCCGCAACTTACAGGACTTAAAGGATCTGCTGCTTACATCTTGGTGCCAGATACCACAGCACACCTTCAGGGGTCTAGAGGAGTCCATGCCTCGACTGGTCAGGACTGTTTTGGCATTTGGATTCTCTAAATATCAGCATGTAAACACACTAATGTAAACATGATGTTGTTATTCTTTCAATATAATCTAAAAGCTTGTCTATAATTCCACACATAAACATATCAAAGATCTGATGATGTTTTATTGTCATTAGTCTCTACAGGTCTGAAGAGGATGCAGCAGTATGCAGGTACTGTGTGTGTGTGTGTGTGTGTGTGTGTGTGTGTGTGTGTCTGCTCTACACTAGATTACATTCATACACTCACAGCTTCATCACTGACGTATGATTAAACACTGATTACATATTACAAACATCATCACAAAAGCTCTGTATTAAGCTGTGATTCATATTCTCTGTTTTCTCAGTGGATGTGACTCTGGATCCTGATACAGCTCATCCTCAACTCATCCTGTCTGATGATGGAAAACAAGTGAGATGTGGAGACATTAGACAGAAACTCCCAGACAAACCAGAGAGATTTGATAGATGTATACTTGTCCTGGGAAAGAAGGGATTCTCCTCAGGGAGATTTTATTTTGAGGTGCAGGTGAAGGGAAAGACTGGATGGAGTTTAGGAGTGGCCAGAGAATCCATTAACAGGAAGGGTTTGATCACACTGAGACCCAGTGATGGATTCTGGACTGTGCGGCTGAGGAATGGGAATGAATATGACGCCTGTACTGATCCCCTTGTCTCTCTGTGTGTGATAGTGAAACCGCAGCGGGTCGGTGTGTTTGTGGATTATGAGGAGGGTCTGGTCTCCTTTTATGATGAGTCCAGCTCTCATATCTACTCTTTCACTGCTCAGTCTTTCACTGGGAAACTCTATCCATTTTTTAGCCCATATCCAAACAATGGAGGTAAAAACTCAACTCCTCTGATCATCACACCTGTCAGATACAATAAATGAATTTGCCTAATACGAAATAAAAAATAATAAATAAAATGAAATACACAATAAAAATGTTAAAACATGGTTTGTTATCTCTGTAATCTCATGATTTGTAATCTCTATAACTGCAAATTATAATGTAAAAATATGTTTGTTTAAAAAAATAAATTCTTTCAACCTTTAATAAGTATTCATGCCTTTTTTTCCGATTTCCACCGGACACAGTAAAATGGCCTGTAATTTATTTTACATCAAAATAAACCATAATAACATTGATAAATTGTATCGAGGCTGTTTCTACAATTTAAATTACAAAATGTTCCGTGATATTACTGTAATACATCAGATATTTATCACAGAACTGCATGAATCACATATTCAACACTATGGGACTTCAAGGTACCAAAAAACACCATGATATTATGATAATAATAATGATACTATGATAATAAGAATAAAAACAAGGTACCAAGTCAAATGTTAACTCCATAGTAAAATTAGGTATGTTTAACCATAAGAATAGATTAGAAATTAGTTCAATTCAATAGACAAATTTCAACACACATCAGATTCATGTAAATGCTCTTTTTTATTGATACAGTTTAGTACGTCTTCAAATAAAATGCAGGACTGTTAAATATCTGATGGAGCTGATATGAAGTAAAGAGTAAAATGAAACCTTATAAAAATATTTTCCTGTTTATGTTTAATGCATTTTTGATCTGTATGAAAATTGGGCACAGACAGATTTTTATAATGTCATCATTTTTCTTTAAAGATACTAAACCAAATACTAAAGTTAGTAACTTTAGTAAATGATGGATCAGCGTTGACTGGAGACGCAAACCGTTTAGAGCGATTCAGTCCGATTTGGTGAACTGGTTCGACCAGTTCACTAAAAAGAACCAGTTCAAAAGAACGATTTGTTCGCAAACCGGACATCAATGGACCAGAGACGGAGCGATTGCTAACAAAGAGATATTGTACTGAGTTGTGAGAGCGCTGTCAGCGCAAGTTTATTTTGTTTGTATCTGAGAGTTCTGAATAAACACGAGTCCCAGTCACGCTGAGCCCGTCTTCCTCCTTATTCTACCAACTTTGCAACACATGTAATGTAGCATTACAAGAGATGAACAAGTTACGAGTAAGTGTTGATTATAGCATTATTTTGAGATATTATCCTATCATATGAAAAGCTAGACGGGGTAAACCCAGCCTGATCTGCCAGCGATCTGATTACGCCCGGCAACTCAGTCTGGAAACCCTTAAATTCAGTTCTACTGCTTCTGTTACACTTTTGCGGGAACCAATCACAGACTGGCTTATCCACCAGGCCTGCTATTGGAGGGATTATCACGATGACGGATAGAGAAGCGATGGGTTGTTGCCCGTTGATCACACCTCTTGTGGTCTGATTGGTTGAAGGACTATCCAATTGCGCACAGAGTCATTTAATTTATGCGCGTTTATGCTCGCGTGTGCAGTAAAAAATACAGAGCAGACTCCCCTGACCAATGTTCAATCTTAAATTGAGCTTGGTCTGGTGATAGCCAGACAAATGAAAAGCGTCAGTGACGCGCATTGAGTACACAGCGCAGACAAATACACAACATCAGTAATCGAATGTAATCCAGTTTATTGTGGGGATAGCTGGCTAGCCTAGCCCGGAGACCCTCACACTTACTCCCCTTCTGCTTAATCTCGCGCCGCGTATGGCGCCTCCGCTGTGGGCGAGATGCAGTACTGGTGGTCGGTGATGTTGAAGGCCGACCGGCCAGTGCAGCCCGAGCTTCGGCGTGCATGAGGTTTATCTCTAAAGATGTGGCTCTGCCGATGTTGTGCAGAAACTCACGACTGTATGCACATTTTAGAACGGATAGTCGTGATGAGGATGTACAAAAACACTGACTCACAAGATAGAAAACACGAAAACACTGTTCTGTCGGGAGAGAGAGAAGCCGCAGCACGAATAATAAAGTTCTGTGTGAACTTGAATAATTAGCTACACATCAGAAATCACTGATCGCAGATCAGAAGGAACTGAAAAAAGACTTCTGTTTTCATTTGTACATCCAAACACTGAGAAACTGCCAGCATTCACTCGTTCACAAGCCATGATCTCTCGAGGACAAATAAATATGCCGCTTGCATGGGCGTGCCAAATTCTCTGTGCGGAGGAAAGGGAGGTAACCGTTCCTGTTATGACATCATAACAGGAAAATTCAAGATCAGCTTGTCTGGGCTGTCAAAGACAGCTCGATTTACACCGATCAAAATTTCTAGCCACTTGGGGACAATATTCAGGCTAGGGGAACTCATATTAATGTTAAAAAACCTCATAAAATGAAAATTTCATGCCATGGGACCTTTAAAATATACAAAACATCAAAGAGGAACACGCACTGATGTAAACAAAACCCAAGGAGCCGAGCACCTGGTGGAACAAGTGAAGGACATGTTCTGACTGAACCGCGCATTCACTCTCTGACAGCAGAGGGCGCTGATGGAACAGCAGAAATGCAGCCGTTTCCACGGTAATCCTCGTAAACAAATCTCATCACATACCCAAATACTTAATACTTAAAGACTTAAGGCTATTCATTTTCAAACTTAAACATTTTATATTTTAATCTGGACTAAATTACATGCCCTAGATATTGTTTGAATATGTTCTTATTGTTATTCAGTCGCACACTTTACAATAAGGCTCTATTATTTAACATTAGTTCATTCATTAACAAACTGACAAAGAAAAATACTTCTAAAGCATGTATTAATCTTAGTTAAATGTACATTTCAGCATTTAATAACACTTTATTAGTAATATCAAAAGTTGTAACTGTATTATTTAATGGACCAGAGCTAACACTAACTAACAGCTGCTTTTTAAACTAACATTATCAAAGAATAAGAACTGTAAAAATGTAGTTATTTGTTGAAGTTAACGCATTAACTAGCGAAACCTTATTGTAAAGTGTTACCTATTGTTCTTGATAATTCTTTAGCTCTTTAATCTGTTTTAAATATTTGTTTACTTTATACATTTTTGTGTGTTGCTTTATTGTATTAAATGTTTGGTTCTTTTTGCTATAAGAAAGTTATTAAACCAGTTATAGTATGACAACACTTTTTTTGCAACAAATTTCAATATCGTGATAATACAATTTGATACCGCCACATGCCTACACACCCAGCACAGACAATTTGTTTTGCTTTGAAAAGGCATACAGATGTGAAGAACAATGGCAGATTCAAATCTATCTTATATTTTAATCACTTGATAGCCATCTAACCCTAACCTAGATTCAAGCTCTGCACATTCTGGATATTCTCTCAACACTGTCACTATGTGCTCTAATGCGTTAAGAGCTCGTTCAAGTAGTGGGGAGCTAAACCATTTATTGCTTTGTAAATATAATTAGCAAGATTTTAAAATGTATGTGATGTTTAATAGGGAGCCAATGAAGTGTTGACGGAACCGGGCTAATATGGTCATACTCCCTGGTTGTAGTAAGAACTCGAGCTGCTGTCTTTTGGACCAGCTGGAGTATATTTATTAAGCGAGCAGGGCAACCAGCCAGTAGAGCATTACAATAATATAGCCTTCATGAACGCATGAACTAACTGTTCTGCATTTTGCATTGAGAGCATATGTTGTAATTTAGACATATTTTTAAGATGGCAAAACGTGTTTTGACAGATGCTAGAAATGTGGCTTTCAAATGAATGATTGGTATCAAAGAGCACACCCAGGTTCCTAACTGACGACGAAGACTTGATAGAGCAGCCATCAAGTGTTAGACAGTATTCTAGGTTACTACGTGCAGAGGTTTTTGGTCCCAAAATTAGAAAAAAGTCCAGAGAAGTTCTGTGTGACTTCTGTGAGGAAAGTCTGAAAGTGGCTTCTCAGCTGTGTTTCTCTGTATTTTTCTTTCCAGTATCTTTATCTGCTCTTTCATCTCTTGTGAATTTGTTCGAAAGTCTCTTCCTATTTACTAATGTTTGTCTAATGCTATTCAGACCTATAAGAGAACCGTTTGATTAGAGAAAACACTTGAATGAAACCGTTCAAACCTATCAGATATCTCTGATTGTATTAGATGGACAGAAGGTAGTTTTCAATGTACAGAGTATAGGCAGCCCATGTCATTTTCTTACTGTATTTATAGATGATTTATGGAAAATGACTATGGATCGAATGTTTTGATATTATCAGGATCTAAAATTAACCTCAAATAAGATTTTCATGAGTAAAACTGATAGTTGGCCTGTAGCTTTTATTTTTTTATTTTAGGAATATGCAGTAGATGATATCACTGGATATCCATCACTTTTGTAAAACTTGTGTAGCTAATGTAAAAAGCTGGTTATCTCATTATATATATAATTTTTTTTTTACTTTTTTTTTTTTACCATATTGTTTTGAATAAAACTGAAAGAAAATGATGTATTGTTTGGTGGCCAATTCTTGGATTCAAATCATTTGGACAGCAATCATCTTGATGAATGTTATTAAAACTATTAAAACTGCTGCTTTCTTTTGTATTTGAGACGTTAAAGACCTATCCAGAGCTTGTTATAACACATTTCTCAGATCAGGTTCCCACAGCTCAACTGAACCCTGCCTCTACAAGAGCGACAGACCATCCCATTACATATCAGGCATAAGACCAACAAACTGACTGATGATTCATATGACTTTATGAAACTGCTAAGCAGCATTTTCAGTAAGCCTGCTGAAATCTCTTCTTCATGACATTATCGAAACATTGGTAGCACTTTATTTTACAGCCCTGTTCCCCATGTAGTAATTAAACATTCGCTTAGTTCTCACCAAAGCTCTCTCTATTTTGCTGTAGATCATTAAACCATTACACTGCCCCAGAAGACTGTCCAAAATCAGTTACGTGAGATACCTTTGTGCCCAAACTCTGCCTGCAAAGTCATTAGCTGATAGGGCAGTGAGGCAACAAGTCAGCTGCCTAAGTTTTTAGATGCAGCCAATGTGCAGAGGGATGGGTGCCCAGCAGGTCCAGAATTAAAGGTCCCATGGCATGAAAATTTCATTTTATGAGTTTTTTTTTTTTTACATTAATATGAGTTCCCCTAGCCTGTATATGGTCCCCAAGTGTTGCAATGAAAAAACGCGTTGCAATGACGAGATCACTGCATTCACATGATCAACAGATTGTCTGTCCACTAAATGCTCATCACTGCAGCTTTTCATGTGAAAGGAATAGATCATAAAATAATGCTATAATCCACACTTTGACGATTCGTTCATCTCAACGGCTGTAATGGTACATTACATATGTTACAAAGTTCGTACAATAAGGTGGAAGAAGACAGAGTCGACGTGACTGGGACTGTTTATTCAAAACACTCAGATACAAATAAGCTCGCGCTAACAGCACAGCGCGCTCAACAACTTCCTCCAGCTCTCCGTAGTCTCTCTCTCTCAAGCATGCAGTGCGTGCGTGCAGTACCTCGCTAAACCACACCCCCTCCGCAACATAATCTAACACTCATTTCAAATGCAAAGATGTCAGCCATCACAACAGTGGGCGTTTTCACTGAAGTCTCACAGCAGACACGCCCCTTGAAACAGAGCATTCAGCCAGAGGGGTAATAACAGTATAGAAAAAAATGCCTTTTATTTCTAAATTATGACATTTTTTGATGTAAAAATCATACTAACAATATAAGTACAACTCAGGAAACATTATAAAATAATAGAAATATGCCATGCAATGGGACCTTTAAAAACTACTGGTTTAGATTCTGCACATTCTGGACATTCTCTTAACAAGTTTTAGATTTTACAGTGCAGCCGATTTATCTTCATTTTCCTTTCCAGACATGTGCTTTGTATGACGTGTGAAGTGTGACGTCTGTGAGGAAAGAAAGCTCAAAGCTCTGAAGTCGTGTGAGGCCTGGAGCCTCATTTGAAAAGGGCAGGATTAAATAAACACAAACTGGCGAATGCTGTGAGTAATCTGGAGGACAATATAGGCTATGTCAGAAACCTCTGGAGCTGTTCTGTAGAGATGATCAGACGCGTGTGTGTGTCTGATGTGTGGTGTAACAGACCACAAGAACCACAACACTGTTTCTGTAGAAGAGCTCATATAATTCATAATATTTTGTGAAATAAACAAATCAATTATGAAAACAAGAACACAAAGAATGGCCTTGTAAGAATATAAAGAACCAGGCCAGATTGTCTAGATGAGTAACTTTCAGAAAGACTGTCTGAAAATGAATGAACATCTGAATCCACTCATACAATTATAACTCTCATCTGAGACAACGTCCCACTGAGTGAATCAGCTGAGAATGGCTTCATTTGCATGTATTTACCTTGTCCCAAACTTCCCCCAAGCTCCTAATCCCCTCTCCTGGGAGATCACAAAAATCCAATAGATTTTGGGTATATTTCAATGTCACTTCTCACTATACAATATTATATGTGTTTAGTATCGTTTGCAATGTCTCAGTGCGAATGGTACAAAAATCTCTTAAGCACAGAAATACACAAGAAGTTAATAAGAGTTTTTAGAGCTTAGAAGTATTCTACTTATGATGGTGGGTGTGGCTGTTGGAGCCATTTGGTTTCCTTTCAATCAAGCCCAATGGGAACTCGACTCAATTTAAATTCCCTTTGTTTACATGTATTTCCATTTGAAACAGTTGATGATCTGGTCTGAGTTATTTAAAGCGATGCAGCGATGAGTTCGGGGCTCAATACTATTATCAAGGTTGGCCCGTAACACAGAAAACGCTCTGTGTTACGTAATATTCAAAAGGGCAGGAAATCTTTCACTCTTTAAGCTATTTCGGAATATTTGATGTTATGTATGAATTATCTTTGAATTGATTATGTAATTGGCATTATACATTTACCTGACTGTTAATAAAATTGTTACATTTTGATCCTTTCTGAATTACTCTGTAATTATTAACTATTTCCAGAACGGAACGATATAACTGCACTAAAGGGTTAAAATGATTAAATGTATGGTTAACTATTAGATATAAATGACTAAAACAACCAATTGGCATTCTCTTCTAAATTCGAAAATATGATAAATGGAGTCAGACAGAGAATATTATAATTAAATCCATTTTGCCCAGCTGAAACACGAACGCGCAAACGGCCTTCGAGTCGCTATCGCTACCGATCCTTGTAGCGATTTCAGCGGCCTTACAGCCTTCTCACCTGCCAAGGTTGCAACTCTTGCGTCATCAGAACAGGGTGTTCAGTGGTTCAACGCAGCACCGTTCCCGTTTAAAAAGCGTTTTGCAATCTCATATATTTGAGAAATCATTTTTGATTTCTTCAAAGCTGCTCTTTACATTCAACCAAATTCATGAAGTGAATCATGGGATTCTTTTTATACTTGTTGATTCTTTTCCTTCTCGGTCTGCTCTAACTCATCCATTTAATAAACTCATCATCATCTTTATCATCATAATTAAAATGCTTTACACAGAAGCCCTTCAAACTAAATCAGGGCTCGACATTAACAAGTGGATTTTTTGAAGGGGCAAGTGAAAGATAATTTTACTTGCCCGACCGGACAAGTATCCTGATAAAACGTCATTAACAAAAAAATAACTAGGGAATCACCAAAATGCAAGAACGATTCTGCATTCATTAGTGTAAGTGGCGATCGATAGTGGATAATAATATATAATGTATAGCCTAATGAACTGACGGTAACTATAACGCTGCGCTGTTGACGCTCGCGCAGCCTTGTTCAACATTCTCCCGCTGTATTCTCGTGCCTTATTGGCCTGACGTCTGTTTGTGCACACGAAGGTATGTTTAATGGTCGCTATTCACGCACATCCATTTATGTGTTAAGTAATAAAGCATTGTACGTTTTAATTCATTTTAGGAGAACTAGTTGGGACCCATTGTGTTCAGTACAGCCTGTGGGGCAACATTCTTCGATGCTGCTGCTTTGTCTACATTGGTTTCTCCGGTGACTATAAATTACTCTCCAGCGCGAGCTCGTTCAATCTACAGGTATTTGCTGTGTCTATTCTGTGATTACGACCTGCTCTAGTGATGTTACGTATGACACTGAAGCTTCGATGCGCATAATGCGCATGCGAGACCATTTCTAGTGAAGCTCCAGGCTTGTTCGACTTCACCCAGCGATGCGCAGACCGATCGGCGGCTGACTTGAAGCAGTGCATGCCGGTTAGAAATTTTGTCCGACTTGAGGCAGCGCCGACGCCACGTGACAGTGACGTATGTCAACAAAGTGCCGTGAGAGCGATTCGAGAGCAGTCGGCTAATACAGCCGGTGCAGTTTCTCCAGAGCAGCTGCACGAGGCTACATGGACTCTGATGACGACACAGCTGTTCCTCGATTGGCTGGATTCACCGCATGACAGCGATCACGTGCGTTTCGTGTTTATTCTAAAACCTTCAGTTCCACTAATGCGTACAAATCTGTTTTTTTTTATAACAGTAAAACCTCCTTTCATGTAGTCGCGATGTTATATTGTCTCTCACTTTCTGTCCAATCACGTGCGCGTTTCGCTTTGCGTGTCACGAGGTTTGAACCCCAGAGTCCTTGTTGGCTCAGTCAGTCTGGTTGATGGTTTTGTGCGGACATTTAAATAACCTAAATGAATTTGTCACTATTTTTTTGTTTTTGTTTTTTTTGGTAAAATATTTGCACTTTTGTTGTTTTCTAGGTAATTTGGTTAGGGTGGGATTAAAGGATAGGGTTGGTGTTTGGTGAAGGCTTTGTATTTAGAGCAATGGCAACAGGCAAAAAAAGAAAGACTTCCCCTATCTGGGAATTATTTGAGTTTAAAGCTTCCAATGCATGTATGCTTTTCTGCAGTCTAAAAGATGAGAAATAGACTCCAACACTGTAAAACAGTTTTTTTCCTTGTTAAAAATACTTTAAAACTTTATCACTTTTCTGTCATTCCTACACAAGAACCATCACTGCCAAGTGTCATAAGCACACAATGTCCTTATTCACTATGTGTGTGTTGAGAGAGAGAGAGAGAGAGAGAGAGAGAGAGAGAGAGTAGGCCTATATTAGATCTTATTGAATCATATAAACTCATATTATATTTTACTGTCACACTTTAATGGGTAAAATAATTTATTTAATGGACAAATTAAACACAAATGTGTAAGGCTTTTATTTGTACACATAACATTGAAACGATGGGAGTGTGTTGTCGTTGTTTCATCTGACAGAGCTTCTTCCACAGCCTTCTGGCTGCTTTATTTTAAATAAGCACCAGATTGCGCTGTTCTCGACACTCATGAAGCTTCAAATCTTTTCCCGGAACAGTCAGGGGAAAGCCTCACTGCTTCATGAGGCTTCATTTCTCCATCCCTAACCTGCTCTCCAGCGCGAGTTTGCTTGGTTTATGTGTCTAGCATTAAACCTGCTCTTCGTGTATTTGTCTTGATTTGCTGTTTTGTTATAATTGTTTTCCAATTTGTTTTGTTTTGCATCGGCTTCTGCATATCTGGTTGGTTTGTTTGGTATTTGTATGTTTATGTGAAAGTGCTGTAAATTATCTACCTCCAATTTTGGTGCTTTGAGTTTGAACCTCATTGGAGGTGGTTATTTTTCTTTTGTGTTACAATGTTTTGTTACGAATTTTATCTAATCTAGGTTAAACAGTACTATTTACATTGTTTTGAAAACTGCTTGGATTAATTTAGTCTTTCGTTGCAGGAGCCGAGGCTTCAGGGCAGGCCTCAAGTAGGCCCTCGTGTGTGGTGGTGGGATTTTGTCACAGAGTGCAGTGCATTTTGTGTCTGACCCAATGTGTGTGTGTGTGTGTGTGTGTGTGTGTGTGTGTGTGTGTGTGTGTGTGTGTGTGTGTGTGTGTGTGTGTGGGCATGTTTTTGTGAAATATCAGGACACAAATGTGTATAATGACATGGGTATGACATAGGTATTACAAAAAGAGGGTGAAATATGAGGACGTTCCCCATGTCCTCACTTTTCAAAATGCTTATATTTCACACAGAATGAGGTTTTTTTCACAGAAAGTAAACTGCACAGTCTCCTGTGAGGGTTAGGTTTAGGGGTAGGGGCAGTGTAGGGGGATAGAAAATACGGTTTGTACGGTATAAAAACCATTACGCCTATGGAATGTCCCCACATTTCACAAAAACACCCGTGTGTGTGTGTGTGTGGTGTGAGATTTTGATATAAGAGCTCGGTGCTCACTAAACTAGCTCACCTGCCATTGGTAAGCCTCGGACTCCTTTGCTCAGATCCAGTCTCTTCTATGTGTGTCTATTTTAATCCGGCCCTATAGTATTTTAATGTTTTATGATTAGGGTTGGGAACTCGGTACTTTTAAGGGCACCTACCGAATTACTTCGGTATACTCGCATTAAATCAATCTGTACCAAATTTCGGTACCTGAAAACGCATATTGTGATATAGACTAGTGTCTGTGAATATTAAAATGCAAAAAGACCATTTAAATACAAATCATGCATGTCTCTATGCGAATGAATGCGTAGACGCGCGGTTTACAGCCTATGTAGTGATGGGGAGTCGACTCCAAAAGAGTCGATTCCTTCGACTCTGAATAGCCCCAGAGTCGGGGTCGACTCCAGCACAAGAATCGACTCTCGGTGTCGACTCTGTTGCTGTGACCGAAATCGCTCACTTGTTTAAAGGTTTAGTTCACCCAAAAATGAAAATAATGTCATTAATTACTCACCCTCATGTCGTTCGACACCCGTAAGACATTCGTTCATCTTCGGAACACAAATGAAGATATTTTTGTTGAAAGCTGATGGCTGAGAAAGGCTTCAGACAGGCCTCCATTGACATTCAGTACATTTACACTCACAAGACCCATAAAAGGCACTAAAAACGTCGTTACAAAGTCCATCTCACTACAGTGGCTCTACAATAATTTTAAGAAGCGACGACAATAGTTTTTGAGTGAAAAAAATAAATAAAAATAACGACTTTATTCCACAAGTTTTTGTCTTCCTGTGACGTGAACTCACGAAGCACCACGACGCATGCGCGAGAATATGACGCAGAACCGGCGTTCGAACACGTGACCCAGAAGCGAGGAGATTTGTTTACAACGAGCAGAGTAAGACGAGCCATATCTAAGCTGTTGAATTCTACATTGATCGTGCTTTAGGTCTCGGCGTAGTGCTCAAAATGGGAGTAAAGTGTGCATTTCATGGATTCCCGAACGCCGGCGCTACGTCATATTCTCGCGCATGCGTCTTGGTGCTTCATGAGTTCACGGCCGAGGCAGACAGAACTTGTGGAATAAAGTCGTTATTTTGATTTTTTTTTCGCTCAAAAACTATTGTCGTCGCTTCTTAAAATTATTGTAGAGCCACTGTAGTGAGATGGACTTTGTAACGACGTTTTTAGTGCCTTTTTATGGGTCTTGTGAGTGTGAATGTACTGAGTGTCAATGGAGGCCTGTCTGAGGCCTTTCTCAGCCATCAGCTTTCAACAAAAATATCTTCATTTGTGTTCCGAAGATGAACAAATGTCTTACGGGTGTCGAACGAAAATTTTATATAAAAATAAATATGGTTGTTTTTATGAATTAAATTAAGTACCTAGTAGCCTACTATTTACTAGTAAATATTACAGTAATCAAACATCACAGACAATGGCAGACAGCGACCAGGGCAGCTCTGGCATAATGTCAATAACACTTTTATAAATTACTTGTAAACATACCAAAAGTATTGAAAAAAGGTACCGTTGGGTGCCGTTTACCGATACCAGTTAAAATGTGAACGGTACCCAACCCTATTTATGATCACTGCTGAATATTGTATAAATAAACTTTTGTATTTTTTGGTATCAACGTTTCAGGCCTTCTTTCTTTCGAAACACGAACCTGTGCCCTTTTGGGTATGTGATTATCTCATATTAATATCTGTTAATATATTAATACTATATTAATATATTAATCCCAGGGACGTTTGGAGTATTTTGGGTTTTGTTTTTCCCCTGTTTTCTGTGAGGTTCCTTTCTGTCTCTTGCACTGTCACTTTAACAGGTGGCGCGCTGATTGGCTGTCTGACCTGTCAATCACTCCCGAGGACGTGATTGGCTGTGTTAGCTTGAAGGCGTTCTCCTCTGACGATCAACACCTGTGGAATGCGCTTCTTAAAGCCTTGTTTATACTCGCCGCGGCCGCAAGAGCGCGAGGGTGCGCGCGGCAAATATGACGTCAATGCGGAGGGGGCGGTCTCGCGCGTTGGCTCCGCAAGACCCCATTTCGCCTGGCGGTGCGCAGCGCATTTTTTGTAACTCCGCGCGCACCTCCGCATCCGAAGATGTACGATTTTGAGGCGACTTTGTCCGAGCTGGTGCGTCAGTACCGGCACATTTATGACCATTCCATGAGGGATCATCGCGACAGCCAGATGGCACAGAATTCATGGAAAGTTTGCATTGATGGGCATCCATCCGTCCAACCATCCATTCCTTTTGAGAATAGGACTTTAGAATACATTTGCATTAAGCACTCAGTTTGTCTTAAGTAACTGCTTACATTTTCAAAATGAGCCTACACTAACTGAAATAGAACCTTTGATAAAATAAGGCATGTTTTATAAAAACTAACTGTACAAAGAGGCTTCATTTAGTACATTAGTTTACAAGACACTTTCTACAGCATTTATTGTGCTTGTTTAGTGTTAATTTCAGAATGTACAAACAAAATCAGAAATTAGTTGTCATCTTCAGTTAATGCACTGTGAACTAATATAGTTAAAATATAGTATATATATATATATATATATATATATATATATATATATATATATATATATATATATATATATATATAGTATAAAAATATCAATATAGTGTATGCATGTTTTCACATCCATCTATTTTGTTCTAATGTCGACCAATGCCACGCTCTCAGTTTTATGGTTTTATTACAAACACTGTGATAACATACATGAAAGTGAAAAATATATTTTAAAGCATAAAGCAAACACACAAGATTTAACACTTTTTTTTTTTTTTTTAACTTTGATTGGCAACATTACTGTATACATCCCCTTCTGATGACAGTCCTGTACTTGTACTGCGATCAACGAAACTGTGGTCGAGCCCAACTTGTAACTGGAGGCAACACATTTTTGGTTACTGCCAGACGCAAGAACACGTAGTGTGACAGCCAGTCTCTCTTGTAAAGTTACGGGGCTCATGTGGGTTTCTTTTTATGTTCCACGAACGGCTTGCAGGACGCCCTGTTCACCTGTTCCGGTAAACTACTTCTTCGCTCCTGCTTTCGACGGATTTAAGAACAATTACTCCAAGTCGCCCCCTGTCGTTTCACAGAATACTACAATGGCGCGCGCGTCGACTATAAACGCCTCGTTCGTTTGGGGGAGGAGCGCGCGCAGGGCCTTAAGGGACGTGCTGTCGCACAGCGAGGGACTGCTTTCTGTTCTGATTCTGTTGTTACATTTGTTTCTGTTCTCTCTGTTTGAACTCCGTTTGCGTGTTGCCATTTTGCTCTTTGTCATGTTGAGTGCTTTAAGTTACCCTTAAAACTTCTCATGTGAGAGATTTGAAGTTTGGCATTTAAAGCAAAGCCAATCTGGATGGAGAAAAGGGGTTAGGTAAGATGTCACGTGACATACATGGGCACACTCAGGAACGTTGATTGTTTAGACACACTAGGTTAGTGGGTCTGTGCCACACTCTGTATTTTTGTGTTTGATAGGTAGGGTAGGGAAGTATAAGGCGTCACAGACGCTGAAGACTTGTTTTTTTCTCTTTCTTTTCTTAGCTTAGGATTAGTTTGAAACTGTTTAGCAAGATTCTTTTGATTATATTATTTTCATTTCTTTGGCACAACTCAGTTGTCCCTTTGTTCTCCCCAGATCTTATTTTATGTATATCTGTTTTTCTTTATCATTATGAGTTTATTCATTGGTGGTTAATTATTGGTTTATATAATTATTAAATATTTGTTTATCGCCGTTATTTGTGTGGTCTCGTAGTTTCTCATCACGCACACAGTGGTCATTACTGGTGGTATTCAGAACTTGGTTAAAAATGTTCCCCTTCTCAATCCCTAGATTGTTAACATCAAAAGGAGGGTCGTAACAATATCTCATACTCATACTAAGTACTAATATTTCCCTGGTCATCAGGGTGGATAGTCAGCTACATTGAAGAGTGTCCCCTTTCGCCAGGAGCCCCCTTCCCGCCACACACTGTTCTTCTATCCTCTCATTCTTACACCTCTTCCTTTTCCCATTCTTCTTTTTTTGTTTGTTTTTCTTTTCCCCTTTTGTAGTTTTTGTAATTGAGGTAGCTGTGTTACAGTAACAATTAGGGAATGTGCATTCCCTGTGTTGTGTGTATTAGTAACACACACGTTTCTAAATGAGTGCATCTGAGAATGTAACAAATAACAGAGTTTAGTTTGCTGTGTTTGGAAAAATGGTGCACAAATGATTGTGCTTTTTGTAAAACCCAAAAAAATTCCCCCTGATATATTACAATTTTGGTTGGCTGTGAACTATTGTGAACACATTTGAGAATTTTGTACACAATGTTTTGAGAATATTATGCATATGATTTATATTACTTACAATCTGTGTAGGACAATTACAAAGTGTTCAGATCACTGTGTTAATTTTTTTGAGAGGTGTGCGTGTGCTTACATTATATGACTTAGGCTATACTACCAGTAGGCCTATTCCATTACTCTTGCCACTAGATGGCCTATAGGCCTATGGAGCAATTTCTTCATTGGTTTAAAATACAAACGCTGAGATTAATCTGAAAGAAACATTAGTCATAATACACCGAACACAGGGACAAATGAAAGTGTTAATACAGGAGGAGCTCTGACATCACTGCAGTTCAGAGATTCAGAGAAACTGAAACTCAACTACGGCACGGACGCCTGACACGATCAACCTCTTCAAACAACAGAATACTTATTGAGCCGTTCAAAGAGTCTTGTGGACACATCTGATCCTCACAGGTAATGATAGAAATATAAGAGAGATTGAGTTGAACAGGTTTCTCATGGAAGTGATCTGGTTTAGTGGCTTTATGTCAAACTGGAATGAGTTGAACAGAACCAGGTTTAGTTGTTTACTGCACTGAAATGGTTTCAGAATTGTATTAAATGTATGTAATTTGATTGGTTGTGAAGCAAAGTTTGGTGTTTCAGTCATTTTGTTCCTTGACATAAAGACTAAAGAAAAAGGAAGTAAATGAGCTGCAGACAGACTGAACACAAACTTGGGGCCTGGAAATCAAAGCTCAAACCGGTGCGTAACGTTCTGCTACGGTTTCTGGTTGAACGTTATGTTTCCTGGAAACGGTGTGCCACGGGTTTGAGACGCGTTTTCTCTCGTTTGGTGGGTGTGCCAAAAATGTCAGCCCGATCAGCGTGGTATTAAAGAGACAGCTCACACAATGGGTCCAAGTCAAGTTGTTTACAAGTGTGTCCGCTGCAGCTCAGTATACGCAACAATTGAATATATTAGAAGACGTGATTGTCAGAGTTTTATAGTAAACATAGCATATCAACATGATGATGTAGTTGTTTAAATTTTTAGCTTCATACCAAATTGCATACACAATGGTTATTAAGTGCTTTACATAAAAATGAAAAAGAAAATACAAGGTATTAAAAAAGTAAGAACTATATATAAAATGATTTAAATTAGAATTGATTAACAGGAGATAAAAAAAAAGTTAATTAGATGGAATGGAGATGTTCTCTTTTATTCTGGATAGCCAGGGCAGTGATTTCATCGAGCGTATTTTGCAGTCTTAAAGAACACAAAGAATGGCCTTCTCAGCTGCCAAGGTTGCAACTCTTGCGTCATCTGAACAGGGTGTTCAATGGTTCAACGCAGCACCGTGCCCGTTTAAAAAACGTTTTGCAATGTTTTGGTTAAACTTCAGCTAAAAATCACATTTACATTAAACAAGATTAAAACTACATGTTTCATGCAAACTAGACTGTCACACACCATTTTGATTTCTTCAAAGCTGCTCTTTACATTCAACCAAATTCATGAGGTGAATCATGGGATTCTTTTAAAACTTGATTCTTTTCCTTCTCTGTGTGCTCCAACTCATCCATATAATGCAATCTTCATCATCTTCAATACTTTACACAGAAGCCCTTCAAACTAAATATCTTTAAGATCATGAGAAACTTGAATTCAGTGTGCTTCAGACTAGTGCAGGTGATTTATCTTCATCATTTCTCTCTCCAGCGATGTCTTCCTCCTGCGGTCCACTGACTGAGGAGCTTCAGTGCTCTATATGTCTGGACGTGTTCACTGATCCAGTCAGCACTCCATGTGGACACAACTTCTGCAAGACCTGTCTGAATAAGTGCTGGGACAACAGCCAGACCTGCAACTGTCCATATTGTAAAGAAACATTCAAGCACAGACCTGATCTCAAGATTAATACCACACTCAGAGAGCTCGTAGATCACTATAAAAAGAAAAGTCCTGAGAAAAAACCTGAAGTTTTGAAGAAACCTGAAGTTGTGTGTGACTTCTGTGAGGAAAGAAAGCAGAAAGCCCTGAAGTCGTGTCTGGTGTGTCAGAGCTCTTACTGTGAAACTCACCTGGAGCCTCATTTGAGAGTGGCAGGTTTAAAGAAACACAAACTGATCAATCCTGGGAGTAATCTGGAGGACTATATCTGTCAGAAACATGAGAGACCTCTGGAGCTGTTCTGTAGAGATGATCAGACGTGTGTGTGTCTGATGTGTGGTGTAACAGACCACAAGAACCACAACACTGTTTCTGTAGAAGAGGAGAGTGAAGAGAAGAAGGTAGAAGTTACTATTAAAGCTACATTTATTGGGCTTTTAAGGGCTCAAATCAAGAGGAAACACATTTTATTTAATCTTATGTAATAAAAACTTATCATGAAAAGAATTGTGTTTCCTCAGAAGACAGTAAATCTCTGATATGATAAAGGTCTGTGTTGTTCTCTGTCTATAGACTGAACTGCTGAAGACACAGAAAGACGTGCAGCAGATGATCCAGGACCGAATCAAGAAGATTCAAGACGTCAAACACTCAGCAGAAGTCAGAAAAGTGAGTTTAAAATCATTTAATTTAAATTAAATATTTATTATAGATTATTTCGTTTCGGTCCTCCAAGAGTCCTGATGTACAGTCCAACAGCACTGGGGCTTTTCACCGTTTGTATCTCTCCGCTTGTCTGTGTTTGTTCCAGACAGTCTGTCAGTCTGTGTTTTAGTGCTGGGGATTTTAGACTCTTTGTGTAGGTTACATCGATAGACCAGTAGGTGGCGACAAGTGACTTGTGTCTTTATGAGAGAGTCATTGATTTCACTCAAATGATTAAAAACAGAAGATTCATTCAGGAACTAATCTCCACTACATTGGCTGCATCTGAAATCACATACTTCCCTACTATATAGTAGGTGAATAACAGTAATGACAAGAGAAGTCTGAATTCAGAGTACCCATAAAAGTGTAGACAAAAAGTCCCCGGATGACCTACTACTTCTGGCGAGATTCTGAAGTGTGCATTCGATGGACACTTTACTATCCCATGATGCCACGGGAGAGGATTATGAATGGCAGTGAAGTGATGTAACTGACGCTGGTAGGTCACATGATAATGACAACATGGCGGATGTAGTACGTCTAGAATAGATTACATTCATACTACACACATTCATACTATATAATACAAGTAATCACTAATTCAAAATACCTACTCAAGAGAGTGTGTGATTTCAGACGCAGCCAGTGTGTTGCGGCTTTGTTTGAAGCTCTTTTCGGTGGTCTGGGCAAATACACACAAAGTAACGGACAATCTAAAATGTAAGTTAATTAATATTAACTTCTTGTTCAAAATCAGACTCGCAGTCAGTTGATCTGAAAATCAACATGTCTGCGATTACCTGATCACTTAGTAGAGTAATAACACACTCCTCAACAAGACGTGATTTGAGGAATCATTCAGTGCAAACGGCGCAGGATAAAGTTAAATATTTTTGTTAAGGGATTTTGAAACCGCTCTAAAAACACTGAAGTATGAGAAATAGTAATGAATATTAAGTTGATTGTCCTGGTTGAGCAGAGAAACACAGAGGAGGAGAAAGCAGCCCGTGTTGAGCTCTTCACTGATCTCATCCGCTCCATTGAGAGATGTCAGACTGAACTGCTGGAGATGATGGAGGAGCAGCAGAAAGCAGCAGAGAAACAGGAGGAAGAGCTCATTGAAGAGCTGGAGCAGGAGATCACTGAGCTAAAGATGAGAAACACTGAGCTGGAGCAGCTCTCACACACTGAAGATCACCTCCACCTCCTACAGGTCAGTCAACATCTCTCTGATCAATGATAATGCAGTATATGACACCATAACACTCCCCATGCTGAAGGATTTCTCCTCTCTCCTGCTGTAGATTTACTCATCCCTGTGCAGCTCTAGAAACACCAGGAACTGGCCTGAGATCAGTGTGAAGACTGATGAGAGTCTGGAGACTCTGAGGAGAGCTCTGACTCAACTGCAGGACACTCTACAGGAGAAACTCGCACAAACTGGTACGACAATATCAAATACACCGCACAGATACATATATTCATCATCTTTTAATATCAGTAATGAAGAATGAGTGTCGTGTGTTTGTGGCTCATCTTCAGCTCTAATTTCAGAAACATGCAGTAAATTGTAAATCTTGTTTTAGAAGCTTCATCACTGTAACCAGAAACTTGAGGCTTTAGTACATCTGTAAACACACTCATTTTCTGCCATTTTCTGTTGGTCTTTTCAGCCGTCTCATCTAAATGTTGTGATTATGTGTCAGATAAAATCAGTTTAGCAGAAGAAAATCAAATCAATAGACATCATGGATTTAGTTTTGTACAATCGCTATGACAATTTTTTCAACACTTTTAACAAATTTCCTAGCACCAGGCACCACCACACCTACCACACACAATTGGCAAAACGGTTAATTTCATGTTCAAAATCCCACATTGTAAACTAAACTCTAACACTTATTTTCTAAATAAAATGACACACTAACACAATACACTAACACATGTTCTCTTCCATCAGGAACACTTAGTCAATCATAGCACAAAGTCATAAAAACACTAACACTAGATGGAATAACAGAAACTGCATAATTTTTTTGTCAGGTCTGCCCTTATACAATAGACAGTATATTTTATTGATCATAGATTGCGTGTCGTTTGAAGACTCTCCACATGTTTGTTTTGTTGGGCTTAGTAAATGCATGCATTTTGTTTCTTTTGCTGCAGAAATTCAATACAAAAAATAAATAACCCATCTCAGGGTATACAGAATGCCCTTCAGTTTTATTTCATTATCAGCAATCACCATGTTGACAATAGCAAGTTCCTGTTCTTCATTTAGGAGCTTTCCTCTGCCCCCTGAGGGAGGTAGATGTTGAATCCTTAGAGGGACAAAATACAGTTAAATACTGTAATACCTGGTTAAAGTACATACACTTTGCAGAAGGAGAAGCCCTTATACAATATCATACCTGTTGGTTTCTGGAAAAAAATCTGGATAATGGCTGCCACTGTGTCCCGGCTGAGATTTGTCTGTACTCTTCACCAGCCCCTCTGATAGCCTGTGGTTTATGACATGGTCTATGATAGTAGGTCTTATTTCATCAGTTACCCTAATTCTGGCCCTTCTTTGAATGTCACCATGCATTCACCCTCCTCAATCTCTACCTTGCCCTTGTCCAGGCATTCCTCTCCCTTGCTCTTGTCCCATTCCTCTCCCTTGTCCTGGTACTCATCTTCCTCTCCCTCATAAAGGCATTTTTCTTACTTTCTTTGTGTTGCTCTATATTCCTTTTCCACACAAATATGCCCTCTTTTACTGTATACCATGTGGTCATGAGATTGAAAGAACATCAACATCTGAACAGTTCCTAGATGGGAATCAGCTGGGATTTATATATTTGCACAACTTCACTCAGCTGTTTCTCAGTAACAATTGAATAAAATACAGGGGATATATTTGTGTTTCAATTCTCAATATAAACAGCTGTTCACTTTTACTTTAGTTTATAAGGTTAGGGTTTAGAACATGGTGTTATCTGTTCTGACATACAGTGTTAAAGCATTGGTAAATCTGGCAGTAAAAGTCCAGTGTTTTGGTCTTGGTTGAGCTTGTGTGTATAAGAAGTTCAAGCATTTGAAATTTGTGTTAACTATATGCATTTTGTGTAAAAGCAACAATAAATGTGTTAATTGTATAGCCTACACAGACAGATGTTGCGCTAACTGCGTTAAGAGTTTAGGAAATTTGTTAAAAGTACTGAAAAAATTGTCATAGCGAGTGTAAACAACTGTAAGATGCACATTTGTTCTTCTTTAGAGGAGAATTTCAGACCTGTAGTTCTAAGAGCTTTGCAGTGCTGGGATTTCATTTTAATTTGGATAAAGTTTACTTTTATAGTGTTGTCTTTACTGAATAAACACAGCACTATTCCAATCCAAAACTGAGATTATTCTAAAATAAAAATATAAAATGTTTCACAAAACATTCACAAAGATGTTCTTAAAATGATGAATATTTAGAGCTCAAACACACAGGGGTGAAGGAGACACACACTGATCAGATAAAATATGATGTTGTGCACCAGGGGTTTTCAAACAAGAGAGTGACAGGGGCTCTGTGGAAAAGTGTAAAGTGAAAAAACTGTCAAAACAAATAACAATAATAATTTGACGATAAATTAGATTTAATATATTTTTTAATTAAAATAAAAAATATTTGTTTGTTATTAAAATAAATAAAATAAAAAATGATTAAATAAATAATAATTAGATTAAAATGAAATAATTAAACAAGAAATAAATAATACATAATAATACATTACTACATTGAGTAGAGCAAAATATATAATGTAACTGAAACTAATTTTAGATTTATATTAGGCTATTCGTTTTTTATGTATAAATTGAGTGTTCATAAAAGACAGATGCTTGTAAATTTTAGGATGGGGGTCCCTCACACAGTGATGATCATATTCAGGGGTCTATGTGGCATCTAAAAGATTTAAAACCTTCTTTAAATATAACCTTTAAAGTTTGTCTATAATTCCACACATAAACATGTCAAAGATCTGATGATGTTTTATTATCATTAGTCTCTACAGATCTGAAGAGGATGCAGCAGTATGCAGGTACAGTGAGTGTGTGTGTGTGTGTGTGCGTGCGTGCGTGTGTGTGTGTGTTACACTAGATTACATTCATACACTCAGAGCTTCATCACTTACAGTATGATTAACAATCGATTCAATATTAGATATAATAAAATAATGTTTTCTCAGTGGATGTGACTCTGGATCCTGATACAGCTCATCCTGATCTCATCCTGTCTGATGATGGAAAACAAGTGAGACATGGAGACATTAGACAGAAACTCCCAGATAAACCAGAGAGATTTGATACATGTCCAAATGTCCTGGGAAAGGAGGGATTCTCCTCAGGGAGATTTTATTTTGAGGCGCAGGTGAAGGGAAAGACTGGATGGGATTTAGGAGTGGCCAGAGAATCCATTAACAGGAAGGGAGAGATCACACTGAGTCCCAGTAAAGGATACTGGACTGTGATTCTGAGGAATGGGAATGAATATAAAGCCTGTGCTAGTCCTGCTGTCTCTCTGTGTGTGAGAGTGAAGCCGCAGCGGGTCGGTGTGTTTGTGGATTATGAGGAGGGTCTGGTCTCCTTTTATGATGTGGAGTCCAGCTCTCATATCTACTCTTTCACTGCTCAGTCTTTCACTGGGAAACTCTGTCTGTATTTTAGCCCGGGCCCTAATGATGGAGGTAAAAACTCAACTCCTCTGATCATCACACCTGTCAAATACAATAAATGAACTTAATACCCCTAATATGAAATGCACAATGAAAATAATGATTTGTATAATAAAAAAAAATCTAAAACATGTTTTTTTTCATTGTTAAAATCTATCATTTATAACTATAATTTTAATGTACAATATTATGCTTGTTTAACTTTTTTTTAACTGTTCATAATTATTCATGCCATTTTTTTCCATCTCCAGCTGACAAAGTGAAATTGCCTGTGATTAATTTTCCATCAAAATAAACCAAATGATAACACTTATAAATCGTATCAAGGCTGTTTCTACCATTACAGAATGTTCTGTGATGTTATTGCAGTACATCAGACATACAGTATATCATAGATCTGTATGATTACCATATTCATATACAAAACTCTATGGTACTTCAAGGTATAATAATAACAATATTATTACTACAATAAAAAACAAAACCATATCAAATATTAACCCCATGGTAAAACTAGGCATGTTTATCATAAGAATAGATTAGAACAAATTAGAAATTAGTTAAATTCAATAAATAAATGTTAACACACGTCAGATTCATTTGAATGCTCTTTTTATTGATAGAGTTTAGTAAAGGCTACATCTTCAAATAAAATAGAGTCCCCTGGACTACAGCATTACTGCAGCTCATGTTCACTAGGTGGCACTATATAGTTTCAAATCAGAAAATACAATACAATAAGATTCATACAGTCATGAAAAACATGGAAATATTATTTTAAAATTGCAAACTGATAAAATGTATCTCATAAAGAGTTGTATTAAGGTTATGTAAATTTGTTTAGTGATTTGTTTTTAGTTTACTTCTTAATTCTTTGTGAGTGCTACATCTGGTAAATCATTTTTGATTGTGTATCTTTACTCCTAATTATGATTAATAATGATGCCTGCACCACTCATTAATGACTGAATGTATTGGAGTCACATTTGAAAGCACTGTTTGTGTTTGTGTGTATCGTAGTATTTAAAAAATGATGGATTGAGTGATTGCAGTGTTTAGTTCTTATGGTTTTAACAGAGATGGCAGGACAAATGTTCTGTCCACTGAGGTTTAGGACACAAGATGAAACCAAAGACCCCAGAGGACGCTTTAATGGGACCCGGAGTCTCTCCTGGGACAAAGGCACAATTTCCATTTTTCTATAAACAGAGACAACTGCATCTAAGGGAAGAGTCATGAGAATTTCTTAAACCAATGGGTACAGATTATATTTATAAAGGAGTTTGGAAAGATTTTTTTCTGCTTTCTGATGTTCTTAATCCTCATATTTTTGTATCTGGACCTTTTTATGTAAAGTACGTCTATTTGTACTTTAAATGTTTATGATTGTCATTAACAAAATGCCAAACCAGCTGCATTATCAGCATTAAAGCTCAATATCACAGACCTTCCTTTTTCAGGAACTCCGTGTCTCCATCAGTCCATGTTTTCCTCTGGAGTGTGTGTAATGTCTGATGACAGTGATTGGTGTGTCATTCTTCAAGTATTGTCTTCTGGATCAGCACATCCACACTAAAGCACCACCTGAACTTCCTGCTCTTTGTGCTTAAACGTCCTGCAGTGAGAAACCTTTAATTCTGCCATCAATCATTTAAGAAATGACACGTCCCATAGTCATCTTTTAGTTCTGCGTGCCCTTATTTGGGTAAAAAAAGATCTGATAAAAGGAGCAAAAAATAAATGTTTCACACAAGATTTAAAATCGAGCGTAACTAAAAGCCGCTAGAATGAACTTCACATGGAGGCTTTACACAAGCTCAGAGATGTTAGGGTGAGTTATATATGCAGGATTTATAACCTTTATATATTTTATTTGAAGTTTTATCTCAGAAACGTATTGGTACATGTTTCGTATTTAAGAGAAAACAATTTGACTGAACCTCAAATGATATTTGAAAGTTGTTGTTTTATATTTGTAACAAACATTTTATAAAAGGAAACACAACAGCAGGAGCGGTTTTACAGAAGACATTCATATGCAAAAAAGTATTATTTTGAAAGCAATACAAATGGCAAGCCACCTGTTAAATAATAATTAATATGTGAAAATTACACGTGAGAATTATTACAAATGAATCTTACAGTGCTCTATTTTAATGCACCAGTGCATGCAGTGTACTGAACAATTCACTGTTTAATACAAACATCCTTTTCTGTCCACATTCTAAAGCATCATTACATGATTCAATCCGGTCTCACATATTCACATATTAAGTCATTTGGGTCGGTGTGTGATTTGTTAAAATGTAAATTGCATTGAGGAATGTTCCTGTTGGAGGGAATTTAAAGGCCTGATGTTAATGCAAACACATGGAAAATTACTCAAACATAAGATATGCAAAGAAGGACTGCAATGCTGAGAACAACAACATCTCAGGAAACTGAGTCACTTTGGCATTAAACAGATGTTGGGTTCAAACGATCCGAGTTTATCATTTAAACCATAAAATGCATTTACTCAAATGTGTCATTCTAGTTTTAGAGATTTTTAACACAGATTTGTGAGAATGTAACACCAAAACTTTCATGTACATCATACATTTCATGTATAAATGATGTCAAAAGTTTCATAAATGTGTGTATATTACACTCAGGTTGTTCTTCAGCTCATCTACAGAAGCAGTTTTCAGTTATTTGGCATTGCAGCTTTTGCAGAGAATATTTTTCCCGTCGGGGAAGAATCCAGCGCCAACCAGAGACACCGAACACTCGGAACACTTAAAACACGGCTGATGCCACTGACGCTCCTCAAACGAGACGTACTTCCCTTCCCCAAAACCTGAGAAAAAGATTGAGAGGCGTTTCAGTTTGAGCAGCCGTTTGTAAAATCCCTAAAACAACATTATCATCATTTCAAATGAACATCATTATTGTTTATAACGATTAAAAAGGATGCGCAAACGTCCATAATGTGATGTTAATGAAGGGATTTTCCGCATTGATGTTTCACAGGCGTTTACCCGTATTTTGAATTACACATTGTGTTGTGATTTATGGTAGAAAGTCTATAAACTTTACAGATTTTAAATGTTTTTTTATTAATTTTTTTTCTTACAGTGTAGTTCTGCTAAAACGTATTTACTCAATGGTGTTCCAAATATTTCTTACTTCTGTGTAACACAAAATAAGTTCTTATAGATATAATTCACTTATTTTTAACACACTTATTTACATTTCTAATTTAAACCTAAAATACGTGTACATAGTATGTTGCTTATTTAATTTCTTTTTAATTTTTATATTGGGTCTATGCTATTTTGTACATTGTCTGTATATTTGTATATTGTAATTTTTATTTTTTATTTTTATTATCTGTGTCTTGTCACTGTCATTCTGTGCACTGTGGAGCTTCTGTCACTACAACAAATTCCTAGTTTGTGTAAACATACCTGGCAATAAAGCTCATTCTGATTCTGATTCTGATTCTGATTCTGAATGAAAGTGAATGGGGACTGGGGCTATGTTGAGCTCCTTAAAGGACAAAAAAGCAACATAGAAATGGTTTATACAACTTTTGTGTTATATTTAATATAGTAATCTAAAGTCATGTTTTGTTTGGCTACTTTTATGGTGCAGTTATAATGTTTTTTTAGTCACTTTTGGAGCTTAACAGCCCCAGTCTCCATTCACTTTCATTATATGGAAAAAGAGCAGCATGGACATTCTGCGTAACATCTTCTTTTGTGTTCCATTGAAGAAGTCATATGGGTTTGGAACTACATGAGGGTGAGTAAATAAAAAATAAATCTCTCGCCTGACGTATGAAATAATAGTCAAAAAAATGTTCTGACTCCTGCTTGACCTTGTGAGACTCTTGAGTCCTCTATGCACAAGCAGTATTCAAACTATATTCAAACTGACTAAACAGCCTCCAAACACATGACCCTGTTTATGTGACTGTCTCTTGTTTCTGACAGAGCGTTTCTGTAAGCAGCTGAAGGGACTGCTAATGAAGAGCGGTCTTGTTATAAGGACACATTAACACACACTGACCTGTGATGGGTTTGTCGCAGGCGGCACATTTTTGAGCGTACAGGTTACTGAAGCACTTCACACAGTACGGATCTTCACCCTGCGTTGTGAAAGGCTGTCCGGCCAGCTGGACTTTACAACCCGTACACAAGAAACACTCTTTATGCCAGGGCTCGTCTCTGTACGTAACGCCACCCTGAACCAAGATCTGTGAGAGACGAGACCAACAAAAACACTGTAATTCACTGGAATACAACTTGACAATGAAATAAAAGCAGAAAATACTCAATATTTAGATTAATATTCAGATATGTGTAGTTTACACTCTTAAAAATAAAATGGTTATGAATAATTATTTTTCACAGTGCCAGTTTTCCGTTCACCTGTTTGCAGTGGGCGCAGCGTGGGGAGAATCGTCCCTCGTAACAGGGCACGCAGTAGTACTCGCCCTGATCTGGGACGAACGACTGGCCGCCGATGGGCTGCTCGCAGCCGCAACACACAAAACATTCCTCGTGCCACGTGCAGCCTCCGTACTCCAGCCGCTTGGAGCCTGAGAGATCGAAAACATTTAAAACGAACTGTTAAGCACTTCATCTACAGAGAGAGTGAGCAAAGCAACATGTTAGAAAGCAAGACAATGCAACTGATAATGGGATCAGGAGCTCTTGCAGATTTTATTTTATGTCCAAGCAGGATGTACTTTCTCATTTTACACTGCCAAAAAAAATCATATTTTTTACATGTAATTTTTTACAAAGTTTTCAGTTAAGTTACAGTGAGGAAAATAAGTATTTGAACACTCTGCTTTTTTGCAAGTTCTCCCACTTGGAAATCATGGAGGGGTCTGAAATTGTCATCATAGGTGCATGTCCACTGTGAGAGACATAATCTAAAAAAAAAAAAATCCAGAAATAACTATATATGACTATTTTAACTATTTATTTGTATGATACAGCTGCAAATAAGTATTTGAACACCTGTCTATCAGCTAGAATTCTGACCCTCAAAGACCTGTTAGTCTGCCTTTAAAATGTCCACCTCCACTCCATTTATTATCCTAAATTAGATGCACCTGATTGAGGTCGTTAGCTGCATAAAGACACCTGTCCACCCCATACAATCAGTAAGAATCCAACTACTAACATGGCCAAGACAAAAGAGCTGTCCAAAGATACTAGAAACAAAATTGTACACCTCCACAAGGCTGGAAAGGGCTACGGGGAAATTGCCAAGCAGCTTGGTGAAAAAAGGTCCACTGTTGGAGCAATCATTAGAAAATGGAAGAAGCTAAACATGACTGTCAATCTCCCTCGGACTGGGGCTCCATGCAAGATCTCACCTCGTGGGGTCTCAATGATCCTAAGAAAGGTGAGAAATCAGCCCAGAACTACACGAGAGGAGTTGGTCAAGGACCTGAAAAGAGCTGGGACCACCGTTTCCAAGGTTACTGTTGGTAATACACTAAGACGTCATGGTTTGAAATCATGCATGGCATGGAAGGTTCCCCTGCTTAAACCAGCACATGTCAAGGCCCGTCTTAAGTTTGCCAATGACCATTTGGATGATCCAGAGGAGTCATGGGAGAAAGTCATGTGGTCAGATGAGACCAAAATAGAACTTTTTGGTCATAATTCCACTAAACGTGTTTGGAGGAAGAAGAATGATGAGTACCATCCCAAGAACACTATCCCTACTGTGAAGCATGGGGGTGGTAGCATCATGCTTTGGGGGTGTTTTTCTGCACATGGGACAGGGCGACTGCACTGTATTAAGGAGAGGATTACCGGGGCCATGTATTGCGAGATTTTGGGGAACAACCTCCTTCCCTCAGTTAGAGCATTGAAGATGGGTCGAGGCTGGGTCTTCCAACATGACAATGACCCGAAGCGCACAGCCAGGATAACCAAGGAGTGGCTCTGTAAAACTGAAAAACTACAGGAAACGTTTGACCTCTGTAATTGCAAACAAAGGCTACTGTACCAAATATTAACATTGATTTTCTCAGGTGTTCAAATACTTATTTGCAGCTGTATCATACAAATAAATAGTTAAAAATCATACATTGTGATTTCTGGATTTTTTTTTTAGATTATGTCTCTCACAGTGGACATGCACCTACGATGACAATTTCAGACCCCTCCATGATTTCTAAGTGGGAGAACTTGCAAAATAGCAGTGTGTTCAAATACTTATTTTCCTCACTGTATCTAAAACAGATTGTGAACAATATAAAACACGTGAAAAACAATTTAAAAAGAGTGCTTCTAAATTAAATTTGATTTTGTTTCAAAGATTTTTTACATATTTTGACTGGGAAACAAGTAATTAAAATTAAACTAATTAAAAAGAGGACATTTTTGCAGTTTATTGATCAAACAGGGATGAGTGCAAGACGAGTTGTTAATGTTTTTGGTCCATTTTGCCAGAAGAGAAAGACTGAAAATTTAAAATGCAAATATCTGCAAAATGTGTTTCAGCTTTTAGCAGTAGGGGAGCGCGGGACACAACCTAATGCGGGGTTAGTTGTAACACGCATGGTCTAAAACTTTCCACACATGCCAGGATGATGAAACTTGTAGTGTATTTAGTTGCCATATCAACATTATTTAGAGAGTTTTTTTTTGCCAAAATTAAATCTTTGGAAGATATCACTGAACATTTATTTAACCATAGGAAAATTCAATTTCTTACTTATGTTTATTTTTCATCTCTGTTTTTGTGTTTACTTAAGATAAGACAAATCTGATATTATTGTAATCTTGTTATTTAACAGTTGAGAGAGTTCTTTAATGCTGATCTAACCAGCAGAAGACACGAGCTGTGGTTTAAATCCCAGTTGACACACTGCGTTACAATGAGCCCCTATTAGAACTGCGCTATTATATTCTATACTTTTATGAATTCTATTGAGAAAAAGGTGAATAAAGACTGAGAGTCAATGTTCAGAAGTTATTATGTTTTTAACTATGGTGTATTTAGCGAATTGTCTGTTGTCAAACTCAAACATTTGTTTATTTTTAATGATTAAAAAGTGCCATTATTTTATTTAAAAAAGTGAATAATTGTATTTTATTAACAAAATATTCTAGTCTTGGATATTTTTTTGATTATATCAGATAACATTTTAAGCTGTCATATGGTCATGTTACAATGTACCCCACCTATGGGGCATGTTGTCACATTTCACATGATTGTACTAGATATGTGTGCAATTAATGTGGGGAAAAAATGTATTTACACAAACTGAGAGCGTTAGGTTGTGCCCCGCTCTCCCCTACACTGCAGTGTTATTGTTAATGAAAACTAAAATTAAAACGATTAAAAAATAAATTTCTCTAATGTTTTTTTTTTCTCAATATATAATGGAAAAAACTTACCTGAATTAAATGTTTAATTATTAAAATGACTAAAACTAGAATTAAAAAAATATATATAGCTAAATAAAAAATATAAAAATATGAAACTTAAACCAAAATTAAAAGTAAAAAATATAAAACCCAATTTAAAATGTTAATATTATATACTATTAATATTATAATAGCATACAAATACTACACTGTAAAATCCAACAGTTGTTCTTACTAAGACTTTTTAGTTAACTTTACTTAATGTCCAATAATTTGTTGAATTTACTTAAAACTATTTAGTAATCTGAACTATTTCAGATTTTACTTAATTACTTTACTTATAGGGAAGTAATAAATGTGCATTCAATGCTGAACTACTAAAAATATATTCACTTTATTTGAAGAAAATGTGGAAACCGATTGCACATCATTTTTTAAATCGCCATAGCTGAAAATGACAGATTAAAACTATGTTGAGAAGAATAGTTTTTAAGATGTGTGCAGAACATAATATAACACTGTTAGTTAAATGGAACTACTAAGTAATCTACTATCAAGTCTCATGTGGATGAAAGACAACAACTCCCAGAATGCACTTGCTTCGCTTCCCTACGAGGCCACTCCCAAAGCCACGGCTACTGGTTATCGTTTGCCCACCGCGGCTCCACCCCATCGTCGTTTTGATATTCATAGTAATAAAATCATTTAGTTCAGTTAGAGAATACACACTACAATTAAAAACTGTATGTGTCTTTTCAATAAAGTGTGAGTGAGCCGAACGAAAGTCACGGCACAGACGCATCAGGAGTCCAATTTCATTCATCATGAGAGCGAAGAGCTGAGCAGAGCTGAGGTAAGCGCGGCTGTCATTCACGACGCGTGTCCAGTCTGGAGCGTTTTCAGATCATGCCTATGGAAGCTTAAATTTCATGGGAATTCATTGAAAAGTTGAAACACTCACTTTGCTCCGTACCGCTCCGTTATGAACGCCCAAGCTACTTTTAGCTGATTATTAAATTAACTTCAGGTTTCCCTTTAAGTTTGCTTTGCAAAAATAAGGCAATCGGTTTCCAAACGTTTTTTTAAGTAAACTGAATTTGTTAGAATAACAGTGAGACACTATTCACCTCAAAGATTACAGAAATAAAGTAAGTCATTTTGATTGATTTCAAGGGGGATTTAACTTTCTTTTCTTTTTTTATAAAGCCCTTTCAACACAACTCGTGGTTCAGAGGTAAACATGATCTCATACCTTTTATCATTTTTATCTCATTCATCATTGCATAATCTGTGAATGTGCTTCTACCTGTCTGTGTTGGTTTCTTCTGAAAAACAGCCTCAGCTGTTCGTGCACCATACAGGTTCTTCCTCAGGTGTTTGTATTGTGTTGCGGGTGGCCGAGCATGTCTGATAAGTAATTCGTCTTTATGATGCAGTTATAAACTACACGTATGATGTTATGCTACAGTCAGTCTACTACTCAACTATGCTCACAAATGAACTTGAACGGCCCTGGATCTACAAAAGCCTCTTGAGTGGGTGTTTTGTTTCTGAGGCGTGCAAAAGCTGTGGGCTGAAAATTCCACAATGGCTGGTATTTCAATAAAATGCATCTGGAATCTGGAAATGTACAAGTTGCAGATGTAATGTACAGGTTTGGTGGGAAAACGGCACACCTGATCGGTGTGTAATGACTGAGAATGGGCGTGAAAAAGAGCCCAGAGGGAGACTGAGATGGCGGGTCTGTTTCGAATGAATGAGGGAGGAGAGAGCTGCCACTTTCAGTTTGTAATTTTATCCTTCTGGAACTTTTACCATCTCTTATTTCTCTCTGAAAAGCTCCAGAGAGACAGAGGCAGGCGGCGGAGTGTAATTATGGGTAATGTAACGCCCGAGTGTTGGCGTCAGGCCTGGAGGCGTGTGTGCGAGCGTGGCCGCAGGGTTTTCTCTCTCAGCTGAGCGTGTCTGTAATCACACTGTCATATCTCCACTGCCGCACCCTGACGCCCAATCAAAACTCATTAACTCGGTTTCTGCTTTAACGGGCAGGGTGAGAAACACACTTAAACTTCATTTCCTGTCAGATTACGTTTCATATTTGTTGTGTTTATGTTTGTAGTCTATACAATCTGGTACAATCAATTACATGCGATGATGCAAGATGCTTCTGATGATTAAGATGATCACAGCATATTACTATATATACAGTATATGACTAATAATTTCCTTCTATAGATTTGAATTGCATATGCATATCCACAAATATAAATGGTGTACAAATTAATTTGATCAGAAATACAGTTAAAACAGCAAAATTGTGAAATATCATTACGATTTAACATAACTGTTTTCTGTTTAAAGTTTCTATTTATTTCTGTGATGCAAAGCTGAATTTTCAGCATCATTAGTCCAGTCTTCAGTGTCACATGATCCTTCAGAAATCATTCTAATATGCTGATTTGATGCCCAAGAAACATTTCTGATTATTATCAGTGTTGAAAACAGTTGTGCTGCTTCATATTTAGGCTTATGTGGAAACTGTAAAACATTTTTAAGGATTCTTTGATTAATAGAAAATTCATAAGAACAGCATTTATTTGAAATAGAAATATTTTGTAATATTTGAAATGTCTTTACTGACACTTTTTATGAATTTGATGCATCCTTGCTGCACAAAAGTATCCATTTCTTTCTTGAAAAAAAAAAAAATCTTACTGACCCCAAACTTTCAACGTTAGAGTGTGTGTGTGTGTGTGTGTGTGTGTGTGTGTGTGTGTGTGTGTGTGTGTGTGTGTGTGTGTGTGTGTGTGTGACCCGTGCTGGCAAAATGAGTCGCAATGAGCAAATAAAAAAAAGAGTTATTGTTACATTCTCTATTAAATAACTTTCAAAAATGATGTATGATTTGTTTGAATCGGACCAAAAAGTTACGGAGAAAAAAAGTACACCTCTGTGAAGTCGATAGAGTCAGCAAAGTCAATTTTTAGAAAAATCGAGTTCACCCAAAAATGAAAATTAGCCGATGATTTACTCACCCTCAAGTCATCCTATGTGTATATGACATTCTTATTTCAGATGAACACCATAGGAGTTATATATATAAAAAAAATGGCTGGCTCTTCCAAGGTTTGTAATGGCAGTGAATGGGTAGTTCTGTTTCGAAATCCATAAAAGTGCATATATCCATTATAAAAGATATACAGACGACTCCAGTGGGTTAATAAAGGCCGTCTAGAGTGATGCGTTTATGTGAGAAAAGTATCTATATTTAAAACTTTATAAACTAAAAGCTCCCGGCAGACAGCCTTACGCATCAATTTACGGCAAAAGAGTAACCCTTGAATGCAGAAGCGCAGAGGATAGAGCAAAACAAAACACCGGTCATCAATTAGAGTCTAAAACGAGAATGTTGAAAGAGATATGGCGGAGGATGTCCGAGAAGAGGGGCTTGAGTTTGTTGCCCAGCACTATCCACGAGAAGCTTGTGATGCTCCTGTACATCGCGTCAGGGGTTACTCTTTAGCGTAAGTCGACTTGCATATGGCTTTCTGCCGGAAGCTAGTTATTTTAGAGATATTTTTCTCACATAAGTGCATCGCTTTGCTTCAGAAGGTCTTTATTAACCCCCCGGAGCTGTGTGGAGCACTTTTATGGGGATAGATGCACTTTACCACTTGGACAACTTGGATATTTGAGTTGACACTCACTTTTTTAAGGTGAAACACCATTTTACAGTGTAAATGAAATATAAGCATATGCATATGTGCGTGGAACTGTACCTGGCATCACAGTCTTCGTGCAGGCCACACATTTGGAGGAAAACTCATTGCAGTAACACTCGTTACACACCAGGGCGTCTTCCTGACAGGTGAACGGCTTGTCGGCCAGAGAACGGCTGCAGCGCGAGCAGCGGAAACAGTGTTCGTGATAATGCCTCTCCTCATAATACAGCTCCTGAACACAGACAGCACAGGAACACATACAGATATAGTATATGTTTAGTTAAACTGTAAATTATATTAAAACATTCTAGAAAATCATGCGGTACTTTGCTTATTGGATTTAGTTTAGATCTTGTGACCATGCAGACTGAGTACCCTGGATAATTCAAGAAGTTAGACGTGGCCTGTTGCACATTTTACCATAGAAAAGTGCATTTTACTCTATTTAATCACAGTTACATCATCAAATTTTGGATCAAAGCTCACTGTAAAGCTGAACAAAAGGTGAAGCGAGGTGACACAGCTGGTTGTGCAGGAAGTTCTATGACCAAAAGCATGTTGAAGCAAAACAGATCTTGCTGTTCTCTGTGTCACTTCCACTACCATGAAAGGAATGGTGTCTACGCAATGAAAACATGCTTTACTATCGTCCACTAATCCAAGCTCTCAAAGATCAGACGGCTATTAATTCTGAACACAGAACAGAAGCTTCTGTTAAACCTCCCTGTGTTCGCCTTAGACACTTGAGATCTTCCAGTGAAGATGAGAGAAATCAGATCTGAGAGATCTTGCCGTCTCTATGTACACAGTTCTGTTGATGTTAGTGACGGTGTGCTGTTTCTCACAGACGTTGAATCAAAACTGAATTGGGACAAATCCAATAAACTCATATTAAATCAAGTTTGAATCAAACTGAAAATAAAATGGGCATAGAATCAATGTGAATCAGATTGGATTGAATCAAATTAAAAAGAAAACTTTAAATCAGATTAAATCAGATCCATCCATCCATCTCTGTAAAACCCAACACATTAAGCTAACTCATTACATTTTAGGAAACGTATTACCTCAATTAATTTAAGTTTAAAAATCAATAGTTATGAGTACTCTAAGATTGTTTCAGTTGAGTTCACTAATAGAAGAATATTTTTAATGATTCTTAATATATGTTGCAGTTAAGTAATTAAGTGGTTATTATTGCGTGAATCTGGCAATGCTGTTTGTTGAGTTATTTAATCCTCCTCTGCTGAAATCTACAGAGATTTAATATCTTCTTTTATCTTCAGTTGATTTCATCTAATGCTGTGGCTGAAGTCAGTTGTAGTTCTTGTGTTTCTCTTTCCTTCAGTGAGTCTGCTCATTATCATCAGGTGTTCATCACTAATGCTCAATCATCACTTATTTAATCACTGAACAATACAATTATCCAATTATCATGCTGGGAGCTAGAAATGTTCTATAACTCATTCAATTTGAGTTCTGTTTCAGTCATTGTGTCCACATAAAGTTTAGTAATATTTGAGTGCAGTGAAGTCATTTTTATTTAGTACATATAACTGATAGGGCTGGGCAACAAACTCAAGCCCCTCTTCTCCTATATTGACATCCTCCGCCATCCATCCATCCATCCATCCATCCATCCATCCATCCATCCATCTAATAGGATTGAACAATACTGAACTGGATCAGTTCACAATGAACCAGATTCAAATGTGAATCATAGTGAAATTTAATCAAATTAAATCACATACCGTGGTATTGAAAACCATCTACTATATAGTATTTACATGATACTCCCATTAAAAAATACTGACACTTATCAAATGCAATCAAAATGAATTGAATTCAAAAGTGAATCAAATTCAATTAGATTAAATGGAATCGAATTCAAATAAAAACAAATACATCTTAATAAAACCAAAGACTCTCTATATAGAAAGACTTATGAATGGGAGAAAGTGCAACACCCAATATGGTAAATAAGCCCTGCCTTCTAAATCAAAGAGCCAATCTGTGATTAGTAAAGTCATCGCGTCACTGCAGCTGCCTTTAGAAGCTCCAGTTGCTGTAGAGACAGGCAGTGTTTCTACAGGCAGTCGTGCGCTTAGGACTGTGCAAGCGCGTTAGCTTTGTCCAGGCTTAAAACATTTTTTGTCACGATTCAAGCGTTTAGAAACACAATTTATGAGACAGTTGTTGTTTCATTGGTGATTTCAAAGATGGCCGCCGACTGAAATGACTTGTCTTAAAGGGACTTTGATCAAACTGAATCTGATTGAATCACACCAAATTCAAACCAAAAAGAAACACTGCCCTTTTTACATCACAACTCTTCACAAATCTCCAAAGTGAATTATGAGATTTTGAATCTTACATTCAACCACAAAATACACAATACATGATGAGGATCTCTGTAAAACCAAACAGCATGTGAGTTAGTGATTCAGAGCAGTTCGAACTCAACTGTGTTAAACCTGTCATATAATAAATGATGACCTTTCAGCCAAATGACCCACAAATCATCACGTCTACAGATGACTGATGGAGAACGCTGGAGAAAAACACAGAAAGAGAGAGAGAGAGCGTGTAGTAGTAGTATTTATGTAGTGTGCATTTCTCCCAGTGGATGTGTAAGTCAGACGGTGAGCGGCGCGCTGTGGCGACTGAGGCCTGCTCTGTTTGCATTGGCCGTCTGCTTCACTGCTCTGTCACGCGTGACCATGACCAGCTGTGAGCATGGAAATTGATGACGAATGATACACAGATACATCTCCTAAATAGTATATTGAGTAAATTTATGCATGTGTGTGTAAACTCACTGAAGAGCAATCATAAAACACATGAACACACATCTACAACACAAGTGGAAGCAATTGATAGCAAGGTTTAAACATACTGTGGAAGTTTGAATGTTACACACACACACACACACACACACATAAGAACTCTTATGATAAAGTACTGTGCTGGTATCAGATATAAACTATATGAAACATACCATGCTACTAAATGTTGCTCTGTTACTGAAATACAACCATGGAACTCCAAGTTCTTATAGGTATATACACTGATCAGGCATAAGATTATGACCAGGAGAAGTGAATAACGCTGATTATCTCTTCACAGCACCGCACCTGTAAGTGGGTGGGATATATTAGGCAGCAAGTGAACATTTTGTCCTCAAAGTTGATGGAAAAATGGGCAAGCGTAAGGATTTGAGCGAGTTTGACAAGGGTCAAATTGTGATGGCTAGATGACTGGGACCGAGCATCTCCAAAACTGCAGCTCTTGTGGGGTGTTCCCAGTCTGCAGTGGTCAGTATCTATCAAAAGTGGTCCAAGGAAGGAACAGTGGTGAACCGGCGACAGGGTCATCGATGCACAGGATCCATTGATGCACGTGGGGAGCGAAGGCTGGCCCGTATGATCCGATCAAACAGATGAGCTACTGTAGCTCAAATTGCTCAAGAAGTTAATGCTGGTTCTGATAGAAACCAGTGCATCGCAGTGTGTTGCGTATGGAGCTGCATAGCCACAGACCAGTCAGGGTGCCCATGCTGACCCCTGTCCATCACCGAAAGCATCAGAACTGGACCACGGAGCAATGGAAGAAGGTGGCCTGGTCTGATTAATCACATTTTCTTTTATATCAAGTGGATGTCCGGGTGCGTGTGCGTCTCTTACCTAGGGAACACATGGCACCAGGATGCACTATGGGAAGAAGGCAAGCCGGCGGAGGCAGTGTGATGCTTTGGGCAATGTTCTGCTGGGACACCTTGGGTCCTGCCATCCATGTGGATGTTACTTTGACACGTACCACCTACCTAAGCATTGTTGCAGGCCATGTACACCCTTTCATGGAAACAGTATTCCCTGGTGGCTGTGGCTCTTTCAGCAGATAATGCTCCCTACAAAGCAAGAATGGTTCAGGAATGGTGTGAGGAGCACAACGAGTTTGAGGTGTTGACTTGGCCTCCAAATTCCCCAGATCTCAATCCAATCGAGCATCTGTGGGATGTGCAGGACAAACAAGTCCAATCCATGGAGGCCCCACCTCGCAACTTACAGGACTTAAAGGATCTGCTGCTAACATCTTGGTGCCAGATACCACAGCACACCTTCAGGGGTCTAGTGGAGTCCATGCCTCGACGGGTCAGGGCTATTTTGGACGCAAAAGGGGGACCAACACAATATTAGGAATGTTTGTTGGATGATCATGATGTCATGCCTGATCGGTATAATTTACATATATAATTATGTAACTGCATATAAACTATTTAAATATTCTTGAATTAATAACTTTAAAAGTTAAGTTTTGATAAATCCCATAGGTGATGTTTAGTAAAAAAACTCACCCGTGAGTTGTGTTCGATGAGCTCTTTGCACTCCTGGCAGGTGTTTGCATACAGCCGGTCGTAACAGGGGACGCAGTGGGGAACGTCGTCCACCTGGATGTATTTCCTGCCGTACAGAGACTCCTTACAACCGCCACAGTCAAATGGCTCTGACATGACGCTCTGCTCTGCTCCGCTCCTCTGACTCATACAACAGTCGGTGGACTGAGAGGCTCTCTAATCCTAAAGAAAAACAAGATTTAAATAAAGTTATCTTTGAGGATTATCTGTGAGTCTTCCCACATCAGAAGAATTATGTAGTCTGTAATCAGTGATGAATCCGTTTTGATTTGGCAGTAAATCCTTCATCACAGTAGGCCTGAAGGTTTTTAATTACTCAGTGTGTGGAGAGAAAGAGAGAGGGAGAGAAATAAAGAGAGACAGACAGCAAGAAAGTTACTAAAGGAAATAGGAATCTGAGTCTAGTCCATTATCTCTCATTAACCGGATCCAGACGGTCATCAGGATCCTGTGGGGAAACAAGCGGTCACATATGTGTGTTAAATGTGTGATCATGACCGGCGTCCACTGTGTGTCCTGGACAGAGCGTGAGAATAAACCGATTCCCACACTAAAAAGCACTGAATCTTTTCAAGCAGAAACAGCATTCAGCAATATATCACATTACAGAAGTTAAGTGTTGAGTAAAACAAGGTATTTAATGAGAAAACATGTAGGGTGGGACTTCTTTTAACCTTTGAAAATTGACTGGATCTTACAAAACAGGCCAGTTTTGGAGAGGTTGAGAGGTCCCCTCGGCCACGTCTGAATGCCTCCGGTCCTAAACTCCAGGACCCCTTTCTCACAGAACTATCAGGCATAGGCATATTTATTTATATAGCATATTTTATAACTTATAACATATGCTCACATTTAATGATCGGTTCACCTTTCAGCGAGAAACTGTGTTTAATTTACAAACGTTTATTTTGAAATGTAAGTCAACGATATTTGGAGGAAGCTAAAGTCTTTGCATGTGGAGACCCCGGTCCCGTTTTGGCTTGTTGTAATTTACACCCTGATATGCACACTTATACGGGTTTATATTCAATGTGTGGAAGACAATTAGTTAATTTAGACATGCAATGAAACAAGTAACTGACAAACTTTTTTTCTTTCTCTCTGCCTGCCTCTCTTATTCCTGCTCTCCTCTGGCATGCTTTGTGGGAGTCGTTCTGATTGTAGAACATGCGGTTCTAATGAGATGTAGAACTCCCCGAGGGTCAGGAACATCACAACTCCCTTTTATGACAGTGATATTGCTGTCTCCCCTCCTTCATATCCTGGTCAAACCCCCAAATGAGTGAACGGCCTTGTAAACTGGAAATAGTTATGAATCACGCTCAGAGTCCGCCGAAACCATCTTGTTTTTGTTGAGAAATGACAAGAGCAATGCAGCACAGGACTTTGAGTGACCCCTCATGTAAACAACTGAACATTCCTTCATGAGCACCGAGAGGTTAACCAGTCAGATGTTTGGACACACTGTCATATTATAACTATTTTCCACATTTTACAATAATAGTTAAGATAGTAAAACTAACACAAATGGAAGTATTGGAATGTAGTGACCAAAATATGATGATGCTTTGTCTAGATTCGAGTTCTGTTCCCTCAGGACATTCATCAACAAACTTACTCTTATCCTAGGATGTGTCCTGGAACTTTTTAAACAACTATTTTAACTTATAAAATACAAATTAAAAATAAAATACAATAAAATAAATAAATCAAAATAAAGTAAATCAAAGTAAAGTTAAAATTAAGCAAAATAAAATATAAAATTAAAAAATTAAGTAAAGTAAAAAATAAATAAGTAAAATAAAATAATAATAAAAAACAAAGTAAAGTAAAACTAAAAAATTAACATACATAAAAATATTGAAGGAGTGTATGCATGATAAGGAGCGTTACATGTATTATCATTGTTAAAAAATAAATGAAATGAAAATTTAAAATAAATAAAATAAAAATGTAAAAACTGTATACTGTAAACCTACACTGCGAGCCGAATTATTAGGCACGTTAATTTTCTGATCATATTTTTTATTATTATTATTTTTCTTATCTAGCTCTTTAAAACGTATTAAATGAAGGACACAATACTAGACATTGCAGTTCAGGCATGACCATTGGACAGTGAAACGCTCATTGGGTCAGCAGGGTCAGACAAAAACATGTGGTGAAGAAAAGACACCTGTTAACCGCAAAAGAATTAAGAATTAAGGTGAAGAATTAAGTGTGAAACCATCAGAAACCCTTTAGTCTCCAGCGCCACCATTTTACAGATCTGGAACCTACCTGGAGGCAAGTGCAAGGTGTCAGGATCTCAGAGACTTAAGTTAGGTAAAGAATCCTACAAAATGACCTCCACTTAATAAGAACCACAAGCTGAAGTGTTGTAAAATACATGAAGACTGCTTTTTATAGGCTTTATAGACAGATAGGTTGAGAGTGACTGTTGAAGGACCAGCACCATCCTCTTTACCACTGTTTGAAGAATTCATCTTCCAGAATCTGGCAGTAAGTTCATTTTTAGTCCATCTCCTATCCTGAAGTCTTCTACTTCTTCATGTATTTTACAACACTTTAGCTTGTGATTCTTATTAAGTGGGGGTCGTTTTTTTTTAGGATTCTTTACCTAACTTAAGTCTCTGAGATCCTGACACCTTGCACTTCTGGAGACTCCAGGTAGGTTGCAGTTCTGGAAAATGGTGGCACTGGAGACTAAAGGGTTCCTGATGGTTTTGTAAGATCGCTAAATTCGTTCCAAGGATGGTAACGATAGCAATTTGAAGGTCGCTGCAGGTTCAGTGTTTTCAGATGGGCAGAATGGATTTAATTCTAATTTATCTTTAATCTGACTCCATTTTATCATAATCTCGAATTCAGGATAGAATGCCAATTGGTGGTTTGGTTATTTATATTTAATAGTTAGTTATTTAATAGTTAGTTCACATTAATCATTCTGTTTTAACCTTTTGTTGCAATTATACCGTTCCGTACTAGAGATAGTTAATAATTACAGAGTAATTCAGAAAGGATAACATGTTTTACAATTTATTAACAGTCAGGTAATGTATAATGCCAATTACATTATCAATTCAAAGATAATCCATACATAATATCAAATATTTTAAAGAATAAGATATCGATAAAGTCAAGACGCTCCATGTTACGGGCCAACCTCATTATAGAATTGCGCCCCGAACTCTCTGCCACATCGCTTTAAGTAGCTTAGACCAAAGCGAAACCTCTTTCAAATGGAAACATCTGATAACAAAGGGAATTTAAATTGAATCGATCTCCCATTTGCCTGGATTGAAAGAAGAGACCAAATGGCTCCAAAAGCCACACCCATCATAATATGCAAAATATCTCTAAGCTCTAAAAACTCTTATTATCTTCTCGTATACTTCTGTGGGGACGAGATTTTTGTACCAGTCGCACTGAGACATTTCAAAACACATATAATACTGTATAGTGAGAATTGACATTATATCCAATAGATTTGGGGTATTTTTCGGTGATCTCCCAGCATGAAGTGGAATAGGATGGAGGAAATTCAAGGGAAGGGAAATACATGTAAATTAGAGCCATTCTCAGTTGATTCACTCAGCGTGACGTTGTCTGCAAAAAGTGTCCTTTGTCCTCCACCAGACAATCTGGCCTTGCTTTTACAGTCTTTCAGTTTCACACTTAATTCTTCACCTTAATTCTTTTGCAGTTAACAGGTGTCTTTTTTCCGCCGCCAGTTTTTGTCTGACCCTGCTGACCCAATGAGCGTTTCACTGTCCAATGGTCATGCCTGAACTGCAATGTCTAGTATTGCATTATTGCATCCTTCTCATGGGCATTTAATAATTTTGGACTTTTTCATCTGAGTTAAATCTCTTTTTTTTGGCTCATTTTATCTGTAAAAGCACACCTGAATATAAGGCGTTTTTCATTTCCAGCCTTCATGAACAATTATATATCACTTATAAGTATTTTAATAAGATAGATGTGGTTTGGAATTGGTCAAATGTGCCTGGAAAAAAAAATATGATCAGAAAATCAACGTGCCTAATAATTCTGCACGCAGTGTATTGAAGAAGTATGTATGATGAGGAGTGTTACATTTATGATGTACACTTTATGATGTGAAAAGCAATTGACTATCCAGTCCAATTCATCCACTGAATAGAATGGTAACCAGATCACCAGATCCTCCTGTCAACTCTCATGAAGATGGGCATCTCAGGAACTGCTCTCCAGTGGCTCAAGTCTTACCTCTCAGGTAGGTCCTTCAGGGTGTCATGGAGAGGTGAAGTGTCTAAGTCACATCATCTAGCCACTGGAGTTCCCCAGGGCTCAGTGCTTGGACCACTTCTCTTTTCCATCTACATGTCATCACTGGGATCTGTCATTCAGAAACATGGCTTTTCCTATCACTGCTATGCCGACGACACTCAACTCTACTTCTCGTTTGAACCAGATGATCCCACGGTTGGTGTTCGTATCGCTGCCTGCCTAACAGACATTTCTGCCTGGATGAAGGAACATCACCTGCAACTCAACCTTGCAAAGACAGAACTGCTTGTGGTGTCAGCCAACCCAGCACTTCATCATAATCTCTCCATTCAGCTAGGATCATCAACCATAACTCCGTCCAGGACAGCCAGGAACCTTGGAGTTGTGAATGATGATCAGCTAAAATTCACTGACCACATTACTGCAACATCCCGGTCCTGCAGATTTGTCCAGACTGGACTACTGTAATGCTTTTCTAGCGGGCCTTCCGGCATGCACTATCAAACCCTTGCAACTGATCCAGAATGCAGCGGCGAGGGTGATCTTTAACAAGCCGAAGAGAGCGCACGTCACGGCTCTCTTCATCAATCTCCACTGGCTGCCAATAGCCGCGCGCATCAAATTCAAGACACTGGTGCTCGCCTACAAAGCAACCACTGGCTCTGAATATACCTAAACTTGCTTGTTCAGACTTACACACCCTCCAGGAGCTTACGTTCTGCCAGTGAACAACGCCTTGTGGTGCCATACCAAAGAGGCATGAAATCACTCTCACGGACCTTTTCCTGGACCGCCCCCACCTGGTGGAATGACCTGCCTATCTCAATTCGAGCAGCCGAGTCTGTAGCCATTTTCAAAAAACAGCTAAAAAACACATCTCTTCCAGTAACACCTGACCAATCAAGAATAGCACTTAACATTCTATTCATTTTCTGTCTGTCTAATTTATAATTTTTTTAAAAAAAGTTCTGTCCTGTGTGTTCTGTGCTAGATTAACTGAGACTTGTTACAGCACTTCACAGTGCATTAAATAATGTTAGCAAGATTTGAATAATGCGTTAGTAAATGTTGAGATTAATAAATGCTTTATAAGTGCAGTTCATTATTAGTTCATGTTGTAGTTAACTAATGTAAACTAATGAACCTTATTGTAAAGTGTTACCGCATTTATTAATCTTTGTTAATGTTAATTTCAACATTTACTAATGCATTATTTAAATCTTGCTAGTATTAGTTAATGCACTGTAAACCAACATGAACAAACCATGAACCGCTGGATTTTTATGAACTAACGGTAACTAAGATTAACTAATGCTGAACAGAGGTGTTGTTCATGTTTCACGTTAACTAAAGCATTAAAGCTACACTGTGTGATATTTTCCCCCATCTAGCGGTGAAAAGGTATATGACCATCCATTAAATATTAGTTTCTGTTCCTCCCAATTCCGATTTCGCTTTAACTCCTACGGTGGCCGATTTAGTCCAAGATTAACATGGCTTCCAGTTCGACCTCGTCCATTAGTGTTGATTTGCCTGTTGTGTTGCCGTCTTAATTCTCTTTTTCGCTTCCTTGGCGACTCTGTTACATATCCTCGAGAATAAGAGTGATCCTCCATCAGCAACAGACTTTCAAAAAGGCTTTCAGGTTTTCATATAGCAGTCTCAAGCAATCCCCCTCTTCACATTCGACACGGTGCCATCGAGTGTTAAAACGCGAAAGGCGAAGCTTGAATTTACGGGTATGTCCCTCTTTGGCTAATGTACTTTCAAGATGGAGGGTCAACATGGCGACCCCCATTCGAACCCCTTACCCGTATGTATTTTCAATGGCATATTATAAACTTACAAGAATACTTTATTACTTGAAAGAAGTAAATATACATTAATGAGCACATATATTTTTGAAATAACTAAGTGTTTTTAGCTAAGAATAAACTAAAAAAGTTACACAGTGTAGCTTTAACTAATGTTAACTAATACAACCTTATTGTAAAGTGTAACCAATAGGGTAAAATAAAATAATGAAACAATTCCATAACATGTAAAACAATTAAGTAGCATCTAACAAAAGTATTTCAAAAACTACAACAAACCATAAAAAATGTATAATTCGCATAAAGAAAGGATAAGAGAGACAAATGTGTAAGTGTTGTGGAATGTAAGGTCGACGAAGAGAATGAGTGAATCATTCCAAGTAACTTATTTTAGATCATATGACATTACTCCCACTACGCTGACATACCAGTCTTTGTGTCTCGCTGTACGGTAGACGTCTAACTGACAGCTCATTTCATGACTCACAAAAGAGTGTCTGCACGTCTGTGCCATTTTATTAACCATTTTATTCCAGTGAAAAAGAACTGGAACATTTAACATGCCGCGGCAGATCTGTGTTTTTAGCTCAATAAACAGTTTCTAGATTAGTAGGGCTGCAACTAAACCCTATTTGATAACCGATTAATCAAAACATATTAAGAACCAATCACTGAATGATGAAAAACCACACATAATCTACCGGTATACAAAGATCTGATTTAAATTGCATTTGAACCCCCTTACAAATGTTCAGACAACAAAGCCTATTTTAATCACATTTACGACTACATTTATCCTCGTTTTCTTTTTCTAATACCCCTCTCCCATAAAGATCAAACCCGATTTCATTCCAAAGAACGCTATATAACCTGTAAGCCTGCCATCTAAAGCAGAACATTGGCAAACAACTAATCAAATAAATTCCACAGCATTCCCACATGATTAAACCTGCCTCCACAAGGTGCAGATTAATGACTTTGCATAACAAGGAATATTTTCCGATCCACATGTGCACCCTTTTATCAACAAGACGATCTGAGATGCCTGATGCCGCCCATCCAAAAACAGTACGAACTTACACAGACCCCATGCAATGGCAAATCCAGGAAGGGCGTCTCTGTTCTGGTTCCACCTCATATATTCCCCAAGCCTCAGGTCTCTAAAGAAACACGCTGCTAAATGGTCTGTAAAACCGAGCACTAGAACAACAAAAACTTTCTTTGAATGTGGTTTCCAGAGGTATTCTATATGCACTGGAGTCCTGCTTATTCAATGCATCATGTGTTATGAGAAGAAAATATAATGAACCCCTAATTTGATTCAAAATTACTCACACTTACTGAAGCACATAGTACATTATTCAGCAACTGCAAAAGTTTCCAACGCCGTTGTAGGAAAACTAACCTGGTAACTGTGTGTGTGTGCGCACTTTGGTAGTTTTTTGTTGCCTGAGGTCTATGTTCCAGTTAAATTATTGCTATTGAACACCTGCGGGCCAAATGTCAATGTAATAAAACCTTTACGTTTCATTCTGAAGCCATTCTAAATGAATCCATCAACATATTAAACATGTTGTCTGTGGATTTTAAATTCATCCCAGATTTAGAGTACCACAAAAAGTACTCAATGTCCACTTGCTTGTAAAGTAGTTAAACTTACATTGCCCATATTTCTGACAGATGTTCAGACTGTGAGTGTCTAAGTTTAGTTTGGGAGTAAAAAAAGTGAATGGGAAAGACTCGGAACATTAAAGCTTTTTTTCATGACAAAAAGATTAAAGCTCTGGGACCTTTTTTTGGGGATTTCCGCCTGGATTTGGCCTACCCAAATTGAAAAGCTTCCTATACCCACATACAGTGATCTAAATACACACTTTTGGTGTCATTTTACAGGAAACCCTTTGAAGTTACATAAAACACGGCTAAAAGTGATCAACATGTAAGTGTATGTTGTCTGAGCTGTAATACCCCCCCATACCAATATACAGTAGTACAAAGCAGAAATTACATAAAAAAGGTCATACAGTATTCCTCCATTCAGATTAATTTGAATAAATCTTGCATACATGATCCAGATAAAAATCTTTTTTCCAGTATTTTATGAAATCTAGTTGAAACAGCCCAAACTGTCTGCAGGGTGCTAGAGCACACATGGGCTTGAGTTACACTCTTTCAAAAATGAATTTATAACCAAAAAAATTAAAAAGCGTCTCTTTTTTGGGGAGGTTATTACAGCTCAGACAACATATACTCACATGTTTATCCCTTTTAGCAGTGTTTATGTAACTTCAAAGGGTTTCCTGTAAAATGACACCAACATTTTGTATTTAGACCACGGTATGTGGTTATGGGAAGCTTTTAAATTTGGGTAAGCCAAATCCAGGCGGAAATGGTCCCAGAGTAATTTAGTGTAAATAAGTTACTTTGTTTAAAACAAATGCCAAAGTGATGCATATCTCCAGAAAGTAGAGACTCTAAGCTTTCAAATGGTACCATATGAGGTCAGAGCTCCTCCACAGACATTTAAAATGTAAAGTATATACTTGATGATGTCATTCCTGTACAGGGTCCACAGAGTTAAAGAGGTTAAAATCCTTTAAAAAATGGTTAATTGGGGTTCTATAGCCATAAAGGTTCTAAATAAGGACAAAATGCTTTATACTTTCATGTTAAATAGGCCTCTTTTTTTTCAATTGATAAAGTAGGCCTACGTTTATGTTTCAAGTGTAAATTATGTAATTAAAACAAAATGATTAAAACTGCATCCATAAAATGATCTCATGATAGAACCCCTTAAAAGTTCTATGAATTAACCTTTAAAGGTCCCGTTCTTCGTGATCCCATTGTTCAAACTTTAGTTAGTGTGTAATGTTGCTGTTAGAGCATAAATAATACCTGTAAAATTATAAAGCTCAAAGTTCAATGGCAAGCGAGATATTTTATTTAACAGAAGCCATGTCGTCGAGACGCTGTTATTTTCATCCCGGAGTCAAATCACCTTTGTTTGGCTTTCCCAGGGACGCTGTAGAGATCATTAAGCGCATTTATCTCCCGTTAAGAGGCGTGACCTTTCCACGTGTGCTAAGCTGCTGTCGAATCACAACACAGGAACCGTGCCACGTTCGCTAAGCTGCGGTCAAATCACAACACGGGAACCGCTGGCACGTTCGCTAAGCTGCTGTCAAATCACAACACAGGAACCGTGCCACGTTCGCTAAGCTGCTGTCAAATCACAACACAGGAACCGTGCCACGTGCGCTAAGCTGTTGTCAAATCACAACACAGGAACCGTGCCACGTTCGCTAAGCTGCAGTCAAATCACAACACAGGAACCGTGCCACGTTCGCTAAGCTGCAGTCAAATCACAACACAGGAACCGTGCCACGTGCGCTAAGCTGCTGTCGAATCACAACACAGGAACCGTGCCACGTTCGCTAAGCTGCAGTCAAATCACAACACAGGAACCGTGCCACGTGCGCTAAGCTGCTGTCAAATCACAACACAGGAACCGTGTCACGTGCGCTAAGCTGCTGTCGAATCACAACACAGGAACCGTGCCACGTTCGCTAAGCTGCGGTCAAATCACAACACGGGAACCGTGCCACGTTCGCTAAGCTGCTGTCAAATCACAACACAGGAACCGTGCCACGTGCGCTAAGCTGTTGTCAAATCACAACACAGGAACCGTGCCACGTTCGCTAAGCTGCAGTCAAATCACAACACAGGAACCGTGCCACGTTCGCTAAGCTGCAGTCAAATCACAACACAGGAACCGTGCCACGTTCGCTAAGCTGCAGTCAAATCACAACACAGGAACCGTGCCACGTGCGCTAAGCTGCGGTCAAATCACAACACGGGAACCGCTGGCACAATCAGAACTCGTTACGTATTTCTGAAGGAGGGATTTCATAGAATAAAGGAAGTCATCAGCCGTTTTTAGGACAGTGAAAACAGCGGTATACAGATAAGTACATTGTGTTAAAAATACTGTTTTTTTTTACACGCGAAACATGAACACGTTATATTGCACACTGTAAACACAATCAAAGCTTCAAAAAAACACGAAGAACGGGACCTTTAAATTAGCCCATGATTTACTCACCCTCAATGTGTATATGACATTCTTCTTTCAGATGAACACAATCAGTTATATTCAGTTATATTAAAAAATGTCCTGGCTCTTCCAAGCTTTATAATGGCAGTGAATGTTCCTCTGTTTTTGAAGTCCATAAAAATGCATCTATCCATCATAACTGCACTCTAAAAAATGCTGGGTTAAAAATAACCCAAGTTGGGTTGAAAATGGACTTACCCAGAAATTGGGTTGTTTTAACCCAGCGATTGGGTTAAATATTTGCTTAAAACAACCCATTTGCTGGGTTAGTCCATTTTCAACCCAACTTGGGTTATTTTTAATCCAGCATTTTTTAGAGTGTGCTCCACGCGGCTCCGGGGGTTAATAAAGACCTTCTGAAGTGAAGCGATGCATTTGTGTAAGAAAAATATCCATATTTAAAACTTTATAGACTAAAATGTCTAACTTCCGGCGAATCGTCTCCTGTATTCAACTTATGGAAAAAGTGTAGCACCGTTGCCTCTCGCATGTTCAAAAGGCTTACGCTACATCTGGCGACATTGCACACCAGTTACGCTCATCATTTTAACTCTGATTGTGTTCGTCTGAAAGAAGAATGTCATATACACCTAGGATGGCTTGAGGGTGAGTAAATCATGGGCTAATTTTCATTTTTGGGTGAACTAACCCTTTAAGGTATAGAACATTTTCGTCTAAGAGTGTATTAAAGAGTTACAGTAGTAGGCTAGTTATTAATTCACATATTTCTGACTAATCAGACTGCAGTCAGACTGTGAATAAAATGAGAGAGTCTGAATTAATAACATGCAACATAAGAATTATGGGAAATGAAGCAAACTGTAATTAAAGCAAAACTTACGAAGAATAAATACCAATTTGGGGTATGAAAAATATGTTTAGTTCTGAATCTAATATCTTGGTTGAGATCTAGGGAGGGTTGTTTACTCTTAAGAACAATGTGTCTTCCTTCCACGGGACATGTTAGAGCCAGCTTTAGATGTTTAGCAAACAACACAGCCATCATACGATTATTAAACATATCTATATGCCAGACAGGTTTTATTATGTGAAAAGAAGGGATTACACTGCTTTCCTTTTCCAGTGTTTAGGCATGCTTTTTGAAAGCATTGCCCTTCAAAATCTCTTCTTTCTACACTGATCTTAGACACTTATCACTACATTTGACTGGTAAAACAACCATGTGCTGAATATAATGGATTTATAATTCTCATCTGTGGTGTGAATTACAGTTCAACAGGTTTTTGACCTTAAAAATGATTTCATACATGCTTCAACAAACACAAAAGATTCAAAGCAGTCATCATATGCAATATGCATAGCATTGCAACATGTTAACAGCCACTTAGTCAACATAGCAACGCCTTGGCAACCACTCAGATTACCTTATAGCCATGGCATAGCAACATAACCAAACATCCATCCACCCACCATCTCAATTGTAGGTTGCTTTGGATAAATGTAAACGTCTGCCAAATAAATGTACATAAGCAAACCCAGTGCTGTTCACATACTATTAAATTATAAAAAAAAATCATGGTCGTATATAAAAATATAAAATATTAGAAACATTTAAAAATTAGAAGAAAAACTTAAAGTTAACAACTAAAACTTAAAGTTAACAAAACATAAATGAAAATAGTAACTGAAATAAAAACTGAAATTTGTTGAAACTGAAATACTCAAACTGAAATTAAAAATAATATAGGCCTAGTAATATACAAAAATAACATAATTACTTAAACTTTCAAATGAAAACTGAAAACATAATATAATATATACATAATAAATGGTATAATAGTAACAAAAATAACACTATGAATTCAGCAACAACAACAACAATAACAACATTAATGTAAGTAGTTTTTAGAGGGGGCATGCCATGAATTTGTTTTACTAATTTTAATATGTTCCTTGAGGTTCACATATGATGATATGTTTTTTGCTAAATTCGTTTTTTTGCACGCACACACGCACGCACACACAAAACAAATATACATGCAGAAAAAACATTATTTTTTACCTTCATACCTTCACCAGGTAGCCTGGATACCAGCCGAACTTAGCCCCGCCCACAACATTTGAGGTCGGGAAGTTCGGTCTTGACTTGATCCGTTGTGGAGCAACTATGCTCGAACCAGAGCTGTTCGGACCAATCAAATTGTCAAGGCGGGCTTTATACGATGATGGACAGATGATCAACAGTAACAATCATTCACGTCACCAAAGAGCGCTTGGGTTGAATTTGTTCTAATCCTAAACGGAGAACTTGTTCGTATATGCATTCACCTTTACTATTTCTCTCAAAAATGATGATTGTGTTGGTAAGTACTCCGTGTATACTTAAATTCTTTTTACAACTCCGGCAAAGATCGTTTACACTCATCTTCTTCTTCTACTTCTTCCAGCGTGCGTGCAGTCGAGTTCTGTTGACAACTATGCGCCGCTCCGTTGCTCTGATTGGTTGTAAGTCTATCCAATTGAGTGCATTTTCTTTCCTGGTTTGGTTGAAAGACGTCTCATAATCACAGCCCAATGGAGCAGTATCAGACTCTTATTCTGACTAGAATTGAGTATGACGACGTCAGGCTACTCACTCTCCATTACACTGTGCCTCCTTTACGAAACAATATGCTGTCAAATGCTCTGAACAAACATTTCATCCTCAAATGCCATTCAAATACTGTAAACCACCCAATTTTTCCTGTCGCTGAAATCCTAAATGAGCTGTTTAAACTGGATGCGTGAAAGTTCTTTCACCCTTACATACATCCAGTTGTCTCAAGTGCGCAGAGTGTGTCAGAAACTGAACGTGCATTCATATACTTTATCAGTGTAGACATCGTCAGTGATTATTTGCTTTTGACGTGACGCAACGCTCACATCCGGTGTAGGCAAATGTCAGCCATTAAGTGACTGAATGCAAGTAATAATAATTTGTTACATTTATATAGCGCTTTTCTAGGCACTCAAAGTGCTTTACACATAGAAGGGGGGAATCACCTCAACCACCACCAATGTGCAGCACCACCTGGATGATGCGACGGCAGCCATATTGCGCCAGAACGCCCACCACACACCAGCTGATTGGTGCAGAGGAGATAGAGTGATGAAGCCAATTATATATGGGGATGACTAGGCCATGATGGACAGAGGCCAATGGGCAAATTTGGCCAGGATGCCGGGGTTACACCCCTACTCTTTATCGAAAGACATCCTGGGATTTTTAATGACCACAGAGAGTCAGGACCTCAGTTTAACGTCTCATCGGAAGGACAAGCGGACGGGGCCTATGTTGATTGCTCTGGAGGCAGTCATATGTAAATGTATTTGCCCATGTGACATCATGGATCCCATAATAGGTGTGTGTTCGACGACGCTGTGCAGACTGATCGGTGTATGACATCAAAGTACTGTGAGAGCAATTAGAGAGCAAACGGCTCTGTTTTTGGAGCTTTCTTAAATAAATGTCTTGTTTATAACGAGAAGGACATTTTAAATTGCTCTGTGATGTGCCAAAGATTGCGCAATCACGTTCGAAAAGGTCACGCGAGACGTAGGCGGAATTGCCGCCCCAAGCGAACATGCGAGGACGAATACAAATTCCCTTTAGCAAAAAACACTTCATCTTCAACTTCAAAATCATCCGACATTGTTGTTTTACCTTTTTTTGGCTAAAGGGCGTTTGTATTAGTCTTCGCATGTGCGCTTTGTAAACAAGGGGGCAGTACTTCTGCCTAGTGTGACCTTTCAGACGTGATTGCGCAATCATTGGCACATCGAAGAGCAGGGCAAGATGAGCAATTTAGGTTCAAAAGTATATTCATTTTTAATTTATTTTTGAAAAATGACTGATGGTTTGGCTAGATAAGACCCTATTCGTCTCGTCTGGGATCATGAAGCCCTTTGAAACTGCATTGATTTGGACCTTCAACATTTTGGTTGTCATGGAAGTCTATGATGGGGAGAAAAATCCTGGAATGTTTTCCTCAAAATACTAATTTCTTTTCGACTGAAGAAAGAAAGACATGAACATCTTGGATGAGATGGGGGTGAGCAAAATATCAGGAAATTTTCATTTTTGAAGTGAACTAATCCTTTAAGATAAAACTTTCAGGGTGTTTTATTTGTTTAAAGACCACTTATATGTCATAGGATCAAGGCAAATTTGATTTCTCATGTCATGACCCCTTTAAAAGTTGTCCCATTTTGTCTAGCGCAGTGTGTCTGTAAGCCTAGTGTTCTTCACTGGCATGGGTCCAGCTATTGTCTCTCTGCCCTGTACCACCCTGTGGGAATGCCACTGTGGTCAGGGCCATGGTTGGGAAGAATTTGATGGTTTCAAAAAGGGCAAACAAAGGCATTTTTCGTCCTAAAAATGGCACATTCCACTCTCCAGGCTGAGAAAAACCAGACGGAGTTCTTAGAAAACCAACATTTCTGCCATTTACTCATGGAGAAAGATTACGCACAGCATACCAGTTTTCGGGCCAACTAAAAACATTATGTGGTCACAGCCCCCCACCTCCATATATACACCCATCCCATCAGACCTGTTTGCTGGATTTGAGTGGAAATATACAGATCGGTGCCAAATTCGTTGTATGTCTGGAAGTTTCTGGTGACATCATACTCTTAGACGATGGAAAAAGCGATTGTGGACACCACAGTTGGCTTGCGGATAGAGAACGAATGCCGATGTTAGTCTTAATTGCTCTTTTACAAGCCATATTTACCAAGCTCTATAAACAAGCATCATGTTTACCTACTGGCGCCTTCCCATAATGCCATGTTCCATCCATGCCTGCCATTACAATCAAACTAAATGAGGCAGCTTTTTAAAGAGAGGTCAAAGATAGTGTTTCAGTATGTAGCAGTACACAAATAAGGGCATATACCTATTCTACACAAGCAAACAAATGTTGATTGCAAGCATGTGGCCCCATAGTACATATACGGTAACGTCCCTTCGTACGTAAAGGGGTGATAGAGTAACCTTTAAATAACATTTTAAAATAGATCATTTCCCCCTTGGACACCAAAGCGACTCCATTGGTAGATGGTTAAATATGCATATTTGATTGTGTACCAAGTTAGAAGTTGTAGAAGATCTGGTTACACTTTATTTGAAGGTGTCTGTGTAATTATATATTTAAGTGAGTAATAATAATTAACTACATTCACTATAGAGCATATGGTTAAGATTAGGGTGTGGTTTTGGGTTAGTTGCATAATTATGCACAATTTATAGTAATTGCAATAGTAATTATGTAACGTGGAACAAGGACACTGTAAAATAAAGTGTTAGTGAAAATTTCTTTAGCGTGTATAAAGTCTTAATTATTAAAACATGTTCATGTCTCTTTTTTTTTTTAGGAGTGCAAAAAAACATGTTCATGTCTATTAAATTACCCATCACATTAAATGTTTTATCTGTTTGGGATTGTAAAAGAAAAAGGAACAGACTACATCGACCCAATTTCCTTTTTTAACGATGTGGTAATGACGCTTAATGATACTTAATGATGCTACATTAAATTAAATTACATTTTAAAATCACATTAAAATACTGTATTGCCTTAACAACAAGAATTGTTCTTCTTGGGCTTGTACAAATAAAACCACACAGTATAAATACAACCATTGTCACTGTCACATGACCAGTATCAATGATATACTATTTTAGTTCTGTTTTCAGCTTTAGTTTGAGTTCTGTTTTCAGCTTTGGTATGTGTTACGTGTTATAATTCATGGCTTAAAGTTGGGCCTCAGGAATCACAACCTTCAAAAAGGCTTCTTAAGGACTGGTAATGTAATGTAGAGTCCATTCACTGAGTTCTTGGGTAGTTCTTGTAGCATTAATCTGCATGACAGTGTGACTAATGTATTAACGCCCAGGAAAGGGAGATACATACACTTTGAGATACATAAATCCTGCCAGTGGAAGAAAGTTCTCCTCTATTCATCAGACTTACAGCAGTCTGAAAACCTCCATCGATCTTCCTCAGCAACAGTGAGTGTCCACAAAACTTCATCCCTTAAATTTATGAGAGCCTCATTCAACTCCAGTGACTACAATCTGGGAAGTATTTCTGCCATCTCTCTGAGGAGTCTCTATTGTTTTAAAGCAGCTTCATTGATTCATGATGTTAATGTTTATAAAAACCTTTACTCCTAATCGTTCAGATTTAGCATTTTAAATATGGGTATAATATAATGGTGTATGCAGGGGCATAAATCGCGGGGGGGACGGGGGGGATAGGACCCCCCCCAATCTGAGGGCTGTCCCCCCCTAAAAACCATGCTGAGTATTGTAAATAATAAAACAATATATACTTAAAATAAACGTGTAAGTAGTAAAACAATACAAACGCAAACGGGACAAAAATAAATGCGTTTTAAGTTTAGAAACATTTTGAGTCCCCCCTTGCCTCACAGTGGTTTGATCCACCGTGCAACTCAACTAACGTTACCCATAGAACGTAAAAAAACTACCACACAAGTTTGGGGAGAGAACAAGGCTCTTCAGACAGCAGTTGTGAAACACCAGTAAGCAGCTGTCAAGGCTATTTTATTCACTTTAAACGTCAGATGAAGTGATTCTTTTCTCTTTAATACAGATTAGGCAAAACACTGTTAACATCACTTGCCCACCGCCGCCCCGCCCCTCTGTATAGTAATAACATCATTTAGTTCAGTTAGAAAACTGACAAAACAATTAAAAACTGAACGAGTCTGCTCAATACAGCACGAGCCGAACGAGCAAACCGCTGACAGACAAGATTATCGAAGATTTGGTTTCAAAGCGTAAAAGCGCCTATTTAAGGGAGTGTGTCATTGTACTGTTTTGTTGTTGTGTTTTTCATTATGAATAATAGGCTAATGAACCCAAAATTCAAGCAACCCGCCCCAAATTCTACAAATTGGCTAATTCTAAACCAAAAGTTCAGTCAGATCTGTGTGGGGTTTTGCTCAATATGATAATAAGTGGCAGATCAGAGGGCTTGCTGCAGTTGAATATCTAAATATCTGAATATCATAGTATAAAATACTATGTGGAGGACGCAAGATAATTGAATAATTGTAATATGACTGCGTGGTGAACCTTTAATCGTATTTAAGCTTCTATCGCTTTGTGTTGTTGGTCAGATAAAATGACAGAGAAAAGAAAAACGGACATTAGATCATTTTTCAGTGCACCAAAACACCAAATAAGTACGAAATGTTTTTTTTTTTTTTTTGTGGTACACATATCCTTACAAGTACGATTTTGGCTGTATTATTTGTGTCCCCTTCAAAAATTGCTCTTGAGAAATTTCATGTTTATTGTCCCCCCCAACTTTTAGATGAAATTTACGCCCCTGGGTGTATGTAAATCACCACAGTGCTTTTTGTAAGTACTGGAAAGGAAATCTGGGAAGGAGAAAAGACACTAGGGGACAGAGAAGTGTGGGCAAATTCCATGTTAAGACTGGTGAGAAACAGAAACAGAGATACACTGTGTGTGTGTGTGAGAACTGCCTGCATTCTGGACTAAAATAACTCACTTTTCATGCGGCCTTTGTCGCCGAGCCCCAGGGGTGTCATACACACAAACTCCAATGAAACTGTCATTGTTTTATAGAAAATGTAAAACTGCACTCCTTTGAGTTTATTCCAAAATTACTGTACCACAGCTGAACTGAACAACACAACAACGACAACTGCTTTAACACAAGCTTTTCACAAAAGGGTTCCTAGATTACTATAGTCCATTACATATACAGTAGATTACTATTGTCCATTACATATACAGTATATATATATATATAGCATGGGCGTCGGAAGCAAAAAAAATGAGGGTGGGTCCTCAGAATTTTTTTACTGGAGTAGATGCCAATTACATTAAGTACAAATATACCGCTTTGCTTGCTAAACGTATAGTTCGGAAAGACAAAATTATGGAAATCACCATATCATCAAGAGTGGCAGTAGTGTAGGGGTAAGACGCACGACATCTAGTTTTGACACAAATTCGCTGAGCTCAATCTTCTCCCTTTTCCCATCACATATCAGATCGGAAAGGCATCTATGTTCAATAAAAATGAAGAAAATCTTAGAAAAGTGGAAATAAAGCGTCTAACGTGTTTAATAATAAGTGTTTATCGATTAGGGGTAGGTAAACAGACATGTGCTGAATGTTAGAGACGATAAAAGTGAGTGGGTCCAATATCATTGATCGTAAAAAGTGGGTGGGTCTTATACAATGGTTCCGACGCCCATGAGATATATATATATATATATATATACACACACACACCGTATATATGCGTGTGTGTATGTGTGCTGTCAAATTGATTAATTGCGATTAATCGCATCTAACTTAGTTTTTGTTTAAATATATGTGTGCTTATAAATATGTGTATATATACACACAGACATATATAATATAAATAACATAATATATATTATGTAATATGTATACACTATGTAAACAAAAACTTGTGTTAGATGCGATTAATCGCAAATTCGCGATGAATTGATTTGACAGCACTAATATATATGTATGTGTAATATTTTAGTAAATATGCCAGTATTAGTAATCAAAATATGAATAAAAAACTAAATTACAACAAATGAACAAAATTGAGATAAAAACGAATTAACTATTAAAACATTAATAAAAGTAATAGTAACTAATAAATATACTAATACTATACACAGACAGTAACACAAAATTTAACAAAATATGCTGAATTAAAATGATTAGTTTCAACTAAGAAATAATATTAATTATTAACGTTATAATAATAATTGTGTACACGCACGGGTTCCTGAGACTAATTAATCCATAATACACCAATCACATCTCAAAGTTTCCATTGAAACTGATAGATCAGGAAACAACAGAAAGAGTTCCTGAACAAAGACATTATGAGAAGACATAATATTATTAATCTTCAGCTTATAAAACGGATTGATTCTTCTGTTTTTCTATTAAGAGTCTACAGTAATTAGTTGATGTCTTACCGTGGTATTGAAGTGTCCAGCTGATCTGACCCTGTGCACAGCCTGTAAAGTCTCTCTGTGAGACACTGTAGTTTTTCCCATGAAACACATCTCACACACACACACACACACACACACACAGAGCTGATCCTCCCACTGCGCGAGACATTTGCACTCACAGCCCGCCCACATCTGACACACACCACTACATTTAAACCTTCAACAGCTTTAAATTGATTCTTCAGCCCAAGTCCAACATGGCAACATGGAATGTCCCTTTGAAATTTAATAACTTTATGGAAAACCTCCCACACACACGCTTAAAGCACCACTTAGACCTTTTGCTCAGGGACAGCATACGAGTTAACTTATGTTGAAACAGTTGAGTCGTTTTTAACATTATACATTTACAAAAACTAAATTAACCTATTAAAAACGAACAATTCTGCCTCTAAATTCATTGTCTACTGTTGTTTTTACCTCAGGATTATATTCAGATTAGTTCTACTCATGCGCTTCATTTTGACGATTTCGAAGGACAGCGCCATCTAGAGGTGACAAGAGCAACAGACACACACACACACACACACACACACACACACACACACACGACTCAGACCAGGGCTCAAATGAATATAGCTTTAATTTATCAGCGTGCTCTGAGACAAAATATACCATCAGTAAACAAATCTCATTTTCTTGATATTTTACAAGTAATAATCTTTATAATTCAATCACAAAATTAATATCTTATTCTTTTACACTTTATTAGAAAAAAAAGAAACACGCGCGCGCACACACACACATACACACCCACCCACAACAATCACATTCAGCAGTGAGTTTCTTATACACACATTTACAAAGACACACATTATATCAATTCAAGAACGGGGAATTTTGAATTTGACTAAAACAATGAATCATGTAAAAAAAAGGAAAAAAGGGTTATTTTGGACCCTGGGACTTCACATATGAAAACATAATACCTTTATCTCATGTTCAACAAACTCAGTACATCCGAACTGTGCAAGAACCATTTAATGGCAAAATACGCACTTCCTGTTAGTCTGGGCTGATGCTTAAAAAAAGTCTCTGCATGTGATTAATTTTGCTGTAAGTTCACAGAAACATGATGACGTTCATAAACGTCTTTATCATTTTTTTCCCTTTATTTTCCCTTTGTGTAGGTCGGGAGTAAATAACAGCGACAGCCAACACAATCACAAAACTGGCCAATATAAACAACTGCAATCTTAAAGATGGGGTGGTCTGGGGATTTTGCTACAAAAGGGAGTGAAACAGCATTAACAGATCTGTTTCATGGCTGAATCGAACATGTGCGGGTCACATTTCACCGCAAAATCGAAAGAATGAAATAGGAAAGATATTGCTTAAAGAAAATGAAGCCTATTTCTAATTGAGTTTTTACATTGTGGCAATGTTTTAATGACAATTAAGCACAATTTTAACCAAATTCTTAATACTGTAAAAAGAAAATCTGTATTCTCATTAAAAATATGAAAATAAATATTATTTTGAATGGTAAATAATTTATACACTAAATATTATACTGATTTAAATAATACAGTATTTTTTACAATACAAATACTGCATTAAAGTAATGAAAAACTGAGATACGTTTTCAGCAAAGATGAGAATTTGTGTTTTGTTGAGAACAGTGTAAAAATGTGAATGCCCCTAAATTTTATGTAAGCAATTTTCTCATTTTGATTTTGTGGTGAAATATCACTCGAACATGTTTGAGATTCACACTTAAACCACTGAAAAGTGGGATGTGCCTCGAAACTTAGTGAGCGCCCTACCTAGACAGCACTTTTATCCACCTTAAACACGAATAGATATAAAAAAAATGATAAGCAGCTCACTAGTTTTGAGTCTAGATTTGCTCAGTGTAACACCATTTCATTGTGCCTCATTCTTTTGGCTAAACTATAGTTTTGTATTTCCCTCTATTACAACAGCTGATGCTGTGTTTGCACTCTCGCTCTCTCGCTCTCTCTCTCTCTCTCTCTCTCTCTCACACACACATCAAAATATCATAAAAAGCAGCAATGTAGTCTCTCCTGTATGAGTGTCCTGTTGTGTCTCTCAGGTCCTGGAACAGCAGGTATAACTAGAGAAACGCTCCAGTAATCTCACGTGTACCTTAGCGCATGTTCAGCGCACTAGTGTGAAGGCCCTGTGTTCTTAGAGGTCCGTGTGTCCTGGGTTAAACTAGGCTCCTGGGTGTACCGTTCATTGCTGCTGATTTGAGCCGGGACAGGCCGTTACCGCTGCTGCTGGGGGGGCTGGACTGCACCGCCGCTCCTGTCCTCTGGGTAGAGCTGCTCACCTCGAACACCTCGTGGATGGCCTTTCGAAAGCAGTGGAAATTGTAGTCTATCAAACCTGTGGAAGATAGAGACATGAGATCTGTTCAGAATAGCACATTAACACACTATTCTTTAACCACTTCAGCTCTGCAGCATATTTGGACTTTTTTAGAGAATAAGGTATATCTGAATTTAATAGAGTGCCCTACCCACATACATTGGACTAAATTGATAAACACAGAAAACACCCTAAATCTTATTGTATTTATTCACAATTTTATGATAAACATATAAAAAGTCATATTCTGATTTATTTTTAAATTAATTTGTTATTTGAAAATCTATAATTTTATATCTGTTTGGTCTACATCCCTTCACTAGTTGGCATTAAACATTAATCTTCTTCCAAAAAAAAAAGTTATTGAGATTAATCTGTGCAAACTATCTAATAACTCCTACTCATATCCATTGTTTTTCCATAGCCGCTGGGAAATCGAAAAGAAGGCTCCGCCTCCTCAACTTTGTAAAGGGAGATCTCGGGCTCTGATTGGTCTAGAAGCATGATCGACGTGTCTATAGAGAGCTGAGATACTCAAGCTTTTTTGACGTATGACGTAATACGTGATGACGTCATCAAAAATCGCGGCTAACAAAGACGATCAAAACGGAATAATAAAGGATAATAAGAGTATTTGTCAGCATCGCATGTTTTGATCTGGACATCGGTGACATATTAGTGTCGTTTTGCCATGCTTGCTCACAAACATGTGAAAATATTTCTCATTTTGAAGAAAACAACCTAAGGAACGAGCTGATATAGCGTTTGAGGCTAGTAGCTCCCCAACGAGTTAGTGATTCAAACAGGAATATGACTCATATGTTTGCTTGTTCAAAGGAGTCATTTCCTTTTTTGTGATTCTTTTGATAATAACGTTACTGTAAAGTGTTGGATCGGTGAAATCAATTACACAGTGATATTCTTGAGGGTGAGAGCTTTCATTTGAGATATGACTTGTCTATTTTTGGTGAGTTTGTGTGCTATGAATATTAAATTTAATATTATTCATATGATTTTCTCAAGGGGAGTCATTTGGGAGGGGGTCGAATTCAGTGGGTTATCAAGAAAGCTGAGGTTCTAATCTTTCAAATTATACCATATATGTCTAGTTTTGTGCAGCACAACTTATAGATTTTTTAAAATGATTATGATAATGCAATATTGGACCCACGGGTGGGTCGGTGGGGGGTGCAGAGCTGAAGTGTTAAGTAAGAAAAAATATGGAGAGCATAAAGGGACATGGTGGTAGAAAAAAAATACAGACCTGCAGCCTAAATGACACCTTATGTCAAATGTCTGTACCTTTCCTCTCGAAGCTCTCCTCTCTCAGGATGCAGACCAGAGCCAGGAACTTGGTGACCTCCTTCAGGTAAAGCACTGTGGTGTTGTTCAGCTTTATGATGGCCAGAGACTCTTTATCATAAGCGTTACCGTTGCCGTCATCTTTTAGACTATACAACAAATGGACAAAAAAAACTCATAATAGATGATACAATATATTACATACAATATACATTACATATTATATCTTACAACGTCAGCATAAAAAGGATACAAGTTCAAAATAATAGGGTAAAATAATAGGGCACAACGGGGCTAAAGGTGCACCAGGGTAATGCTGCGTTCACACCAAACGCGAATAGAGCGTCAAAATCGCATCTGCCATGTCTAGTTGGATGCTTGAACATTTTGAATCCATTCTTTTTTCGCTTCAAACACTCGATTCATACGCGCGTCCAATTCGCTGTGGACGCACGTATAAATCGAGTGTTTGAAGCGAAATAGACAGGAGAAATAGGCTGTCATAAAACACCACCCTGCCTCTTTTCATTTTCATTAAAAAATATATTAAACATTAATAGCCACACAAATGTGGTTCAGGCAACGCACTACCTGGATTATCTTCACTGCATGTATATTTAAATATCCTTAAAAAATGAAACTTGTCTTTGCCCTCAGTCAAAACGATTTGGCAGGCAACAAATTATAGATTCATGAGACCAAAGATCGCCTGTTAGATCTACACAAGAGGAATTCTCTCTCATGTTTAACCACTACAGAGACATTCGAGCCAGCGGCAGACATCAGAAGGACTAGCCGAGGAAAGGCTGCTCTCACCGGGGTTAACGAGCGCTGAACGCCTGGATCTCACAACTCCAAAACCGCAAGATTGATTTTTTTTAAATATGCGCTCTCTTTATAAATAAACCACAGATTTGAGCTTTAAACTACATTCTCACCTGAAAAAGTCTTAAAACTACATTTTGTGACACAATAACAGTAGTATTTTTAAATTATGCAGGGTTTCTCATCACGTCACTTTACCACGCGACAGCAGCAAGCAGGCTCCTGATGGGTTAACGCCGCGCAAATTGACGCCAAAGTTCAGATTTTGCAACTCAGGCATCAGACGCGAATTCGCTTCAAACGCGTAAATGCACAATCGCGCAAGACGTTCAATTCGCGTCATTCCCGCGAACTGGATGCGCAAATGAGGCGGAATTGCGTCCATCGCGCCACACGAAACGCGCCACGGGACCTCTAGACGCGCATCAACGGGTCTATACATTGACTTAACATTGAAATTACTTGCTCTATACGCTCTATTCGTGTTTGATGTGAACGCAGCATAAAAGGTGCATTTGATTTGATTTTCCTCTAAACCACTAGATGGCACAAAAACCTGCCGCAACACTTTCCAAAACATCCGCTTTTCAAGATGCACGTGGAAATTTGGCTGATCCTTGATGCAATTGCAGACAGCAGCGCAAAGTTGATTCTGCGATAATTTGACCTAATATTTGATGTCTTTTTAAAATGTTGTAGATTTAAAGGTGCAGTATGTAAATTTTAGCGCCATTAAGCAATGAGTTTGTGAATTGCAACTGCCCACCCCTCCCTTTCGAAGCACATAGAGAAGCTAAGGTGGCCGACACAGGACAAAGATGTCGTCTGAGACAGCAGAGATTAGCTAACGCTCTGTAGAATTTGTCCGTTTAGGGCTACCGTAGAAACATAGCGGTGCAAAATGGTGATTTCACTGTAAGGGGACCCGCGGTGTATGTAGATAGAAAAGTTATGTAAGGTCTTTATACACCACTAAAAACATAGTAATGTATATTATATTGCATTTCGGTCAATAGATCCTCATAAATATTACACACTGCACCTTTACGTAGAAAGAACCGCTGACATTATTGAATATATATTTTGAGACAAAGGTCTTCTTAATGATTTTCAGTTTTGTTCAAGGTAATTAAAGCAACAGTTTTCCAATAACTATGTATATGTAATATATGTGGATATATAATATATGTGGAATATGTGTAAGAATATGTAAAAGGCACAATAATTAACATGACAACAGCTGGCTGACTTTTCCATTTGTTGACATGACATGATTAGATTCAGAAGGTACATTTCATAAATCAAGTTGGATGCCCACTTTAGAGATAATTAACATTATAATGAAACCATCATATTTAAAAACATGATATTAATCATATTATAAAATAAAATATATTTATTGTTACTACTGTAAAGCTATATTAAATATTACGGGATCTCCTTCAATGCTTTTAGAATCTTTAGTTTTTAAAATAATTTTGTTTCTGTATTTTTAAAATATATTTTAAAGTATATTTTTTGTATACTTATTTATCAAATAAACAGAAAATAGTACACACTTTGTAAAGTGATTGTTTTGAACAAGTATTAACTAAGACATTATTAAAAACATATTAGCTTAAGTATTTGTATCAATACTTTGTGCCTTTTGCCCCATGCTGATTTTGCCCCATTTATCTGTGGGGTAAAAGGACCCCCCCTCGCCACCATATACATTTATAAGATTCTTTATACAAACATATATATATATATATATATATATATATATATATATATATATATATATATATATATATATATATATATATATATATATATATATATATATATATACAGTGAGGAAAATAAGTATTTGAACACCCTGCTATTTTGCAAGTTCTCCCACTTGGAAATCATGGAAGGGTCTGAAATTGTTATCGTAGGTGCATGTCCACTGTGAGAGACATAATCTAAAAAAAAAAAATCCAGAAATCACAATATATGATTTTTTAACTATTTTTTTGTATGATACAGCTGCAAATAAGTATTTGAACACCTGTCTATCAGCTAGAATTCTGACCCTCAAAGACCTGTTAGTCTGCCTTTAAAATGTCCACCTCCACTCCATTTATTATCCTAAATTAGATGCACCTGTTTGAGGTTGTTAGCTGCATAAAGACACCTGTCCACCCCATACAATCAGTAAGAATCCAACTACTAACATGGCCAAGACCAAAGAGCTATCCAAAGACACTAGAGATTGTACACCTCCACAAGGCTGGAAAGGGCTACGGGGAAAATGCCAAGCAGCTTGGTGAAAAAAGGTCCACTGTTGGAGCAATCATTAGAAAATGGAAGAAGCTAAACATGACTGTCAATCTCCCTCGGACTGGGGCTCCATGCAAGATCTCACCTCGTGGGGTCTCAATGATCCTAAGAAAGGTGAGAAATCCGCCCAGAACTACACGGGAGGAGCTGGTCAATGACCTGAAAAGAGCTGGGACCACCGTTTCCAAGGTTACTGTTGGTAATACACTAAGACGTCATGGTTTGAAATCATGCATGGCACGGAAGGTCCCCCTGCTTAAACCAGCACATGTCAAGGCCCGTCTTAAGTTTGCCAATGACCATTTGGATGATCCAGAGGAGTCATGGGAGAAAGTCATGTGGTCAGATGAGACCAAAATATAACTTTTTGGTCATAATTCCACTAAACGTGTTTGGAGGAAGAAGAATGATGAGTACCATCCCAAGAACACCATCACTACTGTGAAGCATGGGGGTGGTAGCATCATGCTTTGGGGGTGTTTTTCAGCACATGGGACAGGGCGACCAATAGGATAACCAGGATAACCAAGGAGTGGCTCTGTAAGAAGCATATCAAGGTTCTGGCGTGGCCTAGCCAGTCTCCAGACCTAAACCCAATAGATAATCTTTGGAGGGAGCTCAAACTCCGTGTTTCTCAGCGACAGGCCAGAAACCTGACTGATCTAGAGAAGATCTGTGTGGAGGAGTGGGCCAAAATCCCTCCTGCAGTGTGTGCAAACCTGGTGAAAAACTACAGGAAACATTTGACTTCTGTAATTGCAAACAAAGGCTACTGCACCAAATATTAACATTGATTTTCTCAGGTGTTCAAATACTTATTTGCAGCTGTATCATACAAATAAATAGTTAAAAAAATCATACATTGTGATTTCTGGATTTTTTTTTTAGATTATGTCTCTCACAGTGGACATGCACCTGTATACGATGACAATTTCAGACCCCTCCATGATTTCTAAGTGGGAGAACTTGCAAAATATCAGGGTTATTACTTATTTTTCTCACTGTATATATATATATATATATATATATATATATATATATATATATATATATATATATATATATATATATATATATATATATATATTAGTGGTGGGCTGTTATTAGTGTTAACGTGCTGCGATAATGCGAGACTCTTATCGGGCGATAAAAAAAATATCGCCGTTAATCAATTCTTAAAGTTGGGTTGGGAGCTGGGTCTATACTACGCAAGCTATGATAACTTTCACCTTGATATTTTAGAGCGAATGTACACCTAGCCGAATTGCCCTGTAGGGGGCGAGAGAACGAGTCTTCGAACCTGTGTGTATGCCTACTAGTGTTGTCAAAAATATCCATATTTCGCTATGTATCGATACTGAAATATCTGAAACGATACAATACTCATTTTCTACAGTATCGATATCAGCTGCGCTCTCCTCTCCTCCCCGTTGTACCCTATATATTTTAAAATAGTATACACTACCCTTTCAAAGTTTGGGGTGAGTAAGATTTTTTTTCAGCAAGGATGCATTACATTGAACAAAAGCGAGAGTAAAGACATTTACAATGTTACAAAAGATGTCTATTTCAACTTTATAGTCATCAAAGAATCCTAAAAAAATAATGTATCATGGTTTCTACAATAAAATTATGCAGCACAACTGTTTTCAACATTAATAATCATAAGAATATAGAGCAGGTGTTCAGGATGGACATATTCATCTGTTTTCATGTTCACAGTTTCTCACCCGTAAATACACGAGACGTCAATGACGACATCGATCATGTCACAGCAGAGCTCGTACGACTGCATGTCCACTGGAGAGCTGTCCGTGGCGATGTAGATCTTACTGACCACGTCGAACAGGAACGCTTTCTCAATCCCAGAATTCTAAGAGGGAACAATGCATTTACAAATATACACTTATCAGTTCTGTTATTTGTCTTGTTTGTGCAGTGATAAACACCATTAAAAGCATTTAGAGCAGAAACAAATGCAAAGTTGGACATTAAATGGATACTGGAAGCAGTCAAGAAGAAATCTGGACGAGTAAAGCAGCTGTGTACGTGCCGAAATGAATATGTTCAGGAGGTTTTCCAGCGTGGGCAGTTGAGGGATGAGCTTCTGGACAACCTTACTGAAGGCCTCAAATATGGAGTGATCATAGATGCTGGTGAGATAGAAACTGAAAACAAACAAAGAGAAATATCGATCATTAACATAACATATTCATTCATAATACACAAATCACATCTAGAAAGCCAGGAAATGAATGTCAAAAAAGGATGAATTTAAGCAATTTGACTAAATGCGGGCCTTGATTATATCCAGTAGGGTTTGATTGGGCAGAAAAAGTAGAATGTGATGATAATATTGGTTGGTTAACGTTAATTTTCCAGGCCTGTGAGACGTTTGGTTATGTCAGCAAAGAAAAAGATGTTTCAGAGGTGGACAAAAGTATTCAATATTGAAAATAAAAATGCTTTCCTAATAAACTGGTGAATACAGCTAACTAATATAAGAGACATTTGTTAAGGAAGTAAATAGGATCAATTTTGACATCATATAATATAGACTTGATCAGATCAGGCATAACATTGTGACCAATATTGTGTGGCTGCCAAACCAGCCCTGACCCAGCGAGGTTCCCACTCTTTCATGAACACCAGATTCAAGGACTTTCAAGGACTTTTTAAAGCACCTTTTATTTTAAATCAAGCACAATAAATACGATAAAGTTGGGTGTGTTACTGCCAATTTATCAAATACCTACTGTACCTGTGTCTATCATTAATGCAGTAACGCTAAGGCATATACTGACAACTAAAATACAATTTCCAATGAGGAAAGAGGCTGGTGTACAAGAGCGAGCGAGTTTTAACGAGAGATGCAGTCTCTTATTCCTGCTTTAAAAAAAATTTCACACTAGTTTTTGTTTTCTTTTTTTATAAATCATTACTTAATTAAAACATCAAAATATAGAGATAATAATGTATACATGAATTTTCCAATTAAATGAAAAGATATGGACAAGTTAATTGTTAGGCATAAAAAACGTGCATAATTATTTATTAAATCACTTGTACATGTACCTTTTTAAAAATCAATTTGAAGGCTTTTAAGACCTGCACATATTTTATATTAAACATATATAATAACAGCCCATTTCAAATGTTTACGTGCTTTTCTTCTTTTTATTTTTTGAGCGGTGATGAAATATTGCTCTTGTAAATACTTGCCAGCATTTCAGTAATGAAATCTAAGATCTTTAAAATGCATCAAAATTACAGCAAAGTGCAGCCGTACGGTGCTCTGCAGGGGTCAAAAAGGATATAAACAGTGAATTTTGAAGTGATCTCATCTTGAAAACTCAGAGATGTGGATTCGGACGGCAATTAAATGACCACACGACCTTGGTGTTTGTCTAAAACAGTGGGTAATTCGGCCGGGGATTTTTATGCGGGTGGTGGGAGAAAAACACTGACATTCTGGATTCGGACGGCAATAAAATCCCAGACTAGCCCCTGTCAATGATGAAAATACCCACGAGAAACAATTACCATCCGAATAGGGCTTTTGACAGTAGATGGTGCTTATGGAACAGCAGAAATATATTGAAACAGCTTCCTCCCGTAATGCTGTTTTGTTCTGGCTTTGGCAGCGCATGAAGGCCAATTTTTGTAATAGCACCATGCTACTCTAACAAAATGCAGTTCATGCTTAATTCAAGCACTTTCAAGGACCTATGTTTGTTTTCAAGTACTTTCCAGGCCTTGAATCCATGTGTCTGAAATTCAAGAACTTTCAAGTACTTTCAAGAAGCGTGGGAACCCTGCATGGACTCCACTAGACCCCTGAAGGTGTGCTGTGGTATCTGGCACCAAGATGTTAGCAGCAGAACCTTTAAGTCCTATAAATTGTGAGGTGGGGCCTCTATGTATCAGACTTTGTTCAGCACATCCCACAGCTCGATTGGACTGAGATCTGGGGAATTTGGAGGCCAAGTCACACCTCAATTATATTGTATAATATAAATATAATATTCTCGCGCATGCGTCGTGGTGCTTCGTGAGTTTCACGGCAGAGGCCAACAAGGAAGACAAGAACTTGTAGAATAAAGTCGTTATTTTGATTTTTTTTTTTGCACAAAAACTATTGTCGTCGCTTCGTAAAATGATTGTAGAGCCACTGTAGTGAGATGGACTTTGTAACGACGTTTTTAGTGCCTTTTATGGGTCTTGTGAGTGTAAATGTACTGAATGTCAATGGAGGCCTTTCTCAGCCATCAGCTTTCAACTAAAATATCTTCATTTGTGTTCCGAAGATGAACGAATGTCTTACGGGTGTCGAACGACATGAGGGTGAGTAATTAATTACATAATTTTCATTTTTGGGTGAACTAACCCTTTAAGATAGATACTGACCACTGCAGACCGGGAACACCCCACAAGAGCTGCAGGCTTGAAGATGTTCTGACCCAGTCGTCTAGCCATTACAGTTTGGCCCTTGTCAAACTCGCTCAAATCCTTACGCTTGCCCATTTTTCCTGCTTCTAACACAACAGCTTTGAGGACAAAATGCTCACTTGCTGCAATAACAACACTGTTCATTACACATTCTCGGATGCATTACTTGCTGGGACTCGCTGTAGCTCAGCTGAAAGCTCCTATCAAATCCTATCAAACACTCGCTATCTGTCATTAAACTGTATCAAGGCAAATTGATCAGTGCGTCAGGACGACCAACCTGAGGTGAAGCTTTTCCAGACTGGCGTCAGCTAGATCATCATTAGCTCTCTGATGAATGTCTCTCTGTGTCTCTATCTTATGATCGTCCGATAAACCGTCCACCTTATGTATAAACACCTCGAAATTGATCTCCGGGTTCACCCTGAATGCCCGCGACACCGTCAGATGTAGCCGCCCTAATGCTTCTACATAGTCATCCTACAGAGACACAACCAAACATAATGTTAATGACAGCCAGGAATACAGCAAATTCCCATGCTGAACAAAGAAAAATGAAAGTATGCAATTTGAATGACAATCACTCTCATATTTTGCTGGTGTCGGCTTACCTGAGCATCGATGACAAAAATCAACGCGCCGGTGCCCCTGAAAATCATCTCGTAATCGAAGGTGGGGTCGAAAAAGTCCACCTGCCCTGGAAAGTCCCATATGTGAAAGTTCACGAAGGAACTGCCGGAGATGTCGTCCTTGTAGATCTTGTTGGTGCTCTCCAGGAAGAGCGTCTCATTGGGAGACATCTTATGAAACACCACCTGAGATTCAAACATTACACCGTAGGTGAATATGGACATATAGATATTAAAAACAGATCTGATATATTAATTAATTGATTATAAACATGTAATAAAACCATCTTATATATACACAAATTACAAAAATACACAGAAAATGAATTCCAGAGGACGGGGGATTTTAAGCAGCATTAAATGTTAAAAGGAAATATTATTTTGCAACTACAATATTTGCAAGGCATTTCACTAGGTAGAGTATGTCAGCAGAACTTGTAGGTGCTTCATTAAAAAAATAAAAGAAAAAAATAAATTTTTTTTTGCAATAACATGCACTGATGAATTATGATATAATATGATGATCATAGACATTTACTAAGAAAGTAAACATTTATTTTAACTTGACTTCAGTCAACAAGTGTTCAATAAAAGCCCCATTAATCTGACCTGGAATACAAAGATTATGGGAATGTATAAAACTATAATATTACATAATATTCTAAAATGACTATAATATGTAAAATATATAATATTATAATATAAATGGGAAATATAATATTATGAGAAGAGCTTGTATCATTACAGATCGGTTTGTTTTCATTGCACATTCTTGAATGCATTACATGCTGGAATATTGTTGCAGCCCAATAAATGATAATACAAAAATATTAGGGCTGTCAAAAGATTAATCACGATTAATCACATCCAAAATAAAAGTTTGTGTTTACATAATATATTTGTGTGTACTCTGTATAATTATTATGTTTATATAAATATTCATGTATATATTTAAGAAATATTTGCATGTATATACTGTATACATTTATATAATTTATATTATATATAAATATAAATATTTTATATAGAAATATAATACATTTTTCTTAAATATATACATGCTTGTGTGTGTTTTTATATATAAATAATAATTATACACAGTTCACACACATATATCATGTAAACACAAACTTTTATTTTGGATGTGATTAATCGTGATTAATCTTTTGACAGCCCTAAAAAATATATAATATTTTAAATAAAATTTACAAAAATAATGTATTATATATTCTAGTAATAATATAGAAATATCAATCTAATACAATGATTTAGCCTAATAAACGAGAGCCTGATCAGAACGTCACATCTGTATTTTACAAAACAGGGATAACCATGGTACTTTTGGACATAGTAAAATGGCAATGCTATAATTTTCTACACTACTATAATGTTACACTTACAAAGGGTAGTCAAATTAATATAGCATAAAAAAACAACAACATACTGACCTTACAAGCAAGTACTGTGATGGAACCATAGTACAGTGATGATGGTAATAATGATACTTTGAAATATACTGTTGTACTCCAAGGTACTCCCAAGTACTTTTAGTATTATGGCACTATGGTAATAACATGTAACGTTACGATATACCATGGTATTCTCAGTATAAGCGTTGGAAATACCATCTGATACATAATTGCACCAATGGTATTACCACCGTACGTTTTTGTAAGAAACTGTACTCCAAATAACACCTTGGTAGTGTCCAAGACCAGAGTACTTTTTTGTTAGTGCAGTGCTTTCTCCATATGGGATCTGACCTTCTGAATGGAGGATTTCCCGCTTCGTCTCAGACCCATCAGCAGGATTCTGGGTTTATTGTCTGCAGAGGGAGAGTTTTCCAGGTTCTCCTGCATCATATCCATGTTTTCCACGCCATAGCCGAAATCTTTAGGGAAAGAGTCCACCAGGCTTCCGGCTAACTGCTCCTCGTACTCAATCGACATTTTAAATCTGTTTTCTGAGCTTTAGATCCCCTTGATCAGTCTATGTTGACTCTGTAGGATCTGTTTGAGTAATTGAGGTGGGATCGGTGTGGATTTAATGTTTAGTTTGGATACAGATGAGGAGGTTTCATATTGGGAAGCGGTTAGCTTGCTGCATGAACACAAACAAACGGGAAGCTGATCATATGACAGGCGCAGAGTAGAAACGCCTGCAGGCGAGCGGAAAGGCCTGACGCGTGAGCAGCCTCTGAGTGGAGCGGTCTCGCAGATGAGCAACATCTCTTTGCGTGTATGAATGAAATACGATGAAATGTGCTATTCGCAAGCGCAATAATTTTATTTTATTTTATAATTTATTTGTAATGTAGCACTTAAACATTTAACACTTTGTTAAATACGAGAATTTTACTCTAAAAATACAGAAATTATATTTATATCATATTAATATACTAGGATTATAAAATAAATTATGAGCAAGTTCCTTCAGAAATGTAATTTTTCCCCCTTTTCCCTCATTCTTTTATATTTATATTTTCTGTAAAGCTGCCTTAGAACAATCTGTACTTTAAAAAGCGCCATACATATCAATTTACTTGATCAGACCCTAAGAAAGGTAAACATGATATAAACGGTCAAATCGATTAATCGCGATTATTCACATCCAGAATTAAAGTTTGTGTTTACATAATATATGTGTGCTGTGTATAATTATTATGTATGTATATATACATACACATACACGCACACACACATACATGTATATATTAAAGAAATATTTTAATGTATATGCTGTATATATATTTATATAATTTATATCATATATAAATACACTTTTTCCCCTTAAATATATTTACACTACTAATATTTATATATAATATAATATTGAATATATATATATATATATATATATATATATATATATATATATATATATATATATATATATATAAAAAAAAAAATATATATATATATATATATATATATATATATATATATATATATATATATATATATATATATATATATATATATTCAAATATACATAATTATTATACACAGTACACACATATGTAATTATTATATATTATGTAAACACAAAAACTTTCATTTTGGATGCTTGGATGCTTTTGGATTATTTGACAGCACATATTATATTATATTATATTATATTATATTATATTATATTATATTATATTATATTATATTATATTATATTATATTATATTATATTATATTATATTATATTATATTATATTATATTATATTATATTATATTATATTATATTAATTATATTATATCTTATCTTATCTTATCTTATATTATATTATCTTATATTATATTATATTAATTATATATTATATTATATTATATTATATTATATTATATTATATTATATTATATTATATTATATTATATTATATTATCTTATATCTTATATTATATTATATTATATTATATTATATTATATTATATTATATTATATCTTATATTATATTATATTATATTATATTATATTATATTATATTATATTATATCTTATATTATATTATATTATATTATATTATATTATATTATATTATATTATATATTATATTATCTTATATTATATTATATTAATTATATATTATATTATATTATATTATATTATATTATATTATATTATATTATATTATATTATATCTTATCTTATCTTATCTTATCTTATATTATATTATCTTATATTATATTATATTAATTATATATTATATTATATTATATTATATTATATTATATTATATTATATTATCTTATATCTTATATTATATTATATTATATTATATTAATTATATATTATATTATATTATATTATATTATATTATATTATATTATATTATATTATATTATATTATATTATATTATATTATATTATCTTATATCTTATATTATATTATATTATATTATATTATATTATATTATATTATATTATATCTTATATTATATTATATTATATTATATTATATTATATTATATTATATATTATATTATCTTATATTATATTATATTAATTATATATTATATTATATTATATTATATTATATTATATTATATTATATCTTATCTTATCTTATCTTATCTTATATTATATTATCTTATATTATATTATATTAATTATATATTATATTATATTATATTATATTATATTATATTATATTATATTATATTATCTTATATCTTATATTATATTATATTATATTATATTAATTATATATTATATTATATTATATTATATTATATTATATTATATCTTATATTATATTATATTATATTATATTAATTATATATTATATTATATTATATTATATTATATTATATTATATCTTATCTTATATCTTATATTATATTATATTATATTATATTATATTATATTAATTATATATTATATTATATTATATTAATTATATATTATATTATATTATATTATATTATATTATCTTATATCTTATATTATATTATATTATATTATATTAATTATATATTATATTATATTATATTATATTATATTATATCTTATCTTATATCTTATATTATATTATATTATATTATATTAATTATATATTATATTATATTATATTATATTATATTATATTATATTATATTATATTATATTATATTATATTATATTATATCTTATCTTATCTTATCTTATCTTATCTTATATTATATAAATTATATATTATATTATATTATATTATATTATTTTATATTATATTATATTATATTATATTATATTATATTATATTATATTATATTATATTATATTATATTATATTATATTATATTATATTATATTATATTATATTATATTATATTATAATCAGTAATGAATGTTGGAGCTCATCCAGCAGGGGGCGCTTTTAGACACGAGTATGAGTCACACGCCTCTCACAGACAAGACAGTAGCAGAAGAAGCAGCAGCAGCAGTGTTGTTGACAGGAAGAGCGTTTGTGAGTAAAAACAAGCGTTTACACACACATTTTAAAGGCATATGGTTATTCTGTCAGCATTATTTTGGAGTAAATCTTAGCCTTTATGTCGCGGGGTATATAGCGTACTTTATTGCGCTGTTGTCACATTGATATCTGCTGATGAATTTGAAGAGGTTTCATTCAAACTCGCCTTTGAAAACAGACCAAAATAAACAAACATGTTACAGAAATATATCATTTTGAATTAATAAACAACAGTGATTGTTTCATGAAACAAACTGTATTCAGTAAGGAACTCAATAAGGTTTCATTCAAGACTGAAACATTTGTTTGTTCTGCTAGTTTGTTTATAATGCTGCATGGTATATGTTGTATTGATGTTTGTGAATATTTAAACCATTCTATGTTTTGTGAAAATTGTATGCATTTATCTGTGCTGTTTACACGATTACTAAGCTTAATTCAGTAGACCTTAGTTGTGTCAAGTGTTTTTAAAACACAGTATACAGTCATTTCTGTCAAATGTGAACCGTGAGGGAATTCGTTTCAGTTCATTTCAAGTGAAGAAAAAATGATGAATAATTAGAGTTTGTGAAATGTCAATCATTTCAATAAGGTCTGTTATGCTCATCTTCCTGCTTTGGTTACTTTTGCAGATGTAGTACTAGTTTTTATAGGAACATTTTCAGTTAAATTATATATATATATATATAATGTACACACACACAGAGCTATATAAACATATACAGGCCCAGGGTGCGATTTGTGAAAAAAACAGAGGGGGATGTTTTAAAAAGTTTTTACCCCTTGAAAATAAACCACACACACACACACACACACACACACACACACACACACACACACACACACACACACACACACACACACACACACACACACACACACACACACACACACACACACACACACACGGTGGAGCTATATATAGAACATTTTTTGGCAGCTGTTACAGAAACACTTTGACAATAAATATTCAGATTTAACCTTGCGCTTTGAAGTATTAGATAGCTTCTATATTTGACCACTATTTACAATGACACTAATAATTCTGAATTTCTGATAGGATTGCAAAAATCAATCAGTAATTATTGATATTTTGAATATCATAACGAGACCCAAACTTGTACATATCCATTGCGTTTGCTCCGATTTATTGTTGACCACAGTGTTTCGTACACAACATGAAATCCAAAAGTGCGCACATTTGGAGGAATATGGACATTTACCTCATATTTCTTTAAAGAACCATCATTTCTTGATGACTCATAGAAAGACGATTCTCTGCCGATCCATCAGTCAATATTGAGTGATAATAATTCTCATAATACATTTATGCGTCAGTTTATTACATATAATATCTGCATTAGGTCACAAAAATAGAGTGAGTTTTGAGCAGAAATATTGTATTAATCTCATACTGGCACTCTGAAATATTAATGGTGCGCGCTGACTTTCTGAAAAGCTCTAAGTCTCTAAGCGGGAGTTAAAGTCTAACAGTTAAAGTCCATTTCTGATTTTATTGTTGTTTGTATTTTCATTTTTCTGCGTTTAACTTGGCGATGTTTAACAAAAATATAAGTATTTTTGGTATTTTAAATGTTCTGTTGGTGGTTTGTGGAGTAACATCCACAATGATAAAAAAATAATTCAGCAGAGACAGCGATACACAGATTAGAGGGGGGGGGGATGGGGGGGGGGGGGGCTCCCTCCCACCCCCCCCACCCCCCCCTACAAATCACACCATATATATATATATATATATATATATATATATATATATATATATATATATATATATATATATATATATATATATATATATATATATATATATATATATATATACAGGTCCTTCTAAAAAAATTAGCATATTGTGATAAAGTTCATTATTTTCCATAATGTAATGATAAAAATTAAACTTTCATATATTTTAGATTCATTGCACACCAACTGAAATATTTCAGGTCTTCTATTGTTTTAATACTGATGATTTTGGCATACATCTCAATAAATTAGCATATCATGAAAAGGTTCTCTAAACGAGCTATTAACCTAATCATCTGAATCAAAATTACACCTGCAAAAGATTCCTGAGGCTTTTAAAAACTCCCAGCCTGGTTCATTACTCAAAACCGCAATCATGGGTAAGACTGCCGACCTGACTGCTGTCCAGAAGGCCATCATTGACACCCTCAAGCAAGAGGGGAAGACACAGAAAGAAATTTCTGAACGAATAGGCTGTTCCCAGAGTGCTGTATCACGGCACCTCAGTGGGAAGTCTGTGGGAAAGAAAAAAGTGTGGCAAAAAACGCTGCACAACGAGAAGAGGTGACCGGACCCTGAGGAAGATTGTGGAGATGGACCGATTCCAGACCTTGGGGGACCTGCTGAAGCAGTGGACTGAATCTGGAGTAGAAACATCCAGAGCCACCGTGCACAGGCGTGTGAAGGAAATGGGCTACAGTTGCCGCATTCCCCAGGTCAAGCCACTTTTGACCCAGAAACAGTGGCAGAAGCGCCTGACCTGGGCAACAGAGAAGCAGCACTGGACTGTTGCTCAGTGGTCCAAAGTACTTTTTTCGGATGAAAGCAAATTTTGCATGTCATTCGGAAATCAAGGTGTCAGAGTCTGGAGGAAGACTGGGGAGAAGGAAATGCCAAAATGCCTGAAGTCCAGTGTCAAGTACCCACAGTCAGTGATGGTCTGGGGTGCCATGTCAGCTGCTGGTGTTGGTCCACTGTGTTTTATCAAGGGTAGGGTCAATGCAGCTAGCTATCAGGAGATTTTGGAGCACTTCATGCTTCCATCTGCTGAAAAGCTTTATGGAGATGAAGATTTCATTTTTCAGCACGACCTGGCACCTGCTCACAGTGCCAAAACCACTGGTAAATGGTTTACTGACCATGGTATTACTGTGCTCAATTGGCCTGCCAACTCTCCCGACCTGAACCCCATAGAGAATCTGTGGGATATTGTGAAGAGAAAGTTGAGAGACGCAAGACCCAACACTCTGGATGAGCTTAAGGCCACTATCGAAGCATCCTGGGCCTCCATAACACCTCAGCAGTGCCACAGGCTGATTGCCTCCATGCCACGCCGCATTGAAGCAGTCATTTCTGCAAAAGGATTCCCGACCAAGTATTGAGTGCATAACTGAACATAATTATTTGAAGGTTGACTTTTTTTGTATTAAAAACACTTTTCTTTTATTGGTCGGATGAAATATGCTAATTTATTGAGATAGGAATTTTGGGTTTTCATGAGCTGTATGCCAGAATCATCAGTATTAAAACAATAAAAGACCTGAAATATTTCAGTTGGTGTGCAATGAATCTAAAATATATGAACGTTTAATTTTTATCATTACATTATGGAAAATAATGAACTTTATCACAATATGCTAATTTTTTGAGAAGGACCTGTATATACATATGACCTGCTTCATGTAAAATCCATACTTGCCATAATAAAAGAAGATATGGTTTTGTGGATTGTTTTCCTCCTGTAGATCCACTGTATGCAGACATGAGTGTCCCAGACTACATGCAGTGTGCTGAGGACCATCAGACGGTCCTGGTGGTGGTCCAGCCCGTGGGGATCGTCCCAGAGGACCAGTTCTTCCGCATCTACAAACGCATCGTCAGTGTGAGCCAGGTCAGCATACGGGACTCCCAGCGCGTCCTGTTCATCCGATACCGGCACCATTACCCCCCTGAGAACAACGACTGGGGCGACTTTCAGACTCACCGCAAAGTCGTGGGTCTCATCTCGGTGACCAGCTGCACCACGGCAAAAGAGTGGCCACAGACATCAGACCGTTTCCACGGGCAGAAGGAGGTGTTCGGCTCCACGCTGTACGACTCGCGGCTGCTGGTGTTCGGGCTGCAGGGGGAGGTGGCGGAACAGCAGCGGACAGATGTGGCGTTCTACCCCAGCTATGACGACTGTCCCGATGTGGAGAAGCGGGTGGAGGATTTCGTTGAGTCCATCTTTATCGTCCTGGAGTCGAAAAGGCTGGACAGAGCAACCGATAAATCTGGCGATAAGATACAACTGCTGTGTGTGCCGTTCGAGAAGAAGGACTTTGTGGGGTTGGACACAGACAGCAGGTGAGTTTGGGTTCTGGGAATGTGCTCAAATTGATTGACTACTGAGAAATGACCTCACCTTTATTGGTGACCAGCATAATGGTCAACCCATATGGGCTTTTCAGTAGTCGATGCTGATATCTATCTTATTGCTAATGCAAGCAACACTATTAGGGATGCACAATATAAAGCAATATCTGTTATCAGCTGATATTAAAGATGTTTTCATGTTTTTTTTTACATTTAGGTGACCTTTACCATAATCTCATGCTCACTTAAAGTTAATCTTGATAGACACTTATAATTTAATATCACTATTACATGTAACTTATATCCAAGTAAATATCCTAATCAATATACACTGATCAGGCATAACATTATGACCATTCAGACATTCACATGGTGAATAACACTGATTATCTCCTCATCACAGCACCTGTTAGTGGGTGGGATATATTAAGTTGATGTGTTAGAAGCAGGAAAAATGGGCAAGCGTAAGGATTTGAGCGAGTTTGACGAGGGCCAAACTGTAGCTCAAATTGCCCAAGAAGTTAATGCTGGTTCTGATAGAAAGGTGTCAGAATACACAGTGCATCACAGTGTGTTGCATATGGAGCTGCATAGCCGTAGACCAGTCAGGGTGCCCATGCTGACCCCTGTCCACCACTAAAAGCATCAGAACTGGACCACGGAGCAATGAAAGAAGGTGGCCTGGTCTGATGAATCATGTTTTCTTTTACATCACGTGGATGGCTGGGTGCGTGTGCGTCCCTTACCTGGGGAACACATGGCTCCAGGATGCACTATGGGAAGAAGGCAAGCCGGTGGAGGCAGTGTGATGCTTTGGGCAATGTTCTGCTGGGAAACCTTGGGTCCTGCCATCCATGTGGATGTTACTTTGACACGTACCACCTACCTAAGCATTGTTGCAGACCATGTACACCCTTTCATGGAAACGGTATTCCCTGGTGGCTGTGTCTCTTTCAGCAGATAATGCGCCTGCCACAAAGCAAAAATGGTTCAGGAATGGTTTGAGGAGCACAACAACGAGTTTGAGGTGTTGACTTGGCCTCCAAATTCCCCAGATCTCAATCCAATCGAGCATCTGTGGGATGTGCTGAACAAACAAGTCCAATCCATGGAGGCCCAACCTCGCAACTTACAGGACTTAAAGGATCTGCTGCTAACATCTTGGTGCCAGATACCACAGATCCTTCAGGGGTCTAGAGGAGTCCATGCCTTGACTGGTTAGGGCTTTTTTGGCAGCAAAATGGGACCAACACAATATTAGGAAGGTGGTCATAATGTTATGTCTGATCAGTGTATGTATTTTTAGTACTGTACAGTACATTATAATATTGTGATGCTTAAATTGATTTCTAGGATTTATATTGACTGGTTTTAGTTAGTATTTAATTTTTAATTATTATTTTGATATATTATTATGTGTGTGTGTATTTATTAGTTTATATTTATGTATTTATACATTGTTTTAAATGTTTTATTTTTAATTTGACATTTTTATGATATAATTAATTATTAGCTTTTTATCAACACCGGAACCTCCTGCTGTTCTCTCACAAACTCCTGTTTGGAAAACTCTGATTTATACAAAATAGTAAAACATTTTAACATCGGCCATTTATCAGTTATTATCCATAATAATGAAAATAACTGATTTATTGAAAGATGCATAATCACCATTAATGTTGTTTATACTTTCCGTTTTAAGAAAGTAAGAAAAAAAAAAAGTATTACATTTTGGTGTGTAATTCATCCTAAATTATGAATTTCCCAGCGGTAAACACTAGATGCACAAGAGTCCCAGAATATGATGGTTTTGCTTGTAGCTCAACCGTGCATGATCTTCTATCCTGTTTCATGAGTTTTGCCATTTGTTTTTCATGGTTGTTGTTTTTTTTTTCTTCCCTCTTGTTTTGCCTTGTTTTATTTGTCTTTCTTCTTTTCTTTCATACTGTCCTGTGAGTTTATTATGGGGTGTGAAAAGGTGAGCCGGTAGTTCTGTCTCCTGCTTTAGTTCATTCTTACCTGATCAGCCTCTTCCTCTCCCCTTCAGTGACACACTGCTTGGACCTCGATTCTCTTGTGTCTCAGTTTAGAGTAGAAAGGTCAAACTCTTTTTTTTTTTGGGATGAAAGTCAATGTGCAGGAATGGAAAAAAGAGCTGTTAGCAGAGTGTAATCTTTGTGTCCTCGTGTTGTCTTTGAGTCGATTGTTTAAAGGTGAAATATGGGCAAGATTCTCGGGGTCCTGGTGCCTGACAGGGTCAAGCGTTTGATCAAGTATATCGTCTCTCTCTGTCTGCTATAACTGCAGAAGTTCATGGATGTCATTCAGTAATTCATGAGTGATTGCACGCAAAGCTTTGTGCTCATCTCATCTACGGTCGCAGCATGAATTTGAATATGACATCCATTGCTTAAAATACTGAGTTTAGTTGTGTTTGCTCCATTGTAGGATGTGGGTTCTTGAGCTGAAGTTAAATATAGATTATAATAGGTTGTGTTTATAAAGATGATTTTAATTAAGGAAATAATATTAAAGGGATAGTTCACCCAAAAGTGTCATCATGTACTCACCCTTATGCATTTCTTTCTTCTGCTGAGCACAAAAGAAGATATTTAAAAAAATGTCTGTAAAATGTCGGTGAGTAAATAATGACAGAAGTTACATTTTTTTGGGTGAACTATCCCTTTAATATGATAGTTATTCATATTTTTATTTATAATGCATATAATGATACATATTAAATTATTAATTATTTAATCAATATTAAGGATTCATGGATATAGACATTCTAGCTAATAATATAATATAATATAATATAATATAAATTATGTTCATAAATATTATGTTAATTGATGTAAAGCAAAAATGTATATATATATATATATATATATATATATATATATATATATATATATATATATATATATATATATATATATATATATATTTATTTATTTATTTATTTATTTAATAAAAAAAAAGTATTTATACTCATAAATATTACATTTATAAAATATATTATTATTTATCAATATTAGGGATTCATGGATATAGACATTTTGTATAATATAATATAATATAATATAATATAATATAATATAATTAATATAATATAATATAATATAATATAATATAATATAATATAATATAATATAATATAATATAATATAATATAATATAATATAATATAATTAATATAATATAATATAATATAATATAATAAAATATATTTAGTGCTGTCAAATGATTAATTGCGATTAACCGCATCCAAAATAAAAGTTTATGTTTACATAATAAATGTGTATGCGGTGTATAATTATTATGTATAAATACACACACATGCATGTATATAGTATATGAAATTTTGGTATATTTATATATAAAATATTTGAGTATATTTTATATATATATATATATATATATATATATATATATATATATATATATATATATATATATATATATATATATATATATATATATACATACCTGCAAATATTTCTTAAATATATACATATATGTTTATGTTCAAATATACATAATAATTATACACAGCACACACACATAGATTATGTAAACATACATTTTTATTTTGGATGCGGTTAATCGCAATTAATCGATTTGACAGCACTAAATATAATATAATATAATATAATATAATATAATATAATATAATGTAATGTAATGTAATGTAAATGTAAAGGAGCATTACAATTTATAACCCCAGATATAAGTTATTGCCTTGTAATGTCTATAACTGTTTAGCTGTGAAAAGTTTAGGCTAATTGGTCATTCATTAAAATAATAATCTTAATTATATATGTATGTACATATTTTTATTTTTATAAGTTGATAAGTAGCATTCATTTAACATTGAATACGCAATTTTCATTATTACTTATTTGGTTTATTACTGATATTTTTGTCAATATTATGAATCTATACTATTTTGCCTGTTTATTTATTTATTTATTTATTTATTTTTTAACTGCATTTACACTAGAGTTCCAATCTGGCCTTGAAACATTTAAAGATTTGTAATCAGTCATAGGTCAAAAATATTCTGCTTGAATTGGATAAAATAAGCTGATATTAAAGGCTTCCAATATTATTTTTTAATTAGACTGTTGGTGATCATTTAATAGTATATGGTCAGTGATACTTCATACCTATATGTAAAAGTATATATTTATAAAAAATGTCTTTCTCTTCTGTTTAACTCTCACTTGAATAACACTTGACCCTCTTGCACACTCTCTATAGCGGTCCTTCCACCACAGTTTTACCTCCTCATGTTTATAAACATATAAATCCTTTATTTTTTAGTTCCTTCATCCCCATGGGATAGACATCAAGTTGCTTTTTCTTCCCTTTAGCTGAAATCCCCACCGTTTTGCCTGTGCATCCCCTTCCCTCTGCATCCCTCCAGCTTTCCTCTCTGTCTGTAAATACTGGGCTAAGACAGAAGACAAAGCTTAATGCAAAACCACATCAGCATATTTGTATTCCATATAAGGCCAGCCAAATGAGACGACATCGATCCACCGCTGATAAAAATAACTTTAATGAAATATGGCTGACGTCACCTGCACTTGGCTGCGTTGATTAAGAACTGAGCTCTGTGCTTAAGCGCTGAATGTTTATCTGACGCCTGTTGCTCTTCCTCAGGCACTACAAGAAACGCTGTCAGGGCCGCATGAGGAAGCACGTCGGGGATCTGTGTCTGCAGGCGGGGATGCTGCAGGACGCCCTCGTACATTATCACATGGCCGTGGAGCTGCTGCGGTCTGTCAATGACTTCCTGTGGCTGGGAGGTAAGATGGGGTTTAATGATTCATGGGGTGTGTTCACACTTGAGAGGTTCGTTTCGACAGGTGTGATTGCTCTGTTAGTGCGGTTCATTTGAATAAGTGTGAACGCTGCCATCTGATGAGCACCAAACAAGCAGACCTAGACCCACCTTTTTCAGGGGGTTAGGGATCTAAACGAACTCTGGTGAGGTTTGACTGGAATATGAATGCAACATGGACCAAAGACAATGAACCAAAAACAGGACATGATGTCACATAACCCTAAAAAGGGCAGAATGCTCAAGCATGGTTCTTCTTGTCATAGGGGCTGCATTTCCTATTACAGTTCGGTACAGGCGAGCATATCAAGTCCAACACACATGTGATTAATCCCAGGGCTTGCGTTTCATTATATGATCACTCTCATTCATGCAAATGCATTTAAACCATTTAAGCACGACAAGACAAAAGAGAACACTCTGTCTGTGAATGTCCTGACTTCAAAGTTCAAATTTCAAAGTTTATTTAGCCATTTCAACAATACACTCTCAAAAAAAGAGTACAAAATTGTACCTTTTTAGGTACAAGTGGCCGTCACTGGGGTGGTACCCTTAAGGGTAAATTTTTGTACCTCTTATGGCCCGTTTCCACTGAGCGGTTCGGTTCGGTACTGTACGGCAGCTTAACGTTACCGTGGTCGACCCAGGAGGTGCAGATCTTGCTGGGTATCCTCGGTGAAGAAAGGGTACAAAGGGAACTCGATGGCATGGTGAGAAATAAAAGGTTTTTCAGCATGTTTTTCCTGGCAGACTGCAGCCTTTTATCAAACAAAGCTAGTCTCCTCCTTGTTATAAACAGCCACATGCCGAGAAGCAAGAACAAGATCTGCTGTAAGGTCTCCATCGTTCTTCTTTGCGCGCACGAATGACGTCAACCGATGCTTTCCGTCATACACCACGCCTATCAAGTGATGTTGATTACTACTTTCCGGCATACACCACGCCTATCGAAAAGGGTACTGTTAGCAGTGGAAACGCTCGCCGAATTCATGGTTTACCGACCCGAACCGTACCGTACTGTACTGTACCGTACCGTACCGCTCAGTGGAAACGAGTCATTAGTCAAGGGTAGGCAAGTTAGGTTCTAGAGAGCTGCTATCCTGCAGAGCTTAGCTCTGACCCTTCTAAGCCACCACAGTATAAAACTCATGGCTCCCAGCATGCATTGCAGCATTAAGTATGTCACCATTGTTGAGATTCATATGCAGATTTTTGATGTCTGTGTGTGTCTAAACTTTTTTCCCCCGAGAATGTCTGATCTGTGGCAACACAGAGAAAGGGGGTGTAAAAATGTTAATATATATATATATATATATATAGAGTCAAACTGCCCAACTAAAGGAAACACTGATCACCATAATGGTGACATTTTCAATAAAACATCAACATCTAAACCTCTGTTAATTCTCAATAAGAGCATCTATAGATGTCTTTCAGGGTTGGAGCCAAACTCTGCAGGACAGCGACTCACTAGTAGAGTAGAGTAGAGTAGAGGAAAACTATGGTATCATTGTACCCTAAGGACCAATTGTGTACCTTTTAAAGGTACAGTTATAAGTTTTGCTCCCTAAGGAACAAAATTGTACCATTTTTTTCTGAGAGTGTACAGTTGATAGGAATTTGTCTTGGTATGCCAATATATACCACATAATTAACAACAATGCGCTGACACAACAGCACATTCCACACATATACCGCACATATACCGCCCAGTGACAACAATGCACAGACATGAACAACACATATTGCACATTAGGTGTGTCAACGGGTTATGGACCAGTTCATAAAGTGCTTAGTGCAAGAGGCACAAGTCAGAAATCATAATGCAAATGGCGAATAAGAATGTCCCAAGTACAGTAAGTGGGGGGGGCAGTCCACAAGTTCATAACCGAAATTAAACATTTAAACGTTAAGCCATGTTTAAGGATCGTACACACACGATGCATTGAAAGACACGTGCCAGTAACATGTGCAGACAGCGCCGCCAGAACCGAGTTCTCTTTCACTCTTTAATAAACAATAAAACACACAGTTATGCCAAAATACCCGTTTTGTCGAGTATTCCCATTATAAGAGCATTCTTAAATGAGTTAAATGTCGTACTTCCCACTTCTGAAGTCGTGATTACGAACTTATCACATTCAAGTTTTGACTTGAGCGGACGATCATGTCTAATTTTTTTAAACTAGGAAACTAGTATTTACGATAATTCTGAAAGCACGTGAAGACAGCATTAGTTCTGGTCCGCTTGACATATTCAACACCAAACCTAAAGAAACTGAAGTCATGGGGATACTTTCACAACCTTGACTGGTCGGCTTTTATGATGTATATTTCGTGACAACATCCAAAACAATGCTGTGTGAGATGGTGGTCCAGTGGGTTAAACCATGGAACTGATACGCAGAAGGTTGCTGGTTCGATCCCAGTGGTCACCACCAGTGTGTCCTTGAGCAAGGCACTTTACTCCATGTTCCTCCAGGGGGATTGTTCCTGTAATAAGGGGACTGTAAGTCGCTTTGGATAAAAGCGTCTGCCAAATGCATAAATGTAAATGTAATGCTGTGTGTGTGCTGGGCTAAATGCGCTCGTTGTATGTGCGTAGCTACATATGATGGTATTTTGACCAGCTGAGAACTCGTGAAGAGCTTATAATATGTGTAAAGGAGTCAAAACAGCGTCAGGAATCCCTCCTTCATGCACCGAATGAAGATCTGCTGCGAGGAGACGCGGAACTATGATGGGCAACATCACGACTATGATGAGCAAAAACAGGTATGAGTGAGCATTCTGGTCTTTTTAGGGTCTCATCTTGTGACATCATATCCTGCTTTTGGTTCGTGTACATGTCTTTGGTCTGTGTTGTGTTCATATATCATTCTAATTTGTTTGGAAGTGGACTGAGACCCATCTTTTCAGCGGTCTCGGTCCACTTGTTTGGTGCACATCAGGGTTCAGGCGGCAGCGTTCACTCTTATTCAAATGAACCGCACTAACAGAGCAATCGCACCAGGGATTGTTTTAATAGAACCAAACATGCCAAGTTTGAACACAGCCCCGGTTTATCTTTTGGTCTGGAACAAAAGAACCAAGCAAAATATATTTATATATATATAAAATATAAATAAATAAAATAAGATTTTGTGCTCAAGAAAAAAACAAACAAAAAAAAACAATATATATATATTTTTTTTTATCTTCTTTTTTTGTTGGCTCCAATTTTTTATTTTATCTTATTTTAATTTATAATTAATTTCTTTTCATTTCATTTTATGTTTTTTTTTTTCATTTCATTTCATTTTATTTCCTTTCTTGTCTTTTCTTTTTTTCTGTCTTTTCGTTTCATTAACCTTTTTCCTTTTCTTTTTTTCATTATTTAATTTCATTTTCTTTTAATTCCTTTCTTTTCTTTTTTTCTCTCCATTTTTGTCTTCTCTTCTTTTATTAAATTTTCTTTTAATTTTATTACTGCTTTTCTTTTCTTCATCTTTTGTCGTCTTTTCCTTTTTCTTTCTTTCTTTTCTTTGTTTTTTAATATCCTTTCTTGTTTTTTTCTTTTTTTCTGTCTTTTCTTTTATATAAGTATTAGTATTTTGAAATTGTTTTAATTTTTGTATTTAGTTATTTTTATTTTAGTTCAATTTGAAGTAATTTAGTCTTTTTTTGTTGTTAAAACATGTCTGTATAGCTCTTATTAATAGTTGTTTTAGTTTTGTTCCTTAAACTGAATGAAAATAAAAAGGTTTGCCTTGGCATTTAGTTAACCGTAACAACCCTGCCCCAAATATCTAAAGCCGGTAATTTCCTGAAATGTGTGAGAATGGCACGAGGAACCAGTATTAAAACACCTTGGCTCTTAGTAGACTAGTACTACAGGAACTGTTTAGGTCATTTTTTTACATGCATTATGTAACTATTACATTATAGTATCAAGCCAAGTACAACCCATAACTTGCCTGTGCAGTTATACCCAGTCTTTAAACTCATGATGAGCAGCGAACGAAGTAAACCCAGTCCCTGTCTCCAAGCAGCTGTGACTCTCAGTCTTTGCCTGAGTGGATTTTTCCTTCCCAAAGTCCTGCATGTATGATGGCAGATAAACTGCCCAGTGATGACTCAGAACAGTCAAATGGTTTCTGTTTTGTTCCCCAGCTGCTTTGGAGGGATTGTGTTCTGCGTCTGTCATCTTCCATTACCCAGGAGGCACTGCAGGGAAGAGCGGAGCCCGTAAACCTGGCGTCTCCTCGGCTGCCGACGCTGGAAAGAGACACAGACCTGGTCAGTGCAGTCAGACACATCTACAGCGTCCCTTCTTATCTGACTAAACTAAAAATATCAACACCACATGATTTAGTTCATATTTTCATTTGGTTTTTGTTTCGGGGGATTCTATGGTTCATATTTAATTCTGGAGAATAGAATTATTGTAGACCTTTTGTAGATCTTTGCATTTTTGCACACTCACATATATTCAAGGAAGAAAAGCAAGGCTCTCCTATGGAAACTCAATATTCTTTTATTTACATCAAGAATGAATGGATGTGTGTGAATAAATGAATAAGAGAATGAGGTTGGTGTGTCTCAGATGTCATTTACTGCTCTTGGTGTGATGTTTGTTTCTTTAACATCATTGAGAGTGAGAGCAGCAGAAGAGTTGAGTCTACACCACAGTCAGTCATTATTACAGCTCATTCTCATCTGAGAGTCAGCGATGCTGAACCAGAGCAACCAGAGAAACCTTCTCTTCTCTTCTCTTCTCTTCTCTTTTCTTTTCTTTTCTTTTCTTTTCTTTTTCTTTTTCTTTTTCTTTTTCATTTCTTTTTTCATTAATTTAATGTCTTTTATTTTTTGTTTCCAGAGCAACAAGAGAAACCTTCTGTTTTCTTTTCTTTTAATTTCTTTTCTTAGTTTTTTTTTATTTAATTTAATACATTTTTTGTCTTCTTTTTCCTTTTCATTTAATTTCATTTTCTTTCTTTCTTTTAATTTATTTTGTGTCTTGGTTTTGTTTTTCTTTATTTCTTTTTTCCTTTTTCATTTCATTTCATTTCCTTTTATTTTTCTTTTCTTTCTTTTCTTTTTTCATTACATGCATCTTTTGTCATCCTTTCTTTTTCTTTTTTCTTTTTTTCCTCATTCATTTCATTTTATTTTCATTTAATTTTCTTTGTTTTTTCATTTTCTTTCTTGTCCTTTATTTCTTTTTCATTTTCTTATTTAATTTAATTTCTTCTTTTTTATTGTATTTTCTTTTCATTTCATTCATCTTTTGTCAACTTTTCTTTTTTTCTGTTTCTTTATTTAATTTAATTTAATTTTCTTTGTTTTTGTTTCATTTCCTTTCTTTCTTTTTCTTAGCTTTTTTCATTTTCTTTTTAATTTTAAATTTTCTTTTCCTTTAGTTCATATTTTGTCGTCTTTTCTTTGTTTTTTTAATTTTTTTCTTTTCTTTTCTGAATTTCTTTCATTCCGAAAGGATTTAAATGATTTTTCATGTTCACTTGCTTGTATTAACACATACATAAGCTTGAAAACACTATAATGTTATATTTTAACTCATTAATAGGTGTGCCATTCATTCGTTTCATTTGTTTGCTCTTCCGATTTATGTCTGAAATGGCTTCATAAAGTATTTGCACACTTAAGCCACACTTAAAATGAACACAGTTTGTCAAACCAAACAGCATTTATATTAAAGAAATATACACTTAACAAGTAAAACATTTTTGATACATGATACAAATGGTGCTGTTCAAAATGGAGTGAAAAGCTCTAGATTAGATGCCATTTGGTTGGATTTTAAGTGTGACATCCTTTTCTTTCTTCCTTTTTTTTAAACAAGACTTTGGTAACATTTTAAAACTAGAGAAATAATTATTAATTTTTTAAAGCTCGCATGCTCCCTCAGTGTCTGTTAACAGCCATTATATATAAAGAGTCCATCACTTCTCAGTCCTGCTGCATGTCTGCTCGTCACCGCTGCTGAACTGACAGCTTTATCACGATCAGGATCATTTAGTGCCCTGATATATGTGCTGTACTAACACTGCTCACCATGAACTGCAGCTTGTGCCAAGAGTGAACCAGGTTCTCTCTCTCTCTCTCTCTCTCTCTCTCTCTCTCTCTCTCTCTCTCTCTCTCTCTCTCTCTCTGTCTCTCCCTCTCTGTCTGTCTGTCTGTCTTCAGGCGCTCAAGAAGTTCTCATTGATCCAGGTACAGTAAAGCTGAAGCACGTGTATCTTTAGATAAGGTTTTTATTCCTGTCCGTGTGTGCTCTTGTGATGTAGTTGTTGTGCTTCTGCATGTGTGGCCTTTTGTGTTTCTGATCTGACGGCAGTGATAATCTCTGCAGTGATTTCAATGCATGGATGTGAATCCTTACTTTTGATTCCAGCTGAAAGGATTTATAGCACTTTTTTTGCAATCATTAGATGGTTTTTGTGCCTAATTGTTGCACTAGTTATCAGATTAATGACCGATTCACTATTACAAAATCTGTAGTGCAGATTCTTACTGTTCAAATTGTTTTGTGCTTTCTATGATATTGAGTAGAATAACCAACCTATTAGTAACTAATAGGGTTGACCTCATGATTGATTTAGTTGATAGATTTTATATGCACACACAGACTATAAAACTTTACAACATCTGCTCTTTGCTGCCACTAGAGGTCAGTGTTTGTTGCCATTTGAATTATATGATCACAAAAACTTATTACAGCTTTTTTGTAATTGATTTCTCGTTACTTTAAAGAAGTTGGAAGGTGAAACCAACAGTATTTCGAAGTGCTGTTTCAGAACTGTATTTATGAAAATTTCCAAGGGTTTGTGAGGTTAATAAACTGTAATTAAATATTATGCACTGGTGAATCATTCCCAAAAAGGCCAGGGACATGGATTAATAAAGTAAACAGGGTGAATTTGTTCTCTTGTTTCTTTAATAAATGTCCTGTGTGTAATTATTTTTCTCCTTCCTCTAAACTTGTTTCTTGATGACTTTCATATTTGATTCAAGAAATTGCTAGTTGAGTTCCAGGTCTTGCATCAGACAAATGGGCTCATTTGCCGCATCTGATATCTCAGAGCGGTTAAATGCAAAATAAAATCTTTAGTGTTATTTCAGACCCGCAGGCTTTATAACATTTGGAAATAAGGTATAGCACGAATGCAAGCATTGCATTAGCATGCAGAGAACAGAATTAGCTTTCTTTTCATTCATCATGCTGCAGTTACCATGGTTCTCTCTCTCTCTTCTTCTTCCTGTCCAGGTGCTCTGACGACCAATGGCATCAGTGCAGACACAAGCACTGAGATCGGCCGAGCCAAGAACTGCCTCAGTCAGGAGGACATCATTGAGAAATACAAGGAGGCCATCTCTTACTACGGCAAGGTAACTTCATGCACAGAAATGAGTTTCTTCTGCTCTGTCTGAGATGTTCACAAAGTCAGCATTTAAAAAATAAAATACAATAATAGTAATATTATAAGTAATAATAATTAGTAATATTGTGAAATATTATTTCCATTTAAAATAACAGTTTTCTCTTTAAATGCATTTTAAAGGAACACTCAAAAAAATAGGCTCATTTTCCAACTCCCCTAGAGTTAAACAGTTGAGTTTTACCGTTTTCGAATCCATTCAGCCGATCTCCGGGTCTGGTGGTAGCACTTTTAGCATAGCTTAGCATAAATCATTGAATCTGATTAGACCGTTAGCATCTCGCTTCAAAATGACCAAAGAGTTTCGAACACAAAATAGTCCCCAGCATGCTCCCTGTGTAAGGAGGTTGTCACGTTGGTTATGTTGAGGGAAGTTAGCCTATTTTCAGGCACTGTGTAATATCATTGCGCCGTTGCACCCATGATACGGCAGCAAAGTTCCTTGATTATTACGCAGGAATGAGAGTATAGTTCCTAGCCATATCGGCCACAACTTTTCATTCCGTCTGTCTTAGGACACAATGTAACTACAGAAGAGTCAAGTTTTAAATAGGAAAAATATCAAAACTCTTTGGTCATTTTTGAGCGAGATGCTAACGGTCTAATCAGATTCAATGATCTATGCTAAGCAATGCTAAAAGTGCTACCGCCAGACCCAGAAATTGGCCGAATGGATTCGAAACTGGTAAAGTTCCTTTAAAATGTTATTTATTCCTGTCATCAAAGCTGAATTTTCATCATTACTCCAGTCTTCAGTGTCACATGATCCTTCAGAAATCATTCTAACTCCGTGTCCTACCTACATGCGATGTGCGATAAAAGGGATCTTTTCCATGTTAGAGTTTTTGCCCTAACCAGCCGCTAAAATCTGGGTAACATATTATAATAGGGTCTCATTTGTTAAAATGTATTAATTACATGAGTTAAAATGAACTAACAATGAAAAATATCTCTAAAGCATTTATCAATCATAGTTTATGTTATTTTCAACATTTACCGAATTTACTGATTGTTAAAATCAAAATATGAATTAATATTATTTAGTGGACCTGAGCAAACAATGAACAGTTGTATTTTTATTATCTAACATTAGCAAAATACTGTAACAATATTGCTCATTGTTAATGTTATTTAATGGGACCTTATTGGAAATTGTTAGACAATGTTAAATTCTTTTAATAATGAAAATGTAATTATTTATTAAACATGGGTATCTTAGACATAACAGTCATGCAGTCGTTGCCTAATGGTTAGAGAGTCAGACCCGAGTCGCTCCCTGGGCGGCACAGCAAAATGGCTGCCCACTTCTCCGTGCGTTATGATTTGCAATGTGTGTTCACTACTTACTACTCCTAAACTTGGATGGGATAAATGGTGAGGACAAATTCTGAGTATGAGTTTCTATACTTGGCCTTCACATGTCACTTTCACTTCCAACAAGTCTTTCAAAGCCTTGTGTTATAGTAATTTTTATCCTAGTCAAGGGAGTTTTTAGCACACGTTTCTTCGTGCCATGCCTAACAACGCTCTTTAACTGTGGTAAAACCACTTTAACATGCAGCTTCTCGTGGGATATTGTTTTATTAAACACTCAAAGTTCTGTTTTATTATTCATCAGTTCTCGCTCTGAGAAGGCAAACAGGCACGGCTCATTTTTATGTAGGTGTTTTACCCAAAATGGCTCTGCTGATGTGCATCTCACAACAAGTAGCCTCTAGAGATGGTCTTGGATTCTGGAATTAAAATATCTTTGTATGGTGCATTTTAAACACGCTGTTCCTGGCTCATGCAAAGTCAAGTATTTGACCCCAGTCTTGTGAATGGAGCCGCTCATTCAGTCTCTGTTCGTCTCGTTGATCTCCAGCTGCTCATTTCTGCCACATCAGCTGTTCTGCCAGCAGCCAGCAGGGGACACTGCAGACTTGTAAATTCATAGATTTGAACAGAGCACTCTGTGCCGCTGCTGAGTTTTGATTTTCCAATATGATGACACATCCTGAACAGAGGCAAAATGGACGTACAGCATGACCTTTCTCTGACCCTCAGGTCTTTTCGTTATATTTTAGTCAGTGAGTTCGAGTATTACAATTTATTATCCCTGTGGTCTCAGAGTGTGGTTTATACAGTCTGAAATTATATTGCAACGTGATTGAAATGTCAGCATGATCTGGCCATTTAAATGGATATGTGCGAACCTGTTGTGCAATCAAAACCTAATTTCTTATTGTATTAACTAATTTAATAATTATTCTTTTTTTATTTAATAATTTAAAATAAATAATTCCTGAACAGAGGCACAAGCGAGAGTACCTTTTTTTGACCCTCAAATGTTTTATTTTAGTTAATGCACATCAGTATTGCAAGCTATTGCCTATATGGTCTCAGAGTGCGATTTGTACAATCTGAAATGTGAAATTATATTTGAATGCGTTAATAAGCATGTATGGCAATGTGATTAAAATAGCAGAATGATCTTGCCATTTATATTAAATGTGCAAACAAAACCTTATTTACTATGTATTTATTGTATTCAAAAATATTATTTAATAATATTATAAAATAATATTGAATAAAATAAATAATTTAATTATATACAGTATATAAACGTGTGTGTGTGTGTGTGTGTGTGTATGTATGTATGTATATATAATAAATAATATAATATATACAATATATTATATATATATATATATATATATATATATATATATATATATATACATACACACACATATATATATAAAATAAATTATATAATTATTAATAAATAACACAATGTTATTAATTCAATCATTAACAGTGACTGTCTTTATGTAAGTTAACAGATCTTAACATGTGACATCACAGTTTTTTTTTACATTTCAGTGCAAAAGAACAGACTCAAAATAAAAAGTAATGATCATATTCTCTCTTTTTATTCCATATTATATTTATTTGGCCCTATATTTATTTACATTTAATCAGTTTGAGACTAAGACTGTTTTCTGTGTCAAAATCCCGACAATATATATCTTTATTAAATCTTCTATCTTTATTAAAATTAATGTATTAACTTTTTTATTAAACTTAGATTGCTCTGCTGGAATATATGTGTGGGCCGGGCCATGATTAATTGCATTAATTAATTTTTTATAATACATTTTTTTTAAATAAATAATTGAGGCACTAAATTAAGGCTTTAAAATTGACAGCTCATAACTCATAAAGTCTTGTTGTCTGTCTTTCAGTATAAGAATGCTGGAGTGATTGAGCTGGAGGCCTGTATTAAGGCCGTCAGAGTGTTGGCCATTCAGAAACGAGCCATGGAGGCATCTGAGTTCCTGCAGAACGCTGTTTACATCAACCTCGGCCAGGTGAGCGTTTGCACTGCAATGCACAGTAAAACCGCAACAAGTCAGTCAAGTTGCTCTATGAGGAATGGTCCTTCAGCCTTTGTCTGTCTGTGTTCAGCTGTCAGAAGAGGAGAAGATCCAGCGTTACAGCGTCCTGTCAGAGCTGTACGAGCTCATCGGCTTCCACCGCAAATCGGCGTTCTTCAAACGCGTCGCCGCCATGCAGTGTGTGGCTCCCACCATCCCTGAGCCGGGCTGGAAAGCCTGTTACAAACTCCTGCTGGAGACCCTGCCGGGATACAGCCTCTCTCTGGACCCCAAAGACTTCAGCAAAGGTAACACCGGATGTTTCTGTAATAGGGCTATCAAAGTTATACTGTTTGAATTATTGTTTTAAGGCTGTTAAACCATATAACAAATGTTTGATTATGTTCTGTGTGGTTTCTAAAGACTGGTTGGTGTGCAGGTGTTTTCGTTTATTAGTACAGTAAATGATGGCAAATTATTGACTTGATCAAAAAATAGTGATTCACAGACATTGTATGGTGGATTTTAATGATGGTTTGAAGGATAGTGTGTCTGAAGTTCCACCAGTGGGTGGAAAACACTGTCCAACTTTACTGAAAGCACCAGCAGTCATTTTTTTTTTAAAGAAATCTCTAATTAGCTTTATTTTTTTATTTCAGTTTTAATAATTTTAGTATTTTAAACATAATGTGACAAATGTTGTCTTGAGAAATTTAACAGATTTTTGATGAACTGAAGTTTGTTTTCATCTAATATTTATTTTATTTTGAATTTAGTGACATTAGAAGTCACAGTCCTATTCTTAAGTAGATACAAAAAAAAGTATATATTCATATACACACACAGTGGGGCAAAAAAAGTATTTAGCCACCAATTGTGCAGGTTCTCCCACTTAAAAAGATGAGAGAGGCCTGTAATTTTCATCATAGGTACACTTCAACTATGAGAGACAGAATGAGAAAAAAATCCAGAAAATCACATTGTCTGATTTTTAAAGAATTTATTTGCAAATTATGGTGGAAAATAAGTATTTGGTCACCTACAAAAAAAGCAAGATTTCTGGCTCTCTCACAGACCTGTAACTTCTTCTTTAAGAGGCTCCTCTGTCCTCCACTCATTACCTGTATTAATGGCACCTGTTTGAACTCGCTGTCAATGGACACCAGAAACAAAATTGTAGACCTGCACCAGGCTGGGAAGACTGAATCTGCAATAGGTAAGCAGCTTGGTGTGAAGAAATCCACTGTGGGAGCAATTATTTGAAAATGGAAGACATACAAGACCACTGATAATCTCCCTCGATCTGGGGCTCCACGCAAGATCTCACCCTGTGGGGTCAAAATGATCACAAGAACGGTGAGCAAAAATCCCAGAACCACACGGGGGGAGCTAGTGAATGATCTGCAGAGAGCTGGGACCAAAGTAACAAAGGCTATCATCAGTAACACACTACGCCGCCAGGGACTCAAATCCTGCTTTGCCAGACGTGTCCCCCTGCTTAAGCCAGTACATGTCCGGGCCCGTCTGAAGTTTGCTAGAAAGCATTTGGATGATCCAGAAGAGGTTTGGGAGAATGTCATATGGTCAGATGAAACCAAAATAGAACTTTTTGGTAAAAATTCAACTTGTTGTGTTTGGAGGAGAAAGAATGCTGAGTTGCATGCAAAGAACACCATACCTACTGTGAAGCATGGGGGTGGAAACATCATTCTTTGGGGCTGTTTCTCTGCACAGGGACCAGGACGACTGATCCGTGTAAAGGAAAGAATGAATGTGGCCATGTATTGTGAGATTTTGAGTAAAAATCTCCTTCCATCAGCAAGGGCATTGAAGATGAAACGTGGCTGGGTCTTTCAGCATGACAATGATCCCAAACACACCGCCCGGGCAACGAAGGAGTGGCTTCGTAAGAAGCATTTCAAGGTCCTGGAGTGGCCTAGTCAGTCTCCAGATCTCAACCCCATAGAAAATCTTTGGAGGGAGTTTAAAATCTGTGTTGCCCAGCAACAGCCCCAAAACATCACTGCTCTAGAGGAGATCTGCATGGAGGAATGGGCCAAACTACCAGCAACAGTGTGTAAAAACCTTGTGGAGACTTACAGAAAACGTTTGACCTCTGTCATTGCCAACAAAGGGTATATAACAAAGTATTGAGATTAACTTTTGTTATTGACCAAATACTTATTTTCCACCATAATTTGCAAATAAATTCTTTAAAAATCAGACAATGTGATTTTCTGGATTTTTTTTCTCATTCTGTCTCTCGTAGTTGAAGTGTACCTATGATGAAAATTACAGGCCTCTCTCATCTTTTTAAGTTGGAGAACTTGTACAATTGGTGACTGACTAAATACTTTTTTGCCCCACTATATGTGTATATATTAGGGCTGGGTAAAAATATTGATTTCTCGATTTTAATCAATTCTCATTTTTACGAACCGATATCGATTCTTAAATCCCAAGAATCGATTAGTCATCCTGTTTTCAGTTGAGGAATAAAATAAACATTGTAGTGTGCCTCCCAGCCAGTAAATTGCAATAATCTTTGTGCTGTGTTACTATTAATATGAAACAAAGTCTCAGATTTCTAATTACGTCTATTTGATTATGAAATTCTGAGATCGCTGTGGCTCAGCTCAGCTCAAGAAAAGCGGCAGCGCGGAGCGCACATGAACTCATCCACTTTAATACCAGTTACAGCACAGAATAAAAATGAATGAGCATCTGAAAGTGTGTTAAAAGATACAGGACAACTTCCCAAAATCTATATCATGTCACATGGACTCACTCAATCAGCGTTCCAACCGTGGAAAGACGTCAAAAGAACAGCTTGTTAACAATGATAAGTATACAAATCAGTTACTTTTTACCTTCAATATTTGTCTGGCTATCACCAGACCAAGCTCAATATAGGATTGGACATTGGTCTGGGGAGTCTGCTCTGTATTTTCTACTGCACAAGAGGTGTGATCAACGGGCATAATTCAAATTACTCTGTATGCAACTGGATAGTCCTTCAACCAATCAGACCAAAAGAGGCGTGATCAACGGGCATCGATGCATCCCTTCTCTATCCGTCATTGTGTGAAACCCACCAATAGCGTGCCAGGTGGATAAGCCAGTCTGTGATTGGTTCCCGCAAATGTGTAACAGACGCAGGATAAATTAATGTACATGTTTCCAGACTGAGCTGCAGGGTGAAATCAAATCGCCGGCAGATCAGGCTGGGTTTACCCAGTCTACTTCAATATTATAGTAGGCCACAACTGACTCCCATAGTTTACAGTATTAGTTCAGAGATTTGTTTTCCTTGAGAAAATTTGCCATGTATTGTACCTGATATATATATCCAAAATAATCTATATTGAATTGAATCAAATTAAATTGTAAGCTTGTGAATCGAAATCGAATCGAAATATATATATATATATATATATATATATATATATATATATATATATATATATATATATATATATATATATATATATATATATATATATATATATAATTATTAATAAATGACACAATGCTATTAATTCAATCATTAACAGTGACTGTCTTTATATAAGTTTAACAGATCTTACATTTTTTTTTACATTGCAGTGCAAAAGAACAGATTCTAAATAAAAAGTAATGATCATATTCTCTCTTTTTATTCCATATTATTAGCCTGACGTCGTCATACTCAATTCTAGTCAGAATTAGAGTCTGATACTGCTCCGTTGGGCTGTGATTATGGGGCGTGTTTCAACCGAACCAGGAAAGACCTCAATTGGATAGACCTACAACCAATCAGAGCAACGGAGCGACGCTTAACGTTAGTTGTCAAATGTCAACAGAACTCAACTGCACTGTGTTGCCAAGTCCGCGGGTTGAAGCGACCCCAATTATGTGATATACAGACCCAGGAATGCGAATTTTAGCAGGCAGGCCTGCCAAAATAACACATATTTTACCCCCCAAATGCCTTTTTTTCCCCAGAGAACCCCCCCGGAAAGCTATTGTGCTTGTTTTTGGCTAGTTTTGAGGAACGTTAGCAATTGGGCGGGTTTTGTTGTAAAAACTTGGCAACCCTGTCACTGCACGCACGCTGGAATAAGTAACGTTAGAAGAAAAAGATGAGTGTAAACGATCTTTGCCGGTGTTGTAAAAAAATAATTTAAAGGGGTGGTAAACCACGATTTCACTTTTCTAACTTTAGCTAGTGTGTAATGTTGCTGTTTGAGCATAAACAACATCTGCAAATTTACAACGTTCAAAGTTTAAAGCAAAGGGAGATATTTGCTTTTAAAGAAATCAATTTCTAAGGACTACAGCAAACGGCCGGTAGGGACTACAACACATTCCTCCAGGGTTGCTGACATCACCAGCCCCAATATTTACATAAACCCCTCCTCCGAGAATATGAAATAAGGGGGGGCGAGGCCATTTTGTATCGCAGCAGGGAAGCGTTGTTGTGGTATAGTTAGTAGGCTGGAGTGTTGTTGCCACAATGCCGACGAAACGCTGTTATTTTCATCCGGATTGCAGGTCCACTTTGTTAAGCTTCCTAGGGACGGGGGTGCGTTGCTGTGCGTTTAACATACTACATGTTATATGCATGTGTGTATGAGACCGGACCGGAAGACCGGAAAATGTGACATCATGGACAATATTCGTCTGTATTTGCAATACACGAGCCGCGGTTCAGCTGCGCAAGACAAACACTGCCAGTGTGAGACGGGCGCGCGCGGCTCCCGCTGCACATTTCACGGAGGAAAGCTTCCACAATCTTCGCGAGTTCAATGCAGGATTCTTACAACGGCTTGTCCTGAAAGATGGATTTAAAAACAGAAGCTGTTTACGGGTCACAACCTGTAAGTATGATTTATTTTTCGTCGATGTGTTTTCCTGTAATAGTTTGTGTTGTTAATTGTAGCCTACGTTGTAGCAAGGAAGTACACAGATGACAACGTTCATTTGGCTCTGCAAATCAGTTTGTTAAATGCTCATTCATATTAACGTTATCCGACAAACACCTAACGTTACAAACTTTTTAAAATCTCAACAGCGAACTTGGCATTTGTGTAAATTATTCTTTGATTAGAGCTTTTATGTGTTGTTTATCTATAGGCATGCTAAACATGGTTCTGTGTTTGATTTGGAGACTATAGTAAAGCCAATGTTTGGTGTTCGTTCTTGCGACAGATATTTGGCTATAATCGTTCCAAAAATACAAAAGTAACGGTGCCATTCAGTAGCGATCACTATAGATCCGCAGTCTTTACTCTTGAGGACTGTACAGGTTCTGCTCGATCATCTTCACTAAAATTGTCTGGGTCTGATTCGGGCTCAAATTGGTATGGTTTTATTGACGCCATTGTACTACCCAAAGCACAGGCTACCGGTAAAGGTAAGGGGCGTGACGTTTCCGACAAACGTGCACTAGGCGGTTAGCGAATCACAACACACTTGGCCAGCTAACCAATCTGAGCCCATTGCGTATTTTTGAGGGACTGGCTTCATACAACCCGGAAACCATCAGACCGTTTTTACAAGGAGGGACAGAGCAGTGTAGAATAAAGGTCAAATATATGAAAAATAATGAAAAAAAACGAAGCATGAACACGTTACAGTGTACCCCACAAACACAATCAAGCCTTCGAAAGAATGTGTTTTACCACCCCTTTAAGGATACACAGTGTACTTACAAACGCGATCATCATTTCTGAGAGAAATAGTGAAGGTGAATGCATATACAAACAAGTTCTCCGTTTAGGATTAGAACAAATTCAACCCAAGCGCTCTTTGGTGACGTGGATGATTACGTCACTGTTTATCATCTGTCCATCATCGTCTAAAGCCCGCCCTGACAATTTCATTGGTCCGAACAGTTTCTGTTCGGGCTTAATTACTTCTCTACGGATCAAGTCCAGACCGAACTGCCCGAGTTAAAATGTTGTGGGCGGGGCTAAGTTCGGCTGGCATCCACGCTACCATATTATATTTATTTGGCCATATATTTATTTACATTTAATCCGTTTGAGACTAAGACTGTTTTCTGTGTCAAAATCACATGAAAAGTGTCTGTCGTGATCATGACAAAACAACATTTAAAAAAACAAAATTCTGTCTAGCATTTGCCACACTGCTCTCTAGATATTTATATCACAGGCATTCAAAAACCCATTTCAGTCGACCGGAAGTTTCAGCATCTGTTTCACCTGTTTGAAAGGCATTATCCACCTCTGTGTCCTCGGGCCTATTTAAGACGGACTCCTGTTGACTAAACGAAGAAGTAATGTGCGTGCGAGCCTGGAATAGAAACGCGGCCTGCATGCATTATGGTGCCAGTGTCTCAAGGTTTTTGAACCTGGATAATGACATCATCCCCCCTTTCATGGTTGCTCTTTTAATTAGGTTAATGCTGTCATTGGTTTAATAAATGCATGCTATTACGGTGTTTTATTTCATGGTTGTCCTCTCGACCCGTTTTACCTCTGTTTACTGATGTCTTTCGCAATACAAGAGCAGAATATGAATAGTTGGAATTGCTCATTTCTCTTTAAATACCTCTGACTCATAAACAGGCTTTGGTTGATTTGTAATCCGACCAGGCAGCATTGAAGTAACCTTGTCCCTCTTTGTATGCTTGCAGAAAAGCTTTGTGTGTTTTGAAGGGCTCTTCTCAGGGGTGATATATATTCCGTCTACTCTTTGTGTTGGAAAACAGCGCCGAGAGGAGATCTGACCCTGAGCTGTGATGTCAGACTCAATAGTGCATTACTTTAGGGTCCTTAACTATATTCTCTTTAATATGAAATCCTCTCAACCTCCTGCCTGACTTACACACATGCATGGAATAATAAAGACGTTTAGATTTAGACACATGCTGCCTGAGGGTCTGTCTATATTGTTCAGAATCTTGCAAATTGGTGGTGAGAGAAAATCATTATTATTCTTTAAAGATGACATAAAATGGCGTCTGCAAGGCATTTAACTTCCATTCCATTGTGGATGAAAAAAGGTGGGACTCGTCATGTCTAGAGACCAAAATATCAGACAATTGGCAAAGAGCTCTTTTGACTTGACAGTAAGTAACCACTCATACCCCCGGTTTCACAGACAATGCTTAAGCTAATCCTAGACTAAAATGCATGTTTGAGCTATTTTAACTGAAAGAATCTTGCACTGACAAATCTTAAAATATGTCAGTGGCATTGTTTTTTCTCAAGATGCACACCAGTAATGTTTTTTTCATGGGGACATTTATAAAAGTTACTTAAATGTCCTAATTGAACTAAGGCCTAATCCTGGCTTAGTCTAAGCCCTGTCTGTGAAACCGGGCCATAAACACATAGCAACGGCTTAGCCATGCTCCAAAATGTATTTAGAACACCTTAGTGCATAGCAAGGACTTGGCAACCACCCACAGCGGCCTTGCATCCTGGCAGTTAGTTTGGGATGGTTCTGATTGGTTGGTTAGTTAGTTAATATTATTTTCCCCTTGCCTTAAAGTGTTGGTTCTGTCAGCAGAAACTATTATTTGGACAGACAATAGAATGGTATTACGTTTTGATGGAATATCAGAATAATGTGCAATGATGCATCTGGCACAATAAGACCTGCAGAATTTATTAAGGAAATAAATAGAGAGTCAGTTTTGATTTCACATTGACTTTAAGCAAGATTTATGAATGCTGTCTGAATGCAGAACCAGTCGTTCCTTCATTAAGATGCATTATTCCTTTTATATCGTGGTTTATTTCAGGCAAAGCAGCTTATGATTTGTGTTTTTTTGCATCGAATCTGTGATGTCATTGAGAGCAGGAGGGCGCGGAGACCCCTTGCATGTGAAGCTGGAGATGACCCTGGCTTATTGAAGCTTTAAGTGAAAGAGAGAAGAGGACTCGGGTCAATAGAGACACCATGGAGTGCAGAGAGAGAAGAGAAAATGGGTTTTTAATTGGCCTGGGAGTTCTCCAGCTCAGCTCTTTTTACGCACAGAGAGAGAGAGAGAGTGAGAAAATATCATCAACCTCTGATTGATTGCGTTTAGCTTAACCATTGTGCGCATGTACCACGAAAGTCCAGTGATAAGACAGACCAAACACTGAACTACAGCAGACCCTGGAGTGCCGTAAACAGCTTCCTGGAGTCTCTACGGCCTGTTGGCACCAGCCTTTATGATCCCTGAACTAGTTGAAGAGGGAGTGAAGTGGCTGTTTTTACTAAATGGCTGCTAAAATGTGCAGCAGCTGTTTGTAGTCTAATTGTTATGGGGTGATGGGTTGTAATGGTTAAAGATCTGGGACCTGATGAAGAAATGTTGGGTACGCACAAAATTGCCAATGAAAACTACAGGGTGCAGGACACTATAGTTCATTTATGTAAGTGAGGATGGGAAAATAATGTAAACTGTGACATATTATACTCAAAAACTCTTGTGGATTACCAGTAAAATTTATAAAAATTTGGGACCAAAATTATTTAAATACTTTTTGACCTGACCATGTTTTGCTTAAGTGTTTTTTCTTTAATTGCTAATGCGAGCTTTTACACCACAGACTGAACAAAATTAAAGGATAAAGGTTTACTCACCCCCATCTCATCCAAGATGTTCATGTCTTCCTTTTTTCAGTCGAAAAGAAATCATGTTTTTTGAGGAAAACATTCCAGGATTTTTCTCCCCCTCACGTCGTAGATGTACCGCCCCCGTGTTTAGAAAGCGCACATGTGAAGACTAAAGCCCTATTCGCATGGGATTAGTATTATCTAGGGAACCTCGTGTGATTTCGAAATTACCCTGCCACATCTGAATTTCGCGTGGCGCATTCGCACCGGATAAGCAAAGCCTGTAGCTTAGAAATCTAGACGCACCCTAGTGGCAGCAAATCTAATTTGCCGCGAGTGTAGTCTAGCAACTCTCGGTAGACCTGCGAGCTGGAAAAACCAAACTCTGGTCAGGCCAATCACATCGTGTATAGAGTCGGTGGGCAGGGTTAACATAATGACGGCACGTCACGGTAGAGTTGCGCCGGTTCCGCGTGCTACTCGTAAACAAAGAAGCTGGCGAACGGCAGTCTTTCGAATCGCCTTTGGCCACGACTCTGGAAGACTTGGAGTTTAGCTTTTCTTTGAGAAAAGAACAAAGAACGGCTTCCTTTCTTTTTTTCTTAAGAAAGGAAGATGTGTTCGGAGGTTTGCCGACCGCATACGGCTAAATTTTAATCTATCAACTCCACTTCACGTTGCTCTCTGGTTGGTTGTAGCACTATCCTATTGCGTGCAGAGGGAATTTGAAAGACAACCGTTGATACCGCCCCTCGGATTGAGCCCTGTCAATGGTGAGTTCCCAGACCCAACATCTTGATTTGGGTCTGGCTTGTCAGGCTACAAAGCCTGTGATTTTACTCATATTTACTGACTTATCTCCCGGATATGATGTCAAGACTCGTAAATGTTTTTTCATTATAGATATAGCTGATATATCATAAACAACAGTTCCTTACCGTGTGCTGCTATATTGTTGCGATAGTTGGTGTTACACCGGTTACATCACTTTCCCGCCATCATTTAGATTTTTTATATTAATAAAAATCATTTAGTTCAGTTAGAGAACAGATATTACAGTTAAAAACTGAACTGAGCACAGACCAGCAGCAGGAATTAGATTTCATTCATCACGAGAGTGAGGAGCTGACAATATGACGGCGGAAGATTTGGTATAAAGCTAAATGTAAAAGTGCCCATTTAAGCGAGCTTGTCATTGTACCGTTCTGTTTTTGTGTTTTTGATTAAGAATAATATTGAACACATATTTCAAGCAATTAGCTCCCTAGTGAAAGTGAAATTCCAAATTCACGGTGATTGGGACACTTTTTCCAAGGCATCTCAAATGGCAAAAAGTGTCCCAATCACCCTGAATTCACCCTATAATGTGCACAGCCGCACAGTCATTTATAACGGTGCGTGTTATGAATGCAGCCTCCATTCTTCACGAAATATGGATTAAAATGCGCACAAGAAACAAAAACCTTGCAATAATTATATACAACCCTCCAAATCTTGGATAATACAGGATTGTACACAGAGATGCCGATTCGCACAGGACTACTATTATCACAGGACCTCTGTGCTCGGCGAAATATGGTGGGTCATTTGCGGGGGAATTTTTACTTTACAAATATCAGGAAATGTTAGTTTTGAAGTGAACTAATACTTTAAGCATTGTTTGTGTAATTGGTTGACCTAAATCTGTATTAACTAATTGTGTACTTAAATTTAACAGCTGATTGGTTGATTGTAATCCATTACATAACTTTCTATCAAAGTTATCTGACATTATCCGTTCTGACACAGTTTAACTCTGAGTTCTTGTTATATTTTATTACCATTTTCTAAACTATAGCGAATAAACTGTGATAATGTGAGAAAATGTTGAAGGTGTCTGAATACATTTTGGTTTGAATGTATATATGTATTAATTTAACTAATTTACTAATAAGATATGACATTCTACTTGGATGTAAAGGTAAGCTTATACACGTTGCATGTTTTATTTTACAAAAGACATTTCAGTTATATGCTGATGCCAGACTGCCAGTTTTTTTCTTATTTGCAAAAATTATATTTACAGTCTTTATCGTCGCCTAATGTGTTTCTCATGCTGCTAATACGCTGTAGTATCTGTTAATGGGTGTCTGGATGGGAAAATGCGTATGGAAATTATATGCAGATCAGGTTATGCATAATAAAAAGGTATAAGATCCATTTATGGTTGACTCCAGGAGGAGACGGCATCGGGAATAGAGCTTGTGCATGTACATATAATATTTTGCTGGGATTTGGACAGAGTCTGGTCTTTGTAGAGTACTATTTATTCATTTTTTATAGTTTTCTTTGATTTTCAATAACACAATATCAGTGTCTCAAGACACCAAAATTCCCTTGCTAACACTACCTTCACACAATCTGTGCAGGAAAAGGACACATCAGAGGAAGGCCCTGTCCCAAATGCCACACTTCATATGCACTTTCGGTCTTGTGGACTTACAATGGCTGCGGGTGCGCATGTCTGTTGAGTCTATGAGACCGTAGGGTGTCACATTTGTCATTTTATGTTTCAGAAGGGTGCTCACGAGTGCCCCCTTTGCAGTTGATATGTGCCCTCGATGTGCACCCAACACTGGTGCGAGCTCCGCAGCAATCTTCTTCCCGACAGTCAAAGTGGCATTACGTTACGAAAGTTCAGACTCGTAGGAAGACCGCTAGTGTTTAGGGTGCCATTTGGGACAGGGCCTAAGGAAGAGACAAATACAATACAGTATGAAACAATACAATACAGTATGATACAATAGGATACAATACAGTATGATACAATACATTACAGTATGATACAATAGGATGCAATACAATACAATACAGTACAATACGATACAAAACAAAATACAGTACGATACATTACAGTACATACGATAAAATATAATACGTACAATAAAATACAATACAATACAGTACGATACAATACAAAACAGTATGATACAATACAGTACGATACGATTAAAAACAGTACGATGCGATACAGTACGATACAATACAATGCAGTACATATGATACATATTATACAATACAATACAGTACGGTACGATACAATACATTACAATATAATACAATACAATGCAGTACATATGATGCCGTACATTACAATACAGTACGATACGATACAATGCAGTACATATGATACAATACAGTACGATACGATACAATACAATACAATGCAGTACATATGATACAATACAATACTGTACGATACGATACATTACAGTATGAAACACAATACAATACAGTATGATACAATAGGATACAATACAGTATGATAAAATACAAAACAAAATTCAGTACAATACAATACAGTACATACGATACAGTACAGTACAATACAATACGATACAATACAATACAGTACGATACAATACAAAACAGTATGATACAATACAGTACTATACGATACAATACAGTACGATACGATACAGTACGATACAATACAATGCAGTGCATATGATACAGTATGATACAATACGATACAGTACGATACGATACATTACAATATAATACAATACAATGCAGTACATATGATACCGTACATTACAATACAGAACGATACGATACAATGCAGTACATATGATACAATATGATACAGTACGATACAATACAATACAATGCAGTACATATGATACAATACAATACTGTACGATACGATACAGTACGATACAATACAATGCAATGCAGTACATATGATACAGTACGATACGGTTTATGTGTATACACCTTTAGGATGCATGTTTAATGCATAAATTATGTGTTGGAAATATTTTGGGACATATTACAACACATTTTGCCTTTTGATACCACAGATCTGTTTGTTGCGTATTATTGCATTTGCCAAATTCATTATTGACTTTTAAATGTACACATTTGAGGGGGGAAAAAACAGGGCTTGTGGGTAATTATAACTCGGGGACCTGGGAAAAACAATCCTTTTTTTTTTTATAATCTCATATCCCATTTAGGACATAGTGGTATGCAAATAAGGATGCATCTGTAATTTTGCATGTACGGCAGGAGATCTCATTAAATTGTATGTTTAATTAAGCGAGATGCACCCAGTTCTCATCTTGGAAATATGTAGACATTTACAGTTTTAAGTAAATGCATGTTTATGTAAATATGTCTTACACGTTTAGTGTACTGAGAAGTTAAGAATTACGATTGCTTCTTGTTTGAGCCCATTGCGTTGTGGTATAGTGTCTATACTTCACATTTTGACACATGCAGTGGGTTACCATTGTACCCCACGCATATAGACTAACAGTTTCTTGGAGACTGTTGATTACTGTTTCTTGATAAAAAATCAAGAATCTGTCTCTCTTCTGTAAAGCTTAGTGTGGATTTGCATGAATTGAGTAAAAGGTGAGTGTGAAACCGACAGTCATGTGAGCAGCAGAACCTTGTGGGGTGATAAATCCTCACAATCATTCCAGAGCTGCTGCCACATTCTTCAGGAGCAGCACAGATCAGCTTCACCTCTCTCTCTCTGCACTGTGACGGCCGTGTTAGTTGCCTGATTGATGAGTTTTGTAACTCAGCTGTTGTATCATGTAATTTAGGACTGTACGTTTTATGATGCCTCTCTGACAGTTTGAGCAGAAAAAGATGCTGTATATACAAACAAAACTTGACAGAGTTTGACCTTCCTGTCACATTATATTTCATCAGTTAAAAAGGATGTAAAGAAGACTTATTTTGTAGCAAGGAACCATAACTACCATGAACTTCAGGAAGGGGAAAGTAAATAAAATGCTGCTAGAGTATTGAAAAGGGCCTTTGTGTATCATTGGGGGAAAAAAACAAACAGAAGGTGGAAATGTGAATGTATCAAAAGTGTTGTTTTGTCTGTGTTTAAATGCTTTCTCCTTCTCTCTGTTTGTAGGGACCCATCGTGGATGGGCGGCAGTACAGTTACGGTTGCTTCATGAGCTGGTGTATGCGTCTCGTCGTATGGGGAACCCAGGTCTGTCTGTCAGACATCTCTCTTTCCTGCTACAGACCATGCTGGACTTCCTCTCAGACCAAGGTAAGACATGGGGCGCATGCACAAATGCCCTCAAATCTTTACACACATTGTTTTAAAGACCTCCTTTTGATGTTTTGGGCTCATTTGGCATTTTTGTTTTTTAAAGTGACCCAATTATGCTGTTTTGGAGGTCTCTGACAATAGATTTACATGCATACAAGGTCCAAAAATACTTACATTTTCTTGTGATATACATTGCAAATCACCTCATTTTTCAAAGAGTCGGAAAACAGTTCGAAGATTCAGTTTCTTTAAATACCTCCTTTCTGTGAGCCTATTCTGCTCTGATTGGTCAGGTGGCTTAGTCTGTTGTGATTGGTCGACCTCTTGATGCGTTTTTACCGTATCATTTGAAGCCCAAGTCCTCATGCTTTGGAAGTACATGAAAAGTGGATTCACAGCGCTGAAAACAGCGTCTTCTTGACAAGTCGACAAACACGAACCACACTCTTCCAGGCCTCAGCTACAACTACGGTGTGTAAAGGCTGGTCAACTTTGTTCGCTTGTAGCCAATGAAGACCATAGGCTGGCATTATGAAAAGTTGTTAAATAGTTACATAGGTATGTAGCAGGAAGTGGGACTGGAATTGCTGATGACTCGTTCAGTTCTTTTTTTAGGACATAATGACTTTATTTGTCGTGGACTTTGATCTTTAAAGTCCCCATGAAATGAAAATGTATTTTTTTTTGGCTTTTAGTATAAATATGCTAGTCTTACATTATAAATAGACACTGAATCTGCAGCTAAAATTGGTCACTTGTTTACACATTTACTATTTTCTACATGGTGAATGTCATATAGTGCACTATAAAGGGGATAGAGAACGATTCAGTGAATATGCTTTCCATTGGGCGAATGAAGTCTGGTGTCATGTTAGTGTCACGTGAACCGCTGCAGCGTGCACACAGTCTGCTCCTATCCAGAGACACGATAGCACAGAGCAGATCATATGCGCAAGTCGGCGCAGACCACAAAACATGTCGGACTCATTTGAATTCTGCACAGAATGCTGTATTTTAAAGCGATATGAGATTAGGAGGAGAAACGGTTAGAGATTAGAAGGAAACTGCGCCTTTACGCCGCATTCACACGAGCCGTTGGCGTTTACGCTTCTCATTTACTTTGAATGGGTGACGTCATGCGTTGCCAAACTGAATTGTGGATTCCGGCTCGTCGCTTCACTCGCGTTGCAAGTGGCAGAAGTTGAAGATTTCTCAACTTTTCAAGCGCCAACGTAGGCGTCATCCAATCAGATCGCCCTATGCAAATTCCCTAGAGCAGACACTAGCCAATTGCGTTCATTTAAAACACCGGTGAATGAAGAACGATCAAAATGGAGGAAAAATATATATTGCGGTGGGTAATCACCCGTTCTGCACGACCAATCTCAGGCCTGGAAGGAGGTGGCAGAGACATTTGGTGAATCTGGTATGTACCGTGCTTGTATTGTGTCCGTGTACTCTGTTTATCATTGAATGATAGGCAACCAAATCGCATCCATTTCGTCTCACAGACTAGCTGTCAAAAGGCGCCTTTTTTGTGTTGTGTTGTGGTCCATGCGGCAAGTAATGTGATTGGCTGTTGTCACTATGACGGTCGCATCAGCACCAAGCTTCAGCCGTGCCCTGTGTGAATCTAGCGTTACCGAGCTCAACGGCTTTGGGCGAGCAGTGATATAAACTAAACGCTATTGGCTATTTAAAAAAAGGGGAGGAGCTGTTCGGTGTCTTACTGTTTCAGTGAAAATTCCATCAACACATTGAATAATGCTGCATGTTTTAAGGCACTTCAGTGGGCCTTTAAAACTTTGCAGACCTTTTACATTCACATCAGCTATATTATTATGAATGAATGAGGCATTTATATAGCGCTTTCAAATGTACTACTGTACACTCAAAGCGCTTTACACTCATGTTAGGGGTTTCTCCTCAACCACCACCAGTGTGCAGCATCCACTTAGATGATGCGACGGCAGCCACAGCACAACGGCGCCAGTGCGCTCACCACACACCAGCTATTGGTGGAGAGGAGAGAGGGTGATAGAGCCAATTCAATGGATGGGGATTATTAGGAGGCCATGATTGGTAAGGGCCAATGAAGGGAATTTGGCCAGGATACCAGGGTTACACCCCTACAATTTACAAGAAGTGCCATGGGATTTTTAATGACCACAGAGAGTCAGGACCTCAGGACCACGCCTCATCCGAAGGACGATATTACACTGCATAAATGGTAATATTCTAAAAAGCATATTGGGGCACTTGAATTGCAAACATTTTTTGTACCATTTATGAACCTGATTTTGTTCCTTAAGTTGGTTTTTACTAAATTTGTACAACAACAAACGCTCTTAGTACAGGAGATGCTGTCAGCCTATTCAGACAGTCCTTATGTACCCAGAGATTCAGACAAACAGACAGCGCTCATCTAAATGAGATGAAAAGAAAGAGACCGTAAAGATAAAATGTTCACTAGAGTGCGTTTATGTAGATGGATTCTGCTTCGGTGACGACTTGTGATCGTATTTTCAGGCCTGTATTTTATGGAATCGTCATATTATGCTCTTTTTAGAAGGTCATCACGCTCTCTCTCTGCACAATGACTTATTTTCTTTATTCCTTTACAAGCCTGTGTGTGAATGTTGAATGCTGGGTTGGGGAAGCTTCTTTAGTGCAGTTCACCAGGGTATTCAAAGGAAAGAAGTTAAATTACAGTCAAATAGATCTTTAAAAAAAAGAAAGAAAAGTTAACTCAATATTAAAGCTCTTTAAAAGTGCAGTATGCGTAATTTTACCACACTCAGAGATTATATTATAATATAAAAATATCTCATTTATTTTACTATGTAATATTTTAATTATAGTGAAAAATGTATAGTAATATATTAATTATAGTGAATTAAATCGACAATTATTAGTTAAAATAATAAATAATAAACTACAGCTAATGAAATAAGTGTATGACTACAGTTTTCAAAAGATGTAATGATGATGTTCACTGCTTTGGGAACAGTATTGAGTTTGACAGGGCTGGTATTTAACAAAATATTAAATAATGAAAATGCCCTATAGTCATTTTTTTCTAGTGTTACTAGTACTAGTTGATCTTCATTTTTCAAACCAGGTTCATTAGGGAATCTGTCTGAATCAAAATGATTTTTAAAAATCTTTATTTAGCAATTTAGCATATTGTCCTTCTACATCACAGTGTTAAAAATACATTGCTTTTAAAAGAACAGCTAGATTGTATTGAATATGAAAGCCTTTGAGCTACTGAAAATGTTTTTCTGTTAGTAGTGTGACTACTTTTAATGTGAACACTGGTTAAGTGTAAGCATGTGGGCCTCTGTGTGTGTCTGAGTGTGTTACCTGGATTTTCCTGAAAGCTTCTGTGTCTTTGAAAAGAGATTGATGTTGTTTTTTTGTTATTCAGCCATGGTCCACTTCACAGTATCCTGTCCCCACAGAGGTGTGCTGTAATCCTGTCTGCCTCTCTTTCTCACACACATACACTCTCACACACACGCATGCGGTTGGGCCTGCAGCTCTTGGGTATTGAGCTCTGTCAAGCTTATCATTTCCTACCAGACAGAACAAATCCAGAGTTTCCTCGGCTGAGCTCAGGCATTGGTCGAACGCTGTTTTCAACACAGTGTCAGAGGAACAATGGCTCCCTATGTTCTGATAAAACCCAATTCTGCACTCTTCTGACAGCCAAACCAATCACTCTTATTTTGTCTAACGAGTTATGTGATCTGTTTTCGGGACTTTAATGGAATTTTGGGCCTTCTTTTGGAGTTAAAACAGAAGCTTGAACACTTCAAGTCTTATTTATAGTAGATATCCTATATGTTGTAATCTGGCATTACAGTGTGTACACTTGCTCATGACTTAATGCATAATATTAAAGGTGCCCTAGAATGATTTAAAACAATATTTTAAATTGTTCTCTGATATCTACATAGAGGGTATGTGGATTATTTAAGGTCAAGAATTGTCCAGATACGGTTTTACAAGTCCATTTACAACCCTCTGATTGGCTGCATGGCTCAATGACAGCAAACACATCCATACTGTCCGTCATGATAACGGAGAGATTAGGCGTTCAACCTTATATGTTTGAGCCTGTTTCTGACGAAGATGCAGATTTTGAGGAACAACAAAATGTTTTGAGATTGGAAAAGGACACTTCTGAGTGGTAAATTTAGTCTTTATTTTCATTAAGAACCTGCAAAATTGTCACGTCCATACTAGAACTTCAGTCTAAACGATACCTAGCATATAGCATTAACTTTACAAGTCAGAAGTCACAACTTTGTTTTTGTTTTCAAATGACTATCGTTTCAACTTAAGTGGTGGAGAAGGTGACGTTAGCTAGATCGAGTGAGCTATCTGTAAGCAACTAAACTAACATAGTTAGCTCCTGAGTTATGTGTTGTTGATGAAATATAGGATAAATTAGATTTCTATCCGACAAAAGAGATCGACATGCGTATCTACGGTTGTATTTTGTAATTTATGAAAACACTGGCAGGAAATAATATTAACCTTTGTCATTTAGACATACTATTTAGTTATGTATGCTACTTGGAGTTTCCTATTGTTACTGTACTAGCATGGATCTAGACAACACGGGATATTACTGTTAAAGTTGTCTCTCTAAGAAACTTTCAATTTAAAAAATATGTTTTTTGAAATTGTTTAGACAGTCAATAAGTGGATAAAATCCCTACTTGCTGCTTGCAGGTATATGGTTGGAATTGCCCCTTTTTCAGTATTAGACACTGAGCGAAGCCTGTTTGATATTGTCGCAGGTTTGAAAAACTGTCCGTGATGAAATGGGCCGAGCAAATTAACAACTTTGAAATAAATTGTTGCGGTATCCGATTATAAATAAACATTAACCATGCCTGTTGACATTTTTTATCAGTGGGAAGGGTATGAAAGTCCTCACATCCCCTGCACAGCCTGGAATATAACATTTGTTTCCATGATCTGCCATTTTCGCTGTCCTCGCGTGACGCTTGTTTACCTGCAGAACTCCCGATGATTCGGCTGCGCAGTTCCGCCTGACATTGAACATGTGCTGGCATATTCAAATGTTTGGGGCGTACATATTAATGATCCTGGCAGTTGCGTCACTCTCGTTGTTATGTTGAGATTCGCCTATTTTTCCGTAGTGTTTTTCACAAACGAGATTTACATATGAAGGAGGATGCAATGGTGTTTGAGACTCACTGTATGTGATTTCCATGTGCTGAACTCTTGTTATTTAACTATGGCAAGGTTAATTCAATTGTTCATTCTAGGGCACCTTTAATAGTGATTTTTCAATCTTCGTCCACTCAATCTGTATGTCTGTGAAGTGCTGCAGGAAAATGTTGTCCCACCTGTCCTTGCTTCAGACTTTCATCCACAGAAGCTTCAGACACAGAAGTTCTTCACCGGTTCTTTGACTAAGGGGCTATAAAGCACCTCTGAAGAACCGCTGAAGAACCACTGAAGCACCAAAGTTGGCGCTAAAAAAAGGTTCCCCTATGATTACGAGCCAAGAATCATTTTTGGTGCCATATAGAACCTTTTTTTTCCCGAGTGTATATAGAGCTGCACGATTCTGCATAAAATGAGAATCACAATTATTTTATTTTATTTTATAAATAAGATCATGATTCTCCCACTATTCTGAATAGACAACTAAACAAAGTAAAGAGTTTCGGACTAAACACTGGTGTTTATATCCAAACTAATAAACTTTTTTTTTTTTTTACTTCTGTGTTAATCTGAATGATTGTAAAGCAGAAATAATGATACTGTGTGGTTGAGAAGCTGCTTCATACCAAAACAATACAGCACTGGCAGATCTTGAAGAAAGTTGAATCGCTGTCATTTAGGAATAACATTGTGTGGGTGTTTGAATTGTGTTCACAATCTTTTATCGATTGATCATGCAGCTTTACTCATATACTACTATCATATACTATGCTCGGATTCATCAATCAAAATGATTTCAATCTAATTGAAACAAAGTTGTCTATGTAAACATAGCTAGTGTTGACTTTACAGAAATGCCCCTCTGTGTTAATTTGAATTGCTGTCCCGCTGATTGATTTAGGGAGATTAGGGAGAGCTGCTCACCTGAATTAAATCTGTGTCCCATCTGAGAGGCGAAGAGACCTACGGTTACAGTCGGCCTCCTGATGCTTTTCTTCACTGAAATCATCTAAAAGAAAAAGAAAAGTGAGATTGCCGCCTGCCCGGTTATACACTACTGTATAATGACTAATGATTAGCAGCAGTTGTTAGGAACGCCCTCAGCACAAAGACATTTTACAGAACGGAGGCGTCTGATTCAAACACTTCTACTTTACATTGATCAGAGCCAATCTGGACTCTTGACGGGATGACAGAGCAGGAGTTTCTGAGTTTCTTTTAAGTTAGCACATGATGGGTACGGTCTGCTTCAGTTCCTGACAGAATGATATTAGAAGAAAAGATGGGGATGTTTTATTCAAGGCACACCATTGTAGTGAACAATTGCTCTGCCTACATATAACAGGTGGATGCTTGTGTTACGAAGTGATTAATGCAGATAGAGAGAAATAGGTGGAGAAACATTTACATAGGTGGCAGATACGTGTTTCCAAAATCTAGATGGAAGAGATAAAGAAAGAAATATAGAAATGAAGAGATGTTCGATTGGATAGAGAGTAAAGTTTAAAGGTGCAGTGTGTAGTGTGTAGTATTTATGAGGATCTATACATAACTATGTTTTCAGTGGAGTATAAAGACTTTACATAATGAACTGTTATGTTTTTATGACCTTAGAATGAGCCATTTCTATCAACATACACCTCGGGTCTCCTTACAGTAAAATCACCATTTTGCGCCGCCATGTTTCTACAGTAGCCCGAAACTGACAAACTTCTCTACAGAGCACTAGTCACTCTGTGCTCTCTCCGATGACGACATTTTTTGTCCTGTGTCGGCCACCGTAGCGCTGGTCAATTGCAATTCACAACATTACCGCTAGATGCTGCTAAAAAAATCACAGCACCTTTAAGCGTGTGTATTTTTTTTCTAAACTTCTTTTCATGACACCTGGATTATTTTATTCTTTAAAAAAAAAAATTATATAAATTATGTTTGTAGATCTTGATAAACTTTGTAAAAATTAAAAACAAACATGTGTTCATTTTCCTTTCAGCAACTTGGGTAATTCATGTTTTTTCCTCAGTGAAGTGCCTAGATTTAAATTTATTATTATTACTATTATTTTTAAATACACACTACTTTTCAAAAGTTCTGGCTCAGTATGATATAAAAATGTTTTAGAAAGAAACTTTTATTCTTAAAGGAAACATTAAATTGATCATTCAATTTTTGTTCATGTTTATGAGCTGTTTAGTGTGTCTCCTTTTCAAATGCAAATGAGCTGCTGCTTCCCACCCCAGAGGGCGGAGCCTTCACAGCTTGTGAAACACCAATCCTGCAGCACTCCTCTCAGAAACTGAAGCCTATACACCTCGATCGCCCCCCAGGTGGCTGGTCCCCGTATAGCTCATAACCCCCGCCCCTCCATGTTTTCTAATGGACGCGAGACACTAAACAATGAAATTACATTTCAAATAATTTTTTCCCAAAGATGGCTTCTGTCGTTTTAGATTTTTATCACGATAATTTCATTTCAAGTGTTCGTTTTTTAAATAAGTTTAGTTTTAGTTAGTTATTTGATGCTAAAAAAACGGGGGGTGTGACGTCATGATTGACAGCTGAGATTGAGGCGTGTAGGCTTCAGTTTCTGAGAGGAGTGCTGCAGGCTTGGTTGGGGTAGGTGTAGAGGCGTTAATAAAACACAATCTGGTAAGTAGCAAATGTATTTATTTTTATTTTATCGTGAGATTTTGCCTCACTTCCTACCATTGCTGTACCCCTTCTAGCCACAACTCTTCTTCTCTGTTTTCAGTGTATTTCTGTGGCAGAATTACAGCGCCACATACTGGTCTGGTATGTAAACTACATCGTTTTGAGTCGGTTTCAGTGCTCTCGTGTGTATGCAGATATTTCTTGAGTCAAGGGGAAAAAAAATTTGATCGGGAAAGCTCTGGCTTCATGTGGATGTGGCCTTGATTAAAGGTCCCGTTCTTCGTGATCCCATTGTTCAAACTTTAGTTAGTGTGTAATGTTGCTGTTAGAGCATAAATAATACCTGTAAAATTATAAAGCTCAAAGTTCAATGCCAAGCGAGATATTTTATTTAACAGAAGTTCCCTTTCAAAGCCTACAGCGAACGGCTGGCTTGGACTACATCCTGGTACTTCCTACATAAATGACGTCAGTAGAACAGTAGAACAGACTAACCTCCGCCCACAAGAATACGTGAAAAAGGGGGCGTGGTCTTGTTGCTCTCCCATGTGGAGAAGAGGAAGTGTTGCGTGGAGAAGACGAGGAAGTGTTGCGTTTGAGTGTGTTTGTCGCCATGTCGTCGAGACGCTTTTATTTTCATCCCGGAGTCAAATCACCTTTGTTTGGTTTTCACAGGGACGCTGTAGAGATCCTTAAGCGCATATATCTCCTGTTAAGAGGCGTGACCTTTCCGTGCAACGTGCGCTAAGCTGCTGTCGAATCACAACACAGGAACCGTGCAACGTGCGCTAAGCTGCGGTCAAATCACAACACGGGAACCGCTGGCACAATCAGAACTCGTTACGTTTTCTGAAGGAGGGACTTCATAGAACAAGGAACTCATCAGCCGTTTTTAGGACAGTGAGAACAGCGGTATACAGATAAGTAAATTGTGTGAAAAATACTGTGTTTTTTTACACGCGAAACATGAACACATGTTATATTGCACACTGTAAACACAATCAAAGCTTCAAAAAAACACGAAGAACGGGACCTTTAAGTCCTTTGTTTTTGTGAATAAAGCAACAGCATGCTATTTTAAAGAAAATATTTGTTTGATTTCATGGTATTTAATGACTTTTCTGCTGATGCAACAAAAGCCGCGTTTTCCAGTCCATCCAGAAAAACGCAATTATGCGATTGCGTGATTTAACGCATAATCAGCCAAAGTCCGCATATTTATGCGGGGGCCTCATTTTTTCAAATACGCCGCACTTTTGCCGCATAAATTGCCTATTTCCGCGTGCAAAATATGCGGGGCTAGCATGATTTCATAATCCCCGCATTTTCGTTGCAAAAAAAGTCATCTATATATTAGCAGAAAGTTGAAAAATGTTTGTTTACTTCACACAAGAGCCGCCATTTCCGCCTATTTCCTTGGGAACGTTTTGAAGTGACGTAATTACCCGACGTGAACATAATCGAAAAGCTGCAAACCCCGCAGTGAAACCATAGATATCGGTGAAACCATGATGAAGCGCAAACTCCCATTTGCCAACAAAAATAACAGCAAAAGACCGCGCAAAGCAGTTTCCTGATGTGTTGACCGATTTCAAAACACAGCATCATGAAGCTTTGAAGCGTTATGAATCAGTGAGTCGATTCAGCGGTTTGGATTGCCAAAGTCACGTATTTCAGCAGTTTGACACGCGATCCGAATCATGAATCGACTCGCTGATTCATAGCATCATGATGCTGTGTTTTGAAATCGGTCATCACTATATAAGTCGTTATTTAGAGACGAACGGAGGTCTTACGGGTGTCCAACGACATGAGGGGACGTCATTAATGACAGAATTAAAATTTTTGGGTGAACTAACCCTTTAAGAGATTGCACTTTGTGCATTGGAAGCACTCAAATGTCTGTTTTGTAAAGCTACCTCTGTAAAACAGGAAGTTATTTATTCATTTTTTTAGAAGTTGTAGCATATTCCTTTTGTAAAGCTACAGAACTTGTTTGACTCAATGTTTTGTAAATTTGAGCCGTGTGTTTATTAAGGTCTTCAATAAAACAAGGTGGGAACTTAAATATTCCCAGCACTTTCTGTGATGTAGTGCTTTTTTTCTCTTTTTCATCAAACCGCAGTTTTTGCAAGTTCCCGCAATTTCATGACATAAAATTGCATAAATATCCCGCATTTTCCATCGCATTTTTTAAGAAAACATGCCGCATAATCAAGGATTTTTGCCCGCAACAATCACAAAAAAGCAGCATTTTTTTGGAAGGACTGGTTTCCACCGCAGGAACTTTCCCCAGGAACTAGGGACTTTGTGGTGGTACTCGGTGTGTTTCGACCGCAGGAAGTTCCGGGTAAATATTTCCCCCTCCGAAAGTACCTGCTCTCGAGGTAGTACTTTTTCAAAGTTCAGGAACTTTCAGCGGTGGGACTTGGGCTCTGAACTTGCTGATTGATGGGCTCACGCAGCATTTTATTTCAACCAAAGTCTTTCGCGAGGTTCGTTCTGCATTCAGCAAATATCAGTCTTGCTCTTTCTATCCGATGGCGGGTGTTCGTCTGAGAACATCTCACGGTCAATGTCCGTAATAGCTGATGATAACATACGTTGTCTTATTTTAAATCTAGCTTTACGAGCTTTCAGAATACGCTTCTGTATCAGTGCTCGTCTCTTTTCCGTAGTTTTGTTAATGACCTCTTTAGTAAACAATACATAACCAGCAAAAGCAGCACAGCTTGAATCTCAGTCGTGCGCTGTCCTACGTCACCGGACTAATTTGTCTAATCTTCACAGTACTTTAGACCGCAGTGGAAACGCAGACAGCAGCAGGTCTGAGGGGAAAAAAGTTCCTGTAAAAAAAGTTCCTGGTACAAATTGTTCCGGGTAATAATTCCGGTGGAAACGATGCTAAAGTCAGTGCGGGGAACAGCAAAAATGTCAAAGCTTGTCATCACGAGCCAGTCAAATTCTAGTCCTGTCCTACAATATTGCCTTGAGTGTTTGGTTTCAATATTCAGTATTCTTAAATACGTTACATTACTGAAGTTAAACGTATTGCGAATGCAGTTTCATGTTGTTTTAAAGAACAAGCTGTCCATTACCTCACTGTTCAACATTTTCCCTAGGTTTAGAAGTTTATTGACAAGGTCACAGAGGAAATAGACAGAGAGAAATGATGAGTAGGAGACTGAGAGAGACGGCGAGGTAAAGAAAGTGATGTTGCTGGTTAATTAGTATTTGTCAAGTTTCGTTTGCCAGAGCTCACATGTCAGCAGGGGTTGTGTTGTCTGAACGGAGCAGTGTGAAATAAGCTATTTGAGGTATGTGTTCGGCGGCTATTTTTGTCGACGTTTGTGAAGATAAATCAAGAATGCCAAATAAAGAGCTTTCGTTTAGAGAGCTGGCGAAGGCACTTGAGAAATTCTCACTGGATGAAAGGTGTAAATTGCAACACAGAGATTCATTTTCAGCTCCGCTCTGATGTCTGTGGTGTTAATTTGGCTTTATTTAGAAGTTAGTAGCACATTTTGTGAATGGATATGTCCAAATGACCTGACAAGGCTTTACCTGCAGGAAACTCTAGCAACACTCTGATTCTATTAATGTAAACCGTATAATTATCCAGCATTAATGTGTTAAATGCAACTAATAAGGCCTGAATATATTTAAAGATATTATAAACATTAACATCATGGTTTTATGCAAGATGCTTTAAAAAAAAATACTCCACTATAGAGACACTTTATTCTCATGAAAACAAGACCAGACCACAATTAACTTTGAATAAAAACATTAATTAAAAAGTATGTTTTTCATAAAGAACAATAAAGGATATTTTACAGCTACTTTTGTCTGGCATCCATCCATCCATCCATCCATCCATCCATCCATCCATCCATCCATCCATCCATCCATCCATCCATCCATCCATCCATCCATCCATCCATCCATCCATCCATCCATCCATCCATCCATCCATCCATCCATCCATCCTTCCTTCCTTCCTTCCTTCCTTCCTTCCTTCCTTCCTTCCTTCCTTCCTTCCTTCCTTCCTTCCTTCCTTCCTTCCTTCCTTCCTTCCTTCCTTCCTTCCATCCATCCATCCATCCATCCATCCTTCCTTCCCCTTCCTTCCTTCCTTCCTTCCTTCCTTCCTTCCTTCTTTCCTTCCTTCCTTCCTTCCATCCATCCATCGATCCTTCAATCCGTCCTTCCTTCCTTCCTTCCTTCCTTCCTTCCATCCTTCAATCCGTCCTTCCTTCCATCCGTCTGTCCATCCATCCATCCATCCATCCGTCCGTCCGTCCGTCCGTCCGTCCGTCCGTCCGTCCGTCCGTCCGTCCTTCCTTCCTTCCTTCCTTCCTTCCTTCCTTCCTTCCTTCCTTCCTTCCTTCCTTCCTTCCTTCCTTCCTTCCTTCCTTCCTTCCTTCCATCCATCCATCGATCCTTCAATCCGTCCTTCCTTCCTTCCTTCCTTCCTTCCTTCCATCCTTCAATCCGTCCTTCCTT